>OU975451.1:0-1271078 GCA_918857605.2 Philereme vetulata | reverse complement strand
GCATTATTTGTAAGATAAAATACCCATCTGTTTCCACGTCAGTCTGACACTGTCATCCGTAACCGACGAGATGACACAAAACTATAGTTTGACTGAAACCGCTGTACCGCTCCTGAGGTATGCGCGCGGCGAGACGGGGGGGGGAAGTGTCGGCCGCTCCGATCTATCAGTCTGCCGTCAACGCTCACGGCGGTAGGTAGTTTTTGTATCGGACGGTCTATGTCAGATGCACACGAGATAAATATCCAAAGATGGGTCGAGCGCTATCTCGTGATATCAAGACTGTCATTTTTAAAGTGGCCGAATATTTTAAGAAACGAAAAGCAGACAGACAAAGCTATAAAGAAAATCAGAATATCTGTAGATAATTTAGTTGTAAAAAAATATAAACATATCGTTATATAAAATAACCATATCGTTTACGATATCCTAAGATATATCCGACAACATCGATCTCATGTGTACTCTAGCTCTTTTTTCCTCGGCCCCCACCTCGCCGCACTTTCCTAAGGAGCGGTATAGCGCTTTTGGTCAAACTATATGTCTGCATCCATCAAAAACTGCGTTACTTTGTATGAGTGTTGTATGCATCGCCCTATAATTTATAATAAACTACCTAAGGATCTTAACGCGCCGGCGAACACTGAGCGCAACTTCAATTCGGCCACGTCAAAAACTTCGGCCTGAATATCGCTATCCCTGTTTAGTGACGAAGTTTAGCCACGCAGAGCGACAGTGATAGCAATAGAACGATTCTAAATTTGATTAGATTTTGACCGTGTTCCGTAATACCAAAAATGATGAATGAAAACTTGTTGTATTTTTCTCATTGTGTTGTTATTCTGTAACTAGACGATATAATCTATGTTTATATGACTAGGATACGTAAAATGTTGTTGTTTTTAATACGAAACAATTAGGTTGAAAACAGGTCTTTTATGACGTAAAAACATGCAGAATGCGATACGCTTCTATTTCATTTTAGGTAAGTATTTTGATCTAATATATGGTTGGGAACCTAGATAAATACTATTCAAATTGAAATAATACCTTATTAAGGTAGAAATATGCTCCAATTAGAAATGATTTTGGTAGTACGTGTTGTATGGGCGATTGTCCCTTCGGTGCCCCCTTAAGGTAATTAATATTAATTTATTCAAGAGAAAATTAAAAAAATATTGTTACACAAATGCTATTATAATATTGAAGAGTTTTTAAATGACAAATTTTAATCCTTTCATTAATTTCTATTATTTTGATTTAATTTTATATATTATTTTATTATTGTTGTAGGTATTTGACATTAATTAATTTGTAGTAAATAATAATTTGTATTTGATTTGTTATGATATGTTTCTTTTGCTATTTAAAACTGTTTGGAAGAAAAAAAATGTTAAATATGTACTGGCACGCCATCTCACTATTTTTGCATACCACTCTTGGTAAAACATGTTGTTGCTGCCACTACAATAAGATCCAGCATGCTAATTAATAGATTATGTTAAATGTATGTTAACCCACACATGTTAGGCAAAATAAATACCTTTAAATACCCTCAGTGTGTCGCTAGCCTCCGTAGCTCCATGGCATCCTGTCAGTAGCACGCGACGACAAACAACTAATAATAGCTGGTAATGTCGCGTGTCGCGTGTCGCTGGAGGCAGCGACTAACTTGCACAATCAATAATTTCCCGGTATAGCGTTTAGGCTGATTCCAGAATACCTACTTATAGTGAAGACCATGCTTAAGAACTCAACACTGCTCAGCTTACTAATCGTAATTATTATTAATTAATTTAATTCAGATAGAAATACATCCATACATACACAATCGACGACCTCCGTGGCGCAGTGGACGTATAGCCGGCTGAGGCGCAGGAGGTAGCGGGTTTGATTCCCGCCGCGGAACAAATGTTTGCACGATCTACAGATATTTATTCCGTGTCTGGGTGTTTTTCTATATATTATAAGAATGTATTCACAAAAATAGTATATTAGTATTCTATCAGGTATATGGTTCCCATAGTACAAGCTCTGCTTAGTTTGGAGCTAGATAGCGCTGTGTAAAATGTCCAGCAATATTTATTTATATTTATTTATAATCCTTAAAAACTAAATTACAAAAGACAAACAATATTGCCACAAATAATATATAAAATAAAATGTTAAACAAAAAATTAAAATGTCACATTAAATATTGAATAATAATGGCTTTCAAATATTTTTTTAGATAAAATAGATTTTGTCACTTTTTGAAATGGATGGACCGATGCGGATGCGGTTTTGATGTAAAACATCTATTGACGCCTTGGGAGTATGGTAGACTGGCATGCCGTCACGGTAAGTAGGTCCCAAGGCCGTTGGGCCGTTGGGCCGTATATATATTGCGTAAGATAAGATAAGATGTTTCACATCTGCCGGGCGTCCCAAAACGACCTACTTGTTTAAAGTTTTAGTTAATCTACTTCATATTGCACATAAAATTACAAAAAATATAATTTTGAATATTGTTTATTTTTAATTTCAAAATGTTCATGTGAGCCACCGAGCACAGCAGGGGGTAAAGTCAAGCCATAAACGATTACGGTCTGAAGTAGTAAAATATAATTTAATATTAATATAACGTATGTCTATTTACACAGGTGTTTTATTAGTCTCATAGTAAGCTGTTTTCCTCCAAAAAGGTAGATTCCACAAATCCCCAGCGAGTATTCACATGGAACTATTTATTTTTTGGTAGTATTTACGACGTAACTCGAGTTACGAGGTCGTAAATCCCGCGGTTTAATTATTAATAACATGTACGATTCGACCACATGTGTCGCCTGAATATTTGGGTGTTGCTTTTTTTGGACGCTATCTTGATTATACTCGTAGCATTGACTGCGAATTATATGGTTGTGCTTTTTTACTGTTTTGCCTTTTATAGAGTTATTATAAATCTCCCCAATTATTATTGTTATGTTTTTATCTTTTAGTAACAGAAACTGTTATAAATTCACGAAGAGTAATCCACAATATACCCCAATGCGGGACGTCAATACACATCTTATTTCCAACCTAGAGTTAGAATTAGACTAAGTACGTGTCAAAAACACCCCTTAGACACGAAATCCAAGATACAGATAATTTGAAGGCGTGCTACAAGATCTATGATTTAATACTGTTTCTTGTTTTATTTAAAGAGAGAGTTGACTATTTTCACATATTAGTTTTCTTGAAAAAGTGCATATCTTTATATAAATACGTTTAGAGAAAAGTTTGTAACAGTTTTTAAGCTTATTGTGCGGACAGAGGAGTGTGTAATTTTCCATAGTTAAAGTTTATATGGAGAATGAGAGGCAAATGATAAAATTATGCTAAACTATTGAAACCATTTTATTCATTGTAAATGTGGTATATGCCTTTAAAGAACTTGATTTTTGATGTAAAAGATAGATATTCCTAATAGTTATACTTGTGGGGTGCTGGAGGATGTATACCTATGAGAGAGGAGTTGTACAGAGCGCTGAAAGTGAACCAGATCGATGTGGGCCTGTTTCAGAGTGTGTTAGCCGAACAAACATCTGACTCGGCTAACATGCTCTACCGGTCCACATACGACCTGCTGACGGAGGATGCTTTGTTAATGTATAATATTGTAGACAATTATGGAACTGACATCGTCGTAAAGAACGACACAAGTTCCCTAAATAACATATTAAAAAAATGTGGTATGATACAGATCTTATTTCTATAGAAAAAAAAATAGCAATGTCCAGTCACAAACTACTCTTCCAAGTGTACAATATTACTAAACTACCTATCCAGTTTTAATAAATAAGTAACTATAATGTAATTAAGTACAGGTGCATAACCACAATATTACAATAAAATTAATAACACTAGTTATCAAGAAGCATAATCATATTAGTTTGGGGAAAAAGTTTCTTCGCATTTTTTAAGAAAATTCAAAATATTTTTTTAATATAGTTTGTTTACATTTAACTAAAGTATGTAGGTACCGTTTTGTTCGATAACTTTTTGCCATCTTGTAGGTAGGGACATGATCCCATTGCTATAGAAATTTTGGGGCTTCTGATCAAAATACCGCGACAAGTAGTTTTGGCAGTCCTCTCGTGATGTTAACCTGACACTGCCTAAAGAATTCTGAAGAGACCGAAACAGGTGGAAATCTGAAGGTGCAACGTCAGGACTATACGGCGGATGCATTAACACCTCCCAGCCAAACTCTCTTAGTTTTTTCTGAGTGGTTAAAGATGTGTGAGGTCTAGCGTTATCATGATGAAGAACCACACCCCTTCTGTTGATTAATTCCGGCCGCTTTCTGTCAACTTCTTGCTTTAATCTCATCAGTTGTTCGCAGTAGAGTTCAGATTAGGTGGTCCTGCCTGGTGGTAATAGCTCATAATGAATAATGCCTTTCTAATCCCACCACACACACAGCATCACCTTGTTGCGAGTTAACCCGGGTTTCGCCACAGTCTGTGAAGCCTGACCGGCCTTTAACTACGACCTTTTTCACGCGTTCTTGTCGTACGTGATCCACTTTTCATCACCAGTTATCAGCTTCTTCAAAAATGGTTCGGTTTCATTACGTCGTAATAAATAATCACAAATGAGTACACGGTTCATTAGGTTTCTTTCAGTGAGCTCGTGGGGTACCCAAATATCGTGCTTTTTTGTGTACCCAGTTTTTTTCAAATGCGCCAAAACTGTTTTGTGGTCAATTCTCAGTACTTCAGCTACGTCGTAACTACTGATATGCCGATCTTGCTTCACTTTTTCAAAAATGGCATCAATTTTATCCGTAATAGGGCGACCAGAGCGACGTGCATCTTTGACATCAAAATTTCCGGATTGAAAACGCTTAAACCAAATGTGTGCTACTCTCACAGACACTGCACTACGTTCATAAACATCGCAATTTTTTTTCACGGCTTGCGTTGCATTTTTACCTGTTTTGTAGTAAAATTTTAAAATGTATCGCATTTCTTCATTAGATTCACTCAACTTTACAGTACGAAAAACAAATAAAAATCACACATTTTCCTAATTTGAATTTGAATTATCTTCTTTAAAATTTAAACCTTGAATGATACCAAAACCAGCCAGATACAAATAGTACAGCCAAAGAGATTTTATTAGAAGTGCATGCGTACTATAACGCGAAAAGACTTTTTCCCCAACCTATTAAATCAATAATTTAAATAAACAATTCTAATTAAATTCGGATAAAATAAAATGACAATTTAACATTACAGTAAAATTGTGATAATAAACCATAAAAAATAATAATAATTGAAAGTGAATAAATTCATGAATAAATTTTATTTTTTAATTAGTGAATGAAATAATATGTCAAAATAACACATGTAAAAGTGAATCATTCCAATAGTTCTTTAACGTCATAGACGCACTTGTCCAATAGCCACGAAAAGAGCCTTCTTAAGTTTTTGAAAGTCGAATTTTGGCCACTGTATACACTAGCAGATAATATAAACGTTCTTGTAATGTCTATATCATTATCTATTAGTATTTATCAAAATAATATCCAGACTTCTTAAAGATATTCTATAGATATATCTATAGAAAATGTATAAATAGATTAATCTTGCTTTTGTCTAATATAATACCGTTGTAACGTCTGTTACATCAAAGTGATTAAAATACCGACTGCCGGTGGGGCTAGCGTAGCATTTGACGGGTTCGAGTCAATACAGAATTGATAATTGCAAATAGTTGTTCATAAAATAATATTTTCGATTAAATTGTGTATTATTTTAATAGATGTTTCGACTACGTCACCCGTCCGATATTTTCTTAATGAGGGCTATTCATTTTCGATTAAAAAAACCAGTATCAACTACCGTAGATGGCGCTGTCTGGAGATACACCGGCAAAGATATAATCTATATGCCAAAATCCCATAGACACAATCTCAAAATATGTCTTACACTGGTCCAACACAATCTCATTTCATCAGATAAACAAACACAACGATTATTTGTAAAATTCCAGTTCGTTGATAACACGGCAATTGATATTGAAAATTTCCTTTCGTTTGATAATCAGCGTATGACAGAGCAACGCCATCTGTTAGCAGTTTCAAAAACTTGGCCGTCAATTTTCGGTACTGTTAAAATTTAGCCCTTAGAACTTTATATTGGATATTTATTCACAAAGAATCCTCGGCACATTTTTTAATACTTCAAAGCGGATCGCCTATAACAGAGAACTGCTTCGTAGGTCATGCAACTTAGAAATGTGCCCTACGTCTATTAACTTGAGGCATACAGGTGTAAAGCCATATCATGTGGCTGTAATTGCACTCGCAACCATACCCTTCAAACCGAAGGCAGTGCTGCTTGGCGGCACAAATAGGTATGGTGGTAGTACTTCTCCGGGTGAGCCATTACACAATGAACTCTACTACTCTTATCCTGGCGTATGTTTTCCCGGACATAATAACCTCGGAGTCTAGTTTGTTCTATGCAACCGTGTTTTATCTTTGACCACACCACTACATAACCATCAGAAGAGGTACCTAGTGGTCAAACGATTGCCGTATGCTGATAATAAGTAACAATCTCTTACTTTGTGAACTTTTTTGACTAATATATATATGACCTATATATATGACCTATATATATGACCTGTATAATCATTTAATAAATAAAATATTATGATATTATTAATCCTAATCTAATTTTAAATATTTTTTTTTTTTAATAATGTTCATAGTTATGTAATTGATAGGTACATATAGAATTTTATTGGTCTTAAATTTGTAAATAGGAATGAATTAACTTATTTGATTTTTTTTTTTAATTTTTGTAGTTTTTTGTAGTTATAACATAATGAAATGTATTGTTGACAAGAAGTTAGTGCATGCCATCTTGGTTTACCATTAAAATACAATTAATTTACTCGCTCGGCATAATATATTATTGCATGCAGTCTATCATCTGTGATTATAGTAGCACTAAGTTCTAACATTTATACTTGTAACCATTGGATATTGTCAGTGTATGCTGTGTTGATGATTCTTAATAAAAAAATAAAAAAAATAAAAAAATTGTAGTAACGTGTAGTATGTAGTTAGATAGTTATAGTTAGATTCGAGTCATTCCTATACTTAGGGCGACTTGCGCAACGATACCTAACCGTATTTAGTGGCTAAATATGATTTAGAGATTTGTCAAATTATAGAAATACGAATACGTCAAATTTAAACATGTTTAATCGCTAAATACGTTTAGGGATCGTTGTGCTAGCCAGGACTAACGTACGGATGACCGTAAATTAATCACCATAGCAAACTTTATTTTATGTCAAGCATTGTACACACGGCTACACATCAAGCTATCCATTTCCAGTATAAGTTGACCTCTCATTCTACGAAAAGCATACAGAATGCGAGGTCAGCTTATACTGGAATTGTATAGCTTGATGTGTAGCCGTAATGTGCAGTGTGTACGACTCTTTTTGACAGATAAGAAAGTTGTTATAGTGATTTAGTTACGTATGAATGACTCCAAACGTTAAATATAGGAAGCAGACATTAATGAGTCGATGACATCATAAACCGGTGCTATACCTTCTCTGCCGAGGCAATCAATTCCACTTTCATCGGAAGCATCCGAGACATTTCTAAATTACAGCTTTTGTTTCGATTCCACGAAGAAATTTGTTTTTATACATTCTTTGAAGAGATGGAAATCTTAAGAGTTTATAATTTTTCGTTCGTTCGTGGTATCATTTTTTGTTATTTTGGTTACTCTACCGATGCCATATTAAAAACTTCAGTTTTACTCTACTTCAAGTAAGTACCCTGATTAATTACTAAAATATTCAAACGTAAAAGCGGAGCAATGAAGCCAGTGTCTTGCGGAAACGTCCACCAGTCCGCACGTTCAGGTAGGTACATCTTACGAGCAGGACCAATTGAGCTATCTATAGAACGTATGCAAAGATCTTTTCTTCTGTATATTTTTTATTTTTATAGAGATTATGTTATTAATTGCAAGTATATTCTGTATGCTAATAAATCACTTAAATGATGTTCATAGTCTAGTGATACAATCAGTACCATCCGTACCTAGTTGATATACCACCCATTCGCACACACCGTTTTGGTTCTACGTTCTTGATGCGTACAGCTAACGTATGGAATACTTTACCGTCGTCTGTTTTTCCTAAAGAATACAATCCGGGCCTCTTTAAGGGAAGAGTGAATAGGTTTCTCCTAGATCTTTGTGTTTCATCTTTGACCACATCATCGCTTACCATCAGGTGAGATTGTGGTTAATCAAAGATTGATCCAGTTTAAAAGAAAAACAGATACAAATACGATCAGGAGGGGGGCTATTTCGACTATAGAGCTAATCCAACTTAATACTCAATACATTTATAGCTTTCACATCGTGACAAAGTTGTTACAGGTACTCCCTGGCAAGGTATTGCAACAAGGAGGCAGACCATGTTTTTTATATCTAAATAGGTGGGTATAACGTTAGTGGTTTACAATTTCTTCGATATTTTATTATTTTAAGCGTTGTTTAGTTTTAGGTTTGCTTCGTTAGGTGTGTATTATCAATATAGTAGGTTATGTTGATTTCGTGATTTCAATATACCTAGTCAGGTCATAAGTATTGTCACACAGTAAAAACTTTTCTTTTAGAATGCTGGCCACAAAAAAGTTTATAGAATTCGAATTTCGAATTGTTCATGAAAATAAAAATGTATACTTTTTAGAATTTTACTCATTTTTAAATATGGAGTGGACGCTTAAAGAAGACCGTGTTGCAGTTATTGCGTTGCATCGTTGCGGTTACGCGCCAGTTAAATTTTTTGACATACTGAAAAATTTGAATATAACCAAAAGATTCGTTTATCGCACCATCAAACGATACAATGAAGACTCTAGTGTAGATGACAGGTCAAGAAGTGGTCGCCCTCGGTCTGTTAGGACTCCAGCAGTGATAAAAGCTGTGAAGGCGCGAATTCAAAGAAATCCCAAACGTAAGCAGAAACTGTTGGCCCTTCAGATGGGGTTAAGCAGAACCACGGTGAAAAGGGTGTTAAATAAAGACTTAGGGGTTCGGGCATATCGAAGAAAAACAGGACATCGTTTGAATGCTCGTCTAATGGACCTGAGACTGAAGAGATGCCGCGCTTTGTTGAAGCGGTACGCGGGAAAAAAATATCAGGAAATTCTTTTTTCGGATGAAACAATTTTTACCGTAGAAGAGAGCTACAATAAACAAAATGATAAGGTGTACGCACACAGTAGTGAAGAAGCGAGCAACCGTATTTCGCGTGTCCAACGAGGTCATTTTCCATCCTCGCTCATGGTATGGTTGGGAGTTTCTTATTGGGGCTTAACAGAGGTACATTTTTGTGAGAAAGGTGTAAAAACGCAGTTTTGTATCAAAATACAGTCCTGATGCACCTTGTGGAAACTGTTTCTCATACCATGTTCAATAACAGGCACTGGGTATTCCAACAAGATTCGGCGCCAGCTCATAGAGCGAAGAGCACACAAGACTGGCTGGCGGCGCGTGAACTCGACTTCATCCGGCACGAAGACTGGCCCTCCTCCAGTCCAGATTTGAATCCGTTAGATTACAAGATATGGCAACACTTGGAGGAAAAGGTGTGCTCAAAGCCTCATCCCAATTTGGAGTCACTCAAGACATCCTTGATTAAGGCAGCCGCCGATATTGACATGGACCTCGTTCGTGCTGCGATAGACGACTGGCCGCGCAGATTGAAGGCCTGTATTCAAAATCACGGAGGTCATTTTGAATAAACTTTAGTGTCAAAAGAATCTATGTTTTGTTAAGTTCATTTTGGTATATAAATGGTTACATAATGAATTAACTTGTTTCAATTATTTTATATTAAACATGTGACAGAATTTATGACCTGACTAGGTAGTATTATGAACTAATAAAAACACATAGAAAATTTATCGACAGCATCAACATTAGATCAGCATGAATTTGAACATTTTTAACAGACCCATGGTTGAAATTGACGATCTCCGTGGTGCAGTGGGCGAATAGCCGGCTGAGACGCAGGAGGTAGCGGGTTCGATTCCCGCCGCGGAACAAATGTTAACATGATCTACAGATATTTGTTCCGGGTCTGGATGATTATCTATATATTATAAGTATTATTTACATAAAAAATGTATATACGTATTCTATTAGTTATCTGGTTCCCATAGTACAAGCTCTGTTTAGTTTGGGGCTAGATAGCGCTGTGTTAAGTGTCCAGCAATATTTATTTATTTATTTAAATAAGCTAACATACGTATACTTCTAGAAACACGTCTTATTTGCATAACATTCGGCGTCACTTGAGATTGCCCTGAACTCCCAAGATCCCCAAAGCAGCCCCGAAAAGGCAGCTCTTGAAAACCGTCGCGTCAGTTTGACCCTCCGATAAAATTAGCAAGCGTAATGTATGCGCGGGCGGCGGCGGCGGCGGCGGCGGCGCACCCTTCCGCCCCCACCACTAGCCGGAGCTGTGAAACCTGGAGGAGGTAATTACTGACTGGTGAGACTGCTAGCTAGGTATATGTACCCTTGAATGAATGGATGAATGAAAATTCTTTATCATACCTTACAAGCTAGACACAACAGATTTATAGAAATAAACACATACAAGTAAGCATAATGGGCGGTCTTATCGCTCAACAAAGCGATCTCTTCCAGACAACCTTTGGATGGAGAGGATCATTGGTTAATGGAAGATTGGCCGAGGTGTAAAAAGAATAAACTTAATAATAGAAAATTAAAAATTACTTAACCCTAATTAGTTATATACATACATATTAGGTACATAAATAATTTTAAATAAATAAATATCATATATAAAATAAATAAATATGTACTTACATACTTATACACATATTATTAATATTAGAGATCAGATGAATCACGACTCTTCATGGAGATAAAAGTTTTTGAGTCTAGCTTTGAATACGGAAGGTGAGGGGGATTTCCTAATGGAGACCGGCAAGGCGTTCCATAATCGAACAGCTTGGACGGAAAAGGAGTTTGCATATAAACTGGTTCTATGCATCGTGGTTTTGAGAAGGAGGTTTTCAGAGGATCGGAGTGTTAAGGAATTTGTGCAATGAAGGAACTCGACCTTTATTTATATCTAGTTACCTTTGTATTTTATATAGTGTTGTTATTATGTTAATTTAGTAGTGTTATCTGTAAAAACCTGTGTATGTCTGTTCAATTCTGTTTTTTTTTTCTTTTAATATGTTATTTTAACTTACGACCCACCAGTATTTTGTTTGTGTATTTTTGTTTTTATATTTTTGATGTACATCTCAGGTAGGAAATGTGAACCACGATAATGTTTCAGAAAATCTTTTACACCACATTGAAGCAAATAAATGAGTTATGGTATATTATTGTTAATTCTAAAAAATACAATAGTAATTATTTTAACAATGTGAATAGCTGGGTACTGCTGACTGAGCGAAAAACCTTGGGAGTATTTGCGGCAGGCAAAATGATCGGGTCCCTACCTACTACCTACAAACGCCTGAAGGCCTCGCGAGACCGTTCGCTCAATCAAAATTGGTCTGTTTCTGCGATGACATTTGGTCATGAAATGTCATCGCAGAACGTAGTGGTGTGCTTTTGTTAGAGCAATACAAAACTACACACTCCATACAAATATTGAAGGAAACAAATACAGATAATGTACCTACTTAATGTTATTGTTAATTTAATGCGCTCGCTTACTGTCATAGTTTTAAGCACCTATTTAGTTTTTTTAAGTTCTCATATTAAGTTAATGCATAATTCTTTTTTGTGAATAACGTTTCTAAAATAAAAATTAAATATAAATATAAAAATAAGTTTCCGTAAATGTATAGTTTGCCCGTATTTTTTAAATACCGTCGTTTTGAAGTAAAACTTGTCTACGCACGCTTGACTTGGGGAGCAAGCTGGTGAATGCGTTACGAAAAGTGCGAAAGGAAGTTGAGAGGAAGATATAAGTTAGTGAAGATAGAAAGAGACAGAGTTACGTTTCGTATATTACTGTAGGAGCAAGAGAGAGAGAGGTGCGCGCACACATTTTTTTTCTATCTTCCTCTCATAGCCAGCGCATGAAATATATATATGTATATATCTCAGTCAGTAGTTCGTTTGATTATTTTTCAAAATTTACATTTCGTTCTTGAACAATTTCATAAATTAATATTTTGAAAAAGAAGTTTTACTTCAGTCGTGTGGTCCAAAGCACACTCGTTTTTTTTAATAGTCACATTACGCAAAAATTAACTGGAAGAGAATGCTTGCTAGCATTAAGTTCGTCTATCATATATTAATTTTTGTGCAATAAAGAATTTACAATCAATCAATCATTCAAGTGCCTTCTAAATAATTTTGAAATATTACTCTCTATAACGGCGTGGCTTGTCTGGCCGTTATTCACATAATTAACAGCTGAGAGCCAGTGGTTAACAGAGTATAACCACTGGTGCAAAATTCACAGTGACCTAAGGTCAAAATATAGATTCAGGTTCAATGAGACCTTCGGCAATGAGACATATTATGGCGCACAGCCTGCTGACTACAGCCAATCCGATAGATGACGCCTCATCGAAACCCGTGCACTATTTAGGCTGCAAAGTTTACTCTCAGGATGTATACCACCTTTTAACGGAGTGTGTTCGGAGTCAATCTATGAGAGAGGAGTTGTACAGAGCGCTGAAAGTGAACCAGATCGATGTGGGCCTGTTTCAGAGTGTGTTAGCTGAACAAACATCTGACTCGGCTAACATGCTCTACCGGTCCACATATGACCTGCTGACGGAGGATGCTTTGTTATTGTATAATATTGTAGACTATTATGGAACTGACATGGTCGCAAAGAACGACGCAAGTTCCATAATAATAATTTATTCTATTTGTTTATAAATTCCCGGTCGTTTGATAAACAATTTATAAACTCCGACACAAAAATTGGCCACTGTGTAGTGTACTACCTCATAGGAAATACCGCATCCATTCCCCCAAGCTCCCGTACTAAGTATTCGTGTATGGTAAGGGCACGACAAACACTCGTGCTTTCGTCTGGCGGCTCAATTAATTTCCCGCGCAAACTTTATCAAATGAATTCATAATTTTTTGTATTTCAATACTTCCTGCGGCGACAAAAGAGCTGTACTCGGTATTTATGGAAATGAGAAATACTCTAGATTGTGGTTTATGTACATTTTTCTGCTATTTCATGGTGTGTGATGTCTAGACCCTTCTTTACTTTTACATAGTATAAAATGAAGTCGTTTCCGTTGTCTGTTCGGTTACATATTTTAAACTACTCAACGGATTTTAATGCAGTCTTACGTTATGCAGTTATTAGATAGAATAATTCAAGAGGAAAGATGTATAATACATACATAGTAACTGCGAAAATAGCTGTTTGTTTGTTAGTTTGTTTGTTACATTTTCATATTTAAGCGGCTGAACGGTAATGAAATTTGGCAAAGAGATTATATCCTGGGGAAGGACATAGGCTACTATTTACCCGAGTGCGCAAAAGAAGGGTAATAAAGTAAGGTTTTTATTGAAATGCCACACACGCGTAGCCGCGGGCGGGTCAGCTAGTTTAATAGAGAAGGAGGTTAGTTTCTTGAATCATAAAGCGAAAACTCCTAATCTAATTATGTACAAATGTACACAGACATACGATATTCAAATAATTGGCACACAAGCAAACAAAACAGCGCAGATATAAGAAACATTACGGCCGCAAATATTTCATAAAGGAAACCCTACTCGTAATCGTATCTTCTCTTCTTTGAAGAAAGCATTAAATTGTAAATACGAGTATCATTTGAAGAGTAGTAGAGTTCCTTGTGAAAGGGCTCGCCCGAAGAAGTACTAACAACTAACAACATACCTATTTCTGCCGCCAAGCAGCATTGCTGGGGTATGGTTGGAATTACAGGTGGGCCATAAGATTGTTCAATCTCCAGGTCGTATAAAAAAACAGTGTAAATATTATTACCACTCTTTCAAGTAATGACTTCAACTATAGTGATCCAAAACCGTTCATTGTTCAGCTAACAAAACAAAGTATG
The DNA here is from genome assembly GCA_918857605.2 of Philereme vetulata. NCBI lineage: Eukaryota > Metazoa > Arthropoda > Insecta > Lepidoptera > Geometridae > Philereme > Philereme vetulata. The sequence continues at coordinate 1,256,956 of OU975451.1, read as the reverse complement.
CTACGTATGTCACACATACACTGTGTTGTCCTAAACATATAATGAATGAATGAAAACCTTCAAATATTACTCATATAAAATCGATCGAACTTAATTTGTAAGTTCGTTTGATCATATAGGGTGTTTGATATAGATACGCACAAAATTAAAGGGGTTATTTACATGAGCATCATAAATAAATTTGTGAAATATTTACCATAGAAATGTGAAATTTATTTTGGTAAAAACAAACACTTTAATAAACTTGTGCTATTGCTTATGCTTGCCTTCTAACCACAGATACTGTATTGGTGACGTCTCGAAATTTCTCTTGTTGTCCCTGTCTAACCCAAACCCCGCAGCCATATCCGAAAGAGATATCAAATCGGTCTTTATTTTTGGATGTCGATTGCAAGAGTAGGCAGTAAGTTTTATATCGAATTAATCAACTAAACTGAGTCAGTTTTCTTTAAAATTTGATAATATAACTAGTAGTTTTTTTTCGAGAAGTCTTTCTTTATGTTTTGAGAAACTGTCACTTGAATATCATCAGTATATTACCAAACACACTGTATATTGTACACCACAAATGAAACAAAAATAGAAATAAAAAATTTACAAAACAACAAGTACTAAATGCGGTCTTATCGCTTAGAAGCGATTTCTTCCAGACAGGCTTTTGACGGTGAGGATTATTATAATATTACATAGGCTGCTATTTAAGAATCCGGAACTGGCCACTGCATAAATAATATTTAAAAAGAAATTATCATGTTTGAAAATGGAACTCTTTGGCTGTAGAATGCAGGTTATTTCGTCCGTCTGTCAATTGTTTTCATTGTGTGGCGCGATTTCAAAAATTGCGTGTCATTATCACAATGGATTTATCTCGAGAAAATGTTCGTGCGATGATTTTTTATGATTTTCGACGTGGTCTAACTCAACAGCAGTGTATCGATCAACTCAGTTCGACTTTTGGGGATAAAGCACCATCGAAGACTACTGTTTAATACTGGTTTAGTGAGTTTAATCGTGGACGTCGTATGCTCACGGACGAAATTAAAGATGGTTGGCCTAAATCAGTTGTTGTGCCACGAAACATCGACGCAGTGCGTAAACTAATAATGCAAGATCGTCATGTGACATATCGAGAGATAGAGGCGATCTTGGGCATTAGTATGACGAGTATACATAAGATATTACACGAACACTTGGCTGCAAAAAAAGTTTGTTCGCGTTGGATACCGCACAACTTGACAATAGATCAAAAACAGGCTCGTGTCGATTGGTGCAAAAAAATGATAAAAAAATACAATCGTGGTGCATCAAAAGCTGTATATAATATCTACACAGGTGATGAATCCTGGATTTATGCATATGACCCCGAAACTAAGCAACAGTCAACAGTTTGGGTCTTCCAACATGAGCCGAACCCAACAAAAGTTGCTCGTGTGAAAAGCACTTTGAAGCAAATGGTCGCCTGTTTTTTTGGTATAGATGGACACGTGGCTACTGTACCCCTAGAAAATTGTAAATCTGTTAATTCAGAGTGGTACACGACCATTTGTTTGCCAGAAGTCTTTGCAGAAATCAGGAAGAATAATCCACAACGCAGAATCATTCTCCATCACGACAATGCAAGCTGTCACACTTCGGGTGAAACGACCCGATATTTGGAGGGTGAAACGGTGGAATTAACGGGTCATCCGCCATATAGCCCTGATTTGGCACCCAACGACTTCTTTTTATTTCCAACCGTGAAGAATAAATTACGTGGTCAACGATTTTCAACCCGAGAAGAAGCCGTTGAGGCATTCAAAAATCATGTTTTGGAGATACCGTCTTCCGATTGGAAAAAGTGCTATGAAAACTGGTTTCACCGAATGCAAAAGTGCATTGATCATCATGGCGGATATTTTGAAAAGCAATAAAACCATATTTAACAGTCAATGATAGTTATTTTATTTTATTCCGGATACATAAATAGCAGCCCTCGTACATTAATGGAGGGGGGTGGACATTACGCTGTACCTAATTTTATATTACTCACCCATGTAAAGTCACTTACTCACTACCTATCATACCCACTTATTTAACCCCCCAGCCCTGGGATATGTTCCGAAGCGTATCAAATTTCATGGCGTTTTCCCATAACTGTTACAGAACGTTTTTTTTAAGAAGAAACCTGTTCACTTTCTAGTTGAGAACCCATAGGTTGTAGTTATCAGGAAACACAGGATCAAGCAAGGCGTTTCACTCCTTGGCAGTGCGCACAATAAAGGTGGAAGAGTACTGCTTTGTGCGTATGGGAGGTATGTCTACCATGTAGCGGTGGCGTATCGCGGAGCGTCTGGTTGCCCAATAGAATGGCGATGGTCGGATCAAATTGAAAAGTTCCGCAGCACACGATGCTCAAGCCTTGCATCAGCTAACTCATCATGGCAAATGAGCGTTTTAGCTTTTCTCTCAATTGAGAATGATAATATTAATGTTTCCACAATATGAATAGCTGAAGTGGACACGCGTATATTGTACAAACGCGGCGTGCACGTCGCGAACTCGCTGCGCACTCGCGGTGAACACGCTTACAAATCGCTTCGCTGGAAACACGGTCGCAGCTAGCCATTGTGATATGATCCTTATAAAATAAATAAACTATTTATTTCAGGCAACATAAAGCCCATATCTTACTACCACTGAGGTAGAGCTATTTAGGTTCATTGACCGCAAACATTGATGTTAATATGGATATTCCATTAGATTCCGACTAATCCTCCGGAATTTTCCGGATTTATCCGGAATAATTATTTTTATCAATAAGTATAAAAAATGGTTTATGTATTAATAAGCCAATAAGCACCCGAGCGCCGTTGTAAATTTTACATCAGCATCACGTTGCCGCTTTGTTGAAACTCGTGATATAGCCGCATACGCCAAAAACGAAAACAATAGCAGGGTGTTTCTGTCGGAGCGATGCACCTGTTTTGTCTCTTTCTGCACCACTACTATTCTACTATCATTACTATATATACAATGGTTTACCGACAGTAACTTGTTGTCAAATGTCTCACTAAATTAATTCGGTTCTTAGAGTGCGCTTGTTTGTTTCCTGTTGTGTTTTGTTGTGAGGTGAATTTCTTTTGGCCCTGGCTTGTTTAATAGCTTTTTGTTATTTTTCTACTTAAAAAGCAAATCCCGGGATTTTGGGAATATCCATATAATTCTTACATATGGCAAGTACACAAAATAGCTCTACCAAGTCCGATCACTGCTTACTACCTACCACACAAAAAAATAATGAACAATTAACAACAAAATGTGTTGTTCACAGAATTAGATTTGCTCAGAGAGCAGTGGAGCGCGCCATTTTAGGCATCTCGCTGTTAGACCATATACCCGACATCTAAATACGACGCAAAACCATAGTCGTGGATTTGTGTAGAAGGATCAACCAGCTGAAGTGGAGATAGGCTGGACACTTGGCAAGGAGGAAAGACGGAAGATGGACGAGGGCAGCAAACGAGTGGTGGCCGCGAGAAGGGCGCAGACCAGTTGGCAGACCACCAGCCGGCCGGTCGGACGACATCGCGAGAGTTGCGGGAAGGCAATGGATGCGCTTAGCACAGGACCGGAGAGAGTGGCGTGATAACGAGGAGGTCTATACCCAGCAGTGGATGTGGATTGAGATGATAATGACGATGATGAACAACAAAAATAAAATAGAGACTGGCTGCTTTAATGTGCCAAAGATGCATAAATAACTAAATAATTTCTTGACATTAATTCTACGCTTTTTAACACTCTGCTCTAGATCTAGTGATAGTTTGTGGTATGATTGATTTAATTACTGATTAAAACGGGTATTTATCAATAATTATGTACAGTGAGCGCGAAAGTTTGAAAAATACTAATATGTATGATTGATTACCTTAGTGGACTTGTGATAGTAAAAGATGTTTGTTAACCCAAGTAAATTTTAGTAGGAAAACCCTGACAGAACCCCAACAGCTGAAAACGGCCAAAATCACCAAACTTTTAAACGTATAATATTATCACAAAAAAGTTAACATTTTAGATATTTTTTAAACATTGTTTAAAAATATCCTTTACAGAAATTGGTAAGGAATTTTTTAAACTCGCGTAAATCAGTGTTTAAACTTTTTTGTGGTAACAAGGATAGCCCTTATACGCGTAGTTTCGCCACATTTGTCTGTATGTCTGTCCGGCCGACCAGTTTTACTCGTAGACTATTAGTGCTGTAAGCTGAAATTTTACATGATTTTACGTTATAGTGACCCCTAGAAAGTTTTGAAATAAAAATAATTTTTTTTTAGTATATTTTTTAGTTTTCCTATAGCTTTTCCATCTTAATAATAATAATACATTTATTTGAGGAAAAAATAACAAAGTATTTAAAACAACGAATTGGCCCATAGTTTTATTTAATAACTACCTTCCGCCAGCGGCTTCGCATGAGTTGTTTGTCAATAAAAAGTAACCTATGTGGTTATCTAGGTTATAATCTACGTACTTACCAAATTTCATCGAAATCGGTTCAGCCATTACGACGTGATTGAGTAACAAACAAACATCGAAAATTTCGCATTTATAATATTAGTGTGAAGTGTGATAATGCTGGGCATTTCACACAGCGCTATTTAGCCCCAAACTAAGACAAACATGGACAATAGGAAACAGTATAGTAATAGAATACTTCTAAATCTGTTTTTGATATTTCTACCTATAGAATAAACCTAGACCCTTGTAAACTAACATACATAAAAAAAATTGCACGCTCATTCATTTTAATATGGATAATTTATAGAGCATTCTGAATTTTAATGCATAACTTCATTTCGCGATATGATTGTTGTTTAAAACAATGAATGAATTGAATGTGGGTAATCCGGCGTCCATTATGTGAACGGGAATCGAACCGCGAACCAAATTATACAGTTCCGTGGGAGCTTTGCACTGCGTTTGTATTACAACAACAAGCTTTTGCACCAGGCTTCACTCGATCCGTCGCGTTTATACATTAACTTGTTACCACAAAAAAAATCCTTAGTAAAAAAATAAACACGCACTAAACAGAGTTTATTTTTTCCGTGGTAAAACTCTAAGGGTCTTAAAAAAGTTATAAGCAACTATAAACACTGTTAAAAAAATTCTAAAAGAAAATTGGTAAGAATTTTTTTGAACACGCGTTAAACAGGGTTTAACGTTTCTTTGTGGTAATAAGGTTCGTTTCTAGCACCTACATAATTGCAATTACACCATGACCTTATGCCATACCTACATTAATACCTATTATGACTTAACCAAGTGTTCCATTGTGTCCCCAATTCCCATGTTTATAAATTAAAAAAAAATATGCGTCAATCTATCGACATTATTCTTACATAAAAGAAAACAATCCTTCTTGAATCCAAAAGGTTGCAAGCCTTATTGAAATACCAAGTTATGGCAAAATCCACTGGAGCACGATTAGCATTCAAACCCACAGCCTCCAAATCCGTAGTCTAGGTTCAGCGTACTAGGCTAACACTGTTTACGGACTCGGAATCGCCAAACTTTAAATCGAAAATAACCAATTCAACCCAATTTTTATTCGTCTCATAAACTTACTGATAACTCAGGGAGATCGATAACGATGATCCACTTTTTTGAGTGGACAAGGTTGATTGACATTTATAATCATCATCATCATATTAGCAACAGGACGTTCACTGCTGAACATACGCTTCCCCCATATATTTCCGGAGCGACCGATCTTGAGCGGCTGCACCCAACGGCTCCCAGCAACTTTTAACAGGTATTTTCAATAAGTGGTGTGCCGTCCTACGCTGCACTTCCAGTGTCTGATCCTCTTTGCCCTAACGGCCGTCAACTTTACGAGCTATGTGCCCCGCGCAAGGCCACTTTAAATAATACACATCTATAATCTGCAAACAAACTCCTTCAGAAAATATATTAACACAACTCATTAAAACCACAAGCCATTTATCAACCAATCAGCGTCGATCACCACACAGAATATTATGAAACTCCACCAATTAATAATCGTTGCAACAATTAATAAATGCGAACCATCGGCGAACCGCCCGACATATTTATTAGGAAACCTATAAATCACAGCCAACAATACTTCCTTCCCTCCTCTACAGCCCAGGGCTGAAGCCAGGACTATACCCTGTCTTAAGAAGGGGGCAAGAAACGGCGTGAACTATGCATTTTGCTGTCGCCAAGCTGTTAGGTTAGCGGTTAGGTTGTGTGACTCTGCTCATAGAGACCTAGTGCAAGGAATAGAAATCATTGAGATTCCTAAATATATATCCTAAAAAAACTATTAACTCCTATATAAATAAAAGTTCTGACAAGGTCAATTTTTTTGAATTTAGCCAATTATTTCTTATACTTGCAGAACCAAATTATGTACACCATAACTTTGTTTTTCAGCCAGCACAGTATATTTATTATTTATTTATTAATGAAATAAAATGAAAATAAATGGTAGCTACATAAATAAAGCCCAAGAAACATTTTATCCCAAACAGGCTATTTTACCCCTAATCCTGCGTCCTGGCTACAGCCCCTTCCATCCCCCTAAGGGGGTTCTTTGGAGCTGTGAGCTCGCGGAAATTACTCGTGATACATCATTGGGATGTTTTTAATAAGCACCAGTTTGGCTGACAGATTAGCAGCAATAAATGTATCGTGATTACACTTTGGAAATTGAATATTCTTTGAAGGATTTTAGTTGAAAATTGTAGGCATCTTTGACCACCTGTCGCAACAAGAGAAATAAAGTGAAATGGGTTCGAAGACCTTCTGTATCCATCTATCTGTCTGACCGTAGCTTTCAAAGCGATGGACCGATTTCAGTGCTGCGTTTTAGGATTTTTGGTTGAAGTAAAACTTGAAGATTTACGAAAGATCACGCGCTGAAAAAGGCAGCATAGAACGGTAAGATACCATGGAAAAACGTCCTACTAAAGGTTGCTGGAAGCATTGAGTGCACGATAAGATTGTTCGCCCTAGAAATATATGGGAGCGGCCTATGTTCAGTTATCATACGGCTGGTATTAATGACGACGATGAGACCCAAATAACACAAATAATTTTCATGCCGGTTTAGTAATAAACTTTTTCAGTGTATACCCACTGCACAACTCTCATAATGCTACAGTCCACGCCCGTCATAAGTCAACGAGTCCATTGGGTTTGGCCAGTAATAAGTCGTAGTCTTAGAGCCATGGAGCGTACCATGCTTGGCATCAGACTGTTAAGTCGAGTTCCAAACGTCGAGATCCGTAGACGAACGAAGGTTCATGACGTTGGGATTCGGTTATAGAGCTCAAATGATCTTGGGCGGGACACTTGGCTAGACGTGGTGATGACAGATGGAGCAGGACAGTGACTGAATGGTGATCGAGGAGCGGGTATAGAAGGGTAGGACGACCAGCAGCGAGATGGGTGGACGACATCGTAAAGATCGCGGGCCGTCAGTGGGTGAGACTAGCGCAGGATCGTGGTGGATGGCACAAACTTGGGGAGGCATATACCCAACAATGGATGAAAGATGTGGATGATGATGATGATGAAGTCGTAGTAAGGCTGAGCTACCGTCCTTTCCCCCATCCCCCACACGGAGGAGGTTCCTCAAGCTAAAATCACGAAAGTCCTCTTTAAGAGGTCTATTTATATTTCACTAGATATGTTAAAGGTACCAACGGCCACCCATTCCCTAAAGCGTCGGTGAATAGTGACAGGATCTAATTCCCTGTCGCCATACATTTCCCATGCAAATTCAGGAAATAGCCATTCGATAAATAAAATCAATGCATCACGGGACAATGGGACGAAGCGCCGAAATGCCCCACATCGAATCCCAGCCTTTTGTGCCGCTTTGATTGTGGCCCGTTCCATTAATACATACCAATTTTTTTAGTTAGTCACCGTATGGTGATGGAGTAAGGTTGATATTGGTGTGGCTAGTGGAAAGTAGGGGTAGGTATAAGTTGGTAGTATTAAAATTACAATGAAACATGGCCAGATGCGCTGTGAATGACGGCATGCGAAAAATCGATGATTATGTACGTTTTAATTTGGGAAAACTTTAATACTAATATTTTTTTTTCGAATTAAAAATTAGTACGAGTAAAAGTTAGTATAAATACACATTTCTAGGGTGGCCAATGGTCATACGAGGCTTTTCAGTAAAATATTATTAGAAGGTTTGATTTTACACAATTTTTTTTCCTTCTTTATGTTTCGTAGCACAAAAGACCTGGCATTGTTTTGCCAGACAATTTTCTCGGCCGTCAGTATATACCCTTGATAATGATTTCACCGTGATTATAAATCCGGTATTTAAAATGAAGGCTTCCGTGTAGTTCGGTGTAATTAAACCATGAGACGGTTTTTCGATAATCGTTCGCATGCATCCGATGATTAAAACATGCCAGGACACTATAATGTATAGAAGTCTGTTTACTAGTCACCAGATTGAAAAACGTTAGAACTAATCGATTTGTTTTGACGTCAGGTGAAAAAACGTATTCCTGAAACGTGTTAAACTAGTGGTACGCCCCGTACTGAGATCTCGCGAGTTTCCCAAAAAATAAAAGTATTATTTGGAATCTTTGACTATCAAAATAGTGCCCTGAAATATCAACCAACTTACTTGGCCTACAGTTTCATTCAAATTACCGCTAACGGGAGTTCATGTAAATTGGTTTTTTTAGAGTAGAAATTGCAGGTATTATGTATTTCAGATTTTTCCCTAATTATTTTTGTCACTAAAGCTACACGCATACCAAATTTCAGCACTGTGAAATCACTGGTGTACCCTGTGAATTTCTTAACAGTGCAGGTTTTATTATGGCTAATAACTTAAAGATTACAAGGTTTAAACTGAAAATAATAACGAGGTCGAAATGTACTGATAAAGACCTTTTATTGGACGTGTCACCTGACCGGAATGTTCCTTTTTTTTTTACAACTCGTGATCACGTCAATGATATGTTTAATTCTCTGTTTAATTGGTTGTACTTTTGAAAAGGCGCAAACCCAACTTGCAGTGCCCTTACAGGGTACATGTACTTACAGGTATATGTACTTACTCCCTAAGCTACTTACTATTTAAGCTGAAAAATGTATATGTACATGTGAGCAGAATAAATGAACATGAATATGAATGCCACGTGGATGGAAAGTACGTTAAAGCTAGCTAAACACTTGAAGAAAAACAGCATTCCGTGATTTTCTTTAAATTAAAAAATAAAACATTTAAATTTGTATGGTACCGATCGAAAGAGTAATTCAACAGAAATTATTCCATAATAGATACATCAACCAAACTAAGTTGCTGACAACTTATTATTTTTATGCGACTTGAAGATGGAACAAACATAATTATTATATATGGCATATCATGGTAGATAGTGACGGTATATATGATACACCCTACTTTTAATCATATAGAGAATTATTTTGTTGATGGTTAATATCTCACATAAGGTTATTAGGAGTTGTCTCTTCCATCGACGTCCACTACTGAACAGGCCTCCAAATCAATTTCCATAAAGAAAGAAGAAAGAAAAAAAAACATTTTATTCACAAAACCACACAGTAAAGAAAAATAAGAAATACAACAATAATAAAACCTAACGTAAGCACTAACAAACTTAAAAGCTCAGCTCTTAATATGCCGCAGCGCTGGTCTTCCGCTGAGTCCAGTTTACATTACGTCACGTACATCTTGATCAAGGGTGGCCTTCATAAAAAAAAATCAAATAAGTGTTAAATTCAAACCAAATCATATTAAATACATACACAATTAAATACCTACTATTTTAATCCAATAAAAACTATCACTACTAACTATCACACTTAAGAACATTTCACTTACATAATTTAGACTAGACATGGAGACCTGGAAAAGAGAGAGAGCTTCAGCTATTGCCACTACGGTTGGTTTAGCTGTGTTGACAGAATATCAGCTTTGAGTACTACATTACATAGAGGTGGAGTGATATTGTTCCAACACTTCGAAGCGTAATAGCTACCACTAAAAGCTGCAGTGTTATATGTAGGCGTCACCAGAAGAGACTCTGAAGCTCTGGTATTATAAATATGTATATGTTATAATTATACATAATGACCGATCTTGTGTCATACCAAAAAGATCCTTTTTCGGTCAAAGAACCACTAACAATACAAAGAACCGTCCTACGCTGCGCTTTCCGCTGCAGTCTCCATTCAAGCCAGCCAACGATTCTGCCAGAACTGTGTCAGTTCTTCAAGCTGGCATTTTTGGTTTTTGAACCTCTATGACAGTCTAGTAGCTGATTACATCCTATAATATTTTATATTATTAATTATTTTATCCTGTGTTATTCTACTGCAGGGCAAAGGCCTCCCTCCCTTCTTTCCGGTTTTTTCTGTCCCCTGCTGTAGTGGGCCAGTCTGGTAAATGCACATCCAAGTCGTCACGCCTTATCCGTGGTGGTCTGCCGCGTGGGCGTGTTGCGTTAGGGCCCAATCAGATATTATCTTTGCCCATAGATCTTCGGTCATGCGACAGACTTGGCCGGCCCAATTGGGAAAGGAGTTATATAATTATCCTTCTGTGCCTTATTGTCTCGACATCGAAGCCAGAATAATCTTATATTAACATTGCTCCAACTCAGGTGATGAATAATTGAGGGTTGAAGTCCTTGGATCAGGTTTGATAATTGAACAGATTTACTGTAATTAGTGTAATTACTATCGACGGCAATTTGAGACTTCTCTGAATTATACGAGGAATAAGCATTAAGGACACCGCGGAATGTAGGCATGGGTTCATTGAACTTATGTTAGTAACATATTTAGTATTTTTTGGGTCGCGCAATCATCAGCGCATTTCGTCCTGAATTCGTTTCGTTCTAAACTTGAATTTTAGTATCTGTTCATCTACCCGTCTTTTTATTTTTTGTCTAGTAAATTACAATTTAGTCGTTAATAAAATATGAATCCAGGATCAACTTACTTTCTCCTCGAAATCGTTAAAAAATAACACGAAAAATAAGTATTATTTGTTCTGACTATACTTTACATCGCCAGAGCCGTTGCTTTCAATACCTAATAACTGTATTCTCCAAATATTTATTACATTTCATCGTCACCCACCAAATATTTTATCTTACCATCGAATCCAAAACCAAAACTTTTAATTTACTCGCGCTATTCTTCGAAAGGGGCCATATTTCACTGCTATAAAAGACATTCCCGATTCAAAGGTAAACGGACGTAAATAGGAGACCACGCCCGAGTTGATGTCAATGGCCCACGTCCCTTTTGATGGGTTGTTTTGGTCTAACGTGGATTACATTATATTTTAGTGCAGAAGATTCCCAATTTCCGCGATAAATAGAAAATATATCCCGTAAAAAACACTAACGAATTGAAAACCTCCTCCTTTTTTAAATCGGTTAAAAAAAGTGCCTGCTATCAAGTTACAGCACTAGCTCGGTGAAGAATGCATCTGCTGCAGTGCCTGGATAGAGAACGCTTGCTATCCTCTCTGCCACTCTTAACCGTTCATCATCATCACCAACACAGCAGTCCAATGTAGGCGTAGTTATTTCCTAAGATGCGCGACTAAGCATCCAGTCTTTCCCAGCTACAGATTTTATCCGTCTCAATCCGCAGGAACGATATTGGATCCACAATTTGCAATAGCAATAATCTATGATGTAATAACTACAATAGAATGTCGATATAACCTAAATACAATATCACAATTGCAGGCCACACATAAAGCACAGACAATACGGATAAATATTTAGTTAGAGCCGAACCACAAAAGTATAAATAAATAATGGCATGAATATGATTATTTTCCTCGTACGAATAACTATGTGGATATGGGTCTAGAAGGGTTTGCTACTGGACGTCAAAACTCTATATAATTATAGTGCACCTCGCAGTCCAATTACTTTATAATGTGTCTGATTTGATATGGAAGACAATCCATTTTTATCTTCCCTGGCTCCAGATCTTATTATTGCTGATCCGATTTTGTTTTTGGAAAATGTTCAGTTCACTATACCCGTTAGAAAATGGTTTTAAATATTCTATTTCTTATTTTTATAATTATGCAATCGTTCAGGCACGACAACCATGCATAAAAATAATATTGGCGTGATCCTTGACGGATTACATTTTTGGAATTTTAACATTATATACCACTAGCTTACGCTCGCGGCTTCGCACGCGTGGTCAATAAAAACTAGCCTATGTTTTAATCCAGGTCATATTCTACCTATATACCAAATTTTATCGAAGTCGATTCAGCAGTTACTGTATAAAAATAAACACAAAAAGCTTGATTCAATACATGTATGCGTATAGTCTGTACAAGGATATAATTATTGTCTGTGGTGTTTTTCCGTTCACTCTCTCTCTCAAAAGATACTCCATGTAAGTCACATGAAAGAAAATAAAATCGTATTTTAAATTAATTGTTTTTGTTAATTATTTAACAGTTACCTACACCATGATTGAGTAACAAACATCCATATATATATAAAATTTCGCGTTTATAATATTATTGGGATTAATGGATATTTGAGGGGGCATTGGCCCTGCAGTGGGATACTACAGGCAAATAGCATTACCATTCAAGTCCTGATCATAATTGATTATTCGTAACTGCATTAATCCAGAGTTAATTTAGCATCCAACAGTTATCTAGTCCCAGAAGTGGCCCCATGGCTTACAAGTAAATCATCTCGCCACAGGGGACAATGTATGGGGTCACACGCATTACTTAACGACGACGTTCCGATCTATAAATCATAGAATATTCTAGTTATTTCATTCAAATCAAGCTAAATAAATATTATTAGGGGTTGTGACATGACGTCATTACGGTGCGACATTCTTATGTTTTTATAGTTACCTTTGCAACTTTGCTAACGATTTTTACTATGAAATTCCTGTGAAACTTTCAAAAAGAAACTCGTGCATAGAATAGAGGTGTGATGTGAGGACAAAAGAACAGCAGTTCAATGCAAAGCCCAAACTACTGTGTAGTCTCTACTGGTACTTCAGAAACCTTACATCCTTACATTAAAATTATACTTTTCATTTTGAATTTAAATTTAGAACATGCAATCTGCTCTCCCGTTTATAAGAAGCTAGCAAAAAAAATCAGTAGAAAAATAACTTGCTTCCCTAGACTTCATTAAATTTTTATCAAACGCAAAATGTTTGTAAAAAGTAACAAAAAATCAACATAATTGTAATTTAGAATCGATTTAGTTTGTGAACAATTAAATAGCCTAATTGACCGAGTGAGCGAAATGTCACTGCTTCGAGCTTGGCAAAATTCCTCTGTCAGTTTGTTAATACTCTTCTACAGGTCGTAATTTACAACCAATGTGGACAAAAGTTGGAATAAAGGTTTTACGACAATATAAAACATTTTTCGTCGGGGATTTCTGATTGAAGGTGCACTTCTTCAAAAAAGGGGCAGAAGGGGGCTACTACGATGTTATTTTTTATTAGAAAGATATTAACTTTAAGTTATTCTCATAAAACTTTTGTGAACATCTGTTGAGGGTTTTCGGCGTGATGAGCAGAATAGCTCCTAAAAATGCAGTAAATTGCTCACTATTAGATTTCTACCCTAAATCGGCCCTTTAACTACTGGGTAGGGATTGATGGAGCACCTGAGACCACCTTCACAAAACTAAAACGATGCTTTAAAACCAATATTAATGTTAGTGTTTACGTTAAGGTCACTAGATCCCGTTTTCAATAACTTAACACTATATTATTGATCGAGCGAAGCGACATCTCTAAATCAACTTGGGCAAATCGGCGTTGTATGTATGTATGTTTGTCCGAGGATAACTTTCGTAACGTTGATCCGATCATCGTGAAATTAAATACATAGGTAGGTCGTGATCGCACAAGTTTGGTGTGACTACATAAGCTAAAAATGTTGGGGGGTTGTTGAGATATTGGGGTTCATGAGGGGTAAAAAAAATGAAAATGAGGCTATCAGATCAAGTGTGACGTCAAATAAAAGGTATTCATTAGTACATTTAGACTCCGTTTTTATTTTTTATAAATTCTTTATAGTTTTTGAGTTATTAGCCATGATAAAAACTAAATTGACAAAATTCACAGGGTGAACCAGTGACCCCACAGTGCTGAAATTTGGTATGCGTGTAGCTTTATTATCACAATTATAGCCAAAAGTTTGAAATCCAAAATAAATGCAATTTGTACCACAAAAAAGATGAACCAATTTACATGCACTCCCGTTCCCTGTAATTTGAATGAAGCTGTGGGTCAAGTTATTTGGTTGATTTCGTGGCACTTTTTAATTAGTCAAAGAATAAGGCCGTCTTGCAGAACGATCTCTAAATGTATTTAGCTACTAAACATCTTAAAACTTTATGTATTTGTATGATTTGACAACTCCTTAAATCATATTTAGCCAATAAATGAGTATGGCCGCCAAAAATTGTACTTTAACAATCGTGAATTGGTAACACACGGTAACATACGTGAATAAAGGTAACGCACGTGATTTTTGTAAAGCCTAGAGTACAATGAGAGAAATTCCTTAATTCTCGATGACACTACCTCCATTGTTAAAATAAAACGGAAAATAAATCAAAATGTTTTTAATCAGATTGTTTTTTTAAAAGATACGTAATAAAAATGTGAGGAACTAGGTTAAAATGTATTTTTTCAGCCTATGTAATTACCATTGTAGGTAAACAACTATTTTTCATACTAAAATTATTATGTCATATATTATTGAGTGCTTTAATTTCCTTTGTCATATTGCTGATTATTTTTTCATTGTCCTTTTTTACAATAGCCAAATGTCTTATATGAACTTTTTCCTTTCTGCTAGTCGTGCTTTATTAATACATATACATATGCATTCACTTTATGTATCACTTTCCGTATCATTTTCTCTGGATATTTTTTTTACTTTTTCACTGTTTTCTTAGAGTTCTTTTTTCAGATTCCGTTCATTATATTTTTTATTCCTTTTTTATTCCGCTCCGCATCTTCAAACTTTTCGAGGTTATTAGTTCGCCTTCGCTCTCTATACCGTTTTTTTTCCGCCGATGGTAACGGCATCTAAAAAGTAGAATGAAATTAACTATTGGTTCGCTCCGAATTGACGAAAATATTAATAATTAAAAATCTAGCCCGACTTGAGAACCTCGTCTTATTATTTATTTTCACTTAATATTTATTTTTCTATGTAACTATGTAGTATATGTATATTTTAAAAATATTAAGTAGTCTATCAGTCATGTGGTTTCCATATCACAAGCTTACTATGCTTATTTATTTCAATCAGTGTACACATAGCATTACAATAGATCACGAATGTTACGTAACACACATAGTAACACACGGTATCATTCGTGAATTAAAATCTCTGTGGACATGACCTAAAACATATATATATCTATGTGAGTTTTGAAGTGAGAAGGCGCCGCATCGGTTTATTTGGCAAAACAATAGTCTATCTACAAGTACAATATAAAACAATACAACAATTTGCGATCTTACCTTGCTTATTCACTCCTAAAAATATTTAAAAAATACCGAGACAAAAACGCCGCCCAACTTGTTTTCACTTTTTTCAAAAGAAAATGAAGGATTTTTTGTATAGATTGGCCAACGTGTAGAGTGGTATTGCCATACTCGATAAACATTTTTACGGGTTTGGATACTTGTTAGTTCCCTCGTTTTATGGTAACTTACGTGAAGTAACATACGGGAATGAAAAGCGAGACATATTTTTGAAATTAGTTTTGGAATACTTTTATTGCATAATTTATATAACAGAATTCAATAGAACATAGCAAAACAATACAGAAACTTAATACCAAAACTTAAGAGGTGACGAACCTATGCTGTATAAGTTGTTTTTGTTTCATATGCAAGATGTCGTAGTAGGGCACACGATTTTTGTACTGGATATGAAAATTAACTCTAACATAAAAATAATTATTCGCTCTGAAAAGGAAACAAAAATAAACTTATATTATGTTAATGAATGAACATAATTCTGCGCACCAGGAATACATTTAAAACTTATCATAAAATTATATGAAACTTAGAAATTTAATATTTTAAATGAGAGGGACACCGATTTTTTTCCAAAAGTACAATTTTTGGCGGCCGTACTCAAATACGTTTAGGCATCGTTGCGCGAATCGCCCTAAGAATATTTTTTTTGTGTTTTGGGAGACTTGCGAGATATCAGTTCAGGGCGAACCACTAGTTATTATACATATACATATATACATTTAATTGTTGCTTAAAAGTTTGTGTTCGCGAGGTCTACTGTTCGCAGAACTACTAGTTCTTATTCAGATACCTTTCCTAGTAAAAACATGGGCCAAACTAGGTAGTTCACATAACCTAAGTAGTACTCGTAGGTACCACTAGCACAAAAACAAACGTCCCTGAAGCCGGCGCGCAATCAACTAACAAGTGTAGTCTATAATTCAATTGGCCCGGGACGAAGAACGACTATTATTTAAACAAATCGTTTGGTCTAATTCTAACTTGGACTGCGCACTGCACTCGCTGTTATAATACTTTTGACATTTTCGTGCGATGTTCTGATAAGTAGAGCATGGGTAGAGCTCTGCATAATATAACTAGTGGTTCGCCCCGAACTGAGATCTCGCGAGTCTCCCATATAAACAAAAAAATATTATTTGTAATCTATGACTATCAAAATAGTGCCACGATTTAATTTACTATGTTACTTGACCTACAGTTTCATTCAAGTTACATGTAACGGGAGTTCATGTGGTTTGGTTATATGTATCTTTTTGAGGTAGAAATTGCAGTTATTCTGGATTTCAGATTTATTCCTATATTTGTGTTACTAAAGCTACGCGCAAACCAAATTTCAGAACTGTGGGGTCACTGGTACCTTGTGAATTTTGTTAAAGTTCAGTTTTTATTATGGCTAATAACAACTACAAGGTTAAACTAAAATTAAATACGGGGTCGAAATTTCCTCACAAAGGTATTTTATAAGACGTGCCATTTGACCAGATTTACCCCTCTTGAACCCCAATATCTCAACAACCCCCCTCCCCCCACATTTTTAGCTCATTTGGTCAAAAAAATAAAATTGTGCCATCACTACCTTCCCCTATATACCAAATTTCACGATGATCGGATAAACGCAAGTTATCCTCGGACAAACAAACATACATACATACGATGACGACCTCCGTGGCGCAGTGGGCGAATAGCCGGCTGAGACGCAGGAGGTAGCGGGTTTGATTCCCGCTGCGGAACAAATGTTTGCATGATCTACAGATATTTGTTCCGGGTCTGGTTGTTTCTCTATGTATTATAAGTATGTATTTAAAAAAAAAAGTATATAAGTATTCTATCAGTTATCTGGTTCCCATAGTACAAGCTCTGCTTAGTTTGGCGCTAGATAGCGCTGTGTGAAATGTCCAGCAATATTTATTTATTTGTTATACAACGCCGATTTGCCCAATTTGATTTGGAGATCTCGCTTCGCTCGATCTATATTGACTGGTGTGTTCCATAATAGTGAGTAAGGATATGGCTGAAGATGAAATAGTTAAACCGGTATCAGATGTTTGTATTTTATTGTAATTTGGAAAAAAAATTGGTACCTAATAAAAAATATTTTTTTAACAACAACATTTTTAACAAGTGAAGCTGTGAATAAAAGTATGCAACATGTTTATAAAAAAGCCTACTATAACATATCATATTATTTAGTTCTGTTAGATGATAGAGAAGCTTGGGGTTTAAATTGCTTCAACTCGGTCAAAAATGTTACAATTTAGACGTAAATTATTTTCTTTAGTGTTATGTATTCTAAAAGGATCATTAAAAAGAACAACCAGCCTTATTTCTTGCCTTTCTTTACTGGCTTGGTCGCAGGTAATAAAATTAACGTTTCAAAGTGATCCATGTGTGTTTAATAATAAAAATTCTCATAAATGATTGGATGAACTTCAAATAGGTGTGTGTCCAGGGATCTGGGTGGTACTAGCTGACCAAAACCCAGCTTTGCACGAGTATTTTTTCAATTAAAACATTACCCTCCTTTTGCGCAGATGGTAAAAAGTAGCCTATGTTACTCCGGGATAATGTAGCATTCTAATGGTGAAAGAATTTTTGATATCAGACCCGTAGTTTTTAAGTTTATTCATCAAAATCGGTCCAGCCTTTCTTGAGTTATAAATGGTATAACTAACCCGATTTTTTTATTTAATATATATTTTACAACTATACCTAACCATACACAAAATTACGTTTAGCTGTCATTTGCGTTTTGTTATTCCATGTCAGGTGCGTTTTTGTTATACTTACCACGTTTTATAGTGAGTTGTATTCTCTTTGACGTTTTATGTCACGTCACACGGGAACGCAGTCGAACGGGATAATAAGTACCCTATGTCCGTCTCCTGGTTCTAAGCTACCTCTCCACCAATTTTCGGCCAAATCGGTTCTGCCGTTCTTGAGTTATAAATAGTGTAACTAACACGACTTTCTTTTATATAATACTAGCCGACCAATCCGCAGCTTCGCATGCGTAGTTTTTCAATAAAAACATTACCCTCCTTTGCGCAGTTAGGTAAAAAGTAGCCTATGTTACTTACGGTGAATGTAGCTTTCCAATGGTGAAAGAATTTTTGAAATGGGACCAGTAGTTTTTGAGTTTATTCATTACAAACATACACACAAAAATACAAATCATTCCTCTTTAGTATTAGTATAGATAGATAGAGATATATTCCCAAAAACAAATGCATTGCTTTGGTTAGCTTAGGGCTAAATATTGCTTTGTGAAATGTCCAGCATTATATTTGTTAATTTTTTTTATCAATCTATTTTTTGATCTATATCTAGCGCCACCTTTTAGTCATTTCAGAATAACGTTGCATAGTTGATGTAAGTAATATCATTTTTAGTTCGTAGATTCTGATTTATTTTCTCTTCACTTGGTTCAAATAACAGCATCAGATATAAAACAACACATGTCGTCGCTCCGAGCTATAAACCTCAAAAGTCCATTAAAATGTGAACCAACTGGGCACCGCTATATAACAATCGGCGCTTGTCCGTCCGCTAATTGGTCTGGCTCTGGGGTCACAGGCCTCACAGTTACGAGTGTCTCCTAGGAACTAGTCTAGATTTATATCGTTATATTGGCTCGTCTGACATTCCTACGCGCTTGTAGACTTTCATTTTATTGTAAGTTTTTGTTTGCATATTTTGAGGAGTTGAAAAAGCGATTCTGAGAAAAGTTCGTTTAGGGATTCCGAAAATGTGTTTTGATTGTAACAAAAAAAACGTTTGACATGTCGTTGTTATTAGAATTTTAAAATAGATGTTATCACACAACGGTTTGGACACGACATAACATTCGTAAAAATATTCTTATTGCACGCACGCACTATACTGCTTATATCAATATAGGATCCATGCCATTTCAACATAGTCACTCATGCTATGCTCAACTTATGCGGTGAACCAAGAAAAAACCAGTCTCTCGGCGTGAAATCCTTATCAAGGCGCAACTGCAAACAGTACTGCGTTTTGCTAAGATTTTTAACCTAGGCAATACCTACTCCTAGACGACCTCTGTTGCATAGCGAGTGATTAGCCGAGTCGCACGAGGTTGTAGGTTCTATATCCCGGTGCGTGACAAATATTTGCATGCATTGCAAATATTTATTTTGGATTATGGTAGTCCCAATTAATATCTATGACACAGGCAACCTAATATGGTATGGGGACTGACTATTTTACTCGTTTGCACATAGAATTCCTTGTGAAAGGGGCTTGGGGAAGCATACCATACCTATTTCTGCCGGCAAGCAGTATTGCTGTGTTTCGGTTTGAAGGGTATGGTTGCCGGTGAAATTACAGGCACATTAGGCTTTACACCTGTATGCCTCAAGTTGATAGACACAGGGCAGTGCATCGTAGGGCACATTGCTAACGTGCATGACCTTTGTGGCAATTCTCTTTTATAGGCGATGGTTACCACTTAACATCAGATGGGTCATAAGTTTGTTTCATCTCGATGCAGCATAAAAAAAAGATCTAAACAGACGACATCATCGTCATAAAATGTTTCCAAGCTAGTTTCTAGCGTGCATTTTCCCTGCGGTTGATTCTACATCCTTGAGATCCGTTCCCTCCTCTCCCTCCCCCTGGTCCTAATTAGGGGAGTGCACTCCAAATCCCCTTAGAGGGGATAAAGGCCTGAGGGTAGGTGATAGTTTTCATCTCGTTCCTATCTCGACCACTTATCGAGAAATCATTACGAGAACATTGCAATAGAACATCTTATGGAACGTTCCTATGAATCGTGACCTACAAGAAATGGTTTGTTGTACGTGATGGTTACCACCTAACATCAGGTGGGCCATTTAGGGCAGATACGAACATACATCTAGACATAGGTAGAAGATACAGATACGCCGATTAGGCAGTTCGGTACGTCTTCACAAGTAACATTACAAATGTCAGTTACGCCAAAATGTCGGTTACGTCACTTAGAACAGCGTCGATATTAAGTACATAAATAATTTTAAATAAATAAATATCATATATAAAATAAATAAATTTGTACTTACATACATAAACATATATTATTAATATTAGAGATCAGATGAATCACGTTTCTTCGATGAAATTTGGTGTGATAATTTGGTGTTGATAGATTATGACCTGGATTCAAACATAGGCTACATTTTGGTGCCAAACACGTGTGCGAAGCCGTAGTATAAAAATAATTAATAGACTATGTACAAGATGTTTTAACCAATTGAATGGCAGCATTGCACTACCTGCGTGATACGTACCTACATGCATTACATGTCAGCGCAGCTCCAAGAGCCCGCGGCTAGACGGCTGTGTATGACAGCTCTAATTAGCGCCCCTAATTACTGATTACACGCCTCGACTCCCCCGCAAATACCGAAAGGTTTAAAACTACTTCCAACTGCAGTTTTATTCCAGCTCAGAAACTCCCTGAAGGTTTTCGGGGAATAGCGCTCGCTTCGTAAAAGATTCGTCTGATTTCCGCAGATCTCAAAAAACTACCGGACCAGGGAAAGCTAGCGTTTTACAATGAAACGGTGACCGCTATATGGCAAATAATGCTGGACAGTTCACACAGCGCTATCTAGCCCCAAACTAAGCAAATCTTAGCTATTAGCTTAGCAAGAGCGGAACCTATGCTCTAAGACTAGAAGTGTGACAGGTATAAATCCGGAAGGAGAGCCTAGTGAAACTGCAGCACACCTCTCAAAACCCTTTAACTGTCCACACCAATGTTGCCCCTTACGCTGCCTTCTATTGGCGATACTTATGGGTGCCCGTTTAATAGACGGCTATTAACCTCCTGCCTCAATCATTCTTTATATTGCGGAATTGGCAGGTGCCGTATCTCATCTCTCCAGCATCGATTACATTAGCATTGCTCTGACAATAACCTGTACTCATAATCCATTATTGCAATAGTATAACCATCTGTCCCACCTCCATCTTGCAATATATAGATTTTATAGATACCTACTTAACATAAGACCAATGAAAACAGGCATCTTTCTCGTTACGACGTCATTGAGTAACAAACAAATAAATAAACAAACTTTCACTTAATTCACTAGTTTGTAAACTAGAAAACAGTCTTACTCTAAACGATTAGATTGGCGTAATAAAGAGAAGGCCTATTATTAGGTATTTGATCAGTGTGTGGTACCAGTGATGACGTATGGTACAGAAACGTGGTCCAGGACACCTTGCTCGAAAAAGGGTTCTAGAGTTGGAGACCACGCACTGGACGGCCTCCCAGCACCCTATATCAGATCATCTGTCCATCTAGTGGGGGGTCCTACGCCGCGCTTTCCTGCTCCTAGCTCCTGCTCATGGGCTAGCCTGCTCCATCTTAGTCTCCCAGGTACCTACTAAAGCTGTGTGCGTTCTTCATTCAGATAATGCTGAAATTTAGCAGCAGGCGTTGTTTAAAGGGCAAAATATTTCTTCACACAACAATAATGCCATTCATAGTTATTATAATTTATTATTAGTGCAATGGAACTTTTCAACATAAAATAATCAACTAAAAATAACTTAAAATCAAATTCAGGTACACTTCACTATTGTACACACGGCTACACATCAAGCTATAAATTTCCAGTATAAGTTGACCTCTCATTCTACGAAAAGCCTACACAATGCGAGGTCAGTTTATACTGGCAAATTATAGTTTGATGTGTAGCCGTGTGTACCTACTAATTATGAACATCACACTATTCCATTATTACTAACTAGCTGACCAATCCGCAGCTTATCACGCGTAGTTTTTCAATAAAAACATTACCCTCCTTCTGCGCAGTTGGGTAAAACGTAGCCTATGTCTCAATCCAGGTCATAACCTATCTTTATACCAAATTTCACCGAAATCGGTCCGGCCGTTACGACGTGATTGAGTAATAATCAAACAAAGAAATAAACAAACAAACATCCAACTTTCGCATTTTATTAATACTCGTAAAGTGTGACAGCATCTGCAGCGCATGCGATGAAAGACATTTTATGGCAATTTTTTTTTTACAGTTTCGGTTACAGTATTAAAGTTTTAGTTATTCAGGGATAATTTAGCATGCTAATGGTGAAAAAAAAATTGAAATTGGATTAGTAGGTTTTCATTTTCTCGTTACAAACATACAAAAATACAAATCTTTTCCCTTTTTAATATTAGTGTAGGTGACATTATTTAAGTTTACAATTTGTATTCATCCAGATGCAAAAACGAACGGCACTGGGGGCACTGCGGAACGTCCATGAGGAAAGTTACCTGCAACAAGTTAATCATCATACTACTCTTTATTTCGGTAGAATGAATAAAGCGGTGGATTCAATAGGAAAAGATCAGGCCAGCTATCAAACAATACATACTTTAGGGACAGACTGAAACCTTCTACGAAAATCTAATATCCTCACATTTACTTTGAGGGTCGGTGGAATAAACTTACTCGTGGATGTATGTCACATGGTTTACAAACACGGCCACTGCAATAAAAACCGCATGCGCGACAAAAAACTGTAGTTGTTTCCCTTAGACAGCAGCACTTATTGGCGTAAGCCGCGATAATGTCAGGGATCGCGCGCCCGACACGTTTCGAAATTTTTTTAACTTTCCCAAGTGCAACTGAAGAAGTAGTTTTCGTTTCCATCGCGATCTTCTTTCTTCAAGTGATTTTTACAAAATTTACAAATGTATTCTACAAATATTTGTTATTCTAGTAAAAAATGTTTCACTATTCAGTATTGACGTGCATTGACGGACGACCGACTGTCAGTCAGTCTAGACACTATTTTCTTTCGTAGAAAAAAAGTATTAATAGAACGTAGTGATAAGACCTCATTGGTAGGAAGGAAGTCAGAATGACATAATCCAGTCTATTAGTGTTTCTTTACATAATAATTCAAAACCAATTTTAGACTAATTTAACCAATACCTGAATCAAAAGATTCTACCTGGGGTTTTAACTATTACCTGAATTAGAGGATTCTGACTTATGTAGTATGTATATCTGTGGTGGTCGTGCTCGAGCCGTCGTACAGTGCGGACGTCTCTGGGGCGTCGTTACGCTGCCCGTTGAATATACGAAGATTCGATCGTCGTTAGTGGTCGAGGCAACATCGCCTATAAAAGGCTCCTCAGATCGCGCGGCGCGCATTCGGTCGTCGTTAGTGGTCGCCGCTATAGCATGCAGCGGCCACACCTTAGGAACCTAGGCTGGTAGAGGGGGGCTCGAGTGCCGAAACACTTTGTTGTAGCAACGGCGTGTTTCGGCCCTCGAGTCGGCACGGTCACTCCCCGTGCTAGTGCTCGTTGCTTCGGCGTCAACGCAATCCACCTCAAGTGGCGAGGCAACCAGGCAACTGTAGAAGGCCTGAAGGTAGCGATAGGAGTTTTTATCGTTGCCAGATACTGCGTCCTGTTCCCTTCCAGTCGTAGCGGTTCTCCGTTCCACTGGGTCAAGGGGAGTAAGGAGGAGAGGGTGCATCTGTGTACGGCGCGCACACTTATGCAACTTAATATATCCTGCGCATCTGACTTGGCTTTGTCATTCCGAGTTTAAAAAAGTCCTGGGCTTGGTCTAATACCTGGACACGGGTGGCCTAAGGAGAGGAGAGTGGTCGCTCTAGCACTGCATCGGGGTGACAGTGTGGTTCGGCAGCACTCTTTGAGACAAAGCAGTTTTATTTAGAGAGGCACTGCTTTCCTCGCTCAGCCGGGGAGGGGGCTAGAAAAGGTGCCCCAAACAAACGCTCATTCCTCGCAATAAGAATAAATCTAAAAACATGCAGATGAATATGACTTTTGGTGCGTGGAATGTACGTACTCTTTTAGACCGACCCAACAACCTCTGCCCAGAACGTAAAACCGCCATTGTGGCTCGCGAGCTCAAACGCTATGACGTCGACATAGCCGCTCTCAGCGAAACACATCTAGCTGACGAAGGTGAGCTTGTTGAACGTGGTGGTGGGTACACTTTCTTCTGGAAAGGCACACCAGCTTCTGAGCCTAGACGGTCAGGAGTAGGCTTTGCTATTAAAACTACTTTAGCCTCTAAGTTGGAAGAACATCCAGTTGCTATCTCTGATCGTGTCATGTCCTTACGTTTCCATCTTCGAAACAATAAATACTTAAATGTTATCAGCGTATATTCGCCAACACTCGACAAAAGTGATGACGTCAAGGACAAATTTTATGAGGAAGTGTCAGAAGTGCTGACTAAAATCCGGCGCTGTGAGAAAGTTTTGCTTCTTGGCGACTTTAATGCTCGCGTCGGACGTGATTTTGAAGCTTGGCCTCGGGTGATAGGGCGACATGGCATTGGTAACATGAACAGTAATGGGCAACTGTTACTAAGCCTCTGTTCCCAATTTCATCTGGGTATTACCAATACCATGTTTAGACTCCCAAATAAATACAAAACTACCTGGATGCACCCAAGGTCCAAGCATTGGCATCTTATTGATTATGCTATAGTCCGTCAACGGGATATAGCGGATGTCAAAGTAACGAGAGTAATGAGGGGCGCAAACTGTTGGTCGGATCACCGACTTGTTGTTACAAAACTATTTTTGCGTCTTAGCCCTTGCCGTAGACCTCGCAGGGCTAAGCCTAACTGTCTTCATCTGAAAAAGCTAGAGTCTGCTGAAATATTGGCAAATTACAGGGAAGCTGTCAATACCTTTACAGCAGGCATACACCCCGAAGATGAACAGTTGGACGAGGGCTGGAAACTGTTAACTACAAATACCATCAATGCGGCTACTGAGATCTTAGGCCAAAAACCTCGTGTCTGTGAAGACTGGTTTGACGAAAATGATAATACATTGACAGTCGCCCTAGAAAAACACCGCCAGCTCCTTCGAAAGGGAAATCAGACAACTGCTTCTGAAAAAATAAAGGAGAGTACGAGCCAAAATAAGGAGACTAACTCGAAACGCAAAAGATGAGTGGTGGCTGAACAAGGTTCGCTATATTCAGTGGCTTGCTGATTCGAATAGACTCGGCGATTTCTTTAACGAGATTAAAAAGTTAGTAGGAAGTCCACATCGAGTAAACGTACCACTGAAATCACTTTCAGGTACCCTCCTGGTAAGCAAAGGAGAAGTTCTTACTCGCTGGGCAGAACACTATAACAGCTTACTCAATGTGGATCGTTCTGCTGACATAAACTATTTAGCATCACTTCCTGCCTTACCACAAGCCGTAGATCTGGATCAGCCTCCTTCTCTTGAGGAAGTTATCATCGCCATCAAAGCGCAGAAAAACAATAAGGCTGTCGGCATCGATAACATACCAGGAGAACTATTAAAATATGGCGGAGATGAGTTGCACTACAAGATTTGGCAATTTTTCCAGCGCATGTGGGAAATGGAGTTCGTTCCTCCTAGTTTTGGCGTATCACTAATTTGCTCTTTGTATAAAAAATAAAGGTGATCGATCTGTTTGCAACTCTTATAGGGGTATATCACTTCTGTCTACTCCAGGAAAAACTTTTGCCAGAGTACTCTTAAATCGTCTTATGGAGCTCTCTGAAAGTATATTGCCTGAAACGCAATTTGGGTTTAGACCCAATCGCGGCACATGCGAGGCCATATTCTCTCTTAGACAACTGCAAGAGAAAAGCAGGGAACAGTGTCAACCTCTGTTTCTCTGTTTTGTTGATCTGGAGAAAGCTTTTGACAGTGTACCTCGCGAAGCTTTGTGGATTGTGCTTTCGAAACTTGGTTGCACCGACAAATTTATACGCTTGATAAGACTTCTTCACGACAACATGACTTGTTGCGTAACCGTCAATGGTGAGCAGACAGAGCAATTCCCTGTCACTTGTGGTGTAAAACAAGGCTGTGTATTAGCACCCACTCTTTTTGCTCTGTACTTTTCCGTTGTCGTGAGGGAGACTTTACAAGCCAACACCGAAGGGATCCGCATACGTTTTCGCACAGATGGCAGTATCTTTAACCTGGCTAGGTTAAAAGCGCACACAAAGGTATCGTATGACCTCATTACCGAATTGATGTATGCTGATGACCTATGTTTCGTTGCGGAATCTTCTGAGGGACTCCAGGACTTGATGACTCGGCTTGACGCTGCGTGCTGTAGATTTGGCCTCAAAATTAATATTACAAAGACAGAGGTGATGGCCATGGACACTGTTAACCAAGCTCCACTGAATCTGCAAATCGATGGAAAGCCCATAAAACAGGTCGATACATTCAGATATCTGGGAAGCAGCATAACAACAAAATGCGACCTTGACTCGGAGATCAACAGCAGACTTGGCTCCGCTATGGCTGCTTTTGGTAAACTACGAGTCCAGGTATTTCGCTCCCATAACATCAAATTGAGTACCAAGATTAAGGTGTATATGGCTATTGTACTTCCTAACATCTTGTACTCGTCAGAGACATGGTGCCTGTATCGCAGACACATACGCACGTTAGACAGATTCCATCTGAAATGCCTCCGCGACATTCTTAACATCAAGTGGTCGGATCGGGTCCGTAATACCGATGTTCTACGACGGGCTAATGTCTGTGGCATAGAGGCATATTTGATGCGGCGTCAGCTGCGTTGGTGCGGGCACCTGTCTCGGATGTCTGATGAGCGAAGGGCGAAACGCATTTTCTTCTGTGAACTAGAACATGGTAAGCGGAAACGCGGAGGTCAGTTCCTACGTTTCAAAGACGTACAGAAGAGGCACATGAAGAGGTGTTGTATCGATCCGTCGCGCTGGGAGGCTCTCGCTGAAAAACGACCTGAATGGAGGCGTCATGTTCAGGACAAAGTGTACGAGTTTGAAGAAGAAAGGAGGCAAGAACTAGACTTAAAACGAGATCAGCTTAAAAGTCGACCGCCGGCTAATATCAATTACAACTACATTAATGGCGCCTTAACTTGTGTTCATTGTAACCGGACTTTTAGCGCAAAAATAGGGTACATCAGCCACATACAGGCTAAACACCTAGGCCAATAATCACAAAGTCAAGTCTCTGTAGCCGAAATCGGCTAGGAGGATTATTATTATTATCTGTGGTGGTCGCCTCGGTGTAACCTTTTGTATTTCGCGGTAGAATAGTTGTTATACAAACACAATTGTCCGGTAGAATGGCGGGGCAACACCAAGCTTATTTTTAAAAAGAAGAACGGAACGGATCCAGTTGATTTTTGAAATGCGACTCGAGGAACACCCGATCTAGACTTACGGTCGGTTTTTAATAATTTATAAGAAGTGCAAAACTAAACAGCCTAAAGTATTCTACTTAATGTTTTAGAATAACTGTTGGCTAAGTGTTGTAATATAATATTAATTCAGAAATTATATTCACTAAATGAAATGCTTGTGTTAATAGTTCTGTCTTATTTTACTTTACACTATGTACTACGGTCACCAATAATACCTACTCCTATGTACAAATTTAAACTGTCAATTTCGTTACTTTAATGTGTTATTTCTGTCTCTAAGTCCCGTAAGCTCAATAGCAGTTTAAACTAAAATTCTAAGCTAAAACCATCACTGACAAAGAAAAGTTTTAGTACTTATATGCTTAGATTTTTAGTTTAATCTTACAAGGCATAGTTACTATTATGTAGTCTTTATTCAATTACAGCTAGGCATATAATTCCAAACTTACTAGCTATATACCTAAACTAAGCTGTGAAGACTTTATTTCGCAATATGCAAAATAGACATGAGGTTCAGTTTTTATGGAAAAAGGGGGATTTTAACCTGTCTAGATAGACAATAATAATAATAAATAAATTTTGCTGGACATTTCACACAGCTCTATCTAGTCACAAACTAAGCAAAGCTTGTACTATGGTAACCAGATAACCGATAGAATACTTATATAATTGTTTTTTTTGTGAGAAACTACCATAACAAATATCTGTAGATCATGCAAACACTTGTTCTGCGGCGGGAATTGAACCCACAGCCGTCAACTATATCGTTGTTAAGATATCCCTGATACAAGAGCCAGAAACGCAGCGCCTACAAATCTCAGAGAGCTCCAAACCGCGATCAAAGAAGAATGGGTCAGCGTACCGCAAGATTTGGTAAAAAAATTGATTTCTTCAGTGAAACATCGCATGGAATCTATTATTCAGGCTAGGGGAGGCAATACCTCGTATTAATATATCATAAATTTAACAAATGTATTGTATTTTTAACCTTTTATACCTCCTCAAAGTCCCACAAACCGAGCAACCTGAAACGAGTGAATTTGGGTAACTCTATTGTTATGTTGACACTGTTATGATTTCCAAGGTCAAGGCTAGACCTTATGGGTTTTTAGGAAGTTAATAGTGTGTACTTTAGGTTATATTTGCAACCAAACTTTAATTTTAAAAATATTTAGGGTCGAAATTAAAAAGTACTGGGTGTGCGATTTCTATGCTCTCGAGTGTATTTCATTGATGAATGAATGAATGAATGAAAACACTTTATTGTACACAGTATAAACAAAAAAAAATACAAACAAAATAGAAAATATAAAGCAAATAGTACAATGGGCGGTCTTATCGCTTAGAAGCGATCTCTTCCAGACAACCTTTGGATGGAGAGGATTTTGTTATAACAAAGATAATGGTCGGGGGTGTACATTTATGGCCAAACTATTTATTAAGAGAGTGCGTCTAATACCAAAATAAAAAATATAACTAGATAATAAATTTTATAAATAAATACTAATACAAATAGAACATATGTACTTACATTACATATATATATACATATATATATATACATATAGAATATAATAAATACATATTATTATACATACTTAATATAACAATATGGTTTATAAAGATAAGCTGATAAATGCGATATGTATATACTCATTTATATGTAATAAATGAGTTGTGCGATACTACGACGATTCTGACATATACAAACTTTTAAGCCTGGATTTAAATATGGCTAGGGATGAGGCTTGCCGTATTGTTACTGGTAACGCGTTCCAGAGACGTACTGCACGGACGGTAGAGGATTTGTCGTAGAAGTCAGTACTGTGCACTGGAGTTTTGAGCAATAGATTTTCAGACGACCGGAGTAGGCGGGGGTTGGAGGAATGAAGGAACTCAAATTGATTGATTGAACTCAATTGATGTCCGTTTTTAAAACCACCACCATAATATAACGTACTTTGGAAAGTCAACCCAAATGGAGGGCGGTATAAATTTATATTTAAACAAGCATACGTACAGCTAAATGAGAGATTTTTACAAAAACGATGTATTTACGAAGATTCAAGATAAAATTTTGTAAATAATTACAGATTTAAATGGGTATTTATCGCATATGTATCTTTTTTATTTGTGCGTGGTCGCGGACAGACGTCGCGTCTGTTGCAACACAGTCGAAACATCGGGATAAGAAATAAAAAAGGTGCATACGCGATAAACACCCGTTTAAATACATAATTATGTACAGTGATCGACAAAGTTTCAAAAATTTTGTAGAACCTTTAAGGCTCATTTTTATCCTGGGTAAGAACAATAACCTTCATGCAAATAACATAGATTTCAAAGCACCTTGTATTAATACCACCGCTTTATAAAGATCGTCGCTAAATTAGAGAGCAGAGCTTTAGGAGAACTGCTTAGAGGTTTTCCTTTCCTTTTGAACTGAGGAAATATTTATTTTATCTGACACCTTCAAGAACCTTTTGCCTGTCATCTAGTTTGTTTAGCAAAAAAGTCTCACACAATTTATTTTTGGCTCGCAGATGTTTGCCATTTACGAGGTAGATGAGTGGTGGAGTGGATTTAAAAGATTTGATGCTCATAACAGTATCTTATTTAACTTGTAGAACTCTGTGGCGAAACAGGGCGGTAGCCACCTGAGATGCAAGTGGTGGGTTTAATTTCTGCCGCGCGATTATAGTTATCAGTGGATGTCACAAACAAACATAAAAAAGCGGCCAAGTGCGAGTCGGACTCGCCCATGAAGGGTTCCGTAGCAGCAAGTAACATAATATACCTAGTCAGGTCATAAATTCTGTCACATGTTTAATATAAAATAATTGAAACAAGTTTATTCATTATGTAACCATTTATATACCAAAATGAACTTAACAAAACATAGATTCTTATGACACTAAAGTTTATTCAAAATGACCTCCGTGATTTTCAATACAGGCCTTCAATCTGCGCGGCCAGTCATCTATCGCAGCACGAACGAGGTCCATGTCAATATCGGCGGCTGCCTTAATCAAGAATGTCTTGAGTGACTCCAAATTGGGATGAGGCTTTGAGCACGCCTTTTCCTCCAAGTGTTGCCATATCTTGTAATCTAACGGATTCAAATCTGGACTGGAGGAGGGCCAGTCTTCGTGCCGGATGAAGTCGATTTCACGCGCCGCCAGCCAGTCTTGTCTATTCGCTCTATGAGCTGGCGCCGAATCTTGTTGGAATACCCAGTGCCTGTTATTGAACATGGTATGAGAAACAGGTTCCACAAGGTTCGTCAGGACTGTATTTTGATACACAACTGCATTCGTTTTTACACCTTTCTCACAAAAATGTACCTCTGTTAAGCCCCAATAAGAAACTCCCAACCATACCATGAGCGAGGATGGAAAATGACCTCGTTGGACACGCGGAATACGGTTGCTCGCTTCTTCACTACTGTGTGCGTACACCTTATCATTTTGTTTGTTGTAGCTCTCTTCTACGGTAAAAATTTTTTCATCCGAAAAAAGAATTTCCCGATATTTTTTTCCCGCGTACCGCTTCAACAAAGCGCGGCATCTCTTCAGTCTCAGGTCCATTAGACGAGCATTCAAACGATGTCCTGTTTTCTTCGATATGCCCGAAGCCCTAAGTCTGCATTTAACACCCTTTTCACCGTGGTTCTGCTTAACCCCATCTGAAGGGCCAACAGTTTCTGCTTACGTTTCTTTGAATTCGCGCCTTCACAGCTTTTATCACTGCTGGAGTCCTAACAGACCGAGGGCGACCACTTCTTGACCTGTCATCTACACTAGAGTCTTCATTGTATCGTTTGATGGTGCGATAAACGAATCTTTTGGTTATATTCAAATTTTTCAGTATGTAAAAAATTTGAATTGGCGCGTAACCGCAACGATGCAACGCAATAACTGCAACACGGTCTTCTTTAAGCGTCCACTCCATATTTTAAAATGAGTAAAATTCTAAAAAGTATACGTTTTTATTTTCATGAACAATTTGAAATTCGAATTCAATAAACTTTTTTGTGGCCAGCATTCTAAAAGAAAAGTTTTTACTGTGTGACAATACTTATGACCTGACTAGGTAAAAGTTCTTGTAGTTCGTTGTAACTTTTTTTATATTTGAGTTGTTTGAATGAAAGGTAAATTGCTGTTTACGATTTATGACGTATTAAAAAAAACTACTTACTAGATCTCGTTCAAACCAATTTTCGATGGTAGTTTGCATGGTAATGTACATCACATATGTTTTTTAGTTTAATCATTCTCTTATTTTAGAAGTTACAGGGGTGGGGGGGCACACATTTTACCACTTTGGAAGTGTCTCTCGCGCAAACTATTCAATTTAGGAAAAAGTTATATTAGAAACCTCAATATAATTTTTGAAGACCTATCCATAGATACCCCACACGTACCCTATGGGTTTGACGAAAAAAAATATTTTAAGTTTCAGTTCTAAGTATGGGGAACCCCCAAAATATATTGTTTTTTTTTCTATTTTTGTGTGAAAATCGTAATGCGGTTCACAGAATACATCTGCTTACCAAGTTTCAAATAAGTAAATAAATAAGCAAATAAGTTTCGGAT
Organism: Philereme vetulata; assembly: GCA_918857605.2. Taxonomy (NCBI): domain Eukaryota; kingdom Metazoa; phylum Arthropoda; class Insecta; order Lepidoptera; family Geometridae; genus Philereme; species Philereme vetulata. The sequence goes on along the minus strand of OU975451.1, from coordinate 1,224,556 downwards.
AAAAGTGGCTGTGACATACGGACGGACAGACAGACAGACATGACGAATCCATAAGGGTTCTGTTTTTTTGCTATTTGGCTACGGAACCCTTAAAACCAGTGTTTTTTTGAAGTGAAAACTTCTTTAGGCGCGTTATGCATTTTTTGAGAAAAAAACTTATAACTTGCGACACTGTTACCGACACCTCTGTATATAAGTATCTCGTAATTGTTCAAGTTTTACTTCTGTCGGCACTGCCGGAGTGCCACTTTTTTTTCTTAGTAAAATTTTAGAATTAACTCCTCTTTCTCGGTATAAACTATAACTTTGCCTCCTCCGTACGCGCAATTAGCTTAAAAAAGAGTTACAAAGTTTTCTCTTCTCGTATTTATATTAAGATGTACCCATGTACGTATTGGCTATATGTTTAGGATTATTATCAGCTTTGCAGTTTGTGTCTGTCAGTCTGTAATCACACTGTTAGGTCTCGAAACAGACAGCTCATTCTAAAATCCCGATGTGCACTATAATTTAAGCAAAATGGGAAATCCATTCCACCCTACACGAGTAAAACCTCACCCCATTAGCTACCCTCGTAATATTTAATTCCCGCGCCCTTGCATAGAGCCGGAGCCGAGGCCGTGTGATTTGTGAGAATGGCCCAGGATATGATTATTGTTTTACGTAAATCATTGGATTTTGTGAAGACTTTCTCGATAACATATTAGATTATCTATTATGGATGAATCATATTGATTTTACTCCTGCATCGAATAGCCAGATGCCAACCGATTTCATTGACTGCTCGAAATATAAATATGATCAATTATGAGATATTATAATGATGTATAAATGAACGTAGGTATTTGCAATACCTAACTCTAAAGCTTTCGTATCTGTTAAGTAACATATGTTTTTATGTGAACCTACCTTCTTTGAACGTTTTGCACTTATTATGATAATAGTGTAGAATTTGCGTAACAGCATTCTCCAAACTGAACTAAAAAAAAACATCGCTTATGTAATTCAGCAAATTTTTTTCTCAGTCTAAGAAATCGACAGAAATATTTTTAGTCCTGTTAAATGATGTAACTTAAGAAACGGTGAAGAGAATCGACTCCTCGACATCCAGGGGAAGATTCAGCTCTGCCGGGGTGCATAATGTAGACACATTTAAACGCGGTACAGTAAAAATCAGTAATATGCATATTTAATTATAAATTCAAAAGTAACTGTCTGTCTGTCTGAGTCGCGGGTAAACAGCTCGTTTTTCTTTATTTTACGCAAAAGTCTCATTTTACTATATGCTTCCTTAACGATAAACTTATCTAGGATGGTGACGACCGCAATTTATCACTTCTCTCATTTTCCAATCTTTATTAACGTATATTTTCGACACATTGCGGTGTTGAAAATATACTGCAACAGTATTTTTTTTTATTTTACGTGCATCATTTTTGGGCTCTACCTACCCGCCCTCAACTGCACTGATTCATATCAAGGAATAGGTATATACGATGATAATAATAAATAATAATAATAATTCTGGACATTTCACACAGCGCTATCTAGCCCCAAACTAAGCAAAGCTATGGGACCAGATAACTGATAAAATACTTATTTTTTTACCCCATATTTTTCCACTCCTGGGCAAAGGTCTACCCCCTGTTCCTCCACATCTCACGATCACTCGCCACGTCCCACCAGCCATCTTGGAATGCATCGAAGTCGTCCCGCCAACGCTTCCTCGGCCTGCCCCGGCTTCGACGCCCATCTGCAGGCACCCATTGTGTGACGACTGTTGCCCATTTGTCTATGATCATACGACTGACGTGACCCGCCCAGTCCCACTTCAGCCTGGCAGTCTTGTCGCCAACATCTGCGATGCCGGTCTTCGCGCGCAGTGTGGTATTGCGGATCCTGTCGATTCTCTTTACCCCTAACGGTTTAAAGGTTGCCTGGAAGAGATCGCTTTGAGCGATAAGGCCGCCCATTGTACCACCATGTATTAGTCTTTAAGTTTTCTAGGTTAAGTTATTTTAATTTGGTGTAACAATAAAGAATTATCTATCTATCTATCTAACACGCTGAGTTCCATGGCTCTTTGGCAAACCTTCAATAGTATATAAGTATAATACTTGTATACTTTTTTTTGTAAATGCATACTTATAATACACAGAGAAACAACCAGACCTGAACAAATATTTGTAGATCATGCAAACATTTATTCCGCGGCGGGAATCGAACCCGCAATCTCCTGTATCTTAGTCAACTATTCACCCACTGCGCCACGGAGGTCATCATGATGATGATCACGTTTCAAATTAGTCTCACGTTACATACCTATCGATACCACGATTCCACTTCGCCTCCAATCTACACAGTCCTATACAAACGGGGTATATACAAACAAGCTAATTGATGGACACAAACGTTGCCAGATATTGTCATATTATTATTATCTGGATAAACTGCGGCCAGATCTCAAAGGTTACCTACACTACCGACTAACCTGTGTCTAACTGCTTCAAGAATTATAGTTATGTTACTAACATACACTAAACATATGTTGTGTCAGCTTGCCTGAAACTATTTCATTTGTGAGGGGATACTGCCTGCGAAATAACATTTGTATTTCCGCATTTTTCTATAAAAATTTTAGACGGTTTTTTTGGTCCTAGTAACATTTTATTAATCCATTTGTAGTAGTCACAAATCTAAAAAGAAAGAAAGAATATACATTAATTTGGAGACATAACAAAACAAAGACTTACACAGTATTTAGATAACAAAGATAGCACGGTAATATAAGGAATTAAAATAATATTAAAAATAGAATATTTAAAATAGGATAGGAGCAGGGCCGCATTATCCATAAGGCGGATCAGGCAACTGCCTAGGGGCCCACGGGGTCCTAGTCGATGCGGGCTACGCACCAAAAAAAACGTTTCCTTCGTGACATTCCCTATTATTTACATCTGGTAATGTAGCTATAGAAAAAAAAATTTTACTTACTGTATAAAGCGGTACAATCAACTTTCCCGAATGTATTAGTAGCATTGCAAATATATTTTTATTTATTTGACAAAATAACATACAACTATTAATTAATACATAAAGCATCGTAAAACCTTATAGGTTTTATATAGAAGTCTGATCATATCAAACGCCACAGGTAAACAAAATTTTTCGAAATTAAAATTAATAAAAACTGTCTTCGTTCAACAATATAACAAAACTTTTTAAATTCATTGTCGATAATGGCGATTAAAATGATGTGTTGGAAAAAGGTCAACTTCCAAGATGTTCCATCATGAGACCTGGATCACTTAGCCATACCTAACTATTTTATCTATTCCTTAAGATCATTTTAATGAAAGCAAAAACCAGGAGTCGATCTGATCGACTTGACTTTTGTAATAGAAAAATATATTTTAAACGTAAGAAAAGGGTAATGGAAAGAGGCCCCAAGAATTGAATTGCCTAGGGGCCCCGATAGGGTTAATCCGGCCCTGGTTAGGAGCGTCTACAAACTAGGATACGGCGCAACGTTATGCGCTACGCACTAGACACGCAATCATAACATTTAATTTTATAATTTCATTTCATTTTTGTAAGTAATTCAATGTGTAATATTTAGTTGTTAACTATGGATTTTAGTTAGAATTAGATGAGTTAATAATAATAACTAGTAAATAGGATTACAAATTTCACAACAGTTGTTAATATATATTGTGTGCATAAACTTCAATCATTTGTGAGATGTGTCAATGATGTGTGTGTGTGTAAGTAAGATGTGTAGTTGATGTCACTTTTAAAACGCTACTGCGCTTTCTTCACATTAAGATGATTGACATTGTAGATGCGTGGAAGTCTCACACGGTGCGTTTCTCCCGCTCGTTTCTTCCACGCACCTGCAAGATGTGAAATGACCTTCCTCCGGAGGTTTTTCCGGTGGGCTTCTAAATGAACGCCTTCAAGACAGGTGTAAATAGGGTATTAAGTGGTAGGCAACGCGACTGCGGTACCACGAGTGCTGCAGGAGTTTATAGGCGGCGGTGACCACTTAACATCAGGAGGCCCGTCAGCTTGTGTGTCTACAAGTTTAATATAAAAAAATAAAGTCACTTATATTCAGTCATTATGCACTTATGCAATATCTGTGTACATTTTCTTGCAATTTACAATCACTTCTTATTTTCTTGAACCTGTAGTTAAAAATTGTAAAAGGATCAATAAAATGAATAACCAGCCTTGTTTCTTGTCAATTCTTTTCTAAGTTGGTCGCGGAGGAAGTGGCGGTAAAATTGACTTTTCAAAGTGATCCTAGTGTTTTTATTAGTGAGTTATTTCAAACAATAACATCAAATAAATTGCAAACGATGAACGTGATGGGCCAAGAAATAAATAAAATTATACCAAAAAGCCTTTTTATGTATTTACTAAAACTAATTACATTAAAAATATCAATATATTTTCATATATATCTATGTCACCTGATGGGCCAATAGCAGATACAAAAGTAGTAAGATTTCGATCGGACGTTTTCCAAACATTGCCTGTAACAATTACTTGCATCGCATTATCTCAACAACAATGGCGAGTAAGCGTGCGAATTAGCAATGAACCAAGTGTTATTATGTTTAATCTATTTATACCAGGTACCTATATAGGTTAGTTAGTAGGGACTCATTCGATGAAGAAGGATCATCTAACCTGTAATAAGTTTTGCAGCATTTTTTTTATACCACTAAGGTGGCAAGATCGTTCGTCTACGTCGAGATCCGTAGACGAACGAAGGTTCATGACGTTGGGATTCGAGTTATGTAGCTCAAATGGTCTTGGGCGGGACATTGGCTAGACGTGGTGATGACAGATGGAGCAGGACAGTGACTGAATGGTGGCCGAGGAGCGGAAGGGTAGGACGACCAGCAGCGAGATGGGTGGACGACATCGTAAAGGTCGTGGGCCGTCAGTGGGTGAGACTAGCGCATGATCGTGGTGGATGGCACAAACTTGGGAAGGCCTATACCCAACAATGGGTGAAGTCAGGCTGTGGATGATGATGATGATGATGAAGGTGGCAAACATTCATACGGCCCACCTGGTGGTAAGTGGTGACCTACCGTAGCCTATGGACGTTTGTAGCACCAAAGGAACGCGCGAGGCCGACACTTGAATTTAAATGTCCTCTTTGAAGAACTTTCTATTGCAGTCAGAAAGAAAGAAAAAACAAGAAAAAAATGATACAAAAAAAACACAAAACTTATAACTAAGTGCTTTAATAAAATATCTCTATCGTCAAAGGTTTGCTGGAATTAAACTCTTATTATGGTTAAGCTCGCCTCTGTACATGTCCATTGTGTAAGCTATTTTTGTCTGTAAATCTATTTGTGTACAATAAAGAATAAAGAAAGAGTTGTTAGAAGTATGAAGTTGAAGTCCCTTCCAGCGTCTGATTTTCCGAACCACTATAAAGATAATCTCTTAGTCTTCAAGTCCAGAGTGAACAGGTTCTTTCCAGGCAAGCGTACTCCATAATCGTCCACACCATCACTTACCATTAGGTGAGGTAGTGGTCAAGGTCTTGAATACCATTAATAAAAAGGCTTTCTTTTCGTTAACCTACGCTCTCCCAGTACCCCTGGTCATTGGTCTCTCCAAACACACGAGGTCTCTAAATATTAGTCTTTGAGTTTTCCTGGTTAAGTTATTGTAACTTGGTGTAACAATAAATAAAGATCTATCTAATCTCTATAATGTTAACTATTTTGAAATCTTCTCATCAAGACTCTGTTGAAACCCCACCTGGTTCGTTGTATTTGAAAAAAAACTCCAACTATTTGGGTGTTACAAAGGGAGTTTCATTTTACAGCTGAGATCCTTTCACGAAAACGGAAAAGTGCTGAGAATCGTTTAATCGGACCTGATCTTCATCACACATAGAACTATCCCAGTTAACTAGCTTTCTATTTAAAAAAACTAAAAAAAGGCAGACTTACAGACACAAGCGTCAAACTTATATCACTAATATCTTTTTGGGTAGGGGGTAAAAAAACTAGTTTTCAAATTGTATTAACCGTTTGGAATTTAACAAACCATAGACAGACAACATTAGAAAAAAATGTATAAAATTACGACTCAAAATCACTCTAATAGTATAAATGCAAAATCTGGATGTTTGTTTATTTATTTCTTTGTTGCTCAATCACGTCGTAACGGCTAAACCGATTTCACTGAAAATTAGTATTTACGTAGATGTAGACCTGGATTATAACATAGGCTACTTTTTATCCCATAAATCAGGTCCCTTGGGGTAAAAATGCTGTGTCAAAGTTTCTATAGAAAAATGATTTTGGTATATGTGCGTGTGAAGCCGATGACGAGTCGGCTAATTATCAATAAGATCGAGATAAAGTTCGAGATGTTCACTTCGAATAAGTGAGAAATAAACACTTTTCATATACTTTTAACGAATACATTTTTTTATATTATACATACGGTGGCCAGTCTTGGTCACTGACCAAGTCTCAGAAGTTCAAACTAGGAGTGTGCCAAAGAGCGATGGAGCGGATTCCAAACTCCTGGCTGAGCTCGAAGACCGGCATCGCTGACGTGGGCATCAAAGCTGAAATGGGACTGGGCGGGTCACGTCTCCTGTATGGAACCCGATAGGTGGGCTAAGAAGACAAGCATATGGACTCCTAAAGAGAGAAAGCGACGCCGAGGAAGGCCTAAAAAGCGTTGGAGCGATGATTTGGACGTCTTCTAAAGAGACTGGCGGGACCTGGCTCTAGACCGTGATAAGTGGAAGGAAGAGGGCGAGGCATTTACCCAGCAGTGGGACAGTATGGGCTAGTAAAATATATTTAGACACACAAGCGTCGGCTTGTCTAAATATATTCTTGATGTTAAGTGGTCACCGCCGCCTATAAACTCCAGCAGGACTCAAGGTAAGGTAGGTCGCGTTGCCTAAAACTTAATGCCTTATTTACACCTCTTTTGAAGGCGTTCATGTTGAAGCCCACTGGGAAAACTTCCAGAGGAAGGTCATTCCACATCTTGCAGGTGCGTGGAAGAAACGAGCGGGTGAAACGCACCGTGTCAGACTTCCACGCATTTACAATATGTGAGCTCGTTGCCGGTTGCGGGAGGTTCTATGGTAGAAGTGGGAAGCAGGGATTAAACTGATTAGACTGTCTATCAAGATTGAATGTCTTCTTTATTCTTTTATATATCAATGCCTTTTGCTAAATTGTTTTCCCAACTAACCTATGTATATGTTGTAAGAAAGAACCAATATTAGTTAATAAGTTCCTACCTATTGTATGTCTGAAAAGAGCAAACTGTTTGTGTACGTATTTTTAAAACCTACCGCCGTTTGTTAAAAACAGTTTACAATAAAGATTATTTTTTGCTATCAAAGACTCAACAAAAATTTTAAAACTACATACTACAGTCGTTCTTCGAATCCCCTTGGCATCCAATAGCCGATAGGCATTTAATTAATAGGCTCTTAATTAGTAAAGGCACAGGCACACACAGGCATACCTGCGAAATGGGATGCTAACTAAGTGAAATTATTACGTGCAAATACTCAACCATAGTAATGGGCATCGTAGTCTTCCCACAACCAGCGGAATTAATATCGCAGGCATTCAGATGCCTTTTAAACAGGCTATAACGTCAAAATGTCTGATAAAAAAAGTTCATTTGATCATAAATGGGTATGGCATACTTGATATTTCATATGGCTATGGTATTTTCAACCAAAAATAATGTAAATGTCGAAAATCGCCCAATCGGGATAACATACTAGTTCTGCAACGTCATGTATACATACTCGTGATAGGGTCTTTAAACTATAGATCAAGTCCACCAATATAACACACGAAGCTCTAAAAATAAACACTAGATACATATTAACGCGACCTAGAACTAATTACGGCAAGAAAAACAACATTTGAAGGAGCACAGCTACCTATATAATAAGTTGCCTAATCTACTTATAATTCATAGTTATTTATTGGTAAAAAATCAATTACAAGTCATTTCTTAAACATAACATAAAATAAAATTGGAACCTACAGAGGTTGGTACAATAATACTCATAAATTAAATTAAATTATTCATAAATTTGAATTGTTCGTAAAATAAATAAAAATAAAAAAGATACAAATCAACTACGTTTGGTCAACCTCATACGGCGTCAGTTCGACTAACCACCGTTTGAGCTTGTTTTTGAAGGATTGTGTCGAGCAGGCGTTTCTTATATCCTCGGGGAGTCCGTTGTAAATACTGGGAGCCATAACATGCACCAGTTTCGACGTTTTGGTCAGCCGATGGGAGATTGCCCGCAGTTTATGCCCGTTCCGCGTGTTGTACCTATGGCCTTCTCCACGGGTGACAAAGGATTCCAGGTTGTTCCTAGCGTACAACGCCGTTTGGAATATGACTATGGCAGGCACTGTCATTATCCCCAACGATCTGAAATAGGACCTCACCGATGTCTCTCGTGGTACTCGCACGATGGCTCTCACGGCTCGTTTTTGAATTCTGAAGACGCGCTCTACATCGGCAGCACGCCCAAATAACTCAGTGCCATATTGAATCAATGAGTACACTGAAGCGAAGTAGCAACCCCTGACCATCTGCGTGGGCAAGATTGCTGAGACGCGCCACAGTGCGAAGCAAGCTCGCCCGACCTTCTCACATAGCTTTTCGATGTGGTGTTCCCACGTCAGGCCGCTATCTAGCTGAAAGCCAAGGAAGTTTGTTTGGTACACCTGATCGATAAGCTGTGTCTCAATTCCGACGGATAACTGTCGGTATTTGCGACCTGCCAAATTAAAATGGGTAAAATAAGTCTTGCTTACGGTCAGTATTAGTCCGTTGGCTTTAAACCATTTGCCCAGTTCAGCTGCAACCGCGTTTAACTTCGTTTCTAGCAAGTCGACGGTCTTCGCAGTGACAATTGCCGCGACGTCATCATCATACATCATTACGTGCCCCTCGTTGACGTTCCCTGGTAGGTCGTTAAGCAGAAGTGAGAACATAATATTTGGAAGGGAGGAACCTTGCGCCACACCGATTTGCGTGGTGAGTGGCTTAGACTTAACATCGCCTCCACATCCAACTACTACTTGACTTCGCCCTGACATGAACTCGATTAGGAGTTTTAGCGGTGGGCCATCAACTCCGTAGTGTCTCATCTTGTTGACGAGCACATCATGATCGGCAACATCGAATGCCTTCGAGAGATCGCAGAAGATGACAGCTACGTGTAGCTGCTCCTCCCGCGCCTCAAGCACTCGGCGCACCAGCTCACGCACCAGCGCTGTCGTGGACCTACCTGCCCGGTATGCGTATTGCCTTGCCGGGGGGACAGCATCTCGCCCTTCGTCAAGTATTCCATCAGGCGAGTACTTAGTCCATTCTCAAATACTTTAGCGATACTCGGAATGATGGACACTGGGCGATAGCTATTGATGTCTCCCTGCTTTCCCTTTCCTTTATAGAGAGGTGACACCTTTACGTGCTTCAAAACGTCGGGATATGATCCTCGCTTTTGGCACTCGTTGTATAGAGAGGAAAGAGCGCACGAAAGATGCGCGGCTGCATCTCGCAGGATAGCAATAGACAGGTCGTAGGCGTCTTTCGTCTTTTTATTCGCAACACCAGCAGTCAGAATGCAAAATACTTCTAGAGAGTAGTATAATGTACGTCTTTACTTCTGCCATTTTTCGAGATCCTGTGCCAGTCTGAACCACGTACGACCCACGGTCTTATGGATGTCGTCAACCCATCTCGCTGGTGGACGTCCCCTATTTCGATGCCCAGTTCTAGGCCTCCACTCTGTTAGTGCATTAGTCCACTTGTCATCACTACGTCTGGCCAAGTGTCCTGCCCAACTCCACTTGAGTCCCAATATTCGCTTGCTGACGTCTTGTACTTTAGTCTGCTTGCGAGAAACTATATACTAAAGATTTTTAACCCATTGTAATAAATACATATTAAGTTAAACACAATATCACTGGACTTAATCCAGCACACTGAGTGTATTTTTTTATACTACTAGTATGGCAAACGAGCATGCAATCCACCAGATGTTAAGTGGCTACTGCAGCCCATGGATATCCACATGGAATTCAAAACAAGCTATTATGTTGTTTTGATCTCTATGTAAAAAGTAAAAGACATTTATTGTCGGACAACAGTACAGTACAGTAGGCACAGACAAAATAAAACAGAAGGTAATAAAATATAATAAAACATTGAAATAGACATTAAAAATAACATTATGAATATGGTATGTGGATACGTTGCCATACTATACGACTTAGCTGTTATGCATATGTGCCAGTAATTACAGGAACATACCATTACCATCAGCCTGGACCACAGCAGCACAAGTACTACTATTTGGCGGCAGTAAGGCGGTGGTGCCCACTTCCTCGAGCCCGTACACAAAAGCTCTACCACTAGTATACACATATATGTTGATATGTGTGATAATGTTGTTCTCTGTAAGTAAACCGTGTTCTTTGAGAAATATCTTTAACCACAAAACTATGTTCGGCTAAACAAGCCACTTTACGGCCAAACAGACTAAGAAACAGAATAACTTTCGAATTGGTATGGATTAATTAACGCAATACTCTTTGAAGTCGAGAGTATAATCTTAAAGATTATTTTAATCTCAAAAGAAATAAATTCCATAAACAAAACAGACTCCGCCAAGACTCTAACTTACCCCCCGAGTAGGGTAATGCGATAGGACAAATTACCAGTTATCATACATACGCTGTATTTATAGAGGGTAGGCATTAGCCGCAGGTAGATAAGGTGAATAATGTGGGTACCATGAGGACATTTTTGCGCCTACCCACAGCCTACCCCGAACAAATGGTGCAAGTGAAAAGCATATTGAGCACCGATTATTATTAAACTGGGGATACATTGACCCATCCCGGAGGCAGTGCCCCTGCGGGGCCACTTTACAAATAATGGCATACCTCCTCTCATGTCTTCTCTGCCAAACCACCTGCACACGAAAAGGCTTAAACCAGGTAACAGAGAGAGATGTAGAAGCTATTCTCTATTGGGATTGTAAAATTTAGATATCGTCGACCTAATTATTAAGTCCATTGGGGCAAATTTTACGGGAGCAACAGAAAACTGATTATCTCACAAAGTTGACTTACAAATTCTGATAATATGGCCGACGATATGAATCAGCCATTGTCGCTAAAGAAGCTAAAGAAGAAGCCGTTAGACGACGCCATCTCAATGTCATATTGACGCTCGCTCTAGACTTAGTAGCTATTACTACTATACTATTGACTTAGTAGTAATTCCATATGAAGACGTGTGTGACATCTTCCAGATGTCGCTACTTATCATATAATGTTATCTCTACACATCTATAACTTGGGCCACAGTAAGGGTCTGCTATTGGCCAGATTTGTTGGCGGTCTCGCCTATTGTCGACCGAACGGCACTTTATCCTCCAGAGCTAATGATCCATTGACTATTTGCTGAAGACTTAAGACAGTTAAGCAACGTAAATAACACCCAACAGCTTTAAGTGAATAATTTAGGAGAAAACGTGATAGCATCAACATACAAGATAACCTTTAGCTGGACTACTTTGGAAGTCAAACACAAGGTTAAGTATTGCAATATCAAGGTATTGTAATAATATTTTAATATCGATATAAAATTATTAAATTCAAGTAGAACTATAAACAAGATGAATAGGGGGTCATTTAAAACTAAATAAGTTCAAAGAAAACTCATATGACGACCTCAGTGGCGCAGTGGGCGAATAGCCGGCTGATATATACGTTTACGGGTTCGATTCTCGCGAAGGATCAAAAGTTGGCATGATCTACAGATATTTGTTCCGGGCTTGGTTTTTCTCTATATACGAGTATTATAAGTACGTATTAAAAAAACATATATAATGTATTATTTCAGTTATCTGGTTCCAATGGTACGAGCTTTGCTTTGGGGCTTGTGTCGTCCATTGTGCTTATTGGATTGTGTTTTATTACCCAACTGGCCAGAAGGATGGTAATAATTTAGGGGTGTTTGCCTGTTCGTTTGGCGCATTCTGTAGGCTAAACAGCTTGATGTATAGTGACAAACAAGGTGTAATTGGATTCATCCGCACCGCATCATTACTGTGAGAAACTTCAACTATTTTAGGTTAAAAAGAGAAGCAGAATCAGTAGTACGCATGCCGTGTGCAGTCTAACGGGACACCATAAGGAATGACAACTGAATCTGCAGCCCGCTGTTCTTACAATCATTCTAATACCTACTTACAAACACACAAGTCCAATGTTTTCCCATTTTCGTTGGCTTTGGTTATTTGTTTTCCCTCGCCTCAGGGCTAAGGGATCCATTAAATGGCGACCAAGAAGATATCCAACCCATTATTACATGCAAATAAGGGTAAATTAGGTTTTAATGCTGTGCAGTGGATTCGTGAGGCCTTGGAGGCTTTGCGTACTTCAAACAGACAACTTCCGGTCCGATATTTTTCTTTGAGATCATCTTTTGTTTGTGAATTTAGACAGCGAATAAATGATGAGGTACTAAAGGGTGAAAATATGATTGATTTTTCGGTTCAATTGAAGAAAACGGAAATTACTATCTTCCTGGGTTTAAGAGCCTGTCAAGAAAGTAAAAATAAAAATGATCCTACACTATGCAGGATGTTTTTGAAATATGTTTTTACTAGCTTAATTAATTTAAATTTAAATTAATGGTAAAATTTGGTGATATCCAAGGTCACCAATCAATAATGTCAATCCATCTGTCTAGTCTTCACGATACAGGCTTGCCTAGTGTGAACGCCGCCGCTTAAACTGTGATTGTAGGTAGTGCCTTCTGCCTCAAACTTTGTTAATTCACGTTTATTACTATAATACCAGGTATCTTAGGTTAATTACAAAAACTGGTTTCAGTATAATCTTATTGATTACGTTTTTGGCTGCAAATAAATATTTTTTCATTTTTTCAGCTCATACTCTCCCACTTGGCAAAGGCCTCCACTTTTTCTTCTCTGTATGTTTACTCAAAAAAACTTTTCATACAAATAATGTTAACTATAATATTATTTTCGTGTTCAATTGCGAATAGTCAAGCATTTGACCTCACTTGATGGCAAGTAATGGTGTGATTGAAGATGGAGCACGCTTGCCTATGAGAGTACTAACAATCTAGACATCATATTTTAGAATTTGAATACCTAGGCTCTAAACCTACGCTAGGTTTACTTATTACATTATTATGTAGGCTTGAAACTATAGCGATGAAGCTCTTAACCGACTCAATATGGAGCCACACAACTTACCTCACATAAAGAGCTTTACACACGCAACTGATGCGGTTAGGGCCCCGTAGGGCCGGCTGTAAATTCTGGACTCTATTAGGGTCTACCCCGCTTTAATCTTCTCGTTTTAATTTTTAAGAGAGAGTGGGAGCGAGTTCGCAGCCCGTGAGAGAGCACATTATCATATTTTCGGGAACCATTACTTTGCCGTACTTGGCCACATGCACAATTCACCGATGGCTAATAACTAGGGCAGTAATGAAAAGTTCCGACAGTTACGGATAATGTACGGATCTAAAAGAATGGCAAGGGTCGTATACTTTTGTCCGTTTTTATCGCTAAACGACTTGACCAATTTTGATGAAATTTGGTGTATAGATAGATTATGACCTAAGTTGAGACATCTTATTGACATCCCACGCGTACGAAGCCGCAGTGGAAGCTTAAATAACCAGAAAATATTTTTAACACCTGACTTTTTATTGGAGTGTGTAACTTTGTTACAATCACTACCTAGCTAGATTTATCACTTACCGTTTTATCCATGTTTCGACAGACAATGGTTTCGGTTCAATACGTGAACCTTCATCAGGGTGAGTGCGATCCGCTCCGAACAACGTCTCGCCTCGCACTACGCGCCGCAGCCCCCTGCGCGCGAGTAGATCAAACTCTGGGCGCGGTGGTGGGGATTGCAGCAACGGTGGCCCGAATAATGATTGAAATAAATCACGAAAGTTTTCTAACTAAAATCAGTAACTGTTTGCAACAAAAGTTAGGTTATTGAATTAATAAAAACCGTTTATTTTACATCATAAAAATACAAACAAAATAGAAAAAAAAAGGAAAAAGTACAATGAGTTGTGAAAAAGTGCAATCTTGTAGTATATTTAAAAGTTCGGATAAAGTTTCGCCATCCCTAGTCCGAGGGCCACAAAATATGTCCGTGTGCGTTCGTCCGATAACAACGGATTATGGTAAATAGTACTGCGGTGCGGATTATAGGCATTTTCGGCTGGATTTACGGTATTTTACGGATTTTTCGAGGCATTTCGCAAACGCCGCGCCGTGTGTTTCGACTTTATCGGGGCATTCGGGGACTCTATTAGGAAAAGTGCGATTCATTTGTTGGTTGCTTTTTGACAGTGTTTTAATGTTATAGGAGAAGTGGGTTTAATATCTACTTAATTATTTAATAACAGTGACTTGCATTATTAACATAGTATACGCCAACGCTCCTAGCAGACAGACGGGGCCAACCAATAAATATATTTGTGTGCTTTTCAATACAATTACTGATAATTACTAATTACAATAATTAGTGTTATCGACAGCGCATCACTAACCATTCCGTAAGGGCTGCTAGAGCGAGCGAGATAACAATATCATCGTCGCTTGTCCCACGTTTTATGACCACGTCTGCCAGGAGCGTTAGCCATATCGGCGGATTCGAGCGTCCTAAAGATTACAAGACGGTGGTCTTTAGTGGTCTTACGGTGGTCAAAGTTCAGTTTTATTGTGGCTAATAACTTAAAAACTACAAGGTTTAAACTTAAAATAAAAATGGTGTCATAATATATTGCTGGTGACCTTTCATTAGACGTGCCACTTGACCGAATAGTCCCATTTTGGTTTCTTGAACCCCAATATCTCAACAACCCCCCCCCCCCCCCCCCACACATTTTAAGCTCATTTAGTCACCCCAGGATTGTGCTATCACTACCTACCTAAATATCACACGAAGATCGGATTAACGCAACGCTTCGAAAGTTATCCTCGAACAAACAAACATACAACATACATACGCCGATTTGCCCAAGTTGATTTGGAGATCTCGCTTCGATCGATCAATAAAAATACAATATACTAAGTACAGTAAGTATACTATTTTAAAGAAAAATAATCAGTGAAGTAGTTTTTTAGGGGTTCGTAGCCAAATGGCAAAAAACGGAACCCTTATTGATTCGTCATGTCTGTCTGTCTGTCTGTCTGTCCGTCCGTATGTCACAGCCACTTTGTTCCGAAACTATAGGAACTATATACTATTGAAACTTGGTAAGTAGATGTATTCTTTGACCGCATTATGATTTTCACACAAAAATAGAAAATAACAATAAATTTTGCGGGTTCGCCATACTTTGAACTGAAACTCAATTTTTTTTTTCATCAAACCCATACGTGTGGGTTATCTATGGATATGTCTTCAAAAATGATATTAAGGTACATTTTTTTCTAAACCGAATAGTTTGCGCGAGAGACACTTCCAAAGTAGTAAAATGTACCTAACTAGTTTTTTTCATCATCATCATCATATCAGCCATAGGACGTCCACTGCTGGACAAAGGCCTCCCTCATTGATCTCCAGGAATTGCGGTTGGAAGCGGCCTGCATCCAACGCCGACCTGCGGTTCTTACCATGTCGTCTGCCCATCTTGTAGGTGGACGTCCTACGCTGCGCTTGCCGGTCCGTGGCCTCCATTCGAGAACTTTCCAGCCCCATCGGCCACCTGTTCTGCGCGGTATATGGCCTGCCCATTGCCACTTCAACGTGCTAATCCGTCGGGCTATGTCGGTGACTTGAGATCTCCTACGTATCTCCTCATTTCTGATTCGATCCCGTAGAGAAACCCCGAGCATAGCCCTCTCCATAGCACGTTGAGCGACTCTAAGCTTATTCATAAGACCAATAGTGAAGTACCACGTCTCGGTTTCATATGTCATCACTGGTAACACACACTGATTGAAGATTTTCGTCTTAAGGCACTGAGGTTTGTTGGACGAAAAGACGTTGCGCTGCCCATCCGAATTGGATTCGACGATTGACCTCTTTCTCGAAGTTGGACCTACCTAATTGGACGGTTTGTCCTAGGTATACACACGCGTCGACAACTTCAAGAGCCGAGTTCTCAATCATAACTGGGGCAGGCACGACATGGACATTCGACATAATTTACGTCTTGTCCATGTTCATTTTAAGCCCTACCCGTTGGGAGACTCGATTGAGGCCTTCGATCATCGTGCTGAGCTCTTCCATCGACTTTGCCATGACCACAATATCGTCAGTAAACCGAAGGTGAGTGATGTATTCACCGTTAATATTGATGCCCAGTCCTTTCCATTCCAGAAGCTTGAAGGCATCTTCCAAAGCGGTCGTAAACAGTTTCGGAGAGATGACATCTCCCTGTCTTACGCCTCTTTTTAAGGGAATCGCCTTCGAGCTCTGTTCTTGTACTCGGACTGACATAGTGGCGTTTTTATACAAACACGTCAACACTTCGATGTACCGATAGTCAATGCGGCATCGTTGGAGAGACTCAAGCACTGCCCAAGTTTCGATCGAATCGAAGGCTTTCTCATAGTTCACAAACGCGAGACATAGCGGCAAGCTATACTCTTCGGTCTTCCATGTGACTTTCCGCAGCGTATGTATGCGGTCTATGATACTGTAGCCTTTACGGAACCCGGCTTGTTCGGGAGGCTGGAAGTCATCAAACCTGCGTTCGAGACGGTTCGCGATGACCCTTGAAAACAGCTTATAAACGTGGCTCAAAAGCGAGATGGGTCTGTAATTCTTAAGCAGTTTTTTTTAATACGTCATAAATCGTAAACCGCAATTTACCTGTCATTCAATCAACTCAAATATAAAAAAGTTACAACGAACTACAAGAACTTTTATATTATGTTACTTGCTGCTACGGAACCCTTCATGGGCGAGTCGGACCCGCACTTGGCCGCTTTTTTTTATTGATGATACCCAAGCGCTTGACCACTACCTCACCTGGTGGTAAGTGATGGTGTGATCGAAGATAGAGCACGCTTGCCTAGAAAGAACCTATTCACTCTGGACTTGAAGACTCCGAGATTATACTGGTTCGGAAAAACATACGCCGGAAGTGAGTTCTCCTTGCTATTAGTTTTTCATATAATTTTTTTTTTGTGTCTTTCATCAAGATTTTTAAGCACTAACCTATGAATGCTAAAAAGTAACTTTTGTGGATTATCCTATATTTTAAACTAGCTGTTGCCCGTGACTTCGTACGTGTTACACTACTAAATGTGTATGTAACCTAGAAATAAAGCTAAACTCGCTCTTGCAACTTGACTTGACACCTCATTTTTATCCCATGGGACCTAATTTATGGGTTAAAAGTAGCCTATGTGCTAATTTAAGTTATAATTTACGTACATACTAAATTTCATCAAAATCGGTTCAGCCGTTACGACGTGATAGTGTGATGTAACTGTAAAGATATAAAAATAAATCTAGAATTTTGTTTTCATGAGAAAACTTTCGTGATTTATTTCAGTCATTATTATAAATGATGAAATGATGGGATTTATCACTCTCACCTCCTGATGAAGGTTCACGGATTGAACCGAAACATCTAGAACTTTGCTCATATACTTTGTTTGTCTATTCTAATATGTTTTTATACGATTAATATAGTTTTTTTCACATGAAATTTTGACATACTAATTATATTTATTCATTCCAATTATTTTTTAATGATTATTCTATGGTCTGTAAATTATTTGAAGAATTACAATGATTGATAAGTATTTAATGTATTTTGTTATTAATGGGTTTTTATTAAATTTATGAAATTTTGTATTTAATTTAATTAGTTATATGTAACTACAATTTGCACGCCGTTAATCGGTGAAGTATGTGAATCCTACCTATATAGCTGTATCAACTTATAGACCATGCTTCTAGCAAATAAATTTCATTTCAAATCAAAACTAGTGCTCTATCAACGTCATAGGGGCCCCATTATCCTCAATGTGCCCAGGGTTTTCAATAGGTTAAAGACTGTCCTGGCTAGAAACACCAAGTCGTATCCCACGTGCAGTGCAATAACAGACTAATGACTCTCTCGCCGTAATCCTACACAAACCGAGTAAGCTCCTCGTAAAATTTAATTAGACGATTTGCTCCAATACCTTCCAATAAAGCCATTCCGAAGGTAGTCCTTACACGAACCTCTAAGAAAATCTCATTAACATTTATAGGTTTTCATCAACAAAGTCGCGTTTTCAACCGTTTTGTTTGCAACATTCAATAGTACATTACTTCCCCGAAAAGGTACGGATTAATCCGGATTTGGTACCGGATAGTTACAACCATTCAGTCATTCACCCGGTCGCCATTCACTCGTTCTAATAAGAGGAGCCTGGGCGGTAAGCGGCTTACTATCGGAATACCGGAAATTTAGTTTGGGGTTTTGAGATTGTCGATTTTAGGATGGTACAGTTCTGAATGGCACACACTGACTGTGAGCTGTATGCGATGCCGAGTAGGTTTGCTTTATTTATGCGTTCGTGAGCCAAGCCTATGGTAGGTGACTGGCTAAACGGACAGTTGTAGGATTCATCATCATAACCACTACTATCAGTTTGCTTACTATAAGTGTTTTACAATTTTTACATAGTTACGTAATCTTATTTACTACTAGCTGACTCGCCTGCAGCTTCGCGCGCGTGGTTTGTCCATAAAAACATTACGCTCCTTCTGTGCAGTCGGATAAAAAGTAGTCTATGTCTTAATCCCAGCCATAATTTATCTACATACAAAATTTCATCGAAATCGGTTGAGCCGTTACGGCGTGATTGAGTAACAAACATCCACACATACACCCATAAAAACTTTCGCGTTTATAATATATATTAGTGAGATGTTATAGTCAAACATCGATCCTCCGGTGCTCCTAGGTTTGGCCAGTTAAACCACAGGTCTGACATAAAAGCTTAGTCAAAGTCTAAATCAATGGCATTTTTCTAACTTTGACTAACGAATTTTTGTCTAATCCTAGGAGAGACTGAAGAAGAGATTCAAATTCACATCCAGAATTACTTGCTGTGCAGTGCTGCACTACATAAGGTACTGATATCCAGGCTTCTCAGCAGAATAACCAAGATCCGAATACACAAAACCATAATACGGCCCATCCTCATGTATGGTTCTGAAGCCTGGACGCTAATTCTGAAGAAGGAGAATCAGCTTTTAGTAGCAGAGAGAAAAGTTCTGCAGAAAATTATGGGTCCAGTAAGAAGAGAAGATGGTAGCCTGAGGGTCCGTAAAACACCGAAATAGAAGATCTTGTGGCCGAGCCTAACATCATAGGAGAATACAAGTCACACTGACTCCGCTGGCTCGGCCATCTACTGCAAATTGGTGAAGGCGTGGTGAAGGTCGAGGCGTAAAGTGAGCATACCTAGGCCAACCGACTGGCCGCCAACCGGTTGGTCGTCCCAGGTATCACTGGAACGACAGGATGGAGGCTGACCTGCGCGACCTGGGAACTGACAACTGGCAAGAGATGGAAATGGACAGAGGAAAGTGGAGAGTTCTCATATCAGAGGCCAAGACTCACTTTGGGTCCCTGCGCCAATGGAGTGTTAGTCCTAGAAAATACTAATTTGGAAAGTCAAACGCCAAAACTCAATTTGATGAAATCGGGGTTTGACCAGTCAGACCTAAATAAGTAAGGTTAGTTTGTTTTTTGAACCTAACCTATTCAAGTCAGGGTGGCCCGTTTTGATTCTGTCTCTATAGTTTCTTGATATGGGCTAACGCCAGAACTCTCACGTGGCTGCCCTGATTCGAGGTGAGAGACCTTTCACATGAGCTTCTAGCTCCGCGCGTTTTTATAACACTCTAGGGGCGCGGCACCACGCACAAGACTGCCTAGAGTCGGAGTGTCTCATGTCGATTCTCCCACTAATCTAGACCTAACTTACTCAATTTTGAATGCACTGAGTCAGTTCTGCCACTTATTCTGAACTTAACCTACTCTAGTCGGGTGCCCCGTCTTCAATTATATCTAATCTAACAAACTGACACTTACTTATTTAGGTCTGACTGGTCAAACCCCGATTTCATCAAATTGAGTTTTGGCGTTTGACTGTTCAAATTATTCTCTACTAGGATTAGACAAAATCTCGTTAGTAATAAACTTAGTAGTATAAAAATGTATAAGTAAGTATAAACTTAGTAGAAAAATGCTATTCGTTTTGACTTTGACTTATGCCTTTATGTCAGACCTGAGGTTTGACTAGCCAAACCTAGAAGCACCGGAGCTTCGATGTTTGACTACAGCATAGAT
This sequence comes from Philereme vetulata, assembly GCA_918857605.2. Classification (NCBI taxonomy): domain Eukaryota; kingdom Metazoa; phylum Arthropoda; class Insecta; order Lepidoptera; family Geometridae; genus Philereme; species Philereme vetulata. The sequence goes on along the minus strand of OU975451.1, from coordinate 1,204,132 downwards.
ACACAGCTATTTGTGAATTTTTGTAGCGTGTTTTAAAAGTATGTAGATCAGAATCCATTCAAGAGACTTGAGCTGTTCAGTTTAAGCAATAAATAAATAAAAAAATATGTTATTAGCCTTCTCTTTGAAAATGGCTCTTTTGTACGAGTAAAGCCGAAACCGGAACCCACACCCGCTCAATGTTGTGCCTCAATTACACACCCTGTGCGATCATTGTTTGATCTTCCGACTGCTGGCTCTAAAATAACCAAACAAGGCGATTAAAAAACTTTTTAGGCTTTTTTATACCATGCGTAAAGTCAATAAAACTCTTTTTTACGGTAGCCATACCGTTCATATTTTTGGCAGATTAAATTACAATTATAAATTATATAAATTTACCTTTATTTAATCTTGTTTAATCTTGAGCAGCATTGCTGTGTTTCGGTTTGAAGGGTATGGTTGCCGGTGAAATTACATGAGGCATTATACCTGTATGCCTCATATTGATGAACGCAGGACACATTTCTAAGGTGCATGACCTACGAGGCAATGATCTGTTTCTAATAGGCGATGGTTACCACTTAACATCAGGTGGGCCACAAGCTGGTTCCATCTCCATGTCGCATAAAAAAAAGATCTAAACAGACGACATCATCGTCATAAAAATGTTTCCAAGCTAGTTTCTAGCGCGCATTTTCCCTGCGGTTGATTCTATATCCTTGAGATCCGTTCCCTCCTTTCCCTCCCCCTGGTCCTAATTAGGGGAATGCACTCCAAATCCCCTTAGAGGGGATAAAGGCCTGAGGGTAGGTGATAGTTTTCATCTCGTTCCTATCGCGGCCACTTATCGAGAAATCATTACGAGAACATTGCTGCCTCTGGCTTAGTAAAATGAATGGCAATCGTGGTTGATTGTTTATTTTGTATAAAACTCGGGCCCTTTCGAAGAAAATGTTTAGAAGCATTTAGTTCAAAAGCCTTTATTTACACAATTATCTATTCTATGGCATCAGTATTGGTATGATTGTTTTACTTTTCAGCCTTTCTGGGGGAGGCCTATCCTTCAGACTCTTCCAAAGCTCGCGATCGTGAGCTTTTCTCTTTATTATTAGTTTATTATTCTTCTGTTTATTTATTTTATTTAACGCAACACTAATTAACGTCGTTAAAGTACTGCACCATCATTACAGTTATAGAACATACTCAGTTGAACATTAGGCAGTACTAATATTTATACTGGGATATGGCCGCTCCATAGCGCTCCAGAGCGACCAACTTGTGCGGTGTGCACCCAACGGCTCCCAGTAATCTTTATTACATCGTCTTTCCATCGAGTGCGGGGCTGTCCTGGTCTTTTCAGTGTGGTCAGCACTCGATAGTCCGGAAATGTGTAGATTTTAGGTAATAAACTTATTTGTCATTAGTTTTGTGTTATTTAGTTATTTACTGGCATTCGAGCAGCTAATAGTGGGTATAATAAACCCACTACCCACTACACATTTATTCTGTTTTTTCTCTGTTTATTCTGAGACTACTGTTAGTAAAATTATTTATATTGTTCACTTGTTTAATTAATCTGTGGATGATGTCGTGGGTCATGCATTTATTTATGTTACTATTAGCACTATGTTTTACTTCTTAATGTATGACTGTGTATCTTCTCAAATAAATAAAATAAAATAAAATAAACGGTTTAGAGCTTTGAAATGTGAGAAAATCTAATAGTTCCAATTTGACATCTATCATTTTGCAAGCCGTCATAATTTTTATCAAAATAAAAAAAAAATATATAAAGAATTATCAGAGTTGAATCAATAGTTCCGGAGTTTGCCCCCTTCATACAAACAAACAAACATAATTTACATCTTTATAATAATATAGATTAGTTTGTTATCCATACACTAAATGAGTAAAAATACGCACCAAATTTTATTTAGAAAATTACACCCAGTAAAACAATCCCGGATCACGACACAATTTTATATCAGTTGGTTCTGTTCTTCATCGGTAGTATTTTGTATCATTTGGTTCTGTTGTTCATCGGTAGTATTTTGTATCATTTGGTTCTGTTGTTCATCGGTAGTATTTTGTATCATTTGGTTCTGTTGTTCATCGGTAGTATTTTGTATCATTTGGTTCTGTTGTTCATCGGTAGTATTTTGTATCATTTGGTTCTGTTGTTCATCGGTAGTATTTTGTATCATTTGGTTCTGTTGTTCATCGGTAGTATTTTGTATCATTTGGTTCTGTTGTTCATCGGTAGTATTTTGTATCATTTGGTTCTGTTGTTCATCGGTAGTATTTTGTATCATTTGGTTCTGTTGTTCATCGGTAGTATTTTGTATCATTTGGTTCTGTTCTTCATCGGTAGTATTTTGTATCATTTGGTTCTGTTCTTCATCGGTAGTATTTTGTATCATTTGGTTCTGTTGTTCATCGGTAGTATTTTGTATCATTTGGTTCTGTTGTTCATCGGTAGTATTTTGTATCATTTGGTTCTGTTGTTCATCGGTAGTATTTTGTATCATTTGGTTCTGTTGTTCATCGGTAGTATTTTGTATCATTTGGTTCTGTTGTTCATCGGTAGTATTTTGTATCATTTGGTTCTGATGTTCATCGGTAGTATTTTGTATCATTTGGTTCTGTTGTTCATCGGTAGTATTTTGTATCATTTGGTTCTGTTGTTCATCGGTAGTATTTTGTATCATTTGGTTCTGTTGTTCATCGGTAGTATTTTGTATCATTTGGTTCTGTTGTTCATCGGTAGTATTTTGTATCATTTGGTTCTGTTGTTCATCGGTAGTATTTTGTATCATTTGGTTCTGTTGTTCATCGGTAGTATTTTGTATCATTTGGTTCTGTTGTTCATCGGTAGTATTTTGTATCATTTGGTTCTGTTGTTCATCGGTAGTATTTTGTATCATTTGGTTCTGTTGTTCATCGGTAGTATTTTGTATCATTTGGTTCTGTTGTTCATCGGTAGTATTTTGTATCATTTGGTTCTGTTGTTCATCGGTAGTATTTTGTATCATTTGGTTCTGTTGTTCATCGGTAGTATTTTGTATCATTTGGTTCTGTTGTTCATCGGTAGTATTTTGTATCATTTGGTTCTGTTGTTCATCGGTAGTATTTTGTATCATTTGGTTCTGTTGTTCATCGGTAGTATTTTGTATCATTTGGTTCTGTTGTTCATCGGTAGTATTTTGTATCATTTGGTTCTGTTGTTCATCGGTAGTATTTTGTATCATTTGGTTCTGTTGTTCATCGGTAGTATTTTGTATCATTTGGTTCTGTTGTTCATCGGTAGTATTTTGTATCATTTGGTTCTGTTGTTCATCGGTAGTATTTTGACACGTGTCAAATACGACCTATTACATTTCCACGAGTAATTAGCTAATTTGCATCTGAAAACTTAAAAATTACCTGTTAGTAAAAATGAGTCTTATAATATGTAGTTACTGTTCTTTTGTAGATATTTGGGGACAATTCTGTTGGCACATACTAAACTAAATTTAGATTTGACAGCACTAAAATGAAATAATATTTGATTGATTGGTTTGATGTTTCTAGTATTTTTCATTGAATGGGCCTCAGAGAGGTTTTGGCCAAACTACGGGATTGAATGAAAGTGTATTAGCATATTACGACTTTACGAGTATTATTTGAGTAGCATCTACTTATCTCACTAAGAAACAAGAAGCTGAATACAGATCGAAATAAACAAAGTATATACTTCCCTATTCTTATTTTGTTTTTTTGTTAGTTTGTAATAATAAATAATTACAAAAATATGATTGCTAAGCACAAAAACTATTTAATATTTGATTTGATTGAATCAATCATCATTAAAAAATATCAAAGACAAGCTGCCATCACAATGATAGCACTATACAAAATTCTTCAGCGAATCACGCGATCACATTCATTACAAATAAATATCATTTTATAGAAGCGATCGATCGTCAAAATAAACGCCATCTATAGGAATTAAGACACGTTTTAACGTTAATTGACTTCGGCACTAATCTTACACAAACTGATCTCAATCGTCCCGATTACATACCAAACACAGTTTTATCATAAATAAAATAATTTATTCCTTACCCAATCGAAATATTTAAAAATACTATAAGCACCATTAATTTCACGTTTAGTGTAAAGGCAGATAATGATTTAGAAATACTTTATCATTGTCATTCACAACCTAACTTCATCCATTACAAAACATCATTCATTAGCACAAACTATTCCTTGCTTGTGCCATTAACAGTCGTATGACAATATTAGTTCCATAGTCTGCCCATCTTACTAGACTTCAGGAAATAATCACCTATGCCGTCTATACTTAGCGTAGACCGCTTTAAGGTATCTAAGGGAGTCAGTGAACCACATTGGCACTGTGGAGAACTCCTCACGTATCAGGAGAGAGACTGGGTTCGCCGGGTCTACTGGCTTCCACGTCACTGGAAGCAACTCTGTAGTCTCAGGAGTTGGGTTTCTGGAAACCAAATAAGTGAAAGTCAATATTAAACATTGATAGATAGATGTAACTATTGTACCCTAGCTGACGCGGATTGTACACTAGTGCGAGGCGAGAGACAGTGCGGAGCGGATCGGACTCACACCTAAGGTTCATGAATTGAACCGAGCCATTGTCGGTCATAATATCGATAAAGCGGTACGTGAAAAATCCTATTATTATAATAATGATTGAAATAAATTACGAAAGTTTTCTAAGTAAAATAAAAATTCTATTCTTGCTCTGGCAAATAAATAAATCTTTAATCCCTATTTGTAGGCAAATGGATGAGGCGTGTGAAGAAAAATAGATCACTCACCCGTATTTGGCAAAGTTTGTCCACAGCGTAGTAATCTTATCGATCATCTCATTCTCAAACAGACTCGGAATGATCGGCTGAGAGAACATGTAGAACAATTCATCAGCATGGGTCGCATTCTCAGGAACATCCAGCGGCTTCCGAAGAAACATCTTAGGTATATTCCGCCAGCCAGAGTAATCGAAAACATACGTGTAAATTGGCTGATCGCTAATATTCAACATTAATTCCACTTCTTCTAGTGCTGGAGACACCAGTTGTATCTCACCGTAAAGTTTGGACAAATTCACTGGGTCGTAGTTTTCTGTATCTTTCATGTACAACATTTTTAAAGTACCAGCTATCTCTTTTCTGACTTTTTCAGAAGGTATGTTCAAATTTTTCGGCAAGGCTTTTTCAAACTCTATCTGTCGCATCATAGTATCATTATCTAAGCCCGCTAAGAGTAATCCTTCGACTGAGTTAGCGCCAACAATCATTGGGACCTTATTGTATGTTCCTTTAGATAATATATCGTAAGGGGACTCCGTCAGAAACGGCTCCACACCTTCTACTACTTTCTCAGTACATGGTGTGTAAAGAATTTCGGAGGTGATAATGTTTCCTTTCAGTCGAGGTACTCTGGTCAGAATGAGCTCATCATCCGACTTTGTCATGAAGAACTTGTATAATTCGTGAGGATCTTGTGTTTCATAAAGCATAGTTTTCGCTAGTAGACTCGCTAAATACACAGGATTGTACTGGTAAGCCCAAGGAGATAGAGCTGAACCACTCTGAGTGATAGCTCTGTGGAAAAGTCCCTTAGACATCGGTGATAGAACAAGATACGAGATAGATGCTGCTCCTGCACTTTCGCCGAATATAGTGACGCTGTCGGGGTCCCCACCAAAAGCCTTGATATTTCGCTGAACCCATCTCAAAGCAGCGACTTGGTCTTTATTCCCAGCGTTTCCTGGAGCTTCTTTGATCCCAAGGCATAGGAACCCTTGGATATTGAATCTGTAGTTCGCAGTCACTAGAATAACACCTTTGCTGACCAAATATCTTGGTCCGTAAAATAAAGGGTTAGCTGAGCCTTGAAAGAAGCCTCCTCCGTGGATGAAAAACATGACTGGGAGCTTGGCTTCGGGGGGCGTGTTGATAGGAGTGTACACGTTGAGGACAAGGCAGTCTTCTTGTCCTACAGCGATGACGTCGGCGGACGTCTGCCGACATCTGATGTGTTCTTCGAAGGCATCGAATACGCCATCCCATGTTGGAGCTGGACCAGGGGCCTAAAATCAACGTTTTAACCCTTTGAAACTGTTAACTTCTGTTTAGCTGAGTATTCAAACAGTTTTTTTTTCATATTTTGAAACCAAGTGTGACCACACTTTTCTTAACTTTAATATTTCATCGTTAACACTTGGTTACGTAACATTATGTAACTACTATAAAAAGCAAATATAATCTTATATCCTTATCTTATCCAAAGACTACCAAGGTCTCAATGCTATTTGAAAGGGCAAGTAAATATCACTCGGTGATAGCGATAACATTATACAATTTTCATCGCGTGTATTTCTTACCTGAAATCTTCTAACGGTGGCAAAGGTAATGCCATTATAGCTGACCACATCTCCAACAGGCGAGATGACGCCTCTCACCAGTCCGCTGCTGGTCCTCACTTGGGGCGCGAACTGTGGTACCAGCCGAGCTGCCCACAGCGACCATAGCACCAACCATTTCGCCGGCACCAACATTACCCTTTTTAAACGACACAGTCACAATTTCACTACCAGTTTTACAGTACTTGTAGCAATTATCACATTAAACACTTATAAAGTACTCATATTTTATTTATTTTTAGCTAAAGCATGTTTATTTCATTTTATATTTTGATTTCCTTTTAGTATTTTATTTGTAACACAGAAATTTTGATTTGCCTGTTATCGTAATACCACATTAGCTTACTTTGAATTGGCTAATATGTAGTACAAACACGATACCTATATGTAGATAGTTTGAGTTGCTGTTTATGATAAGAAACAATTACATTACCTAAGGCAGAATAATATAATTACAAAACGTAATACCTAATTATTTTTAAAACTTTTTGTCACTTTACTGGTTTTTTACGCACAAATAAGAACTCTTCACTTTCCCGATGCATTTTTGTGATGTTATTTAATAATGTACATTTTTGTATTTTTAATTGATATTGCAAAAAACATTAGCCGGCCTCTTTGCAAGCCGAGTTGCCTTCGACTGTGAAGCCCGGCAAACATTAATAATAGTCCAATAGTTCAACTTGCGGCCTTGAGAAGTTTTCCTGATAATTTTTACACTCACATTGTTACAGTCTTATCAAATACAATGACAAGTGTATGCTGTAGCATTTCTAAGCAAACATTGTACCTTGTTTTGCTAGTAAAAGCCTATCCACAGGACACTAACCAAAGCTTGTGCAACGTGTTTGTGCAAACGAAGTTTTGTGCAAACGGAACGTGTAGGTAAACGTCAATTTGAATACGCGCTTACTTCAAACTTGACGTTTACTCGTTCCGTTTGCACAAACACATTGCGCAAGTTTTAGTTTATGTCGTGTGGACCGGCTATAACGTCATTTTTGTCGACGTAACACTTCGTGATTAATGAGCCCCACACACGTTGAGTGTAGTAAGTAGTACATGATATATGGCATCAGGCTGCCGGACAAGATTAAAAGGGATGCAACTTCCACCATAATATTTAAAAATAGATTGAAAAAATGGCTCTTAGAGAGTTCTTTTTACTCTGTAGATGAGTTCTACACATTGCCTATTATATAATTTTGATAAAGTGAATTTATTATACAATTAATTAATTATATTTATATTAGATATTTTAATAATGCTAAACATTCAATTTATTCCTTACCTATATAACTTTTGTGTTTTTGACTTGTAACTTGGCGTCATAAATAAAGAATTGTATTGTATTGTATATGTGCCTGACTTGAAATTTCCTGACGGTGGCATAGGCAATGCTGTTATAGTTGAGCACGTCTCCAAAGATCGAGATGACTCTTCGCAGTAGTCCGCTGCTGGTCCTAACCGGGGGCGTGAACAGTGGCACCAGCCGAGCTGCTCCTAACCGGGGGCACGAACTGTGGCACCAGCCAAGCTGCCCCTAACCGGGGGCGCAAACTGTGGCACCAGCCGAGCTGCCCGTAACCGGGGGCGCGAACTGTGGCATCAGCCGAGCTGACTCTAGCCGGAGGCGCAAACTGTGGCACCAGCCAAGCTGCCCACAGCGACCACAGAACCAACCACATCTTACAAGAAAACATATTTTTTTCAACCAGTTTCATCCCACTACTGGGCAAAAGGTCTCTCCCATTGTCTTCCAGGACTTTCGCTCGCCTGCCAATGGGAGGGCTTAGAACATAACCCATACACAAGATATGTTTATACTTTTTTTGACGTCACCAAAAATATACAGAGTTAACTAACACGTTATGTTCCTAGATAAAACTGCAAAAAAAATACCTCGTCACATATTTTTATGTCTTTAACCTTGTGGCTTCAGTAGACATACTACTTTTAAAATTAAAACTTAATTAGATAGTTAAGTATATGACAGGTTTAGATTTTGATAATCTTAATATATAAAACAAAGTCGGGTTTGTTCGAACACTTATAAGTTATAACTCGAGAACGGCTGGATCGATTTGATGATTTTTGGTTTAATGTATTTGTCTTATAAAATATCGGAAAAATCACGCAAAAAGATATTATGAAGAAACATAATTATCTCATACATTGATCCCGCGGCATATGCAAGGCAGTACGAAATTCATTCTCGGTTTATTTCGGTAAAAACTTTAGAATACTAGTACATCAGATTCAGTACATAAGTTAAATATTAATATTAACCTGCGAGATGGCATGCCCATGCCCCCGCCGGAGTTACACTTGCACAGAAGAAGATTAATTCTAGTTTTGTACTCGTACTTACAAACACAAAAAAAAATATTTAATATTATTAATGTTTATAAATGATTAAATATAATTAATATGTATGCATCCTACTAATATTATAAACGCAAAAGTTTGTATGTATGGATGTTTGTTACTCTTTCACGCCGGAATGGCTGAACCGATTGCGATGAAATTTGGTATGTACGTAGATCATAACCTGGGTTAACACATAGGCTACTTTTTATTGGCAAACCACGCGTGCGAAGCCGCGGGTTGGTCACCTAGTATTTATATATATTACCAAAGGGTATTTAATTATGTTTTGCATAAATGTGTGTGAAGCTTTACGATAAAACAACGAGCAAGTTTCCGTTTTCCACATAGTTTTGTTCGAGTAGCCAAATTTTCAGGGTAAGTTTACACTTATGGGTGTTTATCGGGTAATAATGTAGATTTTCATTCAATTTGTTGTAAATATAAGCTCCCAGGAAGTAAAAGTGTCGTCTTGCTAAAGATGTGTTACATACATTTTTGATAATCTAATATCTCGCATTGTGTAGGCGTTTCGTAGAATAAGAGGTCAGCTTATACTGGAAATGTATAGCTTGATGTGTAGCAGTGTGTACATCGGGGTTATATGGTTACAAGATGAAGAATACATGTTTGTCGTATCGTAAGGAACCTGGCCTCCTTTTACAACATCTCCGTAGAGTAACGAAATGGTTTGAACTGCATTACTTTTATATAGAATGCTCTTTAGCATTACGTTCGCATTTGTACTAGTTTTATAAGTGCAATAATGTATTTTCGATCAATCAATCAAAAACCCATACGAAACGAGATATTTGCAATAAATGTGTAAAAATCGATTTTTTAACCTTGGAATATCTGTAGTCGCGGACACCCTACTTTAAGTAGGTTTTGAGACAAGTTTTAGAGTATTAAAATAAAGGTTTATACAAGTTTATAGCTGACTATATCCAATTCCGAGTTAAAACCTCTAATGTTCCTGGACTATCTATTTAGTACATATCGCTGAGTTCTTTCCACTTTTATTAATTTGGATTTGCATGCTCCTCCCCACACTGAGATACATTAACTAAGAACCGACTGGTAAAAACAATAATACACTGATTTTAATAGGTCTTCTGAGGCAACATGACGAAGGTTCTTGAAAATCCAAATTAAGTTCCGCAATCGTGCAGCAATTGAGTCAATTTTTGGCATCCACGTTAGTTGGCTATCTATTTTCATGCCTAAATATTTTATGGTATTTACTTCATCAAGACATTGACAGTCACATAATGGTATGAGCTTAGGAAAGGAACTGCAAGTATGAGCATGAATTTTAATGGTACTACTATCGGGTTTGCTAATTAATAGGATGTTAAAAAAGATTAATTTTGTTATTGACCGAGCGAAGCGAGATCTCTAAATCAACTTGGACAAATCGGTGTTGTATGTATGTATGTCCGAGAATAACTTTCGAAGCGTTGATCCGATCATCGTGAAATTTGGTATATAGGTAGGTAGTGATGGCACAATTTTGGTGTGACTAAATAAGCTAAAAATGTGGTGGTTATTGAGATATATGGGTTCAAGAGGGGTAAAAAAAATGAAAAAAGCACACTCGTTTTTTTTTATTTGTAATCTTTGACTATCAAAATAGTGCCACAAAATATGACCAGCATATCTTGACCTACTTTTTTGATGTAGAAATTGCAGTTATTTTGGATTTGTGAATTTTAAGACTTTCAGACAAAGTAATTGCAATGAAATTGGATGAGAAACTGCAGTAAATGAAGTGCAGTGCTAAAATTATACTGAAGGTGCTCGTTGTTGTATAAAACAGAATTACATTTAATCCAAAATTTATGAGTTTAACTATCCGAGTGTGTGAGATGAAGATGAATTAAATTGACCTCTAAAGACGTTATGGTAAATTTCAGTGAGAAATGGTGCCATCAACAAAGTAAAGTGTTAATTTGAATTAACTAGTGGTTTGTCCCAAACTGAGATCTCGCTAGTTTCCCATAAAAACTAAACAAAATATTATTTATTATTTTTATGTATTCAAATATGTAGTGCATGTAAATTTTATATTGTAAATGCTCGACCAACTAACTTCGTCTCATAAACTTGTAGGTAATTACGCTATTATAATCTCTTTTTTAAACGTCACATTCGTCTAATAGCGGATTCCTATATCTGTCGGTAACAAAATATGACTCGTATCTCCTTGAAAAAGTGTCAAACTAGTGTCAAACTTTTAACACGTTTTCAAGGAGAAACGAGTTGTTGCTGGTTACCGACGAATATAGGAACCGGCCTTAACGCATCTGTATTCACCAAACTAAAGCAAACAACATCACTCGAGGCGTTGTATAAATTATTTTCAATGTAAAAACTCAGTTTATTCAAGTGCGTCAATAGTATTAAAAGAAGTTATACTTAGTAACAGGTGTTAATGAGTTAGTGACGATGTGGATAAATACGAGTGTTAAATGGCTGGTGCGTCGCCCATAGCGACCATAGCACTTGTCTTAAAAGTCTTGCATGATGTTGAAAGTTTTTTGACTGAAACTCCTTGCAATTTGGTAACCAAAGGCGATTATAACAAAGTTCCTCTTATTATAGGAAACAACAACGCTGAAGGCTTCATGTTTGCAGGCAAAGAAAACGACACGATTATACCTAAGTTAGACTTCTACAAAGCCTTACCTAGAGACCTTGAAATACTAAAGGAGGAAGATAAAAGGGTAGTTGGTGATGTTTTAAGACGGTATTACATGGGTGATAAGGTCATTACTAAAGCAACAATGACAGATTTTTCTAGATTTGAAGGAGACATCAGTATTATCTACCCAGTTATATTCAACACAGATATAATTCTTAATGAGAATCCTGTGTATGTATATAAACTAAGCTATGATGGATGGATGAATTTGGCCAAGCTTGCTTAAGGGTATGGGAAAGAGCCTGGAGCGACACATACTGATGACCTATTTTACATGTTTAAAATCTGGACTACATTGCCAATGAGCTTACTTGAGAAGGATTTCATTAATAGAATGACTGAATTATGGACGAACTACGCAAAATATGGGTAAGTTATGACCATTCTAGTCCTTGCAATCTTTTCAAGTCAAATACATTTTGTTGAAATAAAATTCAGTTTCGGTTCAAACAATCGATAAATTAATATATCTCAAATATTTAAAATACGTTCTAGATTCTTCAGATGATATCTCGCTTCTTTATTCTTTATTGTACACTAATAGATTTACAGATAAAAATAGCTTACAAAATGGACATGTACAAAGGCGTTTATCGTTTAAAAGTTGGAAAAATATTTACACTTTCACAAGTGATATTTAATTAAACATAAGTTTATACGAAAAAAGTGTGCTTTCCTGGAAGCTTTTCGGCGGCCTTCGTAAAAGTAGAAAGAATGAGGTACTTATGTATTTTTTCCTTCGCGTAAAATAACTTTACGTTTAGCCTTTTTCAGAGACCCCGACAACTACTCTAACAAAATGCTACGACACAGCAGCGAGCAGACAAGAAGAATCTTCACTTTCGCGATCACTGTACATAAACGGGTATTTATCGCGTATGTACCTTTTTTATTTGTTTTCCCGACGTTTCGGCTGTGTTGCAACAAATAAAAAAGGTACATACGCGATAAATACCCGTTTTAATCAATAATTAAGAATCCTCATGTCTTAGAGCTAGACAAGATCTGTTCAACCTCACCGCTTTGGGACGACGAGACCATCCGATTCTGGAACACCACCGATACCAAGTTTAGGAGAAAAGGATACATTTTATGAAGATCTAGAAAAAGTTTTAATTTAGACCATGTTTTCTACAAATTTCGATCACTTTTAGAAACATTATGTTTTCTAACAAACGTGATATTTAAGATGATTTGTAATTTCATTACTCTTACAAATAGCACATTGTTATACAATGGCTGTAAACGATCTATTTTCCCTTCATTTACCTCTTGCGTCTCAGACGGCTATTCGGCCACTGCGCCACGGAGGTCGTCAATTAGTTAAAGATATTACAATAATTAATAAATGAGTGAACGACCCGGAGGTCTGGTTGTTTCTCTATATAAGACGACCTCCGTGGCGCAGTGGCGAGCCGGCTGAGACTCAGGAGGTAGCGGGTTCGTTTTCCCGCTGCGGATCAAATGTTTTCGTGATATATAGATATTTGTTCCAGAGCTGGATGTTTGATGATATATTATAAGTATGTATATACAAAAAATGTATATAAGTATTCTATCAGTTATCTGGTTCCCTCTCATAGTACAAGCTCTGCTTAGTTTGGGGCTAGATAGCGCTGTGTGAAATGCACAGCATTATTAATTTATGAAATAATTATAAATAGTTTAAATACGAGTATGTATATACCTACAGATAGTACATTTAATTTATTATTTTTTATCTATTTACAGCCATATTAAAATTAGGAAAAGGCATAGATATCTATGTCTTTTTCTGATTTTAATATGGCTGTATGTATTTAAAAGAGCTGAATTAAAGAATTTGAATGGAGTTGTAATGAAAATACTTATATCTTTATTCATTTATTTATACCTAATATACCTAAAAATATAGATTATAGACAAAAACCTCATAAAAAAGGCAAGTAGAAAGGCGAGCTCAGGCCTACAAAAGTTTATTGCAGCAAACATTTTAAGATCTATGTATATAAAGGGAATCTATATAAAGTGGTAAGGGGACGTGAAAGAGAACATTGGAGAAAAAGAAAACAATAAATTTATCAATTCTAATGTCTCTCATACTATGCAAACTACTTTATACCGGTCTAGTATTACTTGAATTGGGTAATGGGTTCATTGTGTCAAACCAAGTAACAAGTTACATACGAGAATGGAACTTAACCGCTGACACGTCATTCGAGTCGAGGCCGGCTGACGCGACGCGTGAAAACAGAGAAAGTTGTTGAGATACAAACAAAAATAAACACTTTTTAAAACTAAAATATTCTTCAACCTGTACTGTTCGATTTCGAGCTTTGTGGACGTGTTAATAAGTGATATTGTAGCGTATCAATTAAAGTTTTGTTGGAATTACATATCAGTGTTTGCGAGCATTATAGGTAAGTTTTACAACGATTTGTAGGATGTACGGATGTTACAGACTAATCAGTGTTGGTTTCCCGTTCTATCTATAATAGGAAGAAAGAGACAGCGAATACAATTTTACAAATCTACGCTCAATTATCTTAGAACTGTAAGATAGGCTGTGGCAAAGATAAGTATGTGATGATGAAACTGATGAATGCTAATGGTAGATAGACAAACATGTCATAGAAGAATGGCACTTAAGATAGGGGAGTATGGTGGAATTTGTAAAGGTGGAACTTCTTTATAGTTATGTTTGTGAGGTCAGTGTTTGGTTGCCGGGTTATAGAAAATGTAGAATTGTTTCACAAAGATGTTTATTTTATCTAATATATAAAATTCTCGTGTCACAGTTTTCGTTGCCATACTCCTCCGAAACGGCTTGACCGATTTTGATGAAATTTTTTGTGCTTATCCGGTATCTATGAGAATCGGCCAACATCTATTTTTCATCCCCCTAAATGTTAGGGGTAGTCCACCCCTAAATTTTTTTTTTATTTTTTAGACAAAATTTTTAATTTCTATTTTTTTATGATACAACATACAAAAATACATACAATCCTCAATTTTCACCCTTCTACGATCAACCCTTATTTTTTAATAGCAATTATTTATATGGCAAAACAACGTTTGCCGGGTCAGCTAGTATTATATAAATCAAAAGAATCATATTGTATCATTCTTCAAGGTAGATTAAACTCAGCTCGACCTATAACTATAATTTAATCTATTAAAAGTTTAATTTATGTGTTTCTTTTTTCAGATTAAACCGACCCAAATTTGATTAACCTTATACACAACAAGTTTTTTTCGAAGTCACAAAACCTGTTGATCTTTCATGGACTTAGTTCGAGATTATTGATTTTATACAAAAAACAGACGAAACGGTTAAGTTACCTAACCTGGGATCAAATTCTGCAGTTCATTAAAAAAAATATTTGTTCCTATGTAATTAGATGGATACTCTAAAGTACATAAGCACGATTGCAAATATAATGTACGAAATCAGGTGAAAGTGATTGCAATGAAATTGCATAATAGAATGCAGTAAACGAAGAGCAGTGCTGAAATTATACTAGAGTCTGGAGGTGCACGTTGTTGTACAAATAAGGATTTCTTTGAATCCTAAAGTATTAATTTTAACTAACCGAGTGTGTACCTTAATGAAAGACGTTCTAAAATGTCCACTAAAGAAATGATAGTCAAGTTGAGTGAGAAATGGTGCTACAACCAAAATAAACAGTGTTAATTTGAATTAATAAAATCACGAAGATCGCCATAAAGCTGTCATTATGCTAGTAAAATCTGCTTGACAATAGTGGCACATTCGTCTAAACTATTTCAGGGACTACACCCAACAAGAGCAGACAACATTACTCCAGGCGTTGTAAAACCCTAGCTTGCAGTGTAAGTTAAAGTACCTAGCAGGTGTTAGTGACGATGTGGATAAAGCCGAGTGTTAAATGGCTGGTGCTGTGGTCGCTATGGGCGGCTCGCTTGGTGCCGCAGCCGACTCCGGCCGTGAGGGTCAGCAGCGGTCTCCTGCGAGGGGCCGTCGCGCCGCAAGGCAGCTATGCCAGCTTCACCGGTATACCGTATGCTACTGTGGAACAGCGGTTTCAGGTGAGTTAAAACACTACTTAAACGTCTTCAGAATCATAATCTTCTGCGCAGTTATTTTAATTAGGTACCTTTGTTGTACAAAAACGCTGCATCACCAGAACCAATTTAGTAATAAGATATGATAAGATCTCAACAAGATAGGTTTACAACGCGTTGGCACTGTTATTTAAACTAAGATAATCCTGTGCTATAAATAGCAGTATACATAAACATAAATAACAATAACCTACAAAACTGAGCATAGTGATTTGATTAAAAAAACATTTATTTAAGTATATTACCTATATAGTTTATTGGTGGAAGCCGGTATTGATTGATTTCAAAATACTTTGTTATCTTTATAAAAAGTACAAAGGCGAACAATGCTGAAAAGCATTCTCTTTCAGATAACTTTTGTGTATTGCAGTCATTGCAGATAAAGATGTGTCGGTAGCGCACAGAAAAAAGTGTAAAAGAATGTAGCGAATAATAAAAACAAACACAATGATACATTTTATATTAATATTGACATAAATACACACAATATAGTGTTTTATTAAATTCTCCTGTCAATATTTTGTCGGCAATGTTTCACTGCATCATGCTCCACTCTTAGGGCCGGTTTCTATATCCGATATACACCTCCTATTTGCTACGACTCGTTAAAAAATCAACGGGGCGTATGTCAAAAGCGTTCCTATAAATAGATTATTATATTAGATTATTATTTATTCTCCTAGATAGCAAGGAAACGCCTCGTTGCTTTCTACCGATAACGGACAGTTGAATAAGTGCATTGCTATGCTATAATATCGAAATGATTCAAGGTCGTCTACAAGGAATGTTTTGAAGTAAACTCTTAGTTTACGTGGTCAAAGAATCAGAATTTTGTTAGAATAAAGTTGTACGATAGCTAGTATTAGTAAATATTTATTCAAGCAAATTAATTAGCACAATCAACTGGTATTATCAGAGATCACTAGGCGGACCGGCTGGTGTAATAGTAGGGTTGTATGTCGATTTTGATTTGGATTCCGACAACTTCCTTTTCCTGCCTACTTTCAGTGGAGGTAGTTAATTCTAATAAAACACTTTTATAGAAACGGTTAGGAGGCCAGGCCAGGTCAATTATTAATTGTATGAATTAGCGTTTTGGCGAAATGGCGAAATAATGCAAAAGGATAACGCCTGTTAACTGAGTCGTGATTGTTGTATCTGGTGTGAAAGCTTGATAATGCTGACGTTACGTAAAACAGAAATCCGGAGCAAAAAACATCTGATTAAATCATTGCCAAACATTATTAAATATTTTTTTAAATTAGTGGTTCGACCCGAACTGAGATCTCCCATAAAAATAGTGCCACGTAATAATATACCAACGTACTTGACCTACAGTTTATTTCAAATTACAGGTAACGGGAGTTCATGTACTTTGGTTATATTTTTTTGGGGTAGAAATTTCAGTTATTCTGGATTTCAGACTTTTCCCTATATTTTTGTCACTAAAGCTACACGCGTACCAACTTTCAGCATTGTGGGGGTAGAGTTTTGATCTATCTATAGGTTGGTCCGTCAGTCAGTCAGTCAGTGATAAAAATGTCTATTTTTGGACGTTAATATCGAAATAACCGTTTGAGGTGTTTTTGTGAAATTTGGAGCACATATGTATCTCGCAAGTCTCAATATATGAAATATATAAAATAGTTTTTGAGTTGTGAGGTGGTCAAAAGTGGCTCCAAATGGTTCGTGTAATATTACCCACGGTGCTGCTCGCCAGTTCTGTTAGCTTGAACTCGGCTTGCCACGCTACCGTGCTTCTAGTTAAGCATTTTATTTTATTTTTTTTTATAAATTGTAATTTATACTTGTTCTAATAATATTTGATTTACGCCGCCGGCGCCGTCCTTATTTGTTCACATAGATTCTGTCCATCTAAAGATTGCCTGGAAGAGATCGCTATTAGCAATAAGGCCGCCCATTGTACCTATGATTTAAATAAAAAAAAAGAAATTATAAAATCTAATCTAATCTAGATATTTCATTAGACGTACCATTTGGCCGGATAGTCCCATTTGGGTTTTTTTACCTCTCTTGAATCCCAATATCTCACCCCCCCCCCCCCCCCCCCCACATTTTTAGCTCATTTAGTTACACTTGGATGGTGGCATTACTACCTACATAAATATTTACCAAAGGAGAACGGGCATCCTGGTCTACAGTCCAATAAAAATGAGCAGCACATTTTCGAATTGGCATACAATAGTACATCAAAATATACTATTGGAACTTTCCCCAAAAGTCTGTCCGTTTTGAGTTACAGCCATGCAAACACCAGCATTTTTTGTTTTAAAGAACATAAAATAACGGTTTCACGATTACTATATCCATACATAAAGGCTCCTATACAATGCAGTAGCAAGAGCGAGAAGGGAGAAGAGCGATGTAAGGGCCGTGGGGAGAGGGATGCGTACGCGGGGGAGGGGAACGGTTGTGTACGCGCCGCGCCGGACGGCTACAATAATCAGTCGCATCGCATCAAGTGAGTGGCTACGTCACGTCTTGTTACGATAGTGCTGTGTTTGAACTTCTTTCTCTGTTTTTACTGACCCTGGCTTGCTTTTGGACCCTGTTTCTTTCCCTAATGTGTTAACTTTGGCTCGACTTATTGACTTTTGAACTGCCTACCGATAATGGAAGTTTTTCGAAACTGTGTGATGTGTCGTCGAGGACTTTACCGCGGACGGTACCAGCAGCATATCTTGGCTGATAACCTGCAAAGGGAACGACCAGAATTCGCCGCGTTTATACAACAACATGCTGTGTTGGAGGTTAGTTACCTTTTATTTTTATTATATTGAGTAGTTAAGCATAGGATTTATTTATTTTAAGTATTAATTGTTATTATTTTCAGGTGGTGTTCGACAGTACTCGAAGCTTGTGTCACCGATGTTGGCAGAGGACTGAGCGTGATCATAGACCTGCACAGCAAGCGGCGCGAGCGCCTGGTACATTGCACTCTCAAGAATACACGAGGGCACCGAACACTTCGGTGCATTGTATTTACAACAACTGTGCTAATATTACCCGTAATCATATACCAAACGCGATAAGAATTAATGTATTTTGTGAGAGCAAGCTTTTTATTCCTGATAGCGCTAGGGTGTGTACAGAACACTTACAAAATAATGAATGGAGCAACCTGCCGCAAATGTGTAATGTGACACATGATTTTAATGACGCTCAGTTTACATCGCTCTGTGACTTGATGAGAATGGCTGCTAACAACCAGCCCAGAATCGACTTCGAAAACAGAGGCACCTTGTCTAATGAAGAGATGCACTTATGGACTGGGCGCACTTACGATCAGTTCGAAGCTATATTAGAACAAACTCCGTCACTAAGTGAACGTTGTAACCAGCCTAGAACTGCATTAGGCATCTATTTAACAAAACTTAGAACTTGAGACTCTGATGAGAGACTGGCAACGTTATTTCATATGTCTCGTCGAAAACTAGAACGTTTTTTGCCTATAGTTCGAGAATGTCTGAGCAACGATTACGTTGTGCTGCATCTAGGTGTGGACCACATTACCAGAAATGATATCCTTCAAAGAAACTTAACAATTCCAAGGGCTTTATTTGGAAACGATGAAAACATCAAAGCCATAATTATATGTGACGGTACATATATATATATTAACAAAAGCTCCAACTTTTTGTTTCAACGGCTGTCATACAGCTTACACAAATATCAAAACTTGTTGAAGCCGTTTTTAATGGTATTCACGGACGGCTATATATTAGATGTCAAAGGGCCATTTGCCGCTACCAGAACCGATGCCCAGATCATGAGTGAAATAATGAATAACGAAGATGAGCCGCTGCATTGGTTACTCGAACGTAATGATGCGTTTATCCTAGACAGAGGATTTAGAGATAGTTTGCAGGATATAGAAGCTTGTGGCTACGAACATCATGTGCCACCAACTAAAGACAGAAGAGAAAATCAACTCACTACAGAACAAGCTAATCAGTCTCGTTTGGTCACCATGTGCCGATGGGTGGTGGAAGTAGTAAATGGGAGATTTAAGCGAGATTTTAAACTTTTGCGTCAAAACTATTTTAATAAAACGTTGCCAAAAATGTTTGTTGACTTCAAAATAGCTGCAGCCATTCTAAACCACTTCCACGCCCCCATCGAAGATAGTTCACACGCAGCAGCCTTTTTGAATTCAATAAGAGCTAAAATACACATACCAAACACATTGCACAATTATGTGGAAGCAAAGAGATTGAATTATAGGAGAGCAGACTTCATGCGAATCGAAGCAAATGAAATAGAAAACTTCCCAAGGCTTAGTGAAGAACAAGTCATACATTTTGCCTTGGGAACTTACCAGTTAAAGCTCGCTCGATCATATTGTAGCGAGCACTTACAAAATGGTCTTTATATAATCGAGACGTATAGAGATAACGCTCTAGAAGACTTGGCACAATATGATATCAACGAAGAGGCTTGGCTATTACGTGGACGTATACAGTCTCGACATGTCCGAGCCAGGAAATATTTTTGTTATATATTAATCAATAATATTAATAACAATATTACACAATATTATTGCACCTGCTTGACAGGGCGACGTACTATACGTACTTGTGCCCATGTACTGTCAATTATATGGTACGTAGGTTATGCCCGTCATGAAGGGTTCAATGAACCTGCATTGTTCCTTAACAGTATTCTCATCGATGATGATGATGATGATAATGTTTAATAACATATTGTTTTGATTTTTTAAGAAGATGTTGTTTTTATTTGTATTACTACTTACCTAACTTAAATAAAATCATTACATTACACAAAATGTTTTTTTAATTACCACGATATTCAATGTTTGGCACTAAATATTATCAGATTCAATTTTTAGTAGAACTCAGATCGGACAATACTTAGAGAAATGCGACTTTCTACATATGAAAATACATAGAATTACCTTTATA
Organism: Philereme vetulata; assembly: GCA_918857605.2. Taxonomy (NCBI): domain Eukaryota; kingdom Metazoa; phylum Arthropoda; class Insecta; order Lepidoptera; family Geometridae; genus Philereme; species Philereme vetulata. The sequence continues at coordinate 1,183,608 of OU975451.1, read as the reverse complement.
TTGACATATGACTCATTTTTATTGCAAGGTAGACCAGCTTCCATACACTTATGCCCGTTCTCCTTTCACGATGATCGGATAAACGCTTCGAAAGTTATCCTTGGACAAACACACATACATACAACGCCGATTTGCCCCAGTTGATTTGGACATTGATAAACGTCTTTAACTACAAAAATATAAGTACGTATCCGAATTTCTAATTAATTGTTCACCTCTCTATGTTTATATATATAGTGTCAGCCAAGCAATATATAGCCAACCTGGATAATTGCTCCGTCACCATAAGGACCACCGTCCACCGCCAGTGGCCATCGTGGTCACCGATGGCCAAGCAATTATGCATTGCTTGCTTCGCTGGGTTTGCGTACAGTTGGACTCGAGCCATTGATTGGATAATTTAGTAATCAATCAATCAATAACATACCAACCAAACAAACAGCTCACAAGTTATTAGTGAACCCATCATTAAATAATTACTAAAGTTTGACAAAATTATTAGTGATCTTTGCAATTTTCTCCAAACATTGCCCCATGTTCGAAACGGCGAGCAAACATCAAGAAGAAACCAAACTTGCAAAAGCTTGATATCTGCTATTTTAGGCCTTCAAGGTGGATAATGTCAATAAAACATCACTCGATTTACAATTGCGCAAACTGACTTTTTATCTTATATTGAATTTTTATTTATTTTTCCAGGCTGCACAACTAGTTAAACCCTGGCGAGGAGTCTTCAACGCATACGACGAGCACATCCGATGTACCCAACGCTTCTCCGGCTCCATGGTCCTGGGCCAAGAGGACTGCCTTACCCTGAATATCTATACTCCCCTAACGTCTCATCCCCGCCCTCTTCCCGTAATGGTCTACATCCACGGTGGTGGCTTCCGAGATGGCTCCGGATCTCCATTCATCTACGGACCAGACTATTTAGTCAAACATGGAGTCATCCTCATCACCTTCAACTATAGATTAGAAGTACTAGGTTTCTTATGCCTGGGGATCAAAGAAGCCCCAGGAAATGCTGGACTGAAAGACCAGGTCGCAGCCTTCAAATGGGTGAAGGAAAACATCGAGGTGTTTGGAGGAGACCCTGATAACATCACTATATTTGGAGAAAGCGCTGGTTCCGCATCCGTTGGTTACCATTTAGTATCTTCAATGTCTAAAGGGTTGTTTCAGAAAGCTATTATGCAAAGTGGCTCGGCAATTTCTCCTTGGAGTATGCAGTTTGAGCCTTTGGAAACAGCCAGTAAACTCGCCCACCAAATGGGTCAGAGAACTGAAGATCCTTATGAAATATATAAATCTTTTAAAGCCCTCACTGCAGAGGATTTGATGAAATCCCGAGTGCCAAGAAAGGAAGGGGATATCGTATTATCAGAGAATATTTTTGTTCCGTGTGTGGAGAAAGTCTTGCCAGATGTCGAAAGTTTCTTGACTGAAACTCCTTACGATTTGGTAACCAAAGGCAATTATAACAAAGTTCCTCTTATTATAGGATACAACAGTGCTGAAGGCTTCATGTTTGCAGGCAAAGAAAACGACACGATTATACCTAAATTAGACTTCTACAAAGCCTTACCCAGAGACCTTGAAATACCAAAGGAGGAAGATAAAAGGGTAGTTGCTGATGTTTTAAGACGGTATTACATGGGTAATAAGGTCATTACTAAAGCAACAATGACAGATTTTTCTAGATTTGAAGGAGACAGCAGTATTATCTACCCAGTTATATTCAACACAGATATAATTCTTAAGACTAATGAGCATCCTGTGTATGCATATAAACTAAGCTATGATGGATGGATGAATTTGGCCAAGTTTATATATGGGTATGGGAAAGAGCCTGGAGCGACACATGCTGATGACCTATTTTACATGTTTAAAATCAAGACTACATTGCTAATGAGCTTACTTGAGAAGGATTTCATTAATAGAATGACTGAATTATGGACAAACTTCGCAAAATATGGGTAAGTTATGACCATTCTAGTCCTTGCAATATTTTCAATGTTAATTTAACAAAATGTTTTTGACCATCAGTTTCGGTGCCTACAATCGATAAATTCATCCATCCCTAGAATGAATATTAAAATTCCTAGTTTCTCTATATGAAATTTGAAAAACTTAGCCGAATCTCGCTAAGTTATATCGTTTTAAATTAGAAATACTTACTAACATATAAAAATTAGTCATCATCACGTAATTCGACACCTGCTTATCAGACCGGGGTTTCTTTTTCTGGAACCTTTTCAACAGCCTTCTTAAGAGAGTACAAAGAATGTACTTATGTATTTTTTCCTTCGCGTAAGGTAACTTTACGTTTAATCTTTTTCAGAGATCCAACCCCGACACTCACTTCAATAATGCCGACAAAATGGCAGCCAGCAGACAAGAAGAATCCTCACGTCATAGAGCTGGATAGAACCTGTTCAACCTCACCGCTTTGGGACGACGAGATAATCCGGTTCTGGAACACCACCTATACCAAGTTTAGGAGAAAAGGATAAATTCTATGAAGATCTACAAAAAGTTTTAATTTAGACCATGTTTTCTACAAATTTCGATGACTTTTATGAACATAAATTTTCTAACAAACGTGATATTTACAATGATCTTTAACTAAAATACTCATAGATCATGGGATAAACCCCGATTACGTATGAATTGTGAAGATTTGAGTGTCTTGATATTCGGCACAGTAGCATACACCGTTATCAAGAGATAATATAGTATCAAGTATAGTAAATATCCAGTTTTCAATCAAAATAATGCTTAAAACTTTAATAAATCCAAAAAGAGAAATATTAGTATCACTCGTACATTCCATGAATGAAATATGGGCTATTAGGTGCACCACCACATATCATTTTGGTTTTACCAAAGGTGTGATATTTCCAAAAGTCACTTTTTGGATGTTTGTGATTAGGTACTCCGTTATTGGTTCCAGCATTATGAGTGCATGAAACCGTGACACAAGACTGAAATAGGTTTAGGTTTTTAACACTTGGAAAAACCGTGTGAATACTTGCCACTGCAATAAACTATAATTAAATTAAGATATAATCAAAAATATGTATTATAAATGAATCATACAATAAAATAATAATAGGTACATTATATTAGAATTATAATAAAAAACCGGCCAAGTGTGAGTCGGACTCGAGCACTAAGGGTTCCGTACTATTCATATCAGTTGTATAGAAGCCCCACTTAAATATTTGTTTTATTATTATTTTAATATTAATTTCTTATGTGAATATATAACTAAATATTATGTGAATATTTCAAGCGTCCACCTGTTGCCGTTATCAATATCGAGCAAAAACGAGCAAAAAAATCACGTTTGTTGTATGGGAGCCCCCTTAAATATTTATTTTATTCTGTTTGTAGTACTTGTTGTTATAGCGGCAACAGAAATACATCATCTGTGAAAATTTCAACTGACTAACTATCACGGTTCATGAGATACAGCCTGGTGACAGACGGAAAGACAGACAGACAGCGGAGTCTTAGTTATAGGATTTATCTTTTGGGTACAGAACCCTAAAAATAGCACAAAATTGTTTGTCCATCAACATCATTTATCATCTGCTTTTTTGTCCAGAGTCCAGAACTAGAGGATTATAACATATTTTTCAACACACTTGCTCGTAAAGTGAGCCATAGTACATCGTTATTAGGGCCTTAAACCAAACTATAGTCTATAACACACGCGTGCGTAATAATATAACACACTATTGCATAATAGAATTATCCCTACAAAGTTAAGATAGTACCTAACTGCAAATTATATGCGAGTAAACAGAGCATTTTCAATTTAACCGGGTAATACAGTTTTTGTAACAACAAAGAGGTTTTATGCCGCTGAAAATCCTATTACATTTTTGGAATAAATAGATGTATCCCTAATTAAGACGAAGAAATATTTAATATTGTCAAAATACTTATAATTCACAATAATTTGTTATAAAATATTTGCATTTTATATCTAAAATTATAATTTTGAAGTAGGCTATTTGTAATCAATAAACTCACATTTGGGGCGTGTAAAAAAAAACTTGCGTGCCATTTCCCTTTTTTTTGTTTGTATCGCATTTGTTGCCGTGTGGTAAACAATTGTAAAAATGTCAAGTTTTAGTACAGAAGATTAACAATTATTGATAGATTTAACCCCGCCAGAAATACTAAATGCAGCACAAAATGCAAATGAAAGCCTAATACCTGCAAAATCTAGAGCAAAGTACTTAGCTGCTTACGATAGTTTCATACAATAGAAAAGCAACAAAAATACCCAGTCATTTTCTGAAAATGTGTTTTGGCGTACTTCTCTGAACTCGCCAATACATACAAACCCAGCTCCCTGTGGTGCATCTATTCCATGTTAAGAAGCATGGAGCTCAAACATTGTGTTGATATTAAAGCGTACTGTAACCCACAACCATGTACCTACATCCCGTAGCATGAGTTACTTGCTGCCTTCTCCTTCCAGTAATTTGTATGATTTACCTTTGTCGCCGACATTTACAACAGGAATTAAATGAAGATACTAAAGAAGTGGCAAGTACCAATGTAAGACAAACTGTGAAATCGCCATCAAAAACAATTCAAAATCGTTTTGAAAATTGTACATTCACCAATTGTTTTAGTAATTAAACGACTTATGCAGTACAAATTTGTTTTTTCCTCGCAAGTGTGTTAAAAAGTGCGTATGAAACTCGTGAGCAACTAGCTCACTAGACACTCGGCTGATTTACGCCCTCGCCTACGGCTCGGGCTGCAAACCACAGCCTCGTGTATAATGAGCAACTTAGCTCACTTGTATCATAATATACAAGTGATACAATACCGAAGATATTCCGGACATCAGCCTGTATGAGATCAGGATGGCCTTGAAGCAGCTTAAGAACGACAAGGCGCCGGGTGAGGACGGAATCACTTCAGAGCTTCTGAAAGCGGGTGGATCACCGGTACTTAAAGTCCTTCAGAAGCTTTTTAATTCCGCCTTGCTTGAAGGTACGACGCCAAAAGCATGGAACGGGGGCGTGGTGGTTCTGTTCTTCAAGAAAGGTGACAACACCTTGCTTAAGAATTACAGACCCATCTCGCTTTTGAGCCATGTTTATAAGCTGTTTTCGAGGGTCATCGCGAACCGTCTCGAACGCAGGTTTGATGACTTCCAGCCGCCCGAACAAGCCGGGTTCCGTAAAGGCTACAGTACCATAGACCACATACATACGCTGCGGCAAGTCATACAGAAGACCGAAGAGTATAACTTGCCGCTATGTCTCGCGTTTGTGGACTATGAGAAAGCCTTCGATTCGATCGAAACATGGGCAGTGCTTGAGTCTCTCCAACGATGCCGTATTGACTATCGGTACATCGAAGTGTTGAAGTGTTTGTATAAAAACGCCACTATGTCAGTCCGAGTACATGAACAGAGCTCGAAGGCGATTCCCTTAAAAAGAGGCGTAAGACAGGGAGATGTCATTTCTCCGAAACTGTTTACGACCGCATTGGAAGATGCCTTCAAGCTTCTGGAATGGAAAGGACTGGGCATCAATATTAACGGCGAATACATCACTCACCTTCGGTTTGCCGACGATATTGTGGTCATGGCAAAGTCGATGGAAGAGCTCAGCACGATGCTCGAAGGCCTCAATCGAGTCTCCCAACGGGTAGGACTTAAAATGAACATGGACAAGACGAAAATCATGTCAAATGTCCATGTCGTCCCTGCCCCAGTTATGGTTGAGAACTCGGCTCTTGAAGTTGTCGACGCGTATGTATACCTAGGACAAACAGTCCAATTAGGTAGGTCCAACTTCGAGAAAGAGGTCAATCGTCGAATCCAACTCGGATGGGCAGCGTTTGGGAAACTTCGCAACGTCTTTTCGTCCAACATACCTCAGTGCCTTAAGACGAAAGTCTACAATCAGTGTGTGTTACCAGTGATGACATATGGAACCGAGACGTGGTCCTTCACTATTGGCCTTATGAATAAGCTCAGAGTCGCTCAACGACTATGGAGAGGGCTATGCTCGGGGTTTCTCTACGGGATCGAATCAGAAATGAGGAGATACGTAGGAGAACTCAAGTCACCGACATAGTCCGACGGATTAGCACGTTGAAGTGGCAATGGGCAGGCCATATAGCGCGCAGAACAGATGGCCAATGGGGCCGAAAGGTTCTCGAGTGGAGGCCACGGACCGGCAAGCGCAGCGTAGGACGTCCACCCACAAGATGGGCAGACGACTTGGTAAGAACCGCAGGTCGGCGTTGGATGCAGGCCGCTTCCAACCGCAGTTCCTGGAGATCAATGAGGGAGGCCTTTGTCCAGCAGTGGACGTCCTACGGCTGATATGATGATGATGATGATAATCATAATATACTATTTTGTCTTTTTAGGTTTCCGTACCCAAAGGGTAAAACGGGACCCTATTACTAAGACTCCGCTGTCTGTCTGTCCGTCTGTCTGTCTGTCTGTCCGTCTGTCACTAGGCTATATCTCATGAACCGTAAGTTAGACAGTTTTTATTTTCACAGATGATGTATTTCGGTTGCCGCTATAACAACAAATACTAAAAACAGAATAAAATAAATATTTAAGGGGGCTCCCATACAACAAACGTGATTTTTTTGCTCGTTTTAGCTCGATATTGAAAATGGCAACAGGTAGACGCTTGAAATATTCACAGAATATTTAGTTAAATATTCACTTTAAAAATAAATAACTAAATTAAAATAAAACAAATATTTAAGGGGGACTCCCATACAACAGATATGATTTTTTTGCCGTTTTTATAGATAACTAGCTGACAAATCCGCAGCTTCGCACGCGTAGTTCTTCAATAAATAACATTAGCCTCCTTCTGCGCAATTGGGTAAAAAGTAACCTATGTCACCCGGGGATAGTGTAGCTTCCCAACAGTGAAATATTTTTTTTTAAATCAGTCCAGTAGTTTCGGAGCCTTATTATTACAAACAAACTAATTTTTCCTCTTTTTATTATTATTAGTATAGATGGTACGGAACCCTTCGTGCGCGAGTCCGACTCGCACTTGGCCGGTTTTTTTATTTTATTATGTACAAGTTAACAATTTAATTTGAGTTCAGGGGATGGCAAGACGAACAAAGCTTTTTAAAATTGAAGCGCAGACATGGTCGCTGCTGACCGACTTCGTAAATGTAAGTATGTATAGATCCTTTACTTATTTTTAAACTGAAAGAAAAATTATATATACATATGACGACTGGATAAGCAATATAAAAAAGCTACTAACTTATCGTGAAATATTTCCGAAACCACGCAAGATAGCTTTTTGAAGTAAAAAGCAACATTCACGTTTATTTATCAACGCATAAAAAACAGCTAACGGCAACAAAACCAAGCCCATTCTCCCGAAACCTCCCAAGCATTTATCGAACATTTGAATGTCTCACACCCATTGTGCTGGCCGTCTCTGAGATGTCTCTGAAATCTCCCCAATTCCAACACAGTGATGATCCCGGTACATTCCTCAGGTGTAAGAGGCATGATGATCGTTTATTTACAAGTCAATGTCTGCCGTACGTAAGCACTTAGGAAAAAATTGATTCGTTACGCAAAAACATTAATTAAATCAATGTGAAAACAAAAGTGTTCAAATGTAGTAAGAAAATATTTTATTTCTTTTTTCTACCCATGAGTTCATACAGGCCTGTATGTAAAAAGGTTGCAAGGTGTGCAATATAAAACTGTTTGCAAGATTTTACCCTAGTCAGGTCATAAATTCTGTCACATGTTTAATATAAAATAATTGAAACAAGTTTATTCATTATGTAACCATTTATATACCAAAATGAACTTAACAAAACATAGATTCTTATGACACTAAAGTTTATTCAAAATGACCTCCGTGATTTTGAATACAGGCCTTCAATCTGCGCAGTCAGTCGTCTATCGCAGCACGAACGAGGTCCATGTCAATATCGGCGGCTGCCTTAATCAAGGATGTCTTGAGTGACTCCAAATTGGGATGAGGCTTTGAGCACGCCTTTTCCTCCAAGTGTTGCCATATCTTGTAATCTAACGGATTCAAATCTGGACTGGAGGAGGGCCAGTCTTCGTGCCGGATGAAGTCGATTTCACGCGCCGCCAGCCAGTCTTGTGTGCTCTTCGCTCTATGAACTGGCGCCGAATCTTGTTGGAATACCCAGTGCCTGTTATTGAACATGGTATGAGAAACAGGTTCCACAAGGTTCGTCAGGACTGTATTTTGATACACAACTGCATTCGTTTTTACACCTTTCTCACAAAAATGTACCTCTGTTAAGCCCCAATAAGAAACTCCCAACCATACCATGAGCGAGGATGGAAAATGACCTCGTTGGACCCGCGGAATACGGTTGCTCGCTTCTTCACTACTGTGTACCTTATCATTTTTTTCATCCGAAAAAAGAATTTCCCGATATTTTTTTCCCGCGTACCGCTTCAACAAAGCGCGGCATCTCTTCAGTCTCAGGTCCATTAGACGAGCATTCAAACGATGTCCTGTTTTTCTTCGATATGCCTGAAGCCCTAAGTCTTCATTTAACATCCTTTTCACCGTGGTTCTGCTTAACCCCATCTGAAGGGCCAACAGTTTCTGCTTACGTTTGGGATTTCTTTGAATTCGCGCCTTCACAGCTTTTATCACTGCTGGAGTCCTAACAGACCGAGGGCGACCACTTCTTGACCTGTCATCTACACTAAAGTCTTCATTGAATCGTTTGATGGTGCGATAAACGAATCTTTTGGTTATATTCAAATTTTTCAGTATGTCAAAAATTTGAATTGGCGCGTAACCGCAACGATGCAACGCAATAACTGCAACACGGTCTTCTTTAAGCGTCCACTCCATATTTAAAAATGAGTCAAATTCTTAAAAGTGTACGTTTTTATTTTCATGAACAATTCGAAATTCGAATTCTATAAACTTTTTTGTAGCCAGCATTCTAAAAGAAAAGTTTTTACTGTGTGACAATACTTATGACCTGACTAGGTACTTCAAGAAGCTAACTTGTGTAGTTTAGGAGATATTTAGATATCTTAGTCACTTAGCAAGTGGTTTTTTATATTGCTCGTCAGTTTAAATTACTATTTAATAGCTGGCTCCTACATCCTAACGTGCCCACCGAAGCACGGAAGCCTCACTGTAAAAAACGCAACTATTCACCCATCGAAGTAGCAAGAACGTTGCGTAACTAAACAAGCTACTACGCGACAATGCATTCATACAAATGACACATTCAATCCTATTGTAGGCAATGCCTAATGGTTCAGCGGGTGATCAAATATTGGTATTGGTTTGCCAGACCACCACTCGGCCTTCAACTGTTGTGCAAGACATTTTACTCGCACCATCTTGGATGTTGTACAGCTAACTTCATTGATATGTTATTGCAAGTCCGTTCTAATATTTGAAGATATTAACATATTTATTTATTCGTATGACTAATAAGTTGACATTCAGACTTTAGTATTTTTCAAACTTTCGCGATCACTGTACATAATTATTGATTAAAACGGGTATTTATCGCGTATGTACCATTTTTATTTGTTATCCCGACGTTTCGGCTGTGTTGCAACAGTCATGGTCTCGGGTTGACTCAGTCTGACTGTTGCAACTTAGCCGAAACGTCGGGATAACAAATAAAAATGGTACATACGCGATAAATACCCGTTTTAATCAATAATTAATCACAGACATTAAACATTACAATAGAACTGAAACTAAAAAGGAGGCAATTATGACCGCAGGAGTTACTACACCACAGTCGTGCTCGTATTCAGGGTGATGCTAAACGAGCTCAAAAATGTACGAAACAGAAGAAAAATATATGATACTTACCGAGTCGACAAAATTTATGAAAAAGGACCTAGCACCAGGCTCTGTGGTGCGTAGAGGCTATGTCCACTAGTGGTCTAATGTGGCCTGGTGTTGAAGACCGAATTCTGTTGAAAATATATTATTTTAATTCGGAATGTATCTGACCCTAAAAAGGGTTATTTTCTCTCTCAAAAATTATGTTTTATTATTATAAATACCTACTGGATTTGTCACGTACCGTTTTATCGTTGTTACGACCGATAATGTCGTGCAAATCTAGACCCGTAGCCTTATTACCTAAGCCAAATTGCTGTCGCTTCGCTATCACTACTCATGCCATCCCTTTCACACGTGAGGTACATACTGTACGTGTGAAAGGGAAGGCCTGACTAGCGATAGCGACGCGAGAGCAATTTGGCTTAGGTAATAAGGGGACGGGTGCGGAGCGGCTTGATTTAACCGAAAACTGTCGGTCGTACGTACCTAAGACCGAAAAAACGGTACGTGATAAATAAATAAAATAAATAAATAAATTGCTGGACATTTCACACAGCACTATCTAGCCCCAAACTAAGCAGAGCTTGTACTATGGGAACCAGATAACTGATAGAATACTTATATACATATTTTTTTGTAAATACTTACTTAAAATATATAGAAAAACAACCAGACACGGAACAAATATTTGTAGATCATGCAAACATTTGTTCCGCGGTGGGAATGAACCCACTACCTCCTGCGTCTGAGCCGGCTACACGCCCACTGCGCCACGGAGGTCGTCACGTTATCACGTACGAGTATGTATAATAATGATTAAAATAAATCTAAGTTTTCTAATGTTTGTTCTACAACTTTTAAATGACGCTATTCTGAACAAACATGAAAAAAGCAACTCTTCTGGTATTCAAAATGTTGTTCGATTTAAGTTACGCCAAATCCAATTTAAGTTATTTTCGGCTCGATTGCATCACACCATAAAAACCAACTCTCAACTAAGTTTTGGGAATGATTTACGACTTTGTAACAATTTACGACCTGTCATAGTATATAATAGGCGTATTTTTAATAACAAAATTGCTAACAGTAATTTTTCTTTGCGTCTTATTTGTGCGATGAGGTAACGATTATTATTTGCACGAATATCTATTTTAAATTAGCCGTTTCTTGAACTTAAAGACTTTAAAGACATCAAAAGCGTACTTCTTCAAGTTATCTACCGAAAACCAAAAACAGATTATTTTACTAAGTTCTTCTTCAGTGAAAAATCGTATATCGAATAGTTGTAATGCACACATTGTTTGTGTACGTGAGGACAATGAACCACTTAGATTTACATACATATTCCGAGGCGCACTTGATTACATATGTTTTATACGTCCATACTAATACATAATATAAATTTAACCGCCAAGCAGTGGAACGCCTTGCCTGTGTCTGCGTTTCCTGATAACTACAACCTAAGGGTCTTCAAGTTGCGAGTGAAATAATATATATACGAGTAAATAGGTATCTTCTAGGTAAGCGTGTACCATCGGAGACTGCATCAACGTTTACCATCAGGCGAGATCGTAGTCAAACATTAGCTTACAATTTATAGAAAAAAATATCAAAAGTGACTCAGCCCTTCTATCTGACTGTCTCTTTGTTAGTCTGTCTGTTTGTTAGGCTTTCACAACTTAACGGCTGGACCGATTTCGGTTGTTAGTCCCGTTGACGAACTACCCGGCTACTTGCTCCAAATCACAACCAGGAGGAAGGTTCCCCAAGACTCTGGCTGCGATGTTCCGCTGAATTGCAATGCTAATGCGTTGTACTAGATACCACCATCTATTCGCACACACCGTTTTGGTTCTACGTTCTTGATGCGGTAATCGTATGAAACACTTTAACGTCGTCTGTTTTTCCTAAAGAATACAATCTGGGTCTCTTAAGGTAAGAGTGAATAGGTTTCTTCTAGATCTTCGTGCTTCATCTTAGACCACATCATCGCTTGCCATCAGATGAGATTGTTGTCAATCGACGATCTATCCAGTTAAAAAAAAAGATAATTGCCAGATCTCGAATCTGTTTTGCCTAAATCTGTGTTTCCTGATAACTGCAACTTCAAGTCAAGGTCTTCAAGTGAACAGGTTTTTCCTAGACACGCGTGTTCCATCGTAAACTGCATCATCGCTTACTATCAGGCGAGATCATGGTCAAACGCGAGCCTATAATCTTAAAGGTACGACGTGTTTTGTTATGTACGACATTAAATGAAAACACCGGTAGGGCTAATGGATAGTATTGTTGTAAAATATGTTTTTTTTCATCAAATTTATTACCCTAGAAAATATTAAATTTTAAACAATCTTTATATCAAGTCCAAAAATATTAATGTAACAGACTGTTTAAAATTGGTAAAAATCATATCACAAATCATATTCATACATCATGTAAGTACCTACCTGTTATATTGACTAAACTAAGCGGCAACGTCGCAAAGGCTCCGCCGATTTACGTATTTTTTTTTTGTAATGTATTGATTAGTGTATAAATATTTATGCTGTATTAAACCCACCTCTTAAATCAGTTAATACCATTCCGGATGTGTGTTTTAAATTAATGTCTTACATAACAAAACAGGTTAACATCAGGTGGCCCGTAAGCTTGTTCCGTCTCAATATAGTATAAATATAAAAAAAAGTAAAAATACATAGACTTCGCATAAGCCCCGAAAAAATTTTGAAAACGCACATTTTCCTAAAATGTTCTCTAAAAACCTGAAGCACCTAATATGCTGAATTTTGCGTCACAACTCACAAAGCAAATTTTTACAGTCTTTTTTCAATGAAACACAACAAATTTTGGAAAGTGGTTGGCCTTAATATATTTATAAGCAAAGGCAGTGACCTCCTTTGTTAACATAGGTAGGTAAATAATTATACAATCCATAAAAATTATATAGTTACTCTGCTTATTTGTAAGTTCTTTTCAAGATACAAGATATTTATTAAAATCTAGGTAATGTCACTTTATACTTGTTTGCCCTTCACGAGCATCGCATTACTCATTAGTCATTCATTACTGATTTTTATTGACAAACCACGCGTTTGAAGCCGCGACCGGAAGCTAGTACAATAACTGATCGAGCAAAGCGAGATCTCCAAATCAACTTGGGCAAATCGGCGTTGTATGTATGTATGTTTGATTTTCCGAGGATAACTTTCGAAGCGTTGATCCGATCATCGTGAAATTTTATACATAGGTAAGTAGTCATGGCACAATTTTAGTGTGACTAAATGAGCTGAATATGTTAGGGTGTTTTTGAGATATTGGGGTTCAAGAGGGGTAAAAAAATGAAAATGAGACTATAAGGTCAAATGAAAGGTCTTCATTAGTATATTTAGACTCCGTTTTTATTTTTAGTAAAGTTTTTGTAGTTTTTGAGTTATTACTTATTATCCATAGTAAAAACTGAACTTTGACGAAATTCACAGAGTACACCAGTGAGTCTACAGTGCTGTAATTTGATATGCGTGTAGCTTAAGTGTCACAAATATAGGCAAAAGTCTGAAATACAGATTTACTTACTGCATTTTGTACCTAAAAAAAGTAACCAATTAACATGAACTGCCGTTACCTGTAATTTGAAGCAGTTCAGATGCAGAGAGACTGAGATGCTGCACTGTTAGAATTTGACACTCAAGGCCGTCTCTGACTGGGGCGATGCCAATCTTGTCAAATTCAACACTTCAAAAACGCAAGCATGTCTCTTCTTGGCGAAAAAGAGTCAGTTTCCCAAGTTCCCATTTTCCGAGATGTACCCGTAGCTGTAAAAGGTCACCTCAAGCTCCTAGGGGATTCGCTCACGCCTACTCCCAACTTTAGCTCATACATCGAGTCTAAGGCTAAAATAGCTGCCATGAAGCTGGGCATCCTCAACAAGGTCAGGAGATACTTCACACCAAGACAGCTTCTTAGTCTCTACAAAGCTCAAGTTCGATCTGGTGTGGAGTACTGCTGCCGCCTTTGGGATGGTTTGGCCAAACACCAGCTAGACTACCTTAGACTCGATAGAACGTAGGACTTTTAGGCTTATAGGTGAGCAATATATGGCGGAGACTAAGACCCAAAGTCTCGAACACCGCCGTAAAGCTGCAAGCCTATCGATCTTTTACAGAATACATTTTGGGAAATGTGCCCAAGAACTATACTATCTGATCCTGCCATCCCCCTTCTATCAAAGGACAAGCAGGCGCACGGCTCAGTACCATTCGTACCTAGTTGATATATCACCCATTCGCACACACCGTTTTTGTTCTACGTTCTTGATGCGCACAGCTAAGGTATGGAACACTTTGCCGTCGTCTGTTTTTCCTAATGAATACAATCCGGGCCTCTTTAAGGTATGAGTAAATAGTTTTCTTCTAGATCTTCGTGCTTCATCTTAGAACACATCATCGCTTAACATCAGGTGAGATTGTGGTCAATGGAAGTTCTATTAAAATTAAAAAAAGAATGAAACTGTAGGTCAAGTAGTTGGTTATTTATTTCGTGGTACTATTTTGATAGTCAAAGATTACGAATAATATATTTTTGTTTTTATGGGATATCTCAGTTCAGGGCGAACCACTAGTAAATAAGTTCTAAAAATATTATTTACGATTAGGTACGTAGGTGCGAATTATACAATAGTAGTATATTAAACGAGGGGATAAAGCAGTGTCTTGCGTCGCGGGCGCTTTATTGAATCCCGAGCGTAACCAAGGATTCTAGAATTAACTCACGAGCGGAACAAGGGAGTTACTAGAATCTTTACAGCGTTATCCACGAGGAGAATACTTATCTACTTTCTGCGAGACAATAAAAACCAAATCTATTTATACCAATAATATATATATTATTGTGGAGGTCTCTTTGGTTCAAATTTTAATACAAATGAGGTTCCAAATGCAAATCACTTAATGTAATTCAATACAACTTGACTCCCGCCCAGCCTAGCCGTATCGATTTAAACACCTGCTTTCGGTGAGGTTTACAGGTTTACGTCCGCAGCTTCGCACGCGTGGTTTGTCAATAAAAACATTACCCTCCTGCGCAGTCGGATAAAAAGTAGCCTGTGTGCCAATCATGGTTATAATCTATCTGTATACTAGAATTCATAAAAATCGGTCCAGCCGTGAAAACGTAACGAAAAGACAGACAAAGTCACTTTCGAATTTATAATATTAGTATAGAGTATGAATATTGGATATGGTGTAGGTGACGATAAAAGGGATAGCGTAATATTACATTATCAGCGTCGTAGCTAGGGTCTGGCAACAGGGGCGGCCGCCAGGGGCACAAATCTCAAGATTAAGTGGCGCCCCTGGTGCTAATTCAATCCAATTCTTTAATTCAGACTAATAGTGTTATTCTGAACATTAAATATAAGGCAGGTACATAGATCATATTAAGTAGGTACAAGTTTAAAAAAAAATATAACCGACTTAACCAAACTACTGAACTGATTTTCATAAAATTTCTATGGGACCAGTATGAAAGGTAATACTATCAAATAATAAAAGAATTTTCCAAATCGGTTGATAAATGATGGAGTTCTGAGGTAAAAACATAAAACAGTTAAGTATGCGTCCAGTTAGGTTGCCCTCGATTTTTTTTTGGGATTCCATCATCAGATCCTGACTTGGTGCCAATTGGACCACGTGGGAACTTTTATTACCCGTTTAAACAAATAATTTCTCGCATCAGCCCAGGAGCCTTAGAGTAATCGGGGAAAATACATACAAAAAATAGATGAAAATGAAAAAAATGAAAAATATTTATTTACAGCCAATAAGATTACCAATATTATTAATTACCAATAATTACTTACCAATAAGATTAGGTAACATGAGGATAAATTTTGTAATTTACCTAAGATGCCTGGTATAATAGAAATATACATTTTATACAGTTTGAGGCAGAAGGCACTACCTACGATCACAATTAAGAAGCGGCCTTCACACTAGGCAAGCCTGTATCATGAAGACCAGTCATATAGAATTAGCAATTTTATTTCGTGACCTCGGGCATAACACAATTTTACCAGATTATGATGAATTGAGAACTTCCTCCTGTTTTTGAAGTAGTTTAACAATATACAATAAAATAAGTAAATAGGCTGACGCCACTGACTGTAATTAGTTTGAGAACCAGTCATTCAAAGTTATTGTATTGTTTCTCTTGATCCTACAAAGTTTTGGGGGTAGCAAAATACAACATTGCCCTGGGGGCCCATTGCCTTAGCTACGACACTGTACATTTGGATCATGTGTTTCGGCTCAAATAAATTTCCTCGATAAAAATCAATATGTGAACTCGATAGTTTTCCATTTTTGTTACACAACCTGTTTTGTTATGTGCGACATTAATTTAAAACATACATCCGTATTATCTGATTTTAGAGGTGATTTTATTACCTGTAGCATGAATGTTTATCCAGTAATCGATACATTTCCAATAGACAATGTTTAACGTAAACGCCTTTGCGACGATGTCGCTTAGTCAGTTAAACAGGTACCCACTTACAAGATGAATTAATAATGATTTGTTAACCTATTTTATACAGACTGTTGCATTGACATTTTAGGACTTGATATAAATGTTATTATTAATTTAAAACTTTCTGTGGTAATGAATTTAAAAAAAAACAATTGTTCAACAATAGCCCCATTAGCCCGCCCTACCCGTGTTTTCATTTAATGTCGTACATAACAAAACACGTCGTATATGACAAAACTTAAGAAAAAAATAACTGAGCTCTCGACCGTAAATCCAGAATAACTGCAATCAGTAAAAAAAATGGCGGCTACCGCGTACTTACAATTTTGTCTGATATATTCACTTTTATGTAACAGAAACATTGAAATGGGTATCTAAATCAAGATATTGATAATACTATTTTAAAAAGGTCTCAATTTAACTGTAGCCAGGTCGTTAGATTTTTTATCTGATAACTTGTTATAACAAACAGGGCAACAAATCAGTGGATACAATGTTTTATGGAGTCAATTTTCACGGTTCAAGGGGCATGTCGGAAATGCGTCCGCTCGCAGCGGACATCGCCATCGCTTGGCCAATAACTAATTTACTATTATTTACTTGCGAAATACCTCAATCGCCTATACTGTAATGTTCGGTATATATTTTTATGGTATACATTATTTGAACGCATTTGAGCATGTTTGCTGTTAGTATTTTAGGGATGAGTGAGTCCCTGAACTAAACTTTACCTGTTGTATTTCTTTTAACTTAATCACTTTGATATAAGGGATCCCTCCGGAAGATGGGCAGCAGCGTCTTTCCGTGTATCAACATCCCGTACTGCGCTCGCCAACCCGCCTGCCAATCGTGGTGAGTATGGCAACTACCCATCATGGAGATACATCGAGGCCTGTGTTCAGTAGTGGATGTTTTACGGCTGAAATGATGAATGAAAATGATGACTTTGATATATTGATAAGGAAGAGTTTTTGAAGTGAAAACTTCTTTTAGGCGCGTTGGGCATTTTTTGAGATGGGAAAACCATTGAACTCGCGACACTGTTACCGTTACCGACACCTCTGTATATATGTAAGTATCTCGTAATTTTTCAAGTTTTCACTTCTGTCGGCACTCCCGAAGTGCCACTTTTTTATGTTATTTGTGGGGATACAGGCTTACGGCCCACCTGATGGTAAGCGGTCACCGTCGCCTATTGACACCGGCAACACCCGGGGTATTGTCGATGTTCCCTACCCTCTATAAACCTCTTTACATTTCTCTTGAAGCGTGCCATGTCGTAGCCTAACAGGAAAACCTCAGATGGTAGCTCATTCCATACCTTACAAGAATGAAGTAGAAAAGATCGCGTGAAGCGTGTGGTGCGCGATACCCAATTGTCGATGATATGTGGATGAGCTTTATTACGTTGTCGAGAAGTGCGGTGGTAAAATCTCGACGACGGGGTCAGATCGAAAAGCTTTTCAGAACATTCCCCATTGTTCAGGCGGTAGAATACACTGAGCGATCCGATGTCACGGCGTTGACTCAGTGGTTCCATCCTGTTGGCGAGTTTGGGATCGCCGATGATTCTAATAGCTCTTCTCTGAAGGGATTCAAAACGAAACAGTTGTTGCTTTGGAGCTCCGTGCCAAAAATGGGAACAGTATTCTATGTGCGGCCGAACTTGCGCTTTGTACAGCAATAGCCGTTGTTGTGCCGTAAAATACTGTTTGGCACGGAAGAGTGTGGTCTTCTAATATAGATATTTCAACACTTAAAATGATATTCCACAAACATTTGTCTTACGTATTGATTATGTTACCGAAATAAAACATTGGTATCTGAACTATTTGGTGGTCGTGAATGCCTCTCGGATGAAGGGACAGTGAAGTTTTACTGTGAGACTAAACAGCTACAAATGAAGCCATCTTTCGTTACTTCCAAGAAGTTGTGTTGTTGTGGTCAGTTAAAAGGAAGATAATTCATTATACACCAATACGGTTCGGTTTGAATGGTATCGTTTCCGGTGAAATGACAGGCACATGAGGCTTTAATGGCCTCAAGTTGATGGACGCAGGGCAGCGCATCGTAGGGTGCGTTTCTAATATGCGTGACCTACGAGGCGACGGTTACCACATAACATGGTGGGCCATAAGCTTGTTCCATATCCAGGAAGTATAAAAAATGCGGAACGTCAGTGCAGATCTTGTTCCTATACTGTTCTCCTATTTCCGTTAATTAGATTCGTTTCATACCTGCTAGTATTTCAGATTTCGGTATCTGATAAATGCATGCCCCACTTATTCCCTTCGGACGTCATCAAATTCCCGATTTGTAAGGCACGGACACTGAACGTTGATCAGAGATATCTTAATAAAAATTGCTGAACATTAGCCACAGCGCTATGTACCCCCAAACTAAGACAAGCTTGAACTTAGGGAATCAGATAGCTGATAGAATTCTTACATACATTTCTTTTGTATATAAATACTTATAATAACATAGAAAAAACAGACACGAACGTGGAAGAATATATTACCTTACTTAAATAAATACATAAATATAAATATTGCTGGACATTTCACACAGTGCTTTCTAGACCCTAAATAAGCAGAGCTTGTACTATGGGAACCAGATAACTGATTTAATACTTGTATACTTTTTTTGTAAATACATACTTATTTATAATATGTATAAAAACACCCAGGCTCGGAACAAATATCTGTAGATCATGCAAACATTTGTTCCACAGTGGCAATCGAACTCGCTACCTCCTACGTCTTTGCCGCCTATTCACCGACCGCGCCACGGAGGTCGTCAATTTATTATTTATTAACTGGTATTATCTGAATAGGCTTTCTCGCAAAGGAAATTATATGATGCTAGCTGACCCGGCAAACGTTGTTTTGCCATATAAATAATTGCTATTAAAAAATAAGGGTTGATCGTAGAAGGGTGAAAATTGAGGATTGTATGTATTTTTGTATGTTGTATCATAAAAAAATAGAAATTAAAAATTTTGTCTAAAAAATAAAAAATAAATTTAGGGGTGGACTACCCCTAACATTTAGGGGGATGAAAAATAGATGTTGGCCGATTCTCATAGATACCGGATAAGCACAAAAAATTTCATCAAAATCGGTCAAGCCGTTTCGGAGGAGTATGGCAACGAAAACTGTGACACGAGAATTTTATATATTAGATTGTCATAAACCTACGTATTTTTAACAGACTTCAAAATTATTTTGATTTCTTTTTATTTTAATTTATTTATGCATGTTCCCCGATTACTCAAAGACGCCGGGACCGTTTCTAGTAATTCTTTTTTGTTTAAAAGGGTATACTTTCCAGGTGGTCCCATTGGCACCACGTCAAGATCTGATAATGTGATCCCAAAAAAATCGAGGGCAACCCTCAAATGTTATGTTACCTCAGAACTCCGTCATTTATAAACCGATTTGGAAAATTCGTCTTTATTTGAAAGGATATATGTACTTTCATATTGGTGTCATAGAAATTGTATCAAAATGAGTTAAGTAGTTTGGTTAAGTCAGTTATATTTTTGTTAAAAAGTTACTTGTATATTGTATACTACTCAACTAATACCAACTATACATAAAGTTTAGTCTTTCAATATAATATCATCCACTTTGGTTGAACCTGACTATTCCACGCTAGTTCTTAATATTGAAGCATTGTTTTAGTACCTTCTTTGAGTACGATAACCATTTATTTACACCTAATATCTATCAGCAACAGTGTTATTGCCTTCAGTACACTAGATTAGCAAAATAGAAACAGATATCGATGGATCGTCTGCACTTGACAGAGGCCTTGTGATCCGTACGGGCGAGATATTCGACCGCTTGCGCCGGCGCCGCTACAACGCGTCCTACTTTTTGTTTGTGTGGGAAGTTCTAATTTAGAACCTGAAATAAAAAAGTGATAGTGTATGTGTTGCGAGAAATATTTAAATTTCGATTATAAATAATTGATTTATAAAAAAGGGTGCAATATACAAAATCAACTATAAAAATCTTTGTATTTATTTAGGCGCGTAAATAATGCAGTTTCTTGTTTAAACATAAAAGGGAGGGCTTTTTATTCAACTCGCACATATTCACGAAAACGTTCGGTTAAATGAAATTCGTATATAACGAGTACAATTCTGAAATGTATCGTTAAGGCAGCGGTTCACTGAAGCGATCATGAAGTGGGTAGCCCTCCTAGCTCTGATCGCAGCAAACTTCGTGCGGCAGCCAGCGCCAGTCGTGAGGACCACCAGTGGACTGGTGCGGGGAAAGGTCAGCGAGAACGGCAGGTTCTACGAGTACTTTGGAATCCCGTACGGGACCGTGGATGAAAGGAATCGGTTTCAAGTAAGGATTCAAAATATTTGCTATTTCCCTATTAATATTTTATAGTCTTTACCTATTCCCTTGATGGACATCTTCAGATATCTCTTATTCTGTACACAGATCCTTAAAGATATCTGCAAGGGTCTGAGACACGTATACGCATCTAATACATGCCCACTTTATTAAAAACATTTTTAGTACATTTTAGTACCTAGATACTTTTTAAGATATAAAAACTGTAATATATTCACGAGTTTAATATGTTAACACTTACATTTTAAAATTAACATTTTGGGTACATAGTTCATCAAAACAAACTCAAGCCAGATGGCCTCTGTGGCGCAGTGAGTAAATAGCCAGCTGAGACGAAGGAGGTTGCGGGTTCGATTCCCACAGCGGGAAAAATGATTGTTTGTTCTATATTTATTCCAAGTCTGGTTGTTTCTCTACACATAATAAGTATGTATTTACAAAAAAAAGAACCCATATTACAGCTTTCCTTAGATTGGGGCTAGATAGCACGTGTGAAATGCTCACCATGTTTTTTATTTGTTTTTATTTCCTTTGTAGGTATTTTCGTAATAAACAATCAGTTTTTTTATTATATTTATAATTATTATATTGTATGTATTATATTACATATATATATATATATACAAATATATATAGATCTGAATTTTATTGTTTACTCGCTGTTGCCCGCGACATCGTACGCGTTACACTAATAAATGTGTAGGTAACCTAGAAATAACGCTAAACTCGCTGTTGCAACTTGACTTGACACCCCATTTTTATCCCAAGTGAACTGATTTATGGGATAAATGGTAGCATAAATGGCACCAAATTTCATCGAAATCGGTTCAGCCGTTACGGCGTCATTGAGTAACAAATAAACAAACATCCAACAAGCATCAAAACTTTAACTTAACTTTATAATATTAGTGTGACTAGTTGACCCTCCGAACTTCGTACCGCCTTGACATGCATATGACGCAGGCTGTCAATGTACGTCACCCCGGTAGAATTAAAAACCTGCCATCATTATGCGTAGGAAAATGTTTTTTCTTTTATTTTATTTTTCGTCAATTTTCCATTGTTTTAATAGTTATTCTACTATTCGTTTGAAAAAATGATGTATTACCATTTATAATACAGGTAAAAATAAATAAATAGTAAGTATACGTACATATATACTCGTACCAAGTACATATCCAAATGACCAAATACAAAGTCAAAAGTCAAAGTCAAAATCTTTTATTCATTAAAATCACAAGGATCACTTTGAAACGACAATTTTACTGCCTGTTCCTTCGCGACCAAGCAAGGAAAGAAAGGCAAGAAACAAGGCTGTTTGTTTTTATTAATAATCCTTTTAGAATACATAACAATACAGAAAATAAATAATCTAAATTCTAACATTTTGAACGAGTTGGAGCAATTTTAATCCCAAGCTTCTCTATTATATAAATAATCCGATATTCTATCGTAGGTTTTTTTATAAAAATTTTTGTTTAATTGCGTTTTTAAATTTGTTAATTGTCAATTTTTGTACATCACTTGGGAGTTTGTTATAAAAGCGAACACCTTGCCCTTTAAACGATTTACTAACTTTATGGAGTCTACAAGGGGCAGCAGCGAGTTTATCTTTATTTCTAGTATTAAAATTATGATTATCGCTATTTTTCTTAAACAGTATTGCCATGGTCGAAGCTTGGATAAAATAATCACAATTATTACGGCACTTTCTGTGTATGGAATTAATTATGTATGAATAGGTAACTATGCCCTTACAATGACCAGCAAAAACTGCGCCTAGAATCGTATGTCGTCAAGGTAGGAGCTAAGGCCAGGCGACCACAGACCGGTAAAAATTTATTGGTAGCCAATGAAATGCAAACTCTTTGGTTCAACACATTAATTTATAAAACAAATAAGGTAAAGTAACGGGAGTTGATTGATTAATTGAAAATACTTTATTGCACTTATAAAACTAGTAGAAAGGCGAACTTAATGCTAGAGAGCATTCTCTTCCAGATAACCTTTGTGTATTGTAGATAAAGATGTGTAGGTAGTGCACAGGAAAGGGAACTAATGAAAATGTTAACTAATGAAGTTCATGTTAATTGTTTTTCTTATATAAGTCGCAGTTATCCGACTCTGTGTCACTAAAGCTACACGCATACTAAATTTCAGCACAGTGGGGTTACTGGTAT
Organism: Philereme vetulata; assembly: GCA_918857605.2. Taxonomy (NCBI): domain Eukaryota; kingdom Metazoa; phylum Arthropoda; class Insecta; order Lepidoptera; family Geometridae; genus Philereme; species Philereme vetulata. The sequence continues at coordinate 1,160,679 of OU975451.1, read as the reverse complement.
ACCCTGTAAATTTTGACAACGTTTTTTTATGAATAATAACTTAGAAACTACAAGGTTTACCCTAAAAATGAAAACAGTGTTGAAATGTACAGATTAAGATCTTTCATTAGACGTCTAACTTGACCTGATTGTCTCAATTTGATCTTTATTTAAACCCTCCTGAACCTCAATATCTCACCAACCGCTCACATTAGTTTTCTAGTAACTAACTGATATCCGTAGATTGACTATCTCAAAATCAAACTGTAGAACGGAAAATTTGCCTCGTAGGCTGGTAGCATGAAAACGTCTCGTAGCTTCCTACCGACAACGGGCCGTAGAATATAGGAACCGGTCCCAGGATTCTGCCATTACTAACTTAACGTACCAATATACTAAATTTCACGATGATCGGATCAACGCTTCTAAAGTTATCCTCGGACAAACAAACGTGTACATTCATATATATAATACAACGGCAAGATTCGAGATTTGTCCAAGTTGATTTAGAGATCTTGCTTCGCTCTATCAATAAATTAAAACAAACGGGATTGTAAGATTTTTGTATGGTCTGCACTGTCGTCTGCTACTGGATGATTTTCCCAAAACTTGCGATGCACGATATAATCTATAAATATATTTAGAAGACACCTAGACGTATAAAAAATATTAGACAGAAAATCTTTTATTATTCATTACATTGAAAACCTCCTTCTCAAAACCCCGATACATAGAACCAGTTTCTATGCAAACTCCTTTTCCGTCCAAGCTGTCCGATTATGGAACGCCTTGCCGGTCTCCATTAAGAAACCCCCCTCACCTTCCGTATTTAAAGCTAGACTCAAAAACTTTTATCTCCATGAAGAGTCATGATTCATCTGATCTCTAATATTATTATTGTAAGTATAAGTATGTAAGTACATATTTATTTATTTTATATAAGATATTTATTTATTTATTTAAAGTTATTTATGTACCTAATATGTATGTATATAATTAATTTCTTTTTCTATTATTAAGTTTATTCTTTTTACACCTCGGCCAATCTTCCATTAAGCAATGATCCTCTCCATCCAAAGGTTGTCTGGAAGAGATCGCTTTGTTAAGCGATAAGACCGCCCATTATGCTTACTTTTATTTGTTTTTTTTTTATAAATCTGTTGTGTCTAGCTTGTAAGGTATAATAAAGAATTTTCATTCATTCATACATTGGCACACAATAAAAGACAAAAAACGAAACAATATGAATTATATTTGTTTACTAGCTGACCTGCCGAACTTCGTACCACCTTGACATGTAGGTATGTATATGACGTGGGCTGTCAATATACGTCAATCGGCCATCATTAGCTGCATCTATGTACGATTTTCTTCATAATTTTATTGCGTGATTTTTTGAAGTTAAACTTCTTTACGCACGCTTGACTTGGGGAGTAAGCTGGTGAATGCGTGACGAGAGCGTTACGAAAAGTATGATCAGGCAAGGGGAAGTTGAGAGGGAGATATAAGTTAGTGAAGATTGAAAGAGAGAGGGTTACGTTCCGTATATTACTGTAGGGGTAAGAGAGAGTTTTTTTACGATATTTTTATAGTTATTCTGCTATTCCTGGCGATAAAAAATCCAACCAATCAAGGATTATCAAACTCGGTCCAGCCGTTCTTGAGTTATAAATGGTGGAACTAACCCGACTTTGTATATAAAGATATTCTATTCGTCAATTTTCCTAAATCATTTAGGCCAAAGATACCAAAATGAAAACATTTATTAATACGCCTTCAATTATATCGAAAACGTGACGTTTTAAGGTAAGCGTCCACAGTTCCGCATCGCACGCAGCGGACGGATCGCATCAAACGGATTAATTTTTCATAGTGCGTCCACTGTATTGGCAGCGATCGGTTTTGCCGACGCAAGTACCAGCAGACGGATTGCCGATGCCACGTCATTCGGATTTTCGTAGTGATCATTATGATTGCAATTAGTCGTGACGCGTCCATCCAAAAACAACGCGTGTTGACAGGACGATCGTCAAATCCAAATGCCCGACAGGCGACAATGCGGAGCGAGCGCGCGGGGCACGTCCACTGATTGGCAACGGCGTATAACGTCATCGGCACGCATCGCAAAAGTTGCCTCTCGGAGCAACGGTGTCGTCATTGCCGATGAGCGATCCGTACGGTGCGAATCAGAGGACGCACTTGTGTGACTTTCTATACAAAGCATAGTAAAATCCGTTATGTGCGATGCTTCCGATGCGTGCGATGCGGGACTGTGGACGCTTACGTTTAGGATATAGGTTATTATTGTGTGTTCATCTAAGTGACCTCTACCGATTGTACATTTCCCAGTATTTTATGTATTTTGTATGTAATTGTTATTATCCATATTCATACTAATATTATAAATTCCAAAGTAACTGTTTGTTACGCTTTAAACGGCTGGACCGATTTTGACGAAATTTGTATTAAAAATCGATTCTGACCTGAATTGAGTCATAGGCTACTTTTTACTAGCAAACCTTGCATGCGAAGCCGCGGGCGGAAGCTAGTGTAACCTTTAGAGTGAATCTACCTATCTATTTGGTTACATCCATTGACACCAAATTTTAAGTAAGTAAGAACAGTCTCGCCAACACTAGCTTAAGCAAAAACGAATGCCGCAGTGGAATCGGTCTACCTATTTGGTTGGACACACAGTCAGACAATTTAAAGACTTACTTACTCATAAGTCATAACACCCTCTTGATGCTTCAAGGTTATTAGGTAGGTACACATTGTCGGTCGAAACTCCGACAAAACGGTACGTGATAAATCCCTTATTTATAACACACAGTTGCGCCGCTACAATCTCTGAGACACGAGCGCTGACATTGGGAGATTGTGCTCATAATGTACCCACGTACTGGTCATAACAGTTCCAAGTAATAGACACAGGGGTCATAAAGCTAAAAACTAACCAGTGAAATTCCTAACGCATTGACGAAATATGAAATCCTTTATGCTTTAAGGGGGCGCCGGAGAGACTATCGCCCATACAACACGTACTACCAAGATCATTTCTAATTAGAGCATATTTCTAACTTAATAAAGTATTATTTTAATTTTAATAGTATTTATATAGTAGGTTCCCAACCATATATTAGATCAAAATACTTACCTAAAATGAAATAGAAGCGTATCGCATTCTGCATGTTTTTACGTCATAAAAGATCTGTTTTCAACCTAATTGTTTCGTATTAAAAACAACAACATCTTACGTATCCTAGTCATGGGAACATAGATTATATCGTCTAGTTACAGAATAATAACACAATGAGAAAAATACAACAAGTTTTCAGTCATCATTTTTGGTATTACGGAACACGGTCAAAATCTAATCAAATTTAGAATCGTTCTATTGCTATCACTGTCGCTCTGCGTGGCTAAACTTCGTCACTAAACAAGGATAGCAATATTCAAGCCGATGTTTTTGACGTGGCCGAATTGAAGTTGCGCTCAGTGTTCGCCGGCGCGTTAAAAAGTGACTACCAATCTTACAAAAAAATTGTTTGATTAAAACTGTAAATTTATAATATTTCAGTTAGCATTAACATAAAAACATTTAATTAAATTGAAAGACAATAACGTTTGCACGGTGCAGTACGCAGGTAAAAACGACACTGTTCAGTGCATACTGCCAGTCGTTTTATACGTGCAGCTTATGGGTCAAGCATACGCAGAGGGCTTTTAACGCCCTGCGCGTACAGTACAATAATGCATTCAGGAAGTTGTTGGGGCTGCCGCGCTTCTGTAGCGCATCGGGAATGTTCGCGGAGGCGCAAGTAGACGGGTTCTCAGCAATACTGCGCAAGAGAACGGCGTCCCTGATGCGCAGGGTGCGCGGCAGCCCCAACAGCTACCTGCAACTCATTGCAGGGAGGCTGGATTTTGACTGTTCCTTCATGGAACACTGGATGAGAGCGCACCTAAATCTAAATATTATTACATTTTTGACATTTATATAGTAATTTTGACCATTTTTAATTGTTATTTTTAATACTTTATATGTTTCATTACTTTTTATTTTATTTATTATTGTGCGAAATAATTTAATTTATAATGATAATAATATTAATCTAATCATAATATAGTTTTATAATAACATTTATAATTTAATTAAACTATGGATCTCTTAGTCCGAAATAAATGAGTTAATAAAAATATATTATAACAGATGGTGGGAACTTTATCTTCAGGGTCAGACATCCTGTCCCGCTCTATTGACTTAGCTGAGCTCACAGTAAACTCCCACACTCACAAACTGCGTGCTGGCGGCCGCTGCGTCTGTAGTCTGTACAAGTTTCTATGGATTATCAGAACTGTAGCAGTCCACTGCAAGATGTAGGTCTCAAGATGCGCCTCTGAACCAGATCCTCAGCAATTCCCATCCAGTCTCTACCACCTGCAACACGCAGATCCTCGCTCCCACTGGGGGCGGCCTGCACTACTCTTACCTAAACGTAAAAACAACATTTCTGGATTACTTCCTCAAAATTAGTCGGCTGTTCACAAATTCGCCCAGTATAAGTATTTAACAGTAAAATACTAAAAAACCTGCTTTTTGTACTGGTGCTATCGTAAGTCTACATTAAAACAAAATACGTAGTCTTTATTTTCACATTTAAAAATACTTAGTCACTTACAATGAGAAATTATACACAATTATATGAGACATGCCGTGGCGGCTCCGGCATAGAATTTGGGCCCCTCCTTTTCTTCCCGTGGATGTCGTAAAAGGCGACTAAGGGAATACACCAGGACATGGACAGCAGCATCTACCTGTGTCTCTAGACCCACACTGCGATCACCAATCCGCCTGCCAAGCGTGGTGACTATGGTTAATCCCCCAATTGTATACTTACTTTGGGGGAGGCCCATATCCTGCAGTGGACTTTTTTCGGGCTGTTATGATGATGATGATATGAGACTTAGATCCTGTCCATCCAAAGGTTGCCTGGAAGAGATCGCTTTTAGCGATAAGGCTGCCCATTGTACCTTTGATTTAATTATGTATTTACTTTTGTTTTATTTTTCATGGTGTTCATTAAAAAAAATATCTAATCTAATCTAATTATAAACTAGTCATACTTACGTAAACAGTTTTTGTTACACCTTGTCTATCACTTGGCCATTACAAACCACTCTTGACGACTTTTTAGCTTGTATTACCTTAATTTTCGTGCAGTTGGCAACTTGGTTAATATAACACGTCATACACCGGATGGGTATGACGCTTACGGTATACTAACAAAGTTGTTTATATGCTACTGCCCGAAGAGCAACATAGCGTGATAGCTGTTATAGCCGATATCTCTACGCGCCTTGCTAAGCAAGCAAGCGCTCTTTTATAAATGTCTCTAGCAGTCGCCCAATCAAGCGATGAACTCGTGGAACGTTGCTGAACACAGTTAATGGAAGCTACGCTAATAACGCTTCACTCCACTGCATTACCTAAAAATATTCTTGTTCCGGAATATTATCACTTGTAATGTGGATACCCTGAATACGTTTAATAACATAAAGAAAAAACATTCGAGGCTAAACAGAGTATAGAACACAAGCTGACCCAAGCTCCGCTTGAAATTTCCCGTTCCCGCGGGAACTTTGGGATAAAACTATATACAACACTCTTGTCAAAGTGACGCGACAATTCATGTAAATGACTTCACGTCAATGATAGCCGGGTAAATTATATGGATCTTGTTCATACAAAAATACTAAAAACGCGATTAAAAAATGGGGGTGGGGGTTGGATGGTGAAAAATACTTTACAACCTATTCTCATACCTACCTAAACAACAAAAAATCATTAAAATCGGTCGACCCGGTTCGGAGGAGAGCGAACACAAACACCGTGACACGAGATTTTTATATATTAGATTAGAAGATTAGAACCACATAAAACTGAGAAACCAAAAATAAAAACATAAAAAGCAGAAATATGAGAATGGGATTTTAATCAGTTTTATTGTTGAAAAATCCTTTTTTTTAAAAAGCTTTTATAAAATTCTTAACTAAAACCGCAAGCAGATTCAAATGAGCCCAAACACTAGTAGCCCACTACAATCTATTCAGAAGTTCCATTGTCTAGCATCCACCTCCATCATGAGATCACCTCCATGGTACTATATTATTGCATTATCACCAAAGTTAAATAACTATTACAAATGTAAATAAGTACACAAAATTTCGTGTCTGTGCTGGTTGACCGTTGAGGAGTTCCTTTTTCGGAAGCCAATCCAGGGAGTAGAATAATGGTCATCCTTACTATAAATCTGTACTGTTCTCCAAACTTAGCGTGTATACCAAATTTCGGCTAGATCTGTTAAAGATAACTGATTTAAAATTCAGTTGCAAGACTCCACCCCGATAAACATACATACATTGCAAGTTAATAAAAAGCTTGTAAAAATACCCATTGTTATATGCAATACCACAGAACATAAAAAACAATAGAACTAGCATGATGACTTTTTACTAAGAAAACCAGTGTAGCTAAACTCACACATGTAAAAACTAGCACACTTAGAAATAAAAGTTATAATTGGTTGAAAGAGAACGTTCAAAGAGGCCTAAAACCATAAAACCAATTTAACAGATATAAAACCTTAGCTACTATGGAACATGGTCTAAAATTCAATAAAATAAACAGTAACAAAAAATTCAAGTTTACTTCTACTCGGCAAAAAGTGGCGTTTTAGAAAATATTTTTATTTTAGTCTCTATTAATTAGAAATAAGACTGATAATGCAATGGCTGTTACTTGATTACCCACAAAACCAAACCACTCAACAACAGATGGCGCTGTCGCTAACTATTTTTGTTATAGTCTCTAACAGCAAAGTATAAGATCGATAATACATGGGCATGCTCAAATAACAGTGATAACAATAACTACTCACTTAGTGATGTACCAATGAGCATACAAGACGAATGTATCGATATCGATTATCACCTACCTGCTACGGGTAACGAAATAGGTACGTCAGGTTATATTTGTGGTGGTCGAAATAAAAAGCTTTTCTTTTCTTTCTTTCTTAACATAAGCACAGGTATCCAACTCATAAATACTTACTTTAAAAAATATTATATTACTGGAATATTATATACTGAATTATTATTTGAGAGGCACACTAAAAGTTTCCGGAATCAATAATAAAATACTAATAATGGTCAAAAATGAATTTATTGTTTCTCAAAATATTCTCCCTTTGCGTCAATGCACTTTTTCATAAGATTGAAAAAAAAATTGAAAACATTTGTGCCACTCCTCTGGTGGTGACGTCAGATAGGTACATGTTATTCATACTCTTCGACAGCCTTTTCTGGTGATGAAAACCGTTGATCGGATAATTGGTTCTTAACTTTTGGGAACGGAAAAAAATCACACGGTGCCAGTTCATGACTCTGTATGCTGGATGACTCATAAGTTGTACGTTTTTTTTAATTTTTTTTATGTCATGCGCTTTGGGGAAACTGAAAACAGAAGTTTATATATTATTTCACACCATAGGTCTAAAATACATTCAGAAAATCATCAATAAAACAACAAGGAATTAACGCCCTAAAAACTTATACACCTTTTAATAGGGGGTAACTAATTAAAGCTATCGATAACACATTCATCAGTATATTGGGGTCACATCTCTAATTGAGTAGCGTAAGTTGAGGTTTAAGAGAAACGCGACCTTAATGAGTCTGATTCACAGTCTATTTTGTTTGACGATTTTGCATTTTAAACAAAACTAACAAAAAACAATAAAATAATACTTACCGGTGATAGGATATGCCCCCTTTTGTTAAATTTTTTGTTCGGCTATAATATTTACACTCCAAAACGGCACAATATGGCATTTTTATATTTTTTTGAAGTACGTTTACCCCACAGTAATTGAAACACGACTGAAGTGAGCGAAGCTTGTAGTGCGCGGAACTCCGCGTACTTGGTGTTACTTGGTTACGCGGGCCCCGCCTACTTACGACTTCTATTGTTTTTTGTGTTCTGTGTTCAATACCTATTTAAATACCAATTTATATAAAAAATATGTTCTGCCTTACCGCTTATTGTCAGGATTCATAATGTGAAACTATCTAAAAAAAACATTTATTGAGGAACAACATATATATAAAATTATATGTACAGTTTGAAACGATGATGCCTGCATAAGTATGAAAACTGTGTTACAGACACCAACGCCCTCCTTCTTTACAGCAAAGAGTTCCAATCAGGTAAATGGTAACAAAAACAAAAACCAGACTAAAAATTAAAGTTATATTCCAACAGACCAGAAGGATCTGCGTGTGTGTGTATATATCTGTGCGAGGGTGTGTGTGTATGTATGTGAGTAATTGAGTGTGTGTTTGTGAGTGTAGGCACTATTTAGAAATCTTTAGGAGGTCCTCAGATACCTATACTTAAAGCCTGCAACGAATTTGTATAACCACGTGAAAACAATAAATATAGATAGATAATAATTTCTTTATTGCACACCATTAAAAAATAAAACAAATAAAAGAGAATACAAAATTAAATCAAAGGTACAATGGGCGGCCTTATCGTTAAAAGCGATCTCTTCCAGGCAACCTTTGTATGGACAGGATCTGTGTGAACAAATATATTTAGTATTTTACGTATTTAAGATATAGGACTTTAGTTATACTTATGATTCACACGAACTGGATAAACATACCACTTGGCATACTATCGATATAAAGAGTAGAAGTAACGATGCTACTAGATAACCTCTGCAGAACAAGGACTGTCAGTGCAAAACTAGTACATCGGTGAATGACCTCAATTATGTACATTTCAACATAATCATGTCTATTACTATCAAATAAATACACGGATTACTTTTTTGTCACAAGTAAATATATACACTAGCTGTTGCCCGCGACTTCGTACGCGTTACACTACTAAAGGTATAGGTAACCTTTAAAGCTAAACTTGTTGTTGCAGTTTGACTTGTCACTCCATTTCTATCCCACGGGAACTGATTTATGGGATAAAAAGTAGCCTATGTGTTAATCCAGGTAACCTACGTATATACTAAATTTAATCGTAATCAGTTCAGCCGTTACGACGTTATTGAGTAACAAACAAACAAATAAAGAAACAAACATCCAAACTTTCGCATTTATAATATTAGTGTGATAAGTAACACAAGACAGACATAAAAGGAGTTTTCATTCAGCCCTTTAAGGCTATAGAATAGAGTGACGATCATAAGGCAGGTAGATGTTTTCTTGATTAAACAAAAAGTAGTTCTAACTAGCGTAATAGATGGTGCCGTCTAAACAAGCATGCTGCGCTGAAAAATATATTTCTAAACTTGCCAAAGTCTCAAAGACATCATCAAAATTTCTAGAGAATGTTGTCTAGAAATTTTGATGCTCACTCCGTTTTTGTTTCGTCTTGTGTGTGGCAATCAATGTTCTTTTGTGATCGTATTATTCCTTAAACATGTTCTAGCCAGTAGCCTATTGGAATCTGACTAATCGATACACTTTATTCCTTAAGAACACTGAAGATATAACAGTTTTCTTTAATATTCTTCTGGCGGTATCTTTTAATAAATATAACTTTTAGGAAAAATAATTACAAGTACATAAGTATGTAATCCACACCAACTAACTAATAAGTACTTAGGTAGATAAGTACTTAAAGTATCGCTAAAATAACTTACGGTAATTATTCCTATATGATGGCGTCACAGATAAATCAGTTACACGAAAGTGAACTTAACATATCAAAGAAGACTTCAGTATGTACGAACTAGGGTTTACATGTTTAATTGCTTGCACACACGGCTACACATCAAGCTATACATTTCCAGTATAAGCTGACCTCGCATTATGTAGGCTTTTCTTTGAATGCGAGGTCAGCTTATACTTGAAACTTATAGCTTGATGTGTAGCCGTGTGTACTAGGTGATACGCTTTGCTTAGTTTGGGGCATAATTTGAATTGATTTAGACAGCGCTGTCTGAATTGTCCAGCATTTTATGTTGCATATTTAGCATATATTTAGGCAACTTTATTTTTTATTTTTTGAGTCTGATCATTACCTCACTACCTGTGTAATTTTAAATTCCAGGCGCCACTGCCTCCTCCACAATGGGATGGCATCTTCGAAGCGCAGGATGAGAACACGTGGTGCCCACAGGCAACTCTCATCAGCAACATCGTCCTCGGAGAACCTAACTGCCTGAAGCTCAACATATACACTCCAGTAAACATCCCGACCAAACCCTTGCCAGTTATGGTCTTCATTCATGGAGGATGTTTCTTCAGCGGAACTGGCTCCCCGTTTCTATACGGCGGAGATTTCTTCGCGGAGCAAGATGTGGTCTTCGTAGGGATAAACTATAGATTGAGCGTGGAAGGGTTCCTATGTTTAGGTATAAAGGAAGCACCAGGAAACGCTGGTTTAAAGGACCAGTTAGCCGCTTTGAGATGGGTTAGAGACAATATCTATGCTTTTGGAGGAAACAAAGATGACGTCACATTATTTGGAGAGAGTGCTGGTGCTGTATCAACGTCTTTTATGATTCTATCTCCAGCAGCCAAAGGTCTCTTCCACAAGGCTATTCTTCAAAGTGGATCATCTCTTGCTCCATGGGCGCTACAACATGACCCCATCAAAACAGCTAGCAACTTCGTTCAGAAATTAGGATATTACACCAAAGATCCTAGAGAAATACACAGTATTTTATCCAATAAGACTGCCCAACAACTGATTAGTGTTTTAAAATATAATGAAAACAAATACTGTGTAGCAGATGAGAGTATTTTTGTTCCTTGCGTGGAGAGGGATATTAATGGAATTGAGCCAATAGTGACCAAGCACCCCGCTGAAATAATACAAGCTAAAAACTATACAAAAATGCCCATGATAATAGGGCATACAGATAACGAAGGCATTTACTTCGTCGCTTCAGATTACGGAACCAGTCTTCGAAACGAAACAAATGTAATCGACCCATTGAAGACTCTGCGAACAGATCTAGAGTTCCCGAGTGAACTGGACAAGAACTGTACAGCAGACAAGATAAAACGCCATTACTTCTCATCACACGAAGACGAGATGATAATGGATATGGTGAATTTGTACTCTGACGTTCACTTCAAGTTCCCGCTGCTTTTAGAAGCGGAGATGATCTCTAAGACGTCAAACCAGCCGATATATTACTACCTCTTTAGGTATAGCGGGTTGATAAACATGCCGAAGATAATTAGTGGATTCGGTTTGAACGATGGAGCGGCGCATGCCGATGAGTTGTTCTACATGTTCAAGCCGCATGCGTTCCCGCTGCCGCACGCCTTAGAGACCGATATGATCCAGAGGATGGTGATGCTGTGGACCAACTTTGCCAAGTACAGGTAACTAGCTATTTTTCGCTTGTGACTGATTATTTTGATCTGTCGTGTTATATCTTCTTCTAATAAATAAAAATCAATTGACGTGCGTTAGTCTCGCTAAAACTCAAAAAAAAGCTAGACCGATTCTGATGAAATTTTGTGTGTATATTTCAATGAGTTTCTGGATAGTTTAAAAACACAATTGGACCAGGTAGGTGGCGCTGTTATTGAGATCCAGAAAACTCCGGACGAATTTGCGGGCATACAACTTATTCTAAATGAATTTTGTATTATTTTATGAGGGCAATAGGCGTCTTCTCGAAGGGTGAAAGAAAATAAAGTGAGGGTTACCGGCCTGTCCTAGAACCATAAAAGTGGAGACTGTCTCTATAATGTCACAGTGATGTAAATCGTATTACCATTGACCAAAGAACATACTCTATAGTCTAACTTTTTATTAGCTGCAGTAAAATGACGTTTCTAAATGTCATTCCGAAAAATAATGTTGCCAGCCTAATCTCAATAGGGATGTGATTCAGTTTACAAAAATTAATTAAATAACATTATTATGACGTTTTTGTTTCATTTTGAATGTACCTCCCTATACTTCCACTAAAAAAGATCAATCCTCTAGTATAGTAATAATAATAGGTTAAAAAATACATTACAACTTAATATTAAATCTCAAAAAAAAAACCAAACTGATTATTCATTTATGATTCACTCATTTAGCTACATCCCTATTTATTTTTCTTCAAAAACCGGCAACCCACAAAACGTCATTTTACTGCAGCTAATAAAAAGTTAGACTATAGTTCACTCTAGTTAGCCAACATACACTGACGCCACTCTGTGTACTGCGTCACAAAGAAATAACATATGATATAGGTAACGAATGCACGATTACCTACCGGTTAGTGTAATTGATATGTACATAATTGCTAGAGACATGAAACAAAATTAATATAAGGAAACTATTTAAAAAACACCTTTATCTTGAAAGGATCAAGAATTTATACTTACAAATTATAAAGAACGAAAAAGTTTTTATTTGTAACGGGGCATTAGGACTACAAAGCAATACAGACACAGGAAAAAATAAAAGTGGAAGAACTATGTATAACGATACATATATAGATAATGTCTTTATTGCACACCGTTTAAAATAAACAAAGAAAAGAAAAAACACTTATCGCTATAAGCGATAATACCTGCGCTTGAATTTCATAACTTCTGTCGCAAATCGACTGATACAAGGATAATTCTGTTATAGTTGGCAGTATTATCGTTTTTCTATTAATTACTTTTATTTTTCAAGAATAAAGCAGTTTTTAATTTCTCATAGTATGTACCTTTATCAATAGCACCTATACCTCAATCTAAAGGTAATTTTAAATCAACATTTGACACCGGTTTATGTGTAAACTAACTTCCATCTGCGGCCGATAAATAATAGCCTATATTGTCTATATATCGAAGATATATTTCATCGAAATCGGTCCAGCTGTTTCATTGTGAAAACGTAACAAACAGACAGGCAGAGAGAGTTACTTTCCAATTTATAATATTAGTGTGGATTGTTGACATTTGACTGAGTCTTGGCAGACTTATCGTAGGTTTGTTGTTTATCGTTGTTTTTTGTTGAAAAGTTACATTTTCAAAACAAGCTTTTATAAAATACATAATCAGAATCAGCAAATCAATGCTGATGACGCCTATCTCGCCAAATTACACAAGTGAAAGTATGAAGTCGACCAAGGCATACTTTTGTTAAAATTCAGCTGTTAATGACTTCAGAAAACATCCTCCGCCATCTTGAAGGTCTCGCCATATTGGATTTATAGTATACATCTTGAATGGTCCCCCATATTTATATTTAATGTGACGTTGTATTAGTTTTCGTGTTCTCCTCAGCAAACCCTTTCATTTGATACCCAACTGTGGTAGTGCAGAAAAAATAACTAGTCCGCCATCTTGGATGATCCACCATATTGGAACAAGAATGATGTGACATAGCTAAGCATGCATTGTCATCCAAAATAAGCGTGTATACCAAATTTCAGCTTAATCGGTTATAGATAACTGATATAAAATTAAGTTGCAAGATTCCACCCGGCCGGACAAACATACATACATTGCAAGTTAAATAAAAGCTTGTAATACATTATTAATTAATTATTATTACTAATAATGTCACACATGACGAACAAATGAAATTACCTACCAAAAATATCTACAGGTCCCTGACCCTTTAACTGACTTTTTAAGACTATAGAATTCCTTGTGAAAGGGCTCATCCGAGCAAGAACTACCACCTAACCTATTTCTGCCGCTAAGCAGCATTGCTGTGTTTCAGTTTTAAGGGTTGTCGGTGAAATAACAGGCACATGAGGTTTTACACCTATATGTTATGGACGCAGGGCAGCGCATCGTAGGGCACGGTTCTAAGGTGCGTGACCTACGAGGCAATACTTTGTTATAGGCGATGGTTACCACTTGACATCAGGTGGGCTATATGCTTGTTCCACCTCCAGCCTCTTCAGGTCGTAAAAAAATCTTGCATTTGAGTTAGCAACTGTCTGAATCCTTGAATGCTGGTTTTATTCATTTTTGTTCCGTTGCTAACTGTAATAACAAGCAATTTATTACACAAATGCTTGCAGCCACTTGCGCCATTTTAAAATAGGTATTGCTGTCATGGTCACACAATAGTTTATCAAAGTAACTGAACTGATAGGACATCCGCTTTTTAAGCTAACTATTTTGTAACAGAGCTGCTGCGAAATTATTGATTTTCGTATAAAATAAGATTGTTGGATTGAAATAACAAACAGGAGAGAAACACATGGCCTTAACAGAAGACCAGCGCCGGTTGTTGCAACCAGCACATGCTGAGTTAAGGACCATTTTGCAACTATACTTTATGCATAAGTACATTTAGATTTGTTTTGTGTTATGTGCTTTTTTACTTATAGTCTAACTTTTTATTAGCTGCAGTAAAATGACGTTTCTAAATGTCATTCCGTAAAATAATGTTGCCAGCCTAATCTCAAAAGGGATGTGATTCAGTTCACAAAAATTAATTAAATAACATTATTATGACGTTTTTGTTTCATTTTGAATGTACCTCCCTATACTTCCACTAAAAAAGATCAATCCTCTAGTATAGTAATAATAATAGGTTAAAAAAATACATTACAACTTAATATTAAATCTCAAAAAAAAAACCAAACTTATTATTCATTTATGATTCACTCATTTAGCTACATCCCTATTTATTTTTCTTCAAAAACCGGCAACCCACAAAACGTCATTTTACTGCAGCTAATAAAAAGTTAGACTTTAATTGTTTTTTTTATTGTTTTTATGTGTTAAATCTGTATGTTGCAAATAAAATATTATTCTATTTTATTCTAACAATGTAAACGACAAACGTATTTGGTCCAAGGTGGAGACATCTTGGAGGAAGGCTCTGGTCAAAGGTATGATTATGAGTAAGGAGTGGAATTCACTTCCGGCGTATTTTTTTTGAGAACCAATATAATCTTGGAGTGTTCAAGTCCAGAGTGAATAGGTTCTTTCTAGGCAAGCGTGCTTCATCTTCGATCACACTTTCACTTACCATAAGGTGAGGTAGTGCTCAAGCGCTTGGCTATCATCAATAAATAAAAAAAATGACCGACGGACGCTAAAACGACGAGCTCACGTAGCTATATAAAAATGAGATGAGAATGAATAAGCCAAATTTTCAGAATTGTAGCAAGTGGAGATCAGTGGCCTGTACATTCGGGAAACAGAGTCAGTATGTTTGTAATAAGTAGGTAATAACCGTGAAATAACTTTGGTTTCCTAAAATATTTGCCGGGTTTTAACATACACAACCTCCCGTATTTATAATAATGATTGAAATAAAGCACGAATAAAAAATCTTGAAAAACATCTCTTGAAAAAATATACAACCTGTTTTGTTATCTACGACATTAATATAAAAAACACATCCTTAATCGTATAACTGATTTTAGAGGTGCTTTTAATACCGGTATCGTGAATATTTATCCAGTAATCGCTACGTATCCAATAAATTTTTTTTAACGTAAATCGGCGACGCCTTTGCGACGACGCGACGGTTCCAAAGTACCCACTTACATGATGACTGAATATGATTGGCTTTCCTATTTTATACAGACTGTTTCATTGATATTTTAGGACTAGATATTAAGGTTGTTTAAAAATTTCAAATGTTCAATGGTAATAAATAATCAACCTATTTTACCACAATACTAGCCATTAGCCCTTCCAGTGTTTTCATTTCATGTCGTACATTACAAAACACGTAGTGTACGAGTTTGGTTAGTGGGTATAGCACAGTATAAAATGCATTCCTAAAAATTGGTGTTTTCTTGGTAGTCAGTCAGATAGATTGAGCTATATAATGATTTATAAAATTTAGTACACACGGCTACACATCAAGCTATACATTCCAGTATAAGCTGACCTCGCATTGTGTAGGCTTTTCGTAGAATGAGAGGTCAGCTTATACTGGATGTTTATTGAGTTACTCTTAATTAAGATATAAAATGAGAATATTTTCTATACCTAAAGTAAGAGTGACTCTATAAAAATCTCTCAAACGTGGTGAGAAAATCAGTTTATTGGTGCTCTTTTAAAATTTGCCCGAATGGACTTACAAATTCTGATAATTAGGCCGACGATATCTAAAAAAACTCTTCTAGATAGAGAATTCGTTATACATTTCCTGTAATAATTGCATATCAATTATATTCATTTCAGGTTTTTACTTTGTAAACTTCGTAGATAAGGAGGAAACGGTATTTTTTAGACATTTTCACCATAACTCCAAAACTGTAGAAAATAAAACATATAAAAAAATGGTTTCGGAACGTGTCAATCATTCTTTCTTTGATGTGATACTCCACATGACCACTCTATTTTGAAATTTTGAGCCCCACTATTTTGGCTCTTTTGCCCGTCAAAATAAAATATTTTTAATTTTTTACTTGCCTCTAATGAAACCGATAGGTTTTTTTTTTTGATATAATCAGCTGTGACAACGGATAAAGTGCGGCCGAACGGACAAAGTTGCACCATAAGGGTTCCGTTTTTACCATTTTGGTTTGGAACCCTAAAAACAAGTATAACAAAACCGATTAAATACTATTGTCGTTTGACGTAGATTAAAACGGGTTTGCTAGATTTGTGCTAATAGCTCTTATTAATCATACTTCAGGATATAATAATAGTCTCGTGGATAATACGCAGCATCGGCGCTAGATTTTTTGTTTATATATTTATAACTATCTTCCGTGCGCGGCTTCGCACGCGTGGTTGGTCAATAAAAAGCAGCCTATGTATTAATCCAGGTTATAATTTACGTACATACCAAATTTCATCGAAATCGGATCAGCCGTTATGACGTTATTGAGTAACAAAAATCCAAACTTTCATATTTATATTATTAGTGTGATGACCCTAAGTTGTATTCATTGATTCGTTTCAACTTTTCATTTCATTAGTATAAGTCAAATAACACAAATGAAAGAGTGAAACTACTATTTTCCTGGACCATTATAACCTAGAAAGTCTTAGTTATGTTAGTTTTACGGGTGTTGTGGGCTTTTTATACATATATTATTTGTTTTAATGTTAATTAATTAATACATTTAGACAACAACGCAGCAACCGAATGTCCTGTCGTACGAGAAGAAAAGAAGATTTGTTTTAATTTTGATGTCGCGCCCGATATTGAATCAGATTGTAGGCTAATAATCGATTTTTTTATCTAGCCAATGCTGTCCCACTGCTGGGCAAAGGCCTCCCCTCATCTCTCCACTTTTCTCGATTTTGTGCTAAATCCCGCCAGTCCCTATAAAAAGCGTCGAAATCATCGCGCCACCGCTTCTTAATTATCGATACACATCAATAAGTGTTCTTTGACTTTGAGACATTTTCCGTGTACTGTTTGCCTTCAAAAAATACCGGTTGATATAATGTACAAGGTATAATGAAACCTTATAAAGAATCAGAATGACAGCCTTGACATACTAACACTGACTAATGTTTATTCACGACTACCCATCTAGACTTTTTAAATAAACATATATCCACTACAATAATCTACTATCTCTATCTTCTAAGGTTTGCTGGAAGAAAACTCTTATTAGAGTTAAGCTCGCCGTTGTACATGCCCATTTTGTAGGGTGTTTTATTTGTAATCTATTTGTGTACAATTAAAAATAATGAATTCATTTTAAAAAAGCTTATTTCGTATTATGTTCATGACTATTAGTAGGAAGTAGAGCTACTTGTGAAAGAGTACCTCCGGGGAAGTACTACAACTTATATCTGCCGCCAGTGTGTTATCTCCAGTTTAAAGGGTGCGGGTGCCGGTTAAATTACAGGCATATTTTTTTAACTAGGTAGATTTTCGTTTGATTACAATATCACCTTATGGTTATAAATGATGTGGTCTAAGATAACGTACGAAATTCTAGAAGAAACCTGTTCACTCTTACCTTAAAGAGGCCCGGATTGTAGTCTGTTGGAAAAACAGACGACGGTAAAGAGTTCCATACCTTAGCTGTACGCATCAAGAACGCACATGAGACTTATCACCTTCAAAGTCAAAGTCAAAATCTTTTATTCATTAAAATCACAAGGATTACTTTGAAACGTCAATTTTACTGCCTGTTCCTTCGCGACCAAGCCAGGAAAGAAAGGCAAGAAAACAAGGCTGGTTGTTATTTTTAATGATCCTTTTAGAATACATAACAATACAGGAAATAAATTACGTCTAAATTGTAACATTTTGAACGAGTTGAAGTAATTTCAATCCCAAGCTTCCCTATCATCTAAATAATCCGATATTTTATAGTAGGCTTTTTTATAAAGATTTTGTTTACTTAATTGCGTTTTTAAATTTGTTAATTGTCAATTTTTGTACATCACTAGGGAGTTTGTTATAAAAGCGAACACCTTGCCCTTTAAACGATTTACTAACTTTATGGAGTCTACAAGTGGCAACAGCGAGTTTATCTTTATTTCTAGTATTAAAATTAGGATTATTGCTATTTTTCTAAGGCAATGCCAATTGCATTGCATTGCAGGTACATTCCCATCACCACACATTTTATCATGTGTTCCTGTTGTTCCCGTTATCCGAGTCCAGGACAACGAGACGTCATGAATTTTCCTCCGGGAAAACGGAAACACATCATTCAGAATCAGAATCAGAAATATTTGCATTGTATTGTTGATTTGATATTGTTACGCAGTGGTAACTGAGTGCCGTCATTTCATCCTGTTAAAAATTCACCTTTTTATTTTATTTTACAGTGATCCAACACCGAAAACAACAGGCCTATTGCCATTCCGCTGGCGCCCAAGCCGGGAATCAAACCCGGTCGCATTGGTCATCGATTCCCAACTCAGCACCGCTCCGCTATGGAACACCCACTCAGTAGCATTCTGGAACGATACTTACAATAGATACAGGAGAAGAGATTACGGTTTCAAAGAAGACATCGTTTTTAGGGTTCCGTACCCAAAGGGTAAAACGGCACCCTATTACTAAGGCTCCGCTGTCTGTCTGTCTGTCCGTCTGTCTGTCCGTCTATCACCAGGCTGTATCTTATGAACCGTGATAGTTAGACAGTTGAAATTTTCACAGATGGTGTATTTCTGTTGCCGCTATAACAACAAATACTAAAAACAGAATAAAATAAATATTTAATGGGGGTATTTACAACAAACGTGATTTTTTTGCTCGTTATAGCTCGATATTGATAACGCCAACAGGTAGACGCTTGAAATATTCACAGAATATTTAGTTGTATATTCATTTTAAAAATAAATAATTAAATTAAAATAAAACAAATATTTAAGGGGGGCTCCCATACAACAAACGTGATTTTTTTACCGTTTTTATAGATAATGGTACGGAACCCTTCGTGCGCGTGTCCGACTAGCACTTGGCCGGTTTTACTTGAATATTGTAAGTTTTGTATATTACTCGTGTTAAGGGACATGACCGTTTTGCTAAGGGTTAATTTACCAAAGGTTAACTTATATGTCCTTTATGATGTATTTTATGAAAGTTGATACATACCAAAGTGTTTTCTTAAGAATTAATAAGCCAATTTAGAAAAACATACTACATGCTTTTACATACATGATAACATACTTTTAAATTATGACTGAAATATTAATGGGCGGTAATACAAATCAATAATGAAAAGGAATGTGGCTTTATTTTAAACTAGCTTCTGCCAGCGGCGTCGCACGCGTTGTTTGTCAACAAAAAGTAGCCTGCGTGATAATCCAGGTTATAATCTACGTATATACAATACCTAAAAATAAACAAACATCCAAACTTTCGCTTTTATAATATTAGTGTGATTAACTATATAAGTACGTGTCGCGTCATTATACAAGAAATCTAAAACAACTTATAGACTTTTGATTTTAGCGGAACTAAGGTTTATTTAAAAAAAAACAACCCTACGAAAAATAAACATGGTCCGCCGTAAATAGCACATCCTGCATTTTTTATTTTTCACATATCATTTTGAGGTCTACGAGTAAGTACATCAGACACAAAAAATAACGAATTTAGTTTAATCGTCATCATATCAGCCATAGACGTCCACTGCTGAACATACGCCTCCCCCATAGACTCCCAGATCAACCAATCCTATGCGGCCTGCTCCCAACGACTCCCAGCAAACTTTATAGCAAACGGGCAGGTATACAAGTGACGCAAGGCGGTCTTATGGCTAAAAACTATCTCTTCATTTTTTTGTCAGACATCCTTCCATCATACCTCAGTATTTTATACTAACTCCTTCACTCTTCAGGCTACCAGACTCTGGAATGCACTACCTGTTTCAATTCGTAACGCCAAATCCCTTCCTGTTTTTAAAAACATGGTTAATAATCATTATCTGTCGTCCATCGCTCACTAAGACTTCGCAACTTTAAATTTTGTATATAATTTTTTATTGTTTTTTTCTAATTACCTAATGTATTTTGAAGTAGGTTATTTAATATTATAAAATTATTTATATTTATTTATATGTATATTTTATTTTAGTCATTTATGTACTAATTCTGTTAGTTATTATTTGATTAACGCCGCCGTTCTCATTTGTTCACACAGATCCTGTCCATCCAAAGGTTGCCTGGAAGAGATCGCTTTTAGCGATAAGGCCGCCCATTGTACCTTTGATTTAATTTTGTATTCTCTTTTGTTTGTTTTATTTTTAATGGTGTGCAATAAAGAAATTATCTATCTATCTACCTTCCATCTACTGGGGGGGGGGGGGGGGGGGGGGGGAACATTGTTTTAATTTAGTTTATAATTGTACAATTTGGGATATTTGAAACCCTAAAAAGTTTTTTATCATCATCTCAGCCCGTCTGCACACCCAGCTACGCTTTCATTGTCATTCGACCATCGGGCGGGTGGTCTGCCTCTTGGTCTACGAGCATCCCTTGGCCACCACTCTGTAGTTGCCTTCGTCTAACGCCCGTCATAAAAATAAAATACAAAAATACTTATTCAAAAAAAAACATAAATGGAACCGCAAGCAGACTCAAATGAATCCATACACTAGTGGCCTATCCATTCAGAAGTACCGTTGTCTAGTATCCGTCTCCATCATGAGACCACCTCCATGGTACCATAATAATGCATTGTCACCGAGGTTACATGGTATTACTCGTGCGCGATAACTTGGGACCTGCTAGGAATGCGACTCCCCGACCGCTTCCCCTGCACTTCCCCGATGGCGCCCGTACCGTTCGCATCACTATTTTTTACTAGGGTTTTAGTCTCGTACTGGCCTACGTAACGTAACGACGCGCTCTGGAATTCTTTTAGTTTTCGTTTGTGTTATTGTTTTGTTGTTGTAGTTTTTGTTGTTATAGTAAATGTTGTAAATTTATCGGATAATAATAATAATAATAATAATAATAATCCTCCTAGCCGATTTCGGCTACAGAGACTTGACTTTGTGATTATTGGCCTAGGTGTTTAGCCTGTATGTGGCTGATGTACCCTATTTTTGCGCTAAAAGTCCGGTTACAATGAACACAAGTTAAGGCGCCATTAATGTAGTTGTAATTGATATTAGCCGGCGGTCGACTTTTAAGCTGATCTCGTTTTAAGTCTAGTTCTTGCCTCCTTTCTTCTTCAAACTCGTACACTTTGTCCTGAACATGACGCCTCCATTCAGGTCGTTTTTCAGCGAGAGCCTCCCAGCGCGACGGATCGATACAACACCTCTTCATGTGCCTCTTCTGTACGTCTTTGAAACGTAGGAACTGACCTCCGCGTTTCCGCTTACCATGTTCTAGTTCACAGAAGAAAATGCGTTTCGCCCTTCGCTCATCAGACATCCGAGACAGGTGCCCGCACCAACGCAGCTGACGCCGCATCAAATATGCCTCTATGCCACAGACATTAGCCCGTCGTAGAACATCGGTATTACGGACCCGATCCGACCACTTGATGTTAAGAATGTCGCGGAGGCATTTCAGATGGAATCTGTCTAACGTGCGTATGTGTCTGCGATACAGGCACCATGTCTCTGACGAGTACAAGATGTTAGGAAGTACAATAGCCATATACACCTTAATCTTGGTACTCAATTTGATGTTATGGGAGCGAAATACCTGGACTCGTAGTTTACCAAAAGCAGCCATAGCGGAGCCAAGTCTGCTGTTGATCTCCGAGTCAAGGTCGCATTTTGTTGTTATGCTGCTTCCCAGATATCTGAATGTATCGACCTGTTTTATGGGCTTTCCATCGATTTGCAGATTCAGTGGAGCTTGGTTAACAGTGTCCATGGCCATTACCTCTGTCTTTGTAATATTAATTTTGAGGCCAAATCTACAGCACGCAGCGTCAAGCCGAGTCATCAAGTCCTGGAGTCCCTCAGAAGATTCCGCAACGAAACATAGGTCATCAGCATACATCAATTCGGTAATGAGGTCATACGATACCTTTGTGTGCGCTTTTAACCTAGCCAGGTTAAAGATACTGCCATCTGTGCGAAAACGTATGCGGATCCCTTCGGTGTTGGCTTGTAAAGTCTCCCTCACGACAACGGAAAAGTACAGAGCAAAAAGAGTGGGTGCTAATACACAGCCTTGTTTTACACCACAAGTGACAGGGAATTGCTCTGTCTGCTCACCATTGACGGTTACGCAACAAGTCATGTTGTCGTGAAGAAGTCTTATCAAGCGTATAAATTTGTCGGTGCAACCAAGTTTCGAAAGCACAATCCACAAAGCTTCGCGAGGTACACTGTCAAAAGCTTTCTCCAGATCAACAAAACAGAGAAACAGAGGTTGACACTGTTCCCTGCTTTTCTCTTGCAGTTGTCTAAGAGAGAATATGGCCTCGCATGTGCCGCGATTGGGTCTAAACCCAAATTGCGTTTCAGGCAATATACTTTCAGAGAGCTCCATAAGACGATTTAAGAGTACTCTGGCAAAAGTTTTTCCTGGAGTAGACAGAAGTGATATACCCCTATAAGAGTTGCAAACAGATCGATCACCTTTATTTTTATACAAAGAGCAAATTAGTGATACGCCAAAACTAGGAGGAACGAACTCCATTTCCCACATGCGCTGGAAAAATTGCCAAATCTTGTAGTGCAACTCATCTCCGCCATATTTTAATAGTCCTCCTGGTATGTTATCGATGCCGACAGCCTTATTGTTTTTCTGCGCTTTGATGGCGATGATAACTTCCTCAAGAGAAGGAGGCTGATCCAGATCTACGGCTTGTGGTAAGGCAGGAAGTGATGCTAAATAGTTTATGTCAGCAGAACGATCCACATTGAGTAAGCTGTTATAGTGTTCTGCCCAGCGAGTAAGAACTTCTCCTTTGCTTACCAGGAGGGTACCTGAAAGTGATTTCAGTGGTACGTTTACTCGATGTGGACTTCCTACTAACTTTTTAATCTCGTTAAAGAAATCGCCGAGTCTATTCGAATCAGCAAGCCACTGAATATAGCGAACCTTGTTCAGCCACCACTCATCTTTTGCGTTTCGAGTTAGTCTCCTTATTTGGCTCGTACTCTCCTTTATTTTTTCAGAAGCAGTTGTCTGATTTCCCTTTCGAAGGAGCTGGCGGTGTTTTTCTAGGGCGACTGTCAATGTATTATCATTTTCGTCAAACCAGTCTTCACAGACACGAGGTTTTTGGCCTAAGATCTCAGTAGCCGCATTGATGGTATTTGTAGTTAACAGTTTCCAGCCCTCGTCTAACTGTTCATCTTCGGGGTGTATGCCTGCTGTAAAGGTATTGACAGCTTCCCTGTAATTTGCCAATATTTCAGCAGACTCTAGCTTTTTCAGATGAAGACAGTTAGGCTTAGCCCTGCGAGGTCTACGGCAAGGGCTAAGACGCAAAAATAGTTTTGTAACAACAAGTCGGTGATCCGACCAACAGTTTGCGCCCCTCATTACTCTCGTTACTTTGACATCCGCTATATCCCGTTGACGGACTATAGCATAATCAATAAGATGCCAATGCTTGGACCTTGGGTGCATCCAGGTAGTTTTGTATTTATTTGGGAGTCTAAACATGGTATTGGTAATACCCAGATGAAATTGGGAACAGAGGCTTAGTAACAGTTGCCCATTACTGTTCATGTTACCAATGCCATGTCGCCCTATCACCCGAGGCCAAGCTTCAAAATTACGTCCGACGCGAGCATTAAAGTCGCCAAGAAGCAAAACTTTCTCACAGCGCCGGATTTTAGTCAGCACTTCTGACACTTCCTCATAAAATTTGTCCTTGACGTCATCACTTTTGTCGAGTGTTGGCGAATATACGCTGATAACATTTAAGTATTTATTGTTTCGAAGATGGAAACGTAAGGACATGACACGATCAGAGATAGCAACTGGATGTTCTTCCAACTTAGAGGCTAAAGTAGTTTTAATAGCAAAGCCTACTCCTGACCGTCTAGGCTCAGAAGCTGGTGTGCCTTTCCAGAAGAAAGTGTACCCACCACCACGTTCAACAAGCTCACCTTCGTCAGCTAGATGTGTTTCGCTGAGAGCGGCTATGTCGACGTCATAGCGTTTGAGCTCGCGAGCCACAATGGCGGTTTTACGTTCTGGGCAGAGGTTGTTGGGTCGGTCTAAAAGAGTACGTACATTCCACGCACCAAAAGTCATATTCATCTGCATGTTTTTAGATTTATTCTTATTGCGAGGAATGAGCGTTTGTTTGGGGCACCTTTTCTAGCCCCCTCCCCGGCTGAGCGAGGAAAGCAGTGCCTCTCTAAATAAAGCTGCTTTGTCTCACAGAGTGCTGCCGAACCACACTGTCACCACGATGCAGTGCTAGAGCGACCACTCTCCTCTCCTTAGGCCACCCGTGTCCAGGTATTAGACCAAGCCCAGGACTTTTTTAAACTCGGAATGACAAAGCCAAGTCAGATGCGCAGGATATATTAAGTTGCATAAGTGTGCGCGCCGTACACAGATGCACCCTCTCCTCCTTACTCCCCTTGACCCAGTGGAACGGAGAACCGCTACGACTGGAAGGGAACAGGACGCAGTATCTGGCAACGATAAAAACTCCTATCGCTACCTTCAGGCCTTCTACAGTTGCCTGGTTGCCTCGCCACTTGAGGTGGATTGCGTTGACGCCGAAGCAACGAGCACTAGCACGGGGAGTGACCGTGCCGACTCGAGGGCCGAAACACGCCGTTGCTACAACAAAGTGTTTCGGCACTCGAGCCCCCCTCTACCAGCCTAGGTTCCTAAGGTATCCTAAGGTATATATTTATCGGATACCTCTTCGTCAAGTGATTATAGTGAGACTGAGGACGAAGAACAACCTCTAGAAGGCATAAATCCACTAAGTAGTGACGAAGAGGAGATAATGTAAATAATAGATAAAATAAATGTATAAACTTAAACATTGTATTTTTATTTTATTCAAATATTGTAAAAAAGATTAGATAAAAAGCATCGTCCTCCCTGAGTAACATAATAAATTAGGTTAAAAAAACAAAGACGAAGCCGCGGGCGGCTGCTTGTTATGTTCGCTTTTTTGCGGGCCGTACAAACACGCCAATATGACGTCACCGCGCTCAGGTCCCAACTTATCGCGCACGGGTAATACTCGTATATTCCAAATTTCATCTCAATCGGTTGGAGGGAACTAGTTTAAAATTCAGTTGCAAGATTGGACCTTAGCAAACTAACAGACATTGCATTTAAATAAAAGCTCTAAAACAGGTAGGTACGTAAATTATAGAGTAAAATTCTAGTCACAACAAATCTGCCCTCTTTTTCCCATACCTATCTAAACAAACTGTAAATTCCTAAAAGGTATATTAGTTATTACAGCAATATCCATAACATTGTAATGAAAAGCAAATACAGATAAAGTATGAGATCATTCGTCGGAAAAAAGGGTTACAACAATGAGTGTGGCCGATGTTTGGTTAGGTCTTAGCAAACAGTTTAATTGAGGAGAGCGTGTTCTAAATAATACGATTAACATTAAGAGTTGACTATACCTCAGCCCAAACTCGAATTTCACCCCCGCTTCTCCGCGCGCCGCTGCACGTCCTATCTCGCCGTGGTTCATATGTTTGCCGGTTTTTTATCATGCAGTCCCTTCATTATCTTGTTGTGTTTATTTCTCATTACTGCGTCTTTACAAAAACCAACTAAATATAAACTCTACCTAAGAATTACGTGTTCGTTTGGAGCGACAAGCGTCACAAGTACCCCGTCTGAAAGCCGAGGCCAGACTGAATCGCGGAACGGGCGTCCGGAGCGAATGGTTTCATTAGTGCAAAACTTAGATACTTTCATTTTAAGGTAAAATCAAAAGGTATTTTAAAAATTTAAAACACAGGTGCCCTTATTTATGTTGTGTAGAATTACTGTATAAAGTTTCAAGATCTAAATTGTAGTATTCATCGCATAAGAACGGTTTTAAGATAAATTCGGAGTCATCTTTGGATTTTTTTTCTATCGAGAAAATTTTACGGAATCGTGTTTTCACAACACAGACGCTCTATCACGTATCCTTAACTATAACATATATGAATTACAGTTGAAAGCACACAATTTGTTGAACAAAACATTGTTTCTCAATAAGCGATTTAACTTCTCCCCAGGTATAGTGCGCCCTTAACAAGAATCCTAAAACCGAGAAAGCACTTTATAGCTTGGTAAAACGAATCTGTACTTATTCTGATAAGTAAAACTTAAAAGATAATAAACTACTTATGTATTTTTTAAAGTTTCGCGATCACTGTACTCGTACCTATGTATATAATTACTGAATAAAACGGTGCACCTTTTATTATTTTTATAGCTGTTATTTCCCGAAACATCGGGATAACAAATAAAAAAAGTACATTCGCGATAAATACCCGTTTTAATCAGTAATTATAAACTACTTATGGTTATGAAAGACATTTATGTATTGGCCTCGCAGAACCAATCGGAAAAATGTATGTTTAAAAATTAACCTTGATGTGACCTTGTAAAAGTGTATGTGTTGAACAGTAATGGGTAGAAGTTTTACCCTGTCATGGGATGGGTTGCGAGGGGTTGCGAGTGATGTGATGACTAATGATGTATGTTAAAATTGTCGGTCGTAAGCCGATATAACGGTACGTGATAAATCCCGTATTTATAATAGTAATGATATATGGTTGAAATTTGTATCTGTATTGTAGAAAAACATATAGTGATGGTATATTTAGTTTAATTTATTTATTAAGGATTTCCATTTAGATAAATTAAAATAGAAGCGCTCCCTGTACTCACTCTGTGAAGGCAACCGCAGCTAACGCAGGTAAACATGATTAATTTCATTAAAATAGTGTAGCAAAAAAAAAATAACAATAATAATAGACATTTATAAGTTTAAGACAGTCACAGAAATTACTAAGAGTTAGAACATAATTTTAAAACTTTTTTAAATAATAATATCAACAGCATAAGTACATAATTTTGCAATATAAGAGCACTTGCTATATTTTAATCAGTTGTTAAAGAAAATGACCACTATATTAACATCCAGGTGCGAAAAGAAAGTTATAAATTAGTTCCTAAAATAGGATTCCCTGTGAACTGTGAACTTGAATCCTGAATGACCCTTTAGATATCATCATCATCTATCAGCCATAGGACGTCTAATGCTGAGCATACGCCTCCCCCATTTCAAGAGCGGCCAGATCTTGTGCAGCCTCCACCCAACGTCTCCCAGCAACCTTTATCAGGGGGCCAATTCACATAATACAATTTTAAAACGTAACGAAAGTTGACGCAAATGTGATTAGATTATGAATTAAATATATTTTGGCATTCTGCTCCTTTAACATTACAATATCTACTAATACTTGATATAAATAAAATCCATAATCGCATGCCAGTCAACCCAACCGTATTGTCAGTTACGTTGCTTGTACAGTTGCTCGGCGGCGGCGGCGGCGGCGGTAGTTGTGTGGGTCTGAATGTGCGCTGTATGCGTGTACGCTTACAAACAAAGGTTCCTTTGAATTTATTTTTTATTTTTTACTGTTCGTAACTTTCAGGAGACTCTATTTACAAACAACCACAAACTAACTCTTCTCCTCTCCTCTTTTATATTAAATAATTATTATAGTAGTATACCTATGTACTTATATTATATATAACATCTTATTGTTTTTGCATACTATGTAGATATTTATTCTTAATATTGTTATCATTGCTTATTTATTAAATAAATATGTTTATTTTTCTATAATTAGTCTTATTTTGTTTAAATTTGTGACGTCACCCTACATAAGACTGCCTGAAAACCAGCGCTCATTTATTGCAAAGAAGCATAAACCTGAGGCAGAGCCTGTTTGGGCACGCGTTACACGGAGCGGGACTAGTTGGTGCACCTACCTACTACGTACTGGTGGAGTAGGTACGTATGTGTTCTAGCTGTAGATCTAATATAATCTCTGTCTAACTATTTTGTTTGTGATCTGTTCTATGTTTCTTTGTATATGTCAAATAAATCATTTTATTCTATTCTTACATGAATACCGCTTAGGACATTTTATCGTAACGAGACACTCAATTGGCGCCCCAGGTCGTCTCTCCATCTAGCACACGTGTAATTAGCCCATACATTGTAAGACTGTACACTTACAGAGAGTTGAGTAACGTTGATACGTTGTAGAAACTTCAGCAATTTATTTCCTTTCTGAAAGGAAAACTTTTGCATACAATACCATTTCAGCGAACGAGAAAGTGCGGTAATATCAAAGGAATTATTGCAATGGTCGGCTGGAACCAAACGCCACAAGTAAGTAATAGGCAGGGTGGCAGCTGCAGTGGACCCTTCCTGACAAGATTAGATAGGCAAGTAACAGGATAGTCATACATGCAGTGAAAGAGTATAAAAACGCCGTTATTTTATAGGAATTCGCCAAGTGAGGGTCAAGCAAATCAACAATATATTTTCTTACAATATATTTTAAGGTGACGTCGGTATCAAGGCTGCCAAGTTGAAGTGGGATTAGGAAGGTATGTCTCCCGCATGCAACCAAATAGGTGGGTCGTAACTGTATGGATCCCTGTGGATGGAAAGCGACACCGTGGAAGGCCTAAGAAGCGGTGGCGCGATGATTTGGACGCTTTTTATAGAGACTGGCGGGATTTAGTACAAGATCGAGAAAAGTGGAGAGATGAGGGGAGGCTTTTGCCCAGCAGGGGGACAGCATAGGCAGGATAAAAAAATATATTTTAAGGTATATTAATATATATTTTATATTTATTTATGTAATGTAAGTATATGTAGGTATATTTTAGGTACATATAGGTATTTTTTTACGTTTTTTCAATCCAGTCCATCCAAAGATTGCCTGGAAGAGATCCCTTTGAGCGATAAGGCCGCATGGGCGGCCTTATCGCTCAAAGCGATCAATGGTACAATGGTGTACCACCACGTATTAGTCTAAGTTTTCTAGATTAAGTTATTGTAATTTGGTATAACAACAAATAATTATCTAAGTATCTATCAAATGTTTATGTATGTGTATGGGGTTCTTCTGTTTAAATAAATATTTCATTATTCACATTTCATTTTGAGGTTTCAGACATATCCTAAAACCGAATTTAGTATAAAATCTTAAAATTTGGGACCTAGTACTAACAGGCGAGGACATTATCTTATATGTATAAGGGTAGGCATCTTGTCAGATCGATTTCGAAAACCTTAAAGCAAATATGGCTGTATTAAATGTGTTCCACCTTCATTATTATAAATACGGGATTGATCACGTACCGTCTTATCGGTATTTCGACCGACAATGTTTCGGTTCAATTCGTGAACCTTCATCAGGGTGAGTGCGATCCGCTCCGAATAACGTCTCGCCTCGCACCATGCCTGGTAATGTCCCCTACAAGATCGACGACCGTAAGAAATGAATGAAAGACCAATGAAATAGTCCGGATGACAGGTAAACGCTAAATGTCCTAATCTGTGTCCTGTGCGATATTTTTCCATTCATTCATTCAATCCATTCGCCGGAATCGTTTATGTTGTTTATTGAAATAGCTGCCATTACATTTGTGTGTTCGTGTTGATTATTGTTATTGTTTATTAATTTCTGCTAAAACATTCAGTAATTTCACAGTCCATAATAGTTCAGCTCATGAAGCTTCCATTTGCATTGAAACAGGTAAAACATATGTGCAGTTTGTTTGGTGAATCATGGCCTCTGAAGTTAATGTTATTTGGCGGCGCAGCATGACATAATCAAATTCATTGTTATTTTTTAGTGCCGCAAATCCACACAGACCACAGGCAGTCTCATCGTGATCACACTTATTGTGCATCAAACAGCACTCAAAGCGAGACATCACTGATCAACAGTTCAGCTCACGAAGCTTCTATTTGCATTGAATTAGGTAAAACATAGTTATGTTTGTTTGGTGAATCATGGCCTCTTGAAGTCGTTGTTCCTACCTGTTGTTCCACACATTAAGTTTGTCCCTCAGTTCAGTGTGCCTCTTGGTGAAGTCCCCTTTTAGCGTTTTTAATCGAGATCTGTTTCAGTCAATTCTGACAAATGTATATCTTGATAAGTTCAATATTATTCCCATTATTTGCAAACGTTATAATTTTTCTTATAGATGCAGTCATGGACACCCTAAATTTAACAGAGAGCACCATACCTGACCAGCTGGAACATGAAACTGAGACCCAAAATATACAAGGTGATTCGAGATTATGAGCATCAATAGGCAGGTAAACTGGTACTTAATTAAAAGAGAATATGTTCGTGGACAAATTTTGTACAAAATTCTTGATTTTATTGTCAATATAAAGATTCTGGGTACATAGTGTAGCGTAAAAAAATTGTAAATCTCTTTATTTTCAGCCTGTTCAACTCCAAGAAACAGAAAAAAGAGGTTGATCAGAGATTTAAAATCTTTGACTCTTAAATGCAAGTTTCTAAACAAGAAGTTTAGAAGAATAAAAAGTCAAAGTTGAATGTTGAATTCAAGACCAAAAGGATAACGCCTACATACTAAAACAAACATATGTGCAAAATTTCAAACTCGTACTCTTCGTAGTTTCGAAGATAACGTGAGGAGTGAGTGTCAGTGGACTTGTTTTCTATATCTAAGTAATAGAAGATTATGTATCTACTCTATTAATAAAAAATGTACCAATGCAATTTTTATGTTAGGATTGAATAAAATAGTTTGACTGCTTTGCTTGTTTTGTTCTTTCTTTGATGTCAAGTAATATTGGTAGTGCAACATAATATGGATGTAGGTATGTATGTATAATAAAACCTCATTCGCTGGTTGAATGCGCATGCTGGCAGTTGCCATAAAAGAGTGACCGAAAAGGAAAAAACACTTGTCAAAATCTATTGTGGCATCGGTCCATTCACTCCTCTACGCTCCAACTCCAATGTACGTCACATGACCGTCTGTAGGTAGTACATCTAAGTGGTCTGTGCCTCGCACTGCGCGCCGCTGCCCTCTGCGCGCGAGTGGACGGGCGGGGTGGTGGGGATTGGGTCAACTTGTTGACCAACTGTGTCATCATCACTGCTGCTCTCTTCGGTAGTTCTTGGTACAGGCAAACACACAACACTAACTATATCTCTACCAGGTTCACTCACTCTTCTGTCACTTGCATTATGACGACATGGCCTCCAGGCTGGCGGTAGAACTCATCCTCTATCTCTGTTAAAGTTCGGCACACGACTTATTTCTATCGCCTCTCGGATCTTGCGAGGAACGAAAAACTTCTCTCTCGCTAAGAGCCGGGCCTTGTCGAAACGTACTCGTATGTAGTGCGTCGAATAAGAATCTAGGGCATGTTCTGCCACTGCAGAACTGTTGGAGTCGCCATTCTTCATTGCACGTATGTGTTCAGTCAACCTAGTAGATACGTTTCTACCGTTTGTGTTCCACCTTCTTAGAACCGAACCTACAGACGTAAAGAAGACCTAGGTGATAGAAGATGATTTACACAGCGGCTGTTGGCACTCTAGCTGGGTGAAGGACACGCCGCTTTAGTGCCTACTGAGCACAAGTAACGTAGGAAAAACTTGAGTGACCAGACTGTGCAAATCAATATAATGATACCAATTTTTCTTGCCTGAACAGGATTCACAGGATCTTCTGTACATAATATAAAATGATGTCGCTTCCGCTGTCTGTTACCTTAGATCTTTTAAACTACTCAACGGATTTAATGGAGTTTTCAGCAATAGATAGATTGATTCAAGAGGAAGGTTTATATGTATAATACATGCATACATCTGTTTGTTTGTTAGTTTGTTTATTACCTTTACACGACTAAACGGCTGAACGGATTGCAATCAAATTTTGCAAGGATATAGATTATATCCTGGGAAAGGACATAGGCTACTTTTTAGCAAACTGCGCAAAATGAGGGCAATGTTTATTGAAAAACCACCCGTGCGAAGCTGCGGGCGGGTCAGCTAGTAAAGAATAAATAAATTTTGAGTTTAACCAGGTCATTCACAGACGTGTTAACCATTTTTACTTAGAAAACTTTCGTGATTGATTTCAATCATTATTATAAATACGGGATTTATCACGTACCGTCTTATCGGTGTTTCGTCTGACAATGTTTCGGTTCAATTCGTGAACCTTCATCAGGGTGAGTGCGATCCGCTCCGAATAACGTCTCGCCTCGCACTGCGCGCCGCTGCTCTCTGCGCGCGAGTGGACGGGCGGGGTGGTGGGGACCAACACCACATCGGATGCATGAAGGTAATTGAGTATCTATTAACAAGTGGTTACTTTGTATGGCGGGGTGATTATTACATACAATTGGAGGGTGTAGCAATGGGATCACCAATAGCTCCAGTAGTGGCAAATATATTTATGGAGTGGTTTGAGAGGACGGTAATGGATAGCGTACCCTGTAGACCGAGATACTGGTGGCGGTATGTAGATGATGTGTTCGCAATAGTACGAAGAGATAGCATAGAAACCTTACTTAGCTATCTAAATTGTAAACCTAAGATATCCTTCACGGTAGAGATGGAAAAAGTTGAATGCCTACCGTTCCTGGACGTATTGGTTATACGAGAACAGACAGGACGACTTACACATACAGTATACCGTAAGCCAACACACACAGACCGGTATCTTAGAGCTGACTCGCACCACCATCCAGCTCACTTAGCCTCGGTACCGCGTACTCTGATTAATAGAGCACTAAGGCTATGTGCCTCTCAGTACGTGAACCGCGTGCTCTCACACATAAAAGGAGTGCTGGAGCAAAACGGCTACGGATGGAGACAGAGCTGTCGAATTGCGGACACATCCACAAGATCACGCATAACTACGGTAAATAGAGCAGTAGCGTACTTACATTTTGTGAAAGGATTAACGGATAAGATCGGAAACTTGTTACGCCATAAGTACAGCATCAAGACGATATTCCGTCCTCAAACACAATTGAGACAGCTGCTGCATTCGCCGAAGGCAGAGAGCCTCTGGGCGTCCCTGGCGTATATATGATGCCGTGTGACTGCGGTAAATGCTACATTGGTGAAACAAAGCGTAACGTATCTACTAGGTTGACTGAACATATACGTGCAATAAAGAATGTCGATTCAAACAGTTCTGCAGTGGCGGAACATTCCCTAGATTCTAATTCGACGCACTACATACGTTTCGCCAAGGCCCGGGTTTTAGCGAGAGAGAAGTTCTTCGTTCCTCGCAAGATCCGAGAGGCGATAGAAATAAGTCGTGTGCCGAACTTTAACAGGGATAGAGGATGGATTCTACCGCCAGCCTGGAGGCCATGTCTTCATGATGCAAGTGACAGAAGAGGGAGTGAACCTGGTAGAGACATAGTGTTGTGTGTTTGCCTGTACCAAGAACTACAGAAGAGAGCAGCAGTGATGATAATGATGATGACACAGCGAGCCAACGCACTGTGCTTTCGTTGACCCAATCCCCACCACCCCGCCCGTCCACTCGCGCGCAGAGAGCAGCGGCGCGCAGTGCGAGGCGAGACGTTATTCGGAGCGGATCGGACTCACCCTGATGAAGGTTCACGAATTGAACCGAAACATTGTCGGTCGAAACACCGATAAGACGGTACGTGATAAAACCCGTATTTATAATAATGTGTTAACCATTATTTTCCATCACGTGTATGAGTCATTCTTCTGTAAGGCAAGACTGCCTATGGACGCTGCCCAGTTTACTCAAATCACAACAACGCATTTATCAGAAGCGCAACACGAGTAACTTCTTACACCTGAATACGAGCGAAATAGTCATAACTGAGATAGTTTCAAGTCGTGAATGTTCAAAGTAGCCGTTAACATGAACTAGTGTAGTGCGGAGATTAGCTGTCCCAACTAGCTCTATACTCTCAGGCAGACTTGTGTGGTGCTACCGCGGAACTCTCCCGAGAAACGTTACAAGATAAACACGACATAACAGTTTAAAACGAACAATAAACATAAATCTGGACAGAAAGAACGGAGCGAGCTGTACAAAGTTGTCAGGGCCATTTATATCGCACAGGGCTGAGATTGTATTGTACGTAGTTTAATATTTCTACATGTTTGTAGCAATTGTACCTACCTATTACCCGTGCGCGATAAGTTGGGACCTGAGCGCGGTGACGTCATATTGGCGTGTTTGTACCGCCCGCAAAAAAGCGAACATAACAAGCATCCGCCTGCGGCTTCGTCTTTGTTTTTTTTAACAAAATTTATTATGTTACTCAGGGAGGACGCTGCTTTTTATCTAATCTTTTTTACACTATTTGAATAAAATAAAAATACAATGTTTAAGTTTATACATTTATTTTATCTATTATTTACATTATCTCATCTTCGTCACTACTTAGTGGATTTATGCCTTCTAGAGGTTGTTCTTCGTCCTCAGTCTCACTATAATCACTTGACGAAGAGGTATCCGATAAATTTACCATTAATTGCGATTCATTCGTCTCTTGTAAGAGGTCATCGTCCCAATACTTTTGTCGAAGCCTGTCCACATGGTTGACTTCTTTTTTCCAGTCACTCTCACTTATGCTGGTAATTGCATCTCTCGTTAATTTTTCTATTTCCCTTTCTGACTGGTTGATATTTTTATCGGCTACTCTTTGCTTGACCAAATTCCAAATGTATTCTATTAGATTGAGGTCACACATGTATGGTGGTAGACGAACTACTTCGTGGCCATGCTCTTTAAAAAGTTCGTCAATCAAATATTTTTTTGGGGGCTTATTTATCTGTAACAAGTGATACATTTCAGATTTTGATGCGAACGGTACAATACGGGCGCCATCGGGGAAGTGCAGGGGAAGCGGTCGGGGAGTCGCATTCCTAGCAGGTCCCAAGTTATCGCGCACGAGTAATACTAATATTCTAAAACTACAACGGTTATGTCCATTGCGCAGCTATTTCTACCTCTTTTTGCCAGATGATGTATAAAATACTCTTATAAAGAAATGCAACATTGTCTAAAAATTTCAAGTCCATCCACTGACTCTATATCATGATAATCAGTAACACGTAGAGTCT
Organism: Philereme vetulata; assembly: GCA_918857605.2. Classification (NCBI taxonomy): domain Eukaryota; kingdom Metazoa; phylum Arthropoda; class Insecta; order Lepidoptera; family Geometridae; genus Philereme; species Philereme vetulata. The sequence goes on along the minus strand of OU975451.1, from coordinate 1,125,208 downwards.
GTCAAACGAAAGTAGGCACTCGCATTTTTTCGTAACTTTTTACATGGCAATACTAATGTGTTTCCACCTACGTACGCTATGATCTACAGCTGGGTAAATTTAGGGTGGTATAAAATAATAAATGTACGTACTATAAATAACTATAACAATAACGAATTGTAACCCACTCTTATCAACTGCAGATTAGTAATATTGAACAATTTTATAGGTTTTGTCATTCTGAACCGGAAAAATAGGCAAAAAATGCCTTTTCCCGAAGATGTAGGCAGGAACCACGGATGACCATTTCCCATGAATCTGACTTACGTCATTCGTTTCAGTCACTCTCTTAATATTCTTCAAATAGGTCGTCGTTTAAGGTAGGTACTCTTGACTTTTTTTCAACAGATTAGGGAAAATGAGAATCGGAGTGTGGCATCATTATTGTTCCCTAATGTTTGGGTTGCCACGCTGATATATTTTGAATTTGCCGCGATTTTTCAGGGTCTACTTTCATTTGACAGACTCTACACACAGCTACACTTCAAGCTATACATTTCCATATATAGCTATACAAGCTATACATATGCTGACCTCTCATTCTACGAAAAGCCTACACAATGCGAGGTCAGCTTATACTGGATATGTATAGCTTGATGTGTAGCCGTGTGTACATAGATAGATAGATAGATAGATAACTCTTTATTGAATTACCACACAAACAGAAATAATAAAAAAATAAGTACTGGGTTAAAATAAATAAGGCAATACAATGGGCGGCCTTATCGCTAAAAGCGATCTCTTCCAGGCAACCTTTGGATGGAGCGAAATTTTTAAAAATTACGGAGTGCGGTGTACTTTAGCGGATACATTACATTTACACATAATATATTCTAAGATATAATAATAATATGAAGTTTTAATCCTAATACTTAATATACTTATAAAATAGACTAATATATAGGTAAAATACATATAGCAAACTATACTAACAGATAAAATAAGTACATAAATAGTAAATAAATAACGCTAGGAAGATGACATCGTCAGGTAATGATGTTTCACCTTCAATTTGAAGACGTGTAAGGACGATGACCGTCTTACTTCTTCGGGCAGAGCATTCCACAGCTGAACAGCCTGGACAGTAAAAGAAGCGCTGTAAAAGGAAGTGCTGTGCGAAGGAGTTCTGAGTATCAAGTTTTCTGATGACCTAAGAGTATAGTTATTTGAAGAATGGAGAAATTCAAATCTATCTTTCAGATAGTGAGGAGAGAAGGGATTGAAAAGAATAGAATAGAGAAGAGAAAGGATATGCGTATTCCGACGAAGACGAATCAGAAGCCATTTAAGCTTTGAACGGAAGGGAGACACATGATCATATTTACGGAGGCCAAATATAAATCTAATACAAAAATTTTGTAAACGCTCGAGCTTGTTAAGCTGTTCCTCAGTGAGGTCCAGATAACAAGCATCAGCATAGTCTAGTACGGGATGTAAAAGCGATTGTGCAAGCGCAGTCTTGGTGGACGTAGGCAAAAAGTTTCGTAGTCTCCTTAGTGAACCAGCTGACGCAAACAACTTCCGGCTGGTTAGTTCAAGCTGAGCCTTCCATGAAAAGTTGCGGTCAATGATGATACCTAATTTCTTAACGGTTTCGCTGTATGGGATTGCTATTCCGTCAAAGACAACTTGTGGGACAGTGGACCAATCAGTTTTGCTAAGCGTTCTTGAACTACCTACAATAATGGTTTGCGTACATACAAATTTGACTCTTGACAAAATATTTGTCAACTTCTAATTCACTAGATCAAGTAGTCCTGGAATCCTACTAAGTACTCAATAAGCTCTGACATGTTATTGCTCAATAATTAAACCAACTTCTTATGAAGGCAATCAAAAAAAATACTTTATCTAAATAAATGTAACGAACACCATCTAGATCTGTGGTGGGAGCAAAATCTATTGTCAGTAACCATGTCGTAGCTGTGCTATAATCGTATGCGCCAACACGTGAAAGTCTTCTGAAAAAAAGTGTTAAACATTTGTAGACACATAAATACAATCTAGGTTAAAAGTCGTATCACGTCTCGTCCCGTAACGAGACAGAAAACTCTGAACACACAAAGCTGCCTGTTTATATTGTCTGTCAACTATGTTAATAGCAAAAACTTGGGCACTTGTTCCCGGGCCCCGGGGCGACGATCGGACTCCACATTTTCAAGGAAAATTAATTTTACAGATACACTTGGATGTTCACAAGTTTTGAGTGCCATTCGACTGCCGGGTATTGTTTGTCTCAACGTTAGGAACTTCCGAATACGGTAAGCAAAAGTATTGTATTGTTTTAGCGAGGACAATATTTCATTTCCTTTTAAATAGGTAATTTTAACTTTTACTTAGCTAAGGATGCAGATGGTGATAGGCGTCAGCGGATAATAAGTACCTATCTAGGTATATCTGATTTGTCCCTATAATCCCTACCTACTGATCTGATGTAAGTAGATTATAAAGGTGATCTATTTTATTCATTTTCTACAAACAATTAAAAAATACTTGTAGGAAACAAATGTCCTGAGCTTAAACATTAAAAAGCCGCTTCGCCGCACGAAGTTTGCAAGTCGAGTCAGTTAGGGACAATTCACGTGTGGGACAATTCCAGGATCATTACCAAGACTACGTCGTCGGAGATAACTGCCCCAACTTTGTTACAAATTCAACAAGTTATATCAATCTAGAACTTCATAGCGTACGATGCATGACAAGTTGACAACTATTTCATTTTCCCGCTATCGCGCGGGCACGGGCAAGCCATGCAGCGCCTGATGAAATTATCGCTGCTTATTTTCCTTTGTGCGCGTCTGAATTTGATTGTTATCGGACTTGTTATAAGCGCGCAACTTGTATGAGCTGATTTATTTGTCGGCTTCGTGACTTGAGTTACTAATGTGTAAACTTTATTTCATAGTTTTTATTTAGATATGACGGCAACCGTCTGTTTCTTTTTTTCTATAAAATACCAGAGTATTTCCACTAATAATGTCCAAAAGGCACGTAATTTAGCTAGTTAAGTTTTATAGAGCAAGCAATCTACCCAATTTCGTTCCTTTCAAAGTAAAAATTGGAAGCTCAGAAGCATGCGCAGATTAGCCAGTCCTTTACGAGTTATCTCGGAAGCCGAGGAAGTCCGTCGCTCCAATTTGCATGTTTCCCCAGTTTATAACAATTAGCCGGTTCCGGGTATTTTTCTTTATTACCCGGATTAACAACTCAGACGGTGCTGCCCTCTGCGACTTGCACTTAATTACCGGAGAAATGAATCGTCGAATGCCGTTTGTTTTCATACTTGGATAACGCGCTTGTTTGAACGGGGAATCGTAGAAGAGCGGATTTTATTACGCTCATAGAAATCAAATTATCGATGTTTCAAATAAAAATGGTGGTGTTGACTGTAGGATCATCCGTAGATGATGTTCAACTATAGGTACACACCATTTTAGAAATATGAATGATTGAGACACTAACAGAATCATGTAGCTCTACCAAAAGGAATCTTCGCTCCTAAAGTTTTATTAAAAATAAGGTTGACAAGAAGCTAAATATAGCGAATATTTAGCTTCTTCTCAATTTTATTTTTAATAAAACACACTAATTACATGCGTCGTCGATTGCTCATATTTGCAAACTTGTTCGCTTGTTTGCCAAGACCAAAAGACAACAATTGCCAAGATTCTGGTAAGTTGTGCCGGCGGGGTCTTGCGCAAGCAAGGTATTGGCTCATGCGAGTCTTTCCCCACCGCGCGAGATCAGAACAGTATCTTGTGGATCATTGGTGTAAAATTACGTGCTGCATAATGTACAATAGAATAATCGCATAAACGTGAACTCTTAAAAATGTGCTTATGTAGACGTATAAAAGATAAAAGTTGAGCGGAAACTTATCATAATGTGACATTTTCTGGAAGTTGTTTCATGATTCTAATGTTAGTCTAGTATGATTAAAAGCTTTGAGATAACTTTCCAAGATGAAAATCGAACTAATGACTACTCTGCTATTATGGTGTTTATTATTTGGGAGTGTGGTCGGTTTATTAACGCCGGTTATTGAAGTGGAACAAGGGAAGCTGAGGGGGCTCAGAAGTGTTTCCGGACAGAACCGGTATTATGGAATACCATACGCTACCAGTAAGAGATTTAAAGTGAGTTTAATAGAAGATCTGAAAACTGCTTTACAAAAACTGCATGTTTTATTTCATAATAATAATGTTACCTTTCGACTTGACTGTGAATCCATTTAATTTCTTACGATTAGTAAATTGTAAATCATTTAAATACATTTAAATTGTTTAGGTTTAAGCAATCGTAGGATAGGTCATGATTCTAACCTTGCACTCATAATTGACCTATAATATTTACGAAAAACAAGTAATGACGTTAGTAGGCATTTACGTCGACAGCTACGACCGCATTTTCTGTAGTCTCGATGTTTGGCAAGAGAAGAACAGCATTTTGGACCCAACACTAGGGTTCCATTATCATTGGTATCAGGAACTGTGAATACCTACCATGGCACTACAGCCTGCAAACATCTAGAAATTATTTCATAAACAATTTTCCAACCTAACAAAGGTTTTTTTTATTACTTTGAACCAGGTATCATAGGTACAAATGTCAACGTTCGTTATTGCGGTAAAAATTTTGGCAACTCCTAAAACTAACCAGGTAATTATGACTACGTAACTGATTAACAGAAATCCTTTTTAACATACAGCAAAGCTCCTAAAATTATTAGGTATAACGAATGAAAGAAAAATAATAAAAACTAAAAAAATACACTAAAACCTCTACTGATGAGTTTGCTTTCTATTTCAGCCTCCAGAACCGCCGCCTAAATGGGTTGAAACCTTCAATGCAGTATACCCGTTTGGAGCCTGCGCTCAGATCATCTCATTCCTTATGATCGGTCAGGAAGACTGCCTGCACCTCGACGTGTACGCGCCAGAAGACGCAAAGCCAGGAGACAAATTACCTGTTCTCGTGTTCATCCATGGAGGGGCCTACTACTACGGTAGTAAATGGCACTATGACCCTCAATTTCTAGTCACGAAAAACGTCGTAGCAGTCATTGTAAATTACAGAATGGGTATTTTTGGGTTTTTATGCATCAACGGAATCTCTAATCTTGGGTTAAGGGACCAAGTGGCAGCTTTGAAATGGATTCAAAGGAATATAGCCGCGTTTGGAGGAGATCCTGATAATGTGACCGTGTCGGGACAGAGCGCTGGTGCTTCTGCAGCAGCGATGCATATGCTGTCAAAATCCAGCGCGGGACTGTTCCATAAAGCTATTTTGCTGAGTGGAACTCCACTGGCACCATGGGCTTTCAACATGGAAGCCAGAACACCAACGTTCGAAGATGCAAGAAAAATCAGAGATATAGAAAGCGAGGAAGACGTATTTGATTTGTTTAGTATTTCGACAGTCACAGAGATTCTAAACAGCACTAAAGACACATCAATAAACCCGAGATATTTCAAATACTCCCCGTGCGTAGACACAAACTTCACCGACCCATTTTTCCATGACACGCCTTTCAAAACTATAACTTCCGGTAACTTTAATAAAGTCCCGATTATATCTGGGTTCGCGAGCACGGAGGGCACGCTGTTCTACGGTCTGCACGACGATAAAACTCTCAAAGAATGGGACGAAAATTTCGCGGAAAAACTGCCTTCGGTTTTTTCCTGGTGTTCAGCGAATAAGGAGCTGATAACCGACAAGTTTCGGGCGCGGTATTTCAGAGAGGAGATAAGTGAGGCGTCTATGCGGGGGGTAGTAAACTTTTACTCCGATTGGATGGCGTACGCCACCGCTGACGCTTTCTCGAACCTAATAACCGAACACTCCGATCAGCCGATATTCAACTACATATTTTCGTTTGAAGGTGGTCGTAACTTTGCGAAGAGTATCTTCGGCGCAGGCAGTAAGCTGGCCGGCGCGTCGCACTCTGACGATATATTCTACATATTCAAGCCGGGCGGGCTGTCGCTGCTGCTGTCGAGCCCAGATAAGCTGTTTATAGACCGACTGACCACGATGTTGACCAACTTCATGAAGTTCGGGTAAGTTCGCGCGTAAACAAGATTATGGGAATTGGGAACTAATCTTGGGAAAGTTTGCCAATTATTGGATACACCATCCAATGTGCGTGTGTATTTAGGTGAGGCTAATACGACAACTTGGGCAAATTTTCTGTACCTACTCGTTAACCGTTGAACAACCATTTCAAAATATCTGGTACTTAGGTTTAAAGGTCAGTGGGTAAGTGTGCATAGAGTGCTCTAACTCTAAACCTAACTACCTTTACGAAAATGTTTATAATTAACTCTTTTATTCAAACATAGCAAACCTAAGTTTTTTTGTGTTTTTTTTCATAAGCTTAATTTTATTACACAATTTTCTGCAAAACTGTTGCGCTTAAAACTGCAATATATCTGAATATTGATCATTATTGACGACCAAATGGTGACCCTTCAATGTGTAAGTATCTCGACTCAGATGTAAAGTAGAAGAATGCTTATAATACTGCTTAAGCAAAGATACTAACACATTGACGGCAGCTCTAAAAAATATGCCATTTCTCCATACTTATTCAAAACTATTACAAAGTTAGAACTATTAATACTACACATTTTTGTAGGACATTGGAAGCTAAAATGATGCCAAGATTAGCAAACAATTTTGCCATCCATTGCACACATTAATGCCTACTTTACAGCGCAGTTATGCAAGAAACTTTATACTTCCTTATAATAAGTAGGTACCAGCCATGCAATAACTTTAACTACCTTTACCTATCTTCATTTAAAGGAATGTTTCAGAACCCGTGACTAAAGGAGCTACGTAATTACGTTTCCAGTCCTATTAATTAGTCCTACGGTAGATCAAACGCTCCTTTTAAGGGTTCCGCATTTCACTAGGAACCCTTATAGTTTCACAATTTTTGACTAGAATTTATATATTTATATTCGTGTTTATAAAAGTTATTTAAATAACGAATCGAACCAGTAAACTAATGTACTTAATATGTTTTCCAGAGACCCGACTCCATCCTGCACCAGATTGCTGCCAGTACGCTGGCCGGCGTCCACCGCCAATAGGTCTATCAGTATGTTGCTGGGACGGACTCTGAAGGTCGTGGAGACACCAGCGAGCCACAAGGGACAGTTCTTCTTGGATTTACTGTGTCAGTACGGACAAGAAGGATACGTGCCTTGTGAAAGTCAGATGAAATGTGGTTTGAAGGAATAAATTGTGATTTTTTCGGGATATTTGCCCTTTATAGTGAAAAATGTGTTCAGAATCGTGTTAGTAATTATTTTTTTAACAATTGATATTATTCGAAGCTTCTACCTCAAAATAGTTGTATCAAATATGATATATTACCTATTTAAATAGAATATCATTTAACATAAATCTGGTAACTAGAATATTTTTAATTAATGTAAATGTAGGTGTTAATCCCATGTAATACTAATCCCTAACTATTAGATATATTAAAATTTTACGTGGGAACCAGACCAATCACAAAAATCACTCGTTTCGTTGTACCTAAGGCAAACGTACATAATAAAATAAAACAAATAATTTGTATTATTGTTTTTAATAAAATACCATAGAATAATAAATCTACAAATCAACATTGCGTATGATAATTCAAATTTATTTATTTCGGACCACATAAAACAATCCATTACTGTTAGTAAATAAAAAAACCGGTCAAGTGCGAGTCGGACTCGCGCACGAAGGGTTCCGTACCAAAAATCACGTTATTTGTATAGGAGCATATTTTATTCTGTTTTTAGTATTTGTTGTTATAGCGGCAACAGAAATACATCATCTGTGAAAATTTCAACTGTCTAACTATCACGGTTCATGAGATAGATATAGCCTGGTGACAGACGGACAGACAGCGGAGCCTTAGTAATAAAAAATAAAATAAAATTCGTTTATTTCAGGCACAAAAATACGACCCATATCACATACAAATAAAAAATACACTAAAAACAACAAAATTGAGAACCTCCTCCTTTTTTGTAGTCGGTTAAAAATACTGAATATGCCACGGAGCAGATGATCCAGTGTAGTCATTTTTTATTTCCGTAAAAAAGGTAAGGTAATAAGGTGCCATTTTACCTTTTGGGTACGGAACCCTAAAAACGGTATAAAGTCACGTTTGTTGTATGGGTTTGTTGTACATTTGTTTTATTTTAATTTAATTATTTATTTTTAAAGTGAATATATAACTAAATATTCTGTGAATATTTCAAGCGTCTACCTGTTGCCGTAATCATTATCGAGCAAAAATATCACGTTTGTTGTATGGGAGTCCCCTTAAATATATATTTTATTCTATCTTTAGTATTTGTTGTTATAGCGTCAACAGAAATACATCATCTGTAAAAATTTCAACTGTCTTATCACTTATTACGGTTCCTGGTGACATACGGATAGATAGACAGACAGACGGACAGACAGACAAGTCTTAGTAATAGGGGACGCTACGGAGTTTTACCCTTTGGGTACGGAACTCTAAAAATGAACCTAAAAGTAAATGTGAGTAAAAATCTATTTAAGTAAGTGCAACTTTGCACCAGAAGGAAACTAAATAACACTGTACAAAGTTGGAAGCACTTGATTAAGAACGGTTTTATAACCCGCTTGGGACCAATCGAGTCAATATTTGTAAATTTTCATTGTGCTTCAAACCACATAAGTCAGCAATACCAGCTTTAAGCATTCCAGAGCTTTATTAATTCCAGTTGAAAACAGTCTATGCACAGTTGAGTGCTCCAGGCTCACAAGGCTTCGTACAATTTTCAACCACATACAATTTACCGGCAAAATTCTACGTCTGACCGGATGATTCGCTCAAACAATGGGATATCAAGTTACTACCAGGGTTGGTATAGCCGAGTTGGTTTAGTGGGATCTATCAGGACTTCTAATCCGATAGTTTTGGGTTAGAATCTCCAGCTTTTTTATACAGAATGAATTTGTAAACAGTCGTATACCATAACCCAAAACTATAATCTGTATATGCTTCAATGCAATAATGAGGTTGAAATCCACCTTCTTATGAATTGAGGCGTCTTTGTAACTTTATTGCAGTTTCTTCGAATCAGTGGATTTTCTACTTCTAATTTTCTACTTCATAAATGTGAAATGAGAGCCAAGTTCAATATTATGTATGATACATGCCTTGGTTGTTGACTTCAACGACAAAAGAAGTGAGATCTAAATGGGTGCCAAGTTCAATGGTCAGTCCTCAAATTTATTTATAACAACATAAAATATTTTATAACAACTTAAAATATCACTTAGAATAATATATCGAAGCCTAAAGTCTGACTTGACTAGTTCTCATATACGAATTATTATTCAGTGCCTACTAAAACAGTCATGGAAGAGCCGTATGTTCGATGGCTAGTTTCTACCAGCAAGCCAAATTTACAGAAGAATAAAATGAGAACTTACAGCTTAGAACTTGCGAATGCTATTATAATTCGTAACTGAAAACTAGCCAAGTCAAAACTAGCAAAGTTTTGATATATCTATCTATAGGGTGGTCGGTCAGTCGGTCAGTCAGTGATAAAAATGTCGATTTTTGGACGTTAATATATAACCGTTTGAGGTGTGTTTATGAAATTTGGATTACGTATCTCGCAAGTCGCAATAAATGAGCCAAATTTGACATGTTTATGTGAAATAGTTTTTGAGTCATGAGGTGGTCAAAAGTGGCTCCAAATGGTTAGTGTAATATTACACACGGTGCTGGTCGCCAGTTCTCAGAACTTGAACTTGGCTTGACACGCTACCGGGTGTCTAAATAATAAATCAGTAATGTTAGACAATACACACGGCGCTATCTAGCACCATACTAAGCAAAGCTTGTGCTAAGGGAACCAGGTAACTAATAGAATACTTAAATACACTTTTTTTTGTAAATACATAGGTACTGATAGTATCAAAGAGAAACACCCAGACCCAAAACCAATCAAAGTCAAAGTCAAAATCTTTTTTTATTCATTAAAACCACACGGATTACTTTGAAACGTCAATTTTACTGCCTGTTCCTTCGCGACCAATCCAGGAAAGATAGGCAAGAAACAAGGCTGATTGTTTTTTTAATGTTCCTTTTAGAATACATAACAAAACATAACATCCCAAGCTTCTCTATCATCTAAATAATCCAATATTCTGTAGTAGTCAATTTTTGTACATCACTTGGGAGTTTGTTATAAAAGTGTACAACTAACTTTATGGAGTCTACAAGTGGCAACAGCGAGGTTATCTTTATTTCTAGTATTAAAATTATGATTATCGCTATTTTTCTTAAACAAATTAATATTTTTGTGAATATATGTACATCAGATTTTCATAGATATCATAATATTACAAGGGAATGTCATAATATTTATTTCTTTAAACTTATGTTGTAATGATTCTCTGAGGCCCATATTATAAATTGCACGAACAGCTCTCTTCTGCAGCATTCCCCCACAGCAGTATGCCGTATGACATAATGTTGTGGAAGTAGCTGAAGTAAACTAGTCTAGCTGTGTCTACGTCTGTAAAAAGACGGATATTTATGACTGCGTATGCCGCAGAACTAAGTCACTTCGACAACTTATCAATGTGAGGGCGCCATTGAAGCTTATTATTATTATCTAGGGTTATATAAAGAATATGGTGGTGTCCACAAGAGCCAACTGTTCGTCTGTGATTTTTATATCTGCTTTATCTTGTGTGACATTAGGTAGTATACATCTAGTGTACTTATCTACATTGTTTTCTTTACATTTAGAAGTAGATTGCTTACATTGAACCATTTTACGACCTTAGAGATTGCATTGCATCGTCAAAATCGGTTTGTCCTCGCTTTAATATAAATAAAAGTTAAATTTAAATAAAAGTGACGTGTCATCTGCAATGATATCTGTAGAGCATGCTAACATTTGTTCCGTGACGGGAATCGAACCAGCAACCTCCTGCGTCTCAGCCGGCTATTCGCCCACCGACTACGGGTTTTTGAAGATTTGCAATTGAAGGCAATTGAAGATGATTGATGCAACGCCTTTGGGACCCAATTCTTTTAAACCAATCGTTTCTCTATGACAATGGTGTCGTCGCAAAATCGCCATTATACCTAGATACCTTTTACTATTCTACTAAAGCAATATGTTTTCAATGACCGCCTTTGCTATGACAACTCCATTGAAAATTTGGCAGATTATAACAGAAACAAAAATCATAATCATTAAATAACGATATGGCTCCATAACCGTTTTATTCTTATAGATGAGAAGAATTGGGCTCCAGGTAGCAAGTAGCAGCACTAGCTATGAACTTGCGTTCTATAAATCACGTTATGTAGATAGACGGTGAGGCCTCGGCAGGGCTCGGACGAGCCGGACTCTAATAAAATAGAGAATAAATCTAAAACGCGCCGGGACCGACCGGATTTATAAATATGCAGATCAAATATTAAAAGGAGAGCCGCAAGATGATCTCGATGCAAAGAGTTAGGAATGTGGAGAAGGGTTCCTAACTTAAAATAAATAGTATATATACAGATAAATAAAACACTACGTTACGAAGGGGACAGAAACCGTAAAACACAGGGTGCTGAAGTGAACGATGACAATATTCAAACACAAAATCGTACATAATTCTTAAAAAAATATAGAAAGAAATATTTTTAATCCATAACAGTTGACATCCACTAAAATATCATTATACTTTGCGAGGTAATTACGAGAAAATACGGACATCCTTGTGCACATTACTGCACTGCATTCGTCCTCAAGTTGCGCTTTGGATAAATTAGGTAGGTATCATAGGAAAGTAGGTAAACAGTACATTCCTTGAAACTGATTCTTTTGCACATTTAAAGAAAAAACCCTTGTTTTTTTATTGATTCGTGTCGTACCGTAAACTGGGGTTACTTTGAATCACGGGTTGTCTTTGATAAAAACTTTGATTTTTGATTTTTCAGTAAAATTACAAACGTAATATTCCTGAAACGGAACGTTGCTAGCGGCATTTTTTTTAGAATGGCAGCATTGTTGAAATAATAAACCCATTTCTGTGTGCGCACGGGCAAAATAGCATAGATTAATTGGAAAAAGTGAGTTTTAAGTAATCATTACATTAAATGGTAAAGGAGAACGGGCATAAGTGTATGGAAGCTGGTCTACCTTGCAATAAAAATGAGTCATATGTCAATATAAAGGTAATTCTATGTATTTTCATATGTAGAAAGTCGCATTTCTCTAAGTATTGTCCGATCTGAGTTCTACTAAAAATTGAATCTGATAATATTTAGTGCCAAACATTGAATATCGTGGTAATTAAAAAAACATTTTGTGTAATGTAATGATTTTATTTAAGTTAGGTAAGTAGTAATACAAATAAAAACAACATCTTCTTAAAAAATCAAAACAATATGTTATTAAACATCATCATCATCATCATCATCGATGAGAATACTGTTAAGGAACAATGCAGGTTCATTGAACCCTTCATGACGGGCATAACCTACGTACCATATAATTGACAGTACATGGGCACAAGTACCTATAGTACGTCGCCCTGTCAAGCAGGTACAATAATATTGTGTAATATTGTTATTAATATTATTGATTAATATATAACAAAAATATTTCCTGGCTCGGACATGTCGAGACTGTATACGTCCACGTAATAGCCAAGCCTCTTCGTTGATATCATATTGTGCCAAATCTTCTAGAGCGTTATCTCTATACGTCTCGATTATATAAAGACCATTTTGTAAGTGCTCGCTACAATATGATCGAGCGAGCTTTAACTGGTAAGTTCCCAAGGCAAAATGTATGACTTGTTCTTCACTAAGCCTTGGGAAGTTTTCTATTTCATTTGCTTCGATTCGCATGAAGTCTGCTCTCCTATAATTCAATCTCTTTGCTTCCACATAATTGTGCAATGTGTTTGGTATGTGTATTTTAGCTCTTATTGAATTCAAAAAGGCTGCTGCGTGTGAATTATCTTCGATGGGGGCGTGGAAGTGGTTTAGAATGGCTGCAGCTATTTTGAAGTCAACAAACATTTTTGGCAACGTTTTATTAAAATAGTTTTGACGCAAAAGTTTAAAATCTCGCTTAAATCTCCCATTTACTACTTCCACCACCCATCGGCACATGGTGACCAAACGAGACTGATTAGCTTGTTCTGTAGTGAGTTGATTTTCTCTTCTGTGTTTAGTTGGTGGCACATGATGTTCGTAGCCACAAGCTTCTATATCCTGCAAACTATCTCTAAATCCTCTGTCTAGGATAAACGCATCATTACGTTCGAGTAACCAATGCAGCGGCTCATCTTCGTTATTCATTATTTCACTCATGATCTGGGCATCGGTTCTGGTAGCGGCAAATGGCCCTTTGACATCTAATATATAGCCGTCCGTGAATACCATTAAAAACGGCTTCAACAAGTTTTGATATTTGTGTAAGCTGTATGACAGCCGTTGAAACAAAAAGTTGGAGCTTTTGTTAATATATATATATATGTACCGTCACATATAATTATGGCTTTGATGTTTTCATCGTTTCCAAATAAAGCCCTTGGAATTGTTAAGTTTCTTTGAAGGATATCATTTCTGGTAATGTGGTCCACACCTAGATGCAGCACAACGTAATCGTTGCTCAGACATTCTCGAACTATAGGCAAAAAACGTTCTAGTTTTCGACGAGACATATGAAATAACGTTGCCAGTCTCTCATCAGAGTCTCCAGTTCTAAGTTTTGTTAAATAGATGCCTAATGCAGTTCCAGGCTGGTTACAACGTTCACTTAGTGACGGAGTTTGTTTTAATATAGCTTCGAACTGATCGTAAGTGCGCCCAGTCCATAAGTGCATCTCTTCATTAGACAAGGTGCCTCTGTTTTCGAAGTCGATTCTGGGCTGGTTGTTAGCAGCCATTCTCATCAAGTCACAGAGCGATGTAAACTGAGCGTCATTAAAATCATGTGTCACATTATACATTTGCGGCAGGTTGCTCCATTCATTATTTTGTAAGTGTTCTGTACACACCCTAGCGCTATCAGGAATAAAAAGCTTGCTCTCACAAAATACATTTATTCTTATCGCGTTTGGTATATGATTACGGGTAATATTAGCACAGTTGTTGTAAATACAATGCACCGAAGTGTTCGGTGCCCTCGTGTATTCTTGAGAGTGCAATGTACCAGGCGCTCGCGCCGCTTGCTGTGCAGGTCTATGATCACGCTCAGTCCTCTGCCAACATCGGTGACACAAGCTTCGAGTACTGTCGAACACCACCTGAAAATAATAACAATTAATACTTAAAATAAATAAATCCTATGCCTAACTACTCAATATAATAAAAATAAAAGGTAACTAACCTCCAACACAGCATGTTGTTGTATAAACGCGGCGAATTCTGGTCGTTCCCTTTGCAGGTTATCAGCCAAGATATGCTGCTGGTACCGTCCGCGGTAAAGTCCTCGACGACACATCACACAGTTTCGAAAAACTTCCATTATCGGTAGGCAGTTCAAAAGTCAATAAGTCGAGCCAAAGTTAACACATTAGGGAAAGAAACAGGGTCCAAAAGCAAGCCAGGGTCAGTAAAAACAGAGAAAGAAGTTCAAACACAGCACTATCGTAACAAGACGTGACGTAGCCACTCACTTGATGCGATGCGACTGATTATTGTAGCCGTCCGGCGCGGCGCGTACACAACCGTTCCCCTCCCCCACGTACGCATCCCTCTCCCCACGGCCCTTACATTGCTCTTCTCCCTTCTCGCTCTTGCTACTGCATTGTATAGGAGCCTTTATGTATGGATATAGTAATCGTGAAACCGTTATTTTATGTTCTTTAAAACAAAAAATGCTGGTGTTTGCATGGCTGTAACTCAAAACGGACAGACTTTTGGGGAAAGTTCCAATAGTATATTTTGATGTACTATTGTATGCCAATTCGAAAATGTGCTGCTCATTTTTATTGGACTGTAGACCAGGATGCCCGTTCTCCTTTAGCGTTTTATAACTTTTCATAAAACTTGTATACGCGTTATTTACCATGAAGTTAACGAGTGTTGTTCATAGGGCAGTCAGTATCCAAGAGGCCACAAAAAATGATTTGATAATATAACCTCAATACTCTCGTTATTACTTGACTTTTAATAAGGAGTGTCTTTGATTGATGAGACCTATGGTGTGAGATTGATCAATGATCAAAGTACCTCATAGCTTATTGTTCTTTTGAGAGTTTTGCATTTCAGTTTAATTTCTTCTAAGGTACTTATTGTTGTCTACCAGGAAAATGCCACGGGTATATAAAAAGAAATTCGGATCACGCGATTATAAAAATTGTTCCTCAACGCGCATGAAAGAAGCGCTTGAGCAAGTAGTTGACGGCAAATTGAGTATAAGAGGTGCGGCAGCACGTTACGAGTTTCAAATCAAATTGTATTTATTGCGCAATATGGGTAATAACACAGAACATAAAAACAATTGTTTTTTTGTGTTCTGTGGGTAATAACAAGGTGTTGTACAGTTTTTGTGTAGGCACAGCCATATTCAGCGTTTAACGCATGCAATGTTAAAGTTACACATTCATTTTATTATAATGTTTTTGCCTCTAAGAGCAATGTCAGGTTTAAAGATTTTATAATCATCTCAAAAAATCTTGGAATTTTCCGCATGTGTTCGGATAACACTATAAATAAAAATACTATTTGAAATAAGCAACGCGACATCTCTTGTCAATGTACTGAACTGCAACGTTCGGCATTGAGCAGGTACAAAGAACTATATAAGTTTTCCTGTAGATGGAGCTAACGGCGCTTTAGTCGTAATTCTGAATGATCTCACTAATTTCGACCTAGACGTGAATTGCCTTGTAGCACAGATGGTAGTGCATCCTCGTATCAAGAGGAAGGTCGCGGGTTCAAGTCCCGTCTAGGCTTTAAATTTGTGAAATGATTTTAAAAAATCTTGGAATTTTCCGCATGTGTTCGGATAACACTATAAATAAAAATACTAATGTCAGGTTTATTTATTTACAATAATAACAATTATTCTTTGCAGCTCTTACCTCATATGAAATTTAAAACAATTAAAAAGTATTAATAATATAGGTAAGTTAAACTTAAAATAAAAATAAAATTATAATTGGTCAATCAAAATTGCCATCGGCTAGGTAATCATTAACACTATAGTGTGCTAATAAAAGCTTTTTCAATTTCAATTTAAATAAATTTAAACTAGGAGCATCCAGCACACTCTTTGGGAGATGATTATACAAACGCACAACCATGCAGACCACACTTTTATTGTATAAAGCAGTCTTGTTTCGGGGGAAACAAATTTTATTATTGTGTCTTTTACTTATACGGATTATAAAAAGATCAATATTATTTTTAACAAATGTCAATGCTTCATAAATATAAAAGCAGGGAAGCGTGAGTATCTTAAGTTCAGTGAAGTAAGGTCTGCAGCTATCAGTTTTCTTGGGCTTGCATATGGCTCTGATACATCGTTTTTTACTTATAAATACCCGGTCTTTAAATGTGGAATTACCCCAGAATATAATTCCATACCTTAGTACGGACTCTGCATATCCGTGGTATGCAGTTGTGATGGCAGAAACATTTACAATTTTACAAAGCATGTACAGCGCATATGAAAACTGACTAAGCTTTTTACAAATAGTAGTAACGTGAGCTTTCCAATTCAATTTAAAGTCAAGGTTTAATCCTAGAAATTTTGTAATGTCAACATGATTAATTGTATGTCCTAGATAATTAATATTAATGTCAGATTTATTAAAGCCTTTGCTGGAAAATGTCATAAAATTAGTCTTTTCAAGATTTATTACCAGATTATTTTGTTTTAACCAGTCAATTATTAATTCTAGGGTAAAGTTGATAGTAGCTTCTAGATGGAGTTTGCAAGTATCAGTGAATATCACTGTACTATCATCAGCAAATAACACTATTTGATCAGAAATAACTTTAGGAAGATCGTTTATGTAGATGATAAAAAGAAGTGGACCTAAAGCACTTCCTTGCGGTACTCCATGCTTAGTTTCTCGAAATTCCGATTGGTAAATAATTTCTTTTTTGATTTAGGACAGATTCGTGTTATTTCAGTCGCTTGCTTTCTATTGCTTAAATATGACTTAATGAGTTGTAGAACGTTACCTCTTACACCATAGGCTTCGAGCTTGGTTAATAAGATATTATGGTCCACATATTCAAAAGCCTTACTTAAGTTCATATATAGAGCACATACCATCTTATTTTTGTCTAGATTGCTCATTACGGTTTGTAAAAATATTTATAAATTTTTACAAACCGTAATGAGCCAAATTAATAGATTTACCTTTACGGAACCCTACTTGTTCTGCAGCATAAATATTATTTAATTTAAAAAAAACTAGACAATGTTTTGTTAATAACCTTTTAGAATATCTTTGAAAATACTGGTATGAGGGCTATAGGTCTATAACAATTCATATCATGTCCGTCGTTTTTTTAAATAAGGGTTTGATTATAGTTTTTTTTAATTTATCGGTGAATATTCCAGAGACAATAGATACATTTATGATGTGGCTCAGCACTGGAGAAATGTATTCACTTGTTTCTTTTATTATGCTGGTACGTACATCATCATAACCAGTACTACTACAGTTTCGCAATGAGATTGTAATACGTTGAATATCACAAGGAGTAGTTGGTGTCATAAATATGGATTTAGATGAATTGGATGTCATATGATAGCCTTGAGGGTTTGATTGAGTTGTTATTACATCAATAAAGTAGATATTAAACAATTGAGCAATGTCAGTGGGATTGTTTACAGTTTTGCCATTATTCTTTAATTCATTTATTTCATTTTAGGGATATTATTTTTACTTTTATTTATCACAGACCAAGTAGCTTGTTAGTGGCAATTTTAATATAATAATCGTTTTGGGATTTCTGAGTTAGTTTTATTATTCGGTTTAGACGACTAGAATACTTTTTAAAATTAGATTTAGTTAATTTATTACGGTTCTTTCTATATTGCCACAGTAGTTCACGCTTACGCTTTGAGCATACTTTAACACCTTTAGTGACTTATAAATACCCGGTCTTTAAATGTGGAATTCCCCCAGAATATAATTCCATACCTTAGTACGGACTCTGCATATCCGTGGTATGCAGTTGAGACGGTTATCTTTATCTTTATCCACTTAAGCTTACTATGAGTTCCAATTTTGAGTATCATTACCGGAAAGCAGAGGTTATAGAACAGTGTAAATTGGTCATGGAACGAATTGTAAGCTACATTTGGACATTCAGCATTGTACACATCTGTAAATGATAGGGAGGCTAAGCAATTTTTGAATTTCTCCACATTATCTTTGCTGTAATTTCTTCTTTCAGTAAACCAGTACTTTAGTGAGCAGTTTTCTTTCACCGGGCAAGATAACAGCTGTGCCGTATGATCTGATAATGCAAATTCAAGTACTTTTACTTTGCATTCCCTTACATTTCTGTGTTCTTATCTGGCTTGAGCAAATTTAAATTAAAATCGCCACATATTATAACCTTTCTCTTAGAAAAACAGATATCGTTTAGTATGGAATCTAGACTATTGAAAAATTTGTCCACGTCTTTAGTGAGAGTTTTTGGAGGTCTATAAACACAAATTATTATCATATTATGCTTTTGCAGTTCAATTGCACAGCATTCCACGATACCTTCGATACAAAATTTATTTACTTTTGAGAGCTGAATACATTTATGCTTATTATGAGCCAAAATGCACGAGCCGCCATACCGATTCCTTCTAGTGTAAGCAGACGAAATGTTGTAGTTAAGCACGTGAATATACCTAAGGTCATCTTAAACCATATCGTGTTCAGTAATACAAATAACGTCTATGGGTAACCTTTGCTCCTCAAGATCATCCAAATGTACTGACAAGAGGTCTGCTTTGGAATTTAAACCATCAATATTTTGGTGTAAAATATGGATCTCTTTATACACGAAAAAGCTTATTAGTTTTTTTTTGCATTAGACACACAAACGGATTCATCCAATGGCTGCACTGACAACTCATCAGTTTGAGTACTTTGTTGATACCTTGTATTGGTTTAACTTTCTTTGCCTTAAGGGCCTTACAATATTGGTCATATTCAGTCTTGTTGAATATATATAATATTTCACGTAATAGGTTTTGACAAGCATGCAGCGCGACAACCTACGAGGAGGTATTTCCATTGAGTACCTCATATCTACAAATCTTACATTACTAAATCTCAGACATTTAAATCTTAGTTCATAGTTGAGCTTTTTCTCATTTAAATAATAATTATGGGGGACTTCCGATAACAAAACGTTAGTGTGCTGAACAGACATTAGCCAGCTGACTAAACAAGATTGTAAATAAAGCGGTGACTTGTCATTGCAACCACCTAAAACAATTAAATAGTCTTACTTATCTAAACTCCGTATTTCGGTATTCTCAGCGGAAAGTACTTGCATAGTAGCACCGGTCTTCCAAATGCAGCTTACTAAGTAGCGGTCACCCACCAAACGCTGTACTGTATGCCGCATGTTGCGTCCCTGGTCATCTCCAATGATAATAATACGATTTTGTAGGCGTAATGAAGGCTGCGAGTCGTGAAACGTAGTTTCCCTAGTAGTCGTGTGTTGATTTGAAACATGGTCTTCTGATGGCTGGTTCGATTGTACTATAGCCATACTTGTGCTCGCTGAAGATGATTCCGGGGGTAATATTTGCTTAGGCAAGTTAGTTCTTGCAGGTGAATTATTTTTTGGAGTTGTGTAGCCACATGATTTTTGATGTTTTTTCTTACGTCCCGATAAGGACGTGGTTCTTATTTTTTCTGATGACGTAGTGACTAATTTATAGGTCTCAATGGTTTTTGAACTCTTTTCTTAATCAGATTTTAGCTTAATGTTTTCAACGATAAGGGTCTCAATTTAGTTATGTGCTACTATTAAATCATTTTTTAGTAATTTATTTTTTTCTTTCAAGTCAATAATTGTCTGACTTTCATCAAAGGACGAGTTAGGCAGACTTCTAATTGAAATGTCTAATAAAGACGAATCGTCCTTAGACAGATTCACCAACGAACTTAATCGTCGTTTTTTCCTATATTTTCGTTATATTTCCTATATTAATTTGTTCATCATTCATTGTTGTCATTCTTGTTATTGGTACGCACGGTATAGGTTTATCAAAACCATATCCGAACTTGTGAGATTTGCTTGCTGCTACTGAACACTAGGTGGCGCTGTCTATCAAATTGTGACTTGTTAAGGCTGTGTATCCGAATGTAGGTGTAGTCTATGGTTCTGTTGTTTTTTCTAATGATGGCAGCATTGATAATAGTGACATTTCGTAACCAATCCAATCAGCTGATTCGCTTTTTCGATGTGTCAGAAAAATCTAATTCCTCTGTTTTAGCGAATCGTAGTGGTTTATATTTGGAGAAAATTGTTATAACTGTTGTTTTGAATTACTAAACAGTTTATTGATAATTTGGAATTCTCACCGAGGCTTTTTCTGGTATATTTAGCAGTGTATTAGTCCTTTAAAATAGCTTCAGATAAGGATCTAACCTCCAACTGTTTGTTTCCTTCGGATTTTGGTTAACTGGGATGATTTAGACACAGGATTTATTTTAAAAAGGTAAGAGCTGTCTCAATACGTGTTTACTTTACGACCACCGGAAGTCGAACCCTGTTTGCGTTACGGATATCGATGATGATAATAACATTTCCGCCACCGCCGATGAAAACAGAGCTTCTGAAATTGCGATTCCTGAAACATATGCAGATTTAGAAGTAGGAAGATACATCTTGACACAATTTTTCTCGCAACGAGGCAAGAAAGTCTGTCGCGTCATCCAACTAGAGCCTCTGACAGTTGAAGGATTTAAAATAATCAAATGAAACAAAATAATATTCTGCTTAGTACGAGATGATATATCGCCAATTGAGTAGACTGATATTGTGTCGTATTTGCCTAAGCTAAAGGTGTTCAAGGATAAATATGACATTAAATGTGTCGCATTTAATTTCGATGTGAATGTGTTAGTAATTGTTTAATAAGTCATTAGGAAATTAAAAATTGATCTCTTATTTGTGAAATTATAAGACTTATTAGATTAAAAGAAAAGGTTGTTAATTAAACACATGCATGTAAGAATAATTGTTCATGTTTTTGGATTCTTAATAAAGATTTTTCACTTAAATTTTGTGTTTTACTAGAGATCAAAGTCACCCCAAGTCATAAAAACAGCTACCATATTTTTTCCTGAAGACAGAATTAAATTTTATTTTTTTACTTAATATGCGAATTGGGGTTACCTTCAAATTCCACTATAAAAACCAGGGGTTTTAAAGTAACCCCATATACAATATAACTTTGATCAGGTGGTTTTATATTTTTTCCCAGACATTCACATGTATTTTTTATTTTTGTGATTGTTATTAAAAGAACTACAAAAACCGATTATCAGTTTTTTAATGTATATTTAGAGCAACGGCATCAATAGTTATGGAAGTTAAAAGTTTTGAATGGATCAAAATAACCCCAGTTTACGGTATATCACAAGCATATTCACCTCCTTAAAAACTGACATTGCTTACGTTGGTCGTACAAACAAACAATAATATTAATTAAGGATAAGAGTAAATTATAAATTTTAGAACGTAAATGTTTAAATTAGTTTCTATTAGCATTTACGACGTAGAGCTTTCTACGAGCATCTACGATGTAGAACTTTTTGAAGTAAAACTTCTTTACGCACGCTTGGCTTGGGGAGTAAGCTGGTGAATGTGCTACGAAGTTGAGAGGGAGATATAAGTTAGTGAAGATAGAAAGAGAGAGAGTTTCGTTTCGTATATTTTTAAACGTTAATGTGCGAGTGCGAGTTGCGTCTGTCCAGAATGAACATAGACTGATCGACCTACACACGTGTGGACAATTTTCTAATTGAACAATTTTATAAATTAATATTTTGAAAAAGAAGTTTTACTTTAGTCGTGTGGTCTAAAGCACACTCGTTTTTTACTAGCACCTATGATGTGGAACTTTCTACTTGCATCTATGACGTAGGACTTTCTACTAGCAACTACGACGTAGAGCTTTTTACGTACATCTATGGCATATGGCTTTCTAAGAGCATTTACGACGTAGGACTTTCTACTTGCATCTATGACGTAGGACTTTCTACTAGCAACTACGACGTAGAGCTTTTTACGTACATCTATGGCATATGGCTTTCTAAGAGCATTTACGACGTAGGACTTTCTACTTGCATCTATGACGTAGGACTTTCTACTAGCAACTACGACGTAGAGCTTTTTACGTACATCTATGGCATATGGCTTTCTAAGAGCATTTACGACGTAGGACTTTCTACTTGCATCTATGACGTAGGACTTTCTACTAGCAACTACGACGTAGAGCTTTTTACGTACATCTATGGCATATGGCTTTCTAAGAGCATTTACGACGTAGGACTTTCTACTTGCATCTATGACGTAGGACTTTCTACTAACAACTACGACGTAGAGCTTTTTACGTACATCTATGGCATATGGCTTTCTAAGAGCATTTACGACGTAGGACTTTCTACTTGCATCTATGACGTAGGACTTTCTACTAGCAACTACGACGTAGAGCTTTTTACGTACATCTATGGCATATGGCTTTCTAAGAGCATTTACGACGTAGGACTTTCTACGAGCATCTACGACGTAGGACTTTCCACGAGCATCTAAGACGTAGCACTTTCTACGAGCATCTACGAGTCTCGAAACAAGAACAACAAATGTTCTACGACTTCTGTGAAATCGATGATATTCATTGAAGAATCACTTAGTTAAAATCAGATGATACCGATTGAAATTTTGTACATCAGTTGTTAAAGACCTATAGCGAAACATTACGCGCAAACTCTATAAAGACCTATAGTGAAACATTAGGCGCAAACTCTATAAAGACCTATGGTGAAACATTACGCGCAAACTCTATAAAGAACTATAGTGAAACATTACGCGCAAACTCTATAAAGACCTATAGTGAAACCACAGAACACAAAAAACAATAGAAGTCGTAAGTAGGCGGGGCCCGCGTAACACCAAGTACGCGGAGTTCCGCGCACTACAAGCTTCGCTCACTTCAGTCGTGTTTCAATTACTGTGGGGTAAACGTACTTTAAAAAAATATAAAAATGCCATATTGTGCCGTTTTGGAGTGTAAATATTATAGCCGAACCAAAAATTTAACAAAAGGGGGCATATCCTATTACCGGTAAGTATTATTTTATTGTTTTTTGTTAGTTTTGTTTAATATGCAAAATCGTCAAACAAAATAGACTGTGAATCATACTCCTTAAGGTCGCGTTTCTCTTAAACCTCAACTTAAGCTACTCAATTAGGGATGTGACCCCAATATACTGATGAATGTGTTATCGATAGCTTTAATTAGTTACACCTATTAAAATGTGTATAAGTTTTAGGGCGTTAATTCCTTGTTGTTTTATTGATGATTTTCTGAATGTATTTTAGACCTATGGTGTGAAATAATATAATAACTTCTGTTTTCAGTTTTGCCAAGGCGCAAAACATAAAAAAATTAAAAAAAAAAACGTACAAATTATGAGTCATCCAGCATACAGAGTCATGACCTGGCACCGTGTGACTTTTTTCTGTTCCCAAAAATTAAGAACCAATTACCCGATCAACGGTTTTCATCACCAGAAGAGGCTGTCGAAGAGTATGACATAACATGTATCTGACGTCACCACCGGAGGAGTGGCACAAATATTTTCAAAATTTGTTCAATCTTATGAAAAAGTGCATTGACGCAAAGGGAGAATATTTTGAGAAACAATAAATTAGTTTTTAACCATTATTAGTATTTTTTTATTGAATCCGGAAACTTTTAGTGTGCCCCTCAAATAATAATTCAGTATACAGAGTGTTTTTTTTACTGTAACACAAAATGTTTGTAGAAGGAATTTTGTTTGTCCTGTTGTATGAGAATACTTTTTATCAAATTTGACTATCTTCCGCTGTTCAGATTTGTTTCATGCGATACAATAAAATGATCCTTACAAAGGACTGCATCGATCGGCATCAAAAATATTACCAAATTGATTCATTTTAAGGCGCTACTCACACTTGACCAAAAAAATTTTAATGCGGAAATATTTTTCTTCGAAAACGAGCTGATGTTTCAAAAGAAACTGCACCTGTATCTCTTCTGGTTATCGGTGCTGCCGTACTGTTACAGTTAAAAAAACACTCTGTATAATATTCCAGTAATATAATATTTTTTTAGTAAGTATTTATGAGTTGGATACCTGTGATTATGTTAAGAAAGAAAGAAAAGAAAAGCTTTTTATTTCGACCACCACAAATATAACCTGACTTACCTATTTCGTTACCCGTAGTAGGTAGGTGATAATCGATATCGATACATTCGTCTTGTATGCTCATTGGCACATCACTAAGTGAGTAGCGCTGTTATTTGAGCATCCGAATAACAGCCAATGCATTATCGATCTTATACTTTGCTGTTAGATACTATAACAAAAATCGTTAGCGACAGCGCCATCTGTTGTTCAGTGGCTTTGTTTTGTGGGTAATCAAGTAACAGCCATTGCATTATCAGTCTTATTTCTAATTAATAGAGACTAAAATAAAAATATTTTCTAAAGCGCCATCTTTTGCCGAGTAGAAGAAGTAAACTTTAATTTTTAGTTACTGTTTATTTGATTGAATTTTAAACCATGTTCCATAGTAGCTAAGGTTTTATATTCGTTAAATTGCTTTTATGGTTTTAGGCCTCTTTGAACGTTCTCTTTCAACCAATTATAACTTTTATTTCTAAGTGTGCTAGTTTTTACATGTGTGAGTTTAGCTACACTGGTTTTCTTAGTAAAAAGTCATCATGCTAGTTCTATTGTTTTTTTATGTTCTGTGAGTGAAACATTAGGCGCAAACTCTATAAAGACCTATGGTAAAACTATACGCGCAAACTCTATAAAGACCTATAGTGAAACATTAGGCACAAACTCTATAAAGACCTATAGTGAAACATTAGGCGCAAACTCTATAAAACAGCTGATTTAATCTTCAAGACATTTATCCTGGAAAATAGGATGTTTAAATAAAACAAAATCTATGAAAAGTTGTTATTTTCATGGTCGGAATCACCCCATTCAGGCGTATATTACTAGTTCCGGGACCCTGTATGATAACGAAAGGACGTCAACAACTACTGTTTAGAACGTAAAAACACATTGTTATAAATGCTCGAGTTCTTCTCATGAAACGCTTGTTATATGCTTTTTCAGATTGTCACATCTATTCGTGTACTCTGTGCCGCGCCCCGAGCACTGCACTGGCATCTTCACAGAATAAATATTCAATGTTTTCATTCAATTTCTCGCGGCCGCCAACCGCCGCCGCGCCGCCGCGCTAGCGGACCTCTGACGGAACACAGATACCATTTCTGTTTGAGCAATGCGAGAAAAATGTACTCTGCTAATATTAAAAACTACTGCATTTGAAATTGTATCTTGGATTTTAAAAATCGGAAAAAGAGATATTAAAATATGTTCAGATAGATAAACTACCGTGTACTTAGTGTATTTATCAAAGAAAATACAGATTTATAATCATTATTTACAAATCAATTTATTGCAATGGGTACCTGCTCTTATCGTTAAACGCGATCTCTTCCAGACGATCTTTGCTTTTGCATTCACAAGGCAAGCTTATTGTGAAAGCTGGGCTGAGGCCGGCTTGCACAACGATCCCTAAACGTATTTAGCGACTAAACTTGATTAAGTTTGACGTATTTGTATGATTTCACAACTCCTTAAATCATATTTAGCCACTAAATTAATTACGTTTAGGCATCGTAGCTCAAGTCGTCCTAATAATTTAACGAATATACCTTTAAGTACATAGGTAGGTATTTACAATCATTTAGCAAACAATATGGCCTTTGCGAAGGTTGAAAGTTGCCGTTTGACAAATCATTCTTACCTATTAACTCGTGCGCGATAACTTGGGACCTGCTAGGAATGCGACTCCACGACCGCTTCCCCTGCACTTCCCCGATGGCGCCCGTATTGTACCGTTCGCATCACATTTTTTACTAGGGTTTTTAGTCTCGTACTGGCCTACGTCACGTAACGACGCGCTCTGGAATTCTTTTAGTTTTCGTTTGTGTTATTGTTTTGTTGTCTGGAAAAAGAAGTCAACCATGTGGACAGGCTTCGACAAAAGTATTGGGACGATGACCTCTTACAAGAGACGAATGAATCGCAATTAATTGTAAATTTATCGGATACCTCTTCGTCAAGTGATTATAGTGAGACTGAGGACGAAGAACAACCTCTAGAAGGCATAAATCCACTAAGTAATGACGAAGATGAGATAATGTAAATAATAGATAAAATAAATGTATAAACATAAACATAGTATTTTTATTTTATTCAAATAGTGTAAAAAAGATTAGATAAAAAGCAGCGTCCTCCCTGAGTAACATAATAAATTAGGTTAAAAAAAACAAAGACGAAGCCGCGGGCGGCTGCTTGTTATGTTCGCTTTTTTGCGGGCGGTACAAACACGCCAATATGACATCACCGCGCTCAGGTCCCAACTTATCGCGCACGGGTTGCATATAAAAAGTGGTGCAGCCGTTTTGTTTGCGAGGGTTTAATAGTAGGTACCTACATTATTTTAAGCTGGGCTGTAAGCGATCTATTCTATTATATTTGCAAGCGAGGACGCTAATCGAGGGTGTTATTGATAGTTTAAACATAACTTTTCATCGCATATGCGAGGAAATTAAAAAATAGAAGGTATTTTTAATAATTTTTGATAAAATTAAAATTTTCGTTTCCAGTAACCATTGTATTTTTTCACTTCTAATCTTTGGCCTCTTTTATTTTTAAATAAAGTAAGGATTGATCGTGGAGGTTGTATTTGATTACTAGCTGTTGCCCGCGACTTCGTACGCGTTACAGTACTAAAAGTGTCGGTAACCTAAAAATAAAGTTAAACTCGCTGTTGCAACTTGACTTGACACCCCATTCTTATCCTATAGGAACTGATTTATGGGATAAATGGTAGCCTATGTGGTGATCCAGGTTATAATCTACGTATATACCAAATTTCATCGAAATCGGTTCAGCCGTTACGGCGTGATTGAGTAACAAAAAACATCCAACTTTCGCATTTACAATATTAGTACCTATTATGAATGGATTTGTCATCGGATTAAGGAGTTGGGCAGGACACTTGGCCAGACATAGTGACGACAGGTGGACTTCAGAATGGAGGCCGAGAACTGGCCATCGAAATAGGGGACGTCCACCAGCGAGATGGGTCGACGACAACAATAAGACCGTGGGGCGTAGGTACGTGGTTCAGACTGGCACAGGATCGGGAAGAATGGCAGAAACAAAGAAGGGCCTATGCCCAGCAGTGGGTCGACCCGGGCTAAGAATGATGATGATGACGAGGGGTTTGTCATTGTATTTCATTTCCATTTTAGCTTACTACACCCGCATTTATTTTCAAATTTACTTACGGCCGTAAATCGCATTTACGGAGCCGGTATAGATTTTACAATGACCAACTTTCAAAGCACGAGTGATGAAAATAATACTTACTATCTATAGTCTAACTTTTTATTAGCTGCAGTAAAATGACGTTTTGTGGGTTGCCGGTTTTTGAAGAAAAATAAATAGGGATGTAGCTAAATGAGTGATAAATGAATAATCAGTTTGGTTTTTTTTTTTTGAGATTTAATATTAAGTTGTAATGTATTTTTTTAACCTATTATTATTACTATACTAGAGGATTGATCTTTTTTAGTGGAAGTATAGGGAGGTACATTCAAAATGAAACAAAAACGTCATAATAATGTTATTTAATTAATTTTTGTGAACTGAATCACATCCCTATTGAGATTAGGCTGGCAACATTATTTTACGGAATGACATTTAGAAACGTCATTTTACTGCAGCTAATAAAAAGTTAGCCTATAGGTATTTTACATATGCTATTTTAACTTAATATTAATATGATGCACCTAAAAAACGTTCGTGATTGATTTCAATCATTATTATAAATACGGGATTTATCACGTACCGTCTTATCCGTGTTTCGACCGACAATGTTTCGGTTCAATTCGGTGCTATAGCAAAACGGCTACGAATTGAGACAGAGCTGTCGAATTGCGGACACATCCACAAGATCACGCATAACAACGGTAAATAGAGGAGTAGCGTACTTAGGTACCATTTGTGAAAGGAATAACGGATATGATCGGAAACTTGTTACGCCATAAGTACAGCATCAAGACGATATTCCGTCCTCAAACACAATTGAGGCAGCTGCTGCATTCGCCGAAGGACAGAGACCCTCTCGGCGTCCCCGGCGTATATATGATACCGTGTGAGTGCGGTAAATGCTACATTTGGTGAAACAAAACGAAACGTAGTATCTACTAGGTTGACTGAACACATACGAGTACGTGTAATGAAGAATGTAGACTCCAACAGTTCTGCAGTGGCGGAACATGCCCTAGATTCTGATTCGACGCACTACATACGTTTCGACAAGGCCCGGGTCTTAGCGAGAGAGAAGTTCTTCGTTCCTCGCAAAATCCGAGGTGATAGAAATAAGTCGTGTGCCGAACTTTAACAGAGATAGAGGATGGGTTCTATCGCCAGCCTGGAGGTCATGTTATATTTTTGTTACCTATATTGTGTCCATTGTTAATTTTATTATATTTTCCTGTTTGTATTTCGTGTTCGTGTTCCTAACTTTTTTCCACTGTTTTAGTCTTGTACTGTAAAGTTGAAAACTATTTTTATTGAATTAAACTGAATTGAATGTCTTCATGATGCACGTGACAGAAGAGTGAGTGAACCTGGTAGAGACATAGTTAGTGTTGTGTGTTTGCCTGTACCAAGAACTACCGAAGAGAGCAGCAGTGATGATAATGATCATGACAGCCTGTCAACACGCTGGGCCTTCGTTGACCCACCCCGGCCGTCTACTCGCGCGCAAAGGCGCGAGTAGACGGCCGGGGTGGTGGGGATGGTGTGGGGTGGTGGGCAGCGAGCGCAGCAACGCGCAGTGCGAGGTGAGACGTTATTCTGAGCGGATCGCACTCACCCTGATGAAGGTTCACGAATTGAACTGAAACATTGTCGGTCGAAACACCGATAAGACGGTACGTGATAAATCCCGCATCCATCGTTTGTCGTGTATTTTCCATTTAAGTTCAGTAGGTATGTGCAATGCAGTGGTAATGCACGCAGTGGTGTCAAATTTTTAAACCATTTTAAAGGTGAATTATCCATAAAGATTGACAAAATATAAAATGAGGGCGCTCGCTGATTGCGGGGGAAACATGAAATATTGCCCAACCCGTAATTAAATTCCCCGCCCCCTCCAGAGTTTTCCGATTTTATCAAAACCGATTCACGACATAAATTAATGAAAATCATTGGATTCCAGAGGTAGAAGAGCGCAAATCGCTCCCCTTTGGAATTTATTGAATTTGCTTGATATTTTTTTAACAATTATCATAATTTTTCAATGATTCGCTATCTGCTGGCGCCATAACGATTTTATTTTAGGATATTTTATGTAGCGGAGATGATTTGGTACCTGCCTTGTTGCCTCCCTTTTTTAGAGTTCCGTAGCCAAATGGCAAAAAACGGAACCCTTATGGATTCGTCATGTCTGTCTGTCTGTCCGTTCGTATGTCACAGCAAACAGCACTTTTTTCCGAAACTATAAGAACTATACTATTGAGACTTGGTAAGTAGATGTATTCTGTGAATCGCATTAAGATTTTCACACAAATATAGAAAAAAAAACAATAAATTTTGGGGGTTCCCCATACTTAGAACTGAAACTAAATTTTTTTTCATCTAACCCATACATGTGGGTTATCTATGGATAGGTCTTCAAAAATGATATTGAAGTTTCTAATATCATTTTTTGCGCGCGAGACGAATAGCTTGCGCGAGACACTTCCAAAAAAATGTGCCGTGCCTCCCCCCCTACCACCCCTGTAACTTCTAAAATAAATAAAACTAAAAAAAATATATGATGTACCATGCAAACTACCACCGAAAATTGGTTTGAACGAGATCTAGTAAGTAGTTTTTTTAATACGTCATAAATCGTAAACCGCAGTTTACCTTTCATTCAATCAACTCAAATATAAAAAAGTTACAACGAACTAAAAGTACTTTTATATTATGTTACTTGCTGGTACGGAACCCTTCATGGGCGAGTCCGACTCGAACTTGGCCGCTTTTTTTATTTAAAATGTAGATAATTAAGTTTTCTCCGTGCTTCTTCGCGCTGTAGATGTTACGAGACCGGCTGCTAAATAAGTTTTGATTTATTTGGCTATTCTTCACATTATACTAAGTGCTCTGGATTTTGTCTGAAATAAAAACAAATAAAAAAATTGTTTTCTCGAAATTGCTGTTAACATATAGATGTACTTACTTAGAGATAGAGACAATTCCTTAGCAATATACGTTATTGTGAGAGTCCAGAAAAAAAATTTTAATACCCGTTTGGTACCTTTTGAATTCAACTAAACCTATTTAAAATTCCAGTGTTTAAGAAATAACCATTTCTAGATATAAATAATTCAAACCCCTGACTAAATATTATTAATTCGAAAGTAGCCGTCTCTATTTGAGTTTTTGTAAAATGTATTCAGTATTGTAACACTTGTATTGTCTGCATCCTTGTATTTTTATAATTTTCAAAAAAGGGTTCGTAATAAATGAAAGACATTTGCCGTTTAAACACAATATATTATTAAAAAAGAAAACAGTACATTTAGAACAATATTGTAGATCATTGCTAAATTTCTAAAAGAAACCGACTCCTATTCACATCACCCCCAGACATACAGTCAAACTTCACGTTATTTCTAGTTTCTAGTCTAGTCAAGCCAACGTCTAGTTATTTACATGTTAACATTCAAAGTGACAGTCTTAGTTTTACATTATATTATACTACGCGTTTTGTTATGTACGACATTTTATTAAAACACACATCCGGAATCGTACTAACCGATTTTAGAGGTGGGTTTACCGGTAGCTTGAATATTTATCCAGTAATCAAATTTTGTTTTCATTTAATGTCGTAAGATAACAAAACGCGTGGTATTCTTCAGGAAATACAATCATATGTTACAAAAAGCCAGGCATACACAACGGCAATACTTATAACGTAAAGTTTGTCTGTACGTCCGCCTCGTTCGATCAGGCCGCTGGATACACGGATAATTTACTGAAACGTCAGATAAGACTGGCGATGCAACCCGGCTGCGCATGACTCTTTGGAACACTTAACGAAAATTTAAATTCGTCTGTAAATTACTACAGAAGAGTTTTAAATCAACAAATTAGATTGAATGGTAAGTCTTGAAATTCATAAGTACGCAATTCCAGAAGCTAACTTTAAATTGAATCGAGATTCAAGCACACACCTGACAGTTACATTGACAACTGAGAGAAATGCTTGAACCGCGATTCCCGCTCGTACTACTACATGATACGTACATACATATTCAACATTCAACTTTCATGTAAACTCAACATTTTTGAAGAGCATTTTTGCAACTTGCATTATCGTCAGGAATTATGCATAATTCAAGCCATTTCGCAAAATAATGTCACATATTTTCAGAGCGATACCTATTTAAATACATATTATTCCGTAAATATATGAGAGGATGCAGATAGTTGTGTATTTGGTGCCGTGTTCTTTGTCACGTTAAAGTAAATTATTCGTATATCTGTTAAATCTAGAATGTCTAGATATTGGTGTAAAGTCCCCTTGTCTCGCAGCGCGCCGGCAGTCGCCACTCGGCACTCGGCACTCGCCGCCGGCGCGCGGCTATTGCACGGCGACACTGTTGCAAGTCTTATATTCATATACATACGCACAATTTAAATGTATCATTAGTTCGTTATGCGCTTCATTATCACCGAACACTACGCATTTCTGTACAAAGCTATATCATAGTTAGTCGAAGGTTTCAAGTACTCATTGCTATGTCTATATCTATAGACATGCTCAGTATAGATTAAAACTGATTTTTTTTTGTATGGAGAAGTTCTCTGGAATTATTTTGTATGAAATATACGATTTGAATCGCCATTGGCATCAGATCTGCTCAGTGTGCAGTCAAGATATTTACTTTAAGTAAACTAAACGGGACGAAACAGAACTTAGTCCACTTTTTAAATAATATTAGAGAATATAATTTACACAAATGCGTAGGCTTTACAATATTGGTTTAAAGCACATGTGACAAATATAAAAGAATCATCAAACGTAATTCAGTCCGCGTCCGAGCTACTTACAAAACGTCCCCCTCTATGAACACATTACAAATTAATCACAAAATTAAACAACAGTGCCCGCCGCCCCCGCTTATATTACTACTATATCACGATATATCTATATTATATAATAACGTGTATTAATATACAGTCAGTAATCACATCACTAGCTACGATCCATTTATAAAACTCATAACGTCCATTTCGTTGATTGAACCGGAGCACACCTGTGTTTAATATAATTCCTACATCGCACGGATCGAAGTAGCTTCAGTGGACACTAGTGAGCAACTCAGTGTTGCACAATAACTACCGGTGATACCGAGATAACCTGAACTTTAAAAGCAATTTTCCACTGACGCTATTCTTCACCACTCCGAAACAGCAAAGCGTTACTCTGGCAAGCGAATATAGTCTTTATTACAATCGGATTACACTGTTATTTGGCGGATCGCACCCGGTGACTCATCGTCACGTTCGCCGTGCAATGTGCGTTAGTTCGAACACAGATTGCTGCGGACAAAATTGATCTTTATTTACATTGCAGTACGATCTGTTTTCGAGCGGCACTAAAGCGATGATCGATTACGTGTTCTGTAGTTGATGGTATTCAGTTACTTGCACGTCCGATCTTTCTCATACACCACTTTTAATAATTTTGAGCATTTAGTAGTTCGTGCATATTACATCGTCCGTTATCAACTTATCAGTAGTTTTATTATCACAACCACATTTCGCTGTTTCCAACATCGCGGTAGGCGCACCTACTTCCAAGTAGCGATTCAAATCGGAACGGATACGATCGACACGTTGCACTCTACCAATATAGTTATATCTTTTCCGTATTATCCTGATTTCTGTTTTTAATTTCATTGTAGCCAATAAAACGCTATTGTCTGAGTGATTTCTGGTATAACCGGGTCACGGTGCTCGTTCATAGCTCATTATATGAAGCAGCGACTCGGAGGGGCAGCGCTACTTCACCATGATGCTGAGTGACGACGGGTGTCGGTGTCGCAAAATTGTCACTATATTCTATACTGTGCGTACCCTTGTAAGACAAAATTAAAGTTTTTTTTAATATTCCATGACATATAGTGACGAGCTCATAGAGTCGCAGAACGCGATTTAAATAACGAGAATGACTCAGTTTCGTGTCGATGGGTCAGGGCAGTGACGCGACGACCGCGGCGTAATGTAGACGCGCGTGGCTCGCAGTGACGAGTGTGTGTGATCAGATCGCAAGTCTGCAGTGAGCGGTGAATTGGCACTTCCTGGTGTGTGGGTCCGTGAGCGCCAGTTCCGACGGTTAGTGACGCAGCAAGGCGGGCAGGTCTGCGAACGCGCAGGACCCGAGTGCGGAGCGCGACATGCGTTGGAGCAGATCGCGGAGATGCGCAACGTTCTCCTCGACGGGGGACCGCCAGGCCATGCCTTGGCCTTCTGAAAGTGAACCAAAAATATGTTATGTACTATTAAAAAATGTTGTCTCATCATCATAGCATCAGGCAGAGCACGTCCGCGTCTAAGCACGGCGCCCCGTACAATTACACATCAACCTATCTTACATAAAGCCCGCCCGCCGCGGACACACATGTTTGCATCATATACAGATATTTGTTCCGGTTCGAACGAACAAACAAACATATTTCTTTACATTTAAAAAATCTGTTTTCTAATGTACAATAGCAATAAATCAATTTGATTTGAATTAAATAAACAATACTGGACATTTCACACAGCGCTATCTAGCCCCAAAATAAGCAGAGCTTGTACTATGGGAACCAGATAACTGATAGAATACATAATATATACGATTTTCTTTTGTTAATACATACTATATTAGGTGTATATAGAAAAACATCCAGACCTGGAGCAAATATATGTATCGCGGCGGGAATCGAACCCGCTACATCCTGCGTCTCGGCCGGCTATTCGGCCACTGTGCAACAGAGGTCGTCATTTGAAAGAAGCTTTGCTTAGTTCGGGGCTAAATGGATTATTAGTTTACGGCTATTATTGGGCTATTATTGAATAGGTGTGGTGTGGCCTAGTATAGCGTAGGGTACCTAGTATGGCGGAGTTGAGCGCCTCGCAGACGGACTCCCTCTGCACGGGCTCGAGCTGCCAACCCACGGGGCTGTCCCACGGGTTGCTGTACGCGAGGAGACTAAACGCGTTCTGAAACATACCACATCTCACTTACTACTCACAGCCGATACTCGACTCTCACTCCTTCTGGGGTAGTGATACATACACACATGTTTAGTATGCAAGAGTACTAGTTTGTTTTATGATAAATCTCATAGCAATATAGACCTTACCTCTAACATCTTATGGCATAGATCTTGTTGCAGATTCTGGCTCATCGCGTAGAGGTCGCGTCCGAACGCAAGCATTCGCTCCACGGACGTGCGGGAGCTGCAGCCGTCTGCGTCTACCGCACACTCTATATTATTCATTGTAATTATGCTGATATACACTGTTATCGTGTAGCAACGTCGAACAATACAACCTTTAACACTAAAAAGTCGCGACAAATATTAAAATGTACCTCATCACAGGAAGTATAAGTACTTGTTTGCCAAATAAATTTGAAAATAGAAGCCTGATCGAAGTTGCCACACTTTAAATCAAAAATTATGTCAATTTAAGTACAAATGATCGACACATGATCTGACTTTTTATCAAAAATAATGGTGCAGAAAAAACAAAAAATCGTGTTAATTTTATTTCAGATTCAAACTTCGCGTTTTCACTGACATGCAGTGAGTCATTAATACCCGCTTTTCCTGATTATATTCGTGAATAGATATTACAATAATAATACTAAATTTATGTAATAAATTCATAGTAATAAGCGGACACAACACAATAAATATATAGAATATCGTGCTTACTCGTTATGTTATAGACCATCCCATCTCCCCTTCAAGAAACAAATTTACAAACAAAACATGCAATAGATTTCATACAACTCAAAGAGAACATGCTAAACGTTTTTAAACTTCAGATCTTACGATAACAGATGGCAGCACTAGTTTCCGTTTCAAAATGGCGGACACAAATTGCAATCAATTTCTAGTTACTGGAGTGTTATAAGTTGAAAAACGTAAGTTGTTTCTCTATATTACTTAGTTTGGAACACCACCAAATAATTTGTAAAGTTAATAGAAAATACGTGGTGGTAGCGCAAATGTGGAGTTAGTATTGGTTGCAAGCATTTGTAACGCAGGATAGCTAACTTACTTTCAATAACAAGGAATATCATTATTTTTGCACTTATCAAAAATTATATAGTTTTACTAATTTTTGATATATAAGCTCAAAATTCTAAGGCTACTTAAAAGCTACTAAGGAAGGGTAACAATTTCAGCATTATTTATTATTCTACAATTTAAGCGAAAAGGAAGTCACGGCATCGACGTACGTTTTAAGGAGGATTATTATTAACGCAAGCGAACTAAAACTAGGAGCCAATTTTACAAGTTCTGCCAACGCGCGCAAATTCTGTTTACGTTTTAGTTCATTTCAGTTGAACGCGAACATTCAAAATTAAATTAAATGCAATCTATTTGACGTGAGGTTGTGTTTATCGTGGTTATTACAAATGTACGCGCGTTCAAAACTCGCCAAAACAAACATCACTTTAAACCGATATGTGGACAGACTATGACCTCTGACTATTAATATATTTGTATTTACATGGTGTTGTAAGCGATGATATTGTCAGAGAAAGTTTATTGCATGTTTGGTGCTGAGGAACCATCGGTAGATCTTGAGAAAATAAAGAATGATACCGATTCTACATTTCACCAAGAATTATTCTTCCAAATTAACAAACAAATTAGATAAGGATTAAGAAAAAACTGTTATTTAAGAGTAATATGAAAGTTCGCTTTGCGTTACTTCGTGTCAACAAAATTACCTACCAAGACGACCTCCGTGGCGCAGTGGGCCAATAGCCGGCTGAGACCAATTCCCGCCGCGGGATAAATGTTTGCATTATCTACAGATATTTATTTGTTCCGGGTCTGGATGTTTATCTATGTATTAATAAGTATGTATTTACAAAATAGTATATAAGTATTCTATCAGTTATCTGGTGCCCATTGTTCAAGTTCTGCTTAGTTTGGGGCTAGACAGCGCTGTGTGAAATGTCCAGCGATATTTATTTATACGGTGTTCGGTCTCATAATGTAATTTTCTGATCGTTTCCTCTGAATGAAAGTAGCCGCATTCGGCGCACAGTCTGTCCACCTGTGTCGGTCCACATTACCCACCCGTGGTGTAATCTCGCATGAGCGCGGCGACGCACGCGGTGACGCCCGGCATGCCCTTCACGAGCGGCAGCGCCTCGGTACTACTACAGCTGGTGTCGTCGCGACCTACAACCGCACACACACTGCCGCGTCACCCTACCGGCACTAACCGCGCCCCCCCCCCCCCCCCCCTAGTGCTGCCGCAGCGATACCAACGAACAGAACTAACGGAGATCCCACTCAAAACTAACCTTTTACAAACAAATATAGCCAAATTTAACATCCAACTTTACAGGCTATATGAAAGCTTTCGGCTACTGCTATAGATAAGACTGCTAGATTAACTTGCTCTTCGAAACACGAAAGCGCCAAAAACGTTCGTTCACGAGCGCTTCAGATCTTATGGACAGAGAATGCAAATGCAAAGAGAAGACTTCTCAACTAGAGTCTTACTAGAGTCTCTGGCCGTTATGAGCAGATTCTGGCTTAAAAAAGTGTACGGTTAAATGTAGCTGGGCTGGTGGACTGTTTTGACCGAACTGGATCGCTGCGACAGCTTTACCAAGAGCGGGTTTGAGATGCAAGCGAATAATTCCATTCCAATACTTCCATGGGTAACAATTTGTACTAAAAATGAGCACTCAATCTTTTGGCTACATTTTACTACTACATATATCCATAACGGGGCCAATGATTAACCTTCTATGCTCTATCTAGAAAATCACTTAACCCAGGGCATACCCGATGATAACCGGATACCATAGTTTCACCACCACCCATACCCTTCACGCAGCAATGCGAGCATTACTGCTCGGCGGCAGAAATAGATATGATGGTTGTGATGGGTGATTTTCAAGATAGAGGGGAACAGATACAGAATGACAAACAAAGACTCAATGCCATTAATTTTTTTTTGTCAAGTTTTAATTAGTGCTGCATCTCAAAACGTTAACCATCATGCTGAAGCGATGACCGAAACTATATACAAATAAAATACAAGTGTCGGTGTCTGCGATCCAATGCCTGTTACATGAGCTGTGAGTAAAGAAGCCTAACTGAAACCATGCAGTTAGCACGTTAGTCCTTGTTGCAATGGCGTAAGGCACAAACTACGATGCAATTATCCAATAGTGCCAATTCACAACATTAGTTTTTCTCTAGCATACAACTCCGCATAATAGTACTTTTTTATTTCTCTGCGACGAGAGAAAATGTACTATAATCAGTCGACTTTGTACTGCGCCGGTACATTATCGTCTTTCCCCTTTTTTTTAATATCTGTTAATTTCCAATGGTTACCTTATAAATTGTGAGTTACATAGGTACTAACACTACAGTTTTAGCATACAAGCTGCAGATATGCTAAAACAACTAACATTTAGCATTTCATTTCATGCTAATGCTAACCGGGGTGGGATGGTATCTTCATTAGTAGGTTCATAATAGCATAGATATTTATATTTTAGTACATATTACAATATTTGTATTAATAAATAATATGACGAATAATGTTCATGCTAAACTGAAGCAACCAGCAAAATAATAATAAAATGGTATGTGTCTAACCAAATAAATACAAATTACAAAATGGATGATGTATGGTGTGCAAACAATAAATAACTACAAAATTATATTTTTATATTATCTTAAACATTAAAAACTGTAAAATAAAGGTTACTTGTATACTTAATTGAGATAAACATAATTATTGCTAATTATTTCAATAATCAACAAAAAATTAAACTACCGTTTCATTCATATTTAAAAACCTATTCATTATGTTTGCCCTTCTGTAACTTATTGTCTATCTTGCTAACATGGTTTTGTGTATATAACATAATGTTATATAATTTTATAACCGCTGATGTGAATTGCTTCCTCAGATTAAGATTGCAAATCTCAGCTTAGATATAAATTCCACCTTAAGATTGTATAAATTGCATGTGAAGTAGTAATCATTTACAATGCGTGACCGTTATTAATGGGAAGTATAATAGAATATTCGTTATATATATAATACAACTGTTATTCCCAACAGGGTCTAATGCAACTGTTATTCCCAACAGGGTCTAATGCAACTATTATTCCCAACAGGGTCTAATGCAACTGTTATTCCCAACAGGGTCTAATGCTACTGTTATTCCCAACAGGGTCTAATGCAACTATTATTCTCAACAGGGTATAATGATTAATGCAACTATTATTCTCAATAGGGTCTAATGCAACTGTTTTTCCCAACAGGGTATAATACAATTGTTTTGTGTAGATACTTTCACTGTCCAACCCAATTTTAACCCTCTTTTATTGGAAAGTTTTTGAGTATTCTAAGCTTTGTCTCGTGATATCATTTGTATTGTTGTATCATACATAACAAACATCTATAATCGTAAGTGTTACAAACTTGCAGTTTCATGATCTAAAAATGCAAATAGAAGTTTAAACTACGATTCAAGGCAGAATTGATATCGCCGATAGGCAGAGATGCGGATTCACATCCCGGTGAATTCAAATTGAGTTTTGAAGGTCGAGGTGAATTTAAAATTTCAAGTATTAAAAGTTTTTGTATTATTATATTTATGAGATTTAAAAAGTAATATCCCATAACGGAATAAAAACCGGCCAAGTGCGAATGGGACTCGCGCACAAAAGGTTCCGTACCATTATTCATAAAAACGGCAAAAACATTACGTTTGTTGTATGGGAGCCCCTTAAATATTTATTTTATTCTGTTTTTAGTATTTGTTGTTATAGCGGTCACTGAAATACATCATCTGTGAAAATTTTAACTGTCTAACTATCACGGTTCATGAGATACAGCCTGGTGACAGACGGACAGACAGACAGCGGAGTCTTAGTAATAGGGTCCCGTTTTACTGAATAAAAACTGAATAATTTCTCCCCGTACATACGGGATGTATCCCGTAAGTGTCAGACCTTAAAAATTCAATAAGTATTATATTAGTCTTAGAGGGGAGGATTTATCCAACAATGGGATAATATGGGCTTATACTAATAGTAATTATATTAGTTTAAGTACATACGTAGGATCTTACCATAAATAATATTAAACACTATTTAAAAGGTGTTTCAAAAATTCCTATACAAAAATTGCTAAGGATTTTTTTAAACATGCGTTAAACCGTTGTTTAATTTTTTTGTGGTAAGAAAGTTAGTGTCGTAGTTTATTGTATTGTATTCAGTAAGTAGTATAAAGTTACCTTCTTCATGCGAGCTGCCGTTGGCGGCGGGCGGGGACATCTCCACGTCGCCGCACGCCGGCCGACTCTCCTCCATCGGCTCACACGTACCTGAACATTTACTCTATAACTACACAATACTTATCAAACGTACAGAGAGGAGATACAATCAAAAAGCAAATATCAATGAACCAGGCAGAGGCGGAGTGTGTACCGTTAGTGTGCGGCGTGTGTGGCGGGTCCCGGGTGTGGTTGTCGCCGTTGAGCGCAGCGGCGGCGGAGTCGGGCGCGCGGCTCGTGTGCGATATCACGGAGGTGGCGACGCCGTTACCGCACGCAGCCGCATCCGCGCCCCCGTCCGCACTCGGTCCGCACATCTGCAATCAATAACACCATTTTACTAATCGTATTTTATAAATGCCACTAAATTTGCAAGTTGGCAAACAAACATACGGCACACCTGATGATAAGCGGTTACCCTTGTAACCGCCCTTAAAATTATTAATACGCTTTTTTAAGAACCCCATACTGTAGTCCCTGGAGAAAACCTCGGCAAGGAGAACATTCCACAACCTAAGTGCTCGCGGGAGGATTTCACGAACTGCCTGCACTTGAGCCGGAACAGTAGCTCCTGGTCGCGCTCCAGCAGCCCCGGCCATTGCCGCCGCGTCAGCTCTATGTATTACCTGCGCGTCAGAGCCGTTGACCATCTCCACGAACTGCCTGCACTTGAGCAGGAACAGTAGCTACTGGTCGCGCTCCAGCAGCCCCGGCCATTGCCGCCGCGTCAGCTATATGTATTACCTGCGCGTCAGAGCCGTTGACAATCTCCACGAACTGCCTGCACTTGAGCAGGAACAGTAGCTCCTGGTCGCGCTCCAGCAGCCCCGGCCATTGCCGCCGCGTCAGCTCTATGTATTACCTGCGCGTCAGAGCCGTTGACCATCTCCACGAACTGCCTGCACTTGAGCAGGAACAGTAGCTCCTGGTCGCGCTCCAGCAGCCCCGGCCATTGCCGCCGCGTCAGCTCTATGTATTACCTGCGCGTCAGAGCCGTTGACCATCTCCACAAACTGCCTGCACTTGAGCAGGAACAGTAGCTCCTGGTCGCGCTCCAGCAGCCCCGGCCATTGCCGCCGCGTCAGCTCTATGTATTACCTGCGCGTCAGAGCCGTTGACCATCTCCACAAACTGCCTGCACTTGAGCAGGAACAGTAGCTCCTGGTCGCGCTCCAGCAGCCCCGGCCATTGCCGCCGCGTCAGCTCTATGGCCTCGCCGATTCTACCGGACATCACTAGTTTTGATACTTCTGGAAAAATATATAAATTATAAGTACAATTTTAATTATCAAATTACACATCCATAATTTTTAATTAAGCTACCTACTTAAACATGGTTCTACTGGGAACGAAGGCTTTGACGAAATGTTACATTTAAAAATGTATTGCATCAGACTCAATAATGCGAAAAACGTGCTATGCCAAATTAAAACATACAGTTATACTATATACCTATTTTTAGAGTAGCGATAAGACCGCTTATTATATATTATATTCTAATATATAAATAATCTATTATAAATTTCTAAAATTCTTTGAATGGATTTTCTTACTTTGTCTATTTTTAATAGAAGCTATGTCTTCCTCTATAGGTTGTCCCGTAGCGCGGGAGAAGGCCTGGGCGGTGCTGCAGTAAC
This sequence comes from Philereme vetulata, assembly GCA_918857605.2. NCBI lineage: Eukaryota > Metazoa > Arthropoda > Insecta > Lepidoptera > Geometridae > Philereme > Philereme vetulata. Next base: position 1,083,568 of record OU975451.1, on the reverse strand, counting down.
CGTGGTGCACCAAATATGACGATACCATTCTGAAAAACACAACAACCACCATTTGTATGTATACTTTATTCTTCTTCTTCTTCTTCCTACCCTTTTCCCAGAGTCCGTGAGGTCGGCACAACATGTATTTTTACAAGCTTTTTATTAACTTGCAATATATGTCTTTGTCCGGGTGGAATCTTGCAACTAAATTTTAAACCCATTCCTCTCATCCGATTGAGCTGAAATTTGGAATACATATGTAACTTCGGTGACAATGCAATAATATGGAACCACGGAGATGATCTCATGATGGAGATGGATGCTAGACAACGGAACTTCTGAATGGATTATAGTAGGCTACGTGTTTGGGCTCGTTTGAATCTGCTTGCGGTTCCGATGGTGGATTTTATAAAAGCTTGTTTAGAAAAAGTATTTTTTTGAACAAAAAACTTATTCTTCCGTACCTCTCTATCAACCATCATCTCCATTGTCACTTCTTTCCGACCCATATAATTCTTCACACAGTCCATCCATCTCTTCTTCGGCCTTCCTCTACTTCTATATCCATCCACACTTTTTTAGTCGCATGATTTTCTTTCCTCCTCGTGACATGCCCATACCACGGTAGCCTCAACTTTTCATTTATTCATACGATGAAAACGTTGGATAAATTATGGACTTTATAATCTCCATGCCTTTACCGCGCATTACGTGGGATCGACACAAGGTTTCTTCCATACACCTCTATCAACCGTCGTCTCCAGATTACGTTGCTATTTCAACAAAAGAATAGTTTTACAAAAATATACAAATTCCATAGTCTATCTCTTCCATTCGGTGGAATAATATGTACCGGTAAAATTGTATCAATCTTGAACCAGAAAAATAAAACATGTAGGCTTATTATTAAGCTTACTCAATTTTGTGTAATTTGTTGTGTTGGTCTGATCGCATCCAAGTCACACAGCAATCTTATCGGTCGTTATTAAGTAGTACAGGGTGTCGGGTCAGTTCCGATTCCGATAGAGTACATCTCTAGTTTTTTTCTAGCAATACAATTCTCTGAACGATTCAAATATTAAATGTTTTCCAACCGATACAGAGACATTCAACATGATTGATTGATGATTGTCTTCTCGTACATTTTATTCCAAGATCACTCACCCTTTTCCCCGCTTACTTTACGAATAATGGATTATATAATAGGTTGGGGAAAAAGTCTTTTCGCATTATAGTATGTATGAACTTGTAATAAAATCTCTTTGGCTATACTATTTGTATCTGGCTGGTTTTAGTATCATTCAAAGTTTAAATTTTAAAGAAGATAATTCCAAATTCAAATTAGGAAAATGTATGATTTTTATTTGTTTTTCGTACTGTAAAGATGAGTGAATCTAATGAAGAAATTCGATACATTTTAAAATTTTACTACAAAAAAAGGTAAAAATACAACCCAGGCCGCGAAAAAAATTTGCGATGTTTATGGACCTAGTGCAGTGTCTGTGAGAGTAGCACAAATTTGGTTTAAGCGTTTTCAATCCGGAAATTTTGATGTCAAAGATGCACGTCGCACTGGTCGCCCTATTACGGATTAAATGGATGCCATTTTTGAAAAAGTGGAGCAAGATCGGCATATCAGTAGTTACGACGTAGCTGAAAAACTAGAAATTGACCTGAATATGAAATATGAATGATAGAAAACTGGGTACACGAAAAAGCTTGATATTTGGATACCCCACGAGCTCACTGAAAGAAACCTAATGAACCGTGTACTCATTTGTGATTCTTTATTACGACGTAATAAAACCGAGCCATTTTTGAAGAAGCTGATAACTGGTGATAAAAAGTGGATCACGTACGACAAGAACGTGCGAAAAAGGTCGTGGTCAAAGGCCGGTCAGGCTTCACAGACTGTGGCGAAACCCGGGTTAACTCGCAACAAGGTGATGCTGTGTGTGTGGTGGGATTGGAAGGGCATTATTCATTATGAGCTGTTACCACCAGGCAGGACCATCGATGCTGAACTGTACTGCGAACAACTGATGAGATTAAAGCAAGAAGTTGAAAGAAAGCAGCCGGAATCAATCAACAGAAGGGGTGTGGTTTTTCATCATGATAACGCTAGACCTAACACATCTTTAGCCACTCAGCAAAAATTAAGAGAGTTTGGCTGGGAGGTGTTAATCCATCCGCCGTATAGTCCTGACCTTGCACCTTCAGATTTCCAACTGTTTCGGTCTCTTCAGAATTCTTTAGGCAGTGTCAGGTTAACATCACGAGAGAACTGCCAAAACTATTTGTCGCGGTATTTTGATCAGAAGCCCCAAAATTTCTATAGCAATGGGATCATGTCCCTACCTAAAAGATCGCAAAAATTTATTGAACAGAATGGTACCTACATACTTTAGTTAAATGTAAATAAACTATATTAAAAAATGTTTTGAATTTTCTTAAAAAATGCGAAGAAACTTTTTCCCCAACCTAATTACACGCATACAAAGCTGCCGATGAAACATTTGATTTTGGTAACGTGTCAGGTCGGGTTACCTGTGTAAGACCTGCTGCCACTGTCCCTGCTCGTCCGGCAGGGGGAACTCGTCGATGGCGACCCGCGTGCGCGCGCGCAGCTCGCGGACCATGTCCTCGATGTCGAACATGAAAGGCTGCTGGCCGAAGTTGGCGTCCACCACCTCGCCCGGCGTCTGGAGACCTACTGTCGGGTATAGGTTTGGCTGGAAGTGTACAAAATCACTCAATTACAAGTCAAGTACAAGAAGATATTATCTTGAGTGGATATCTCCTGCACGAACCAACCCATTTCAAATACAGTACAATTTTACCTATATGCATTGTATACCATAGAGATATATTATTATTATATACGCAGCGTTGTCTTGGATTCGACGCCATTTATTTGTTTATTAACTAAATCCCCCGCTCTTAAACCCGACAAGGATCATGCCAATATATTTATGTATGGATGTGGTGCATGAAAGATTACAATAAAAAATAATAAGTTATACACCTTAAGAAAAATGTTAATAGATCCACACGCCGAACGCTACTCGAAACGGCTGTAGTAACCATGGTTGACAATTATTTATGCATAGATATATGCGAGAAAACACACCAAACGCGGTGCGGGGCAGTATAATTCTTACGGGTAGTCCTCTGAAAGCGATGCCGAGATGATGTCCATTCTTCGTGTAGAAGCAGGTGTTGTCGACCAGGTTGACGCCGCAGCCGATAACGTCACCTGTGGTAAAAGTGGGCCCGTAGGGCTGGCCCGTGCCCGATGAGCAGAACGAGTGCCCGTCGTCGCCGTGGTACCCGTATGAATGCTTGTCCCAGCCTTGAAAATTAAACAATTTTCGAATCAATTAAAGATTTGCTGCCCACGAAATTCCGAGTCGATATGCCGAAACGGAATTACGACTGTATGTGACCGGCCTTAGGCTGGTCTCTGTCCCCCAATTAACTCTGTATCGTGAAAATCATCATCATCATCATCCACAGCCTGAATTCACCCATTGTTGGGTATAGGCCTCCCCAAGTTTGTGCCATCCACCACTATCCTGCGCTAGTCTCACCCACTGACGGCCCACGACCTTTACGATGTCGTCCACCCATCTCGCTGCTGGTCGTCCTACCCGCTCCTCGGCCACCATTCAGTCACTGTCCTGCTCCATCTGCCATCACCACGTCTAGCCAAGTGTCCCGCCCAAGACTATTTGAGCTCCATAACTCGAATCCCAACGTCATGAACCTTCGTTCGTCTACGGATCTCGACGTTTGGAACTCGATCTAACAGTCTGATGCCAAGCATGGTACTGCGTGAGCGTCCACGTCTCGGCACCGTAGGTCATGGTGGGCAGAACACATTGATTGAATAATCGGGTCTTCAGACACTGTGGAAATTTAGGCGACCTAAGGATGTCGTCTAACCTGCCGAATGCAGCCCATCCCAATTGGATCCGTTTAGAGATCTCCTTCTGCTGATGCTCTTTACCAAACGATAGAATATGTCCAAAATAAACATACTGGTCGACTGTCTCCAGCCTCTCATTTCCCACTATTACAATGGGGTTTGTGACACCGGAGACATTCAAGAGCACCTTCGTCTTGGACATATTCATCTTAAGGCCTACATTCAAAGAAGCATCAAAAAGATGTTGCAGCATTGCCTGGAGATCACTAAAGCTTTCTGCAAATAGTACGAGATCATCTGCGAATCTAAGATGAGACAAGTTGACACCATCGATGTTTATTTTCCCGTTCCACCGTAATTTTCCCATTCTAAGGTTATCATAACATCTTCAAGGACAGATGTAAAAAGCTTTGGAGAAATGGTGTCCCCTTGTCTCACCCCACGCTGGACGGGCACAGGATCTGTTAGCGTGTGAACTCGCACTTGCAATGTAGCCGAAGTATAGAGCTCCCGGAGCACTTCCACGTAGCGGGAATCGATATGGCAGCGATGGAGAACGTGGAACACGGCCCAATGCTCGACACTGTCGAAGGCCTTCTCATAGTCAATGAAGGCCATGACAAGGGGCCGGTTGTATTCGTGACACTTCTCCATCACCTGCTTTACCGTGTGGATATGGTCGATGGTAGAGTATCCGCTCCGGAAGCCGGCTTGTTCGATAGGCTGGGCCTCGTCAAGCTGACGGGTGAGCCGGATCGTTATGATTTTTGCAAAAAGTTTGTACACCTGAGAAAGTAGACTAATAGGTCTGTAGTTAGTTAATTTTGACATATCACCCTTTTTGTGCAAAATAGTGACTATGGCGTTTTTCCACTGCCTAGGCGTCCGAGCTTCACACACAACTTTATTATAAAGCTTGACAAGAACTTTTAAGACAGGTTCGCCGCCTGCTCGGAACAGTTCCACTGTAACCCCATCCTCACCAGGAGACTTATCCGCCTTCATTTTGTATAGAGCATTGCTCACTTCACACGTTAAAATTGGTGGTAAAACTTCCGTATCATGATGTGGAATAGGCGGAGCACGAGTATCGTCTTCTGATGGATCTGGTTCCGCAGATGTTGATGCGTACAAGCTTTTGTAGAACTCTTCCACGATAGATACTATCTGGAGACGGTCTGATATTAATTTGTTGTTTGTGTTTCTAAGTTTTATTATATGTTTAGAACCTGTACTAGTTTTTCTTCGGAATACTTTTGGACCTTTATATTGTTTAATTGTATTTATAATTATATTTGTATTAAAATTTATTAAATCTTTTCTAATTAATTTATTTATAGTTCTATTAATCTTATCTATTTCTTTTTTTATTTCTATTTCGTGAAAATCACTCGGTGGCTAACGTTTGACAAATAAAATGCTCATACTTTCAAAAACTGTTAAAGGCCATCAAAAATTTTCAAATCATTCAGTGACCATCTCTCCTTGGGTGACATTCAAGCTATAGAACAGGCGCCAGCTTCAAAACATCTGCCAAATAACATAATAACTGCCGACTTCTGTGTAATTCAACTGTTTCGATGCATATCTTGCAGTTAAACCGACTGCATCAAAAAAACTGCAGCTCACTCAACAAACTTCAATTTAGATATGAGTCATGCATGCATTCAATAGCCGTCTTGAAGTTGACTCGAATACATTAAAACTGTATTCGAACCCAGACAGTCTGACACCACATCTGAGTACATCTCGATAACGAAGACCCTTTGAAAATTTGCAAAGGACTTCCTTTATAGGGCACACTAAATACAGAATAGGTGACTCGTGAGTGGTGCGCAAGTGTCTAATTAGATGCATGTTGTTGTAATTGTTGTGGAAATTTAATTTGAAAATGACCACATACTTAGAGAAGACAGTATGATGAGCCCTACATTTGTATACATTTTTTCCCTACATACATTGGTCACTACATTATATCAGAATACTAGGGAATAAGATTTGGCAGTTCCATCAGTAGGAATTATTAGGGCACTTGTCTCGGGTTCTCCCTCGTGGTCAAACTTTTTAGTCAAACTGATTTGTCCAACAGGAATAATAAACAGCTGGGATAGAGTGGTAAAACGCTAACTTCGTTGTAATAGAAAACAAAGTACCTTGCTTTGTTATAAAAAAAAACTAACAACCTACTGCCATCCAGTGGCAAAAAGGCAGTAGGTCTACGTTTATTCCTGTTGGACAAATCAGTTTGACTAAAAATTTTGAGCACGAGGAAGAACGTCTTGTATCAAGTTGTAACGGCAAACGCACCAGGCAGTCTGTTCATGTTGACCCCGTGTGCTGACAGGCCGATGCCCATGTACCCATCCCGTCCCTTCGAGACGATGCGGACCTCGAAGTAGTAGAGACCGCAAGCCGCCGGTATCGGGTGTGTGGCGCGCACCGAGGCTGCATCCTTGTGGGTCTTGCCATGGCCTGAAAGGAAAGAGGGAGCGGTATAGGCTAGTTTCAAATATACTTTACCTAACAATCTTTTATGTGCACAGGTCAGAACGGCGAGCTGATTAAAAGAAGCCCGAATATGATCAGTCTACTAGTCATCGAGAAGTTCTGCTGTCCTCCTTCCATTTCCATCAACAGATCTGCTCACTTTAACTATAATATTGCGTTGTTATCGACAAGATTTATTGCAATTTTGTTCTACAATCTAATAACAAATGGGCTGAAATCGGTTGGCAATATTTAAACCAACTAGGTAATTTGATATAACAGGTAGAATAGAGACTACACTACTGGTCAGTTATTCAAAAGTTTTAAAGCGACAGGGTTTATAAAATTGACAAGAGGAGAGGCATACAATAGACATTCGCTAAGCGAAATATTGAAACAAAATTGCAAACGATACAAAATTCAGTGTGTTAAATCAACAAACAACAAAATATACGCAATGTTTTAATTTCTTCAAAAACAAGAGTCATTGAAATTATAAATAACTTTTTATGAACGTAAAAACAAAGTTGAGTGCTGGAAACACACCTTGTCTTTAGTGAGATCCAAGAACCTCGATTTGATTCCATTTTTAATATTCAAGAAATCTTTAAAATATAAATACGTAAACTTATAAACGCTGGATCAATATTTATTGAGACTCGAGTCTGATCTACACTATATCCTACTTTTTCTTGTTCTCATTTACTTACATGTTTGATGCTTTCATTATACGAAATATTCGTAAAAAATACATCAAGATTTGAACGTCAATACAGGCAAGTCAGTTTAAATTCCAAGAGAATCCTACTAATATTATAAACGCGAAAGTTTGTACGTATGGATGTATGGATGTTTCTTACTCTTTCACGCAGGAACGGCTGAACCGATTGCGATGAAATTTGGTATGTACGTAGATCATAACCTGGATTAACACATAGGCTACTTTTTATTGGCATAACACGTGTGCGAAGCCGCTGGCAACAGCTAGTAAGTAATATTTCAGTAAAATTAGTGAATGAAATCTTGCAATCTGTGATCGACAGAACCCCGTGTTAACCAATTTTAGTTATAACAAGCCAGGTTTTGCCCAACTTTATCTAATATCTACGCAGTAAGGAAGTCAAATGTGTGTAAAATAATAAAAGAAGCAAGGTGATATGGGTCATCTTTAACACATCGTGCAAACTCAAACTAAAATAGCATGCATTAGTTCTCAAACATACTAGTGTCATGACGGCAAAGGACCTAGGAATAACATCCTGAAACCCTGCCAAATACGCAACGGGAGAGCACATTCTGCTATATCAAAAGCACGTCACTATTCCCCAGATATCTAAATACAACGACAACCGCCTCGATAACAGCCCAAACATCAATACGTAAACAACAAACGAAGCAAAGCTGTTCAAAAACTGCGAATTTTCTACGCTTCAATTCGATTACAATGAAAACTAAACCATATAAACAGGAGGAAGAGTTTAATTTTTAAGATCACAACTAATCGTGGATACGATTAGTCCATCACTTGAATTACTCTACATTTTATTTATCGGGTGGCGTGGGCATGCCACGGTCACGCCTATACTGAAAAACACAATGATAATAATTATTATAATTTATACGGATATCAACCCATATCACAACTTAAAATTATGTAAATATAGAAAACTATTGAAAATAATGTAAATGTAAATACAAGTAACGAGGTCAAGAGAAACAAATGGTTTCCTTTGGCTACTAATCGTTTCGTATCAATACGAATATTTTTTAACAGATAGAAGGTTTTGGTTTGGGCCAGGGCCACCAAACCTAGAGAAAGAGATGACCCTTATCCTACGTCTCAATTACGAAGCCATCAATAACCAGTATAATTGGACAAAGTTACAAGCAAAACACTTTTGTTTCCATGGAGCGAAGTGATATCCCACGTCGCAAAAGTCAATCTTATGGTAGATTACGCGCACACACTCAAACATCTATCCGCATAAAGCCAACACAGGTTACCAAAACACTCACAAAGATAAAATGCGCGTACGCACACAACACAGGTTAACGAACCTGCACGTGTTTACTCAAACACATGTAAGTTTTCCGATTATGGATTACAGGATTCTCCCGAAATATTTAACATAGAATGGGGTTTTAATATCTTGTCAGTTATAGATTTTGGCAAAAGACTTGACGCTACAGAGACACATCCCATTTCAAGACTTCAAAAATACCTTTAATATAGAGTGATAGATATCTGCTGGCAGGATAACAGTTTTGATAAGGAAGCAAGAAAACTCGCAGAAAAACTAAACTTGCAAGTTGATCTACAAACAATGATAGACCAACGGGAAAAACAAGGCATCAGCTTACGGATGCGAACACGGAGCAAAAACTAAATGGAATTGTTTCACTCACTGTAAATGCATTCAGAATACGTAGCGAGCGACACGAATAATATTGAAAAAGGCACGCCTAAAGCACGCATCAAGCGCGTGTAAAAACTAGAAACACTTCTATTTCTAATAATACCAGGTAAAAACTTGAAATAAAATAATATAATTTTTTTGGAAAAAAAAATGATAAAGCAGTTTCGAGGAATGTTTTGAAACGTATGGATGAGTTCAAGGAGTTCAACGTCCCACGCCTCCTGACTCCGCTAGTCACGACCTTCGATATCTCGGGAGAATTGACTGGCTATCGTCAGCGGCCTGCGCAAGTTGTCCATTACAATAACCATAAACAAAGCATTTATGATACCATCTGTTTGTATTATCATCGCCAACGCCATTTTAAAAATATAGTTATAATTATTCTGAAATAACAATTGTGATATGATAAGGAATAATAAGACGTTTGAATTATTAATTAAGCCCAACCTTTAAGCCAGCTTGTGATGAAAACAGCAACATAACTTTTGCATTATCCACGGCCGAGTTAGCGAGTAGAGATAAGAATCAAGGCGCAATCTTACAACTAATATTTTCTGGCAAACGGGGATCGTGTTTCAAAACGTCCTTCAACGTTGGCTGTGGGGGAAATTGATGACACATGAATTAAATCATTGAATAAGAAACATTGGGCGAATGTCAAGGCGTACTCGAGGTCGACACACCCTTATTTCCTGAACAAAGAATCCGAAACGTGAGTAATCCTGAGCCAATTATAGCCGGCCATATTTTTAACAATTGAACGATCGAAATCGACTGATACCGCTTTGATTATATTACGTACTCGGTAAGTGTCAGGAGCCCAGTTTCACTAGATAGACTCGTTCGTTAACCGAGGTCGAGGTCCAACCAATTGACCAAAAAGTGTAAAGATAAATCAAACTGACATTACAGGCAGACCCTCATGATGCCCTGCTAAAGTAGGTACTCCGCTTTGTAGACAATAATGAAAATGATTAAAAATCCACCTAGAAAAGTAGGTAAGTGAACTTTCGCTTGGTAACATTATTCTATTATTCATTGCGAGTTGAACAAGTATGTAAATGAAGAGTATTACAAAGTCCAGAAAATATTTATTTATTTATTTTAATACTTTATTGCACGAAAATACAAATTACTTGTACAAAAGGTGGGCTTAATGCTAATACATATAGCATTTTCTACCTGCCAACCTCAGAGGTAACAAAAAAGGTTGGCGTGCTCACTTATTACAATATTAACATAATGTAACTTAAATATGTTTCCGAAACAATGAATGTATAAGTTTGACGACTTCCAACGCGTAAGCTAGTATTAGATATGATATCTCAAACGCATTAGCTTATGTCTTGAGTAGACAAATCAAATTACACAAGCTCTGCGCCCGTTATGTGCACTTCTTGGATATAATTGCTCATTTAGATCAAGCCAAATTACTACGAGCCAGTACAGTACACACGACTACACATCAAGCTATACAATTCCAGTATACGCTGACCTCTCATTCTACGAAAAGCCTACACAATGCGAGGGCAGCTTATACTGAAAATGTATAGCTTGATGTGTAGCCGTGTGTACTAGCGTAGCTTTACTAAATATCACTAATTAGACAATAATACAATGTGTGAACCTACTACAATTCAAGAATAGGGAATCAGATAAGTTTAGGGTAACTTGTTAACAACAAACAGCAAATGAAAAGTCCTAGACACAACGCGCGTAAACACATTGATACAAAGAATAGCTAGCCCACACGCAAAGCAATAAGGACTCGTCGGAAAGTGCGGTAATCTGGGAGAATTATTGAATAGTAGGGAATTGAAGTTTGTGCGCTGACATTATGCACAATCGTTAGTGGACCGTTGCCCTCAGCCTGAAAGCACTGTAGGGCTACCAGGAAAACAGGTTCTACTTGAAACAACAACACTAGTAATCAAAGAAGCGCAATGCTATTTTACACGGTAATCCTGACCTAAACCAAAATGCAGTATAGTTGTGTAATGATTCCTTCCTTGTTCCCGAGCAGAGTAATATGTAAGACTAATATTGCGTCGTTCGTTATTGGATGATCATCTGCCTAGAAATTGAATTCGCGTATTGCTTAACGAAATCTACTTTTAACTACGACGAAACTACGACGAAACCAGTACTTTGTTTATACTTTTTTCAAATTAATACAAACATGTGATAATGTCGAAATATTGATTTTGATATCTGTTGTACCAACCCTAACTTGTATTCATGTTGTAACTCGCAACGTTACAAGAAAAAGGTCTCTTGAATCTCTCTGACTCATGTGTTTTTAGGCCGACGTATATTCGGCGACCGAACTTTCGCAGTAACCAAGCGCAGAAACCACTTATCTGTGTTTACTTAGGTTTTTCCCAACTAGCTATATTGTTTACCTACTTGTCCTAAATATATCACGTAGGTCGTAAAATCAATCTACCGAGTGGACTGACTTGGCAGCAAGCAATGATTTGTTTGAGATCAGCAAATCAATTAGGATTACTACTGGTCCGTTTGCCAGAGACAAACAGTGTCTTGGGCTGTTAGTTGGTGGACAGACTATAAATAACTGCAACGCGGAATAAATAGCATCAACTCCGCACTAAAATATACATAGAAGTGAGAATATGAAACTACGTAAATATAACATTATTTACATTGAATCAATAACAGGAAATATATAATCATTATGTGTGTATGCTGCTATAACTCAACTAAGGGACACGCTCGTGATGATAATCAGAGTGTAACGGAATATACCAATGGTAAAGCATACTGAGCCTGATAAATAATAGGTACTAAACTAATAAATAAAAAGCTGACGAGGAATAAACGATAATCTAATAAAATATAAGTAAATAATGGAGGTGATAAAGTCGTTTTTGATAGTTATAACTGATTGAAACTACAACAGCAAGCATAAACTACATCGAAATAAAGAACTAAATTCACGCAGAGTGATTAGCAAAGCGCAAACAAAAGGGTTAGAGAACGCACACACACAAGAAACATACCAAGAATGGTTGTTACACACGGTACAACACCCGTTAGCAAACAGTAACGGTGCTCTCGAGGTAAACAAACAAAGCCTTGCGCTGTCTGCCGTTTACCGCTTTACCTGATCATGGAGCACAATGAACAACTTGATCAGTGACGGACGACGGGAATATCCGCGGCTTTTTGGGCTGATCCACACAAGTGATCTTTTGGTAATATTAGTAATAAGTATTATTAATCAGAAGTAATCTGCAGATCAAAGCCTGCGGTAGATTTGCTACAAGCTTATTTTAATGTTCTTGATCTTTCACTGATTTTATAGAGCCACAGATCGCAATATAACCCTCAATGGATCACCCCTTTAACTGTTTGATAGGATAGCGGGATGCGTGCTTGCGTTCGCTGTATGTGTGTGTGTCAACATACGGTACATCCAGAGGCGTAAGTGGAGATAAGGCAGGTGGGGTCGGCGGCCCGGACCCTGCGTCCCACCTTCCAACAAATAGAGAAAACGTCCATCCATTAAAACATCCACACTCGGGCCCCATACACACCACTTACGCGTCTGGCTGCTCGATGCTTTTCCAATTCCTTGGGTAATTTAGTATTTTCCTGCACCTAAACGTGTGAAAGCTTACTGTGCGCGCTGACTGAGCGTTCGTATGTAACGTTACAATTCGACATGAGCCTTTTAGCGTACTCTAGCTCGATAAAGATGTAGCAAGAAATCCCTTTGAATCTCACATGCGATATACATCTTTCTCGAGCATGCAAGAATAAAATGTAGCCGAGCACCACTTATGGAAGATAAGAACTGCGCAGTCGATTATCCGAGTCGAATTGCAACAAAACAAGAACAATTCCCGGTCAGCTCGTACCAGATTCAGCAACAAGCCGATGCATCCAATAACATGCAAACTCCCTACAACCGATGTACGAGCGTTAAGAGCAAAGTGGTGCAATGGAGCCGATTACAACTATGCTATGATACCAGTTACTTATGCTAACTTAGTTAATTAGTCTATGAATGGCAAAAAAAAAATATAATCGACTTCCTCAAACTTAAATCGCTATACGAATACCTACGAATATAGATGAGCGTAAGTACCTACAGTATACGTAGCAGACATTCAACCAAGGTCTCCTTCAATATGAACAGCAACATATTTTGAATGTTTTGATTATTTTGCAGTAGGTAGGTATTTTATAAATTATTATTCATAGATTCAGAAACTAAAATATGACGTATTTTGTTTTTTTTTCATAAGCATATACTCAGTCACTTTTCTACAAGAAAGATCAGTAAATTATAATTTCAAAGAACATTAATTGCGCACTAAATCACTAAGAAAGTTTCCTTTCAGATCAATTCTAAGTTGTTGATAAAATCTTATAGAGTTGGTCATAAAATGTAAAAGCACGTAAAAGGCGTATAAAATATGAAATGTAAAATTCAAAAGTTGTCTGTCTTGTCAGTTGTTCAACAGGATTAAGATTCTGTCTTTCTAGATAAGACTATGAAGGACAACAAAAGAAACTGTGTTATGTTCCAGCATAGCAACAACGCGGCGAGTAGTGCTCTAGCGGTAGTTACCTGTAGTGGCCTCGCCGTGTACATTCGCGCGCGTACCTCAAATTAAATTAGCTACAATGTTTCAACGGAAATCATAAAACACAAGAGTTTCCAACTCTTCAATCAGACACCAGAACAATTCCTATATAGCTTGTACTACGCTCAGTCTTTGAGGAAAACTGTAGGTACATTTTGTAAGCGCAGGAATAATCATTATTATAAATACAGAATTTATCACGTACCGTTTTATCGGTGTTTCGACAGACAATGTTTCAGTTCAATTCGTGAACCTTCATCAGGGTGAGTGCGATCCGCTCCGAACCACGTCTCGCCTCGCACACATTGTCACAACATTGTCGGTCGAAATACCGATAAAACGGTACATGATAATAGGCATATTGCTGAGCTGGAACCCATTTGCTGCAGTAGCACATACACACCTACTTGCCTCTTTATAATTTTTCCCTGACTACACTGTAAATTTATTATTTCATTCTATTGTTCCCACTTATGTTTGTTGAATGTAATTTTCTGTTTTCTCTTACTTGTGCTTTCTCTTAGATGTTATACCTTTTGATTGTATTGTGTGAATTTGTGTGTGCTATGGTAGTCTATGTCTATAAATCCGTACTTATAATAATGATTGAAATAAATCACGAAAGTTTTCTACGCACCAATAATATTTGTTTGCTTTGTTGACTCTTAAAGCAGTTATAATGTTGCTTAAAATGATGCATCTGTGCTTATAGTAAACACGTGTTTAGCATAATACATTGATTGAAGTTAAGTATTGAAAGATATCTTTAACACACGAAAAATTTAGAGCTACAAATTACAACTAACTAACTGAACAATTAATTTAATAAAAATATCATTTTGTATTGTAAATTTTACGTCTGTTCTTATAGGTACACTTGTTGTGTTCTAACAGCTTAGGTACTATTACATTTCCATAAGTTATAGATTAAAAGGTTCAAAATACAAAGACATCATAACCTTAAGACTCTCAAGAGAAATACTAGAAAGCGGAAACCCCGCAGAGACTACGTTTGCACTCACAAATAACCTGATTATTTGATACATACGAATTACATACAATTATTCGAGCGAAGAAATATCTCCAAATCAACTTGGACGAATACGCGTTTTATTTACGCATGTAAGTATGTATGAATGTATGTTTGTTTGTCAGAGGATAACTTTCGAATCCTTGATCCGATCATCTTGAAATTTGGTATATATGTAGGTAGTGATAGCACAATCCTGGTGCGACTAAATGGGTTGTTGAGATATTGGGGTTCGCGAGGGGTAAAAAACAACAAAATGACACTATCAGGTCCAGTGGGACGTCTAATGAAAGGCCTTCGTCAGTACATTTCTACCCCGTATTTACTTTTAGTTTAACACTTGCAGTTTATTAAATTATTAGACAATAATAAAAACTGACCTTTGACAAAATACACAGGGTACACCAGTAACCCCCATAGTGCTAAAATTTGGTATGCGTGTAATTTTAGCGACAAAAATACAGGGATAAGTCTGAAATCCAGAATAACTGCAATTTCTACCCTAAAAAAACCAAAGAACATGAACTCCCGTTACCTGTAATTTGAATGAAACTGTAGGTCAAGTTAGGTGGAAGTGCATTTGTGACACTATTTTAGTAGTGACAGATTACAAATATTTTTTTTTTGTTTTATGAGACTTGCGACTCGGGACGAACCACTAGTATTATATCGGTCACACATAACACTCATACTCAACTCACTCAACAATAATACTGTGACTACCGGATACCATAAATATCTGCACTTACATGTGAATTGATAACATATCAGTAATTACATGGCTAGGTTCAGATATACGAAATTGCGCGCTTACATAACTACCTATATGTTAAACATATAGTTTAATCATCACCATAGACACCATCACATAACGTCATTATGTGATGGGCCATGCCATGGCGCACCTCTGTAATAATCCTTGCTCAACAAATTCTCGTTATTAAAACAAAGGTCAAAATGTTCTGTAGGTGACATTGCTGCAATATTTACTCACCTATTGTATTCATATTTTTATACAGGTATAAATTAATGTAATTTGGGTAGGTATTTCGGGTTTTGTGCTGATCTTCAAAAGTGCACTATTTGCAATGCAGATTAAATACGTTGAAATTGACTTAACTAGTGGTTCGCCCCGAACTGAGCGAGTCTACCATAAAAACAAAAAAAAATATTATTTGTAATCTTTGACTGACTATCTAATCTAAACAATGCCACGAAATACTTAACAAAATAACTTGACCTACAGTTTCATTCAAATTACAGGTAACCGGAGTTCATGTCAATTGGTTACTTTTTTTTGGGTACAAATTGCAGTTGTTCTGGATTTCAGACTTTTTCCTATATGTGTGATACATAAGCTACACGCATACCAAATTACAGCACTGTGAGGTCACTGGTGTAGGTACCAAAAACGTTTAAAAACGCAATTAAACAAAATCTTTATAAAAAAGCCTACTATAAAATATCGGACTATTTAGATGATAGAGAAGCTTGGGATTGAAATTGCTCCAACTCGTTCAAAATGTTACAATTTAGACGTAATTTATTTCCTGTATTATTATGTATTCTAAAAGGCTCATAAAAAGAAACAACCATCCTTGTTTCTTGCCTTTCTTTCCTGGCTTGGTCGCGAAGGAACAGGCAGTAAAATTGACGTTTCAAAGTGATCCATGTGATTTTAATGAATAAAAGATTTTGACTATGGAGTCTACAAGTGGCAACAGCGAGTTTATCTTTATTTCTAGTATTAAAATTGTGATTATCGCTATTTTTCTTAAGCAAATTAATATTTTTATGAACATACATCAGACTTTCATAGATGTATTGACAAGGGAATGTCTTAATAATTATGTCTATAAACTTATTGCGTAATGAATCTCTGGGGCCCATTTATAAGTTGCACGAACAGCCCTCTTCTGCAGCACAAAAACGGTGTTTATATATGCAGCAGTATACCATATGACACATAATGCTGTGGAATACATACCCTGTGAATTTTGTGTTTGTTTTTTAGTTTTTATTATGTCTAATAACTCAAAAACTACAAGACCTTTACTTTACCTTTCATTTTACGTCTCACTTGACCTAATAGTCTCATTTTAATTTTTTTTATCCCTCTTGATTCCCAATATCTCAACAACCCCCCAAATTTTTGAGTTTAATTAGTCACACCAAAATTGTGCCATCACTACCTATGTATAAAATTTCACGATGATCGGATCAACGCTTCGAAAGTTATCCTCGGACAAACAAACATACATACATACAACGCCGATCTGCCCAAGTTGATTTAGAGATCTCGCTTCGCTCGATCAATAAATAGTTGGAAAGTAATAATTACGTATTGCAAAGCATTGCATTGCGTATATTGAATAAAAGCCTATAATAAATCACAAATCTCTATTACCTAATACTGTATTCGCCCGGCATTGTGAGTTTAGTACCAAATTGGCTATTCAGTTCAACCGCGATTTCTATTGAAACGCAAACAGACAGGCATTGAAACGTCAATTGACGAAGCTGGACGCATAGCATATGCAAATCTTCACAGTATCATAGGTAATGAGCTGTAGGATGGCTATTTCGTAGTTAAGTTCAGATAAAACATAATGATGGATGGAGGCTAGTCACTTAGAACTCAAGATGCATTGTATTTTTGTAAAGCAATTGACGTGAAAAGTTAACACTTTGATTTCATGGTTCACAGCACCTGAAACACAGTTTTTTTATCTAGGTAGTTCGGGAGCCTATGTGTTCAAAACAACTGTGTCTAACTTAATTATGTCAATATTGTATTTTTACATAAGGGGAGACCGGAGTGGAATCGCCCATACAATACGTACTACCAAGATCATTTCTAATTGGAGCATATTTCTACCTTATTAAGGTATTATTTTAATTTGAATAATATCCATCTAGGTTCCCAACCAGATATTAGATCAAAATACTTACCTAAAATGAAATAGAAGCGTATCGCATTCTGCATGTTTTTGCGTCATAAAAGACCTGTTTTCAACCTAATTGTTTCATATTAAAAACAACATCTTACGTATCCTAGTCATGGGAACATAGATTATATCGTCTAGTTACAGAATAACAAAACAATAAGAAAAATACAACAAGTTTTCAGTCATCATTTTTGGTATTACGGTAGACAAAATCAAAATCTAATCAAATTTAGAATCGTTCAATTGCTATCACTGTCGCTCTGCGTGGCTAAACTTCGTTACTGAACAGGGATAGCGATATTCAGGCCGAAGTTTTTGACGCGGCCGAATTGAAGTTGCGCTCGGGGTTCGCCGGCTTCTTAATGAGTAGAATGCTACTAATAACGCATGGTTGAGAACAAAGGCCGAAATATAGTTATCTCACGCCGAATTATTGCACAAACTTAAACTATTTGAAACTTAAACTATCGTGTGGAAGATTTATTACAAAACAGTATTTATTTCAACGTACAACATTCAAAAGTAATGAAATATTAGACAAGGAATAAAATGCATAGACGATAGTGATTCGTCGTATCACTTCACCGTCGAAGTATAATACTATATTTTGTAAAGAATCATAACAACTGCTTTACTACGTAAGGAAACAACGGTCGTTTCGACAACTAAACCAATTCGCTGTTGCACTCAGACTATCAGACTACAAATCAATCTCAATTGTTACTAAGCAGTAGTCCTAGAAGCCACAAAAGCAAATAATAATAAATGCTAGAAGCCGGGCGGTCGCGTGCAGGCCAGGCCTATCGATTGATACTGGAGTAGCATGTTCCGCGCGAATCATTCATTCTGTACTAGATAAATTTTGCATGAGTGGACATGTAAACGTGTTGCCATCCGGGAAGTCTGTGTAGTGCAGCTGTACTAACACTAGGCGTCATTCTGTGAAAGGCTTTACACAACTATGAAAGGCACAATAGCGCATTCAGCCTATTGCCACTATTTAGCTCATAGTATTTGGGAAAATTAATGGTGCGCCCATAATATATACATTCGCATTTCACAGATCTGAATTAAAGTTTTGAAGTCTGCTAAACGCGTCCATCTTAAAGTCGAAGAAATTAAAAAGGTTTTAGCGGCCTAATCCCCGCTATCCTATTAATATTCCCGTTTGAACTCTATAAGCAAGTAAAGAGGGAAGGGAAGCCTCGCTCTGCAGTGAGGAACATCGGGCGTATAAATGAAATAAATATTACACAAAAAGTTTAATTTTAGTTTGTGGCAACTAATAAGAGAAAGGGAGGGCAAGATTAAAACTATTCCCTGTTTCACGTCATGCTATCAATAGCTTCATCATCGGTTCGGGTTAATCAAGACTATTTGTGGAATATGCACGATATGCACATGCAAATGGTTGCCAACGGGAAGTTTACCTGTGTAGCTGCGCCCGCGCACATATGATTATGCAACCCAGATGACACAGAATCTGTTATAGCAACTGTTTTTATGTCAGAATATCTTGTTTCTAGCCGAACGCCTTGATTTAATCGCTCTATTTCTAAACATTATAATAAAACAAATAAGTTCTATGAATATATAACCAATTTGGAAGTCATTATCGAAAGAATTATAAACAGAATTATGCAAGTCAAGAATTGCATAATTAAAGTCAGCCTTCGTATTAAACTGCAAGGACAAACTAAATAATGACATGACGACTTGGTAGCCAAGAAAAAAAGCAGTACCAGACTTCAAATAGCATTCCCAAGGAGAGGTGATCGATATCGTATTGCAACACGATATCAAATTATTCTTGAACGTTATCTGAAAATGTGCATTTTGCGCGGTATACAACACAAATAAGGAAAATAGTATACGGAACGGAAACGGAAATGAAGGTACCTTGCCTACACTGATCTTCCTTAACAAAATACGAAGCTCTATCTACAAAAAGGGTTAATATGAGACACTCTACTCTACTGGATTGTACTGATTGTATAGAATATTGACATAGTAAAAAAACTTCATAAATCGTAAATAATCAAAATCCTTAAATCATTCGTATCCTTTATGTAAATCTGTAACGAGATTAAGTACGGAAATTAGTTCGTAAACCGATAGCTTCGTAAACGATCCAAACTTCACCTTTTATACCGATATGTATTATACGTAGGTAGGTACGCATACATATTACTCGTGCGCGATAACTTGGGACCTGCTAGGAATGCGACTCCCCGACCGCTTCCCCTACACTTCCCCGATGGCGCCCGTATTGTACCGTTCGCATCACTATTTTTTACTAGGGTTTTTAGTCTCGTACTGGCCTACGTCACGTAACGACGCGCTCTGGAATTATTTTAGTTTTCGTTTGTGTTATTGTTTTTTTGTCTGGAAAAAAGAAGTCAACCATGTGGACAGGCTTCGACAAAAGTATTGGGACGATGACCTCTTACAAGAGCCGAATGAATCGCAATTAATTGTAAATTTATCGGATACCTCTTCGTCGAGTGATTATAGTGAGACTGAGGACGAAGAACAACCTCTAGAAGGCATAAATCCACTAAGTAGTAACGAAGATGAGATAATGTAAATAATAGATAAAATAAATGTATAAACTTAAACATTGTATTTTTATTTTATTCAAATAGTGTAAAAAAGATTAGATAAAAAGCAGCGTCCTCCCTGAGTAACATAATAAATTAGGTTAAAAAAAAACAAAGACGAAGCCGCTGGCGGCTGCTTGTTATGTTCGCTTTTTTGCGGACGGTACAAACACGCCAATATGTCACGTCACCGCGCTCAGGTCCCAACTTATCGCGCACGGGTAATACTTATAAATGTGACTGGTATGGCTATAGAAGAGCGGTATCTTCTAATGCAAGCATATTTTTTGCTTAAAAGAAGATACCTAACCGTATGTAAACTATTTATAAGTTACCTAAATAAACAATTGTATTTATTATTTATTATTTTGGTCTGCCATTGGCTTGCATCGATCTTATACATAATACCAACGCTAATTTGGCAACAACATGTTCCTAAACAGAAAGCCGTTTTAGGCGTTCCGTTGATATCTTTTACCTAAAAGAATATATGAAACATAATGTTTAAATGCGTGAGCAATTCTTATTGCGAACATCTACATCGGAGTTTTCTCTATACGTCACGATAAATTATAACACACGAAAGCTTTTCTAAGCGCCCCTTATTTATAGCCACGGCATTCAATAGTCTCTACAAAATTTTGGGCCATTAAGTTTGCCATTTACGTAGAAAGAGCTTTCTGTAACGGCGCTAAATCACAAGTCGGTCACGAATAGGGCTCACTTTCACTATCGCCTTGTTGCATAATTGAACGCCGCTATGTGAGCTGTCCTCATTTGTGCTGGTGTCATTTTGTAGCCAGGTACACGCAAGAGACCTGGATATTGCACGGAAATTGCGCCATTTATATGATACGGTGGTTTCGGTTTAGCCTGATTAATCCCAATACTTCACTGTGTACTAGATACACTATGATGATGATGATACTAGAGATATGCTAAGTATTACATTGCCCTATAGCTTCATTATTAGTTTCAGAGTCATCATGAATATTAATATATGAACCTACGCATTAGTCTAATAATGCGTTGCGAATGTTTACTTCGGGAACTGGGAGACAAAGAACAACTTCCTAGCAATTTAATTTTAAATTCTAATATTGCTAATCCTTCAGAAGCAGCATAGCTTAAGTCTCATGATGATGTAGAAACCATTGTTATAATTAGTAAAGTCGAGGAAATAGCGACTGTAGCAGCTGGTGACAAGGTTGATAACTGCACATCTGCGGTTTATATACCAGCTATCGACAAGGCCGATAATGCAACTCTCGTACAAGGGAATGTAAACTCTAACTCTGAACGGCAGAGTTTAATTAAGTTTGTTAGCGACTAGGTGTGGGAGGGTGGGAGAGGGGAGGAGCACGTGGCAGGCGACCCGACGCAAGCGAGCTTGACCCAGTTTGTAGATGCACCATTTCGGTCCCGTTTTGAAAGCAAGGGCGGCCCTTTACCGTCGGCTGTGTTTGGGACCTTGCGCTTTATTTTCTTTGTTCCATCCCTGTCCCTGCCTCGATAAGGAAACATGAGCTTCGCACGCAGTATACAGACTGTTTAGTTATCAAATCGTGGAATTATTAACTGAATGTACATTTAATTTTGAACATGCTAATAATATTTAGCAAATTTGATGTCACTCTGCTAATTTGCGATACCACTATCCATATTGGAATAGGACTATTATAAATATTATCTCTCTGTAAGGTAAACAACGATAATTAAATAAGTATGTATGTAGTTATGTAAAATGTGTCGTGCGTGGCATGCAATCAAATCAAACCGATGCGATGTAGCGTACAATTATCAAACGGAATCATTTACATGACGTATTGATTAGTACATATAATATTATCCGCCCTAAAAGCCACCCTTGTTGAACCCCTTTCAATTTAACAAGCAACCAACATCATATTTTTGTTATTAAATATTTAACTTAATATCTGTCAAATCGCCTTAAATGTACCTAATTGATACTTTGACTGACTGAATCAAAAGAAGGTTGCAATTCTTAAAATGAACACGGGCGGGAATAATGAACATGATTGCCGAGGAGGCGTATCGCATCTGAACCTTGGTCCATCTACTCAATAACAATGAAGACGAGATTGATGATAAATCTAGACATGAGCATAAGCTAATATATCTCGTTAGATCAAGATATAAAACAAATGCAACATTGAAAGATTTGAACTTATCAATATTTATTAGCTTTGTTATGTGATATATTCAAAGAAAGTATGATTTGCTTTAGAAAGAGCATTGGGACTAGATAAATCCATTTTGGAACAAAATCGCAGCCCGAGTGTTATTTATTAGGTAGATAGAATTGTGACTATTCCATAAAAAGTGCAATTTTCTATAGTGTATTGAGGCCACAGAAAATATTTCTCGCAATGACACATAACATAACGATCATATTATTTTATTATAATCAGTCCAGACTGTTTTTAATAAAAACGAGATAAGCTAACTAGACCTAATAAATAACACGACGCTAAAGTAGAATTAAAAAAAAAACTTATTCAGCGCTTAATAAACGGCTAAACGGCTTGAATCAAACTCCAAAGTAGTGAAACATTTAACAATTTCTAAAGCAACATTTTACATAATCCCTAGAGGCTTTTCTTTCATGCTGTGACCTCATTAGTTACATCGTTCCCATGGGTGAGCGATCTTCATAACATTTATTTTGAAACCACAATATTTGTAAATTTACAGTAGACGAAGGTTCTAATCCAAAATGTTTTCGATAGTGAACAGGATACTGCAGACAAAACTAGAGAAAACTCGTAAACAGAACCCCAATGGCAAACTATTGAAACAACAAAGACAGTCGGCGCCAGCATGCGTTATTCATTTAAGAAATGAATATTACTGTTACCATTTCATATGACATTACTGACAACGTTATTACCAAGGGGCTTTTCCATTCATAAACTATGACCCTTGTATCATCAGTCGTTGCCCTTCACATAAAATTAAATAGGGCGCCCGATTCCATAGCAACGTTTGCTCTCAGCACCTTTGTTCGAGGATTAGGTACGACGCGACGCCAACGACGTCACAATAGCAATATTTATACCTACTATACCGCATAGAAGGCAATACAGGTTGTTATGTATAGCCATATGGTAATGTAATGAGTAAATGCCCGTAATAGATAGAAAAGTCACTCATTTGTTCGACTTTTATTTATGACAATACAATTACCAATTACAATACTTAGGTCAGTAAGTCGCAACAAGGTCAACCCTTTGAACTTTGTGTATATTAGTCTAATCTTAAACATTTCTTTAAGTTCTTAAGACAAACAAGTAATTTCATTCCGTAAGAACAGTCGGATCGATTACTGGGCATTATGACCTAACTCTTCTTAGAATGAATTGCAACAAAGTAGAAATCCAATAAACCGTGTAACCACTGACGTCAATATAAATCTACTGGAACAAGACAAGACGTACTGCTAATGCTCATTGCTATGACACGAACGCACTTTACTCAAAACATTTTATTTACAGAGAGCAAACTTGATAGCAAACTAGAAACTTCAGGAAAATGGAAGGGCATGAGAAATTACGATAGTCAAGAGGACAATTTGCATAAAAAAGACTATCAATACATATTTGTACTAAATAAACAAATACAATAACTAATTGGAAAATAGATAACAAATTTAAAAGGAATTAAAATGAAAATTTGCAGTCTAAATGAAAAAAAGCATTCCTTTGAAAGCATTCCATGTTTAATGAACGAACGGCTAAACAAAGAATCTCAGATAAGTTGTAGAGAACATTTTAAACTGTAAATTATCGTGGAATCCTGATAATCTCGTCGCAAACGAATGAAAAGTATGTCTCATGTAAATAATAATAACTGTGCCTAGTTAAAAGCAACACTGCTCTTCTTAATAAAAGTGTATGCGGTATGGCTACAAAAATATATAATAAAGTACCAAATAGAATAAAACAATTAAATTTGACTGAATTCAAGCATGAATTGTTTAAATTTTTGAGAATTAAATGTTATTATACTGTGGATGAGTTTCTTATGGACAAAGCCATGCAAACCCGATAATAGCGTAATTTATTTAATTTTTAGAGTCTTGACTGATTTTTTTTGACATTGCATTTGTTTTTATATACATTATTTTTAAACTTTGACCTTGATTCAATTGAATTCTAGAAATGTTTATAATAGACTTAGTTATATTATATTAACTGCATTTGCATGCCAACTAATATGGTAAAACATGTCTGGAACCTATATATTGTATTTGTCACATGTTTTTATACATATTTACCCATGTTTGCGAACGAATAAATGAATTATGAATAATAATCCCGTCGGAAAATCAGAAAACATGGATGCTGCCGCTTTGGCAGCTTTATTTACTAGGTAAATAGTAAAAACTCCGCCCAGACAGAGGCATCATAAATAAAGACATACAGGTTACTGAAAGGGTATCCAATGATAAAGTATAATTGGAGGGTTCGGATGGGGGATAACAATGCAGCGTATAATTAAAACATTTTCCACCAGAGTATGAGCGCATACGAGTAAAATCAATACTGGGAAATGGTAGCGCTCTAATAAATAAAGCATTCATGTTGGTGGAGACTAATGGACATAGTGAAATCAGTTAGGTCAGATTTCATCTGTGTAAGTATAATACAATATTTCGGTTGTAATAGACTGTATTTGTAATTAGTCGACAAATTTAAGGAAACTGCTCGTAATCCATAATGGTAACGTGTTAACGCGCCGGCGAACACAGAGCGCAACTTCAATTCGGCCACGTCAAAAACTTCGGCCTGAATATCGCTATCCCTGTTTAGTGACGAAGTTTAGCCACGCAGAGCAACAGTGATAGCAATAGAACGATTCTAAATTTGATTAGATTTTGACCGTGTTTCGTAATACCAAAAATGATGACTTAAAACTTGTTGTATTTTTCTCATTGTGTTGTTATTCGGTAACTAGACGATATAATATATGTTCCCATGACTAGGACACGTAAGATGTTGTTGTTTTTAATACGAAACAATTAGGTTGAAAACAGGTCTTTTATGACGTAAAAACATGCAGAATGCGATACGCTTCTATTTCATTTTAGGTAAGTATTTTGATCTAATATATGGTTGGGAACCTAGATAAATACCTACTATTCAAATTAAAATAATACCTTATTAAGGTAGAAATATGCTCCAATTAGAAATGATCTTGGTAGTACGTGTTGTATGGGCGATTGTCCCACCGGTGTCCCCTTAATATTGAAGTTTCATATTCACGGATCTGGATTCCGTAATCCGCAGAGTTCTTTTCTCAATATTTGTCGACTATTTACCGATTCATCCAGTAGAGCAAACGGCCAATACAATCTAATGACAGCAGCATCTAGCTTAATAACAAAACTAATAGGTTATTCCGTAACGAACATTCTATGCAAATCTAAACGGCTAGGTGCACAATACATTACTGGGCATAGTGGTATTCATCCCTCAATATTGATTAAATACTGACACCACCAACAGCAAACGCGTTAGCATAAATCAAATTCAAAGCAATCAAGGATGTTCAACATTATTATTTGCGGGTTGAGTACAAATATTAAATTTGTAGTCTCCAATACCGCAACCCCGTAAGGGAAACCCTCCGATGAAGGCTTGCAATAGAATATTCGAATATTCGTCAGATTTTTATATTCGAATATTTGTAATAGCCGTTATTCTAATAGTTTTTACTGAGAGTCAGCCACGCGCGTAGCTGTAGTCTACTAATGGTGAAAATGTACAAAATGTACAGTAAACAGTAATACCTAATTTTTGTTATTTATTCGTTATTTATACAAGGGTTCACCATAAAACCTTTTATACAGCTATGATGAAGCAGTTACTGCAGACATTGCTTTTCAAAACCGCTATTTCCTTGATTTCCATTGGTGTGGAATTTTAGACGTTGTCTTTAACCAGGTTCTTTTCATTGTAGTCTACAAGAAAATTACGGCTTCTTCAATGCTGCTGTTAAAAGTATCGTACAAAATCGACACCATTACAGGGAATAACGCTTTAGGAAAAATTAAATATTAGCCTGATAACGTGATTTGGGAGACCCCAAAGAACAGAGATGGTTGAAGGATTTTCGAGAAGTGCTTTGCCCAGCATTGGGACGGTATATTTTAATAAAAAAATAAGGACCTAGTCCACTAATTAAATTATTAATTTAATTAAATCGTTAGAAACAGGTTGAGTAAGCATCTACGTAAATGCTGAGTGGGTACTTACTTAGCCATATTTATTCACCTTATTAAACGAAAATAATAGTATAGTAAAGTAAGAAACGTTTGTTTTGCATCACGCGGGTACATTTAGCATAATAGGTACAGAATATATTGGTAATGTGAAAGCTAAAAGGGTCGCCACTCAGCATTATGCTGTAGTAGCATACAATTTACACCACTAGAGCGCTGCTGGTCTTCCGTGGTGCCATTGCCGTGCGTGCAGGCACCAACAGTGGCAACACATCAGTGGTACGTATTAGTAGGTACATAAGAACTAGTAACTAATAACAAACAAACATAACTTATAAACAAAATAAAATACTAATATAAAACAACAGTTAACTTTGAAAATGAAGTACTCGTAGGTAACTTAAATGTACATCAGCAATTATAATTCCTATTAACCAGGCCCAGAACAACCACCTACATGTGAAAACTTTTGAGAATTTAACGAGTATTTTTATAAAGATTTTTAAATGACCATATTGATTTATATTATGTTGATAATAGTTATTTTACGCTTTTGGTATGGTTATTAGACGTCAAGCAGTTACTGATAACGGATTATTCTGTTGCTTTCACTTCGTTTTCTATTTCTTACAATTATTAAAAGATGCTCCTTTGTATTTTGCAGTATCAGTTACCATTTGATTAGTTACCAAAACTAGGGACAAATATTTACAGATCAGGCAAAGATTTGCCCACGGCGGAAATCGAATCCACACTTTTTCCACGCGTATTAGCCGGCTACTGACCCATTACACTTCAGCTACAAAACAGAATCGAGATTATAATCATATAACTGTAGCATGCTTGAGTCAACCATGCTCTTCAAACATCAAGCAATACAAATAACCAGCCACGTCCATCATCATCGAAGATTATCATTTGCACAATTTACGTTCGATACACCAGCCGTACCGAGTCGAATGGGTAATATTGGTAAACCAATTTCCCTATACGATAATAGAGTATTTCCACATGTTACAAATCGTGAGGATTCGCAAGACCCTTCAGTGTTCCACTCACGCACTGCGCATGAAACCCGCCGACACTCGCTCGCTTATTCATTTCAACGATATCAACTATTTCCATTTATAGCTTTATGTTTAACGGAGAACTTTTACACAGGTGCAATTTTCTGGGAGATTGCTTTCGCAAATAACTGTTTCCATTTTAGTACGGAAATGAAATTCAGAAGAAACTCGAAGACGTGTGTGAAAGGAGTACCAGAATTTAGTAAATACTTATTCACAATACGTATGAATGGAAAGCAGGATTCTACCTGGCTCAGTAATAGGTGAACAGAACCTTTTCGAGGCACTCTGAATACTTTCCATCAGTCACGCAAAAGGCTCTTCTCAATAATATTTTGAATCTCATCTCAGTGCCTGTCAATGCAATGTCTGTGATAACTAAACAAACGGTTATGTTGTCTCTTTACACTTAGCGATTGAAATCAAATTATAGTTCAAATAATGATAATTGACGTGATCATTGATTGAGGCAGGAAACCCAGGAGGAACCCGATATATTGTTCCACTCCAGCATAGGTCATACAGGTAAAAATGAAAAGGAAACAAAAGCAACAATCACAGTAAAGTGCCTTGTGTCAAAGGGAAGGCCACGAGTTATTGCATTTCAAACGTGAACTAGATACTGAAAATGTTTACCTTTATCATCCGTGAGTACTGTAAAACAAACAAGCGGTATCAAATACAGATTTACAGCTTAGTTTGATTTCAATCATAAATACAGGATTTACACAGCCAGTAAAATAATTATTAAACAACCTGCACGACTGTGCTCAGGCAAACCCACTTTTATAAATAATTTTGTGCCTAATGCCTACTATAACTCCCTAAGTAACGTCTTAAGCATTGGTATTCGATAAGGGCGTTGCTGGGTGCTGCTGGCAACTCAACCACTGACTCAATATTTAGTTACTAATAAATCGTCTCATTATATATAGTTAAAATAATAATTAAACTCGCAATAATCCTTCTCTTTTCTTTACATAGTATAAAATGAAGTCGCTTCCGCTGTCCG
This sequence comes from Philereme vetulata, assembly GCA_918857605.2. Classification (NCBI taxonomy): domain Eukaryota; kingdom Metazoa; phylum Arthropoda; class Insecta; order Lepidoptera; family Geometridae; genus Philereme; species Philereme vetulata. The sequence goes on along the minus strand of OU975451.1, from coordinate 1,055,237 downwards.
TTCGCTTAGATCTTTTAAACTACTCAACGGATTTTAATGCAGTTTTCAGCAATAGATGGAGTGATTCAAGATGAAGGTTTATATGTATAATACATACATACTAACTCCGAAAGTAACTGTTTGTTTGTTACCTTTTCATAACTAGAGACTCGCGAGATCTCAGTTCGGGGCAAACCACGCCCCGAACTGAGATCTCGCGAGTCTCCCATAAAAACAAAACAATATTATTCGTAATCTCTGACTATCAAAATAGTGCCACAAATGCATAACGGCTACGACATGGCACGCTTCAAGAGAAATGTAAAGCGGTTTCTACAGTGTGTAGGGAACGCATCGACAATACCTCGGGTGTTGCCGGTGTCAATAGGCGACCGACGGTGACCGCTTACCATCAGGTGGGCCCGTAAGCCTGTTTCCCCACAAATAACATTAAAAACCCAATTAACTTGACCTACAGTTTCATTCAAATTACAGGTAACGGGAGTTCATGTTAGTTGATTATCCTTTTTTGGGGTAGAAATTGTAGTTATTCCGGATTTCAGACTTTTGCCTATATTTGTGTCACTAAAGCTATACGCATACAAAATCTCAGCACTGTGGGGTCACTGGTGTACCCTGTGAATGTTGTCAAAGTTCAGTTTTTATTATGGCTAATTACTTAAAAACTATAAGGTTTAAACTAAAAATAAAAACGGGATCGTAATTTACTCACAAAGACCTTTTATTAGACTTGCCATTTGACCGGATAGTCCCATTTTGTTTTTTTTACCCCTCATATTATCTCAACAACCCGCCACATTTTTAGCTCATTTAGTCACACCAAAATTGTGCCATCACTACCTACATAAATACTAAATTTCACGATGATCGGATAAACGCTTCGAAAGTTATCCCCGGACAAACAAACATACATACATACATACAACGCCGATTTGCCCAAGTTGATTTGGAGATCTCGCTTCGCTCGATCAATAAGTTGTAGCTGCATGTTTATAAAATCAACCAATTTTGTACCGAGCTTTACAAAAAAGAAATGAATGAATCAGCCGACAAACCAAAAGATCGTGTAACTAATTCATGGATAATGCTAATTTATTATTAAAGAGATTATTGTGTTCGGGCGTGAGCGTGACCGCTGTCTTTGTTCCATTTGTCAAATTCGATACATATTTATAGCCTTTATTCTTCTTCGTCACTCTTTCATCACACTACTTTTTAAGGAGTGATAAATTAAGTACAATTAAAAATTAATCTTCATTAAATACTAAATTAGAGATGTTTTTAAAATGTTATGTTACAACGACAGTTTTGTTAGGAATTACTTACACCGACATTGGGTGTTGGAGTTTACAGGCCATCTAAAAGCCTCCAACATGTCCAGCCAGACTGCTGATTGTGTAACCCTGCGGTGACATTATCGGTATAGACGAAGGTTCGCGTATCTTTATCATACGTCGCATGAAACACAGCACGCAGCACGAAGATTCGCCGTAGTCCAATAATGTGGCCGCAGGGTTAAGAGTATCTCAACTTATGTCAAAGTTTTTGACGTTTCATGGAGGTGAAACCGATGAGCCCCTGGTCAAATTACTTCATATGTTTGCTTATTAGTATAAGAAGAGGCTCAGACAGTCTCGAGTCCTGGCTCGACAATCTGATTACACGTGAAGACGGAGACAAAATAATGTACGCATACTAACTAGCACAGTAGGTAAACGACAACTTATTTTATTTATTTGGGAAGATAAACAGTCATACATTATGAAGTAGAACATAGTGCTAATAGTTACATGAATAAATGCATGACCCGCGACATCATCCACAGATTAATTGAACAAGTGAACAACATTAATAATTAACTAACTAATAATAACTTGAGCTGCATTTGATGAACAATACTTTATACATGTCCTTTGGGTTTTTTTTCCCGATCAAGGATTGAAGCTAATGTATGTCTCGCGTATAAGTGTGATTATTTTATACACGGCAGCGTAGCGTTCTCTAGTTTTAGTGGGCACCTCGTAGGCTTGATATATTTAACAAAAGATGTAACACTCATCTTGATTACTAGAGAGACGATCCTGTATCTTAATTCGAATGAAGTGGCTAATATGATGAAAACTAATATAGTGGTTAAAAACAGCAAGAAGCGCATCAAAAGCAAGATAAACTGTGAAATGAATTTTCACTAAAGCTCAAGTTAAAAAAAATCAATAAACAAAACAGACAACATAAAAGACAAGCTGTTGGCACCAGCTCTCCAGGAGCATATACATAGATAATGAAGTTACTAAAATGTGTTGCGGGAAAATTCCGACGGTAAGGATTTAGAATAAAACAAAACATGAAAAGAATCCATAAAGCAAAAATAGGATAAAATAACATAGTTAATGTCTAATCTACTATCTAGCACTCGCGGACTCTTAAATTTTAAGCCCAAATAGTAAAGATAGAGATGATATTTTATATTTCTTATCCATTGACATTTTCTATTTTATTATTTAATAATATATTTATTTTTTTATTGATGATAGCCAAGCGCTTGACCACTACCTCACGTGATGGTAAGTGAAGGTGTGATCGAAGATGGAGCGCGTTTTTATAATTGACATTGTTTAATACTGCACGCTCATTGGCGATTCTAAATTTATGTATATTTATCATCTGTTGACATGTAACTGTACTGTACCCATTTTCGCAAGGAATAAATGAAATGAAATATAAATTTGAAGCTTTATAACCTTGTTTGTGTGCGATGTCGTCCGTGGCATCGCATCGCATCGCGTCATACAGCTTCGAAACTCAGTTTCAATGTGGTTTTTAGTTGTCTGAACGCCCTAGTCGGTAGAATACATCGAAACTTTATTGAATACTCTATTGAATCTCTGTAATACATGTGTTTCAAGTAATAAATATAATTTGATTTTTTTTTATTTGATTGGGTCAGCCAGTCACAAGATCGGTAGCTTTATTATGTTAGCCGATTCCTGTCGCGTCGCTGTCGTAGATCAGGGGGCCAACCTCAATCTATAGCAATATTAAAATAATATTACACTGATATTTCATACCATTTCCCTCAATTAGTAAGCTTACTTTATTATTGTAAAGCCGTTTTGGTGACGTCACCATAAATTGTTCACTCAAAAAGTTCCAAGTATCAAATCATTGTTGTTCATATTTTTGAAAGGTGACTATAATTTGACGAAATTCACAAACATTATAATAATTATACTTGCCCGCAAACAAACGATAAGTACTTATCCACGTATCAAATTAGGTTGAGCCTACGCTAATTTAGTATTTATGTATGGAATCTTTTGCTTTCTAAGTTACGGAAGCTTACGTAATAATTTTGGATGCGCGTGAGGCCGAGCGACACATGTCCTCTTTCCTCGGCCGGTACTGAAGAGATACGCGACGCTCGCACCTTCCTTTTATTAGGTTGTTTTAAAATATTTATAATAAAATAATTTGAACCCTTGTTTGTTTTTATGTCTTTATTTGTTTATGATAGGTTGATACGTATTATAAAAATAATTTTGTATACTTTGGCTAATGAATATGCCATAAAAATTGCTTTGAACTTAGTTAATATGCGTCAGTTTTTGTTGTTTTTTTTTGTTTTGTCAGTTTTGTTACGAAAATTTCATATTTAATTATACTATTTTACTCCGTACGTGCTTAGACGATAATGTATGTTTTGTAATAATTTTGCTGCTGATTTGTTATTTAAAATACTTTTGTGTCTATCCCACGGCAAAAAGAGCAAGCTTTCAAGAAGACGTGGGAAGAAAACAGCTCTGGACGACATAATAAAAAGAGAATGTGAATATAATGTTAATGCCAATACATTGTCATTAAAATGTATCATTACTTAAACTAAAGTTTCAATACAGAAACCTTATTGCCACTGAGTAAATAAGCGGCGAAAACATGGAAATATGCCGATTTCGGAATACAAACTCTTAAATTTTGAATAATCAAATCTTATTCCGCGTTTTAAATGTGATGATTTGTATTTCTAACGAAAAAAATGTCGTCTTTTGTTGTTTCACTTATGCTTCGATTGAACTGTTTATGATATTGTGTCGACCAGAAACCCTCAATGCATAGTCAATGAAGCGAAGACAGGCGATACACGAAGGTGCTTACCACAATAAAATAACTGATTCATTTTGCTTTACGATAGGTTAAATAAAGCCAAAGCTTTCGAAAGCTAAGTGCTTTTTAAAGGTGAAACCCCCTTTCACGCAAGGATAATATTGCCTGCATTGTGGGCTCTTCTTTGCTTCCAGTGCGACTTTTGAAACAAAAAGTAGAGAATGCATCACCGGTCAACCTAGGGTACCGTCAACAGGTTTTGTAGGTCGTTCGCCCTTACAATGAACTGTGCGATCAACAGCCTCGTCCATTTACAGATATAAATACAATTTACGTTAAAATAAGTGTTAAAAATAATTTGTCATAAAACCGACCACTACCGACACAACAATTTCGAACAAAGGTAAATACAGAATATGAGGCTGAAGAACAGAGTGGCTGAGCCATAATGAGACCTAAGTCTCATAATGTCCTCACAGCAGTCAGCACCTGTGATTCTCGGGAGGTACTTGTTGCAAGAAAGAGCAAGAGTATGGGTTTATTAGTAGCTAGTAAGTTAAGTTATTGGTAGAGGTAAGAGCTACTTTGTTAAAGTGCATATGGCTTAACTATCTACTGTCCAAACCGGATCCGACATCTTAACGTGCCCCGAACCAAATGATCATCACCGAAGACACATCCAAGCGACTACCGTGCGAAATGTTGCTTCTCAACTCTATAATACAAACAACCATTTATTTTAGAGGGTAGTTGAAGGTGTCCCGTCTGGGTAGTGGGTAGTGAACCCGACCAAGAGCTACCTACCTACTCTACACTGGTTACTGGTAGAGAAAAATTTAAAGCAGAGTACGTGATCCATTTTTATAAATTAGTCACACCAGGATTGTGCCATCACTACCTATCTATATACCAAATTTCACAATGATCGGATCAACGCTTCGAAAGTTATCCTCAGACAAACAAACATACATTCATACAACGTCGATTTGTCCAAGTTAATTTGGAACAAAAGGAAGGCAAGATAAAGAAAAAATGGTTAATTCGTATAGCTTGTGACAAACCCTGGTGCCGGAGATTTTTTATCTTTTTTAATCTCTATTTGTCTGCCTGTCTGTATATCAATTTATATTATAATCCAAGTTCTACTGAACCAATTATATCAAGGAAGGATTTGGTGTACACATCCGTACCGACGCGAGTCGCAGCCCTAGGTTACCATGCGGAGACCCTACTCTATAAATAAACGTACAATTTTTTGTTGCCAAGTTATTCTGATTTGAATACTCCTTCCTATTTATAAATATTACAAACTTGATATAATTTTATTGATTTACACGAATCGGTGAGGTTATACACGAATGAAGCCGTGGACAGAGACTTGTTAATTAAAGTTCCTTAGCTGAAACCTTTCAATCAGCCCTTCCCGCTTTGCATAGAACGTGACCTAAAAATAGATGTCTACTTATCGGTTCATTCATACTGGCTTTGCACAAAAAGGTATACCTACCATAATTACACTCTCCTTGAGAAAAACAACAACACATCATCATCATCATCATCTCAGCCTGTAATCACCCACTGCTTGTTATCTGTCAGCCTCCTTTATCCTAGGCGTCTCTTATCCAGCAGGTGTTCCCCGCGATCTTGACGACCGACGTCGTCTACCCTGGGTCGACCTGGGTTTCTTTGTCTATTATTTATACAGAGCGAGGATCAGCAATCTGAAAAGGGCGAGGCATAGCTCGAAGAACTGACGGGCGCTTGGTGCAGGCACGTGCGATTTTGTTGAATGTACTTTGTTTATGCACATCTGTGAAGCACTGTTATGTACTGCATACATGGACTATACACCAACAATCGATCAAGCGCGCCGGTAGACGACCTGGCCCCTAGCTCCTTTAATTCCGCGTCTAGCCGGGTTAAGGACCGTCGACTGAAATGCGATCGCTTCCCTTTGTTGTCTGATGCGTATTCACTTCAAATTACCGAGTTTGGGGTATTCAACCGGAATCTTGGGGGTATGTCGATTAACAACAGGGGTGATGAGACTAACCGGGTTAAAGGCCGTTGAGTGAAATACAATCACTACCCTTCGATGTTTGATTCTCATTATATTACGCAATGTAAATTAGTGTTTTGGGTTGAGTAGAACCTGGGCACGTCTATTGCATTTATGGTAGACCTAAGGTATCTTCAAGTCTGCGACGCTGCTGTAATATTGTACGCCTGGCACATCGGTCGGGAATCAACGTCTACCACCGTTATTTAATCGAGATCACTCAACTTATCCACTTTTAAAGTTCTTTACAAACTTCAATTTTAACATTCGGTTTCAACAAAGTTACCTCGATTGATAACAATCTATCAACTTATCCGTAATCCGCACTAATATATATATTAGATATAAAAGGCAAAAGTGATTGAGTGACGTATCAACGCACAGGCTAAACCGCTGCTCCTAGAGTTGAAATTTGGAGGATATGTTCTTTGTGGTGTAGGTGCACACTAAGAACGGATTTTTTGAAATTCATCCCCTAAGGGGATCAAAGGAGGTTTTTACGTTTGTATGAAAAACTGGTTGCTGTGTTTATAAACTTGATACTTGGCAAATATACTCAAAAAAAATAAGAAAACTAGCATTTTTTTGTTTTTCAAAAATCATCTCCTGGGTGGTTAAAAAATGGGTGTTGAACTTTGTATGGCAAAACATTATTTCTAGGGTTAATAAACTTAAAACTTTACATAAATACTAAGCAAGGTACATAATGAAACAAAAAAATGTAACTATGCCATAGTCCTTTTTTTTTTAAATAACCCCCTCGGGTTTAAAAGGGATGCTGTAGTTTGTTCTAAAACAATGTTAATTGCATTTACGAACGTATAACTTTCATAAATGCTTTTTATAGGTAAATAATGAAACATTTTATCATGGTATGACCTCCAGTGTCAGATGATATAGCCAGGAGGGACTCTACAGAACTATTTAATGGATAACAGTAGATGTATCGTGTTTGGGCTCTATTATATTGTTTTTGCGAGACGGTTCATGATACAATTGACTACCAGCGTCTGAGGACGGGGAAGTCGACCGTTCTTAATCAACAATACCATCGTCAAAATATTAAATAATCGTTACCGGACTGACAGACTGACTGAAAATCAACGCACAGTGTAAATCGTTGATCCTAGAAGACTTGAAATAAATATGGAGGGTGTGTTCCTTTTAGCGTGTCTTAGTCCACCCGACTAAGAAATAATTTTTTGACATTCGCACCCCAAGGGGTCCAAAATAAGAATTTAAAATAAAACAAAAATAATCCGGTTTTCAGGTACTTACCGATAATAGTAGACCGATCAAATTAATAATTAAGTATAATAAGTATATAATGAAGATTCTCCTAATAAAATAAACAAATTGATATTGAAGCGGTTTCAGAAATATTCCCGAAAAAAGCCAGAGGCCCAGTTTTTAGCCCGATTTCATAGTATTTCAAAACGGTAAAAGTTAGTTGTAGTAGTAGCTAGATTTTAAATATTTTCAGGAACAGTTAAAATATAACCTCTTACTTATATGAAAAACATGAGTGTGGTGTCGTTTAAATGTCATCAAAAATAAAATGATTACACCTACTCGTAATGGGAGTGGACTGCAGGACGCTTCTGTAGCTGCAATTTTTTTTTATGGATTTACCTATCACTATGGATTCAAGAGAGAGAATACATCACTATTTCTACGTATTTATATCTATACTAACCTTGGCGTGAAGGGGTAAACAGAATAAAAGCATTTTTCTATAGAAACTTTGACAAGTCATTTTTTTCTCATGGAAACTGATTTATGAAAAAATAAGTATTATATTATATACGAGTATGTCAGTTTAGGTTTAAAACTAATCTTTTGCATAGTTTGAACTCAATCCCTTCATTCGTTTTGGCGTGAAGGGGTAACAGAGATCAAAATAATTTTCCGATAGAAACTTTGACACCACATTTTTATCCCAATGGGACCTGATTTATGGGATAAAAAGTAGCACATGTGTTAATCCAGGTTATAATCCATTTTCGTACCAAATTACATCGAAATCGATTCACCCTTTACTACGGGACTGAGTAACAAACAAATAAACAAACATCCAAACATTCACATATATAATATTAATTAATGAGATAATGTTGTGATAAATTAGTACACATTTAGTAGTGTAACGCGTACGAAGTTGCGGGTAACAGCTAGTCTAATATAAATTCAAGTCTGTCTCTGTCCGTTTGTTACGTTTTCACGGGTAAACGGCTGGACCGATTCCGACCAAATTTTATAAACTACGTGTTTTCTTACGTACGACATTAAATGAAAACACGGATATAGGCTAATGGCTCATATTGTTATATATATATAGAAAATTAAAAATTTTCTAACAACCCTAATATCAAGTCCTAAAATACCAATGAAACAGCCTGAATAAAATAGGTAAACAAATCATATTCATTCTTCATGTAAGTAGGTAGGTTAAACTGACTATGCGGCATCGTCGCAAAGGCGCCGCTGATTTACGCAATAATTGTTTATTGGAAATGTATCGTTTGCTAGATAAATATTCAAGCTGCCGGTATTAAACCCTCCTTTAACATCAGTTAATATGATTCCTGATGTGGGTTTTAAATAAATGTCGTACTAAGTAAAACAGGTTGTATATGACCTGGATTAAGACGGCTACTTTTTACCCGACTGCGCAGGAAATGAGGGTAATGTTTTGTAGTCATATATCGCTTCTGCAGTTACACTACTGCTCTTTAGCTCAACTGTGCGCAAGTAAGGAAACATAGAAGTATCCATGGACCAATTAACGGAATTGGTTACGACAAGTCGTACAAATTGCATCAAATGCGACCCATTTGAGCCAGATTATTAAGATAATAATTTATGAAAACCTAGCGTAAAAGATTTTTTTACCGAGGGCGAAATAGCACTCCAACCGTCCGTAGTTTAATAATGTAATGATAAATCTGTATTAAATAAAGTTTCAGTTTTATTATACCCATGTGAATCTGCAGTAAATATAAAATCAAAAAAACTACATACAATCATTTAAAACATTTCATGCAATGTTAATTTATCCCAGACGCTATCAGCGAAATATTTATCCAAAAAACATTTTTTACTATTTACAAAAAAAACGTTAGTAGGTAATTAAGTATCAGTAGTCTAGTTCCCATAGTACCTACAAGCTATGCTTAGTTTGGGTCTAGATAGCGCTGTGTGAAATGTCCAACAATATTTATACTAAACATCTATTTTTTTGAAAATGATGTGCATTTTTTCAACTTTTTACCTGTTCTCTTTACTTATTTTACATACTCATTGTTTTCTTACAATTCTTTAGAGGCAATTTTTTTAGAGACAATAAGTATTCTCAATTGCTTAAAATGGTATTGGGCAGGCCATGTGGTTCGAATGTATCCAGAACGATCGGTGAATCTAGTCACCCAGTGGATACCAAACGGACGATGCAGCCGTGGTAGGCCCAGGAAGGTGGTAGGCGTGGTGGCTGTGGACCGTAGTGGATGCAGGGGAGATGGGGAGACCTTTGCCCAGCAGTGGGACAATATAGGTAAGTAAAAAAAAAGTATTCTCAAAACCTAATGCTATGTCCCCATGTGCGTACATACTCGATATTATAGCATCCAATCCAGCAAGATTGAATGTAGACTGTTAAAACTTAAGGCTTAAAAGTACAAAGTTGAACCAAAATGCTCAGAGAACATCAAACAGATTGTTCGATCATACTTGCTCATTGAACATGGATGTAAATGTAGATGCACCATAAAGTGAGAGACATCCAACAGTGTTGACAAATAATATGCATACTTGGGGCACAAAATACATGACTGAGTAATTTAAATGTGATGTGACTCTTGGCGGGGTAATAACCCAAAACACAATAATTATAATAATAACAATTTAAGTAGCAATGTATTTATTATAAAGAGTCAACAACATACAATGCACTGGCAATATTAAGTTAGCACATGCACAAAATTGGTAAAACTTAGTGCTTATTGACTGAAAGATGACCGACTGCATTCTATTTACTAGAATCACACCATTTAACCTGCTGATAATTATTCAAGATGGTAAGATTACATTATAATGATTAGTCATTGGAACTTGGTCTGTGCAATCCCTGCTCAGTTACTAGCAGTATGTTTTACATTGATATGGAATAGGTAACATTGTGTGTTAATCAGTTATAGGTAGGTACAAGTGGCAAGGCTGGAACCTCCATCTCTATCCTTCATATTCTAACTTCATTAGCAATCAAATGAACACAGGCAGAGTTGATCTTGTTGATATGTATATTTAGACATTTTATTTTTCACATCTAGTCACTTAACTCTTCAATTCTTTAACTCATACATTTTTGAGGGCCATGTTTTTAATTCCTTTTTAGTTTTTAAAAAGATACCTATAAATCTATAAATACCTTATTGCTTTTTATGACTTATTTCTTATATTTTTGTAAATTTCTATGTATTAGATTTCAGTTTGTTTATTACATTTTTTAGGTACCTACTTCATTTCTATTGTTTGGTTTATACAAACAATGGTGATAATTATTGTAAGATTGAAGCAATGTTATTGTTATGAACAATGAGATAATAATGTTATCTAGTTTATTTATCACCAATCAACTTACTAACTCAGTTCCCAACAATACTACATCAGTTTGTAATTAAATAAAGTATATTTTTAGAAAACTTTGAAGCACTTTTGCTGTTTATTTACTGCCATTTTTAATTGTTTGAAGGAGACCTTGTACATTAGCAAACTACACAGCTACAATAAAATGATACAAATAACTTGTGGGAACATGACAAATCGAGCCCGTGAGTAATAAACGGGAGTGTATGCTTTAAAATATCCATGCGATCAGCTGATTTCTTTGTTTGAGTGTAGAGACGAACGCCACAATCGCACGACGTGGGATTACGACACTTCCGACGGTCACCTAATTACATAAACCGCTTCTACCTATCGCCAATTACATCTAAATCACTCTGAAGAGCATCGATGGAGTGATTCGCAAATAAGTAATCTCTAAACAAACCTTGAAGCTCTTACCTTTGTAATGGACTCTTAGATTATTTTGCGACAGCCCGATGTAGCTGAACTTGTCCTTGGTGCTCCAGGCTCTCGGCAGAGGAGTCTCTTCTTCATTCACATTTGGATAAAGGGATTTCAAACGATCTACATTATCACTTTCCACTTCATTTTGGGAATCCATCGCTCCCCGTCCACTACCTATCGCAGCCATTTCTAAATTCCGTAATTTCTTGTCATGAACGTCAGTGACGTCCTCTGAAGTAGTTCACTTGTCTGAAAGCAGATGGCACCACAAACGTCTCCGAGTTGCCGCATAAAGACCGATAGTTTCCGAAAAACACAAGAATAAGCTTTGTCAATGTCGTTTTAAAACTTCTGCAAAAGAACATAACTTCGATCTAATTTTCTGTTAGCAAATAGCAAAGTCTTATCGTATGTATTCACAGTAGCACAGCCTATAGGTACTGTGGACTGTGGTAAATGGTATCAAAATAAAATCAATTGTACCTATCTGAAAACGAATTAATTAGTATTGCTATCAATAGCTGCACTTGAAATACGATAATTGCTACCAGCAACGGGTGTATCAAAATAAGATGGTCACTTATCAGTTCAATTTCATAACATGTCTACAGTAAATATACCTAAGCATCTAAAAAAAATTGAATCTAAACTACGTGAAAAGTTGAAATTAGTGATACAGCCATGTAGTGAATTATTCGAAACACAACAGTTATATCATGATGAAATTCTGGAGGTAAATAGGTATCTCATTCTTCCTCTTTGACCTGGTGCAAACCTGGTGGGGTGTGTAGGGAAGATGGGATTGATCCTTCCTGATTAGGGGTAGACAGGCAGAGCCGCCCAGTATTGGCTCAAGGTGCAGCAAAGATTTGATTATCGAAAAATGTCGTAGCTATGCATCGGTACCAACGCAACCAACGGTAACAATTTGAATACTTACTTTTTTAATTTCACAGATCTATCAAGAAGCATTCAGAAATTTAATTGATGATACAATGACTTACTCAAAAATTTTAAATGAAGTGAAAATTGCTTTTGAAAATGCTGTTCAAATCCGTGATAAACGCATATCGCAATTTATAACACAGGATGTGAGTATGAATAAATCTTGTAAAACAATATATAAACGTGTTCTCATGAAAAACATTTACCTACTTTTCCACACCAGTGATTCCTACATAAAAAATGATAACAGTATTTATCTCGTAAGGTGTTGGTAAAATGATTTATAGTTTAACATACATTTATGTAGGTACACATGAGAAGACCTACTAAACTACTACGTTGAGCAGTGGACTGATATAGTTTGATGATTATGATGAACCAAATGTAGATATTGCATAATTTTTTGAAGTGAAAACTTCTCTAAGCGCGTTGGGCATTTTTTGAGATGTGAAAAAACCATTGTACTCGCGACATTGTTACTGTTACCGTTACCGACACCTCTGTATATAGTAGTCTGCTTTTATTCAAGTTTTCACTTAATGTCGGCACTCCATTATTTTTTCATGTCTCTTCTTCGTTGCTGTCAGTGAAGAAAAGATGACCATGGATCTAATACAAACATTAATACAATGTTTGTAGGTATATTTTATCCATGGAGATGACATGGCTTTCAATCTATCGGAACGACAGCAGTTGTTTAGTGAAGTAAAACTTTTATAAGCACGCTTGACTTGGGGAGTAAGCTGGTGAATGCGTTACGAAAAGTGCGAACGGAAGTTGAGAGGGAGATAAAAGTTAGTTAAGATAGAAAGAGAGAGAGTTACGTTTCGTATATTACTGTAGGGGCCAGAGAGAGGTGCGCGCGCACATTTTCTTTCTCTCTTCCTTCCATAGCCAGTGGGTGAATTAAATATTTAGCTCAGTCAGTACGTTTGATTATTTTTCGTAATTTCATTTCGTTCTTGACAATTTTATGAAATAATATTTTGAAAACGAAGATAGACTTCAGTCGTGCCGCGTGCGGTCGAAAGCAAGCACACACTTATTTTTTTATCATTTCGTTCGTTCCGTAGGTATTTTTTCTTTGGCTGACAGTCAAGTATTTCACTGTCACATACATACACTGGATTTCACTTGAATAATTTGTTTACACAAACAAATAAAGTTTTATATGTTGTGTTGTCTCTTTTCTATTAGAATTATCAAAGGTTTTTTCCAAATTTAGAATACCGGTCATATTCTTGACCTACATTAGCTACTATTAAGTTTATGAAAATATCGCGACATCGACATTGGCGGAATTGTGACACTCCCTAGTCATAGATGCCACAATCAAGAACTGAACTGAACAAACAAATAAAAACAAACAAGTGTTAAAGGCTCCGCTAAATAATCTCCGTCCATGTAGCACATTTTGAGTTTGAGTTCCTTATACTTAGAATTCTATCGCGTAAAACGTGCTATAATACGTAGTACATCTAAGTGGTCTGTGGTGCTAGTGGCTTGAATGGCTTCGACAGCAGCAGTAGGCAGCGAAGTATCAGTGTTCGTCCTCGATGGCGGGTTCTCTACGCAGCTTGCCCGGCATGTGGGGACCACGGCCGACGGCGACCCGCTCTGGAGTGCCCGCTATTTGCAAACGCACCCGGAAGACATCGTCAAAACTCACCTCGACTTTTTACGCGCCGGCTCCGACATTATTATGACGAATACCTACCAAGCGTCGGTTAAAGGCTTTGTGCAGCATCTCGGTATCACACCTGAAGAAGGTTACACTATGATACTACTAGCAGTGAGGTTAGCGAAGCACGCACGAGATACTTTTATACTAGAAACTGGCGGTAAGGCTCCTAACAGCAAACCTCTTATAGTCGGTTCTGTCGGTCCTTACGGCGCGTATTTACACGATGGTTCAGAATACAGCGGAGACTACGCTGATAAAACTCCCGAGGAAGCCATGTCAGAGTGGCACACTTCCCGAATCAAAGCGTTAGTTGAAGCTGGAGTAGATCTACTTGCTTTTGAGACCATTCCGTGCCAGAAAGAAGCTGAGGTCCTAGTAAATATGCTGAAACAATATCCAAATATGAAAGCCTGGCTGTCCCTAAGCTGTAAAGATGAGACTTCTTTAGCTCACGGAGAGAACTTCCAAACTGTTGCAAGGAAATGCTACAGCATGAATTCTGATCAGTTAGTTGCTATTGGGACTAACTGCTGTAATCCATTGATTGTTGCAAAGCTCTTTGGAGGTATCAATGAAGGTATAACTCATCCTATACCATTGATAACTTACCCTAACTCAGGAGAGAAGTATACTCCGTCCCTCGGCTGGGTAGACAAGGATAAATGTTTGGGGCTAGATAGCTTCGTCTCTGAGTGGCTGGATATCGGAGTGAGGTATATTGGAGGTTGCTGCAGAACAGGTGCTGAGGATATTGCTAAAATACGAAAAGAAATTTACCGAAGGCTGGATAATAAAAGGGGGAAATAATTAAGGTTTATGGTGTGTATATATTTGTACATACATAATTATATCATGACTTTGTTTATTTTAATTTATTTATTAAGGATTCCCAATGAGTAATACTCAAGACTTAAATTAAAATAAATACAATAGACACACTCCCTGTGCACGCTCTGTAAAGGCAACCACAGTTAATGCAGCGGACCTTCAAAATGCGCGCTATACAACGTGCTCATAGCAACTTTTTAATAAGTACTTCTGGAAAAATTTTGGGTGCATAAAATTAAGAAAACTGATTTACAAAGTGTAACTCTCGTAAATACTAATTTTATCAAAAAACTTACAAAGGTGCTATAGCCTGTTAAGTTATTCTAATTTAAGATACTATTATATTAAACTGTGTTTAGTTGTAATACATTGTTAACATTTATGTTCAATAAAGACCTTTTAAAAACAAAAACAAGCTAACACAGCTAAACAATTCATTAAAATTGTGCATAAGTAACAATAAGAATAGACATATAGGTATCCTTCAACATTTCAACACTGTTACATAAGATATTAAAAGATAGAACATACATTTTAAATAATAGGTTGGGGAAAAAGTCTTTTCGCATTATAGTATGTATGAACTTGTAATAAAATCTCTTTGGCTATACTATTTGTATCTGGCTGGTTTTGGCATCATTCAAAGTTTAAATTTTAAAGAAGATAATTCCAAATTCAAATTAGGAAAATGTGTGATTTTTATTTGTTTTTCGTACTGTAAAGATGAGTGAATCTAATGAAGAAATTAGATACATTTTAAAATTTTACTACAAAAAAGGTAAAAATGCAACGCAAGCCGCGAAAAAAATTTGCGATGTTTATGGACCTAGTGCAGTGTCTTTGAGAGTAGCACAAATTTGGTTTAAGCGTTTTCAATCCGGAAATTTTGATGTCAAAGATGCACATCGCTCTGGTCGCCCTATTACGGATAAAATTGATGCCGTTTTTGAAAAAGTGGAGTAAGATCGGCATATCAGTAGTTACGACGTAGCTGAAGAACTGGGAATTGACCACAAAACAGTTTGGGCGCATTTGAAAAAAACTGGGTACACAAAAAAGCTCGATATTTGGGTACCCCACGAGCTCACTGAAAGAAACCTAATGAACCGTGTACTCATTTGTGATTCTTTATTACGACGTAATGAAACCGAACCATTTTTGAAGGAGCTGATAACTGGTGATAAAAAGTGGATTACGTACGACAAGAACGTGCGAAAAAGGTCGTGGTCAAAGGCCGGTCAGGCTTCACAGACTGTGGTGAAACCCGGGTTTACTCGCAACAAGGTGATGCTGTGTGTGTGATGGAATTGGAAGGGCATTATGAGCTGTTACCACCTGGCAGGACCATCGATTCTGAACTCTACTGCGAACAACTGATGAGATTAAAGCAAGAAGTTGAGAGAAAGCGGCCGAAATTAATCAACAGAAGGGGTGTGGTTTTTCATCATAATAACGCTAGACCTCACACATCTTTAGCCACTCAGCAAAAATTAAGAGAGTTTGGCTGGGAGGTGTTAATGCATCCGCCGTATAGTCCTGACCTTGCACCTTCAGATTTCCACCTGTTTCGGTCTCTTCAGAATTCTTTAGGCAGCGTCAGGTCACGAGAGGACTGCCAAATCTACTTGTCGCGGTATTTTGATCAGAAGTCCCAAAATTTCTATAACAATGGAATCATGTCCCTACCTACAAGATGGCAAAAAGTTATCGAACAAAATGGTACCTACATACGTTAATTAAATGTTAATAAACCATATTAAATTTTTTTTTAAATTTTCTTAAAAAATGCGTAGAAACTTTTTCCCCAACCTAATATAAATAGCCATAGGTACATTATGATGACATTGTTATTGGACTTATCGTTAATCACTCCCGTTATCTGGCCTTGAGTGACAATAAACCTATTTAAATATTATTTAACTGAAATAGGTACTGAGGTAGGTAAATGAAAAGAAAACAAAGTGTATTAGATTTACACTATCTAATGTTACACAAGTTAAAGCAGATATAAAAATCAAAGACGAGGAGTTGGCTCTTGTGGACACTACCGTATTCTTAGGTATAACCCTAGATAATAAGCTTCAATGGGGCCCTCACATTGATAAGTGGTGGAAGAGACTTAGTTCTGCGGCATACGCAGTCAAAAAGATCCGTCTTTTTATAGACGTAGACACAGCTAGACTAGTTTACTTCAGCTACTTCCACAGCATTATGTCATACGGTATACTGCTGTGGGGGAGTGCTGCAGAAATAAACACCGTTTTTGTGCTGCATAAGAGGGCTGTTCGTGCAATTTATAATATGGGCCCCAGAGAATCATTACGCAATAAGTTTAAAGAAATAAATATTTTGATATTCCCTTGTCAATACATCTATGAAAATCTGATGTACGAGTATGTTCACAAAAATATTAATTTGTTTAAGAAAAATAGCGATAATCATAATTTTAATACTAGAAATAAAGATAAACTCGCTGTTGCCCATTGTAGACTCCATAAAGTTAGTAAGTCGTTTAAAGGGCAAGGTGTTCGCTTTTATAACAAACTCCCAAGTGATGTACAAAAATTGACAATTAACAAATTTAAAAACGCAATTAAACAAAATCTTTATAAAAAAGCCTACTATAAAATATCGGATTATTTAGATGATATAGAAGCTTGGGATTGAAATTGCTCCAACTCGTTCAAAATGTTACAATTTAGACGTAATTTATTTTCTGTATTGTAATGTATTCTAAAAGGATCATTAAAAAAAACAACCAGCCTTGTTTTCTTGCCTTTCTTTCCTGGCTTGGTCACGAAGGAACAGGCAGTAAAAATTGACGTTTCAAAGTGATCCTTGTGATTTTAATGAATAAAAGATTTGGAGTTTGACATACATACTCTAGATAGGGACTATTTCTGTTATTATACTTGTATATAATATTTTCTGAATTTAATTGCGTATGATACTGCATTTTGCCATATAGGTAAATTCTTTATAATGCTTTACAGAAAGTGTTTGGTATTTCTGCTTGCAAGAAACAAAGGGATTATAAAATTAAGAGTTTACTAAAAGATACTGAAGATTTGAAAGAGCAAAACCTGAAATTAACTTTGGAAATATCTAAACTTAAGAAAAATATGGGAAAGGTGTGTTTGGGAACTATAGGACTGAATGTTTGTCTGTGATGTGTCATGTGCCTTCTATGTTAAGTGTTGCTTGATACTACACTGGTTCTTTTAACCTGTCGAAATTTAGGATACAAATTAGATTTTTAATCGTTATGGCTTGGTATCTAATCAGGTGGGAGTCCCCAAGGGCCACATCCACATACCATATACTTGTCATTAGCATACATGACTCTGAAAAGAATCAGTGATTATTATGAATGTCAATTGTCAAACAAAATTCAGGGTAATGTTTTCCCTACAGCTTGTTTAAATGCTGTGTAAATACAATTGTATGTATTTATTTAGCTGCCTACCCTATGCAGAAAAAGGTGTAGGTACCTACGGCAATTAATATTGTTATGTTTTATGTCTATAATAGACCTATCTAAATTTTCTGTGTTTACAATTTATTAGTAGGTGTTTATTATATTTAGTTTACCCTTTTAATAACTGGTGGTGGACTGGTGAGTATAATTGCATTATTTATTTCTTTCATAGTTTTTCAGTTAACTAATTATTTTTTTATGATTTTCAGCTGAAAGATGATCAATTCTCGGACTACCTAACCTTGATGCGGGAAAGAGACGCACGATATACGCTGTACTTTGAGAACCTAGGTCTGCAGATGAAGTTGAAAGAGCTGGATGGAAGTTCATACCCTGTCGATGAGGCGTATGGGGATCCTGTGGTATTGAGGATAGCTCTGGATAGATGCAGGTATGAACATAATGTTAGCAGTTTATGTACAGTGGTGAGGTTCGTGTTGAAAGAATGAGTAAATATTAATTAATTTCCACTAGTCACACACTGACCTGCATAACTCCACCATAATAGCAATCATCTAAACATATATTATCCTATAACGGAAAACAGACCCGCATTTTTTAGGTACATTTCAGTAGCTACGGAGGTCGTCAATCAATTGTCTACTTTGCCCTTTTGCAAGTCATCATCGGCTGGGAGCTACACATTGCCGGGCATAGGCCTGACGCTAATGGTCAGCATATAAGCCGCAGGACGTTCACTGCTGAACAAAGATCCTGTGCTGCCTGCACCCAACAGCTCCTAGCAACTTTTATTAGGTCGTCCTATTTTTCCATTTTTAGAATTGAAGAATCTCTATAAAAATATCTACCGAGTGCTGCAGGAGTTTATAGGCCATTTAACACAGGGGGCCTGTCAGATTGTGCGTCTACGAGTTTAATATAAAAAAACCGGCCAAGTGCGAGTCGGACTCGCGCACGAAGGGTTCCGTACCATTATCTATAAAAACGGCAAAAAAACACGTTGTATGGGCGCCCCCTTAAATATTTATTTTATTTAGTATTTGTGTATGAAATTTCCTTTAGGAAAGTTGTGCTAGGACTTTCATTTTTTTTTCATGTGTCATACATAAAAAAAGCCTACATGTGAAGTGGCAACTTGCGCAACCTTATAGTTTTTGATTTATTAATTTTTGAAAATCCGTGATCCATTGCGAAATTCGGTCGGAAATCAGTGTCCGACCTTTCAGTTTGCGTTCTATCGATTATTGCGACACTAAATTGACATGACAGTGACAGATAATGCGGTTTTTTTCATAGATTTTACATTTATAATGGCGGAAATTTCGATTTGGCAATGACAGTGACATAAGTTTAACATTTTTATTGGCGGGAATTTCGACATTCTTTTACAAAGTTTACATTAGATTCGTTCACTGTTGCATGGATATTTATAATAATGGAATTATTAATATTTTTTTTATGAATAAGTTATTTTTTGAACTATGAAAAATGGTTGCTACACTGAATCGAGACGGGCCACTTAACACAGGGGGCCTGTCAGATTGTGCGTCTACGAATTTAATATAAAAAAAACCGGCCAAGTGCGAGTCGGACTCTCGCACGAAGGGTTCCGTACCATTATCTATAAAAACGGCAAAAAAATACGTTGTATGGGCGCCCCCTTAAATATTTATTTTATTTAGTATTTGTGTATGAAATTTCCTTTAGGAAAGTTGTGCTAGGACTTTCATTTTTTTTTCATGTGTCATACATAAAAAAAGCCTACATGTGAAGTGGCAACTTGCGCAACCTTATAGTTTTTGATTTATTAATTTTTGAAAATCCGTGATCGATCGCGAAATTCGGTCGGAAATCAGTGTCCGACCTTTCAGTTTGCGTTCTATCGATTATTGCGACACTAAATTAACATGACAGTGACAGATAATACGGTTTTTTCATAGATTTTACATTTTTAATTGCGGAAATTTCGATTTGGCAATGACAGTGACATAAGTTTTACATTTTTATTGGCGGGAATTTCGACATTCTTTTACAAAGTTTACATTAGATTCGTTCAGTGTTGCATGGATATTTATAATAATGGAATTATTAGTATTTTTTTTATGAATAAGTTATCTTTTGAACTATGAAAAATGGTAGAAACACTGAATCGAGACAGGGCACCCCAACTTGAGTAGGTTAGATTCAAAAAGAGTGACAGAATCGACACAGAGCACTCCGACCCCACGTGGTCTTGTGCGTGACACTCCTAGAGTGTATATAAAGAGCGCGGGAGCCGGCGACCGCCGTAGCGGAGCCAAGGTCGAGTGTGACTTGCTTCATTCAGGGGCGACCTTAAGAGCTTCTGGCGGGAGCCCACCCAGAGTCCGGGGGGTTGGAAGAAAAAGTGATCTATGAAAATATTCATAGACCACTTTTTCCTCCAAACCCCTGGACTCTGCCTTTTTTTAATATAAAAAAATTGGCTTTTTCACACTTAACCCCAAAATATATTTTTTTTAATTTTCTCAAAAAATTATAGGTTTTCGTAAGTCCTCATACACTGGGAGTACTCATACACTCGTACTCCCCCTCCTCCTTCTATCAAACCGTTCCTAAAGGAAAGCCCTTCCGGTACAGCCTGGTGACAGACGGATAGACAGACAGACAGCGGAGTCTTAGTAATAGGGTCCCGTTTTACCCTTTGGGTACGGAACCCTAAAAATAGCTAAGTAATCATTTAACTCAATAAATCATTTAACTATTTCAGAGAACAACTATCAACAACCCAGACCGAACTTAAGAATAAAACAGACGAATACGCAGAGACGGTCCCGCGCAGAGAATACGATATCTTAGAGACGAGGCTTCACGCGCTCAGTGAGAGCGTCGAGGGCTTGCAGGTGGAACTGCAGACTATGCAAGATGTACACAAGAGGATGATAGGTGAGAATGGTCATTAGGTACTTACTTTGCAATACAATACGACATCTTAGAGACGAGACTTCACGCGCTCAGTGAGAGCGTCGAGGGCTTGCAGGTGGAACTGCAGACTATGCAAGATGTACACAAGAGGATGATAGGTGAGAATGGTCATTAGGTACTTACTTTGCAATACAATACGACATCTTAGAGACGAGACTTCACGCGCTCAGTGAGAGCGTCGAGGGCTTGCAGGTGGAACTGCAGACTGTGCAAGATGTACACAAGAGGATGATAGGTGAGAATGGTCATTAGGTACTTACTTTGCAATACAATACGACATCTTAGAGACGAGACTTCACGCGCTCAGTGAGAGCGTCGAGGGCTTGCAGGTGGAACTGCAGACTATGCAAGATGTACACAAGAGGATGATAGGTGAGAATGGTCATTAGGTACTTACTTTGCAATACAATACTACATCTTAGAGACGAGACTTCACGCGCTCAGTGAGAGCGTCGAGGGCTTGCAGGTGGAACTGCAGACTATGCAAGATGTACACAAGAGGATGATAGGTGAGAATGGTCATTAGGTACTTACTTTGCAATACAATACTACATCTTAGAGACGAGACTTCACGCGCTCAGTGAGAGCGTCGAGGGCTTGCAGGTGGAACTGCAGACTGTGCAAGATGTACACAAGAGGATGATAGGTGAGAATGGTCATTAGGTACTTACTTTGCAATAAAATACTACATCTTAGAGACGAGACTTCACGCGCTCAGTGAGAGCGTCGAGGGCTTGCAGGTGGAACTGCAGACTATGCAAGATGTACACAAGAGGATGATAGGTGAGAATGGTCATTAGGTACTTACTTTGCAATACAATACTACATCTTAGAGACGAGACTTCACGCGCTCAGTGAGAGCGTCGAGGGCTTGCAGGTGGAACTGCAGACTATGCAAGATGTACACAAGAGGATGATAGGTGAGAATGGTCATTAGGTACTTACTTTGCAATACAATACTACATCTTAGAGACGAGACTTCACGAGCTCAGTGAGAGCGTCGAGGGCTTGCAGGTGGAACTGCAGACTGTGCAAGATGTACACAAGAGGATGATAGGTGAGAATGGTCATTAGGTACTTACTTTGCAATACAATACTACATCTTAGAGACGAGACTTCACGCGCTCAGTGAGAGCGTCGAGGGCTTGCAGGTGGAACTGCAGACTATGCAAGATGTACACAAGAGGATGATAGGTGAGAATGGTCATTAGGTACTTACTTTGCAATACAATACGACATCTTAGAGACGAGACTTCACGCGCTCAGTGAGAGCGTCGAGGGCTTGCAGGTGGAACTGCAGACTGTGCAAGATGTACACAAGAGGATGATAGGTGAGAATGGTCATTAGGTACTTACTTTGCAATACAATACGACATCTTAGAGACGAGACTTCACGCGCTCAGTGAGAGCGTCGAGGGCTTGCAGGTGGAACTGCAGACTGTGCAAGATGTACACAAGAGGATGATAGGTGAGAATGGTCATTAGGTACTTACTTTGCAATACAATACTACATCTTAGAGACGAGGCTTCACGCGCTCAGTGAGAGCGTCGAGGGCTTGCAGGTGGAACTGCAGACTGTGCAAGATGTACACAAGAGGATGATAGGTGAGAATGGTCATTAGGTACTTACTTTGCAATACAATACTACATCTTAGAGACGAGACTTCACGCGCTCAGTGAGAGCGTCGAGGGCTTGCAGGTGGAACTGCAGACTATGCAAGATGTACACAAGAGGATGATAGGTGAGAATGGTCATTAGGTACTTACTTTGCAATACAATACTACATCTTAGAGACGAGACTTCACGCGCTCAGTGAGAGCGTCGAGGGCTTGCAGGTGGAACTGCAGACTGTGCAAGATGTATATCCTGATATCGAGTTTTTGCACCTCCGTTATAGTAAAAGTTTATTTTATTTGCATGTAACAGTCATTTATAATAATGATTAAAATAAATCACGAAAGTTTTGTAAGAAAGCATAACGTTTATTGATTTTCAGGTCAGAAGAAGAGTGTTGATGAAGAGTTATTCGAGTGTAAGGAACGATGCCGAGAGCTGGAGCGCGCGGGCACGCCGCGCCCGCACTGGGACATATGCGCTGATTTCATCGGCGGCGGACGAGATAGGTAGATCACTCATTTCACTCACTTATTACTACTTTTACAACTCATTTTACAACATCATCGCTTACCATCAGGTGAGATTGTGGTAAACGAAGATCTATCTAGTTTAAAAAATAAACTGACTGGTAAGGTAATACAAAATTTACAAAAACGTATTTAATTGCAATAAAATTACATCGTGTATTACATTTTAAAGAAAAGATAAGTAGTAAGGTACATTTAAGTATGTAGGTTACATACTAGTAGGCATGGGCGTTTATTCAACGGACTAGTCGAATCAACCGTTGATTAACATTCGACGCTTCAACGGTCTATTGTTTATTCGTAGACTTGTTGAATTCGTAGACGGTTGAATAAAATGTTGAGACGTTTGTTTCAACTAGAGCGCGACGGCTCGACGCGTAAACATAGTCATATAATACGGGAACGGTAGATAGCTGGCTCAACGCGACGATAAAATAAATTTGAACTTTAATGTTAGGTAGGTAGCGTTCATATTTGAATAAATAGTTATAGTGAGTTAAGCATTCATTAAAATTATCCTGTCGATTAAAGAAAAAGGATAGCAATTACTTAACGAATAGACTATAGGTCACGTTATGAACTAGTCGAAAAATTCAACTACTTGATCGACTAGTCGACGATCGACGATGAACGGTTTCGTTTCGTTTATGAAAAAATCGTCGACGACCCATCTCTACATACTAGCCCCCACACTTAGGATACCCTGTGTTGTGGGGGGCTAGTCTCTTCCTATTTGAATAGGTAAGTATAAATCCGTCAACTTAACTCGGTACCTGGCTCGAATTACAGTTCAGTACTGAGATTGAAAAAAATACAATTTTAAAATAATGATAAAATAATCTTACAATATTGACAACGATTTTTTATTTTATTATTAAAAAGAATCATTATTATAAATACGGGATTTATCACGTACCGTCTTATTAGAGCAGCAGTGATGATAATGATGATGACACAGCGGGTCAACGCACTGTGCTTTCGTTGACCCAATCCCCACCACCCCGCCCGTCCACTCGCGCGCAGAGAGCAGCGGCGCGCAGTACGAGGCGAGACGTTATTCGGAGCGGATCGCACTCACCCTGATGAAGGTTCACGAATTGAACCGAAACATTGTCGGTCGAAACACCGATAAGACGGTACGTGATAAATCCCGTATTTATAATAATGATTGAAAAAGAATCATTACTACTTTGGTTCATAGGTTTTACCCCAGATATGGTATCAATGCCATCGTCGTCCTCAAATTCGCTCTCCGACTCGTTATAAACAATAACAAAGTCCAAACGTAACAAAAACAAAAAAAAACGTAAATAACCAAAAACTTTACAAAAAACAGCATAAGAAAAAAACCCTGAAGTGAACTGAAATGACGCGCACGCGTGTATCGCTAACAAGTATGCCAACGCTACTGGCGGGAGTGAGGCATGGAGAATAGGAGAGAGGTCGCGTTTCGATCCAGGTACCGAGTTAAGTTGACGGAGTTATAGTTATCGAAAGACAGCGTAGAAATACTAATGACTTGTACGACTTCGATTCAAAATTAAAATATTGTTACGAGCTTCGTTACGAGGGTTCGGGATAAAATAATGAAAATCAATCTAAACAAAATAACACTTTTATTCAACACCAAAATGCAATATACACGATCTTAATCACAACACACTAATTCACAACACTATCGCACAATAAACTACTAAAAGTCACCGAAATGTTCGCACGTATCGCCAAATCAAGACTGACTCTGCGGACGTCTCGACGCACTATTTATACCGAGCATTATTTCCAGCACCTTCCACTAGTATCTAGAAAAGTATAGGTATTTCGATTGTCTACTATTTATTAATCTGTGCAACGGTAGGTAAAAACTTGGTATGTAGGTCATTCTATACCAAGTATTACCTATTCTGTGACACAGTAGGTATAATTTCGAGAAAAACCGACTATTACTTAATCTGTAACAGCCTCGGCGTAACAATATCATAATCTATATATTAATAGCTAATATTATTAGCTGAAGTCTGTTTGTTTGTTTGAACGCGCCAATCTCACAAGTGCTTGCTACCACTGTGAGAATAGAAAAAAATAATTGCATAAAAGTAACAGAACAAAATATAATTTACTTAAGTGGTATATGTCTCGTCATCTTATTACAATATAGGTACATTTAATATTTCTACTCATCAATAATTAAATTGAACACTTATATACTAGTGGTTCGTCCAGAACTTAGACACGGTAATGTTATCTGTACAGTATTGTGACTCAGCCCTGTCCTTGAAATAATTACCTACACCCGCGTGGTACCTAAACACGCGATAGGGCTGTCCGCCTGTAGTATTTTAATTTCATTTACCTACTGGAATTTCTTTCTAGTTTTGTGATTGTATATTTTATATAGAAAAAAATATTAAATTCTTTGTGAATGAAATAGGAAGTGTGTGTACCTACTTCGTATATGTAGTATTAAAAGTAAGTTTTAAAATAAATAATTAAGTTTTTTTTAACTATCATTATTAAACTTTTCTTATCTATCCTATCACTTTATTATTAGAGAAAGAGATGACCATCGTCTCATCATAGGAGGTCATCAACCTTAACTCTAGAGTGGGTAGGTATTTAGACAGGCTACCCGCCACAACCGGCTTCCGTAGTTAAAGTAGGTACTTTACATGTTGGGCGGGTCTGCGTTTATCCATTAGTAGTTGCTATGCCTAGCTTGCGTGCTTCGGCCGCTTGTATTGGATAAATACAGGCCTTCTTTACTCGGCTCAGGGGAAGGAGCGAGTAGGGAGGCAAAAGGTCTTGGGGGAGAGCGCATCAGTCGTGAAGATCCCCAAGGCAAGTCTGGTGGGGTCGTCCTTCTCGTGGTTGCTGCCTGTTATAGGTCTATTTCCATCTGAAATAGACGTAACTGAAACCACCAGACGCCGGAACTTTGCCGGTGGGTTAGGGCAGGAGGGCTTGGGATTCGGTGTTGTGGATTGAGTTGGGGCATTCCAATACCTTATCTTGCTGGGTAGGGTATTGAATGCAGGGGGGAATAGGGATAGCTGGTGAGATACTGTAAGAAGAAGTCTTCTCCGCACGTCTCTCTGAGTAGCAGAGGGCGTAGTGGATGAAGATGTGATAGGTAAGCGGTCTGTGGGAGGTCCAAGAATTCGTCCAAGGATGGTGGTTGGCACAGCTAGTGTGGTGTTGTCCGGCTTGGTTTCCCGCGAGTCGGCTGTATGGGTCAGTCTCCTCGTGGGGTTCTGAGTTGGCTGGCGCTTCGCTGGCAGTGTTGGCGCTTACATGTCCCAATGATCCCCAAGGCGATACTGGCAGGGCTTGGAGGGAGGGACTAAAATAAGTGCATCTACCTCGGTGGGGTCCATTATGGGCCTGTTAGGCGAGGCGGGTGCGTCCTTTTCAGGGCGTGCTGACAGGGGAGCTCACCCCTGAAAAAAGAGACGACGATGTGGAGCATTGAAGTAGAAACCAAAATGAACCAAAGCATAAGTGAAAATGGTCCCCAGGTGGGTCCCCGAAAGGGGGAATCCCACCCCGCCACTTCTTTGGAAGTGGAGGGCTGCCCCTCGTACTCTGGGGGGGGCAACTCATGCTTCGTAGGTCGGCACTCCACCGGCCTTCGTGAACACGACACTGGCTTTTCTTTCGACTCGGATTCCGATATTACTTACGATTTGGACAAAGACTATATGGAAGTGCAGGCGTGCACCCCGAAGGTGAACGCTAACACTACTGGCAATAGCCCGCTGACGGAACCTCAAGTCTCCCGAGCAGCTGAGGAGGTTGTTCGTGAGTCTTCTCACGTTTCGGCGCGAAAGAAAAAAAAAGGTGGTAGGAAAAGACATGACGGTACGCTTGTGTCTGATTCAGAGACAAGCGCACGGTCAATGTCAATAACACGTGCAGGGAATATGGTCAGCGGTAGCACGGAGCTTCTCGTATCTCGGATCGGGACCATCGAGACCGGATTCTGCGACTAGCTTTACTGGTTTAGGCCGAAAGCGACAATTTTGTGGCTCTGTTGAACTGGATTCCGGCACTGAAGGAGATGTACTAGCTCCGCCGAAGGTTTCAACTGCCCGCCGCGGACGAGGAAAATTGAAGATTTCGGATACCCGTATTGGGTTTTCCCGCGCCATGGAAGACCTGGCAAAGCCTGGTACGGAGACGTATAGGTTGAATAAAGACGTAGCCGACCAGCAGCCGAACAAGGCCAAATCGGCCAAGAGAGTTTACGCTCACCTTAGTGGAGAGGAATTTACCGCAGAAGAACTGCGGGAACGTGCCACCAAGGAGTTAGACGCTATTCAGGAGGCGTCCCGAAAATCCAAGAACCTGAAAGGCACGATCCAAGGGACGATAAACCAGTCTCTAGTTACTATTAGAGACATAGTTGACTGCCTGAAGCAGCGAACCGTAGACGACGAGACCAGGCGTCTTCGGGCCGACAATGACCGGCTCAGCCGTGAATTGGCTAACATCAGGGACGAACTAAAGGCCCTTCGGCGAGACTGAGGAGATAAATACGCGCGCTAATACGTCCGCGATTATCACTCCAGTCCCGCCCCTGCCGCTTACGTCAGAGATGGACTTTGAAGATGTGATACGCAGAGTGACCATTTCTGTGGGGGAAATGATAAATGCTCGCATAGCTGGCATAGAAGACCGTCTCCTCCCTGCCAAGACGCTACGTCCAGCACTGGCAGCAAACAAGAAGGGGTCCTCTGCAGTGACCACGCCGGCCCCAACTGCGGCCTCTAAGGCGCGCAGACAGGCTGTTCAGACGGCAGGACCTGTCAACTCTGGCACACTACATGGCGATCCACACTATTTCGAGCCAAGGTGCAAGCCCACCTAAAACTGATAAGGAAGGATGGTCAACTGTAGCCAAAAAAGCTGGCAAGAAGAAAGAATCTGTTCCTGCTCCCGTTTCCAAACTAACACCCAGGCTGCAGCAGCCAAAGACTAATCACTCTGCAAAAGCTCCTTTGGTAGTCAAACCTAAGAGAGCGAAGCGCAAAAGAAAGTGTAAGCTCAGTGCCCCACGATCTGCGGCTGTCGTGATCACCCTCCAACCTGAGGCTTTGGAGAAAGGGGTGACCTACTCTGAAGCCCTATCTAGGGCCAAAGCGGCTATTGATCTTGCCCAACTAGGTATCGAGGGAGTCAAATCCAGACAGACTGTGACTGGATCCAGAATGTTGGAGATCCCAGGTACCACCAGTGGCCCCAAGGCAGATCTACTTGCCGAGAAATTACGTTCGACTTTGGCGGACATAGCACGAGTTTCTCGTCCAGTAAAGTGCGTAGACTTGCGCATTTCTGGGCTGGACGACTCTGTCTGTAAGGAGGATATCATTGATGCAATAGCCAGCCAAACTGAGTGCTCTCGAGAGCAGATTAAAGTCGGAGAGATTCGGGCGGGACCTGGTGGCGTAGGTGTTATAACTGTCCAGTGTCCTGTTTCTGATGCGAAAAATATCATTGCAAAGGGTAGGCTACTGGTTGGCTGGAGTTCTGCCCTGGTCAGTGCACTGGACTCGCGCCCATTACGGTGTTTCCGCTGCTTAGGCATCGGTCATACTCGGCCGCAGTGCAAGTCAACGGTAGACCGCGGCGAGCTTTGCTTCCGCTGTGGGAAAGAAGGGCACAAAGCAGCGACATGCACCTTGACACCTTGCTGTGCTGTATGTGCCGACGCGCGGCGTCCAGCTGGTCACACGATGGGAGGCAGGAAGTGTAATCCTCCTGCCTCTAAAGGCAAAATAGTTTTAGCTTCTCGAACTGCCCCTAAGCCTGCTCGCAGCGACGCGATCGAGTTGGTTGAAATGTCTGACTAATATGTTTAGTTTACGACATTACAACCTACTTCAAACGAATCTGAACCACTGTGCCAGCGCCCAGAGCTTGTTTATGCAGGTGCTGGCAGAATGGTCCATTGATATTGCTGTTGCTGCTGAGCCATATTGTGTCCCCGATACTCCCTCCTGGGCTGGAGCTACGGATGGCCTTGTAGCTATTTTTTCTCGTAGCAACGCCCGATCCCCTCTCCTTTCAGTAAGAGAGAGAGGTTCGGGCTATGTTGCAGCTGCATGGGGTGATGTGGCTCTTATCGGTGTTTATTTCTCTCCCAATAGAGGCCTCTCCGAGCTGGAAGCGTACCTGCAGGTGCTTGATGGTGTCGTCAGAAGGATGTCTCCATCACAGGTCATTGTAATGGGGGACCTCAATGCCAAGTCTGCAGCTTGGGGTTGCCCTATGACCAATGTCCGTGGTGAAGCAGTGGCGGACTGGGCCGCGACGGCTGGTCTTGTTCTTGTCAACCAAGGCAACGCTAACACGTGCGTGAGGCGTAATGGGGGTTCAATAGTGGACATTACGTTTGCTACCCCTGCTCTTGCCGTGCGTGCGTGCAACTGGAGAGTCCTACAAAACGAGGAGACACTGTCAGACCACCTTTATATAAGGTTTGAGGTCGCACCTTCCTCTGGTCTTGGAGTGGCGCCATCATCACCTGGCCTCCTGGCTGCGTTCCCACGCTGGTGCTTGGGGCGTTTAGATAGAGAACAGGTGAAGGAGGCTGCCATTGTGCAAAGCTGGTGCCCTGTGTCGGAAACAGACCTAAGTGTAGACGCAATAGCAGATCATTTTCGGGAGGCCTTAACAGCGGTGTGTGATGCATCTATGCCTCGCACGCGGAGACTGCCAGAGAGAAAGCAAGTATACTGGTGGTCAGGCGAAATATCTTCTCTCCGGTCTAACTGCATCAGCTCTCGCCGCGCGTATACACGTTGCCGTAGAAGGCGTATCCGCACTGCTGACGAGGAGACAAGCCTCTATGAAGCTTATAGGCAGACAAAAAAGGCTTTGCAGGTGGCAATCTCCAAAGCCAAGTCTGATGCTTGGCAGGAGTTTATCGAAGATCTCAACAGGGATCCTTGGGGGCGCCCTTATCGTACAGTTCGCAAGAAACTGTGCAATCAGGCACCCCCAACCGAATCGTTTGAGCCCCAACACCTTGCGCATATCGTAACAGGGCTTTTCCCTGCCTGCCTGCCACATGACCCGCCACATATGATTCCTCCTGATCCTCTACTGGGGCTCTCTGGCGAAGAGGTCCCCCCGGTCACCGAGGGGGAGTTTGGTGCCGCGATTCTACACCTTAGGGCCAAAAAACCCGCTCCTGGGCCAGATGGTGTGCCCGGTCGTGTTTTGGCACTCGCCTTGAAGCAAATGGGGACACGACTTCAAGAGCTATTCAACGCGTGTTTGGAGTCTGGACGATTTCCTAAAGCGTGGAAAGATGGCCGTCTATGTCTGATTCGGAAAAACGGACGCCCAGCTGAATCACCCTCTGGATACAGACCCATAGTGCTGCTTGATGAGGCTGGCAAACTACTTGAACGCATAGTAGCTGCCCGCATTCAGGAGCACTTGTCAGGCGCGGGGCCAAACCTGGCGGAAGAGCAGTTTGGATTTAGATCCGGGCGCTCTACTATTGATGCGTTGTTGCGCCTCAAAAACATTTCCCAAGAGGCTGTTGCTCAAGGGGAACGAGTGTTGGCGGTATCCCTGGATATTGCCAATGCGTTCAACAGTATCCCCTACGAATGCATCGAAGAGGCCCTCCGATACCACGGAGTGCCTTTTTATCTCCGGCGGTTGGTAGGGCACTATCTCAGACAGCGAGATGTGCTACCTCAACGACAAAGGCAGGGTCTGCTCTAGGCGCATGACCTCCGGTGTTCCGCAGGGCTCAGTGATGGGTCCTCTGCTGTGGAACATCGGTTATGACTGGGTGCTGCGTGGTACACTGCTTCCCCGAACGCATATTATCTGCTATGCAGATGATACTCTTTTTATCGCGCGGGGAAACAGCTATGATGAGGTTGCGCATTTAACGTCTGTGGGCTCTTCCCTCTTGGTCAGCCGCATTCGATTGCTGGGTCTAAAGGTGGCACTAAACAAAACTGAGGTCATCTCGTTCCACGGAAGAGGGGGTAGGCCACCAGCTGGTGCCTACGTCCTGGTAGATGGTGTGCAAGTCATGGTGACCCCACACTTGAAATATCTGGGGCTCACGTTGGACAGTGCTTGAAATTTTACCGAGCACTTCAAACGTTTAGTCCCAAAGGTGCAAAGTGCGGCAAGCTCATTAGCGCGCCTCCTGCCGAACAAAGGTGGACCCAGAGCCTCTTGTCGCCATCTTTTTGCAGGGGTTATCAAATCTATGGCTATGTATGGTGCGCCGGTGTGGGCGGACGCTCTAACTGCCAGGAACAAAGCTATTCTGCGAAGGCCACAGAGGATAATGGCGGTTAGAGCGATACGCGGTTACTGCACCATATCATACGAAGCCGCATGCGTATTGGCGGGCTTACTACCGTGGGACTTGGATGCCAACTGTCTCTCGGCAATATATTTTTGGCGAGGGCAGGAACTAGCTAGGGGACAAAGACCGGCTCTAAGAGAGGTTGAAGGCAAAAGGGACGAACTGCACGAGGGACTCATTGAAGAGTGGCTCCAGAGGTTGGCGCAACCCAGCGCCGGCACTGATATTGTCGGAGCGGTTCGTCCGCTTTTAAAAGAGTGGCTCACTAGGGAGCATGGCTCGATGACCTTCCGATTGACACAGGTGCTCACGGGGCATGGTTGCTTCGCAAAGTACCTGTGCCAAATCGGACGGGATTCGACGACGGAGTGTCACCACTGTAATGCCCTCGTGGACACATCGCAGCACACGCTGGAGTTTTGTACTGCCTGGACAACACAACGGCAGGCGCTGGTGGCAATGGTAGGCCGGGATCTCTCGCTGCCGAGCATAATTCAGGCTATGCTTAGCAGCGCTAGAGCCTGGGATGCCGTAATCGCCTTCTGTGACGAAGTTATGTCTCAGAAGGAGGCTGCGGAGCGTATCAGAGAAGATGATCCTTTCGCTGAGCCACTCCGCAGACGAAGGACCGGAAGGAGGCGAAGACAGTTTCTTCGCCTTTTTCAGCTCGATGGAGGCCAGCAGGGTTCGGGTGCGGGGAGCTCCGACCCAGCATCGCACAGGCCTTCTACGCTGGGGAATGTCCTCCATATTCCAGGACATTCCTCTCCCTCCCAGGAGGGGGACGGAGGGGTCCGCTTAAGGCGGACATTAACCGACAGGGCCGCGGTTGAATCCAATCGGGACCCCGTGACCTTGTCAGGTGCTAGTGCAGCATCGAACCACTCATCCGATGGGCGGTTTGATGATGCACTGGCACTGAGGTGAATGAAGGTATATCGGTGGGTTTTTAGTCGGAATGCCGTTGGTTGTGCGGAGAGTCCGACAGACCCCTTTAGCTCTCCCCGAGTTAAAGGACATGCGTAAAGCATTTTCCCATCGCAAAAAAAAAAAAAAAAAAAAAAAGGTACTTTACATGTTATTACTCGATCAACTTAAAATAGGGCCCTACAACGTTAGTAGTTACAGTGTAAACTCTATATGACGACACTCAAGGGACTGAGCATATTTTGACGTTATAGAGAGTTGTCGTTAAATGGAGAGAAGTAAAATCTGTATTAGAAAAAGAAAACGTTTATTTCTGATTTGTCTTGTTAAATAGTACCTACAATAAAAATCTGTTTTAATTTGAACGCTATTGCGTTTTACAGTTTATGTTTACAATTTGAAAGTTTGTGAGCTACTAAGAATATGACAACGTATATATAAAATCCATCACTTCTACTTACAACAATCTGCAGCTACACGTGCAAGCAATCCCATTTTGTAAACAAAAGAACGGATTTCTTAGAAAGTTTGGTGTATATGATGCCAACAGTCGAGTATATTATGGTCTAGGATAATAAAACGACAAAAGGATATACACAGCTGCGTAGTTTTTACTAATTTGGCAACTTAAAAAGAAATTTTTATTACAAATTGTTGTCGTTATTAAGAGTGGGTGTAATGCTATACAGAGATAGATAGATAGATAGATAATTTCTTTATTGCACACCATTAAAAATAAAACAAACAAAAGAGAATACAAAATTAAATCAAAGGTACAATGGGCGGCCTTATCGCTAAAAGCGATCTCTTCCAGGCAACCTTTGGATGGACAGGATCTGTGTGAACAAAAGAGAACGGCGGCGTTAATCAAATAATAACTAACAGAATTAGTACATAAATGACTAAAATAAAATATACATATAAATAAATATAAATAATTTTATAATATTAAATAACCTACTTCAAAATACATAGGTAATTAGAAAAAAACAATAAAAAATTATATACAAAATTTAAGTTGCAAAGTCTTAGTGAGCGATGGACGACAGATAATGATTATTAACCAGAGTATACCATTGTATGCAAGACAAGCTAAACCAACCAAAGCCGAGTGATTTCGACGCTTTAGAGAGTTTGTCGTTAAAACGAGTGACGTTATATGGAGTTTACACTATTTACAGGTAGTGGCAAAAATAAGTGCCCCTACTTTCTACTTAACATTAAAATATTAAACATTTATGGATGGAAAACGGCCCTCACGTCACGTAAGTGCTTAGGTAATTAACTATTCACATTTGTAGGAACTATTAGTCCTAAATTGCGAAACGTACAGCTATTTTGATAGCACACTTTCAGATAGTCTACCTGTAATAATAAATATCCAAAAAGATGCAAAATTCACCATGGTCCGTACAGAACGTACTCGCAACGTATCACCCCAAAAGCGAAATATCTACCTATTAAAAAAAGAAACAAATTACGTACCTACTAGGTTATAAAATTATTTTATAGTGTTCCCTTTCGGAGTTTGCACGTAATTTATAAAATGTTACCTCTGGGTGCGTTATTGAAAAATTCAAACAATCAAAAACACCACAATATAGTCTATTCGTGCTCTGTGCCATATTAAGTTAGTACTTATACTTATTTCAATAAAATATTCACAAATTGCACGCATACTGCTTACAAAAAAAAATCACACCGTTCGTCCCTGCGGCAACGACATTACCGTGCTGCGGCGCATTCACGACTGGTTGTGTACCGAGTGGGTACCGAAAACGAGGAGCGTAGGTATGACTCACGTTCCGGCCGTTTGTATGAAGACAAAATACTGTACAGATAACATTACCGTGACTTAGATCTCGCGAGTCTTCCATAAAAATAAAAAATATGATGCGTAATCTTTGCCGTGGGGCGCCGGCAATAGAATGTTGCCCCTCCGCTCTTGCCCGTGGATGCAGTAGGAGTCTGCTAAGGGATACCTCCGAAAGATGGGCAGCAGCGTCTTTTCGTGTTTTCAATACCTATACTGCGCTCGCCAACCCGCCTGCCAAGCGTGGCGAGTATGGCAACAACCCCCTTATGGATATAGTGCAACATAAAACCAGGCCCCGAGTCCCCGGCCGCCCTGCTAATCCTGGCTACGGTAGCAGTCACGGTAACGGCGGGGCCAGGGGTGCTAAGAATCCCCGGGAGACGATCGGCTACCAAACACTACGACGACCACTGGCCCTGGTAACACACAACATCCGCACTTTGAGGACAGACGAAAAGATTGTTGAGCTGGAAGAAGAAATTAGTAGATTACACTGGGACATTTTGGGGTTATCAGAAGTCCGTAGAGAGGGCGAGGACACGATATCCCTTAAGTCTGGTAACCTACTATACTACCGGGAGGGCGACCAACAGTCCCAAGGTGGTGTTGGGTTTCTCGTTCACAAGTCACTCATCAACAACATTATCACCATCGACAGTGTGTCGAGCAGGGTCGCGTACCTGACACTCAGAATATCTAAGCGATATTCGCTGAAGGTCGTTCAGGTATATGCGCCGACCTCTTCACACCCAGATGAAGAAGTAGAGTCTATGTATGAGGACATCAGTAGAGCCATATATACGAACAAAACTCACTTTATTGTTGTTATGGGGGACTTCAATGCAAAGCTAGGCATGAGAAGCGATGATGAGTTGAGAGTGGGGCAATTTGGATATGGGCAACGGAACCCCAGGGGACAGAGGCTGGCCGATTTTCTGGAGAAAGAAGGACTCTTTATGATGAATTATTTTTTCCAGAAGCCGCCTCACAGGAAATGGACCTGGATGAGTCCCAACGGTTCCACGAGAAATGAGATTGATTTCATCTTGACCAACAAGAAACGGATATTCAATGATGTCTCTGTGATTCACAGGGTGAAAACCGGCAGTGATCACCGAATTGTTAGAGCCACATTGAATATGAACGTTAAACTTGAAAGGTCCCGTTTGATGAAATCTACGCTCCGACCCACTCGCGCACATATCCAAAACCTCGAGAGCTTTCAACTCGAACTTGCAAATCGCTTTGACTGTCTAGAAGTAGATGCATCAGTGGACGAGATCAATAACAGGTTCGTAGAAACCGTCCATACGGTGGGGTCCCAGCTCTTTAAGACCCCCCGTACCAATAGACCTCAGAAACTTTCTGATGACACCCTTAACCTCATGGCTGAAC
Source organism: Philereme vetulata (assembly GCA_918857605.2). Taxonomy (NCBI): domain Eukaryota; kingdom Metazoa; phylum Arthropoda; class Insecta; order Lepidoptera; family Geometridae; genus Philereme; species Philereme vetulata. The sequence goes on along the minus strand of OU975451.1, from coordinate 1,019,526 downwards.
GACGTTCTTTGCAACTGCAGTCTCCCGATGATGCTCAGTCACATAGGCAGCTCAATAGGAAGATTTGGAAATCCTTGCGGCACGATATTCGTACCTTTAATACATCTCGTATTAAAGATACGATAGAGCGGAATAAAGGCTCCAAAGTGTTCGCGAGAGATAATTCTATTGGGCAGAGCCGCATGACGAAGCTGAAAAGGGAAGATGGCAGCATAACGTCAAGTAAAGCGGAAGTGTTAAGGGAAGTCGAAAGGTTCTATGGACGGCTCTACGATTCGGTCACTAAACCTGTTTGCAGTGCGGCCAACGACCCAAGAGCCAAACTGACCCGACATTATACCGAAGATATTCCGGACATCAGCCTGTATGAGATCAGGATGGCCTTGAAGCAGCTTAAGAACGACAAGGCGCCGGGTGAGGACGGAATCACTTCAGAGCTTCTGAAAGCGGGTGGATCACCGGTACTTAAAGTCCTTCAGAAGCTTTTTAATTCCGCCTTGCTTGAAGGTACGACGCCAAAAGCATGGAACGGGGGCGTGGTGGTTCTGTTCTTCAAGAAAGGTGACAACACCTTGCTTAAGAATTATAGACCCATCTCGCTTTTGAGCCATGTTTATAAGCTGTTTTCGAGGGTCATCGCGAACCGTCTCGAACGCAGGTTTGATGACTTCCAGCCTCCCGAACAAGCCGGGTTCCGTAAAGGCTACAGTACCGTAGACCACATAGATACGCTGCGGCAAGTCATACAGAAGACCGAAGAGTATAACTTGCCGCTATGTCTAGCGTTTGTGGACTATGAGAAAGCCTTCGATTCGATCGAAACATGGGCAGTGCTTGAGTCTCTCCAACGATGCCGTATTGACTATCGGTACATCGAAGTGTTGAAGTGTTTGTATAAAAACGCCACTATGTCAGTCCGAGTACACGAACAGAGCTCGAAGGCGATTCCCTTAAAAAGAGGCGTAAGACAGGGAGATGTCATCTCTCCGAAACTGTTTACGACCGCATTGGAAGATGCCTTCAAGCTTCTGGAATGGAAAGGACTGGGCATCAATATTAACGGCGAATACATCACTCACCTTCGGTTTGCCGACGATATTGTGGTCATGGCAAAGTCGATGGAAGAGCTCAGCACGATGCTCGAAGGTCTCAATCGAGTCTCCCAACGGGTAGGACTTAAAATGAACATGGACAAGACGAAAATCATGTCGAATGTCCATGTCGTCCCTGCCCCAGTTATGGTTGAGAACTCGGCTCTTGAAGTTGTCGACGCGTATGTATACCTAGGACAAACAGTCCAATTAGGTAGGTCCAACTTCGAGAAAGAGGTCAATCGTCAAATCCAACTCGGATGGGCAGCGTTTGGGAAACTTCGCAACGTCTTTTCGTCCAACATACCTCAGTGCCTTAAGACGAAAGTCTACAATCAGTGTGTGTTACCAGTGATGACATATGGAACCGAGACGTGGTCTTTCACTATTGGCCTTATGAATAAGCTCAGAGTCGCTCAACGAGCTATGGAGAGGGCTATGCTCGGGGTTTCTCTACGGGATCGAATCAGAAATGAGGAGATACGTAGGAGAACTCAAGTCACCGACATAGCCCGACGGATTAGCACGTTGAAGTGGCAATGGGCAGGTCATATAGCGCGCAGAACAGATGGCCGATGGGGCCGAAAGGTTCTCGAGTGGAGGCCACGGACCGGCAAGCGCAGCGTAGGGCGTCCACCCACAAGATGGGCAGACGACTTGGTAAGAACCGCAGGTCGGCGTTGGATGCAGGCCGCTTCCAACCGCAGTTCCTGGAGATCAATGAGGGAGGCCTTTGTCCAGCAGTGGACGTCCTACGGCTGATATGATGATGATGATGATATGATGATGCGTAATCTTTGACTATCAAAATAGTGCCACGAAATGAGTAACCATCTAACTTGACCTACAGTTTCATTCAAATTACAGGTATCGGGAGTTCATGTTATTTAGTTACTCTTTTTTGGGGTAGAAGTTGTTAGGATTGTGTTGCAGTTAGTATTGTGGATTTCAGACTTTTGCCTATATTTGTGTCACTAATGCTACACGCATACCAAATTTCAGCACTGTGAGGTTACTGGTGTGCTCTGTGAATTTCGTCTAAGTTCAGTTTTTATTATGGCTAATAAATTATAAACTAAAAGGCTAAAACTAAAAATAAAAACGGGGTCGAAATGCCGCCCACTTTTTTAGCTCATTTAGTCCAAACAAACATACTTACATACATATGTGCGCTGCGTACATATGGGCGCAGTTAGAGTGAAATATTATAAAATTTAAATGAATATGCCAGTTCTGATCAATCAATCAATCATTTATTTTGAACATAATACACACAGGATAGCTTTATGTATAGATGAAACACTGAAAAATGCAATAGTAAAAATTGTGTCGCACTTTCCAGTGCCCGATCTTAAGACTAAAGGCGACATTGACAATCAAGAGTATCTAGGTACAGAGAATTTGATGCGAGTTGAAAAAGAAAACTAGGAAAATTATTCTAAATTAACTAATATCATGATATGTACTTAACAAGTTTTATAAAAAGCACTTTTATTATAAGTTTGTGTGTGTGTGTGTGTTTGTGTGTGGGGTGTGTATGGGTGGGAAGTGTGTGTGAGTGTGTCAGGTGAGTCATTGTTAGTATTATTTTCTAATTTGTATTAACTCCTCCGTATCATCATAGGAAAGGGTTAAAAGCCATTTTATGATTACAGTTTTACATTTAAAGTATGTCAGTGGGAAAATATTTAATAGTTTATTTATTATATTGTAGATAATGGGGCTCAAAAAATGGTAGTGCCGGAAGGACAGCACAGTACGGCAAGGTTGTACGATGCAAGCTATGTCAGTACGTCGGCTAGGTACTGCACTGGACTGGTAGGGGAGGTTGCGATGCTTACGCAGGATAACAGTCAGCACGAACAGTTTCCGGACAGACAACACTTCCGCAGTCGCATACAGCTCTTGGGTAGAATAGAGCCTAGGCTTATGGTGGATCACCTTAAGAACAGCACGTTGGGCTCTCTCCAGAGAAATGAGAGATGTCTAAGCAGAGATCAATGAAATACGTGAAACTAAAATTGAAAATGCCAGTTCTGATCAGTGAATTCTTAATGAAATTAAAATGTAATATTTCTAGGTGGTGGCAGCTGGCCAGCGGCCTCTCGTCCCGCGACATCTTGCGAGTGCTGCTGAAGGAACTCGGCCCAGCAGCTGAGAATGACAACTTGGAACATTTTGATGGACTTGTAAGTTAAGATACCTTAAATTTCGGCTTTAAGGTACAGTACGTACCTACATATTAAAAGATTTATATGAAAACTTGTAGATGGATGATCTCCAAAACGTTTTTATTACATGTGTGTTTAGATAAAATCTATATTATTTAGTATAAACTAGTGGTTCGCCTCGAACTGAGATATCGCGACTCTACCATAAAAACAAAAAAATATTATAATAGGTTTGGAGATGTTGCTTCGCTCGATGAATTATGTATCAAAATAATTTGTGAGTGCAGCATGAGTTCCGACTTATTTCTTCCGACATGGAGATCGGACACATTTTTAACATTCTCACATTAATTCTATTTTCTCTTAATTTTTCTAACATTTTGTACAATCTCGTTACTGTTTACTCTGTTTTATAGAGTTTATAGTTTTTAAAACAACCTTAAGGTTGTCGTCGTTAACTTCAAATCCTAAAAGATCAATGAAACAGCCTGTTTAAAATAGGTAAACAAATCATATTTATTCATCATTTAAGTAGGTACCTGTTAAACTGACTAAGCGGCGTCGCGTCGTCGCAAAGGCGCCACCGATTTACGTTAAAAATTGTTAATGGGAAATGTGTCGATTACTGGATAAATATTCAAGCTACCGGTATTAAACCCACCTCACCTAAAATCAGTTAATACGATGCCAGAGGTGTTTTAAACGAATGTCGTACATAATAAAACATGTTGTATAAATACCTAGTCAGGTCATAAATTCTGTCACATGTTTAATATAAAATAATTGAAACAAGTTTATTCATTATGTAACCATTTATATACCAAAATGAACTTAACAAAACATAGATTCTTATGACACTAATGTTTATTCAAAATGACCTCCGTGATTTTGAATACAGGGCCTTCAATCTGCGCGGCCAGTCGTCTATCGCAGCACGAACGAGGTCCATGTAAATATCGGCGGCTGCCTTAATCAAGGATGTCTTGAGTGACTCCAAATTGGGATGAGGCTTTGAGCACGCCTTTTCCTCCAAGTGTTGCCATATCTTGTAATCTAACGGATTCAAATCTGGACTGGAGGAGGGCCAGTCTTCGTGCCGGATGAAGTCGATTTCACGCGCCGCCAGCCAGTCTTGTGTGCTTTTCGCTCTATGAGCTGGCGCCGAATCTTGTTGGAATACCCAGTGCCTGTTATTGAACATGGTATGTGAAACAGGTTCCACAAGATTCGTCAGGACTGTATTTTGATACACAACTGCATTCGTTTTTACACCTTTCTCACAAAAATGTACCTCTGTTAAGCCCCAATAAGAAACTCCCAACCATACCATGAGCGAGGATGGAAAATGACCTCGTTGGACACGCGGAATACGGTAGCTCGCTTCTTCACTATTGTGTGCGTACACCTTATCATTTTGTTTGTTGTAGCTCTCTTCTACGGTAAAAATTTTTTCATCCGAAAAAAGAATTTCCCGATATTTTTTTCCCGCGTACCGCTTCAACAAAGCGCGGCATCTCTTCAGTCTCAGGTCCATTAGACGAGCATTCAAACGATGTCCTGTTTTTCTTCGATATTTCCGAAGCCCTAAGTCTTCATTTAACACCCTTTTCACCGTGGTTCTGCTTAACCCCATCTGAAGGGCCAACAGTTTCTGCTTACGTTTGGGATTTCTTTGAATTCGCGCCTTCACAGCTTTTATCACTGCTGGAGTCCTAACAGACCGAGGGCGACCACTTCTTGACCTGTCATCTACACTAGAGTCTTCATTGTATCGTTTGATGGTGCGATAAACGAATCTTTTGGTTATATTCAAATTTATCAGTATGTCTAAAATTTGAATTGGCGCGTAACCGCAACGATGCAACGCAATAACTGCAACACGGTCTTCTTTAAGCGTCCACTCCATATTTAAAAATGAGTAAAATTCTAAAAAGTATACATTTTTATTTTCATGAACAATTCGAAATTCGAATTCTATAAACTTTTTTGTGGCCAGCATTCTAAAAGAAAAGTTTTGGAAAAGAAAAGGCTGGCGGCGCGTGAAATCGACTTCATCCGGCACGATGACTGGCCCTCCTCCAGTCCAGATTTGAATCCGTTAGATTACAAGATATGGCAACACTTGGAGGAAAAGGCGTGCTCAAAGCCTCATCCCAATTTGGAGTCACTCAAGACATCCTTGATTAAGGCAGCCGCCGATATTGACATGGACCTCGTTCGTGCTGCGATAGACGACTGGCCGCGCAGATTGAAGGCCTGTATTTAAAATGACGGAGGTCATTTTGAATAAACTTTAGTGTCATAAGAATCTATGTTTTGTTAAGTTCATTTTGGTATATAAATGGTTACATAATGAATAAACTTGTTTCAATTATTTTATATTAAACATGTGACAGAATTTATGACCTGACTAGGTATATATGTGTGTGACAGTTTAAACGTAGTTTAACGGGTTTATGAATGTTCAGAATAGTAGTTGTGCAATGGTGTTGGTCAAAGTTAAAATCTTTTATTTATTAAAATCACAAGGATCACTTTGAAACGTCAATTTTACTGCCTGTTCCTTCGCGACCAAGCCAGGAAAGAAAGGCAAGAAACAAGGCTGGTTGTTTTTTTAATGATCCTTTTAGAATACATACCAATAAAGAAAATAAATTACGTCTAAATTGTAACATTTTTGAACGAGTTGGAGCAATTTCAATCCCAAGCTTCTCTATCATCTTAATAATCGAATATGTATTTTATAGTAGGCTTTTTTATACAGAGTTTGTCTAATTACGTTTTTAAATTTGTTAATTGTCAATGTTTGTACAGCACTTGGGAGTTTGTTATAAAAGCGTACAACTTGCCCTTTAAACGATTTACTAACTTTATGGACTCTACAAGTGGCAACAGCAAGTTTATCTTTATTTCTAGTATTAAAATTATGATTATCGTTATTTTTCTTAAACAAATTAATATTTTGTGAACATAAGTACATCAGATTTTCATAGATGTAGTAACAAGGGAATGTCATAATATTTATTTCTTTAAACTTATTGCGTAATGATTCTCTGGGGCCCATATTATAAATTGCACGAACAGCCCTCTTCTGCAGCACAAAAACGGTGTTTATATCTGCAGCACTCCCTCCACAGCAGTATACCGTATGACATAATGCAGTGGAAGTAGCTGAAGTAAACTAATCTAGCTGTGTCTACGTCTGTAAAAAGACGCATCTTTTTGACTGCGTATGCCGCAGAACTAAGTCACTTCGACAACTTATCAATGTGAGGGTCCCATTGAAGCTTATTATCTAACGTTATACTTAAGAGGTGTTGTTGCAGGGCACGGATCCCATGATCCCGCCGTACCTGCGCTACAGCGGCAAGGTGCGCAACCTGCGCCTCTCGCGCCGGGAGATCTGCGTCATCATCAACGACATCTGGCTCGGCAAGGCGGACCATCAGGACCTCCCCATGCAGGACTATGTTACCAACTACTTTGAAGACAGGTGAGACAACTATTCCTTCTGACTAACAAGCTTCCTTCGCACGCCTGGTTGGTTTCTCAATAATGTTACAATTAAGACGTAATTTATTTTCTTTATTGTTATGTATTCTAAAAGGATCATTAAAAAAAACAACCAACCTTGTTTCTTGCCTTTCTTTCCTGGCTTGGTCGCGAAGGAACAGGCAGTAAAATTTACGTTTCGAAGTGATCCTTGTGATTATAATGAATAATAAGATTTTGATTTTGAATAACAATATTACTCTTAAAACTTTTCAAATTTTCGCGAACTATACTCATGTTTTTAAGACAAAACGGGTCTTTTCGCGCACAAGAAGTTAGAAAAGGTGATGTTACGTAACTCGATGAAAAATCAATCAGACTCTTCTACACCACTGAACACTGTGATAAATCTTTCTAGGACTACAATAGATAATGCCACACATAAAATACCTACTGTGAAAAGGGTTACATTTTGCTGTCACACCTAGACAGATACCTTATGAAAACGTCAATAGTAATGTAGAAACGGTCATTCTTCGCAACAAGGTGCTGTCTGTGGACGCGGAAGCTTTAAGGCAGGTCGTTTCTATTATCTTGAGGAAGGCGAAACTACCCAAGAGTAATATATCTATAGAAGAGCGATTGGCAATTAAAAGTATCCGGCAGAATGATGCGATTTTAGTTTTGAAAGCCGACAAAGGTGACGCCCCGGTAGACTATCTCATTATTATAAATACGGGATTTATCACGTACCGTCTTATGGGTGTTTCGACCGACAATGTTTCGGTTCAATTCGTGAACCTTCATCAGGGTGAGTGCGATCCTCTCCGAATAACGTCTTGCCTTGGGCTGCGCGCCGCTGCCCTCTGCGCGCGAGTGGACGGGCGGGGTGGTGGGGATTGGGTCAACAAAAGTACAGCGTGTTGACCGGCTGTGTCATCATCATTATCGTCACTGCTACTCTCTTCTGTAGTTCTTGGTACAGGCAAACACACAACACTAACTATGTCTCTACCAGGTTCACTCACTCTTCTGTCACTTGCATCATGAAGACATGGCCTCCAGGTTGGCGGTAGAACCCATCCTCTATCTCTGTTAAAGTTCTGCACACGACTTATTTCTATCGCCTCTCGGATCTTGCGAGGAACGAAGAACTTCTCTCTCGCTAAAACCCGGACCTTGTCGAAACGTATGTAGTGCGTCGAATCAGAATCTAGGGAATGTTCCGCCACTGCAGAATTGTTTGAGTCGACATTCTTCATTGCACGTATGTGTTCAGTCAACCTAGTAGATACGTTTCATTTTGTTTCACTAAATGTAGCATTTACCGCAGTCACACGGTATCATATATACGCCGGGGACGCTCAGAGGGTCTCTATCCTTCGGCGAACGCAGCAGCTGTCTCAATTGTTTTTAGGACGGAATATCGTCTTGATGCTGTACTTATGGCGTAACAAGTTTCCGATCTTATCCGTTAATCCTTTCACAAAAGGTAAGTACGCTACTGCTCTATTTACCGTAGTTATGCGTGATCTTGTGGATGTGTCCGCAATTCGACAGCTCTGTCTCCATCCGTAGCCGTTTTGCTCCAGCACTCCTTTTATGTGTGAGAGCTCGCGGTTCACGTACTGAGAGGCACATAGCCTTAGTGCTCTATTAATCAGAGTACGCGGTACCGAGGCTAAGTGAGCTGGATGGTGGTGCGAGTCAGAGAGAATTGAACCGAACCATTGTCGGTCGAAACACCGATAAGACGGTACGTGATAAATCCCGTATTTATAATAATGATTGAAATCAATCACGAAAGTTTTCTAAGTAAAAAAAGATAATAACTTTGTTGACTATGACGAAAAGTTAAGGAATTTATTGACGGACACGAGTATTTACAAACCGGTGTCGTACCTATAACCCGACAGCCCGTGTTACACGTCGTATACGTGCCGTGATTAGGCACTTTCAGAGTCTTTTCATCGAAAAGGATTACGAACGCCTACATAAACCCAAAATCGTGCAACCACCGAAGCTATACGGATTGCCAAAGGTGCACAAAACCGATGTACCATTGCGGCCAATCGTGAGTCAAATTGATTCACCCACCTACGATCTCGCAAGATACGTAGCATCAGTACTGCAACCACTAGTGGGAAAAACGGCATCTTTCGTGAAGGACTCTTGTCATTTTGTTGCCATTATTGACGACCTCCGTGGCGCAGTGGGCGAATAGCCGACTGAGACTCAGGAGGTAGCGGGTTGGATTCCCGCCGCGGGACAAATGTTAGCATGATCTACAGATATTTGTTCCGAGTCTGGATGTTTTTCTATATATTATAAGTATGTATTTACCAAAAAAATTGTATATAAGTATTCTATCAGTTATCTGGTTCCCATAGTACAAGCTCTGCTTAGTTTGGGGCTAGATAGCGCTGTGTGAAATGTCCAGTAATATTTATTATTAAGACCATTCGATTGTACCCGAACGACATTATGGTGAGTTTTGACGTCGAGTCACTTTTCAACAAAGTTCCGATTAAGGAATGTCTAGCTAGAGGTAGTTAGGGAGAAACTTATCGAAAACCACATATCGGAGAATCATATTGTTCTGCTTCGGAACTGCTTAGAGGGCAACTATTTCTTATACCACGGACAACATTACCTTCAGATAGATGGCGTGGCTATGGGCAGTCCTGTAGCCCCTGTTCTGGCTAATATCTGGATGGAGCATTTAGAGCAAGAAATAGATCTGCAGTCGTTCAATGTCAAACTGTGGAAACGTTACATGGATGACGTTTTCTGCGTGATTGATGGAGACCTGGCGAAAGTAGAACAATTAAAAAGCCACCTAGAATCCATACACCCGAAAATTAAGTTTTCGGTTGAAGTCGAAGTTGACAAATCACTGGCTTTCCTGGATGTGTGAGTGACAGCAAAACCTGACGGCTCCCTTGCACATTCAGTCTACAGGAAACCGACACATATGGACATAAATACCTGGACGCGTCGTCTCATCATCACCCCCGCCACATACAGTCCGTAGTGACATCATTGATTAATCGAGCCCATGACCTTTGCGACCCTGAGCACCTACCAGCTGAGTTAAATCATGTTCAGGAGGAACTAAAACGTAACGGCTATAATATAGTGATAGAAGACGACCCAGGCGCAGTTACCGAAAACAAGTGGATTACAACTTCAATAGACAGCCGGCATTCTTGCCATATGTGAAAGGGATAACGGACAAAATTGGATCAGCACTAAGAAAATACTCCATTAAGCCTGTATATACTACGTTATCCAAAGTAGCACAACGGATCGGTACGGCAAAAGATGTTATACCCTTCCAAACACCCAGCGTAAATTAAATTTACTGCAGCTGTGGAAATTCTTACATCGGACAGACAAAATGAACCATCGCGGAAAGGATGAAAGAACATATCGCAGCTGGGAAGAACCGGCAAACAAATAAATCTGCGATCGCTGAGCACCTACTTGAATCTAGATTCAAAGCACTGGATAGAACTTCACGACCCCAAAATTCTCTCCAACGAACGCCAATATTACCCAAGAAACGTTCGAGAAGCCGTCGAAATAAAGAAATATTGCAATGTTAATCGTGAGGGCGGCTTTAAATTATCTGCATCGTGGAATCCAGTTATAGTTAGGTGTTCACGTCGCGATTTAGATCCACGCGTAACTTCAGATACTGTTAGTAGTTATTGTATGTCGAAACAGTGATACGTGCGATTCAGAAAACCAAGTGCGGGTAGATGGTAACAACATTCGCGCTTCCTGGCAATGACATCCGGGCGGATGTCATTGCCATGCCAGCTTTCAGTCTCTCGTGACCACGGCTGATGTAACTTGGCCGAAACGTCGAGGTTAGTTAAAATTATAATTTTTATATAAATATGTGCGCAATTAGACCCGTTTTGTTCTAAAAACACGAACATTGCTCTTCTTCTGTGCAGTCGGCTAAAAAGTATAGGTATTATACCAAAATTTAACGAAATGAGAGGTCTACGCGGTCATGTTTTATGGTATGGTATGTATAGTAATACCTCAGTATTTTCAATAATACCACTATTTTAGTAGATCCTCTTTACAGATACCAACAGCCGTCAGTGCGAGCAGAATGGGCGTACAACATGTGCGCCGGCGCGGAACAGATGCTGGACGAGCCCCAAGTGAAGCTGTTCTGGGGGGTGCTCCACGGCCACCTCAGTGAACACATCTACTGGGGGCTCAGCCAGCAGTGGAGGGCCCTGAGGAACCAGCTCTACAAGATCAGCAAAGATAAAGAGGTACTCACAATTCAAAGATTTTGAGTTCTAGTGCTAAGCTGTTATACATTTTGATGGCATTTACGAAAGTACTATTGGCATACATAGCGTTATTTATTTCGGGCGAACAAACAGGTTGATTTAAAAAAAACTAGATATACGGATCAAAAAGTAGTGAGAACGACATACTCCTTGGTAATAAAAAACATAAATACTGGCAGGCATATCTTAGATACATATTTGTAATATTAAATAAAGAAAAAAATCTTAGATTCTCTTTTGTTTTTTTCTGAATGTAGTCATTTGTTTGCTTCGTGTCGGAACGTGTTCACGAAAATGGGGAAAAACGAAGTGCGAGCCGTTATTAAATACCTCTGTTTAAAAAAGTTAACGACGCAAGAGATTCATTGTGATTTGGAGGCAACATTAGGAGAGTCTGCTCCGCCGTATTCCACTGTCGCAAGGTGGGCTTCTTAATTTCGAGTAGAGAGAACAAGCACGGAAGACGAACATCGTTGCGGCCGTCCATCGACGTCAGTCACCCAAGAAAATGTTGCGAAAGTCGAGAAAATTGTATTGAGTGATCGAAGAGTTACCATCCGAAACTTAATTCAAGAAACGGGCATTTCATATGGAAGTATTCAATCCATATTGAAACAATCTTTGAATATGAGAAAAGTCTCCGCAAGATGGGTGCCGAGAATGTTAACCGACAGTCAGAAACAAAATCGACTTGACATTTCGAAGACATTGTTGGACAAGTTTCAAGAAGATTCTGAAAACTTTTTGTCTCGTTTCGTAACAATGGACAAAACATGGGTCCATCATTTTGATCCCGAGACAAAACAGCAATCTTCGCAATGGAAACGGCCATCATCACCGACCCCGAAGAAGTTTCGTGCCGTGGCATCGGCTGGCAAGGTTATGGCGTCAATATTTTGGGACTCAGAAGGGATATTGTTGATTGATTACCTGGAGCGTGGAACCACTATTACAGGCGAATATTATGCAGCTTTAATTCCAAGTTGAGGAATGCCATCAAAGAGAAAAGGAGAGGGAAACTTCGAAGGGCATGCTGTTTCATCACAACAACGCATCCGCGCACAGGTCGGCAGTTGCGATGGCTGCCATTCAGCAAGCTGGCTTCGAATTGGTTGACCACCCCCCCTTATTCACCAGATCTGGCACCTAGCTATTTTTATCTGTTCCCTAAATTGAAAGAATACTTAAGGGGAAACAGGGACGAAGACGATAACGAGGTGATGAATGCCGTGGAGAGCTTTTTGCAGGACTAAGACAAAACTTTTTTTTTTGAAAGGGATTGAAGCTTTGGAAAAGCGCTGGACTCGGTGTGTAGAGAGACTCGGAGCCTATGTAGAAAAATAAATTATTGAGTTATCAATAGTCATTATATTCTATCTCATCCTCACTACTTTTTGATCACTCCTCGTATAACGATGCTAGTAAACAAGACATGCGCGATCTCATTGCTGGTTTCCACTAAAGCGTAGTGCGAGATGACTGAAAGATGATGTACCTGATACGATTTTGACATGATGTATTGGCTGAATTTCTGAATTCACATATCTCTCCGCTTTAGTGAAAACCAGCCCTAAAATGCTATTTGTACTAAAAACGGGATATTTACACTGATTTGTGAGTTTTTGAGTATCGGGATATTTCGACGCAGTTGCATGCGCCATTATCACGGGTAAACTGAAGTCTGCGAGTGGTTTTTAGTACAAATAGTGTTCATAACCATGCTAGTTTAAAAAGTTATAGGCCTAAAATGATTCTTCTTACATGTTATGTTTTAATATTGAGTCAGCGGGAGTGTAATCACGAGTTTATTCCAGAATATAACAATAGAGGAGTTTGAGAAGAGCGCCAAAGCGCTCTTTCCTCTGAAGAGCGAAGTGGACATCAAGAACCTGTCGGACGTGCTGCGGAAGCAGCTCAAGCTCAAGATGAACAGCACTGACGTTAATTTGGACAAGCTGTTCCAGGAGGTTGCATTTTTTTATACATCTTGGAGTAGGCCGTTGCGTGTCGCTCGCTCTAGAAATCTATGACTGTGATGGAGAGGCCTGTGTTCAGCAGTGGATATCCTGTGGCTGACATGATGATAAGGACCTATGCAAATAATAATAATGCTGGAAATGTCACACAGCGCCATCTAGCCCCAAACTGAACAAAGCTTGTACTATGGGAACCAGATAACTGATAGAAGACTTAAATATTTTTTTAATTATTAGCACATATTTATAGTATATAGAAAAACACTTAAAAACGTAAGAAATATCTGTAGACATATAGCCCACGTGATGTTAAGCAGCAACCATCGCCTATAACAAAGCATTGCCTCGTAGGTCACGCAGCTTAGGAATGTGCCCTGCGATACACTGCCCTGTTAATTACTCTAAATAATAATTATTAGCTTATTCTTCGCCAATTTACTAAATCACAGATTCTACGATCCACAAACCATATTTATTCTTAAAAAATGCGTTCAGGATTTTTTTATTTTCAAAATCAGCCCCGTCTCAGACACTTCCATAACTATTATAGTTTAATAATAGTTCCTAGCAAATGTTCGTCTCACCTCGCCACAAACTAAATAATCTAGCTCCAGACTAAGCTGAGCTTGAGCACCAGGTAACTGATACAATTCACCTATATACTTTTTTTTTGTAAATACCTACATACTTAAAATATATAGAAAAACATCCAGACCCGGAACAAATATTTGTAGATCATGCAAACATTTGTTCCGCGGCGGGAATCGAACCCGCGACCAACTGCGTCTCAGCCGACTATTCAGGCACTGCCACGGAGGTCTTCTCACCCTATACAATAATTTTCAGAACGAAGAAGGGTTCGACCGCATCGAGCTTGCGCGGGAGTTGTACCGCCAGCGACAACTCGCGCAGGACAAGTACATGCGCGAGATCGTCTCCGAGCTTGGCGGCAAGCGCGCCCGCGCCGCCCACAACACCGCTACTGTAGACAATGTCAAGCGGGCAATCGCTATCGTCGACCCTGCTATAGGTAACTCAATCTTATAGTGTTATCGTTCATCACTTCCAGAGCGGCCGATCTTGTGCAGCCTGCACCCAAGGGCTCCCAGCAACTTTTGTAAGGTCATATTTCCATCTAAGGGGACCGTTCTAAGCTGTGTTTTCCAGTGCGTGGCCTCCACTCGAGAAGCTATCTGCCCCGATGGCTGTTGGGGAGGTCTATGTACCGCACTGGCCATCCTATGGCTGATATGTTGATAATCACTATCTATTAATATTTGTTCCGAGTTTCTAAAGTAATATTTAGGGCCTTTTATTATTAACCTTCCATGCCCTAATGCCGGGCAAAAGCTTCCCTCATTCCAATGCAGATAAATATAATTAGTTAAAAATCAATTATAGCGGTCAAACACAAAATATATAGATACAGAAGTTAATGGCTCGTTCGAGGAACTCGGATCAAGTCGGTCGAACGTTCGACCAAGATCCTCCGAGATGGTGCGTGCGCCTGTTATCACTTATTGTACTAAACTTAACTTCTATACCTATCTATTTTGTCGATCAAATGCTATTTAAATGCACACACAGGGTTCCGTGCCTATTAGACTTTTTATTTAGGTAAAAAAATACTTGAAATTTATGTGTTATGTACTTATATTCCATATTTCCAACTGACTTAAAAAAAATCAGGTAAAGGCCATATCTAACTTATCTAGTATGCCTAACTACAGGGCAAAGGTATTTCTTCCCTTCAAATGAGTGATTTCTTCAGATCATATCCGTATGGAGCGCTACATTCGCTGGGCATTCTCTGACCAGACCTCGGAACTGAGCAGTATACCTCCTCTTCCGCTAAAGAGGATAGCGGCGCGCCTCGCGGCTGGCGACATCGAGCGCGTTGGGCCTAGGTACCGCGCCACGCATCGACGCACCTGCAACTAGAATAACCAGTAGGTAGTCGTCCTTTCATCATGTTTATGGATTAGACTGATTGATAATAATAAATGGTCCACACTAACAAATCACGATAGCGCTGTAACCATATCTTGTAATATTATTGACAGGTATAAATATGACATAAATTTGGCTTTGAAATTTATTATAAAATAGCTAGATAAAACTTAAAAATTAATATAAACAAAACCAAAATAATTCATTTCAGACAACGCGATAATGGCGCACCAAACTTTCACATACAATACAACAATAACACAATAGACGAAGAATTTTTAGGATATAACGTTGATAAAAAACTAAACTGGAAATCACACGTAGAATATGCACACGTACACATCAAGCTATACATTTCCAGTATAAGCTGCCTCTCATTCTACGAAAAGCCTACACAAGCGTGGTCAGCTTATACTGGAAATGTATAGCTTGATGTATAGCCGTGTGTACACGTATGCAAAAAAGTAAACAGTTTTGTATACATGTTAAATAAACTGTCACCAATAGTAAATGTGAAAGCTCAACTTAAAGCCTATCATGGCTTTATAGCCTCACATGCCAGTTATGGATGGGGAAACTCTACTGGCGTTGACAAGGTTTTTATGTGTTGTTTTAAAAACGCGCCATGTTTAGACTAAATGTTACAGATTCGTGTCAGCCATATTTTATTGAGCACAATATTTTAACAATTCCCTCACTGTATATCTTTGAAACAGCTATGTTTGTTAAAATGAAGCCACATCTATTTTGTCGACTTTCTGACGTCGTTGTCCGGAATCGTCGCGATAAAAATAAAGTATGTGTCCGCAACTCTAAGACCGCCTTAATGCGCAAAAGCATCTTCTATACGGCTCCGTTCAATTACAACAAGCTCCTCGAGTCACTGAGAGAGCTACCTTGTTCAATTTTTCGGAGAAAGTTAAAAACTGTACTGTTAAATAAATGTTACTACTTATACCATAAATGAAAAATAATAGCTAAAATGATGCCAAATTTAATTTTATATTTTTATTACATAGTTCTATTTTATTATATATAATTATTATAATTCATTTTGTTCAGGTGTTATTATTTAGTGTTAAGAAGAAATTAAGAAATGACTGTAGATTTGAATATTGCATGCCTTGAAAGGCAGAAATGTATTGATTCTGTATTTACTACTGACATCTTTGTAACATGACATATATTTCAAACAATAAATACATTTGATTTGAAAATCATACGTATTTTATTTACTAGGTATAAATAAATACATACATTAACATCCTTCAACCTCTGGCTTCTCACACCCTGACCTCATCTTGTCCATTGCTAAAGTCATTCTACTGAAAGTAGGTAATGTAGATTGAATACGTGCGACAAATTTTAAAAAATCAGCTTGGCGATACTGCCTAAAATCAGAATGCAATACCCCTGGTATAACCTAATTTGATACTAATCCATACTACCTAGTCAGGGTCATAAATTCTGTCACATGTTTAATATAAAATAATAGAAACAAGTTTATTCATTATGTAACCATTTATATACCAAAATGAACTTAACAAAACATAGATTCTTATGACACTAAAGTTTATTCAAAATGACCTCCGTGATTTTGAATACAGGCCTTAAATCTGCGCGGCCAGTCGTCTATCGCAGCACGAACGAGGTCCATGTCAATATTGGCGGCTGCCTTAATCAAGGATGTCTTGAGTGACTCCAAATTGGGATGAGGCTTTGAGCACGCCTTTTCCTCCAAGTGTTGCCATATCTTGTAATCTAACGGATTCAAATCTGGGACTGGAGGAGGGCCAGTCTTCGTGCCGGATGAAGTCGATTTCACGCACCGCCAGCCAATCTTGTGTGCTCTTCGCTCTATGAGCTGGCGCCGAATCTTGTTGGAATACCCAGTGCCTGTTATTGAACATGGTATGAGAAACAGGTTCCACAAGGTTCGTCAGGACTGTATTTTGATACACAACTGCATTCGTTTTTACACCTTTCTCACAAAAATGTAGCTCTGTTAAGCCCCAATAAGAAACTCCCAACCATACCATGAGCGAGGATGGAAAATGACCTCGTTGGACACGCGGAATACGGTAGCTCGCTTCTTCACTACTGTGTGCGTATACCTTATCGTTTTGTTTGTTGTAGCTCTCTTCTACGGTAAAAATTTTTTCACCCGAAAAAAGAATTTCCCGATATTTTTTTCCCGCGTACCGCTTCAACAAAGCGCGTCATCTCTTCCGTCTCAGGTCCATTAGACGAGCATTCAAACGATGTCCTGTTTTTCTTCGATATGCCCGAAGCCCTAAGTCTTCATTTAACACCCTTTTCACCGTGGTTCTGCTTAACCCAATCTGAAGGGCCAACAGTTTCTGCTTACGTTTGGGATTTCTTTGAATTCGCGCCTTCACAGCTTTTATCACTGCTGGAGTCCTAACAGACCGAGGGCGACCACTTCTTGACCTGTCATCTACACTAGAGTCTTCATTGTATCGTTTGATGGTGCGATAAACGAATCTTTTGGTTATATTAAAATTTTTCAGTATGTCAAAAATTTGAATTGGCGCGTAACCGCAACAATGCAACGCAATAACTGCAACACGGTCTTCTTTAAGCGTCCACTCCATATTTAAAAATGAGTAAAATTCTAAAAAGTATACATTTTTATTTTCATGAACAATTCGAAATTCGAATTCTATAACCTTTTTTGTGGCCAGCATTCTAAAAGAAAAGTTTTTACTGTGTGACAATACTTATGACCTGACTAGGTATAAATTCGAAAGTTACGTAAGAAGTTCTGTACGTTTTTAAAGTACGTTTTTACGACTAAACGACTAGACCGATTTTGATAGTACTTAAACAGATAGATTATAACCGGGACCTTTTGCCTAACTGCGCAGAAAAAGTATAATGTTTTTATTGACAAACCACGCATGTGCAGCCGGCGGCAGTAGCTAGTAGTAATTCTAAAGTATCAAATCAGGCTGATTACCGGTTTTTGGACCGCGTGTCCCAGCCCTGAACTGTCAAAAATGTTAGTGTTGTCACTGTCAAATCACACGTGTAACCGTGTGTTTATTTACAAGTTTCACAACATTTCTACTTTGAATTTACTTCTAAATAAATGGTTATTAATAAGACAGAAACTATGGCTGATATAATAGACACTGAGGAGGTTGACCGAGACACTTTGAGCCTACAAGACTTAGAGCAACAGTTTTCTAAAAAATACAAATTACTAGCTGAAACTGCCGTTTCATTGAATAATTCTTACATAAATAAGCTACACGGGACAAAGTGAGTACCTAAGAATATCATCTGTAAAGTAAGGAAGCTGTGACAAAGATATCACTTAAAAATGCCATAAAAATTTACTCTAGTGCATCCACAATTCTAACCATAAAATGTGTATTTTTTTCTGTAAAACTTACCCACCGACCACCGTAATATATTTCAGATCACTAAAACTAGCAGTAAGTCTATCCGACAACAGCATAGAAGTGTATGAGCTGAATAACACCTCATTGAACAAAGTATGTAAACTCAGCGGACATAAGAAAGAGCTAACAGAGGTGGTATTCTGCCCCAAGGAAGACCACTTGGTGTACTCGACAGGATATGATGGAGTGATCAAGCTGTGGGATACGAGAAGTAGTGGCACTTGTGTGCATGAGTATAAAGGTGATATTGTTTGTTTTTACACCTTATAAAATCATACACAATTTCTTCTTATTTGATCTATCTTTCCAGTTCCTTTATTAGTATAATCCTAAGTACATTCAGATGAAGAAATGAGTGACCAAGCTAGAGATTACCAATAATTCATAAATGGTGGCACCATTAGTTTGATTTACACTTCACAGTTTTGTAAATATTTTTAGCTATATAATAAACTTAGTCACGCTTGTATACCAATCTATTTAGGTAACTCATGTTGTTTACGACTTAACTCAGCATAGGGCCATAACACAGGTTTTCCTAGTTTAGGTACATGCTACTAATGTTGCTCCCACCAATAACTGTAAAGTTGATTATTACTAGGTACTGTACAGTTTCATTTCGTTTTGACAACCTCCATGGCACAGTGGGTGAATAGCTGGCTGAGATTAGGGTTGCTGATTTGACTCCCGCTGCGGATCAAATGTTTTCATGATATACAGATATTTGTTTCAGGGCTGGATGTTTGATTATATATTATAAGTATGTATTTACAAAAAAAAATGTATATAAGTATTCTATCAGTTATCTGGTTCCCATAGTACAAGTTCTGCTTAGTTTGGGGCTAGATAAGAGCTGTGTAAAATGTACAGCAATATTTATTTATTTATATTTTATTTATTTTTACTTATTTTTAATAGATGTTGAGGTTCGGAACCACATTCAAGGTCACATTTATTTATTTTGTGTATAGACAAGCAGCATTATGGCTGATAAATGGCATCGCACAATGCTGAAAGTCTCTTAATGTTCACTTTAATAGCACTATATCGCTAACATAATTTGGTATTTTAATGCTTTATGCCTGTATATTTAAAAAAAATTATTAATAGGCAATATATTTTTCCAGACAAAGAAGAGCAGCTACAAAGACAATATGAATGCATGGACGTCTCCTGCAATGGGCGTGTGTTGTGTGCTGGTAGCCTCATTGTAGAAGATGATGCTTATCTGGTGTTCTGGGACCAGCGCAACAATACTAAACCATTAGGAGGTTATTGGAACTCACACACTGAGGATATCACTCAGGTACCTTATTTTGTCTGATAAGGAAAGTTATTAAATAATCTGGCCAGCTAGGCGGAGAAGTTTAGTTCAATGTGGATTCTAACATGATACAGCTCTTCTAATCGCAGGTCACGACTGGGCAGAGGCTAACTCACTTGCGGAATCTGCTCCTAAATCGGTCCTGACATGGCTCTCCCAGAATCTTCTTACTCTAAATGTTCCTAAAACTAAATTCATAACTTTCTCTCCTACTATTAGAACTCAACCTCCCTCCTCTTTCATTCTTCGTGCCCATGCCTGTTCTGCAGCAGGACCAAACCCATGCCACTGTCCCAAATTGGAACGCACTCTAAGTATTAAATATTTAGGTGTCTGGTTGGATAGAACTATGTCTTGGGTGCCGCATATTGAGTGTACAGTGTCCAGAATCAGAAAATTAATGTACATTTTTAAGCAACTTCGTAACAGCGCTGACATTCTTTGCCTTGAAATGGTTTACTATGCTCTAGCTCAATCGGTTTTATCCTATTGTATAACTGCATGGGGCGGTTCTACTAAGACTCTCATGTTGAGAGTGGAAAGAGCCCAGAGAGCTGTATTGAAGGTCATGCTCATGACTTCTAAATCTAGACTCTTTCCCACTGCTACCCTATATTCGATCTGTGAAGTTCTTACAGTGCGACAACTATTTGTCCTAGCGACAGTTTTGCGGAAACACGGTGAACTTTCTTTCGATCCAGTTTTGAGCTCTCTTAAGAGCTCTGATAGGGTTTGCAGCATACAGCCCCGCAGAACTGCCCTAGCTGGAAGACACTACTTTTATATAAGCTGTCCTTTGTACAACAGAGTAAACAAAGCTATTGACATTTATCCGATGCAGTGGCGTAGCGTGCCTTGTCGGGGCCCCGTATAAAAATTTTTTTGGAGGCCCTTATATGGAGGTAAAGATTTTTCACAAAAGAAAAAAAATATTGTGAGAAGTAATATTTATTTATCACATAATTTACCCATTTTACAAATAAAAATCGAATTTTAAATATTCACTCTCCTTGCTTTTTTATCGGCAAACTGATTTATTAAATCATTTATGGCTGATGATGATTTTAGTTTTTCTAAAGTTTCTGCCTCTATGGACAATAGTGAGATGTCTGACAGCCGTTCTTGTCCCATCGAAGTTCTTAAGTAATTTTTTATTAGTTTTAATTTTGAAAAACTTCTTTCTGCCGTTGCGGTTGTAACTGGAAGGGTCAAGAATAAAAAGCATGCTGTGATTACCTCGGGACAACTGGATGCAAGACTATTGAATTTTACTAGCAATAATTCAATGAGTTCTTTAATGGAATAAATTTTTTTAATTTCAGAATTTAAGCATGTTTTTAGAGCCTTTAATTGGTCACAAAGATTAAGTGAGATGTCTTTACTGTATTTAGCAGACAGTTTTCCGGAAGCGTTTAATATCTCTTCGCTTGAAGAAGATAGGAGTTTCTCCGGTTGTAATATTTCGAATATACTACTCAGGTTGCAAAGGCTCTGAAATCTTTCTTTAGTTTGAGAAATTAATATATCTAAACAGCAATAGTATACATTGACTTTGAAATAGGATTCCGGGTCGGAAATTCTCTCATCTTGTGATAACTCATCAAAAAAACGCTTCGTTATCTTTCGCCTACTGTTTTTAAAAACAGTTGTTACCCCCCACTTTTTTGCTAAATCTTTGGATTCATTTAACAAACTATTAAATGAATTCTGATTTCTTAATTGGCACAGTCTATTTAAAAGATTACTTAATAAAATACTAGATTTCTGTAAGTCATTATTTTCATGCTGTAGAGCTTTAGAAACAGGATTAATAATTTCAAATAGTGAAGAAAAAAATGTAACGAGCACTAAGAAATCAAAACTCTCTAAAATATTAATTATACTTTTACATTCTTCACGTTCATCTTTTTTATTTGAAATTAAATTTAGTTGGTACAAAGTTTTCATGATTAGTAAAAAAATTTTCTTTACTGCTAATAAAGCGTCGTTCCTAGAAGACCATCTGGTAGGACATACCTTTTTAAGGGTAATCAAATATTTTTCAGATTAATCGTCACTTAGCATAGCCCAGCGTTTTATACTATTGCCAAAAAAAGTATATATTTTTTCTAAATTATCGAAAAAAGTCGATACTTCACGAACATGTCTCGCAGCATCGTTCAAAACCAAGTTTAAAGCGTGCGCAGCACAATGAACATAATCGGCATTTGGAGCATGCTCTTTTATTAGGGTTTGTAATCCTCCATACACACCCGACATAACATTTGCTCCATCGTATCCCTGTCCTCTACATTTAGTCAAATCAATTCCATATTCTTTAGTCAAATTTAAAATGACAGTTTTCAGACCTGCAGCACTGCAATCGGTTACTGCTATGAATCCTAAAAAGGACTCACAGATTTTTATTTCTTTAGGCACATTATCATCATTTTCTGTAACCGAGATATATCGAAAAACTACAGATAGTTGGTCAATTTTTGACAAGTCTTGTGTTGTATCCAGAATTATTGTCAGAAATGGAGCTTTTTTAATTTCTGAGATAATACTGTTCCTAACGTTAGTACCAAGCAAACTAATAATTTCGTTTTGAATCGTAGGGCTTAAATAATTTATTTCACCTTTCGGTTTTAGAAAAAGTTCTTTTAAAGTTGCATCATAGTTAGATAGCAGACGTGAAATTGCCATAAAATTGCCAGAATCAGAATCATGCCCCCTCAAAGGTAGATTACAAGATACTAAAGTAATTATAACATTAATTATACGATGCAGTACATCTCTCCAGAATGTAATTTTACTATCGATTTCACTTTTCAATAGAGTATCGATGGTATTTCCTTGCAACCAATTATTATAAGAGAGTGAGGCACTAATATGCTGCTGTGACTTTTCATGGTCAAGAATAGTTTGTGTGAAATTGCTTCTAACCGAAACACCGTTAACCCAAGCAGAGGAGTACGATTTGTTTTGACGATCTGCTAATAACCAACAGAAGTGACAGTACGGTTTGTTTAAAACGTTAGAATAACATAACCATGGTCTTATAATTTTTATGCCTGCCTGATTGAAATATGAATAATAATAAGCTGAAAAAGGTCGGTTATTTTCTGAAACTTTTGGAAATGGTCCTTGTGGTTTAAATGGATCCAATTTAAAAATTATTTTTCGTTCGCATTCAGTTAAATTGTCACCAAAATTTCCTCTATCTGATGAAATTATATTACAATCTGCATTATCTGCAGATATATCAGAATCGTTGACTTGGGGTTCCTCGATTTCTGGATGGACATCCGATAAAGTATGTGCTTGGCTTTCTTCTATTTCCGGATGGATATGTGACGAAGAACATGCTTCAGAAGAATCTAAAAATAAACGAGTAATTGTTAAAAAATAAATACGAATGCTTTGATACTAAACTAAAAAGAGTTATATATAAATAAATAACGTTACTAAGGGTCACAGTTAGAGAGTGTTCAGTTCAGACGCACACAGATTCTACGCGGATTGTGCTCGTACCTATTAGTAGATACAAAATCACCTGCAGCCCGTCCGTGCATTACTATACACCTGCGTGCTATTTAAACGCAGCGCGTAGTGTAGTGGCCATACAAAACGAGAACCCGAAAGCGAGTCTGCACATCTGAAGTTCTCAACACGCAATTAACGATACGATACGGACTGATAAACAAACAACAAAACAAATCGATCCTATAGATAAGTTAGAATTTTGTTTTTTTTAATCAAGGCACGGAACCCTAAAAACAGTATAATTGTGAAAATCGAGGGGGGAGACAACTTTTTGTGACGGACAGATGGACAGACCGAAATTAAAAGATTTCCTTGTTTATCACTAGGGGCCCCTAATAAATGGGTTGGGTAGTAGTGTAGTACTTACCTTTCCAATCTAAATCACTCACAGTATCTTGTCTCTGAAAAAATGAAGAAATTTTGGGCATTTTTTTTATAACCTCGTCCCTTTTCTGTTTAATTTTTCTTTTCTCAGCGCCGCTGGGATAATCTCTTTTCCTTTCACTCATTTCTTTTACAAATCGTTACTAATACTGCTAAACCAGAAGAACAATATTGTTTGTACTGAATTACAATGTAATGCACATTTATATAAAGCGCGTAAATAAACAGTGCACTGCACTCCGTGGTTTAACATCCAATGCAAAGTACAACAACGTACACGTACATCGCGATATCGATGAAGGATTCCCGGGGATTCCCCGCTGAGTTGAAGATGAAGTAAGTAAAACGGGGAAGTCCCGCAGCCCGCCATAACGATGTAGTGTTGCCAACTTTTGAACGCACGCTTAAGGCGGGAAAAAAAGGAATTGCTTTATAGAATTTTGTCATTTGTAAAATAAAATAAATTAGAAAGTTTTTATTCTTTTTCCTTACACACTTTGGGGGCCCCCGTGGCCCGGGGGCCCCGTATAATTGATACGGCAAATACGGCGGTAGCTACGCCCCTGATCCGATGTCATTCCACAGATGTAAAATTAAATGCAAAACCTGGCTTCAGTCACTAACGTACGATGATACCGAGAATATTTTGATCTCTCCTACCTAGCAAACTTAACAGCAAGCGAACACGTATGCACTCACACACAAACTAGCGCACACACTCACATCTACACACACACACACCACACAAACACTCACCACACACATACTCGCCATACACATACTCATACACACGCAGTATTCAACTTAAAATCATAATCATATTTAGAATAAACATTTACTAGTATCGACTTGTTTTAAGCTGGAACGTTGTTTGGTTTTGGAAGAGGGCGCTGACACTGCTTCTCAGTTTTTTTTTAACTTTTGCAGTTGTCAACGTTTTCATTTGTCTATTGTACCTAGTCAGGTCATAAATTCTGTCACATGTTTAATATAAAATAATTGAAACAAGTTTATTGATTATGTAACCATTTATATACCAAAATGAACATAACAAAACATAGATTCTTATGACACTAAAGTTTATTCCAAATGACCTCCGTGATTTTGAATACAGGCTTTCAATCTGCGCGGCCAGTCGTCTATCGCAGCACGAACGAGGTCCATGTCAATATCGGCGGCTGCCTTAATCAAGGATGTCTTGAGTGACTCCAAATTGGGATGAGGCTTTGAGCACGCCTTTTCCTCCAAGTGTTGCCATATCTTGTAATCTAACGGATTCAAATCTGGACTGGAGGAGGGCCAGTCTTCGTGCCGGATGAAGTCGATTTCACACGCCGCCAGCCAGTCTTGTGTGCTCTTCGCTCTATGAGCTGGCGCCGAATCTTGTTGGAATACCCAGTGCCTGTTATTGAACATGGTATGAGAAACAGGTTCCACAAGGTTCGTCAGGACTGTATTTTGATACACTACTGCATTCGTTTTTACACCTTTCTCACAAAAATGTACCTCTGTTAAGCCCCAATAAGAAACTCCCAACCATACCATGAGCGAGGATGGAAAATGACCTCGTTGGACACGCGGATTACGGTTGCTCGCTTCTTCACTACTGTGTGCTTACACCTTATCATTTTGTTTGTTGTAGCTCTCTTCTACGGTAAAAATTTTTTCATCCGAAAAAAGAATTTCCCGATATTTTTTTCCCGCGTACCGCTTGAACAAAGCGCGGCATCTCTTCTGTCTCAGGTCCATTAGACGAGCATTCAAACGATGTCCTGTTTTTATTCGATATGCCCGAAGCCCTAGTCTTCATTTAACACCCTTTTCACCGTGGTTCTGCTTAACCCCATCTGAAGGGCCAACAGTTTCTGCTTACGTTTGGGATTTCTTTGAATTCGCGCCTTCACAGCTTTTATCACTGCTGGAGTCCTAACAGACCGAGGGCGACCACTTTTTGACCTGTCATCTACACTAGAGTCTTCATTGTATCGTTTGATGGTGTGATAAACGAATCTTTTGGTTATATTCAAATTTTTCAGTATGTCAAAAATTTGAATTGGCGCGTAACCGCAACGATGCAACGCAATAACTGCAACACGGTCTTCTTTAAGCGTCCACTCCATATTTAAAAATGAGTAAAATTCTAAAAAGTATACAATTTTATTTTCATGAACAATTCGAAATTCGAATTCTATAAACTTTTTTGTGGCCAGCATTCTAAAAGAAAAGTTTTTACTGTGTGACAATACTTATGACCTGACTAGGTACTTTGTTTATGTTCCAAATAAATAATTTTGTATTTGAATTTTAATAAGAGAATGAAAACAAAATACAATTTTTTTCTTAAACTAGCACTTAATTACTTGCTTCCCATTACCAGTACAATAAAACATGTATTTTGTAAATTCTTAAACCCAGGTGAAATTCCACAAAGAGAAAACACACACACTAGCATCAGGTTCCTCCGACGGTCTCCTAAACATCTACAACATCCTGGAACCTACTGAAGACGACGCCCTCACCTACTCCTTGAACGTAGAAAATTCTGTGGAGAAGCTATCCTGGCTGGATGAGAAGCAGGTCGCCTGTGTTACCCAGTCTAATGATGTGCAGATATGGGATGTGGAGAGTGGAGATATGGTGAAGAGTTTTGGGAGGGATAAAGTTGCTAGGAGCATAAAGGTTTGTAATTTGTATATTATTTGATTACTAACTTCATGTGATTGACAGACCCACTCCCTCATTACGTAACTCGCTACAGATATGCAACAGGCGTAATTCGCGAGTTTCTCGGACCGCAGACGAAGTGCAATGACAAGTGCGAAAACGTTGACATTAGTTTTTTTTATCTATTTTTTAAGGAACTTGCGTCGTTCTTTACGACGATGTCAGTTCCATAATTGTCTACAATTACAAAGTATGCAAAGTAAGCAATCCTCCGTCAGCAGGTCGTATGTGGACCGGTAGAGCATGTTAGCCGAGTCAGATGTTTGTTCAGCTAACACACTCTGAAACAGGCCCACATCGATCTGGTTCACTTTCAGCGCTCTGTACAACTCCTCTCTCATAGATTGACTCCGAACACACTCGTTAAAAGGTGGTATACAGCCTCCACAACTATAACAATTAGGAGTATCTACATATCTTTTTCATTACTATAATCACGATACTGTATCAAATTTGTAAAATAAAATAAAATTAATATCCTGTAAAATGTGTAATAATTTCATAAAGCTTAATTGATTCATTATTATAGGTAAATACGGGATTAATCACGTACCGTTTTATTGGTGTTAGGGAGTGCGAGCGAGATGCGGTGCGGAGCAGATCGCACTTACCCTGATGAAGGTTCACAAACTGAAGCATTGTTGTACCAATAAAACAGTACGTGATAAATCCTGTATTTAAAATAATGATTGAAATAAATAACGAAAGTTTTCTTAAATGGTTTCCTCTGTGAGAACACCTTCAGTGAGAATCCATCATGCTTAGTTTGGGTCTCGCGGTCAAGCTCATAAAAAATGTTTGTACCGGGATTATGTAACCTGGCAAATGATGTATTTTTCTTTTGTCAATAAACAATTTTATCTCTTATTTTTATTATGTGTGTGTCACATGTTTTGTTGTAATGGGGGAGACCTTTGCCCAGCAGTGGGAAAGTATATGCTAAGATAGAATAGAATAATTCTTTATTGTACACCAGGAATACTTAAAATAAAACTAATTTATGTTAAATATAGTACAATGGGTGGCCTTATCGCTGAAAGCGATTTCTCAATGTGAATGTCATATGTCATGTGATATACTTGCAATGTTTCAGAGAAGTAAAGATGATGACTGCTATGTCGTAGACGTTTATACATCGATAGACGAGACGCCGGTGCTGCTAGCCGGCTCCCTCGGAGGGAACGGGTAAGCAATACAACATTGTATACCCGCGGAGGAACCGGTGTGTTTCATCACCTACTTTACGAAGCGCATCTCATTTACGACTACGATCTATGCACATTGAAAAAATAAGGATGTAACGATCTTGATGAGTAACTGGAGAGTGCGTCTGTTCGCTCGCAAACCGTAAAGATTGAAGATAGTAGAGTTCCTTGTGAAAGGGCTCGCCCGGGAAAGTACTACCACCATATTTATTTGTCGCCAAGAAGCATTGCTGTTTCGTTATGAAAGGTATGGTTGCCGGTGAAATTACAGGCACATAACGCTTTAAACCTGTATGCCTCAAGTTGATGGACGCTGGGCAGTGCGTCGCAGGGCACCTTTTTAAGTTGCGTGACCTACGACCCAATACTTTGCTAGACGATGGTTACCACTTAACATCAGGTGGGCCATATGCTTGTTCCATCACCAGGTAGAATAAAAAAAAATAAGATAGGTAAGGCCCACGCTTGCAACGCCCGCGCTGATCGGCGCCATCACGCGGCGTCATTGCTCCGTTAAATCACGCACACATCTATCTGTGTGAGTTTCCAAATACAATGCGCGGGTGCATTAGATTGGCCTGTGCGTCTGTTCCACGTGATTCAGCGAATACAATGCGCGGGTGCATTAGATTGGCCTGTGCGTCTGTTCCACGTGATTCAGCGAATACAATGCGCGGGTGCATTAGATTGGCTTGTGCGTCTGTTCCACGTGATTCAGCGAATACAATGCGCGGGTGCATTAGATTGGCCTGTGCGTCTGTTCCACTTGATTCAGCGAATACAATGCGCGGGTGCATTAGATTGGCCTGTGCGTCTGTTCCACGTGATTCAGTGAATACAATGCGCGGGTGCATTAGATTGGCCTGTGCGTCTGTTCCACGTGATTCAGCGAATACAATGCGCGGTTGCATTAGATTGGCCTGTGCGTCTGTTCCACGTGATTCAGCGAATACAATGCGCGGGTGCATTAGATTGGCCTGTGCGTCTGTTCCACGTGATTCAGCGAATGCCTGTGCGAATGCGAATTACGAGAACTCACTTTTCGAGCGCAAATTGTGCAAGTGTAAGTTAGGTCAGTCGACGGGTTGGTTTAATTTGCGTGCCGTCTCGTTGGTCCGGTTCGTAGCGCGTATAAATATTAATGATTCGGGTATCCTCCATAATCTACTACGTGTTTTATTATGTACATCATTAAATGAAAATACGGGTAGAGCTAATATCTAAAATTGTTGTAAAATAGGTTTTTTCATAAGAAAATTTTAAATTACCTTATAATAAGACTTAAATTATCAATGAAATAGCTTGTATAAAATAGGTAAACAAATCATATTAGTTCATCATGTATGTACCTGATAAACTGACTAAGCGGCATCGTCGCGAAGCCGCTGCCGATTTACCTTACTTTTTTTTTACCTGTATTTTCCCACTGCTGGGCAAAGGTCTCCCCCCTGTTCCCCCACATCTCACGATCACTCGCCACGTCCCACCAGCCATCTTGGAATGCATCGAGGTCGTCACGCCAACGCTTCCTCGGCCTGCCTCGGCTTCAACGCCCATCTGCAGGCACCCATTGTGTGACGACTGTTGCCCATTTGTCTGTGACCATACGTCTGACGTGACCTGCCCAGTCCCACTTCAGCCTGGCAGTCTTGTCACTAACATCTGCGATGCCGGTCTTCGCGCGCAGTGTGGTATTGCGGATCCTGTCGATTCTCTTTACCCCTAACACACTGCGTTCCATGGATCTTTGGCAAACCTTGAGTTTGGAGTTTTGAGATTCTGTCAATGACCAAGTTTGGGCACCATAGGTAAGGACGGGCAGAATACACATGTCAATGAGTTTACGCTTACGTCTTCATGTACCAGAAGCTGGTCGCTAATGAAGGGAGACCTTCCATTGTCACTTACCTTAAAAAACTTAAACTTACTTGAAAAACCTTATCTTAATTTTTTTTTATTTGAAATGTATCGTACTGAAAGTGGACGTGGATAAGCCCCGACGGTTTCACTAGAAATGAGATAAGACTTCATTATGACGACCAAGAAACAAATATTTGATGATGTCTCCGTGATCAGCAGAGTGAAAACCGGGAGCGATCACCGCATTGTTAGGGGCACATTGAATATCGATGTTAAGCTTGAAAGGGCACGTCTGATGAAGTCTGCGCTACCACCAAAACCCCGAGAGCTTTCAGCTAGATCTGCACAATCGCTTCCAGTGCCTAGCCAGCTGCAATGATATTGACGAGATAAACAACGGGTTGGTGGAAACTGTCCAAGCGGTGGGATCTAATTTCTTTAAAGCCCCCCGCCGAACTAAGCACCAGAAACTCTCAGATGAAACCATTAAGCTAATGGAGGACCGGGATGAAATGAGATTGCAGTCTTCAGCTGATATGTCGGCCTACGGCGTGCTTAATAGACGAAGCTCGAAATCTATGCGACACGATCTACGTACCTTTAATACATCTCGTATTAAGGTCGCAATAGAAAGGAACAAAGGTTCAAAAGTGTTCGCAAAGCATTCGTCTATAGGGCAAAGCCAAATGACTAAGATGAAGACCGACAACGGCACTATCATTTCGTCGAAACCGGAGATTCTGAGAGAGGTGGAAAAGTTCTATGGACAGATGTACACCTCAATACAAAACCCCGTTGGTCAGTTGGCTCAGGACACCAGAGCCAAACTAACCCGACACTATACCGAAGACACCCCGGACATCAGCCTGTACGAGATTAGGATGGCTCTGAAACAGCTTAAAAACAACAAGGCACCAGGTGAGGATGGAGTTACGACAGAACTTCTGAGAGCGGGTGGAAAACCGGTACTTCAAGTCCTCCAGAAGTTATTTAACTTCGTCGTCCTTGAAGGAACCACGCCAAAAGCGTGGTGGTGCTTTTCTTTAAAAAAGGTGATAAAACCTTATTAAAGAATTACAGGCCCATCTCGCTCTTGAGCCACGTTTACAAGCTGTTTTCGAGAGTGATTACAAACCGTCTCGCACGCAGGTTCGATGACTTCCAGCCTCAGAGAACAAGCCGGTTTCCGAAAAGGCTAAAGTACCATAGACCACATCCACACGCTACGCCAGATTATACAGAAGACCGAGGAGTATAATCGGCCGTTATGTCTAGCGTTTGTGGACTATGAAAAGGTCTTCGATTCAATCGAGACCTGGGCGTTACTGCAGTCTCTTCAGCGATGCCAAATCGACTATAGGTATATCGAAGTGTTGAAGTATTTGTATAGTAACGCCACTATGTCAGTCCGTCTACAAGACCAGAGTACGGAACCAATCCAATTGCAGAGAGGCGTGAGACAGGGAGATGTAATTTCTCCGAAACTTCACGAACGCATTGGAGGACGTTTTCAAACTCTTGGCCTGGGACAGACTTGACATCAATATCAATGGCGAATACATCACTCACCTTCGTTTTGCCGATGATATAGTCATTATGGCCGAATCGCTCGAGGAACTCGGTACCATGCTCAGCGACCTCAGTAGGGTCTCTCAACAGATGGGTCTTAAAATGAACATGTATAAGACCAAAATCATGTCAAATATTCATGTTGCACCCGTACCGGTAGTTGTTGGGGGCGATACTCTCGAAGTTATCGACGAATATGTATACCTAGGACAAACTGTCCAATTAGGTAAGTTCAACTTCGACAAAGAGGTCGCACGAAGAATCCAAGTCGGCTGGGCAGCGTTTGGGAAACTTCGCGATATCTTCTCGTCCAAAATTCCCCAGAGCCTGAAGACTAAAGTCGTCAACCAGTGTGTGTTGCCAGTGATGACCTATGGCACTGAAACGTGGTCCTTTACTCGTGGCCTCATGACCAGGCTCAAGGTCGCTCAACGAGCTATGGAGAGGGCTATGCTCGGGGTCTCTTTGCGTGACAAAATCCGCAGTCGAACTAAAGTTGCCGACATAGCTCTCAAAACTAGCAAGTTAAAGTAGCAATGGGCAGGCCACATCGCTCGTAGAACCGATAACCGTTGGGGAAGAGAGGTTCTCGAGTGGAGACCACGGACTGGATGGAAGACGCAGCGTAGGCCGGCCCCCCACAAGGTGGACCGACGATCTAGTAAGAATCGCGGGGAGCCGTTGGGCGCAAACGGCTACCAACCGCTCGTTGTGGCGATCTAAGGGGGAGGCCTATGTTCAGCAGTGGACATCTTCCGACTGATGATGATGATGATGTACTGGATAAATATTCTAATAACCCACGTCTAAAATGTTTAATACGTTTTCAGATGTGTGTTTTGAATTAATGTCATACATAACAAAACAGGTTGTATATTATCACGATAAACGAGACAAAATTGCGTGCAAACGGTCGACTCCGATAAAAGAGTAAGGTGACTTCCCTACCACATCATGATATTACTGGTATTTAGTGTAGGATGGGATAAATAATAACCACCCGAGTCCGAAGCTAATCGTAAACTGATTTATTGAATAAGAATGATAGGAGTACAAATTGCGAGCGAGTTGGAAAGCGCCGCGTGTTTAAAATGTACCTACCTTGACTGTACAATATCACATCTAGCTTTAAGTTTTATGTTGTTTTATCTATATGTAGTGTTGATATACTCTATTATTTTTGTAATTATAACGTGTTGCAAATAAAGTCTAGATTTGATCTTGTAGTGCACTTATAAACGCGATTGTCGTGATGTCATTCCAGAGGCGTGCTGCGATCCCTCACGATAGCGGACAGGAAGCTACAGCCGCGCACAGACCACACACACAACAAGCAGATTGTCCGCTGTTGCTGGTACCATCAAACCGTGAGTACTCCACCTCCATTCCATAGCCGTGCTGCGATCCCTGGCGATAGCGGACAGGAAGCTGCAGTCGCGCACCGACCACACACACAACAAGCAGATTGTCCGCTGTTGCTGGACCATCGAACCGTGAGTACTCCACCTCCATTCCATAGCCGTGCTGCGATCCCTGGCGATAGCGGACAGGACGCTGCAGCCGCGCACCGACCACACACACAACAAGCAGATTGTCCGCTGTTGCTGGACCATCGAACCGTGAGTACCTACTCCACCTCCATTCCATAGCCGTGCTGCGATCCCTGGCGGGCGATAGCGGACAGGAAGCTGCAGCCGCGCACCGACCACACACACAACAAGCAGATTGTCCGCTGTTGCTGGACCATCGAACCGTGAGTACTCCACTTTCGGTTTCAAAGTGATCCTTGTGATTTTAATGAATATAAGTTTTATGTTTAAAAATTACTTTTGCAAAAACAAGCTTTCATAAAATTCATAATCGGAACCGCAAGATTAAAATGAGCCCAAACACTAGTAGCCTACTATAATCCATTCAGAAGTTCCATTGTCTAGCATCCGTCTCCATCATGAGACCACCTCCATGGTACCATATTACTGCATATGTAACTTACATATGTATTCCAAATTTCAGCTCGATCGGTTGAGGGAAATGGGTTAAAAATTCAGTTGCAAGATTCCACCCGGCCAAACATACATAATATTTCAAGTTAATAAAAAGATTTGATTTGGTACGAAACAGCTGCGTCCGAAAAAGGCTCAGCTAGAACACTTTACAGACTAATAATAAATATTGATGGAAATTTCACACAGCGCTATCTAACCCCATACTGAGCTTGTACTATGGGAACCAGATAACTGATAGAATACATAAACAATACAATACGATTATGTACAAAAACCCTGTCAGATCATTAAGGGTGTGATAAAGTATCGATATTTGGTCACAATCATGTAATTCTTGACCAGAAAAAGAAATAAAAAAAATACCCGACTAATTTAATTATTAGGCGCTGAAAACTTAAAACTTACCTGGGCAACACCGGCGGAAATACGCGCCGCGCCGGGCGGCGCCGGCGATGTGGAGGGGTCAATAAACCCACGTACGACATTTGTTT
This sequence comes from Philereme vetulata, assembly GCA_918857605.2. Lineage (NCBI taxonomy): Eukaryota > Metazoa > Arthropoda > Insecta > Lepidoptera > Geometridae > Philereme > Philereme vetulata. The sequence continues at coordinate 986,011 of OU975451.1, read as the reverse complement.
GTTTGTTTGTTGACGATTGCAGTTCAGAAACAATAAATTTAATGTAGCTCTGAAAAGAACTTTGGTTCAGCTATGACAAGAGCTTAGGTATGTATTGCTAGATAAGCAGAAGCACGTCAACTTGATCGAGACTGCGTGTTCCACGTGCCAACTTTCAACTTCAATGCATCTTCGACACCGTTTTATGATGTTGGCACACACTTTTCGCACAGCTTATTGACCACAAAACTTTTTTGACAACTCCACAAAGCACATTAACAGTTGTAATATTCCGCATTCGATTAAGACATTTCGCGAAGAAATAAACTCGGGAAGCGCGAACGATTCAGATAACAGCGGAATACTGAATGAAGCATGGGGGCGCGTGTGAGCGAGAGAACGAGTGAGTGCGGCGCCCCGACGTCAAAGACGAAGCGGTACTCTTTGAACTTTTAGAGTTAACCGCGCGGTAAAATTTGCCTATTTTTGGGGTTAAATAATTCTCGAAATTATAAATCATTTTTTTTTTAATTATCTGTCCGACTTTAATTTCTTAAGTCGGAATACGCTCTTCATGGATCTGACAAGGTTTTTGTTATATATATATATATAAAAAATGTACTAATTTTTTTTTGTAAATACATACTTATATATAGAAAAACATCCAGACCCGAAACAAATATCTGTAGATCATGCAAACATTTGTTCCGCGGCGGGAATCGAACCCGCTACTTACAGCGGTTCAGTCGACTATTCGGCCACTGCGCCACGGAGGTCGTCTATATGAAATCAGTGACAAGCTAAAGTAATCGGTAATGTATTTGTGAATTCCAGAAAGAGCTGCTGGTGACGGCTGGAGAAGGCGGCCTCATCTCCGTGTGGAGCGCCTGCACGGACGCCGCGCTGCACGGAACTGGACCATCCAACAGACTCCACACTTCGATGAACAAACTCCACGTGAACAGACACAAACCTTACTGATTCCGCATTACAGAGATAGTTAATGGCACTTGTTGTTTTTACTGCTGAGACACTACACACCACTCCGTGACTCCCAGCCGACTCGTTGTTAAACATGAGTTGTCCCGCAATATGGAAAGACGACCTGACAAGGTTGCTAGGAGCCGTTGGCTGATATGATGATGATTGTCTTTAAATTCTACAATAGGTACTTACTTGTTTTTAGGGTTCCGTACCCAAAGGGTCAAACGGGACCCTATTACTAAAACTCCACTGTCTGTCTGTCCATATGTCACCAGGCTCTATCTCATGAACCGTGATAGTTAGACAGTTGAAATTTTCACAGATGATGTATTTTTGTTGCCGCTGTAACAACAAATACTAAAAGCAGAATATAATAAATATTTAAGGGGGGGGGGGGGGGGGGGGGCTCCCATACAACAAACGTGATTTTTTTGCTATAGATAAAAAAGTATTTACGACGTTTCGTATTTTGGATCTACCAGCTTCGATTTACGAAAAAGTTCAGCTATTCCACAACAGATGGCAGGCAGCAGCAGAAAATAACTTATGTACCTACTTACTGTATGGGCCTCGAAATAAGGTTGACATTTCCTTAAAACATTTAATAATATTATATATATAAACATATAGATGAAGCTAAAGTAGTTTTACTTCAGTCGTGTGGTCTAAAGCACACTCGTGTTTTTTTTGTAGGCGAGTTTTCAACTGTTTAAAACGGCAACATTTTATTTGAAACGTTTTAAATCGGTTGTTATACATCTATAGTTGGAACAATATCCCCCCGCCGCCGATCCAGGAACCTGCAGAGTAGCTATGGGTTTAGGAAAAAAACAACTGTAACAGTACGGCAGCACCCATAACCAGAGGAGATACAGGTGCAGTTTATTTTAAAACATCAGCTCGTTTTCGAAGAAAAACATTTCGGCATTAAAATTTTTTTGGTCAAGTGTGAGTAGCGCCTTAAAATTAATCAAGTTGGTAACATTTTTTTTTTGATGCCGATCGATGCAATCCTTTGTAAGAATCATTTTATTGTATCGGATGAAAAAAATCTGAACAGCGGAAGTTAGTCAAATTTGATAAAAAGTATTCTCATACAACAGGACAAACAAAATTCCTTCTACAAACATTTTATTAGATTCTAATTGCACATTAAAGAAATATTAATACTGTAGCGATTAAGAAGTTTAGGAACTCCATGCTCTCATGAGCAATTCAAAAACATTTCGTATTTCAGAACAATTTTGAATTTCGAACATGGTTCTTGCACCTGTCGGACTTTTATATCAGTCATTGCATCATCTTATTTGTCCTATCATGGCATTGTCAAATACGCAAAAAGTAGACTTAATTGAAGCATACTTCCTCAATCGCAGTCTGGGTAGCGTTCCTGATACCACTTCAGCGCTTTAGTTGGGCTTCGTCGGTTAAGGAAGTATGCTTCAATTAAGTCTACTTTTTGCGGCATCGAAAAAAATGTTACCAACTTGATTCATTTTAAGACGCTACTTACACTTGACCAAAAAATTTTTAATGCCAAAATGTTTTTCTTCGAAAACGAGCTGATGTTTTAAAAGAAATTGCACCTGTATCTCCTCTGGTTATGGGTGCTGCCGTACTGTTACAGTTAAAAAAACACTGTATATAAAAATGTAAGTAACTAGACCTGACTGCAGCTTCGCACGCATGGTATGTCAATAAAAACATTACCCTCTTTCTGCGCAATCGGATAAAAAGTAGCTTATGTTACTCAGGAATAATGTATCATTTTAATGATGAATGAATTTTTTAAATCTGTCCAGTAGTTTTTGAGTTTATTCGTTACAAAAATAATATTATAATTTTGGTCGGTATTTCTATCAACTTTTAAAATGTAAAAAGTGGTTATTGTGACATAACGATAATAGTTGGACATATGATATCGCGAAGTTTTTTGTAGATATTGATATGTTCTTTAATATTGTAGAACATACTTTTGTTCTATCATCAATAGTTTCCGCAGCGCATGCGACGAAATACATTTTAGGGCACTTTTTACACCTTGGGTTACGTTCGGCACAGTAGTTTTTGAGTTTATTCATCACAAACATACAAACAAAAATACAAATCTTTCCTCTTTATAATATTAGTTAGATATAATATATTTTACCTTTAAAAATAGATACATAATTTTTATTATTAATTTTGTGTCATGCTTTTTAATACATTTTATAATTTTATTTTATTGTATGTTATAGTCCGCAAATCAGATTCGGTCCTAACGGAAGAGCAGCGTGGGTTGTCATACTAGTATTACAACCCGCATTGTGCTGAGTTAGTCCTCTTTGCAACTTGTATTGCATTGTAGATTTTGTTTCGTTATAAGTTATATTTTGTACCTCATTCATTTTTTTTTTCTGTGTGTACTTTAATGTTGCGAATATTTTTTTATTCTATTGTATTCATTCTTAAATGTACTCGATAAAAAACCGAGAGGTTTGCAACCTTCACTCTAGACTTCAGGTTTGCTCCAGACTGTGCTTTCGACTCAATGTTGGGGCCGAAATTGAGAGTCGGAGTTAACGAGATATCAAGAAGCTCGAGGTGGTCAGATATCGACACGGATACATTTCGGAAAGTAGGAGTCAGATTAAATTGACTTCGTTTTGCGGAGAACAGACACGCCTGGGTCTTGTTCGCATTGAACTTGACCCATCACCCCAGTCGGATATTGCCTTCAAGGATAAGTTTAAGCGCTCGACCCCTGGCCTCCTCGAGTCACTTATTAAATATGACAAAATACCGTTTTTTTGGTAATTATCTGTAGTTACAAACCTGGACGTAGCTTCAATGTTTTGACGACTCCGTACGACTTCTCTAGGATTAATAACCGAGATATAACATAGAATTGTTGACACAAAAAATATTTAGTTGCAGACCTGTGTCTACCAATCTAGTTATCTACCAATGATGCAGGCGCTAAATCATTTAAAAAAACTCAATAAGGTTAAAAAATAAAATTTAATCGTCATTATCTTATCTCTTTATTAAAAAACCCAATAGCAAGTTCTATAAATAAGAATTCTTTAAAATAAAATGGTCGTCATGGCGTTAAACCAACATCTTCAAATATAATACAATAAATGATTTTACAATAAATTCTTATAATAAAAGTTTAAAAGGAACACATGAGCCGCAGTAGTAGGTACATGATCAGATGATCACACACGCTCTTTTCAAACAGTCTCAAATAAGCTCTAATTTAGATATCTAACTATTCAGAAATTATATAACCGTACCTCGAGTACTTAGTACAGCGATGAGCCTCGCACAATATCCCCGTGCAAATCTTTAATGCATACCTTCAAAAATCTAAATAAAAAAACATTTGCCTAAACTAATTCACACTCATCCGGAAAACATCCAAAACTATTACTACATACATTTATTGTAACTACATCCATAAACAATTATCAACCTTTTCTGATCCATTAATACATTAGCAAATTCAAATTAATTATATTTCACAATTACACGCACTCATGTCTATAAAGAATTTTAACAAATTTTTGTACTCATGGGTTTTAAACACGTTATCTAATGATTATTTTAAAACTTAGTATGGCTGTGTCAATTAATTTATATACATGGCATAATGGCATCAGTCTCTTCAACACTTGAAGCGCGCCACATTCCTCATAAGCCAGTACCGAGCCATTTTATAAACGAAAATACATCTGCATTCACCAGAATCTACTAGAACACCAATTAAACTACAAAAACTACAATTTTAGAGTTAGCCTCGGAAGCGTTTAATATAACTATACAGTTCGGCCGCGCCACATTGCTGTCACTTTTTTGAAGTAAACAGTCTACTAGGTAGATGATCGACGAAATAATATAATATTTATTTAACCTATTTATAAATTTTACGTATCAATATATTTTTATTTCCACGTAATATATATATAGAGATCCCCTCAGAAAGTAGTCCATCTCAAACAAAGCACTCACCGAGATAAAGACAGCTTATTGAAGCTAGTAAGGAAATGACTTACAATTTGACGACATACAGAGGATTTTAATGTTTCTGATCTATGAAATACCGTCATTCATAATTTACATTTTATGTGATGTTAAATGTCTTTGGTCAAGTGTGTGATTGAAAAGCACGAGTCTCCCTCCACTATCCAACGTCGATGCCTACTTCCGCAAACTCGGGTCACTTTGATGCTTGGAACATGATGAGTCTGGAAAGATGAACGTATTTGACATTCTTACCAACATCTTGCAAGTGATAGCAGTATAGTGACCAGTCTAATTATTGAGCTGACTTTGTCCTACAATATATCCTAACTCGATATCTTACTAAAATTAAATTAAATTAAATCAAGGTCACTAGTGAATAACTCAATAATAATGTTCTTTAGTGGTCGGTAAACGTGGGGATGGTTTTTCTTTTAAAATAATGTTGAACTCAACAACCAACATTGCGTGGCGACCCAGGTCGGGGTGGGGGGTGTGCTTTCTAAATGCAGAATTTACATACAATATCTATTAAAGTGTGGGTATGATCATCATAGAAATGAATGGGTTCTGAGATAATTTGCCTAATGGGTCTACCACACGCGCAAGTATCACCACAGTTTTGTCTGCGCAAGCCGGCTTGTACTCGGAACACCGTGCGTGCGATTGGTAAAACTGTATCACGCGCCAACCCCATAGCGTGGCTTGCGCATTTTTCGACTTGTTTGAAATTTTACTTGCGCAGGCCCGGCCTGCGCGTACTTGCTTGCGTGTGTGGTTGCGTGTTCAGTGTTCAAGCCACAGATGAGGCTAGTTGTCGTGCGGTGAGGTACGTGGTCGTCCATCACAAAATGGCTGATTTGCGTTCCTACAATCGCGAGTTTATAACGGAATTTATAAATTTATACAAATCTCTGCCTGCATTATGGAAAATTAAATCAAAGGCTTATTTCGACCGAAATAAAAAGAATGATGCCTATGAACAGATGATAAATAAAATGAAAGAGGTAAGTACAGAGTTTTTTAAGGTATTGTTCTATTTAACAGCCATTTTTTTGTCCACTTCGATCGTTTACGCTTTGACTTTTGCATAGACTTTTTTTTCACTAGCAAATATTTAAAATATACCAGCAGAAGAAATAGTTCCTCATTGGGAAACATTGTTTCCACGCCGAAGATTTTGACAAAAATGAGGCGCTTGTGCGTACTTAACTACTTAACTACGTCCGTGTTCAAGTTTGACAACAGTTTTACCTGCGCAGTTATAACTGTGGTGATACTTGCGCGTGTGGTAGACCTTTAAGATCCAGACATTGTAAGAATTACTGCAGTTTATTATTGCTAGTGTCGAGACAATCAATATTAAAATCCCTGACTAGGATTAGATGGTCACACTTCGGGAAAAAGGAACATCGTGGAATACAATAAATGATTGAGCATAGGATAGGGTAACCAAGTTGTTCAGACCATGGTCTACCACCGGTATGTACCATCGAGTCGAGGGGTGAGCGCCTCCCCGTGCGGCCCGCGCACCGCGACACCGGACCCAGCGGCTTGTTCCGAATACAGTATTCAGTACCTGAAGTGTATAGCCTTGTTGGAGAGCAGTCGGTTGGCGTCGGCGGGGTCGTGCAGCGGCAGCGGCAGCGGCGGCGCGTCGCACGCCTCCTCGCGGTACACGTGCGCGCGTGGCGCTGCCGACAGGCGCGCCTCACCGTGCGGCCCGCGCACCACCACCCACTGGATCGACACCGGACCCAGCGGCTTGCTCTTCAGGATCAACTGGAGCGAACGCAGTTACGAGTAGGTACTATTCTACTAGTGTGTAGCGCTAGCGACACCTATCTATCAATCTATACTATATAATAAGTGTTAATATTAAGTACGTTTGCATCTTGAAACGATTATGATTCGGCCGCACTGACCGCGGAAGTCCACTATGCGCGGTCCAACACGCTCTTATCCGATTAATTTAACTATGTGACGAGTGTTAAAAATCAGTGTTGATAGAGAAGGCGACAGATCGACAGATTTAATTTTGCAAAGAGGCTAGAACTTTTTTTAGAAGAGGCTTAAATGGAGAGCGATACAACTTACCTGATAAGTGATTTCCCTTTGAGCGCTCTGCGTAGGGTCGCGCTGGTTCTTGTTAACGAACGCCTTCACTACCCACTGCTGGCCGAAAGCGGAGAACCGAGACGACTCGTAGTACAGCTTAGTCATAAACTCCTCAGTGCGGTACGGCTTCAGCTGCAGGTCTGGTGATAACAATCAAATACAGGAGTTGGCCCGTGGTACACCTACCTATATTATATGGGTGATTACATCAAGGTTGAATGGAGGGGCCTTTGATCCAATCAATCAAATTGTATTTATTGGGTACTATGGGTAATAGCAAGAAGTTAGGTACAGTTGTTGTGTAGGCACAGCCATATTCAGCGTTTAACGCGTGCAATGTTAAGGCTTTACACATTCATTTTATTATTACGTTTTAGCATCTAAACACAATGTCAGGGTTATTTATTTATAAAAATTACAATGATTTTTTGAAGCGTCATATAAAATTAAAAACAATAAAAAATATTTATATTATTAGTCAAACTTAAAAATAAAATTATAATTGGTTAATCAAAATTGTTATCGGCTCGGCTCGGCTAGGTAATCATTAACACTATAGTATGCTTTTTCTAATAATAGCTTTTTCAATTTCAACTTAAATAAATTGAAACTAGGAGCATCCAGCATCATCTCTTTGGGAGATGATTGTCCAACGCACAGCCATGCAGATTACACTTTAATTGTATAATCTTTGGTTCATCTTTCATTTTGATTTATCTGCTGAATGCACATCAGGGCAACCAATTTTTGATTGAGATACTTTTAAATGGAAAAATGTTTCATAACACTTAACTATTGATAAACGCTTATTTTTCCCAATAGGTACTATGATTTATAAATCGATGAACGCCCGCCGGCTGCACGCACGAAAAAGTGTCCGTTCCGCCTGAGCCGAGCGTGCAAGTGAGAGCGCGGAATAAGCGATAGAGAGGTACGATCGGCCTAAGCGTTCGGCTTGTGACGCATCTATCTCTCTTCCACTCGATATCACGTAAAATTATCGTCCGTAAACCGACTTTACAGACAACCAATTTTTTTAGGGTTCCGTAACCAAAGGGTAACACAGCACCCTATTACTGAGGCTCCGCTGTCTGTCTGTCTGTCCGTCTGTCACCAGGCTGTATCTCATGAACCATGAATGTTAGACAGTTGAAATTTTTACAGATGATGTATTTCTGTTGCCGCTATAACAACAAATACTAAAAGCAGAATATAATAATTATTTAAGGGGGGCTCCCATACAACAACCGTGATTTTTTTGCTCGCTTTAGCTCGATATTGATGACGGCAACAGGTAGACGCTTGAAATATTCACAGAATATTAAGTTATATATTCACTTAAAAAATTAATAATTAAATTAAAATAATACAAATATTTAAGGGGGGCTCCCATACAACAACCGTGATTTTTTTGCTCGCTTTAGCTCGATATTGATGACGGCAACACGTAGACGCTTGAAATATTCACAGAATATTAAGTTATATATTCACTTAAAAAATTAATAATTAAATTAAAATAATACAAATATTTAAGGGGGGCTCCCATACAACAACCGTGATTTTTTTGCTCGCTTTAGCTCGATATTGATGACGGCAACAGGTAGACGCTTGAAATATTCACAGAATATTAAGTTATATATTCACTTAAAAAATTAATAATTAAATTAAAATAATACAAATATTTAAGGGGGGCTCCCATACAACAAACGTGTATTTTTTGCCGTTTTTATAGATAATGGTATGGAACGACTCGCACTTGGCCGGTTTATTTTTTATTAACTCTTTGTAGTTCACTTAGGTTAGGATAGGTGGGCCCACAGGGGAAAATTGCTTAGTGCATCAATAGTTACCTTAATCCGGCACTGAATGTAGTTAGTGTTTACTCGAACTAACAAACAAATAATAAGTATTTTAGCATTGGACAGACTTATTCTAATATCATAAACCAGTTTTTGTTATAGTGTGACCATTAGTGCTGTGCACTCCCTGAGGTATGCGCGCGGCGAGACGGGGGGGATGTGTCGGCCGCTCCGATTTATCAGTCTGCCGTCAACGCTCACGGCGGTAGGTAGCTTTTGTACTGGACGGTCTATGTCAGACGCACACGGGATAAATATTCAAAGATGGGTCGTGCGTTATCTCGTGATATGAAATGGAAGATGAAGTTGAAACAGAATCTATGTCAGAATAACTTTCGTTAGAATATATAATTGTTTGTAAATATAAAAAATGTTCAATAAAACAAGTCCTTTGAATTATAAGTTTAGTTCTTATTTATCACCTGCATATTTTTAATAAAATATGAGTATATTTAAGTTACATTTTAATCAACTAAGTAAGTATAATATATTACAGATAGATAGCCTCCGACCATCGTCCCGCCACAAGTCTTGCCTTAGAAATGCAAACTGATATCGTAAGATATGTCCGACATGTATTGATCTCATGTGAACTCATGCAGTTTTTTCTTTGCCTCCCACCTCGCCGCGCATACCTCAGGGAGTGCACAGCACTAATGGTCACACTATAACTGCGTATCTAATCAATCAGGTATCCAGTTCTAAGGCCAATATCGTGTATTGAATGAATATCATGCGCTCTTGCGTTTAAGATTTACCAATCTGTATAATTTTGAACAACGGTTAAAATACATCTTCAGTATCTCGGACCTTTGAACTAGAAGCGGCATACAGTAAATATTGCACGATGAGGTAGAGTAGGTAAATTAAGGTAGAGGTACCACTGTTATGTTGGATAAAACAGGACCTGTTTATCATCAGTAGGAACTCACCGTTGAAAGTGATCTTCTCATACGAAAGCAGATCTAGCATCTGTGAGTAGAGTGCTGCGGCGTCAGCAGCTGCTTTCTCCCGATCCTGAAGCGCAGAAACCACGTCAGCCGCTGACTTCCCCGGGTGCAGGCAAGCCTCTTCGTGCCCGTTTGCCTCGTGAGCTGGCCCGCGCCACGGGCAGCCTATGCAAGCGTAGCGACATCCCATCAACCTACGAAGTAATGTCTTGTACAAACAAATGTCCCACTCAAGGCAGGTCAACTATTGTATTTGTTTTTTTTATTTGAAATTGTATTTTTTATGGCGTACGCAAGGAAAGAAAAGTTTAAAGAAGTCACCTTTACTGAGTAGAATAAATTAGACATATCTGTAGGTGTAGGTACCTATTATGAAAAGAGACCCGTCCAAGCCACAATCTATTACCTGGTATGTATTACTGACTTTATACCCATGTTTATCAGTGACATAATCAAGGGAAACCAAAGCTTATAAAAGCTGATTACTAGATCTACGGAAATAAATATGCGAATCTAGAATGACAGTTGGTCGTCCTTTGGATTGATACGATACGACCTAACCGGAAAAGTTTACGAAGGATAAATATTTCACTTAAAGCTAATTATAGGTACAGATTTAATGAACAGAATGACTTAACTTAAGTCACAAAACGTGAAACAACACTACAAGGCACGGATCAATAATGTGACGATCACGAATATTAATGAAGGTCATGATATGGTGTTACAAAGCAAAAACCATGTTATTCCTCAAGCTACAGAAGGTATACAAGCTAAGATGATTCGGTTCGCATTGCACCGTACGTACGCGATGTTACTCAAGCATTAGATAGATAGGCATTAGACATGATGTTAGTAGCCAACTTATTTAGGTGTTTACACAGCGACTAAAAGAACAACCACAACTTATAGCGGCCACTATAATGCTTAACAGAACGCGATAGGAAGGATCTGCCTAAGTATACGAGAACGCTTTAACTTGGCAGCAAGGGCTCAATCGATTTGTTTCAAGCACAATGTTCAACAGTATTTTGGATCTGTTATGATTATCTCCAAATAATCTGATTGCTGTGTTATTGTGATCTCCGTTCTATCAATCAAGTGATCGAGATTTTTTTTGTTAAACTTTTTTATACTTTCTGATAAGGCGCCCTTAACCGTGAGTGTAATCGCTGCGCAAACACCTTTAAATGGCCAAGAGGTAAGTTGACAGACCTGCGAAACCTACGCGGCTTGCTCAGCGGGTCAGAGACCAAGTAGGTGCGACGGAGAGAGGCCACCAGCAGGGCGTATAGCCCGCATACAATGCGAACCAAACCATCGAGGTAGCGCCGCGGCCCGGGGCGAGGGCTCACTACGATTTGCGCGAACTTGTACTCACTGGAGGAAGAAATGCTACTCTTACTAAGGATACCTGTTTACCGACCCTAGGAAGGTGTCTGAGAAAGCTAACTTAACTTGACTGGTTTACATCAGGGTGAAATCTGGCTAACTTCTGTGGTAACTGATTAAATAGCGAATATAACGCATGGTACACTAGTTAAATGTGTGGCTAAAGTTGCTATTTCCGTGACTGAAAGAACCATTGTCACGGCGCTTATGGGCTTTTATCTGAACCTGGCAGTAACCATCCCATAGCAAAACGTAGATAGGTACTTTACCGTCTGAATCAAAATTCAAGAAGTGTTTATATAATTTGTAAAGTTCGTAAATATATCTCGTTCAACTGAAACTCCAAGACAAAAGTGATAGTGAGTTATCAGTTGGCGACCTCGATCACATTGGGGCCACTGTCACTTTCACGCAGACAATTCGGCCTGGTAATGTAAAGGTAATCGATCTTATAATACCTAAATAATAGTCAGTTTCCTTTTACATTGAAAATGTACATATCCTCTTGGATATATTGCATGCATCATTCATCGAGCATTACTGATAAGATGATAACCTCTGTGATGCTTTCCAAACAAGCTTTATTTATTGAGCGCTGCGACCTTCTGCTAGATCCGGCTCGAAGGACCGATCTGGCTTGGACCAATCCACCTTGAAGGACCAAATTCACGTCCTAAGAGTAGAATACGCGTTTCGTTATGGCAAAGCATACTCACCTCTCCTCGCAGGTATTATCCTTATGATGTTGCAGCGAGTGACGCGGGAACACTTGGAGACAGTACTTGCACTCCGCCGGCAGTTCAGACACCGTCTTCTCGACCGCCAGGTTCCTGGACGCGGTGGTCTTGGATATCTCAACGCGACAGTTCGGGCAGGACGCGTGTGTCTCGTCGCGAAGTCGCGCGTCCGCGAGTAGGTGTGTGAAGCAAGGTGCGCACATCAGGTGACCGTTGCAACACTGCAATATTGCTGGTGTGACAATAGGATATGGTTGGCACCACAGGGGCGGCAAATATTATCAAAGAGATTCTTCTAAAGGTATGATTCTGAGAGATGCAGCAGTTAACTGTAGAAAGATTAATGGAATCTGCAGTTGGTTGCTACAGTCTACATCGCATTCAGAACCACATCTTTAGTTTGATCATTGTTTCTGCGGGTATGTGCGCATGAAGCGGCAAAGTGATATCGCGTCGTAAGCCAAATCCTTTTTTATTCGTTACACGACGAGACGTGACATCGCGCCCATTTTATAATGTGGACTTCTATTTGTTTATTGCTGTATTTGTACAGCGCGCCCATGTGGTAAGGAAAGTCTAGCGGCATGCAAAATCTGAAACCTGTTTCACTAGTTACTTAAACTCTCCAGAACTAATCTGAAGGCTTGTTTATGGACCAGCGAAACAGGCCTATAATTATGATTATGTGATTGGTGGATAACTTGCTTCCAAGTTATGTGAAACCTGTAAAATTAAAATAAGTTATTATTTATTTAAATGTAAATATGTAGGTAATAATGATTCCAAACCTTTGATGTAAAGTAGTGAACCACTATGTAGAAGATGATTCAAATTTAATCTCTCATTTTGTTGGACGGTTTAAACCAAATCTATGTTACCACCAGGTTACAGGTATAAATCATCCCAGTTGCTTTTATATGAATAATTTAGTCTGAGAAAGGGATAATTTACAACCCAGGCTTATAGACTAGTTTTAAAACACCCTACTTTATGAGTTTTAAAATTTATAATTTTTTCTCAATTCAAACTCCCTTTATGGCTTTCTTAAATGTTAAGTTTTATAGGAGTTTTTGCCATATGAATAATTAGTACTTAACCTACCTATGGTGTTTTCAGACCTTCAATGTATAGTCAAATGAGAAACTGGAAAAACATCTTTATTAGTAAGTTATATTTTGAAAGTATAGCTACCTGCATTTAATTGTATCTACCTAATTGTTTGTTTAAATCAATATGTTTTAGAAATGGAATTATGTCAAGTTTATAGCAAAATATCTAAAAATTAATATTAACTGAAAACTTAAATTGTGTTGTTCTGAATAAACCTAATTAATCATCATCATTACTATAACTAATTTATTTATCTACTCACTTGTTAGGAACAGCTAATGCAAATCTAATCTTGTTTATATTCAGTTGGTCTAATGACCAACTAAATATATTGATAGTACAATACTAATAATGATGTTACTAATTAGGCTTTGTTCTTAGGATAGGGAATGAGGGAATGTTTTGAATAACAAAAGATTAGTCTCTGAGACATTCCTTTATTGCATTGAAATTGTACAAGAGTAGATACAGCTAGTTACTGGCTATAGGTACAAGTTACACAACAAAGCTGGTACATAAGTGCATACATATTACCCAATACAGCTTTACAAATACACCAATCCTTACAACTACATATAGGTCATTGTGCCTCTTACAACAAATAGGTACCTATCTCAATAATTGAACACAATTGGTTGCAACTAGAGCTAATGGCCTCAACAGAAGCCAAATAACATCAATCTTACAATCTAAGGGTAACAAATAACGCCATATATTTACATGTCTCACAATGGAGACAAGGTACTGCGTCGTGAGGGCGCTGCAGATGCAGCCTCTTACGTAATGGTAGATAGTCAAAATACAAAATATTGATAAAACAGCTGATTGTCGCAGCGAGATCAGCTGTTTTAGAATACCTGGTATACGGCGGCCGGGGGCAGGTCCAGGCAGACGGCGCAGCACAGGATGCCCCCGAGCCTGAACTCTAGCCTGTCGGTCATGCCGTCGCACAGCTTAAGCCTCTTGGCCATGGGCTCGTCGTCCTCATCTCCGGGCCTGGCGGCTACCGGAGGGTTCGCCGACCCCGCCACGCTCTCGCTGGTGGTCGGCGCTGGCTCGGCATCCGGTGCCTCCGCCATCGCGTGTAAATAATAATACGAAAACAATACACTACGAAACTGCGTCTCGCGAACGCAGATAAAATTGCGACAAATTCTGTGACAACAAAGGAAGACTGGTGGCTGGCAGCTGGTTTGTTTTTTGTCTCCCTCTCCCTCCAGTCTATTAGTTTTTCTCTGTCTCCCTCTTTCCTATTTCCCCTCCCCAGACCGCACCCGCGCGCATACCTTACCTACCTCATCCCCGCAAACTAGTGTGGTGCGGTGCATGCATACGCCAGGTATTATATTCTCTTTGGCATACGCAAGGAATTTATACTATTTAAATTCAATTTAGTTCAATTAAATATTGTACAACTTTACAGTACAAGACTGTATGTTTATGTATCTACTTCAAAACAAATGTAAAAATAAAACATACAGTTCTACTCGCATAACGTCGCCTGAGTGCTAGATTGTCCAATCGACAATTTTGACCAAAAATGAGTTTTGAATGCAGGATGATCAAGCAGGAAAAATAGATTCTATTACAATGACGACACGGGTCACTTTTCTCAAAATAAAAGCACGTTTTCTGTTTAAAGTTTTCTTGTTCACTGAGAAAATATTGAAATCCGAGCTTATTTGACCAACTTCCACAACTTGTTCAACGTCCCATGTCGAAGCGCTAATTGCGTGCTTGTTTGGTCAACCTCCACCCAGGCAACCAATCACAGCTCGCTATGAGCGTGACGTAAGCGCCAGCCATTTTATTTTGTGGTTTAGTGTGGCTTGGTGGCTCGTGGAGTATACTGCGTTCTTTGGTAATTAAATATTATTTTTCATGGTATTTCTCATTTAAAGTTTAATAAAACCTGTCGCTAAATATCTGTAAATATGTCCCAAACATATTATAAAAAATGAAATACTCAAGAACCTGTACAAATTAAACGGTAAGTACTTTAATACTATCTTTGTTACAACCTGTGTTTTTTTACAGGATGTTTAAAGGAGAACGGGCATAAGTGTATGGAAGCTGGTCTACCTTGCAATAAAAATGAGTCATATGTCAATATAAAGGTAATTCTATGTATTTTCATATGTAGAAAGTCGCATTTCTCTAAGTATTGTCCGATCTGAGTTCTACTAACAATTGAATCTGATAATATTTCGTGCCAAACATTGAATATCGTGGTAATTAAAAAAACATTTTGTGTAATGTAATGATTTTATTTAAGTTAGGTAAGTAGTAATACAAATAAAAACAACATCTTCTTAAAAAATCAAAACAATATGTTATTAAACATTATCATCATCATCATCATCGATGAGAATACTGTTAAGGAACAATGCAGGTTCATTGAACCCTTCATGACGGGCATAACCTACGTACCATATAATTGACAGTACATGGGCACAAGTACCTATAGTACGTCGCCCTGTCAAGCAGGTACAATAATATTGTGTAATATTGTTATTAATATTATTGATTAATATATAACAAAAATATTTCCTGGCTCGGACATGTCGAGACTGTATACGTCCACGTAATAGCCAAGCCTCTTCGTTGATATCATATTGTGCCAAGTCTTCTAGAGCGTTATCTCTATACGTCTCGATTATATAAAGACCATTTTGTAAGTGCTCGCTACAATATGATCGAGCGAGCTTTAACTGGTAAGTTCCCAAGGCAAAATGTATGACTTGTTCTTCACTAAGCCTTGGGAAGTTTTCTATTTCATTTGCTTCGATTCGCATGAAGTCTGCTCTCCTATAATTCAATCACTTTGCTTCCACATAATTGTGCAATGTGTTTGGTATGTGTATTTTAGCTCTTATTGAATTCAAAAAGGCTGCTGCGTGTGAACTATCTTCGATGGGGGCGTGGAAGTGGTTTAGAATGGCTGCAGCTATTTTGAAGTCAACAAACATTTTTGGCAACGTTTTATTAAAATAGTTTTGACGCAAAAGTTTAAAATCTCGCTTAAATCTCCCATTTACTACTTCCACCACCCATCGGCACATGGTGACCAAACGAGACTGATTAGCTTGTTCTGTAGTGAGTTGATTTTCTCTTCTGTCTTTAGTTGATGGCACATGATGTTCGTAGCCACAAGCTTCTATATCCTGCAAACTATCTCTAAATCCTCTGTCTAGGATAAACGCATCATTACGTTCGAGTAACCAATGCAGCGGCTCATCTTCGTTATTCATTATTTCACTCATGATCTGGGCATCGGTTCTGGTAGCGGCAAATGGCCCTTTGACATCTAATATATAGCCGTCCGTGAATACCATTAAAAACGGCTTCAACAAGTTTTGATATTTGTGTAAGCTGTATGACAGCCGTTGAAACAAAAAGTTGGAGCTTTTGTTAATATATATATATATATATATATGTACCGTCACATATAATTATGGCTTTGATGTTTTCATCGTTTCCAAATAAAGCCCTTGGAATTGTTAAGTCTCTTTGAAGGATATCATTTCTGGTAATGTGGTCCACACCTAGATGCAGCACAACGTAATCGTTGCTCAGACATTCTCGAACTACAGGCAAAAAACGTTCTAGTTTTCGACGAGACATATGAAATAACGTTGCCAGTCTCTCATCAGAGTCTCCAGTTCTAAGTTTTGTTAAATAGATGCCTAATGCAGTTCTAGGCTGGTTACAACGTTCACTTAGTGACGGAGTTTGTTCTAATATAGCTTCGAACTGATCGTAAGTGCGCCCAGTCCATAAGTGCATCTCTTCATTAGACAAGGTGCCTCTGTTTTCGAAGTCGATTCTGGGCTGGTTGTTAGCAGCCATTCTCATCAAGTCACAGAGCGATGTAAACTGAGCGTCATTAAAATCATGTGTCACATTACACATTTGCGGCAGGTTGCTCCATTCATTATTTTGTAAGTGTTCTGTACACACCCTAGCGCTATCAGGAATAAAAAGCTTGCTCTCACAAAATACATTAATTCTTATCGCGTTTGGTATATGATTACGGGTAATATTATCACAGTTGTTGTAAATACAATGCACCGAAGTGTTCGGTGCCCTCGTGTATTCTTGAGAGTGCAATGTACCAGGCGCTCGCGCCGCTTGCTGTGCAGGTCTATGATCACGCTCAGTCCTCTGCCAACATCGGTGACACAAGCTTCGAGTACTGTCGAACACCACCTGAAAATAATAACAATTAATACTTAAAATAAATAAATCCTATGCCTAACTACTCAATATAATAAAAATAAAAGGTAACTAACCTCCAACACAGCATGTTGTTGTATAAACGCGGCGAATTCTGGTCGTTCCCTTTGCAGGTTATCAGCCAAGATATGCTGCTGGTACCGTCCGCGGTAAAGTCCTCGACGACACATCACACAGTTTCGAAAAACTTCCATTATCGGTAGGCAGTTCAAAAGTCAATAAGTCGAGCCAAAGTTAACACATTAGGGAAAGAAACAGGGTCCAAAAGCAAGCCAGGGTCAGTAAAAACAGAGAAAGAGGTTCAAACACAGCACTATCGTAACAAGACGTGACGTAGCCACTCACTTGATGCGATGCGACTGATTATTGTAGCCGTCCGGCGCGGCGCGTACACAACCGTTCCCCTCCCCCGCGTACGCATCCCTCTCCCCACGGCCCTTACATCGCTCTTCTCCCTTCTCGCTCTTGCTACTGCATTGTATAGGAGCCTTTATGTATGGATATAGTAATCGTGAAACCGTTATTTTATGTTCTTTAAAACAAAAAAATGCTGGTGTTTGCATGGCTGTAACTCAAAACGGACAGACTTTTGGGGAAAGTTCCAATAGTATATTTTGATGTACTATTGTATGCCAATTCGAAAATGTGCTGCTCATTTTTATTGGACTGTAGACCAGGATGCCCGTTCTCCTTTTGATTTAGAATTATTATAGAATGAAGTAAAAAAGTAGGTGTACTTGTTTTCATATTTGTATAAGATATATTTTATAAATCTTGCAAACAACGCTTACAATTATTATGGAGCTTGGTTTTGCGGTGGCGTGATCAATTGGCTATAAACGCCGGGGTACCTCAGGGATCAGTTATCTCTGCTACACTGTTTCTGTTGCATATCAATGATCTGCTCATGCCCGGTATCATTGGGTACGCAGACGATAGAACAGTTGTGGAGAGGTACACCTCTTATGCTCGAGCCAGCAGGGCTGAAATTCAGAGGCAGAGAGATGAGATGCTGCAGCGTTTGAATTTGATACTCAAGGCCGTCTCTGACTGGGGCGATGCCAATCTCGTAAAATTCAATGCTTCAAAAACGCAAGCATGTCTCTTCTCGGCGAAAAAGAGTCAGTTTCTCCAAGTTCCCATTTTCCGAGGTGTACCGGTAGCCGTAAAAGGTCACCTCGAGCTTCTAGGGGTTTCGCTCACGCCTTCTCTCAACTTTAGCTCACACATCGAGTCTAAGGCTAAAACAGCTGCCATGAAGCTGGGCATCCTTAACAAGGTCAGAAAATACTTCACACCAGGACAGCTTCTTAGTCTATACAAAGCATAAGTCCGGTCTGGTATGGAGTACTGCTGCCACCTCTGGGATGGTTCGGCCAAATACCAGCTCACTACCTTAGACTCGATAGAACGTAGGGCTTTTAGGCTAATAGGTGAGCAATATAAGGCGGAGGCTAAGACCCAAAGTCTCGAACACCGCCGTAAAGTTGCAAGCCTACCGATCTTTTACAGAATACATTTCGGGGAATGTGCCCAGGAACTTTACGATCTGATTCCGCCATCTCCTTTCCATCAAAGGACAAGCAGGCGCACGGCTCAGTACCATCCGTAGGGGGGGGGGGCACATTGATACACAAAAATTTAAACTAATTTTTAATGGACTACAAGCGTCATATTTGAATATTTTTTCCAACTTGTGCATTGTTTAATATGTCAGTTTCAATTTTTGGTACGATAGACTTGCTTAACATGATCAGGTATAAATATATATTGACTTTAGTAAAAAAAAAGTTTTGCATCATTCTGCCCCACTTATGGGGTATTTTGATACACAGGGTGGGGCAGTTTGATGCTAAGTTAAAATCCATAATAACTGCAAGATATATCGACATCTGAGCTGTTTCATGGCTGAAAATTAGAAATAAAAAACAAGTATTTATATGTTTACATCACTAATCAGTATAAGTTTTTTTATATAAATTAAACAAACAAATAAAACGAAATTGACATCATAAAACTAAACTTTGTTTCTTTCTTAGTTATCTAATCAGTTAGTTAATGAGAAATCAGACATAAAAATTGAACATAGCAAAAACATAATTTAACCTCCTATTAAAATGAACTAATATAATATATTAAATGTTTTTCTTAAAATATCTAGGTATTTAGAAACATCACAAACTTTTATAGATTTTCACTATAACAAAAGTCATCATAAAAACAGTTATAAAGGAACTGTAGATGTTAACAGCCATTGATTGAATTGACATTTGATGAAGGTGCTGCAGTAGCAGCGTGTGATGAAGACGATGCTGGATTTGCGATCTCCATAGACAGTGATGCTTGTGATGAATACAGTGCCGGTTGTGATGAATACGGTGCTGCTTGTTATGAAGATGATAGTGCTTGTTTCTTTGATGACGTTCCGGTTGCTTCAAATGGTTTTCTGGACTTTTCTATGCGATGCCGTAGAGTTGCAGCTTTGATGCCATACTTGTCAGCCGCCTTGCCTATAGATTAAGTCTTCGACAGTACTTCGCGTATAGCATATTTTATGCTGTGTTCGTTTATATCTCTATTCGTTCTATCAGTCTTGGGTATATAGGTGCGGGCCATTATCTAGAAAAAATATAAAAAAAAAACATTATATATTCATGACGGGGGCACTTTAATTCACTAACGGGGTAGAGTTATACACTGAAGGGGCAGATTGATACGTATCTTTGTACCCCGCATCTTACTGAATCAAAGTGCCCCAGCGGACTTTTTTCACAAACTACTAATTTATTGACTTGTTTATTAATAACATACTTAAAAACATATATAAGATTACTTTTCAAGATAATCACTTCATCATATCAGCCGTAGGACGTCCACTGCTGAACAAAGGCCTCCCTCATTGATCTCCAGGAACTGCGGTTGGAAGCGGCCTGCATCCAACGCCGACCTGCGGTTCTTACCAAGTCGTCTGCCTATCTTGTGGGTGGACGTCCTACGCTGCGCTTGCCGGTTCGTGGCCTCCACTCGAGAACCTTTCGGCCCCATCGGCCATCTGTTCTGCGCGCTATATGGCCTGCCCATTGCCATTTCAACGTGCTAATCCGTCGGACTATGTCGGTGACTTGAGTTCTCTTACGTATCTCCTCATTTCTGATTCGATCCCGTAGAGAAACCCCGAGCATAGCCCTCTCTATAGCTCGTTGAGCGACTCTGAGCTTATTCATAAGGCCAATAGTGAAGGACCACGTCTCGGTTCCATATGTCATCACTGGTAACACACACTGACTTCCGTCTTAAGGCACTGAGGTATGTTGGACGAAAAGACGTTGCGAAGTTTCCCAAACGCTGCCCATCCGAGTTGGATTCGACGATTGACCACTTTCTCGAAGTTGGACCTACCTAATTGGACTGTTTGTCCTAGGTATACATACGCGTCGACAACTTCAACAGCCGAGTTCTCAACCATAACTGGGGCAGGGACGACATGGACATTCGACATGATTTTCGTCTTGTCCATGTTCATTTTAAGTCCTACCCGTTGGGAGACTCGATTGAGGCCTTCGAGCATCGTGCTGAGCTCTTCCATCGACTTTGCCATGACCACAATATCGTCGGCAAACCGAAGGTGAGTGATGTATTCGCCGTTAATATTGATGCCCAGCCCTTTCCATTCCAGAAGCTTGAAGGCATCTTCCAATGCGGTCGTAAACAGTTTCGGAGCGATTACATCTCCCTGTCTTACGCCTCTTTTTAAGGGAATCGCCTTCGAGCTCTGTTCGTGTACTCGGACTGACATAGTGGCGTTTTTATACAAACTGTTGTGTATAGATTGCCGAGGGTTAGGGTCTACGTAGTCCCGTATTTGCGAACGAGAAAATAAAAACACCAGTCTTGATCAAATAGGTAGCGAGGCGGCGAGGCAGATTTTCTTCCTGTTTTTCTTCTTTCTTCCTGTTGCTTCCTTTTCCGATGTTGCCCGAGCACTGAATTGCTGACGGCCAATAGGTGCCGTTTTTTATACTATTCCTCGCAATTTTCTAGAACATTCACTGCCTCACCCCCTCTAGCCTTTATTTATTACTTTTTCATACTTTACATACTGTTTGTTATATATTACTATATTTATCTTATAGACTATGATTATTACTTATGAATAATACATGCGTCTTCATCCGGCTCCGCTCGGTTTAGAAATGGCGGCGCTTTTTCGGTGCGGCGCTATAAATACTACCCTGTCCCCCGCTTCACTACTATATATACTCGCCCTAAGTGGCGGCCGTGCGTTATTTTCAATTCGAGCGTCGGAACGGGCGTATGCGCACTCATTTCTACTTTTATTACATAAAAATGTGTTACCTCCTACCTACATTTACCCATTTTATAGTAAAACAACAAATATACGTAACTTTATTTGCATCATAACTGAAGAATATTATTCTTATCTAATTATTCCTATTATTACTATCTATTTACAAACAAGATTATTCGTAAAGTACATTGATTAATATGTAAACGAGGTAAAATAATACAATTTTCATACTATGGTCATGGGTCGCGACGGTCACTACTTGCACCCCTCTCGCCGCATGTAGTCCTTATGATGCTGTCGTGCACATTTCTCCCGCCGTCGCAGCACGCGACTCCACTGGTAGCACGACGATCTTCTTGCATGGTCGGCGCAGGACGTGCCCGTTGCTCGTAGTGATGTCCACGACTCGTATCTCGTTGTCTTCTCCAGGGTAGGTTCTGGTCACTCTTCCTCTTGGCCAGACGTTCCTCGGCAGGTTTGGGTCGCAGATGATCACCAGGTCACCGACCTTCGGGGCGGTCCCGGTGGCTCTGGGCTCCCGCCGGTGTTGGAGCAAAGGGAGATACTCCTTCACCCATCTCTTCCAAAATTCGTCGGCCAGAAGTTGTGCGCGCTTCCAGAGTTGTCGTGCGGATTGATCCTCTTGAGTGAAGCTGCCCGGTGTTGGCACGTGACTGTTTGGCCCCAGCAGGATGTGGTTCGGGGTCAAGGCCTCGGGTTCTTCTGGCGTCACAGCGACATGCGTGAGCGGCCGCGAATTAATTATGTTCTCGACTTCCACGAGGAGCGTGTGCAGGACCTCGTCACTTGGGTGCTTCTCATGCAGGATGACGCGTAGGGCTTCTTTGACGCTACGCACGAGTCGTTCCCAGGCGCCGCCCATGAAGGGGGAGGCGGGGGGAATGTAACGCCAGTTGATGCGGCGTGCATTGGCCTCTTCTCGCGTTGCTTCCCAAGCTTCTTGCTGGGCTTCTCTCAATTCCTTATCTGCTGCCTTGAAGCACGTCGCGTTGTCTGACCACAGTTCAGTCGGTTGTCCTCCCCTCGCGATGAATCTTCTTAGCGCGGCGATGGCAGAATCCGCACTTAATGATGTCACTACTTCTAGGTGGACGGCCCTTGTCGTGAGGCAAGTGAAGAGGGCGACCCACCTCTTCTCACGGTGTCTTCCCACGGTGACTTCCAGCGGTCCGAAGTAGTCCAGTCCTGTGTAGGAGAAGGGACGCGCGTGATGGGTGAGACGTGCTGGAGGTAGGTTTCCTGTCGAAGGGATCGCGGGCTTCGCTTTTCTCATTTGGCACTGTGGACATCTTCTTATTACGCTCCTCACTGTGGGTCGTATTCTTGTCACCCAGAACCGTTGTCTTATTTCATTCACTGTGGTTTCTACCCCCCCGTGGAGCATCTTCTCGTGTACATGTTGGATGTACATTCTTGTATACTTGTGCTGTCCGTCCAACAGGGCAGGGTTGGCTGTTTCCTCCTGTATACCTGGCATCGCGGCGATTCTTCCTCGTAGGCGTAGTAATCCATCTTCACCTATGTACACACTCAGAGTGGCAAGGCGGTCCTTTGACGAGGGCGTGTCGCCGTGCATTATTCGCGTCTTTCCATCGGCGTAGCTGTCATCCTGTACTTTCCTTATCCACATCTTCTCCGCTCGTAACAGGTAGCTCGCGTCCAGGCACACTAGTTTTCTTTTTTCTGTTTTCTTGGTTGATGCCGTTCCTTTATTCTTGTCGGTCTTTTTCTTACCGCGGCTCCATGCGGCATCTTTTTCTGCATTCTTTTTAGTCTTTTTGTGTCTTGTTGCAGCTGCTCTGTGTTTCTTGATCCTACACAGATCTATGAATTGTAGCACTCTTCCTGTGGCGCGTATAAGTATCGGCCACTTAGCTATGTTGTCTATGTTCGGCAAGTGTTCGTGTGTCTTTATGTCTTGCGACGCGTGGCACGTTTCTTCCCCAGTTTCTGTGCTGGTGACCTTTACTTCTGTTGGCCAGTCTTCTTCTCGCCGTCTTAGGAACTCAGGACCCTGAAACCATCGGTGCCGCGCTGTGAAGTCGCTCGGCGTTTCTCTCGTGGCGTCGTCTGCAACGTTTTCTTTGGTGGGGACCCAACGCCACTCGTTCACTTTGGTGAGGTCTTCAATCTCAGCCAGGCGATGTGCGACGAACGTCTTGTAGGCACGCGGTTCCGCTCTTATCCACGCGAGGACAGTGCGTGAGTCGCTCCAATAAGTCTTCCTTTCGAACTCCAGGTCGTGTTCTTCGGCCACAGTCTTCGCTAGTCGCGCGCCTATCAGGGCCGCTTGCAGCTCAAGTCGTGGTATAGACGTGGGCTTCAGGGGTGCGACGCGACTCTTGGCTGCTACCAATACGACGTTCACTGACCCATCGACGTGTTGCGTACGTATATAGACCGCTGTTGCATATGCTTCTTCACTCGCGTCGACAAACGTGTGTAATTCTCTCGAAGCCACTGATTGCTGCATGTCGTAACATCGCTGAATGTGAAGTTTTTTTATGGCGCGCAGGTTGTTCAGCCACGTTGTCCAGCGCGGTTGCAGCTCTTCAGGGATTGGTTCATCCCAGCCGGTCCCATATCGCCATGTTTCTTGCATCAGTCTCTTGGCAGGTGTTGTCAGGGGTGATACCAGTCCGAGCGGATCGAACAGCGACATTATCACGCTCAGTGCTTCTCTCTTCGTAGGTGGGCGATTGTTGTACAGCACCTCTGGCGGAGTCTTCTTATCGTTCAAGTGGAAACCGATACAATCTTCTTTCACTTCCCACAGCAGTCCGAGGGTTTTCTCGACGTCGGTGCCACCTATGGGTATTGTAGCGGTTTTGCTGTTCGTGTCGAAGCGACGTAATACAGTCTGTCGGTTCGACACCCAACCTCGCAGAACGAAGCCAGCTTGACGATGAATGTGGTCCACTTCTTTCGATACTTCTATTGCTTCTTCTTCACTCGGGAAGCTTGTGATGTAGTCGTCCATGTAGTGATTTTTCTTTATCTCTTTCACTGCTCTGGGGAATGCTTCTGCGAAGTCTTCTGCGTTCCTATTCTTTATATACAACGCTGTGCACGGTGAGGACGTTGCTCCGAAGATCACTGATGTCATCTGAAACTCCTTCGGCTTCGTTTCTCCTCTGCAGTCTCCTCTCCATAGAAACCTCAGCGCGTCTCTGTCTTCTGGTCTGATCTTGATCTGCATGTACATCTCTTGAATGTCGGCAGAGACCGCGAATGGATGCTGCCGGAACCTCATAATGACTCCGGGTAGTGACTGCAGAAGGTCAGGGCCGGAGAGTAGCATGTCATTCAGGCTCCTCCCGCGTGATCTTGCTGCTGCATCATGTACCAGGCGTATCTTCGGTTTTGAAGGATTGCACACTGCAAAATGTGGCAGGTACCATGTTTTGCCTTTAGGTGCAGGTGTGGTGGCTGGAGCCGCGTATCCCGACGTGAGAAGGTTGTTTATCCTTTCTTCGTACTTTGTTTTCAAGTCTGGGTCGCGATCTAGTCTCTTCTCCAGCGTCCGCAATCTTTTGTAGGCGTCTTCATAATTGTTTGGGATCTGGCACTCGTCTTCTTTCCACAGAAGTGCAGTCTCAAAACGGCCATCGGGCATTCTTCTGCTTTTTTCTTGCAGAATCTTCATTGCTCGTTCTTCTGGATCGTTCTTCTGTTTCTTGTGTTCTATTCCAAGCGCTTCCAGGTCGAAGAACCTCTTCATCATATGTTCCATCGAGTCTTCTTTAGCCGCTATGGTGGTATGTCCGCAGAAGGCTACTGGTTTCTGATAAGACGTACGGTATCCGTGTAGCACCCAGCCCAGTCGCGTGTGAGTTGCGACCGGTTGGTCTTGTCTTCCTGTTCTTATGTCGAGTGCCACTAGAAGTTCCCAGTTGTCCTGTCCTATCAGTATCTTGGGTGAGGCGTCCTTGTAGATCAGCTGGTCTTCGATGTCCCGTAGATGAGTGCAGTCTTGAAGATCTCTCCGTTCTATATTCTGCTTGGTGAACATCAGCCGCTGTACTGTGCGTGCATTGCGCATTGTGTATTCTTCTTCGCTGTATCTTCCTCGTATTTTGATGTCGACTCTCTTGCTATTTTCATGCTTCACTGTCTCGTTCAGGCCCTGCACCCACATCTGATCGCGTGGGCCATCCAAGCCCAGTATCTCTGCCAATCCTTCATCAACGAGAGTGATAGTGCTTCCGTCGTCCATCAAGGCGTAGGTGTCCACTCTTGCTTCATTTTGACCGATGAGTGTTACTGGTGCGATCTTCAGGTAGGCTTGACGGCTTCTGATGCAATCGATGTTCTTCACTAGTTCCACTGCTGATGTCACTTCTTGTGTTGCTGGTGGTGATGGTGATGATGTCCTTCTTGACCTCTTATGGTGTAAGAGGTGATGGTGAGCCATCGCGCAGCCGTCTTGTCCGCACCTCTTTGCTCTGCAGGTACCGCGGCGATGCGTGCTTCGTAGGCATTGGAAGCAGATGCGATGTCTCTTAGCCATTTCCCATCGCTCGTTGACATCTGTGTCTTGAAACTTCTTGCATTCAGGTAAGTGATGACTCTGCTTGCATGCTGGACATTGTTCTTTCTTGGTATCAGTAGCGAAGGTGTGCTCGAATCTTCTTCTTGGATGTTTCTCCTGCGTAGTATTTGTGACGATGTCTTCGGGTTGCGCGTATGCTCCGCACTTGTCAGCCTCTTCATTCAAAAAGCTGGTGAGTTTCTTCAAGTCGGGTACATCTTCTTTGTTCTTCGCGGCATAGTCATACCATTTGCTTCTCATAATCGGCGTAAGCTTTTCGATGGTAATCTTCACTAACTCTGGATTATACAGGTAGTGAATTTTCTTGAGGGCTTCCATAGTAGACACGATGTTAGCCACCTTGTTTGCGAATATACATAGGTCACGTGGACTATCGCTGAGTTTTCCTAGTGCCTTAATCTTCTGCATCTCGTTCATCGCCAGTGCATCCGGTCGTCCAAATCTTCTTTCCAGAGCTTCCATGATAGCTGCTGGATCCGGTTGGCTGATGAGGAGGCTGCTGATTGCTTCCCATGCTACCCCCCTGACGCTTCTTCTTAGTCTTGCTACATTTTCGGTCTTCGAGAATAAAGCTTCAGTTTCGTAGTAGGCGGCGCGGAACGCAAGCCAGCCGTTACATTGTCCATTGAACACAGGTAACTCCTGTAGGTACTTCGGTGCATCCCTGGTCATCCGTACTGCTTGAGTGAGGGCTGTTGCCAGTGAGGTGACGTCCACGTTCTGTGGCTGACGCGCAGGCCGGGTCTCTTCATGGTCCCCCCGGTGTTCACATTCCTTTTCCTTGTGAACTCCCTGTCCTCGTCCTTTCTGTTCCCCCTCTTCTGGCCTCTTCTTTTCTTCTGGTGGGTCGTTCTTCGTGTGATCCAACCATTCTTGAACTCGACTTGATCGTTCCTCTTCTTCTTCATCTTCTGACGCAGAAGCTGCTTCATCATCGTCGGCGGCGGCGCGCTGTTTTTGTAACTTCAGCTGGGCGAGTGCGAGCGACGCGCGTATTTCTTCTAATTTTAATTCGGCCAATTTTTCTTGCGCTTCTAACTCCGATAATTTTCTTCGACGCGCTTCGGAGCGGTGTGACTTGGCGCGCTTCGACGGCTTCAATGTGTTGGAGTCTTCAGCCCGTTGTGTCGTGACGTTGGTCTCCGTACTTGTTGTTTTCTCTGTTGACGTCGTGTATTCTGTGGCCGTGGTTTCCGTAGTCGCGGTGCCTTCCGACGTTGTCGCAGATTTTTCTTGACGTGCAGAAGCTGGCGGAACTCTCGCGGAGCTCGTAGTACTTCGTGTCGTCATCCCGGTACTTCGCGGAGCGCTAGTAGCGCCCTCTGTGTTGCCGGGTTCTTCATTCGTCGGGCTTGGTCGTTGTTCTGTCAAGTCGGCGACGCTTCCTTTCTTCGATCGCGTAACAGGCATCTTGAATAATTCGTTCGCAAAAATACGTAGATAACCCGCGCTGTTAGTCTTCAAAAATTATCCGGCTTACGAAGGACCATTTGATGTTGTGTATAGATTGCCGAGGGTTAGGGTCTACGTAGTCCCGTATTTGCGAACGAGAAAATAAAAACACCAGTCTTGATCAAATAGGTAGCGAGGCGGCGAGGCAGATTTTCTTCCTGTTTTTCTTCTTTCTTCCTGTTGCTTCCTTTTCCGATGTTGCCCGAGCACTGAATTGCTGACGGCCAATAGGTGCCGTTTTTTATACTATTCCTCGCAATTTTCTAGAACATTCACTGCCTCACCCCCTCTAGCCTTTATTTATTACTTTTTCATACTTTACATACTGTTTGTTATATATTACTATATTTATCTTATAGACTATGATTATTACTTATGAATAATACATGCGTCTTCATCCGGCTCCGCTCGGTTTAGAAATGGCGGCGCTTTTTTTTTTTTTTTTTTTTTTTTTTCGAATGGACTAATCTCGCTGTTGGCCTCTGAGGCCGTGACAGCTTAACCGAACTTTTGGCGAGCGCAGATGGCGCTCAGCCCTGTAAGTTTTTTAGGCAACTAGCGCAAGGGCACCACTTAGGTACGAACCTCGGCTTGGGCTGTTGCCGGGATGGGGATAGGAGAGAAACGCCCGGGTACATGTCTGTACCTCGTATAAGCGGCGACTGAAGGGACTCGTCGACCTCGCCGGCGAGGTCGGTGTTTCTGTGAAGTGTTTGCTCTGTCTGATATAGATGACTCACCTTCCGCATTAGCAGAGGTGATTTCGTCATCCGGGTCTCCGAGAACGTGTCTCGGACGACGGAGGATTTTGTTGGCGGGCGGATCCAACGGGTAAACCGGAATGGTGTGTACCAAAGGGTTCGGATGATTAGAGGCAAGTTCATAAAACCGCTTGGAAGCGAGCTTCATGAACCTGGCTATTGATTCTAATTTCAAATCGCGATGTAGGTCGTTATTGCGAAAATACCAGGGCGAGCCTGAGGCTTTTCGCAAGAAGCGATTTTGAATAACCTGAATGGCACCAACTTTAGGAGAGTGGGCAAATACTACAGATGAGTATGTCATAATGGGGCGAATGCACGCTTTGTAAAGAGTCACCTTATTTTTAAGGGACATTTTACTTTTCGCGCCTAGAAGTGAGGACAATCGTCCTAGGGTGAACTTTGCTTGGTTGCACCTCTTAGTGATGTGCAACCTAAAGGAAAGACGCCTATCGAGGATGACACCCAGATATTTGGCTGATGGGGCCCAGCGAATGGGCTGGCCAAATAGAGAGATCGGTTTGGGAGTGAGGTTTCTCCGTGAGAAGTACACTGCTGTACTTTTCGACGGGTTTACCTCGATCCGCCACTTGCGGAACCAAGTGGCTAATGAATGAAGGGCAGCCTGCAGCCTTATACCCACCCGATCAGGATTCCGATTGGATGTGTACAAGGCTGTGTCGTCTGCGTATAGGGCTATTTCCACTTGAGGAGTGCGGGGGATATCGCTGGTGTACAGCGTGAACAGGAGGGGGCCGAGAACGGAGCCTTGAGGGACTCCTGCTCTGACTGGTCTAGGACTAGAGAGAGTGCCTTCCACGGTGTAGCGAAAGCTGCGACCTTGTAGGTAGTCTCGTATGATGAGCACGAGTCTGTCTGGGACTCCGAGTTTGAATAGCTTGTAGATCAAGCCGTTGTGCCAGACTTTGTCGAAAGCTTTCGCTACGTCGAGGAAGACGGCACCAGTATCTGAAGGCCAGGTACTTTGCCAGTTGGAGAGGACATGCTCCGTTATGCGGAGTACCTGTTGTGGGCATGAATGTTGGGCTCGAAAGCCAAACTGCTCGTCGGGAAGGAGTTTGAACTCATTGACATGAGCCCAGAGGCGCTTCATTAGAAGACGCTCATATATCTTGCCTAGACTATTAAGTAGACTAATGGGACGATAACTAGTTGGATCGTTTGCCTGTTTGCTGGGTTTTCGGATGCCAATGACGTTGGCTTCCTTCCAAGCATCAGGGAAGGTGCAAGTTTCCATAGCCGCATTGAAGATGCAGACTAGGATATGGATAAGGGGAACAGAGAACTGTTTGAGTACTCTGTTAGAAATGCCGTCGGGGCCGGAGGCTTTCTTTGGGTGTAGGGCCTTGATAGTGTCAAAGACTTCAGAGGGCTCAATCGGATCAAGTGGGGAAGTAGGGGGTCGGGAGGCTAAGCGGTCAACCTCGCTGTTCACCGTATGGAGGTGAACAGGGTCGACGGGTTCGAGACTGGGCGAGCATTGAGATTCGAGGGTTTCAGCCAGGAAATCGGCTTTTTCCTCGTCTTCGAATGCTGGAGGGTGATTTGGTCGTATAAGGGGAGGCATCGGAGCGAGAGCGTCTGCTTTCATGGAGCGAGCTAACCTCCAGTAGGCCAGATGGCTAGGCTCGATCCCCGAGAGCAGGCTCTCCCACTCACGATTGCGATGTTCTTTAATGCGCTCTCTCACCTCACGGTGCAGGGAGCGCATTAAGACTCGATTGTCGTTAGTGGGGCAGCGACTATGAAGTCTAACTGCGGCGTTAGCTTCAGTCATCAGCCGTCTGATATCATCTGGCAGGGGGCCCCGGTGGTCATCCACTACGGGCACCTGCTTTGATGAGTCTCTGACTGAGTTTGTGATATGTGTGGTAAGGGCGTCAACCGCTACCGTAATATCACCAGATGTCCGAATGACAGAAGGGATCTTATCTAGATCAGTCGAGTGCGCAGACTTGAGGGCTTTCTCAAGTTTATGCCACTCTACCACAGTCTTGGTGGCAGGGGGCTGGTCAGTGGGAGGGCCGAGTAAGAGCATTACCGGTCGATGATCGGAATCGAGCTCATGAATAACTTCGATTAAGCGTAGCCGAAGGGCTACGTTTTTGAGAAGTGCAATGTCAAGGAGCTCGGGGGGAGTGGAAGTAGGGAAGCGAGTCATGCCTCTGGGGGCAATGATGTCGAAATTAAGGGGTTCAACTAGACTTTCTAGTTGTTTGCCTTTAGAGTTCGTCGTGGTGCTATTCCACATGACGTTTTTGGAATTGAAGTCACCCGCCAATATGACGGAGCTTCCTAGACTGAACAGGGCTTGCAGGTCACTCTCGAATTGAGGTGAGCGAGGCTTGCCGGGAGGGACATAGCAGGATGCAATAATGACCGAGGAATGCCCGGTCATTGCTAGCCTGCAGACGGAGGCTTCTATGTAAGACAGAGAAGGGGGATCAAGAGGCATGCAGTGTAGAGCCTTCTTGTAGTAAATGACAGTGCCGCCCTTTTGAGCTAGCAGTCTGTCATTGCGAACAATTTGATAGTTAGGGATTTTTGGGTCCCGATGACCGGGCTTTAAATTTGTCTCTTGTACTAGCAAGATATCAAGTTGGTGCCTATTTAGAAAATCTTGGATAATAGAACGCTGTCTTGAAAGACCGTCAGCGTTGAAGAACGCTAGTGATAAAGAGCGCGGTTTTTTCCTTTCCTTTTGTACAACCATTTTGGGGCCTAAAAGGGTTTGGAGGAGGACGAAGCTGCCTTAACGGCGGCAAGAAGAGCTGAGTGCGCCTCAAGGGCAATCAGCTTTTCGAGGGGGGAGGTTGCTTGCCTAAGTTTTTGTGCAAGCACGCGAACCTCGGCAAGGTCGATGGAGGAGAACTCTATGATGAGAGCCAAGTCGGCAGCAAAGTCCGACTTGCCCATTTTAGAGGAGGGGGCTGGCTCAGAAGAGCGCGGCGGGGGGGCCGTTGCCTTAAGGGCTAGGCTCGAGTATGGCAAGGGCTTGGCCCATGCTGAGCTTTTGGGAGGTTGCGCCTCCTGCGAGGGTACCATGGTCAACTTTGAAGTTGTTTTGGTATACTTCGGAGAAGGTCGGGGTTGACTCCTACGAGCCACCACCCTGCTGACTTTGGGCGCCGAAGGACAACCACGATAATTCGCGGTGTGTCCCACGGCACCACAAAGCACGCAGCTTGGCGGCTCGATGGTGTCTCGAGTGCGGTTGCAGTCAGAGGTGCCATGGTCACCCAGGCACTTGACGCAACGGGGGCGGGCGTGGCAGTTTTTGGCCGAGTGGCCATACAGCTGACATCTATGGCACTGACTAGGAGTGCCATTTCGGTGGGGGGGTTCAACCCGGAGGCCGGAGAGGTTGTTGACCATCTTCAGGTTGAAGATGGCCTTCCCTGCCTGTGACAGCTCTAGTACTACGAGTACTAGATTGTAGGTGGTCTTACCGTTATGCATACGGTGGACCTCCTTGACCGGGAAGGACTGAGCGAGTAAATCTGACTTAATGGAGTCAGTGGAGTGCTCCGCAGGGAGGCCGCGGATCACAACTCGAAGGAGCCTTTCGTCTTCGAGAGCATAGGTGTGATAGCCTATGTGCTCTTGACGTAGGAGGGAAGTGAGACGACGATGGTCGTCTGAAGTGGGGAGTAGGACTTTAATAGCGTCCTTAGTGTTGCGGGCGTTTGTGAATGAGATCTTATTCTCATTACACAGATAGGAAACTCTGTCCCACTTGCCCTTTTCGCGGATGAAAAGGGGCGGGGGAGGCCTTTCCTTCCTCGCGGCAGTGGAAGCCGCGGGGGGAGAGGCGGGGCGGGCAGGCTGCGAGGCCGAGGGAGGGGTTGCCTTTTTGGCTGGGGGGGAAACGGAGGAAACCTTCTTCGACGAAGAGGTCTTCTTCGAAGAGGGTTTCTTCCTCTTACCACCCGTGACGAGGGTGAAATCTTCCTCCGAGTCGGAGGAAGAGGAGTTTGATGCCTCTGCGGAAGACGCGGGGCGTAGAAGGAGGTCGATCTCCATATCGTCCTCGGAGGGTGGGTCCGGAGATTCCGGAGAGTCTAAAAAGACTCTGCGAGGTGAGGCCTCTCGAGAGTCGGGCTTTTTTGATGACGACGAGGGAGGCGCTGAGGCAGGAGGTTGAGGGGAGGGGGCAGGCTTACGAGCCGCCGTTGGTGCCTGAGGGGCTTGCTGAGGCTTCCGAACCTCGTTAGTGGCCTGAGGGGCCAGGGCAGGCATGCGGGCCGCCGGGGGTGCCAGAGGGGCTTTCAGAGGCTTCCGGGCCTCGTTAGTGGCCTGAGGGGCCGGGGATGGCTTTCGAGCCGCTGGGGAGGCCAGAGGGGCTGGCACGGGCTTCCGAGCCACATTTTTGGCCAGAGGGGCCGGAGTGGACGTGACGACATCCATTAGACGCGGGAGGGAGGCAACCGATTGTTGCTCCCTCATAAAACGTTGTCGGACATTGTCGGGAACGTTCTCGAGCAGCAACCGGATTACGGAACCCGGCAACTGGACGAGGTCGTCCCCGGCGATGTCCATCATAACTCTCCGGGGGGGAACACCCGGAGAGGTGAGGGGGTGCGTGATCCTCCCGTCGGGATAGACAGGAGGGGTGAGGCCTAAGTGTCCTACCTAAAGTGTGTCCCTTTACCGCTCTTACGGGGTATGAGGGGTGTGTCCTAACCGATACTTGGTGTCGGCGAGGGAAGCCCCCAAGGCCGGTGGTACCAAGCCCAGCCGGATGTAGCGTTCCTCAGGAGAGGAAAGCTGGCGTTCCGGGTCCACGCCCAGTCTGGTTTGTGTTAACACCGCAAGGTATCCACCAGACCGACCACTAAACGTGGATTTGGGCTCTTAATGGTAAGAAACAAGAGTTTGCCCTGAAAAGGACAAAGTCCAATAAAGGACTCTTCTGAGGTGTACTCGCAAGCGAGCGCACACAACAGAGCAAATGGCGGATGCCAAGTGCGGCGCGGGGCGCGGGGCGCGCGGCGCGAGGCGCAAGGCGCGGGGCGCGGGGCGCGGGGCGGCACGTGGGCCGGCGGGAGCGCGCGAGCGGAGCGGAGCAGACGTGTTGCCGGTGCGAGGACCGGCGAGCGAATCAAATGGCGGCGCTTTTTTTTTTTTTTTTTTTTTTTTTCGAATGGACTAATCTCGCTGTTGGCCTCTGAGGCCGTGACAGCTTAACCGAATTTTTGGCGAGCGCAGATGGCGCTCAGCCCTGTAAGTTTTTTGGCAACTAGCGCAAGGGCACCACTTAGGTACGAACCTCGGCTTGGGCTGTTGCCGGGATGGGGATAGGAGAGAAACGCCCGGGTACATGTCTGTACCTCGTATAAGCGGCGACTGAAGGGACTCGTCGACCTCGCCGGCGAGGTCGGTGTTTCTGTGAAGTGTTTGCTCTGTCTGATATAGATGACTCACCTTCCGCATTAGCAGAGGTGATTTCGTCATCCGGGTCTCCGAGAACGTGTCTCGGACGACGGAGGATTTTGTTGGCGGGCGGATCCAACGGGTAAACCGGAATGGTGTGTACCAAAGGGTTCGGATGATTAGAGGCAAGTTCATAAAACCGCTTGGAAGCGAGCTTCATGAACCTGGCTATTGATTCTAATTTCAAATCGCGATGTAGGTCGTTATTGCGAAAATACCAGGGCGAGCCTGAGGCTTTTCGCAAGAAGCGATTTTGAATAACCTGAATGGCACCAACTTTAGGAGAGTGGGCAAATACTACAGATGAGTATGTCATAATGGGGCGAATGCACGCTTTGTAAAGAGTCACCTTATTTTTAAGGGACATTTTACTTTTCGCGCCTAGAAGTGAGGACAATCGTCCTAGGGTGAACTTTGCTTGATTGCACCTCTTAGTGATGTGCAACCTAAAGGAAAGACGCCTATCGAGGATGACACCCAGATATTTGGCTGATGGGGCCCAGCGAATGGGCTGGCCAAATAGAGAGATCGGTTTGGGAGTGAGGTTTCTCCGTGAGAAGTACACTGCTGTACTTTTCGACGGGTTTACCTCGATCCGCCACTTGCGGAACCAAGTGGCTAGTGAATGAAGGGCAGCCTGCAGCCTTATACCCACCCGATCAGGATTCCGATTGGATGTGTACAAGGCTGTGTCGTCTGCATATAGGGCTATTTCCACTTGAGGAGTGCGGGGGATATCGCTGGTGTACAGCGTGAACAGGAGGGGGCCGAGAACGGAGCCTTGAGGGACTCCTGCTCTGACTGGTCTAGGACTAGAGAGAGTGCCTTCCACGGTGTAGCGAAAGCTGCGACCTTGTAGGTAGTCTCGTATGATGAGCACGAGTCTGTCTGGGACTCCGAGTTTGGATAGCTTGTAGATCAAGCCGTTGTGCCAGACTTTGTCGAAAGCTTTCGCTACGTCGAGGAAGACGGCACCAGTATCTGAAGGCCAGGTACTTTGCCAGTTGGAGAGGACATGCTCCGTTATGCGGAGCACCTGTTGTGGGCATGAATGTTGGGCTCGAAAGCCAAACTGCTCGTCGGGAAGGAGTTTGAACTCATTGACATGAGCCCAGAGGCGCTTCATTAGAAGACGCTCATATATCTTGCCTAGACTATTAAGTAGACTAATGGGACGATAACTAGTTGGATCGTTTGCCTGTTTGCTGGGTTTTCGGATGCCAATGACGTTGGCTTCCTTCCAAGCATCAGGGAAGGTGCAAGTTTCCATAGCCGCATTGAAGATGCAGACTAGGATATGGATAAGGGGAACAGAGAACTGTTTGAGTACTCTGTTAGACATGCCGTCGGGGCCGGGGGCTTTCTTTGGGTGTAGGGCCTTGATAGTGTCAAAGACTTCAGAGGGCTCAATCGGATCAAGTGGGGAAGTAGGGGGTCGGGAGGCTAAGCGGTCAACCTCGCTGTTCACCGTATGGAGGTGAACAGGGTCGACGGGTTCGAGACTGGGCGAGCATTGAGATTCGAGGGTTTCAGCCAGGAAATCGGCTTTTTCCTCGTCTTCGAATGCTGGAGGGTGATTTGGTCGGATAAGGGGAGGCATCGGAGCGAGAGCGTCTGCTTTCATGGAGCGAGCTAGCCTCCAGTAGGCCAGATGGCTAGGCTCGATCCCCGAGAGCAGGCTCTCCCACTCACGATTGCGATGTTCTTTAATGCGCTCTCTCACCTCACGGTGCAGGGAGCGCATTAAGACTCGATTGTCGTTAGTGGGGCAGCGACTATGAAGTCTAACTGCGGCGTTAGCTTCAGTCATCAGCCGTCTGATATCATCTGGCAGGGGGCCCCGGTGGTCATCCACTACGGGCACCTGCTTTGATGAGTCTCTGACTGAGTTTGTGATATGTGTGGTAAGGGCGTCAACCGCTACCGTAATATCACCAGATGTCCGAATGACAGAAGGGATCTTATCTAGATCAGTCGAGTGCGCAGACTTGAGGGCTTTCTCAAGTTTATGCCACTCTACCACAGTCTTGGTGGCAGGGGGCTGGTCAGTGGGAGGGCCGAGTAAGAGCATTACCGGTCGATGATCGGAATCGAGCTCATGAATAACTTCGATTAAGCGTAGCCGAAGGGCTACGTTTTTGAGAAGTGCGATGTCAAGGAGCTCGGGGGGAGTGGAAGTAGGGAAGCGAGTCATGCCTCTAGGGGCAATGATGTCGAAATTAAGGGGTTCAACTAGACTTTCTAGTTGTTTGCCTTTAGAGTTCGTCGTGGTGCTATTCCACATGACGTTTTTGGAATTGAAGTCACCCGCCAATATGACGGAGCTTCCTAGACTGAACAGGGCTTGCAGGTCACTCTCGAATTGAGGTGAGCGAGGCTTGCCGGGAGGGACATAGCAGGATGCAATAATGACCGAGGAATGCCCGGTCATTGCTAGCCTGCAGACGGAGGCTTCTATGTAAGACAGAGAAGGGGGATCAAGAGGCATGCAGTGTAGAGCCTTCTTGTAGTAAATGACAGTGCCGCCCTTTTGAGCTAGCAGTCTGTCATTGCGAACAATTTGATAGTTAGGGATTTTTGGGTCCCGATGACCGGGCTTTAAATTTGTCTCTTGTACTAGCAAGATATCAAGTTGGTGCCTATTTAGAAAATCTTGGATAATAGAACGCTGTCTTGAAAGACCGTCAGCGTTGAAGAACGCTAGTGATAAAGAGCGCGGTTTTTTCCTTTCCTTTTGTACAACCATTTTGGGGCCTAAAAGGGTTTGGAGGGGGACGAAGCTGCCTTAACGGCGGCAAGAAGAGCTGAGTGCGCCTCAAGGGCAATCAGCTTTTCGAGGGGGGAGTTTGCTTGCCTAAGTTTTTGTGCAAGCACGCGAACCTCGGCAAGGTCGATGGAGGAGAACTCTATGATGAGAGCCAAGTCGGCAGCAAAGTCCGACTTGCCCATTTTAGAGGAGGGGGCTGGCTCAGAAGAGCGCGGCGGGGGGGCCGTTGCCTTAAGGGCTAGGCTCGAGTATGGCAAGGGCTTGGCCCATGCTGAGCTTTTGGGAGGTTGCGCCTCCTGCGAGGGTACCATGGTCAACTTTGAAGTTGTTTTGGTATACTTCGGAGAAGGTCGGGGTTGACTCCTACGAGCCACCACCCTGCTGACTTTGGGCGCCGAAGGACAACCACGATAATTCGCGGTGTGTCCCACGGCACCACAAAGCACGCAGCTTGGCGGCTCGATGGTGTCTCGAGTGCGGTTGCAGTCAGAGGTGCCATGGTCACCCAGGCACTTGACGCAACGGGGGCGGGCGTGGCAGTTTTTGGCCGAGTGGCCATACAGCTGACATCTATGGCACTGACTAGGAGTGCCATTTCGGTGGGGGGGTTCAACCCGGAGGCCGGAGAGGTTGTTGACCATCTTCAGGTTGAAGATGGCCTTCCCTGCCTGTGACAGCTCTAGTACTACGAGTACTAGATTGTAGGTGGTCTTACCGTTATGCATACGGTGGACCTCCTTGACCGGGAAGGACTGAGCGAGTAAATCTGACTTAATGGAGTCAGTGGAGTGCTCCGCAGGGAGGCCGCGGATCACAACTCGAAGGAGCCTTTCGTCTTCGAGAGCATAGGTGTGATAGCCTATGTGCTCTTGACGTAGGAGGGTAGTGAGACGACGATGGTCGTCTGAAGTGGGGAGTAGGACTTTAATAGCGTCCTTAGTGTTGCGGGCGTTTGTGAATGAGATCTTATTCTCATTACACAGATAGGAAACTCTGTCCCACTTGCCCTTTTCGCGGATGAAAAGGGGCGGGGGAGGCCTTTCCTTCCTCGCGGCAGTGGAAGCCGCGGGGGGAGAGGCGGGGCGGGCAGGCTGCGGGGCCGAGGGAGGGGTTGCCTTTTTGGCTGGGGGGGAAACGGAGGAAACCTTCCTCGACGAAGAGGTCTTCTTCGAAGAGGGTTTCTTCCTCTTACCACCCGTGACGAGGGTGAAATCTTCCTCCGAGTCGGAGGAAGAGGAGTTTGATGCCTCTGCGGAAGACGCGGGGCGTAGAAGGAGGTCGATCTCCATATCGTCCTCGGAGGGTGGGTCCGGAGATTCCGGAGAGTCTAAAAAGACTCTGCGAGGTGAGGCCTCTCGAGAGTCGGGCTTTTTTGATGACGACGAGGGAGGCGCTGAGGCAGGAGGTTGAGGGGAGGGGGCAGGCTTACGAGCCGCCGTTGGTGCCTGAGGGGCTTGCTGAGGCTTCCGAACCTCGTTAGTGGCCTGAGGGGCCAGGGCAGGCATGCGGGCCGCCGGGGGTGCCAGAGGGGCTTTCAGAGGCTTCCGGGCCTCGTTAGTGGCCTGAGGGGCCGGGGATGGCTTTCGAGCCGCTGGGGAGGCCAGAGGGGCCGGCACGGGCTTCCGAGCCACATTTTTGGCCAGAGGGGCCGGAGTGGACGTGACGACATCCATTAGACGCGGGAGGGAGGCAACCGATTGTTGCTCCCTCATAAAACGTTGTCGGACATTGTCGGGAACGTTCTCGAGCAGCAACCGGATTACGGAACCCGGCAACTGGACGAGGTCGTCCCCGGCGATGTCCATCATAACTCTCCGGGGGGGAACACCCGGAGAGGTGAGGGGGTGCGTGATCCTCCCGTCGGGATAGACAGGAGGGGTGAGGCCTAAGTGTCCTACCTAAAGTGTGTCCCTTTACCGCTCTTACGGGGTATGAGGGGTGTGTCCTAACCGATACTTGGTGTCGGCGAGGGAAGCCCCCAAGGCCGGTGGTACCAAGCCCAGCCGGATGTAGCGTTCCTCAGGAGAGGAAAGCTGGCGTTCCGGGTCCACGCCCAGTCTGGTTTGTGTTAACACCGCAAGGTATCCACCAGACCGACCACTAAACGTGGATTTGGGCTCTTAATGGTAAGAAACAAAAATGGCGGCGCTTTTTCGGTGCGGCGCTATAAATACTACCCTGTCCCCCGCTTCACTACTATATATACTCGCCCTAAGTGGCGGCCGTGCGTTATTTTCAATTCGAGCGTCGGAACGGGCGTATGCGCACTCATTTCTACTTTTATTACATAAAAATGTGTTACCTCCTACCTACATTTACCCATTTTATAGTAAAACAACAAATATACGTAACTTTATTTGCATCATAACTGAAGAATATTATTCTTATCTAATTATTCCTATTATTACTATCTATTTACAAACAAGATTATTCGTAAAGTACATTGATTAATATGTAAACGAGGTAAAATAATACAATTTTCATACTATGGTCATGGGTCGCGACGGTCACTACTTGCACCCCTCTCGCCGCATGTAGTCCTTATGATGCTGTCGTGCACACAAACACTTTAACACTTCGATGTACCGATAGTCAATACGGCATCGTTGGAGAGACTCAAGCACTGCCCATGTTTCGATCGAATCGAAGGCTTTCTCATAGTCCACAAACGTGAGACATAGCGGCAAGTTATACTCTTCGGTCTTCTGTATGACTTGCCGCAGCGTATGTATGTGGTCTATGGTACTGTAGCCTTTACGGAACCCGGCTTGTTCGGGAGGCTGGAAGTCATCAAACCTGCGTTCGAGACGGTTCGCGATGACCCTCGAAAACAGCTTATAAACATGGCTCAAAAGCGAGATGGGTCTGTAATTCTTAAGCAAGGTGTTGTCACCTTTCTTGAAGAACAGAACCACCACGCCCCCGTTCCATGCTTTTGGCGTCGTACCTTCAAGCAAGGCGGAATTAAAGAGCTTCTGAAGGACTTTAAGTACCGGTTATACATCCGCTTTCAGAAGCTCTGAAGTGATTCCGTCCTTGCCCGGCGCCTTGTCGTTCTTAAGCTGCTTCAAGGCCATCCTGATCTCATACAGGCTGATGTCCGGAATATCTTAGGTATAATGTCGGGTCAGTTTGGCTCTTTGATCGTTGGCCGCACTGCAAACAGGTTTAGTGACCGAATCGTTGAGCCGTCCATAGAACCTTTCGACTTCCCTTAACACTTCCGCTTTACTTGACGTTATGCTGCCATCTTCCCTCTTCAGCTTCGTCATGCGGCTCTGCCCAATAGAATTATCTTTCGCTAACACTTTGGAGCCTTTATTCCGCTCTGTCGTATCTTTAATACGAGATGTATTAAAGGTACGAATATCATGCCGCAAGGATTTCCAAATCTTTCTATTGAGCTGCCTATGTGACTGAGCATCATCGGGAGACTGCAGTCGCAAAGAACGTCGTTCAGCCATGAGGTTAAGGGTGTCATCAGAGAGTTTCTGAGGTCTATTGGTACGGGGGGTCTTAAAGAACTGGGACCCCACCGTATGGACGGCTTCTACGAACCTGTATCCACTGATGCATCTACTTCTAGACAGTCAAAGCGATTTGCAAGTTCGAGTTGAAAGCTCTAGAGGTTTTGGATATGAGCGCGAGTGGGTCGGAGCGTAGATTTCATCAAACGGGACCTTTCAAATTTAACGTTAATATTCAATGTGGCTCTTACAATTCGGTGATCACTGCCTGTTTTCACCCTGTGAATCACAGAGACATCATTGAATATCCGTTTCTTGTTGGTCAAGATGAAATCAATCTCATTTCTCGTGGAACCGTTGGGACTCATCCAGGTCCATTTCCTGTTAGGCGGCTTCTGGAAAAAAGAATTCATCATGAAGAGTCCTTCTTTCTCCAGAAAATCGGCCAGCTTCTGTCCCCTGGGGTTCCGTTGCCCATATCCAAATTGCCCCACTCTCAACTCATCATCGTTTCTCATGCCTAGCTTTGCATTGAAGTCCCCCATAACAACAATAAAGTGAGTTTTGTTTGTATGTATGGCTCTACTGATGTCCTCATACATAGACTCTACTTCTTCATCTGGGTGTGAAGAGGTCGGCGCATATACCTGAACGACCTTCAGCAAATATCGCTTAGATATTCTGAGTATCAGGTACGCGACCCTGCTCGACACACTGTCGATATTGATAATGTTGTTGATGAGTGACTTGTGAACGAGAAACCCAACACCACCTTGGGACTGTTGGTCGCCCTCCCGGTAGTATAGTAGGTTACCAGACTTAAGGGATATCGTGTCCTCACCCTCTCTACGGACTTCTGATAACCCCAAAATGTACCAGTGTAATCTACTAATTTCTTCTTCCAGCTCAACAATCTTTTCGTCTGTCCTCAAAGTGCGGATGTTGTGTGTTACCAGGGCCAGTGGTCGTCGTAGGGTTTGGTAGCCGATCGTCTCCCGGGGATTCTTAGCACCGCTGGCCCCGCCGTTACCGTGACTGCTACCATAGCCAGGATTAGCGGGGCCGCCGGGGACTCGGGGCCTGGTTTTATGTTGTAAATTTATCATTAGGGGGTTGTTGCCATACTTACCACGCTTGGCAGGCGGGTTGGCGAGCGCAGTATAGGTATTGAAAACACGAAAAGACGCTGCTGCCCATCTTTCGGAGGTATCCCTTAGCAGACTCCTACTGCATCCACGGGCAAGAGCGGAGGGGCAACATTCTATTGCCGGCGCCCCACGGCAATCATATAATCACTTACCTTTGGTAAAATAAAAAAACAAAAACGGCTATTAAGACGGCGCTGAGACACCTTCACATTTCCGATATTTTTTTAGTAGGCCGCAGCGTGGACATAATCATACCCGTTGAGGGCCAATGGCGAACTGGTGGGGAACGTCGTTACAACTGTCATTATTGTGCATATCTTTGAGTGTTTTAGTGATGTGCCGTACTTCATAACGTTTTTCTGTTTTCAAATATTGGTACTGTATAAATGTGCCCCATGTATCTAAGTGCCCCCCCCCCCCCCTCCCCCTACCTAGTTGATATACCACCCATTTGCACACACCGTTCTGGTTCTACGTTCTTGATGCGTACAGCTGAGGTATGGAACGCTTTGCCGTCGCCTGTTTTTCCTAAAGAATACAATCCGGGCCTCTTTAAGGTAAGAGTGAATAGGTTTCTTCTAGATCTTCGTGCTTCATTTTAGACCACATCATCGCTTACCCATCAGGTGAGATTGTGGTCAAAAGAAGATATATTTAGTTTAAAAAAAAATCTGTTTTCAGAGTTCACAATATGGAAAAGTAGAAAAAAATACTTACACAAAAAAATTGTGCAAATAAGATAAACCGCTGCAAGAAAATAAAGGAAAGAAAAAACACATCCAGAAAAGAAAAAAACTACAAAAACACCACATGAACCCGACAGTAATAAGGCAGACAGCTGCAAGAAAATTGAAGAAAGAAAAAAACCTACAAAAATACCAACTATACTGAGAAACAATAATAAAAAGGGCAGAGGAAAGAACGAAGTTTTTTTTTTAATTTTATTTTATTTTATTAATTTGGGTTAGTGATAGGGTGGACTAGCGGCTATAGCAATTAACAAAAACGTAAATAATACTTGAAAACATTGTGTTTACTTGTATATGAGAAAATATAATACCTAATGACACCGCACATCAAAAGTAAAAGAACATAATACAAATTCAAATGCAGTGCATCATAGACAAGTATACGTGGACAGCATCACGACCTTCCAACAGTTAGCATTACCTTTATGCCTAGTGTTTTATTATATTAGGTACTTACCTACCTATTTGATTTTGTAATTCAGAATTGCAGATACTTACGTACTTCTTAAATACATTTTTAAAATTGTATCTATTATGAGTAAAATTTATTTTTGAACAGCCTGTACCTTGAAGTGGTAGTTGGAACAAAGCAGCACAAAACGCTTAATTTGCAATTTGTGCAATGTGCAGTGCAGTAATATTCTATGTCCATATTCATAAACTCGTTTGAGGCAAATTGTTCAACCTCCATTTTTAAACTGAAAAATACACAAAATGATATAACATTTTGGTTCCGAAGGAATAGCTTTTTATTTCAAAAATAATTATAAAACATATGAATAAGTAATTGATCATCTTATGCATGCGTCGCAAGTAAAAAACATAAAATCTTCTTGGTATAAAATTTGGATAATGGTCGGTTGGACAATCTAGCACTCAGGCGACGATAAATAAAAAAGAAAACGAGTTACAAAAACAGGAAAATACAATAATAAAATAAAAATTAACAATTAAAATACAATCAAGCAATGCACAAAAATATAACACTAAATTATTCAAATTAAATATAACTACAAATTTAACACGCATATACATGAAATTGAGCAGTTAGCGGTGCCTGTCTGCCTATAAAACCGTCAATTTCCGAAACGTAATAAGCAGCGAGCGCATCTATCAAAACTATTATTTTTACAATAAAGCCTACGCCACACTTGTACTAAATGAAACATTAAAAGCACTTTGCGATCTATTGTAGGTTTTCGAAGGGAGTTCAAATGTTTACTTTGAAAACTGACACTGGATTGCAAAGTGCCAAATGTTTGTGTTATGTATGTGTGTTTGTGCACTTTGCGCACATGTGTGGCGCCGATATTAGATGTAATTATGAGGATTCACCTAAGATCAG
The DNA here is from genome assembly GCA_918857605.2 of Philereme vetulata. Taxonomy (NCBI): domain Eukaryota; kingdom Metazoa; phylum Arthropoda; class Insecta; order Lepidoptera; family Geometridae; genus Philereme; species Philereme vetulata. The sequence goes on along the minus strand of OU975451.1, from coordinate 942,616 downwards.
ACTGAGAGTCTTCTGTGTTAGTGTATTATGTCTTCTGTACGTACTAGACATGAGTCCGCTATATCAAAACGTAGGTACCTAAAAACGGTTGACATGCTGTAACGTCTCGTATCGATATTGTAATTAACCGACAACCAATACTAAATATCTGTACGAAACACGCTAGCGAGTTAGCACTAACACACTAACGTAACGATACGAATACGTACGTTAACATTACCAAAATATCGAAACATAATCGGCAACTGAACAGGTTGATAGGTTGGTTTGGTTACTTTGGTTGGCACCTAACTTTAATAATTAGGGCATCCCTCTCTAACGCGTAAGCTTTCATGCAAAAACACGAGATGGAGCGAATATTGTTAGCTAGCGTAATTGGTACTTACTATGTACCGTTCACTACACTTTGACCTATCTAATTGCGTTTCCAATCGATCTTAATAATAGATTAATACGGTCGACTTTTAATTACAAATTTCTTTAAATTGATTTAGATTAGGCTGGTGTGTTAGTTGCACCGCGCAGCGCGTTTGTTTGTTTTAAATGTTATTTGCAATTTTGCAACTTTTGTGAATTGTCGTGAGTGATTGATTATATTTTGGAAAAAATATAAAGACCCTACTTGTGCTATTTAATTAGGTAGACATTGGTAAGGTACCTACTTACCTACTAACTTATGTCTATCTAATTAACTAGCAACTGAGTATTCACATACTTCTAAATAAATAGAGTAATAGAGTACCTACTTACCTAGTGGGTCAAAAATAAAGACTAAGTGTAAATATTAATTAATAGTGTAAAAATTTTGATGGTGTAGTGTAGGTATTTATGTTAGAATGTACCTACCTAGTGTAAAAATAAAGACTAAAGTATAAATATTATCATGCCTCGACAAAGCACAGTGTGGACTCATTTTGATAAAAAGGACAATATGTTTGCCATGTGTAAATACTGTAAACATAAATTATCCTATAAAACTTCAACTGGAAATTTTAATTCCCATTTAAAAAAATCTCACGCGTCAACTTATTTAGCTCAAAGGGTAGATGATACATATACAATTTAAAGACCCAAAAGGTGGAACAATTACCGTTCCTTAATGTCAACCTAAATTCTAAAAGATTTGACAAATAATGTAAATAATTAAAAAAAGATACAATAAAAAAAAAACAAAAAAAAAACAAAAACAATAATGTAAATAATCTAATTTTAAATCAATAGTTCGTAATTTTGTACATAAAATCATTGTAAATATGGCGATTTTTAAATGCGCCACAATTTTTTTGTTGGTAGGTAGGTATGAAGGTAGTTACTTGCCTACGTTCCTACTATTTATTTGCGCCTATGAAAAAATTGTGCTAGTCCTAAGCCTAGTAAAGCATGAAGGAAAATGCCCTACATAAATTAATTAGGTAGGTAATAAAATAAATTTATTCAATCCTCACTGGGGACAGCCAGCGCGGCCCAAACGCCAGTTCGCCAGATTCTACTTCGCGTTAGCGTATTCATACACATAACATAACCAAACAAGCTGCCAAATCAACCCAAAGTCACTGCTATAACACTAACGTAGCTATGGGCAACCAAGCATTCGTTGGTAAGTAAGGATCGATATCAGGTAATGGTTATCGATATTGAAACAAAATATCGATACAATATCCGCTAGCGAAAATAGTCAATAACGCCCATGTCTAGTACCTACTCTTCTTTGCGCAAATCACATCCAATGCTCTACCTCACCCCCTCCCACCCCCCTTAGTCCATTGAAAAGTTACATTTGGGGTTGCGTTTTTTAGAGGACTCAATTTTATTTTTTTGATGTGTAGGGGGGGTCAGTATAAAGTTAAAACCAAGTTTGTGGGGTCGCCACCCTTGTCCCGCGGCCGCCATCTTGAAAATAGGGGTTGAAATGGTTTTTACAATATATCTCTTAAACTATTTATCTGATTAAAAAAAAATTAACATTTTTTGTTGCAAATTAAATTCTCTACAACTTTGGTTCAGTAATTTTTTGTCGTAGAATTGTAATTAAAAAGTGAAAGTGTTCAGAAATTTGAGAAAAAAATGTATATTTTTTATATAACTTTTTTTTTATCATTTTACGAAAAAATTATAGCAGACCATTTTTGTAGATCGTTTTTTGAAGAACAACTTTTATATGCAACATTTTTTCATTAAGTCAATAGCTAAGGTTTTACAGCGCTCCGAAGTGAGTACTATTACTCAGTACTCTTAACTATACAATATATTATATGTGTGTACCTACTATTAATGTGTCATCAGTTACTGTTTTTTTTATTTTGTTATTATCAGTGATCGGACTAGGTAGAGCTATTTTGTGTACTTGCCATATGTAAGAATAATATGGATATTCCCAAAATCCCGGGATTTGCTTTTTAAGTAGAAAAATTATAAAAAGCTATTTACGCCTTAAGGAGTAATAAAAGAATACACTTCCTCTCCGACGGGCAAGTATAAGGACGGGTTTAAGGATAGTATACTAAATAGATAGAAACTTGATTCATTAAACCACATATATTTTTTTATGTATCAATTTCTTATATTCATACAAGACTCAACAATCATTTAACATTATCATTCTGTAGTTGTACAAGAACATATTACCATACAAATGATTTGTTCCTCAAAAAATTTAAATATACAAACAGAACAAGCTTTATGCATTTACAATAAAATCCTGATTAAATTGATCAACACGTTAAACAATAATTTACTTATTCAAACAAAAAATGTCATTCTTGGAGAATTTGAAGTAAAATTGTCAAAAAATGAAGTAAATGGTGAAATTTTCTCTACAAATTTGTTTACTAACATCCACAATTGTCGAACGCTCCTTTTCTTTTTACATCTAACACCCATTTATATGTAGAAAAGGAGCGTTCGACATCTGTGACTGAAGCTCAAGACGAACTAGACCAAGAAATTATCTATTTCTTGGTCTAGTTCGTCTTCAGCTTCAGTAGAAGACTGAGTACCTAAGTGACCTAAGTTAAAATATATTACCATTATGTTTTCTAAATTTTCTAATTTTAGTCTATTTCTTTTTACATCTAACACCCATTTATATGTAGAAAAGGAGCGTTCGACATCTGTGGATGTTAGTGGAACAAATTTATATGACAAAATTTCATCATTTACTTCATTTTTTGACAATTTTTCTTCAAATCCACTGAGGATATCAATGTCAGGATTCCTATCCAAAACTTTTTCAATTTTTATTTTTATTCTATTAGAATTACACTCATTTAAAGCAGCTCTGACTTGATCAAAAGCCAAAAATGAGTCGCTTATTGTTGAATTTCGTTTCTGCAACTCTTAAAGAAAGTAAAATAATCGTATAATGATTTTCTATATACACTAATTGATTCCGTAGATTCTCTTTTTCTAGAATATTTTTCGCATTTCGTATTGCCATTGATTCAAAGCTGTTTAATCGAGAAACAACATTCATTATTTCTTCATAATATTTTCTATACTTAATACGATGCAGCTTCAAGCAATTCCGGAGGATTAGTCGGAATCTAATGGAATATCCATATTAACATCAATGTTTGCGGTCAATGAACCTAAACAGCTCTACCTACTCCGATCACTGGTTATTATTTTTTTTTTATTATTAATTTTGCAATATTATTAATAATTAATTATTGACTCTTTTCCCCGCCACCCATGAGGTAGAGTCTGGAGGCGCGTTTTTTTTTACGTGGTATTCCTAATAGGCATAATCCACGGTGATTTTCTAAATAAGAACTACTCCGTCCTCAGTCTTTTCGATGGACCAGGCTGCGGCTCAGAATCTGATCGGCTTTCTGAATTAAATATCAGTGGGAGAACTAGAGAAGGAAGGGGTGTTAATGTCGGCGGTTCATCATCAAAGTAATTTTCATTTATTAATTCTGAGAGCCCCGTTACGTTGCTGCAAGTCTCTCCAGAACAATGGAAGCACACTGCAGAACATTTCAGTCCTACTTTTCGACATCCACACATCGCTCCACAGTTTCCTTTGCATTTGCAAAAGATCAATTTAGAAGCTCAAGGGGTGCTGGAGGTTTAGAGTTCTGCACTGGCATCAATAATTTTCCACATTTTTTCCAGTCCCAGTCTTCAGGATCATTATAATTACCAAGCCACGACTGGACCTGATGGTAGACTCGGAAAGTATGAAAGCGAGCTGTGTCTTGTGTTGGAGGAAGTGATGATATATTAAATGTACTTTTTGTTACTGCCTTGGCGAATTGTTTGTATCGTAGGCTGTCAAGAGAATTATCATCTTTATTACCACCGTATAAAGAGATAAAAAAAATTCTGAACATTTTCGCTTATAACTTTTTTATTTATAGTTCTACAACAAAAAGTTACTGGATCAAAGATGTAGAGAATTTAATTTGCAACAAAAAATGTTAACAATTTTTTTTATCAGATAAATAGTTTAAGGGGGCACGGGAGGGACAATCGCCCATACAACACATACTACCAAGATAATTTCTAATTGGAGCATATTTCTACCTTAATAAGGTATTATTTTAATTTGAATAGTAGGTATTTATCTAGGTTCCCAACCATATATTAGATCAAAATACTTACCTAAAATGAAATAGAAGCGTATCGCATTCTGCATGTTTTTACGTCATAAAAGACCTGTTTTCAACCTAATTGTTTCGTATTAAAAACAACAACATCTTACGTATCCTAGTCATGGGAACATAGATTATATCGTCTAGTTACAGAATAACAACACAATGAGAAAAATACAACAAGTTTTCAGTCATCATTTTTGGTATTACGGAACACGGTCAAAATCTAATCAAATTTAGAATCGTTCTATTGCTATCACTGTGGCTCTGTGTGGTTAAACTTCGTCACTAAACAGGGATAGCGATATTCAGGCCGAAGTTTTTGACGTGGACGAATTGAAGTTGCGCTCAGTGTTCGCCAGCGCGTTAAGAGATATATCGTAAAAACCATTTCAACCCCTACTTTCAAGATGGCGGCCGTGGGACAAGGGTGGCGACCCCACAAACTTGGTTTTAGCTTTACACTGACCCCCCCTACACATCAAAAAAATAAAATTGCGTCCTCTAAAAAACGCAAGGTAAGGCCTAAAAAATGTAACATTTCAATGGACTACCTGGCCTCTACCACACTTGTATTAACCCTTAACCACCTGACATACGTCTCACAGACGCGAGGAAATTAAAATCGGTAATATTTTGGCGCGCAAAGCAGGTATCAACTTGTACGTCCCTGTACCTTCTCACCACGTCCCTCAGTGCCGCGCAAACGCTCGTCGTGGTCGAAGGTGCGCGCGTTGGTCGCTGGTAAGTAAAAAACTGTTGTTGCCCGTCTGTGAGACGGATGGTAGGTGGTTGCGTGACTTTTTTGAAATTTTGTTTTTTTTATGTTTCAGTTTAAAATGGCTTCTAATTATAGTATTATTGAACGTTGGTTAGAGAAAGATCCGTCTGACGACGAAAACCTACCAAATGATGAAGGCAGCGACGTCGATGTGGACATTGGCTTACAGTACGCGTTGGAGGATAGTTACGAATCAAATCCTGAAGGCGAAGAACCAAATTCTGATGCGAATCATGGCACTATTGTATCTCAACCTCAAGTTTTACGTGCAGAGCAAGAATTTTCATCTGAAGATGAAGAACCTTTGTCACAAATGCGTTCGAGACCACGAAAAAAAAACTATTTTGGTAAGAATCGTTTTCGGTGGTCTTCTGCTCCACCATCATTACGCTCGAGAACATTACAGCGTAATATAGTTGAAGAAAGAGAAGGTATAAAGCCAGCATACCGGAATGAACTGAAGGCTTCCTCTTCACCACTGGATATTTGGGAGAAATTTTTCACAGACGAAATGCTTGAAAAAATAGTTCACAACACAAATAAGAAAATTCAAGAAATTAGGCCCAACTACCAAAAACCAACCTGTGCTCATGACATGGATCTTATGGAATTGAAAGCTTTTATAGGGCTTCTCTTCTATACAGCTATATTCAAAGAAAATCATGAACATTATACATCATGGTATAGTAATGACGGCACTGGACGGGAAATATATAGCTGCATCATAAGCAAAAATCGATTGGAAGTATTGCTGAAAACCCTACGGTTTGATGACTCCGAGACCAGATTAGCACGCAGAGAAAACGATCCTTCTGCACCTATTGCCGAGCTCTTTAACTCATTTATTGAACAATGCCAAGCTGTTTATGCGATTGGCAGCTATGCATGTATCGATGAAATGTTGCTGGCGTTTCGTGGAAGATGCAGGTTCAAAATGTATATGCCCAAGAAACCTGCCAAGTACGGCATAAAAATACAATGCCTCACAGATGCAAGATCGGGGTATCTTTTGAATGCCTATATTTACCTGGAAAAAGACTCTGATGGACTAAATTTACCAACAGAATCTCAGCGATTGAAAAAACCAACTCAAGCTGTACTGCGACTTATTTCTCCGATAGAAGGATCAAACAGGAATGTTACTACTGATAATTGGTATACTTCTGTTGAGCTTTTAGATGCACTGAAAGACAAACATCTAACCGTAGTGGGAACGTTGAGAAAAAACCAAAGAGAAATGCCTCAAGAATTCCTACCAGCCCGTCACCGACTTGTTGATTCAACGATCTTTGGTTTCACAAAAGATATAACTACATCATCTTACGTCCCAAAACCAAATAAAGCAGTGATCACCCTGTCGAGTATGCATCATATGCCAGACGTTGATGATGTTAGGAAGAAACCGGAAATCATACTTTTCTACAATCGAACCAAGATCGAAGTGGACCTGCTCGACCAAAGGTGTTCAAATTATACCACAGCCCGTCGAACGCGTAGGTGGCCATTAGCAGTATTTTACAGGTTGCTCGATATTTCGGCTTCAAACTGCTACGTAGTCAGTTTATCTTCTTAAGCCCACGGACAAAAGGTTGAGAGCAGGTTCAAATTTATGAAGAGACTAGCTGAACAGCTCACCAGACCGCATATGGAGCGTCGAGAAAACAACGTGAAGATTCAACGTAACATTCGAATCGCACTTCGGCGCATCCTTCACTGCGGCAATGACTCCGCCCCACCAGCTCTACCAGGTGGAAGCAGTTCCGAAGAAAGATTGGCTTCTAGAAAAAACTGCTCAACCTGCGACCCTAAAAAGAAACGCAGGACAGAATACATGTGTTTTGAGTGTAAAAAGCCAATTTGTATCGAATGCTCCCATAAGATGTGCATTCACTGTCGGGAAAATTTATAAGTTTGATGCCTTGCAATTTTGCAAAAGATGTGATTATAATGCGAAAGTGTTGATTTTATACGTCTTGTTAATTATTCTATTTTTATAAACAGAAAGAAAAAAATTCCTATCTCATGTGATTATTTTTATAGATCTCGTTTTATGAATAACTATTTTTTTAAGCTAGAATTAAGAGTTAATTTAAACAGATTAAGATTTTAAGAAAACATATTGAGTTTTCTGTGCCTTGTTTTCTTTAATAAATACTTTGATATGTATTTTGATAGATTTTCTTTCAAAAACCATACCTTTCACCCTTAGATTTTACGTACGCAGTTCTTTTCACTCGCCCGTCTGTGAGACGTATGGTAGGTGGTTGTGTGACAAGATTAGGTGGTAGGTGGTAGAGGGTTAATAGATTAATAATATTCATGTATTATTTATCAAGTAAATATATATGTTTTCACCTCTATCGCTGTTTATGAGTTTATGTATAAATTCGTAAACGGTTCCCACAATACAGGCCCCGAGCCTAGTGTGGGGCCGTTGGCAAATAACCAACCACTATTATAAATTATTATTGTATTTTATCTGTGTTTTGTTCAAATAAATAAATTGAATTGAAAGAAATATTTGTAGTGGTGTGGGTGGATATCAATTGGTGTTGGTGATAGATTTTGGTAAATAATTAATTAGACATTATTATAAAACACTGCTTGCTTGGTTTATTGATGCATAGTAAGAGTATTGTGCTATAAAAGCATGCTACTTAATTTAGTTACATGATAAGTATTTAGCTAGAAGTAATTAATATAAATAAATATTAATTTTAGTTATGTACATTAATTATCAAGGAGCCAATTTACCACAGGTGTCATTTTTATCAGCACAAGTACACAATGAGTCTGTACTATGTAGGTAGATAATAGATTTAAAAAAATACATGTCATACTAAACGATTAGGCGCAAGCTGATTAGTTTGAAGGAACTAATCAAGTCTAAATCAAATTTTTGGTTTCTTAGGCAATGAGCCAAATGCTGAAATAACAGTGCCTTTGGTACCCGTGATATTAGTTGTAAGCGGCTGCTGTAGCAGGCCTGGCTGCTTCATAGGCTTGCTGTTTGACACGGTGGGACCTGCCTGATCCCATTTTGATTTTCTCTTCTTCTCATCATCACTTTCAGATTTCTTTGCAACTCCAGTAATAAAGTCAATTTTGGATAATTTGTCTTTCTTTTCCTTTTCTCTTCTATCCATCTCTTGCTTCTGTGCCTTGGCCAGCTCATCATAATAGGACTCCTTCCCCCATCTCAATGGATCATAGATTTCAGGAGGATAATTTGTGTCTAATTCATTTATATCGCAGAACTGGATTAGTTTTTCATAAATACTAGGGTTTCTGAAGTTTTTTTTGTCTTGTATAATTTTGTTCATGTCTAAGCCTTCATTCAGCATTCTACTGTAGAACTTGGCAATAATATCCTGTAATTCTTTAGGGCATTTGCCTGATGGCTCAGGTGGTATTGACACTCCATCCTGAGAGTCATCAGGATCAGAGCGAGGGATAGCATCGTCCGTGTCGGTTTCCATAGAGAGACGCCTCATGTCATCCTGGTTCTCTGCATTGGGAGACAGCATGTCTTCGTCTGAGACTACAGTGTCATCCACGTACGAAACTAACCTTCTCTTCGGACTGGGAGGCGCTGAAGCTGCCTTACCGCTCTCTTCGACCTTTTTAGGGCTCGTAGGTTCTGACTGTGTTTCTTTGGGTTCGTCCTTTTCAGGAGTTTGGTCTTCCATTTCCTCTTCGCCTTCAGAATCCGTGTAGGTCGCGGTGAGCGATGCTAACGCTGAGTGAGAAGTCATATTTCTGGTACTATAATTAAATTACTGTTATAGTTAGTTGCACCAGATTTTGGCAGAAGTTTTAATGGTTATCTGCTTCATAGAAATCACAGAACACAAAATAGAAGTAAGCTAATCTCTGAAAAATAATGTCTAGAAAATGCGAAAGAAAACATTTCCAGCCAAACAAACAAAACAACCACAGACAACACAACCATCCACCCACGGTTGCCAACTTGGATCTGACCAGTGTTGCCAGCACCTCAATCAGAAAAAGGCCGGTAAGCCTTGTTGTAAAAGGTCGATTTTCTGCCCTAAAGGCAAAATTGAAATAAAAAAACCTTATTCAACTAAAAAATATATTTAAATGGTGCAAAGAACAAAAACTAGACACAAACAACTTCTTTACTCATATTATAATTTATATATTAGAATCTAGATACCCATATTTTGAGGATAACGGTTGCTAGATTTCTGGGATCCATATTTTTTCAAAACCGACAGAACGTTTTTATAGTATCACTACTTTGATGTGATTTGGCTTGTAAAAAACTCGAGTAGTATTAGAAAAGTAATTTTCTAAAAGTAATTTTGAAAGTAATTTCTAAAAGTAATTTTGAGTGCGTATTATGCGTTTATGCCATTCCCAATAAGTGCGTGAACACTGAGACTAAACTCATAAAAAAATATAAATTAAACTTTATAGCATAAACAAGTTAGAGGAGATTCGAATATTACAAATAAGTGAATTAGTATAAAATTCTCAGTCAATTCAACTTGTAAAAGCAACCAAAAAGTACCTAAAAAGTGTGGCTAGAGTATTAAGCTATAAAAAAAATAACTTTGTAGCTGTACTTCATCCAGAAATTGCTAGATCTAGCTACAAAGTAGCTAAGTTGGCATGAGTCAGTGCAACCAACTTGCCATATTTTGCCAAGGTCAAAGGCCCCAAGCGCAGTGCTGCCAACTCGGCTATGGAAAAACGCGCTGTTGCCTCTGGAAAGCGCTAAATTGCATCTCGTAAATAAAGCGCTAGAATCGGTGTCAAATTCAAACAAACATCACCACTATTTAAATTTATTTTATTTTTTTTATTTCATTTTTACGCTCAGCATTTTAGTCTTGATAGTTCCGTTTTACGCATACCACAGAATATTTAAAAGTAGGTGCCAATCTGCAACGAAAAATAAATTAACTACTTAGTGCGGTCATAGACGGGTGACATATTAAGGACGTGTATTTTCAAAAGTTATGAAAGAAATCAGATTTAGGTAAATAAAAGTAAAGTAAAGTATTGAAATTGAAGTTGAAAAGATATAAAAACCGCGCTAGATTTCGCGCTAGGCGCTATAACGCGCCATAGACCTAAACAGCGCTAGATCTGGCGCTGAACGCGCTAAGTTGGCAGCACTAGCACCAGGGTGACACTGACATTTACTATTTCATTCAGTAAAGTGTCAAAAAATAAGTTTTATTTTATCAATCGATTATGTATGACCGACCGGTCATATTCCGATATACATTACGTAGAACGGAATGCTATGCGCAAAGACGTCACTCACTTATGTCAAATCAATTTGACATTCTTTCTTGACGATTGGCGATTTTCGCGATTGAGAATGGAATGGGGTGTTGTGCTAAAATAAAACTGTTCATAAAAACAATCTAAATGAAGTTACGTCGTGTTATGAGATGATTTAGTGTAAGTTTTACGTTCCCGGCCCCGCTGCAAGAGGCGTTAACGAGTAACTATGGCGACGCAACCACGGGATTACACGGAGTTTCCACCCGAGATTATTCTGAAGCCCCTGGCACTGATCGGGCTGTCGGGGCTCGACGCCGTCAACAACGCAGTGCACAAGGAAATATGGGACGCTTTCTCCAACAACCGCCGAGCAGACCGCACGCCAGTGCGCTTCAAGCTGCTCAACAACACTTTCGAGTTCCCTGTCGTCAAACCGAAGAGAAACTCTTATGAGTGGTACATCCCGAAAGGTATAATGAAGAAGAACTGGATCCACAAGCGTATATCACTGATCCCGGCGGTGGTGGTGATATTCTACGATATGGATTGGAACGACGCGCAGTGGAATGAGAAAATTATCGAGTGCGCGAGCAAAGTGCAGTCGATCCGCGCAGCAGTGGAGGGGCACGCCACGCGCGTCGCCGTCGTTGTCATCCAGAGCCGCCTGGCGCCGCCCCCCTCAGAGTATCTTCTCGGCGCCGAGCGCGCTCAAGCCCTTTGCACCGCATGCGAGATACAATCCAAAGCCCTGTTTGTTTTACCACACAGTGACCACCTGATGGGCTATATAGTGCGTTTGGAAAACGCTTTCTATGATATAGCACAGAATTACTACCACCATGAAACTAAGAATATCAAGCAGCACAGAGACCACCTCAACAAAACCACCCACCAGTACCTCTTTGTGAGGCACCAGTTCAAGCTGGGCTATCTCAATGAGTTAAAACAGGACTTGAGCACTGCACACAAGCATTACCTGCATGCTTATAACAACTTACTGGAGACCAGGACTGTAGACACCAATATTCATGAGGTCAGGACGGTAGCTGGATACATCAACTATAAGCTGTGCAAGTTATTGTTTGCCCTCAATCTACCAAGAGATTCTATTGCTCAACTGAAATCTCACATTGAGAGGTACAAGAATAGGATTGGTTCTACTGAGTTGTTGTTTGAACACTATGCCTGGGTAGCCAGACAGTACAGTGCCTTTGGAGAGTTGTTTGATGATGCCATCCGAGCTGGTCTGCCAGCTATACAGTCCCAGCACCCAGGATTCTACTACCAGCATGCAGCTCAGTTTACAGTCAAGAGAAGACAAGCCATGAGATCTGTCTGTGCTGAGGCTCTTCAGTACCCACCAGCACCTGATCCGATGGATGGTATAGTAGAATTCTTTGGTCAGCGACCTTGGCGCCCTGGTCGACTCAGTGCAGATCCTCATGATCCTCAAAAAGAGCAGGCAGCTGTCCTAGCGCTTCAGTACAATGAGCGCATCTTCAATCACTCGGCTATGATCATCAGTTTCCTGGGCTGCGCTATTTCACAATTCAAAACATTCCACTCTCCCAGAATGAGAAAGCAGCTAGTTGTTGAAATGGCTAATGAGTACTTCTATTCAGCTGACTATGGCAAGGCCCTGACTCTTTTATCCCACATGCTCTGGGATTACAGAAGGGAGAAGTGGTGGTATCTAGCCTCACATGTCCTCAATAGAGCATTGCAGTGTGCCTACTTATCAGCTAAAATACAAGATTACATTCAGTTGTCCATGGAAGCCTTATACAAACACATACAAGTGCCAAACAATGATAAAGACAGAATACTAAGAAACATTATGTCAGTTCTGAATATGAACATCCCAAGTGCTGAGCCTGACCTGCCAGCTGCCTCTCAAGGCCGGGCACTGGAACTTTGGCAGGCTGCAATAGAGGAGGAACCTTTCACTGTCTCAGTGGACATGGCCAATATCTCAAGTTTCTTGGAAGTTAAACCCAAATTCAAGCAGCTGAAGTATAGGATGGATGAAATTATTGAAATAGAAATCTATGCTAGACTATGTTATGCCACTGCACTGAGAGTCAAAAAAAGCTTCCTCACAATTTCTAGTCACTCCGAGACTATTGAGATACCTATCACTGATGACGGAAATAGCAGCTTAACTTTAGAGGCAGGCAACGTCAAGAAGTTCCTGTGCCAGTTCAAATCAAATCCACATGACAATGGATCAGATTTGACCATAAAAAATATAGCATTTGTGCTGGATTCAGATAGGAAAAGAAAGATATACCTAAACTTTAAAATGGATGCAAATAAGACAACTGAACCCATTGTTCACCCAGAGTTGTTACATTTCATTATAAGCCCAAAGGCTGACTTTGAGTTTGATTGTATTGTGCCTTTAACTGTAGCCTCAATTACTTCGAGGGAATGTAGGATATCAATGGCTGTGGTCAATCAGAGTCCAGCTTTACAGGGAGAGTGGTTCCCAACAACATTTACTATTACAAATAGTGAAGACTATCCAGTGTATGATGTCAAAATCACATTGACCTTACTCAGTTCTCCCGATAACCCTAATCCAGAAACTGTAACCGAGCTCAGTCTGATAGAGGGTGTGTCACAAACACAACCACTGAAGCTAGAAGTGGCCAAAATTAGTTTGAAATCAAGCTTTTCCAGCATGTTTTATTTGAAAACAAACAGAACAGCCTCCACATCTGTCCAAATAAAGGTGTCCTATGTCATAGATCTTCCAGAGATTTCTAAATTAGAATGCGTGAAGGACTTCACAACAAAAATCACTGTAATCAAGCCATTTGAAGTGTCCACCAACTTCCTTGCTATGAACTTCAAGCCTATAACCAAATGTTTTGTAGATGACCCATACATAGTCATGCCCCAGATAAAAATCCTTAGTCCATGGGACCTTCTGATTGTAGATACCGATATAGAGCTAGTAGACTGTTTTCAGTACAGTGATGATGCCAAGCCGCCATCAAGCATCAGCAACCTTGAAGTTTCAGAGAAGAACATAGCATCAGATGCAATATGCATTCAGGCAAGAAATAAACCCAAGGATGTTCCTACAAGAGTGGGCTTGTACAATATTACATGGAGGAGGAAGAGTAACTTTGAGGGACAGTGTGTGATGAGCAGTACGGCCTTGTCAGGACTGCCCATAGATGACTGTCCGATAGCTGTACAAGTCAATTATCCTGAGGTAGTGGAGTTGTTGAGTTCAGTGCCTCTCAAGTGCACTCTGATTGGGAAGTCTAACTCGCCCATCAGATTGAGTCTCACGGTGGAGGGAACTGATGCCTACATGTTTTCCGGATACAAGAAAATGTCAATAACAGTGCCTCCTAATGATAAAGTAGAGCTCTGTTACAACATACACCCTCTCTTCCCCGGCAACACAACCCCTCCACGGTTAAAAGCTACAATTATTGGTAAAAGTTCCAGTCAAGAAGTAGTGAGTGAGATGTTTGAAAAAATCTTTCCAGAAAATATATTTGTTATGCCCAAGTACAATAAATGAATTTTACGAAATGTTAACATCAGATATACCTAATTAAAATTGTAAATAATTATGAACAAATGTGTAAGTTATTGTAGTAACCTTATAAATATTATTCAATAAATCCAATTACTTGTTCAGTTATCCTAGTTTATTATTTGAAATTTTATAAATTCCATAGTTAATAAGGGCTGTGGATTTGGTCAAATAAATAAAATAAAACAAGGAATTAAAGACTGAACACTCAGAATAACTTAGAAATTGTTTTAATATTATTTATTTAGAGTGTTAATGTAACCTATCCAAAGATACAAATAGTAATTTATTATTACTAGAAAATTAATCTTTACGCAGTTCAAACTTCTCTTCTTGGATTCCATTAGCAGTAATGATCAGTATGTAAATACAGTCTCCTGTGTAGATATCACGCTCTGCAGCACTGATGAACACATCCTTGAGTAGGGCCAAGGCCTTCTCTCTGGGCAGGGGGGCCTCTGTGACATTCTGCATGTTCTTCAACCCAATCTGATTGTCAAGCAGGGGTTGGAGTTGGGCGCCCGCGGAGCCACCGGCGCGGTAGTTAGAGCGCTCGCAGTGTCCAATAGGATCGTAGCTGTACACGCAGCCTTTACCATCAGCGTCGAGGCCAGCCAGCACGTTCGACACGTAGTACGGGAAGAAACGCTTGTAGTACAGCATGGTAGACAGCATCTGAGCCACTGCGGGCGTGGACATCGACTTATTATGCTCGTGTTCGTACATCTGCAGACGCGCCGATAGCAGCCGCGTCAAAGTCAACGTATCGCACCAACAACCTGTAGCCCCGAGCACAGTGCGTTCAGACAGCTTGAAAAGTTTCTTTTGCTCTCTCGTGTATATAGAAAAACCTGTGCTGAGCCGAGTATCAGCTCCAATCACGGCGTAGTCCTCACCGGCGATCGCGACGACGCTTCCGCCGTTGTCCGCGTAGGGCTCGAAGCGATGCTGTACTGCTCCGGGTACAGCATATTCGGGGAAATTTTGGTTTACACTCATCATCTTGATTATATAGTTACTAAAATTATATTTTACACTGGAAAATAGAAACAACAGCTCAGCATTAAATACCAAAATTACCGAATGACATGAATGTGCACTATTTTGACAAAAGTACAAGAATGAATCAAATGTCACTATCAATCAAACGAACATACAAACACATGTCATACAAAATAAAAAAAAAACAAAGACCGATGCTTTCCGAAAATTGTCTTTGTATTTACGACAAGTTTGATAATCATTTTTATATGTCAATGTCAGACTGTCTGCCAGCCTGGGTCAATCGTATTATTTAAACAGCGTTGCCAGAAGGTTGCTTTTGTTACCTCTTAGGTTACTCGACTGCAGGTTACTTCTTGGTTACTTTTCAAAATCATGGATTTGTTGATAATCATTTTTATATGTCAATGTCAGACTGCCTGCTGGCCTGGGCCAATCGTATTATTTAAGCAGCGTTGCCAGGTTGCTTTTGGTACCTCTTAGGTTACTCGACTGAAGGTTACTTCTTGGTTACTTTTCAAGATCATGGATTTGTGATTTTCTAGATTTATTTCATCACGTGAAACAGAACGCACTTTAGCCCTTTTTTCATCATCTGGGTTGTCTACAGCAAGGCTAGTTTATCTTCCTTGGTCGACAGCCTCTTCTTCAGTCTTCTTCTGACCCCTCGGCGTCACCGATCGACTTGAATTCGTTCGTAAGGTCGTGATACGTGGCATACATAGGTTGATTGGTTGTTTTTGAAGTAAAACTTCTTTACGTTTGACATGGGAAGTAAGCTGGTGAATGCGTAACGAGAGCGTTACGAAAAGTGTGAGCGCAAGAAATACATATATCTCAGTAAGTAGTTCGTTTGCGAATTTGCTAGCGTTACGCGAACGGTAATTTTTTGACTATTTTTCGTTATTTCATTTCGTTCTTGAACAATTTTATAAATTAGTATTTTCAAAAAGAAGCTTTACTTCAGTCGTGTAGTCTAAAGCACACTCGTTTTTTACGTAATTTCATTTTGTTCGTGAACAATTTTATAAATTAATATTTTGAAAAAAAGTTTTATGTTTTTAAGACAAAACGGGTCTTTTCGCGCACAAATTTATATCAAAATTATAATTTTGAGTCTCTCGTGACCACGGCCGATGTAACTTGGCTGAAACGTCGAGGTTAATCAAAATTGTAATTTTGATATAAATCTGTGCGCGGAAAGACCCGTTTTGTCTTAAAAACATGAGTATAGTTCGCGAAAATTTAAAAAAGTTTTACTTCAGTCTTCTGGTCTAAACCAAACTCGTGTTTTATATTTATATGTTGTTTATAAAAAAAATATGAAAATTTAAATAGAAGATCTATCAAATGTCAGACATCTCAAGCTCCAAAAACCATTGCGTGGCGAGGTATTTCTCGCGTTCTCACGCCAGAAATACCCCGCTACCTTTAGAATACGATTTATCAATATTTTTTTATGAAACATCTATTGAAATTTTATTATACTAAAATCTAGATCCAGGGATCCCCAAACTATTTTGGACAAGTGACCCCTTTTCCAAAATGAACTGTTACCTCAGACCCCCATGGCCAAATTACCTACTTTTAAGATCAACCCCCTTATTCATAATACCCCTTAAAACAGCTGAAACAGAGTGTTATTTTTCATTCTGACTTAGGTCAATAGAAGAAGACAGAGTGATAATTAGCAATGCTTTAAATTATTTACCAGACTATTATGAATAAGGGGGCCTATCTTTCGTTTTTTCCTATTGATACAAAATACCTAGGTACTAAGGTACCAATTGGAAAACTTTGCACTTGGTTAAGTGAGTAAAGTTGACTTCATCAAAATTTAACAAAATTAAAAGACATACAATTCAGTAAATATCAAGTTTAATTTATAATGATTATTACAAATTCAGTACTTAAAGAATCTTAAGTAGGTAGGAAATTATATTTAAAAAAGTATTAATTCGCAAAGAGAAAATAAAACATTCAGTGTGATGGATGAACCTGGTGACTATCTACCAATCTAGCTACATCCGGTTCAATATTGTTGAGTTGTAGCCTTAAATCTCCACGTTCGTTGATTTTCAAACGGTTTCTTTGTTTCGTCAAAATGTTTGTTACCACACTGAAGCTTTTTTCAACTAGGTATGATGATGGAAAAGCGATAAGGTATTTTTGAGCAATGTTCCACAATGTAGGATACTGTGTTTCAATGTTGCGTTGCAACCAGAACTTCTGATAGCCTTGGTTGAACTTCTGCTTAAGCTCTTCGTCTGTGCTGATGGTAATCAACTCTTCTTGCATTATCACATTGGCTTCTTCTATGGCTGTGTTATTGAACGGATTTATTATCCATTGAGGAATTTGTAAATTTAAAAGATCCTCAAACCTCTCCGTATAATCCTTGTGTAATGCGTCCAAGTGAGTGACATATAATAAAATGTCATCATCTTGAAGCATTTCTGGTAATTTAAACAAATGCGGAAACTGCGAATATTCTTTTCTGCCTAAATTTTGTTTATAAAGGATTAGTTTACCCACGAAGGCCGATATAATTGATTTTGTTTTAATCAAGTTAAGATCGTCACCCTGCAGCTGCAAATTAACTTTGTTGAATATTCCAAAGATATCAGTCAAGTAATAAATATCTGTTTTACAATTGTTCAGATTTTCTTTCAAATTCGGATCTTTTTCTTGTAAAAACTCCAACACAGATTAAAAAATGCCTGAAAATCTTTCTAAGCAAGAGTAAAGACTTCGTCGTTTTCCCCACATAGCTGAGCAAATAACCGAGAGTTCAAAGAATTGCTTCGAATCTTGTTGATAGCATTTATTACATATTGTAAAGACTTATGCAATCTAGGACTCAGCTTTTTTGCTACTAAATGCTGCCTGTGAATCACGCAGTGAATGACCAGTACATCAGGCAGTTGTCGCTTTAATTGAGCTATAAAATCACGATGACGACCAACCATAGACGGTGCACCATCAGTCGCAACAGAAACAATGTTTTTCCATGGAATAGCTTTGTCAGTAAAAAAATGTTCCACGGCCTGAAAAATCGATTCTCCTCTGGTATCAGTCTCTAAATATGTAGCAAAAAGCAGTTCGTGGCACATATTTTCATCTTTGATATATCGAACATATCCTAACAACAGAGCTTCATTGCCGAGTAATGTAGACTCGTCCAACTGGAGAGAGATTCTGTTGGTCTGTAAGAACTTGCATAAAATGTTTTCCACATCCCGTCCCATCTCGTCTATGCGTCTCTGAACGGTGTTATTGCTCAAAGGTATTCTCTTTAAAATATAATGTGCGGGTTTGTGCAATACATTGTTAAGGACCTCCGCAATGGCTGGTAAGATTAGCTGCTCTCCAATTGTGTGGGGTTTCCCCGACTTCGCTATTAGTAAAGATATATTATAGGACGCTCGTAAACCATCATCGTCTTTAATAGATGATGACGCAAACATCGATCTTATGGATGGTCTTTTGTCTAGTTTTTCTTTAAGTGCTTGAAAAAATGACAAGGGCTTACTTTTTTGCATGTACTCTTGATAAGTGGTCATCCATTTTTGAAGGCTTCATGGCATAGTTACTGAATACTTTTTCACATATGAGACACATCGGCAAGTGTTGATTTGATGGAGATGCAATAAATCCGAACTTCAAGTAGTCCAAACTGTATTGTCTGTTTTTTTTTCGTGTCCGCGATCATAAAACTCTCAGTAATCCTGCAAATAAAAAAATAAGAAACTACGTAAATAAAAAACAATAATAAACTGTTAAATTTATTGGTAATTTTTTACTATTGAAACAACTGAGGCAACTGCAAACTGTTGCAAACAATCTATACATAGCTCAACTGATCACTACCACACATTGTATGGCAATGCTGATGCGCTGTGCCGGATAAAAACTGTTTGGTACTTACCCTGTAAATTTTTCATAAACTGCAGATATTGTATGGTTACGCTATTAACTCGCGTAGGGAGCTCAGCATTTTGTAAATTCTTTTTCAATCACTTTACTTCACTTAATTTAGCTATGTTATAACTTTGTAATCTCTTGAAATAAATGAGTACCTACTTATATGAGTTATTATCGTTGAAGCTCCAACGAATTTCAAAACGCAAATGAACTTTCAACCTAAGTGCAAGCTCGTTAAATAGTAAAATATCGGGAACATGTTTGGACTTGCAACTTGATCATGAATTCGTTCGTATTTAATCGCATAAGCGTCAAATAGAGAGCAAGTCAAAACGCGCCTGATAGACGTACGCTCGAACTCATTATCTTGCACAAACTTGTCCACACTGACTTGCCGAGTTTTTCATCTTGTACGAACTTGAGACTTTACATTACTACAACAATGCTATTTCCTACAAAAATATTAATTATTCTTAGTACACGTAACACAACATAAACAATACAGTACCTACCTACCTATCTTGAAAGATTTAAATAAGAACTTGTGTTAATTAAATAGGGGTCGATTTTTAGACCTCGTCGACCCCCAAAATCAGTTTTCGTTTATGTCGACCCCTAGGAAACCGATATCGACCCCAAGGGGTCGATATCGACCACTTTGGGAATCCCTGATCTAGATAAAATGCGTACTGATCAGAACGTCTAATTTTTAAAACGTCTAAGAATTAAAATGTCTAAATGCCATGTCCAAAACGAAAAATGCCCAAGATTACTGCAGAAGAGCATTGTGATTTGGATTGGTTCTTTGGAAGGTGGAAAGTGCTTATCTTACTACAGTTCTTATCTCTATAATTAACAAAGAAAGTGTTCAGAAGCTGTTTGTTCTGTATCTCATTTGGTACGCTGTTTGGTGGCAATAAGGTAAACTTACGTTGTAACTTATGTGTTTCGATTGTGGCCACCTAAAATTTTGGTTTATTTTGATTGAAAACGTAGAACATACGAAGTTTCTGCTAGCTGGACTTAATTGTTTTGTTTTGTTGACGTTTTGATTGAATTTAAACATAAAAAATATAGTACGACTGTTCAGTTAGACACATAACTAAAAACTAGACAAAATTTTGCTCCTAAAAAAAAATAAATGGTTACCTACTTTTCATAATTAAAGGTTACTTTTGTATCTCTCTTAGGCAGGGCTGCCAGATGTACGATTTAAATCGTACTCCGACGATTTTTTGGCATTTTTACTCATGTACGATCTTTAGACCAAGATCATACAGAAAATGTACGATTTGTATATACCTGGCAACATTTCATAATGAAACGAATGTGCTCCATCGACAAGTATGAACTTTGGGAAGTTCCCCAACAACCTGATGCGTGCCTAGATCTTTTACTTGAATGAAGACCTTTGTGCAATCATATAAAGGCTATATTTGTTTGCATTTTTACGTAACTTATTATTTTTCTCTTTCAGTAATTATTGCAACTGGTCAAAACCCTGTTTTTCTCATCAGTCTCGCTCGATCTGTACCTACAGTCTAAGTAGTGATTATATCCTTTTTGGATCTGTATACTGTCTTGAGTGCATTTTTTGTGTTAATTCAATACGTTCAAGCAAGAATGAGCGGTGAAAGTGAACAAGAGCGACCTGCGAAAATTGTACGAAGTTTAAGCCAACAAAAGAAATGTTAAAAAATATGACCGCAGAAAATTTGTATAAGTCTAATATATAGTTCTAATGCATTTCCTTTATAAACTAAAATAATTTTAGTTATTTATAAAATGGCGCTATAAGACCATGAGACAGGGCAAACTCTAAAGGTTCCGACCTCAAAAAGACTCGAAACAGAGAATAGACGAGACTTTTGTGAAGAAAATATAAGAAAATTCTGCGCAAGCCTAGCAGCTTTATCTTTCTCTGAAGTGTTAGAAAAACAACTATTAATAAAGCGTTCACGTGTTTCCATGGCCTTTATTCTCTGATTTTTCAACTAATGCTTTCCAGTTCACAGCATTAAGATGAAACACAGAGGCAAAAAAGTGGATGGCTTACGAAGGGTCTAAAAAAGTCAAGCATACGGAAAATATGCTTGTATTTAAAACTGAGATTAGCAGGTTCAAATAAAAAAGTTCTTGAAAACAATTATAAGAGCTATAGTAAAGTTCTAAGGAAATGTATTTATAAGTCGCAACAGCTAAAACATCTCAGCTACATACAAAATAGTGGTAATACTTGTGAAGCACCTAGTCTCGTTTATGACATTCCAAGCAGGAATGTCAACGAGACTATAGGTGAGACACAATTAGTAATGAAATAGATAGTATCACTAGACACAAATTGTCATTTAAAGATCCACATGACATTAGTGAAATTTTTAATCAATATTTTATAGACATGACGAACAAGACTAATTTAAATTTTCACTCTACTGACATTAATTAACATTGACTCATGGAAGTATTATGTATGAAGTATTACTTCCATGCATTGACTCTAATTGTTCATCTATTTTGCAACACCAACTGATTCAAATGAGGTTCTATAGGTTAAAAAAAACCTAAAAATAAACAATTCAGTTGACATAGATGGCTTGATCACGAAAATAGTTAAACATAGTGCCCGCTACATCTATGGACCTCTGAGCCACATAATAAACATGTCGTTTGAAGAGGGTACTTTTCCCAATAAATTAAAATTATCCATTGTAAAACCGCTGTTTAAAAAAGGCGAAAGAACAGACCAGTGACCTTAAATCCTGTTATATCAAAAATATTTGAATAAATTATGCTTTACTCCAGAATTTTGTAACTACACATGGCATATTAAAAACAGAACAATTTGGATTCAGGAAAAATAGCACTACTTCCCTTGCCTGCTTCAACGTAGTAGCACTTCTTTTGGACATGTCCAAGGCTTCTGATTTTGTTGACCACTGAGCGGGGTGCTATACAAACTAGAAAAGTATGGCATCAAGGGTAAAGCAAATGGATGGTTGCAAAGTTATCTGGAAGACCGTCAACAATGTGTCGAGATAACAAAAATATTAAACAATCAAAAAGTTACTATGATTTCTAGCTTCAAAACGAACCGATTTGAAGTTCCACAATGGAGTGTTCTTGGCCCTTTTTTATATCTTTTGTATATTAATGACCTTCCTAGTATTAATATATACATAAAACAATATTATTTGCTGACGACACTACGATTATTCTCAGGGTCAAAATAAATTGACGTTCGAAAGGAAAATAAATTATGCACTTCATAATACTATTAGATGGTTGAATAATAATAATTTGCAAATGAATATAAAACACACGTTATACAATTCGGAACACATCGCGAAATTAAGGAAATTTTTAGTGTCAAACATGACAATAAACCTGAATTAGAAGAAGACGAAGATCGACACTTAAATTAAAAGGCACATATTCAGCATGTGCGCAACAAAATAAATAAGTTTGTGTATGCCATAAAAAGCCTCAGACTTCGTGTATCAGTAGAAGCGGCACTCAGCGCTTACCACGGTTATGTTTTATCAGCCCTCGGTTAAGGGATAGTTCTTTGGGGAAACTCGGTTGATGTCGAAAGAGCCTTTAAAACACAAAAAAAAATGCGTAAGAGCTATCTGTGGTGCATGGAGAGAGGATAGTTGCAGACCATTGTTTATGAGGTTTAATATTCTACCGTGCATCAGGGATGAATGTGTGTTTGTCAGGCAATATCCTCAATATTTTGGAAAGCATTCTGAAGTTATCACGGAACATGAGGCACAAGCATAGACTCTATGTGCCACCGTGTTAGCTTGAACTTGTTAAGCGGAATGCCTATTAATATTCCATACCATCTTCAATAAATTGCCAAATGGTTTCAAGGAATTGCCTTTTCTATTATTTAAAAGAAGACTTGGTTAATGGATAAGTGTTTTTATGACATGAATGAATATATAAAATAGAAATATTAATTTTAACATTATTATATATTGTATTTAGAGAATTTGACATTTTTAATATTTAAGTTATTATTTTGACATTATTATTATTGTTTTTTGTATCGATTTGTCAGGTTTGAAATTATGTATTAACATATATTTGTACTCAGACACTCAGAATATCTAAGCGATATTCGCTGAAGGTCGTTCAGGTATATGCGTCGACCTCTTCACACCCAGATGAAGAAGTAGAGTCTATGTATGAGGACATCAGTAGAGCTATACATACGAACAAAACTCACTTTATTGTTGTTATGGGGGACTTCAATGCAAAGCTAGGCATGAGAAGCGATGATGAGTTGAGAGTGGGGCAATTTGGATATGGGCAACGGAACCCCAGGGGACAGAGGCTGGCCGATTTTTTGGAGAAAGAAGGACTCTTTATGATGAATTCTTTTTTCCAGAAGCCGCCTCACAGGAAATGGACCTGGATGAGTCCCAACGGTTCCACGAGAAATGAGATTGATTTCATCTTGACCAACAAGAAACGGATATTCAATGATGTCTCTGTGATTCACAGGGTGAAAACCGGCAG
Organism: Philereme vetulata; assembly: GCA_918857605.2. Taxonomy (NCBI): domain Eukaryota; kingdom Metazoa; phylum Arthropoda; class Insecta; order Lepidoptera; family Geometridae; genus Philereme; species Philereme vetulata. The sequence continues at coordinate 918,972 of OU975451.1, read as the reverse complement.
TGATCACCGAATTGTTAGAGCCACATTGAATATGAACGTTAAACTTGAAAGGTCCCGTTTGATGAAATCTACGCTCCGACCCACTCGCGCACATATCCAAAACCTCGTGAGCTTTTATATCTCAATCCTTGTTTATGACCCCAACAACTCCATTTGACATAAATAACATTATCAAGTCACTGAGAAACGTTACTAGCACTGGCTATGATGGGATAAGTACAAAAATAATAAAACAAACAGTGGATTACATTTCACCAGTATTAAGTCATATTATTAATATTTCTATTGTTTCGGGAATATTTCCAGATAAATTGAAATACACCATCATCAAACCTCTATTTAAAAAGAATAACAGATATAGTATGAGCTGTTATAGGCCTATTGCACTCATTCCAGTATTCTCAAAGATTTTTGAAAGAGTAATTTATAATAGCTTATACAATTTTTTTGAGTGTAATAACCTATTCGCAGATCAACAGACAGGCTTTCGTAAACACAGATCGATTAATTTGGCCATATATAAGTTTCTTCAGACCGTAATGTGTAACTTAGACACAAGGAAACAAGTTTGTGCTTTGTATATAGACCTGACTAAAGCCTTTGATTACGTTGACCACACAATTTTATCGTCTAAGCTCGAATCTTACGGTGTAAGAGGTAATATTTTAGAATTGATCAAATCATATTTGAGAAATAGATGGCAAGCTACAGAAATAACACGTAAGTGCCTTAAATCAAAAAAAGAAAAGATATTTAAATCACAATATCGAGAAACTAGATATGGGGTACCCCAGGGAAGTGTTTTAGGGCCACTTCTTTTTATTATTTATATAAATGATCTCCCCAAAGCTGTTTCCGAGCAAATGGTACTATTTGCAGATGATAGCACAGTGATGTTTTCTGAGACGCATAAAACCCATTTAGAGGCGAAAATCAGCTTAACCTTGGACAAAATTACAGATGGTTAAAACAGAATAATTTAGTAATAAATCTTGACAAAACTCAGCTTATGACATTCTCTAATAATAATAGCAACAATTCTGACATTAATATTCAATATTTAGGACATAAAATCAATAATGTTGACACTATTAAATTTTTAGGATTGAATCTCGACCGTAATTTAAATTGGAAATCGCACGCTGACACTATATGTAAGAAACTTAGTAAATGTTCAAACGCATTGTACATGCTCGGTAAAAATGTTAACATGTCTGCCGTAATTACTGCCTATCACGGGTATGCCGAATCCATTTTAAGGTACGGGATTGTATTTTGGGGTAATTCTACGTTAATAGATAGGATATTTATTGCTCAAAAAAAATGCATCAGAGCGATATGTAAAATTCGTAAAACTGATAGCTGTAGACCATTTTTTGCTGAGATGAAAATACTGACGATGGCCAGTCTCTATATTTATGAGCTGGCGACCTTTGTAGTAACAAATATGGACCTTTTTATGAAACGTAACAGCAAACGCCACAATAATAAAATTTGTTTTCCTCGTAATAGTACTGCTCTTTATAACAAAAGTGTTATCTGTATGGCTGCCAGGATATATAACAAACTTCCAAAGTCTGTATTAGATGCTTCAAGTCTGAATGTATTCAAGGCAAATCTGAAAAAAATGCTTGTAGGAAAAGCTTATTATAGTTGTAAGGAATATTTAAATGACAAGGATCTTGTTTAATAATAATTAAGTATGGATAACTAATTTAATAATTTTGACATTGTTATTAAGTACAATTATAATGGAACCTAATAATTAAGCTCGACATTGCATGCGTAAATCGCTGAATATGGCTGCACTACTATGTAACACTAAACACCTTGTACCTACCCATATTACGCAATAAACTGATTTGATTTGATTTCAACTCGAACTTGCAAATCGCTTTGACTGTCTAGAAGTAGATGCATCAGTGGACAAGATCAATAACAGGTTCGTAGAAACCGTCCATACGGTGGAGTCCCAGTTCTTTAAGACCTCCCGTACCAATAGACCTCAGAAACTCTCTGATGACACCCTTAACCTCATGGCTGAACGACTTTCTTTGCAACTACAGTCTCCCAAATGATGCTCAGTCACATAGGCAGTTCAATAAAAAGATTTGGAAATCCTTGCGGCACGATATTCGTACCTTTAATACATCTCGTATTAAAGATACGATAGAGCGGAATAAAGGCTCCAAAGTGTTCGCGAAAGATAATTCTATTGGGCAGAGCCGCATGACGAAGCTGAAGAGGGAAGATGGCAGCATAACGTCAAGTATAGCGGATGTGTTAAGGGAAGTCGAAAGGTTCTATGGACGGCTCTACGATTCGGTCACTAAACCTGTTTGCAGTGCGGCCAACGACCCAAGAGCCAAACTGACTCGACATTATACCGAAGATATTCCGGACATCAGCCTGTATGAGATCAGGATAGCCTTGAAGCAGCTTAAGAACGACAAGGCGCCGGGTGAGGACGGAATCACTTCAGAGCTTCTGAAAGCGGGTGGATCACCGGTACTTAAAGTCCTTCAGAAGCTCTTTAATTCCGCCTTGCTTGAAGGTACGACGCCAAAAGCATGGAACGGGGGCGTGGTGGTTCTGTTCTTCAAGAAAGGTGACTACACCTTGCTTAAGAATTACAGACAGATCTCGCTTTTGAGCCATGTTTATAAGCGGTTTTCGAGGGTCATCGCGAACCGTCTCGAACGCAGGTTTGATGACTTCCAGCCTCCCGAACAAGCCGGGTTCCGTAAAGGCTACAGTACCATAGACCACATACATACGCTGCGGCAAGTCATACAGAAGACCGAAGAGTATAACTTGCCGCTATGTCTCGCGTTTGTGGACTATGAGAAAGCCTTCGATTCGATCGAAACATGGGCAGTGCTTGAGTCTCTCCAACGATGCCGTATTGACTATCGGTACATCGAAGTGTTGAAGTGTTTGTATAAAAACGCCACTATGTCAGTTCGAGTACACGAACAGAGCTCGAAGGCGAAGGCCTTTAAAAAGAGGCGTAAGACAGGGAGATGTCATCTCTCCGAAACTGTTTACGACCGCATTGGAAGATGCCTTCAAGCTTCTGGAATGGAAAGGACTGGGCATCAATATTAACGGCGAATACATCACTCACCTTCGGTTTGCAGGCGATATTGTGGTTATGGCAAAGTCGATGGAAGAGCTCAGCACGATGCTCGAAGGCCTCAATCGAGTCTCCCAACGGGTAGGACTTAAAATGAACATGGACAAGACGAAAATCATGTCGAATGTCCATGTCGTCCCTGCCCCAGTTATGGTTGAGAACTCGGCTCTTGAAGTTGTCGACGCGTATGTATACCTAGGACAAACAGTCCAATTAGGTAGGTCCAACTTCGAGAAAGAGGTCAATCGTCGAATCCAACTCGGATGGGGGCAGCGTTTGGGAAACTTCGCAACGTCTTTTCGTCCAACATACCTCAGTGCCTTAAGACGAAAGTCTTCAATCAGTGTGTGTTACCAGTGATGACATATGGAACCGAGACGTGGTCCTTCACTATTGGCCTTATGAATAAGCTCAGAGTCGCTCAACGAGCTATGGAGAGGGCTATGCTCGGGGTTTCTCTACGGGATCGAATCAGAAATGAGGAGATACGTAGGAGAACTCAAGTCACCGACATAGCCCGACGGATTAGCACGTTGAAGTGGCAATGGGCAGGCCATATAGCGCGCAGAACAGATGGCCGATGGGGCCGAAAGGTTCTCGAGTGAAGGCCACGGACCGGCAAGCGCAACGTAGGACGTCCACCCACAAGATGGGCAGACGACTTGGTAAGAACCGCAGGTCGGCGTTGGATGCAGGCCGCTTCTAACCGCAGTTCCTGGAGATCAATGAGGGAGGCCTTTGTCCAGCAGTGGACGTCCTACGGCTGATATGATGATGATATATTTGTAATCAATTTAATCGTAGAGTTTGACATTTTTAGTTTTATTGTTTTTATCTTAGAATTTCGCACGCCTCGATGAGGCAGAATGTAAATGAATCTTATTTTATAATTGTCATACGAACTATTGTACATACATTCATGCGAATAAATGGTTATCAATAAAAACTTTCTACTTCTAGGTTGTACGATCTTTTCATTTCGTTTCCTTTGAATACGATTTTTTTGCAGTTTGCGTACCATCACACCTTTTTTGTCATCTGGCAGCCCTGCTCTGGGGTTACTATTGACTAGAGCCTGCTGGCTACACTGATGATATGACGTGTGACGTGTACCTGTTTTGTACAAGACGAAGTTAGTTTTTATTGAAATTACAATTAAATCACCAAGTAACTTACAAAATGACTTCGTTAGCATCTGTTATTCCTAAATTGTACCAGGAATACACTACCAAGACATCAAAGAAGTTGAAAATCATCGATGCATATCTTCTGTACATTTTCATAACTGCGGTGATCCAATTTGTGTACTGCTGCCTTGTCGGCACTTTCCCGTTCAATTCCTTCTTGAGTGGCTTTATTTCTACAGTGAGCTCATTCGTTTTGGGTGGTAAGTTGTTATAAAGAAGCTATAGTTGTCGACTTCATATTAGATACATCCCAGCAGAAACATAACCTTGTATGTTGTTTCAGTTTGTTTGCGTTTGCAAGTAAATCCTGAGAACAAGAACGAATTCCTTGGACTAAGCCCGGAGCGTGGATTTGCTGACTTCATATTTGCACACCTTGTACTGCACATTGTTGTGATCAACTTCATAGGATAATTTAATGAATAATATTTGCATGCATTTATATCTTTAATTTAATATAATAAGAGAATATTTATAAATTTGTTTTATTGCATATTAGTACGTTATTTGGTTAAATGTTATTGTAAAGGTGGGAAAATGACTCCGATTAGTATAAAATATTCCATTCAGAAAGAATGCCATCTTAATGAGGAGGCCTAAACTCAATCTATTCTATATGGCTGATATCAAAGGTATAGGAAGTTAACATTGAAGTGTCCTACAGTGTCACAAAACTTGCCATGGCTTCAATCCCAATTCAGAATTTTCCCATTCAAACATAATGAGGCTGATTCCATACTGCTTCCCAGTTTTCAGTTCTTCATCAATAAGAATAATATGTATATTGAGTTCTTAAAAATGTTTGGTACTATTACTACTAATAGCATTACTCGTACCTACTAGCTGGCCCGCCCGCGGCTTCACATGTGTGGTTTGTCAATATAAATATTACCCTCCTGCGCAGTCAGATAAAAAGTAGCCTATACCATAATCTATCTATACACCAACTGTACATAGGGAGTGCATCTAAAGATTACTTCATAATTTTTTAACCCCTTTACCCACAAAGGGGTGATATTACAAAAAAGTTGAAACATATTTCTTACAGCTTAAATATGAATTTGCTGATCCCTAACTTGAGGAATTATGGATTGCCCATACAAACTTTCAAAACCTATTTCAAGATTATTTTTTTTGAGACTAAATATAGCCTATGCTTTCTTCAGGATATAATTTATCTCCTTGCCAAATTTCATTACAATCCGTTCAGCCATGTAGTTGTGAAAAGGTAGCAAACAGAGATGCTTTTGCATTTATATTAGTATGTATGAAATGTTAGCCTAAATTAGCATATGAAAATGACCAGGTGACAATTTGATGTGGCATGTAAGGCTATTATATTTGAGCAGAGCTCTGTTTCTCACACTAGGTCTCCGGTGATCCTGTGATGTGAGGTTACAGCGATTCGCTTCAGGCTCTCGACAAACAAAAATAACAAGTAACCATTTTGATTGGCTATGTGCATAAATTATAATCTAAATTACAAAATAGATTAAAGTACTTATACTTCGGCCGTTCAGAGAATGCGTTCCTGACACCTATCAGTTAGTCACGACCAGTGATGGGCACAACATAACACTGAGTTCGTTACCGTTCCTCCAAAATGAACCGCCGCGTTATTTTTAAGATTATTTTCGTTTTAAATTAGCGGAATCATTTAAAATTTATATTTTAGTTATTTAAGTGGAAAACAAAAAAGGGTAATATTAATATAATAAAATTGTTTTATTTATTCTTTGTTACAAAGTTACAATCTGTATTTCTATGCAATAAAGTACATTGAATTGAATGTGCGTACAGAATATTAATCAGACTCCAATTCGCTTGAGGAGGTGGTGTCTTCATCATCGTTTTCGTCTACATGTATAATTATATTATTATCAATAACAGAATCAATCATGATATCTCAGTCAAAATGTTCCACAATCAGATTTTTAGTCTTCTCAACAACCTTTGCCCAGTCATCTCTTGTGATTTTCCCGCAGGCTTCTTTTAATAGGGTCATCTTTTTCGTGCTGAATGGCGGGGAAGTATTGTGGCGGGCGGCGTAACCTTTTATTTGAGCCCAGATTAGCTCAATCGCGTTATATTGGCAATGATACGGTGGAATTCTTAGAACGCGATGACCGTACTCCAGAGCCAGTTCATCGATTTCGTATCGCACATTTGCCGCTTTATTTTCTTTAACTAATTTAATTAGCTCTGCTTTTAGCATCTGCATATTTGCGTCAATGCCTTTTGCTTGTAACCAAGCCACCATTTCTTCTTTTTTATTAGCCTGGGTAGGTGGTTTCTGTATTTGAACCGAGTGATAAGAGGCATTATCCATGAATATTATAGAAGGCTCTGGTAGGCTGGGCAAAAGCACGTTCTGGAACCACTCTTTAAATGTAGTGGCATTCATTTCCTCGTGGTAGTCATTTGTGGTTTTTGATTGAAATGCCAGTAACGCGTTCTCCACAAAGCCGTATTTTGCAGAACCTGCGTGGCATACTATCAGACGGGCCCCCTTACCCATTGGTACTTTCGACGTCGACGCTTGTGTATCATCCGTCCAAGAACGGGAAACCGTATGATTGGCGTTTAGCCATGTCTCGTCAATGAACACGACATTATCCCAGTTATCAATTTTTTTTGCTTCTCTCAAAAAACTTATCCGTTTTAAAATTATGTCGTATCGTTCTAATAAAATTTTTCTTTTGTCTGTTTTTTTATACGAAAAACCAATATCTTTTAAGATTTTGGTTAAAGCAGTTTTACTCCCGCTAAATAGTCCAGCTTCTCTTAACCCTTAAGCTGCGGCTCCATTGAGGCGGAGACGAGCGGAGCTGAGAGGAGCAGAGCTGTGAAAAGAGGTACGTGATTCCACTGAGGCGGAGACGAGCGGAGCTGAGTGGAGCAGAGCTGTGAAAAGAGGTAAGTGATTCCACTGAGGCGGAGACGAGCGGAGCGGTGTATAGCGAGCCGGGACGAGCAGTCGAGACCCAATACATTACAGTTAGTTAACTGATATCTGGAGAGTGCACACGTCATGTCGGTGCTAAGTAAAAAAAAAGCCGTTTAATATCTAACATTGCTAGAAGACGAAGAAATCGAAGCAATGAACATTGCTTTGATTGCCGCAAAATACTTGAGCTCCACTAAGAGAAACCATAGATTCTGGGTGAGAGAACACATAAAATATCATTCAACACAAGGGGAATTCGAAACTTTTTTTCAAACATGTGACGACGAAACATTTGAAAGTTCTTATAGAGTAACCAGGAAGACTTTTTATGAATTGCATAGCCTGATTGGACCTCATTTAAGGAAGAATGACACTAACTGCAGATTATCGATTAGAAGTGAAGAAAGGTTGGCGTTGTGTCTGAAGTAAGTGAATACTATTTAATTGTAAAAAAAAAAACATTTCAGAACTTGACTGTCCCCATGATATGCTTTTTTGAAATACTCCACGCTCTTACATACCTACATTGTTTCGGCCATTGTTGTTTTTTTATGGGATTGCATTTTCATTTTCAAATCTACATACTCATACCAAATTTCAAGTTACTCTGACATCTCGAAGTAGGTGAAAATCGACTTGTAAGTTCATGATGTGTAATACAAACCAACACATAAACAGCGTGACAGGTGAAACTGAATAAAACGCTTGTAATAATATTTATTAGTAATTATTTATTGTTACAGAATCATGACACAGACACACTTGATTTTGTTTATATTTAACGCAGTATAAAACCGAGCGGGAAAGTGTAAGTCAGGCTGGGGCATCTAGGTTTCTGTTTATGTTAGTATCGGGTGTAGCTGGTTCTTTATTTCGCAAAGTTTCCGTGTTTGAATAATTGGCCGAAGTATTTGAATCTGTACTTGTGCAGTATCCATAATTCGGAGCAGTCCACAAATGTTGATCATTTACTTCCTCGGCTTCCATAAGAGCGTTCATTGCGTTCCGTTTAACTTGGCGTTGCAAATAAGCCGGAAGTTTTTTCACACTCTTTGCCATTCCAAGAAAAAAATGATCTATTTCGTCAACGCTATCGGGTGCTGTCAAAATTTCTTTTATTTCAGCTCGTTCTTTCATCAATTGCTGGTGATTTTTTTTTAGTAGCTCAGTAATATCATCAGCTTTTCTTTTATTGGTAGTTGTTGAAGAAGCGTGGGATGAATGAGATGGCGAAGGAGCAGCATTTTGTGTTGTCGAATTTTGAGAGTTATCAGTTGTAGGTTCTGACAGAATACTTTCTATATCTGATAGCAGCTCTTCTTGTGATCTCGAGTTATTTTCTGTACTGGAACCTGCGGACATTCGTGTATCGTCAGTGCCTGGGCTCCTGATTTCTTGTTGCTCGTAGTTCGTCGTTCGGTCTCTATTACACATATACGGCAGTAAAAACTTCATTTGTTTTTGATACTTCCATAATTTTTTTTGTTTTGTTGCCTGACCACTTCTAGTACAATTTTGTCTTTTTATGGCGTCGCGGTGGTTGTCGCGTAATTTTTTCCACTTTGCTTTAGCTGTGGTAACTGAAAGAAAAGAAAATCAAGCTTTATTTTGTGAAAGTAATATAGTAAAATATATTTACAGATATTTAGCGACTGGCAGCAAGTTTTCAACCATTGCAGAAAATTTTAGAATTGGAAAAAGTACTGTATCAAAGATTATTCCAGAAGTTTGTGATTGCATTTGGAAGGTGCTGCAGCCGTTATACATGCCAGTACCAAATAAAGATGATTGGTATAGAATAGCAAAAGATTTTGCAGACTTGTGGCAATTCAAGAATTGTGCTGGTGCGCTGGACGGCAAACATGTGTACATTAATGCACCAAAAAATTCAGGGTCTTCATTTTTTAATTATAAACACAGATTTTCAATCGTTTTAATGTGTGTAGCCGACGCTAGAAGGAAAATAATAATGGCAGATATTGGGTCTATGGGGAGGTTCAGTGATGGAGGAATATTCTCTGATAGCGAATTTGGAAGGCGACTACAAAACAATGCTTTAGATTTACCACCACCTGAACCACTAACTCAAGATGGAGAACCAGTACCATTCGTATTTATTGGGGACGAAGCTTTTCCCTTGTCTTATAATTTAATGCGTCCATATCCTAGAGATCAATTGAATGCAAGCAAAAGAATATTTAATTACAGGCTATCAAGAGCTCGTCGTATTGTAGAGGCGACATTCGGTGTGTTGAAAAGGAAATGGTATGTGTATCATAGAGAATTTGAATGCCAAGTCGATACTGTCGATAAAATTGTTAAAGCAACATGCATTTTACATAATTATTTGATTGAAAACCAGCCAAACTTTTTAAATGAAATAAATGCAGATGCGGTACCAAGAGACGAGAGGGATAGCAATACATTGACGATAACAAATAATGCAAGTACAAGGGAAATTTACCGGATCCGAGATATATTTTGTGATTACTTCAACAACGAGGGTAAAGTCCCGTGGCAGGAGACCCGTATTTTGCGACGCCTGAGCATTTTATAATTTAAATAAATACGTATTGTACTTACCATTCTGAATACTTGTTTCATTCGCCACTATCTGCCATGCCGCATCCTTCGTCTCATTACACTTGTAAGTAGTAAGTTGAGTGTTCCACAAACATGGGTACTTTTTGACATTTTCAATGAACAATTCGTCACCCATTGTAGCGTACGCAGTTGTGTAGTATCGGTGACGCTAGCGGTCCAACTGACTATGCGGACTGCGGCTCGAAACCGATTCGAATCCCGCCCCTCCACTCTGCTTCGCCCCTCTCTGGGCCCTTGATTGTCGATTTCTACCACGTCACTTCGCCGCTCATCTCCGCTTGACTATTTCCATTGAATCGGAGCGGAGACGAGATGTGGATTTCATGTAATATGATTGGTCGATCCCCACACGTCTCCTCTCCGCTCCGCTCGTCTCCGCTTGACTGTTTCCATTGAAGCGGAGCGGAGACGAGATGTGGATTTCATGTAATATGATTGGTCGATCCCCACACGTCTCCTCTCCACTCCGCTCGTCTCCGCTTGACTGTTTCCATTGAAGCGGAGCGGAGACGAGATGTGGATTTCATGTAATATGATTGGTCGATCCCCACACGTCTCCTCTCCGCTCCGCTCGTCTCCGCTTGACTGTTTCCATTGAAGCAGAGCGGAGACGAGATGTGGATTTCATGTAATATGATTGGTCGATCCCCACACGTCTCCTCTCAGCTCCGCTCGTCTCCGCTTCAATGGAGCCGCAGCCTTAATAGGGCACAGGACAATAGTTTACCACCTCAGCTTTTTGACCATAGATCACAAGTCGTTCTTAACGCACCTGCTCTTATTCATTATTTATAGTGTGTGGACACCCTATAAACTTTTATTAGTACTGGCAATTACGCTTACTGTGAAAGTTTGCGAACTACAATCATTTGAAAAAAAAAAACAAACAATCTTGAAAATCGAAAGTGTTTTGTGCAAATAAATTAAAACTTTGTTCTATTAAGATTCCGGTAAGTGGTTTTATGATATTTGGTAAGATAATTGATTATATTACCCTGCATGTCTCGTAGAACAAGTTTTGAAATTCAACTAGTAGTTATTGAAAAATCGTCGTAAACACGGTGGTAACATTCTTACCATTGCCCGGTTAGATCAACTTAGTAGTTTTTGGTGGTAATATTGTTACCTTTACCCATTAGCGTGAATCTCCCATTTCAGGAGAATGTCGAAGAAAAAGAAGATAACTGAGAGTATTATCACCAGTATTCTAGAAGATGATCTCTCCGCTATTGAAAGTAGCGACGAAAGTGTCTCGGAAGAACCACTTTTGGGCGATTGCGTACTAGATTACGACGATGAGGTTTCGAGAGGCCTTTCAAGAATATTTGGTGAAGATCCTGAGTTGGAGACGAGAGAATTAGATTATTATCAAGACCCTCCTGGGCCACGTGTTTCGGTAGAATATCTAGAAAGCGTTGAACCAGTGATTGAAGAATCGGTGAGGGAAGGAAGTACTCGAAATGAATATGTCAGGGACGTTTTTTTTGGCGCTCATTCTGAACCAAACCCGACTACAGCTCAGCCTAACTCATCGCAGCCTGATGAATCTACGAGTACAGACATCGTTAGTAGGCCTATTCGTGTGGCACAAAACTGGTCAGATAAGGTTCCAAAGCATACCATACCAAAATTTGATAAACGGCTGACTGTAAACATGCGCTTCACTCATAAAACACCGCCTATAGAATTTTTCGACAGTTACTTTCCTCATGATCTCGTAGAGTTGCTGGTAGACCAAACGAACATTTATGCAGCACAGAGGCAAACGCTTCACTGGAGTCCAACATTTGTAGCTGAAATGCGTGCATATCTTGGTGTTTTGATACTAATGGGCCTTCACCCCTTACCTGATGTCAACCTGTATTGGTCAACTGATACTTTTTATAGAAATCCAGAGATTGCCCAAACATTCACTCAGAAGAGATTCAAAAAACTGACTGAAAACATTCATTTGAATGATAATACCAAAGAACCTGCAAGAGATACGCCAGCTCATGATAGGCTTTATAAAATACGTCCTATGATAACAAAACTAAACGAAGTATTCCAGACTCAGTGTTCTCAATCAAGTACCCAATCGGTGGACGAAAGCATGGTAAAATTCAAGGGGAGAAGCACCCTAAAACAATACATGCCTAAAAAACCTATAAAAAGGGGTTATAAGGTATGGGCTCGGTGTGATGCTAAGACCGGATACATTTATGTGTTCGATATCTATATCGGGAAAGCAGACGAAAATGCATCAAGTGAGGAAGGCTTAGGATATAATGTGATAATGAAACTATGTGAAGGTGTGCCACGCAACACACTTGTAGCTTTCGATAACTTCTTCACTGGCATTCCTCTGATGAATGATTTGCTGATAAAGAAAGGAATATATGCTGTCGGTACCGTACGTTTGAACCGAAAAGGCTTACCAGAAAAGTTATTGCCTAAAAATAAAATCAAGAAGGAAAAACTTGCAAAGCACGAGTTCATGTATAAAAGCAAAGCTCCAGTTTCTGCAATACAGTGGATGGATACTCAACTGGTGAATATTTTGACAACGGCACACAACCCAAAATCTGTGTCTACGGTCAAGCGAACACAGAAGGATGGTTCCAAAAAAGATATTACTATCCCCACTGCTATCGCAGAATATACTGTGAATATGGGGGGAGTGGATCATTTTGATCACTTCCGTGCCTCATACCCAATCGGCCGAAAATCGAGACGCAACTGGTTGCGCCTATTTTATTTCATGTTTGATGCAGCTATCATCAACGCGTACATATCGTATATACAAATTCACAAGCAAAAGGTTCATACACATAGAGATTACAGGCTTCGTTTGGCTCGCAGCCTAATAGATGGATTCACAGGCAAAAAACGTACCACTAATATTATTTTCAGGAACAAGCAAGGTGGGAATTTCGGAGTACCCGTTGAAATCAGACGCTCTTCTGTGCCGCACTACCCAGAATGCCAAAGGAAATTTACTAGATGCCGATTTTGCAGCACGAAAAATACTCAAAAACGATCAAGGATCATTTGCGATGTCTGCAAAGTGGCCTTATGTGCTACACCATGCTTTAAAAGCTTCCATATTGCCCCAGAAGAAGGAGAAGCTATGGACTGTAGCAGCTCTACCTTATCGGGCTAAGGTCAAATAGTTGCCACCTGCCCGTAAACGTAAACGGGCAGTGGTAAAATGATTACCACCGAAATTTCGCGTACTTGTGATTATATTTTTTTAAACTTTCATGGATAATGTTAAAAAGGGTCCTAATAAGCATATAAATAATAATACAAAACCTGTTTTTTAATATTTTTTACCTCTGCCCTATTAAGGGTTAACGATGCCAAAAGCTTCTTCCTGTTGAGATATTCATTTCTGGAATAGTAACCATACATATGATTTCTGATTGCATCGGCGTCAAAGGTGTCAATATCTGTCACGGGTTTAGTTCTACGTTTCTTCTTCGGAGTACGTAAAATATTATCTTCCATGCCAGTAGAGCCGAACTTTTCTGTATTAATATTTGTTATCGTTCGTTTGCTAACTCCAAGCGCCTGAGAGACGCGTTCTTGTACTTGTTCGACAGGTACCAGGGAACCGCCATTTTGCCGCTCCCGCTCAAAGTAATCTTGCAGCTTGATGATTAACTCACGGGCTCCACTTTTCAATGTTTGTCCACGTTTAGGCATTATTATGCACCAAAAGTCACAAAAACACAATCGAAGTCCGATTTAGCGCCGATCTCAGTTTGAAAAGCAGAAACAGTCCATTAAACGAAAGCCGGGTAATCAAATAAAAACAGATCGAAAACACTTGAAGAACGTGGTCTATGCGCACGAAACGACAACAGACGACTGTTTTAGCGTCACAAAATGGCGGCCCATAACGCCATTTGGGGTTACCATTTTCAACCTAAATATAAAAATGCTACTTTCTTTCGCGCGTTCGGTTTGGTCGTAGTTTTATTTTTATATTTAATACAAGTTATCTTATAGTCCATTATTTTCAAATTCTTAAAAAGAAAAACAAAACGTATTATTTTATAAAGTATAACTGTATAAGAACAGATTACGATACTATTATTGCCTGTTATTGTTAGCACAGCACTACAAATATAAAGCGCTGACATAACCTTGTAATAGCGCAGTTTAGATTTAGAAAAATATTGTTTACCAAGTTATTTGACACTCAGTTTGGCACAAAATTATAACATTAATTGATTATTGATATAATGATGTTGTTTTAATGCTCATCAATTGTTAAAACGGTAAACAACCAGCAATAATATTTTTATCGTAACTGCAACGCCATTACAAAGTTACGTCGTCAGTTCAATCGCGACGTGTCAGGAACGCATTCTCTGAACGGCCGTACTTTAATAATAATAATGAAAGTAAGGAGTGTGTAAGGTGATGTTGGTTCTGTACTCTAGTGTCAGTACTTTAGTTGATAGTCTGGTTGGTACACAAAGATCTACTGCCACCCAGTGTGCCTGGTTGGCTCGTAGGTTTTTTTTTACCTAACTTACTATTACACCATATTTAGGTAAATAGGTTTATTGAGATTGGTAGCAGAAGCACATAAAAATCAGACTGACTTATATACAACTACCCTCTACTTAGTCAAACTTATCTGACAAGGTTTAACAAGTATCCACGTTTAGATACAACACTTAGGAAACTATTGCTAAAGGGTATTGACAAATAGTTTGCTGCTTTGTACCAGCCAGACTATTGAAACCGAAAAGTAACAGTAGTTCGGTCAATTGAACTACTGGCACTAGAGGGCTTCTTTATATGGAACTAGATTTGCCTTGATTGGGCCACTTCAGGAAACTGTACTGTACATTGTTTCATGATGCAGTAGGAGACTCGTCAACTGTCCTCAGTGGGTAAATCAAATCAAAGAAAGTTGTTGCTTGGAGTTACGATTTATTTTGACTAGTCATGAATCAATTAAAATTGGAAAACGAAGTAAAATACATAAAAAGCATTCAAATAAATTAAAATAAAATAAGTACTTGTTTACCTCATGTCATACATCAAAGTACTTTTAAATTATGATTATGATCTATAAAGTTTTTATTATTTACCCATTCGTAACAAAAATGGGAGTAAGCTTCGTTGATAAAAGTAATGTGTATCCAGTATCTTTCTATATAACAAATAAAAAAGGTATATACGCGATAAATACGCGTTTAAATCAGTATTTACAGTATCTTCTTTTTCAACCACATTTTTATTAAGAGGCCGGTATCACTTACTGCAGTCTACAGATAAAATAGTAAATTAAAAACTGCAAAAGAGTAGGCAGACTTGCTTCTTGTGCCCATTCTAAGTAAAATAGTACGCAGACCGGCTTCTTGTACCCAATCTAAGCAAACGAGTAGGCAGACCTGCTTCTTGTACCCATTCTAAGCAAAAGAGTAGGCAGACCTGCTTCTTGTACCCAATTTAAGCAAAAGAGTAGGCAGACCTGCTTCTTGTACCCATTCTAAGCAAAAGAGTAGGCAGACCTGCTTCTTGTACCCATTCTAAGCAAAAGAGTAGGCAGACCTGCTTCTTGTACCCAATTTAAGCAAAAGAGTAGGCAGACCTGCTTCTTGTAACCATTCTAAGCAAAAGAGTAGGCAGACCTGCTTCTTGTACCCATTCTAAGCAAAAGAGTAGGCAGACCTGCTTCTTGTACCCATTCTAAGCAAAAGAGTAGGCAGACCTGCTTCTTGTACCCATTCTAAGCAAAAGAGTAGGCAGACCTGCTTCTTGTACCCATTCTAAGCAAAAGAGTAGGCAGACCGGCTTCTTGTACCCATTCTAAGCAAAAGAGTAGGCAGACCTGCTTCTTGTACCCATTCTAAGCAAAAGAGTAGGCAGACCTGCTTCTTGTACCCATTCTAAGCAAAAGAGTAGGCAGACCTGCTTCTTGTACCCATTCTAAGCAAAAGAGTAGGCAGACCGGCTTCTTGTACTCAATCTAAGCAAAAGAGTAGGCAGACCGGCTTCTTGTACCCAATCTAAGCAAAAGAGTAGGCAGACCTGCTTCTTGTACCCAATCTAAGCAAAAGAGTAAGCAGACCTGCTTCTTGTACCCAATCTAAGCAAAAGAGTAGGCAGACCTGCTTCTTGTACCCATTCTAAGCAAAAAAGTAGGCAGACCTGCTTCTTGTACCCATTCTAAGCAAAAGAGTAGGCAGACCTGCTTCTTGTACCCATTCTAAGCAAAAGAGTAGGCAGACCTGCTTCTTGTACCCATTCTAAGCAAAAGAGTAGGCAGACCGGCTTCTTGTACTCAATCTAAGCAAAAGAGTAGGCAGACCGGCTTCTTGTACCCAATCTAAGCAAAAGAGTAGGCAGACCTGCTTCTTGTACCCAATCTAAGCAAAAGAGTAGGCAGACCTGCTTCTTGTACCCAATCTAAGCAAAAGAGTAGGCAGACCTGCTTCTTGTACCCAATCTAAGCAAAAGAGTAGGCAGACCTGCTTCTTGTACCCAATCTAAGCAAAAGAGTAGGCAGACCTGCTTCTTGTACCCAATCTAAGCAAAAGAGTAGGCAGACCTGCTTCTTGTACCCAATCTAAGCAAAAGAGTAGGCAGACCGGCTTCTTGTACCCAATCTAAGCCACATTAAATAATTCAGCCTACTCCATAACTTAATACTCTAATTTGTCATAAATGATTTACTTATATTGTAAATTATTTTATTTCTAGTCAACAAAGTAAGGCTAAACTATTTAATAAATGCCTAATAGAAGGATTCTAATCATGTTATTGCAAGATTTCATTAGACAAAATTGAGAAACTTAGCAGTGGGGCCTGATTCACGTATTGACAAGCAATCCATGAGTGCACTAAGTATGGTATCACATTTTGTCGGTAAAACATGCGTTACTGGCTAAGCAATAGATAAATGAATACAACTCAGTAACTAGTTTTCTCCGCAGTAACTAGTTCGATTGAATGCAACCACATCAAAAACATTATAATTTTCGTTTTTTTTTTGCGTCACTCCCCCAAAGCAACGGATAGCGTAACGATGGGTTAAGATAGTGTTATGCTAGAAGCTTATGCCATCTGTTGCTTAAAGGAAGTGGCTCTTAACAATTTCATATTTAAGTAATAAAATACATAGAAAAATACATCTTATTTTTTTTAAACATGTCCACAGCGCAACTTTATTCGCCAAGTTCTAAAATAAATCTACATTTTAACCTACTAGTCAACTAATTTCATTGCAAATACTAACTAGATTTTATTCCATCTAATTTCAAAATTAAATAATTTATCACAATTTTATGCTAGGTAGCTTCTTCTTTGTTTCTAATATTTACAATATTTATTATGTCACTAACAATTTTTGTATAATGTAACGACTTCAACAGAATAACAAAAAACTATACATCTGTACATCACTGGATAGTTAAATTTTGTATTGTCATTTATTTGTATATCACCTTTACATCCGTAATTACATCTCATTAAGTTTAATTTTTCAATGATAGAACTCTGATGAAAATTGCATGCGATAAACGCTGATTATGGATAAACTCAAACTGTAACATTAACCACCTGTCACTAACCCATATTCGCGATAAATGAATTCATTGATTTTGTGTCTAAAATATGCAAAAGGGCCCTTTCTTAACGCAACCACGTAACCATTTCCATCTACGTCTGTGCTACCGTACTTCTACGATGGAACATAAGTATTTACGAGCCATCTAGAAAAAAAACCTTTAACGTAGAAACTTAGACAAGTTCTTTTAATTCTGTGCTTGAGATAATGGATATTAGTTCAGTAAGGCTATTGTAGCTATTCGTAAGTCTCTATATCACAAAACAGTCTATTTATTTCGATTTTAACCACTTCATTAAATTACTTTTTAATTTATAACCCAGGTTAGATACTAACTAACTTGTAAGTAACTTGTGGGTTTTCAACGAACGACCGATAAAGGGATCGGCCTTTAGGACTCTGCTAAAAAGCGGTTATCGTCATAGTGGAGATTGTGGAAACGTCAAAATATAATGATCGAGAAACCAGCCAACACACAGCGTATTTTCCGCATTATGACAATCCCGGCTGTGAATGTTGTCAGCTCTGCGCATCGGTGGGGGGGAGCTGGGCCAAGTAGCGCGCGCGCGCGGCGGCGAGCAGCCGCTGCTTGCGGCGTTGCAAGCTCGCCTCGCGCGCCGCTGCACTCGCGCAGAACCGCGTCTCCGCCCTGCAAGTACACATATACCGCAACTCACTTACCTACTCTTCAAAACACCTACTTACAAATATAATGCCAATTTATATTACATAGTACTTTCGCGATCACTGTTCATAATTTACATTACATTTTAAAATTTCAACATATTAATTGCACAAAACACAGGTAAATTGTAAGACATTGAACGCCTCGGGGTGTAGGGGTAGGTCGCCAATGAGATGGACCAAATCAACGCAGCACTGGACGTGCGGCGGCACCTGCACAAGTGCACCAGCAAGCGACGCACAGTGAATCGTCTAGAACATGGTAGCTGGACAAAATTATTTTATGGGTTCACATGATCGCTACAGCCATAATAACATATACTGAATCATTTTTTTTGCGTTATGTGGTAAAATAAAAAAACTTAGTACGAAATAAAAATTTATTGAAAATAGAAGTCTAGAAGAATACATATTAACGAAATAATTTAAATTATATATCTACACAATTTAAAAAACTTAACTTAAATTACTTAACATAACATAACATATCATCACGCCTTATTCCCCGAAGGGGTGGCAGAGGTGTATTACTACACCCACTTTAAATTACTTAACTATAATAATATCTACTATTATAATAAATTACAAATAGAAATCGTCAGATGATTCATCATCGCTGTCACAGTTAGACGAATCAGGTACCACATAATCGTTCTCCTCACATAAAGTAACTTCACGTGGTACTTGATGTGTAGTAGGTATGGAAGGCGGAACTATCAAGCTTAGCACTTCTGCGGGCAATTTTTCAGGTCTTTTCTTAGGAATTTCCCTAAGCGAGTTGATTACAGGATCAGATGTTATCAGCAGCATATATAATAAATCTGTATTCGTGGCAATACGTGACTGTTTTCTGCTATGATGCTCTCGGAATCTACGACAGTCTTTGTTACGGGCTTCTTGAGCCTCCTCCGATAGCTGTCCGATTGGAACAATACAGCTTTGGATGACTTCTGTACTGTGTAATAAGATTTTATGCACAGTAACAGGCATATTATACCACGGATACAGACTAAGGTAAAGAGATCGAGTCTCAGAGCAAACTTTTTCAAATTCTATGCAATTAATATCATACCCAGAAGATAATGTTCGAAGTAATATACACATTTTTTTAATTAAATTAACATCCAATCCTGTAATCTCACCGCTTAGTTCCGGATTCATAAAAAACCTACGTGCAGTGTTACCATCATTTGTGTTACCATAACCCGGTTTTGGTTTGTCTACAATAAGCCCCATCTGAGTTTTAAAATCTAACTTAATTTTCTCTGAACGTAACTTTACACTAATTTTATCGTCAGCGCCCCTAGCTTGCCACTTTTTTATATCCAAACGATAACTAATATGTAGTAAACACTCAAAACAACGTATCCATGCATGTAAAGTAGACAAACCAAAACCGTAATGTTCTTTATTAACGACTACGTCTTTTAAATCACCATTCATCATTGTCGGGGTAGCACCACATATATAACATTTTTGAGGGGAGCGTGTGTCAGTCAAAGCGTTACATACTTTTCCGTCTGTCATAGTCAGTAAGAGGTCATGTTTTATAGTAATTTCATATTCTTCAACATTACAAATAGTTGGAAGAAGCTGAGATATTTCTTCCAAGACTTTGTTGGTTTCGGCTTTGGTGAATTCATTAGTTTCCTTTGAAAAAATAAATTTGATTGGTCGGCAATAGAGAGTTGACGAAGGCCGTGGATTTTGCCATATAATATGTTGGCCGTCACATAATTTCAAAGGAACTAATGAAAACATGAACAGGAATTCATCAGTAGCATTAGCATCTTCGAACCTTTGCTTATAGGTACTGTGGCCTGAACTGCCGTCACAGCCCCATTTGCTAATTAATGTAAGGGATGAATTAGAAGACACAACATTTCTTATAACATCACTTTGCGCTTCAATTAAACGATCAGCAGTTTTGTTTAAAATGCCTTGTAGATTAATTTCAGCGCGCGTTTCCGTCACAGAAATATACTCATCTAAAGGATAACACATTTTTTTAGACTTAACTACACTATGATAAGATGGAAATATCTGATGTACCGCCTTCAATGACACCTTACGCGTCTGTTTGTAACTATGGCTGGTACACTTAGCATCAACATAATGAGCTAAAGCTTCATCACTGCTCAATTGACGACCACCACACGCAACATTGGTTGTTTTAGCTTTTGGAGAGTTGTCAGATATTTTATGAATTGAACTAGCTACATTTTTTCGACCAGATACTCGATTGGCTACTTCAGCGGCTATGGTTAACTCACTAGCACTTCGCGATTGCACTAAATCTTCAACCCTCCGTTTTTTGGTTTTGAATGACGATTCGTCAAATTCTTTTCTGGGTCTGCCTGTAGTCCGACTTGGTCCAGATGACGAAGACGCAGACGGGCGATGTACTTGAACTTCAAATTGTATTTCATTACCCTCTAACCAATCCTTATTGTTATTCAAAAACCTATTGAGGGTATTTTTCGATGCGGACCACTTTTCAGCAAATTTTGAAGAAATACTTGAAATTTTCGTACAAATATTCTTCTTTGAACCAAGAGTGACATCTGAACAGTTGATTTTGTTCAATACAAACTCTGTGAGCTTTGAATTACGGTCCTCTTTCTTGTGTTTACGCCATTCTTCAAAGAAATCGATTTTTGAAATCGAAATCACAACTTCTGAAAAAAATAATTAAAAAAAATAGGGTGAGTTGGGGTGGCAAAACTATATATCATTTTAAAGTTAAATATTGTGGCTATTACATACGTAAATAACGGCCTGGATATATTTGGATAAAAAAAGTTACACTCGATGAAAGTTACTAAATAGAAAAATTTACACGATATAAATGTCCATTTCTATAAAGCCTATAAACATCAACGTCAACAAGTTAAATGATCCCAATTTATGAAGAAATTTAAAGTACATACCTTCAAGTAGAAAATCCATAACACTCACAATAATATAAATAGCACAAGTGGTCATAAGATGTTGTCGTAAGCACTGCAAACTATCAACTGATTTATTTGCATAAATGCATTTTCCTTATTACCTCACTTTCCAGTACTATGGCGGTGTGCTACAAAGGGTAAGGCACGTGTTATACCTGGAATTCTGAGTTTTGAGGTGTGGTTAATGAGACAGGATTATGATTTAATCGATTCTGGCTAGTTCTAGGTAATTCACTGTGCGACGATACAAGACGAGCGCCGAAGGATTGTCGACCACGATCACTCGTCAGGAATAAGACTAGTAGACTTCCTTGTCAAAGCTAAAATTATCACCCGGGGAAGTACTACCATCATACCTATAATGCCGCCACGCAGCATTGCTGTGTATCGGTTTGAAGGATATGGTTGCCGGTGAATTTACAGGCACCTGTATGCCTCAAGTTGATGGACGCAGGGCAGTGCAACGTAGGTCACATTTCTAAGGTGCGTGACCTACGAGGTAATTCTCTGTTATATTATAAGCGATGGTTACCACTTAACATTAGGTGGGCTGTAAACTTATCCCAATATAAAAAAGCCTACTCCGAAGAAGTAACACTTACTCTTGGATTAGTTGGTGCGGGTGCGGGTGGGGGTGGGGCGGTGGCGGCGGTGGCGGCGGCGGCGGCGGCGCGGGGGGAGGGGCCATGGGTTCTGTAATATTGTATGCCGTTCTAATATCGGAAATGGCATCTTGTACATTTATTATGAGGATGTTTTGGAAATTTCTGAGGATTTTCATACTTTGAACTCATAGCCTTAAATTTTCCAATAGCGAGAGAATCGAATAACTCGCTGAAAGTACATATAATGTCAATTTTACTTCACTAAAATCTCCTACCAAATGTATAGAAATAGTTATTTTGCGATTTGTGACTAGCACTAGCACTAGCACTCTAACCTCGGTTGGTTTTTTTTTTGTAATATTACTAGCTTTCGCCAGCGGCTTCGCACGTTTGACGTAATTTGATGTGAATCCAGGTCAATCAATCAACACCAAACCTCATCAAAGTCACGTCGTAACGGCTGAACCGATTTCGATGAAATTTAATATGTATGTAAATTATAACCTGGATTAACACATAGGCTACTTTGTATCCCAAAAATCAGATCCCATTAGATAAAAGTGGGGTGTCAAGTCAAGTTGCAACAGCGAGTTTAGCTTTATTTCTAGGTTACCTACACATTTAGAAGTGTAACGCGTTGGAAGTCGCTGGCGGAAGCTAGTATTTTAATAAATAAATACTAATGCTATACATTTAACACAGCGCTATCTAACCCCAAACTAAGCAGAGCTTGTACTATGGGAACCAGATAACTGATAGAATACTTAAATATTTTTTTTGTAAATACATACTTATAATATTAGAAACAACCAAACA
This sequence comes from Philereme vetulata, assembly GCA_918857605.2. Taxonomy (NCBI): domain Eukaryota; kingdom Metazoa; phylum Arthropoda; class Insecta; order Lepidoptera; family Geometridae; genus Philereme; species Philereme vetulata. The sequence goes on along the minus strand of OU975451.1, from coordinate 896,472 downwards.
CGGAACAAATATCTGAAGGTCATGCAAACATTTGTACCGCGGTGGGAATCGAACCTGCCACCTCTTGCGTCTCAGACGGCTATTCGCCGATTGCGCCACGGATTTTTCTTTTTTTTCTTTCGAATGGACTTATCTCGCTGTTGGCCTCTGAGGCCGTTGCAGCTTAACCGAGCTTTTGGCGAGCGCAGAAGGCGCTCAGCCCTGTAAGTTTTGATGAGGCAACTAGCGCAAGGGCACCACTTAGGTACGAACCTCGGCTTGGGCTGTTGCCAGGGCGGGGATAGGAGAGAAACGCCCGGGTACGTGCTTGTACCTCGTATAGGCGGCGACTGAAGGGACTCGTCGACCTCGCCGGCGAGGTCGGTGTATCTGTGAAGTGTTTGCTCTGTCTAATGTAGATAAGTCTTCCGCATTAGCGGAGGTGATTTCGTCATCCGGGTCTCCGAGAACGTGTCTCGGACGACGGAGGGTTTAACTGCGCACCGGAGGTCGTCAAGCTGCCCTTTACGTCCAATTTCAACGTTAAGACGCTAACTGTCCTGGCGGACGGGCTCGTGGGACAAGCGACCAACACTCACCTAGATTGGTCGGCGATTGCGGTGGGGGCGGCGGCGGTGAAGGCGGCGGCGAGGGGGCGGGCGGCGCGCGCAGGCGTCCCTCCAGTATGTTGTCGAGCGTCGCGTCGGGCGAGCGCGACGCCAGCAGGTCCGCTGCGAGCACGCCCAGGGGGAACTGAGGGAACACCGCTTGCACCTGCACAACACATCTATTTATTTGACCATAATAACACGACAATATTTTATTAACTTGTTCGTTTTTATATGTATAAAAACATCATTTTAGGTATACTGATTTTATAAATCATATAAATACGTTACATTAATAATATTTAGTGGTTCGCCCCGAACTGACATCTCGCGGGTCTTTGACTATCAAAATAGTGCCACGAAATGAATAACCAAATACTTGACCTACAGTTTCATTCAAATTACAGGTGATGGGAGTGCATGTTAATTGATTACACTTTTTTGAGGTATAAATTGCAGTTTATCTGGATTTCAGATTTTTCCCTATATTTGTGTCACTAAAGCTACACGCATACCAAATTTCAGTTCCAATTTAGTTAGGTTATTAGTTTGGTATATATTATCTATCTTTAGGTATTAATTTATGTATTAGGATTATAAGTATTTCTTTCATTTATAAATATACTCTGTGCACCGCTGCCCATTACTGCTTCACTCTTTACTTTCCATCTAAAGGTTGCCTGGAAGAAATCGCTTTCAGCGATAAGGCCGCCCATTGTACTATATTTAACATAAATTAGTTTTATTTTAAGTATTCCTGGTGTACAATAAAGAATTATTCTATTCTTTTCTTTCAGCACTGTGGGGTCACTGGTGGACCCTGTGAATTTTATCAAAGTTCAGTTTTTATTATGGCTAATAACTTAAAATCTACAAGGTTTAAACTAAATATAAAAACGGGGTCGAAATGAACTCATAAATACCTTTTATTAGACGTGCCACTAGATCGGATAGTCCCATTTTGTTTTTTTTACCCCTCTTAAACCCCAATTACTCAACAACCCCCCAACATTTTAAGCTCATTAAGTCAAACCAAAATTGTGCCATTACAACCTACCTATGTTTAAAATTTCACGGTGATCGGATAAACGCTTTGCAAGTTATCCTCGGACAAACTAACATATCGGCGTTGTATGTTTGTTTGTTTGTTGCAACTTGGGCTAGTGCCCAAGTTGATTTAGAGATCTCACAACAATTACAGAGAGGTCTGTAATTGTTCTTGAACTGAAAAGTACAGTTACAATTACAATGTACAGTTACAAAGTACAATTAAAAAAAAGCTAGTAAAAAATCATGTCTAAAGATATACAGCCTCGTTTTGTACGACATTAATTTAAAACATACATCCGGATTCGTATAACTGATTTTAGAAGCGCCATTGCGTCGATGCCGCTTAGTCAGTTTAACAGGTACCTACTTAAATGATGAATGAACATGATTTGTTTACCTATTTTAAACAGGCTGTTTCCTTGAGTATTTGAGGACTTGATATTAAGGTTGTTTGAAAAACTATAAACTCTATAAAACAGATTTTCATTTAATGTCGTACATAACAAGACTCTCAGTATAATGACAATAGTAATTGCCTTGAGCGAAGCGAGATCTCCAAATCAACTTGGGCAAATCGGCATTGTATGTATGTATGTCTGTTTGTCCGAGGATATAGGTACTACTAAGTACACCAAATAACATGAACTCCCGTTACCTGTAATTTGAATGAAACTGTAGGTGAAGTTAGTTATGCATTTCATGGCACTATTTTGAGAGTCAAAGATTACAAATAATATATATTTTTTTATTTTTATGTGAGACTCGCGAGATTTGTTTTGGGGCGAAGCACTAGTATTGAATAATGTTAATAAGGTACCTGTCGTGCCATATGTTCGAGCAGCTGCGGCTCGAGCTCAGCTCTCACGCGCGTCACCTCCACCGAGAAGCTCGGCAGCCACGACACGTAGCGCGAGCCTGCAACAAACATATCATAAACTATTACTGCGCCGGGTCATTGCCCAGTCTGGGGGGGGGGGGGGTCCATGCGACGCGCGGCCGCACTACTTACTCGGAAGCGTGTCGGCGGTCGCCCGCCAGTAAGCCGCGGTACACGGGGGTCAGTGACCTGTCTCTGGGCGGCTCCATTCCGTGCACAGTACTAGCTCGCACGACACTAAGCGAACGCGCATCTACTGCATACTGTCTACCACTGCTGATTCACGCAGACCATTTTTACAACCGATTGTGGGCTTTGGATTTGTTGCATTTCTTAATTTTGGCTGATAGAAGTCTGAAAATTGTTTCAGATTATGGCAATGTCACTTTATTTATTCAACTTTTTTTAAGTAGACGTTTAGAAGTCAACTTATAAAAACAATCGAAGAAGTTCATGAGAAAGAGTTTTTGTTCTCCGATCACATCTACCAAAAATCTCATGGCTTAATTCGAGCTTCCAACGATATAAGAAATTCAAGCATGAATATGAGTTTTTTTTTCTTTACATGGCCCATGGCCAATTTAATTTAATTTTAATAAACGCTGTCCATAATAAAATAAAATTATAACCGAAAGTGCGCAGGCGCGGGGCATGTAGTAGCGCATGCAGTAAGTAGTGGCGCGGTGCGTGCGGTACTCGGCCCGCGCCGCTCTCGGTGTACAATATGCGACTCACCGTCGAAGTGGAACAGCCTGTCAGGTCCTCTTGGCTGCGGACGCGGCGCGGGCTGCAGGGGCTCGTGGGGCGCGGCGAGGGGCGGCGGGGCGCGCGCCGCGGTGGCGGGCGGAGGGGCGAGCGCGCGCCGGCACGTCGGGCACGACGCGTCCTGCTGCACCCACTGACACAGGCACGAACTGCAAACGAATTGCGAACAAACAAGATTTAACACAAGGTACCTGATACAGAGTCTGGAAAGCAACTGTATTTATTGTGTCGTCACCGCCCTACAAAAGTGTTTACCGGAAAAATAGAATCATCATCACATCAGCCGTAGAACATCCACTGCTGAACCCGGAAGGACAAACCTGCTCGATAAAGCTCCACTGACGCGCACCATTCAAGCACTCAATCAGGTTGCGGAGAACATTGACGTGTTCCACTGTTCACGGAGCAACTTCGTAACGCCTACACTATTTATTTTATGATCTTGTAAATAAATGTTTTTGATTGATTTGATTATGTATTATTTGTATTTGTATTTTTATTGTTATTTTGATTTTCTATGTCTTTTGTTATTTTGATTATGATTTTATTTGTTTAAAGAAAATGTACCAATATAATTTAATAATGATGACTAACGATTATTATTAATTGACGTATGTTCCTACTCTATTGTATTAGTTGACTGTAATAATAGATGTAAAGTGTTGAATAAATAAACAGATAAATCTCCCCTATAGATCGCCAGAGCGACCGACCTTGTGCGGCCTGCACCCAACGGCTCCCATCAACTTTTATCTGGTCGTTTTTCCATCTAGCTAGTGCCATCAATGCCATAAGTAACAAAACATCGCTAAGCACAGCCTAGGTTATTATAACAACTAAATCCACTGAGTCGACAGGCTGAAGCGCATCTAAAACTCTTGACAAAAATTGTTAGTTATAACTATTTCACGTAAATCTAGTATTTATTTCTAATGCTTTTTATGCATTCAAGCTAGTTTACATAATTTTATGTACACTTTGTCTAGCACACTTTATTAAATTTATAATTGTAAGTAATGATAACATTTAAAATTAGAAATATTGTCTAATTGAGCTAGCGAGCGAAGCGTCTCAGTCCTGCAGGTCGCATTTTTCAACCGATTTTAACGAAAACTGGCAGACAAGTTCCTTCATTTATTTAAAAATTTTAATCGATCGCAATTTTTCATTGGGGGGAAAATAGTGCGGAAAAGAGGGAAAAGTTAGCTGTAGCGTTATTTATCGACGGTGTTCAATCAAATTAGAGAGGCACACTAAGGACTTTTATAGGCTTGCGTTTGACCACGATCTCGGCTGATGGTAAGCGATGATGCAGTCTACGATGGTACACGCTTGCCTAGAAGAAACCTATTCACTCGCGACTTAAAGATACCCAGGTTGTAGCTATCTGGAAACACAGATTCTGGTATGGCATTCCACTCTTTGGCGGTGCGCATAATAAAGGTCGAAGAGAACCACTTTGTGCGAATGGGAGGTATTTCTACCATATAGCGGTGGCGCACCGCAGAGCGTCTGGTTGTCCGTTGATAGAATGGAGATGGTGGGATCAGGTTAAAAAGTTCCGCCGCACACTCCCCGAAATGTACTCGATAAAAAACCGAGAGGCTAGCAACCTTTCGTCGAGGCTCCAGGCTGAGGAGCCTTGCATCAACTAGCTCATCGTTGTCTATGAGCTTCTTGGCTCTTTTCTCAATTGATTCCAGAGCTTCAAGTTGGTACTTCGCTGATCCGTCCCAGAGGTGAGAACAGTACTCCAAACACGATCGGACTTGTGCTTGGTACAAGTTGAGCAACTGTCCCGGTGTGAAATAGTGCCTCACCTTTGCGAGTATACCAAGCTTTTTAGCAGCCAACTGGGATTTCGACTTAATGTAGGAGCCGAAATTGAGAGTCGGAGTTAATGTGATACCAAGAAGCTCGAGGTGGTCAGATATCGGCACGGGTACATTTCGGAAAGTAGGAGTCAGATTAAATTGACTTCGTTTTGCGGAGAACAGACACGCCTGGGTCTTATTCGCATTTAACTTGACCAGATTGGCATCACCCCAGTCGGAGATTGCCTTCAAGGACAAGTTTAAGCGCTCAACCATGGCCTCCCTGAGTGACTGAATTTGCGCTCCACTGGCTCGTGCACTAGATGTATAGTTTTCACAACTGTGCTATCATCTGCATACCCAATGGTACCGGGTTTTAGCAGATCGTTGATATGCAGCAAGAAAAGGGTTGCGGAAAGTACTGACCCTTGTGGGACCCCGGCGTTAATCGCCAATTGATCGGACGAGCAGCCTTCAACGACAACTCGTATCGAACGGTCCCTTAAGAAGTCCGATATCCAGACACACAGACCAGTGGGCAAACCGTATGATGGCAGCTTGCTAATAAGGCTATCATGCCAGACCCTATCAAATGCATTTGAGATGTCAAGAGAAACAGCCAGTGCTTCTTCGTGTTTCTCAACGGCCTCGCTCCATATGTGCGTGGCATACGCTAGAAGGTCCCCATTGGACCGATTTCGGCGAAAGCCATATTGTCGATCACTGAGGAGGTTATGCGTTTCTAGGTGTGCCAGGAGCCTGTTGTTCAGTACACGTTCCATAATCTTACAGATGACGGACGTGACCGAGATGGGTCTGTAGTTAGAGGGGTCGGCACGACTACCTTTTTTAGGCACGGGCTGCACGTTTACAAGCTTCCAGGATTTCGGCACTTGTCCAGACTTCACAGAGCGGCGAAAGAGGCGTGTCAGTCAGGAGCGAGCTCAGGCGCACAGAATTTAAGAAAAACTGCCGGAATACCGTCAGGGCCACTGGCTTTGTTCACGTCCAGATTCTGCATCGTTTTTCGAACCTCGGTCTGATGTATGCGGATTTTCGGCATAAATACCCCATCATCCGGTAGACTCGGAGGTATCACGCTTGCAGCATCTAGACGAGAAGATTCCGCAAAAAGATTGGCGAACAAATTCGCTTTCTCTTTAGCGGTATGGGCCAGAGTACCGTCAGGTTTCAGCTGTGGAGGTAGTGAGGGGCGACAGAAGTTCGACTGAACCGCTTTGGCCAGGGACCAAAACGCCTTACTGCCCGATGGGTACGACGCCAATTTGTTCCCTATTCGGCCTATGTGGTCAAATCGAGCCTTCCGTAAAGCCTTCTTGCAGGACTTGGCAGCTTTGCTGTAAGCTGTCTTCTTCTTAGATAGGTCCTTCGTTTTGCGGTTTCGAGCATCAACCCATGCCAGGTATGCCTCATGTTTCTGCATTTCAGCGCGTCTACATTCGGCCCCAAACCAAGGTTGAGCTTTGCCTAACACTGTTTCGTCAGAGAATGGGATAAAATGTTCCATCCCCTGACGCAGCACATTTGTCACGGCATCCGCGCAATCTGAAGGATCATCCGAGGAGAAGCAGACTTGCTGCCAAGGATATGATGCGAAGAATGCACGCATTTCATCCCAATCAGCTGACTTGTACTGCCATACTCTTCACTTGCCTCTAGGGCTAAGATCGGGCGGGGAGTAGACAGGTACAGATTTCACCAGACAATGATCGGAACTACCCAAAGATGATGAAACCGACACGGAGTAGCGGTCTGATCAGTTGTCAGTAGAAGGTCCAAGCAATTGGCTGTTTGGCCGTCAACATCAGGAACCCGCGTTGCTCCTTGGACCAGCTGGGTGAGATTAAGCGATAAAGCTAGTTTTCGCGCTTCTCTCCCTGCGTGGTCAGTGCTTTGGTATGGGAAGAGCCACTCTTGGTGGTGAGCATTGAAGTCCCCCAATAGCACCAATTGAGCAGATGGGTACTTTTGTTGGCCGGCGTCCGCCGCCTCACTGAGGTAAGTCATGAGCTTGGTCGTCTCCTGGTCTCCACTATGCGAACGGTATATACAGCCATATAAAAATTTTTCAAGGCCTGAGTCCACCAAAATCCATACAACAGAAAAGCTGGGATCTTCAAGGTTTCGGAGACGCCGACAGCAGATATCATCGCGGGCGTACACACAGACACCCGCACGGGGTTTAAATCTATGCTCCAGGGTAAACCCTGGATACGAGAGGTACGCCGTGTCAGACGGACATCCTATTTGCGTCTCCGAAAGAAACAAGAGGGCTGGTTTCTCAGTCTCAAGGTGGTGATGGACTGCGACGAGATTTGAGTGCAGACCTCGGATGTTGCAGAGGTGCACTTTGAGTGAGAGGGGTTTTTGTCATTGGTTAAAGAGTGATTTAAGGTTGGGAGGCGGCAGTGAAATGGGGCTTCATACTGATAACTCTCAGACGCACACGAAAAGTTTCATCGTTGGAGGACTAGTCTGGAGACGGCGGGGACGCCCGAGTCCCCCCTAGGATGTCCATAGGGCCCTTTTGTCCGGTCGCCAGCCGGCACCATGGCGCATCCAGGGATTTTTCGCTAGTTGGCGGGGCAGCCTTTCACGAGTGGCTATTTCGCTACTTGGGGCCCCTACTGACTGCGGTCGGCCAGCGGTGCACCGTGCCTCGGATCCCGCTACCCTCCGCGACTAGTCATCCGATGCGGCGCTTATCTGTGTGCATCAGGTCAGTCTGCCAGAAATGAGACCATCACGTCGACCCGCCTCCATTAGTGGCTACACCAGTCACCTTGTCGGAACGCAGCGAAGCTATTTGGCAAAACGACTTTGACCAGTGGGTGGTGATCAGCCGCGGCCATAGCCTACCACCGATTTCACCTGATCGGCACCACTCGGGGACCACGTGTATTCCTCCTACGGACGTGGGTGACTCGGCCCCCAAATGGGGGCTCAAACGTGGGTGACTTCATTCTACACAAGATGTTGCGAAAAAAATTCCAAAAGAAAGTAGAGTGGGGAATGGGGGGGGGGGAGTAAGTGTCATTTATTGCATGGTGATAAGGGCTCGCGAGGTCTACTGCTCTCACAGAACCTCTAGTAGTACTAACTTGTGGAATAGATGTGCGCAGGGCAGTTTCCTTGCCTCTTTCATCGGCTCCCAACAGATGGCGCAGTTGTCCTGGTTCTTCTCCACTTCTTCTTTACTGGCCATGGGGCAGCTGAAGAAAATCATTTTTTTATTTTGTATAATGTATGCACACCACGATCTGTATAAATGTTTGCATGATTAACAAATATTGGGATTAAGAGTTGTTTCTCCCAGTATAAGTTTAGTAGTATAAGTTTAGAGTATAAGTGTTTTTGATCACAGTTTAATATAATAATTATTGTCAGGGTAATATTACTTCAGGCCATGTGTGCAGGAGTGTGGTCTAACTATAGTTATTTTATTATGAAGAGCTGTCTCACAGCGTCAACATAACTGTATTTGGGAGATTCAAATCATATACTTTGCGAAAATTAAAGAAGGGTATATTTTGTGTGTGTACTTACCTACCTAGTGATATTCAAACATCGTAAAATTGGCAATAAGCCGCGAACTTTATAAACCTTTATTTAGACATCCTAAAACTTGTCTCAAAACCTAGTTATCGTAGGGAGTCCACGACTACAGATATTACAAGGTCAAAGATCAAAAAATCGATTTTTTTCACATTTATTGCAAATATCTCGTTTCCTATGGGTTTATGGTATTTGTAGTTATTATAAATATTATAGAAGATTAAATTATCTACAACTTTTGTTTTAACATTTTTTTTTATATCTTGAACCATTTTTGATATAGAGGGCAGAGTAGAATTTAGTTAGAGTATCATTCGAGGTCAACCTGTAGTGTAGGTCCCGATTAAAAACACGCTGTATAAAGTTTATAAATTAGTAATAAATATATAATTCTAAATAATTTGCATTTTTTATTAACTATTACGTTATAATTAATAATTTTTAGGGTTTCGTACCGAAAGGGTAAAACGGGACCCTATTACTAAGACTTCACTGTCTGTCTGTCTGTCCGTTTGTAACCAGGATGTATCTCATGAAACCCTTCGTGCGCGAGTCCGACTCGAACTTGGCCGGTATTTCAATAATTCAGTATCTATTTATTTAATAACACTTACCTACTCGACGTGTACAAGAAAAGAATTAAATTTTTAATTAATGTTTTTATTGAAAATTACCATTTATGAACGTTTGATTGATTGATTGAAAATACTTTATTGCACTTATAAAACTAGTACAAAGGCGAACTTAATGCTAAAGAGCATTCTCTTCCAGATAACCTTTGTGTATTGTAGATAAAGATGTGTAGGTAGTGCACAGGAAAGGGAACTAAAGGAAAATTTGCACAGGACTAAAAATAGCATAGGTACATACTACTTAAATACTTTATATCATATACTAAACTATACCATTATTAAATACAAATACATACATACATAACAATAGAAGAAGTGATAAGGAATGATTAAGTTGCTCATTTTTGGTCGGTTTGACCGAGAAGGTGCCTATAGATTTTCAATCTGAATGCTTCTACTGAAGTAGCCTTGAAATAATTTGGTGGCATATTATTCCAGAGACGAGTAGCGGTTATGGTGTAAGAGTCAGAGTAAGTAGCCGTGTTATGCTGTGGAGTAATCAATTGGAAACGACGAGACGATCGCACAGCTCTGTCCTCAGTTGATACAAACGGTAGCTCTGGTTGTCTAGCGGTCTCGAGGTAGCTGGGAGATAGTGGGTTGCGAAGAATACTAAACAGGAGGGATAGCATGTGGGCATCTCGACGAGCTCTGATGTCAAGCCATTTTAGCTGCTGACGAAATACCGAGACATGGTCATATTTTCGTAGGCCGTAGATATAGCGAATACAGAGATTCTGCAGACGCTCCAACCTGTTCAGTTAGAACGTTAGAATTTAAAAAATTTAAAAATAATAATAACTACAAGTTCTAATTTAAGTTTTCTTCTTATTCTTCATCATCGTCTTCCAGTCGCTGTAAAATTTCATATTCCTCTGTGTTCTCGTCTTCAACGACATTTGTCTCCAGTTCTTCCAGGATTTCGGGGTCAATAGTACGGTCTTCATTGATATCACTCTGATATGGTGAAGCATTAAAACAAGCTTGACCATTACACTGGCCGCAAGCTAAAGAGCACTGCAACCCTGCTTTCCTGCATCGATATAGCGAACCACAACCATTCTTGCAGTTGCAGAATATTGTGTTAAGCAATTCCTCCGGAGCTGGTTCATTGTCATAACAGGTTCCAGGTATTCATCACGCACTATCCAACCCCATTTCTGGGGTTCTAAATACAGACTACAGGTTGACCTCGAATGATATTCTAAATAGTTAAACACTGCGCGCACTCTGCTCTCTATCTCGAAAACGATTCAAGATATCAAAAAATGTATAAACAAAAGTTGTAGAGAATTTAATCCTCTACAATATTTATAATAACTACAAATAGCATAGGAAACCCCATAGGAAACGAGATATTTGCAATAAATGTGTAAAAAATAGTTTTTTGACCTTTGACCTTGGAATATCTGTAGTCGCGGACACTACATTATGTAGGGTTTGAGACAAGTTTTAGGGTACCATTTTATACAAGTTTATAGCCGACTAACTCTCATTCCGAGATTCTTGCCCTCATTTGACTAATTTTCTTGGACTATTATGTTTATTTATTTCTATAGTTAACTAACATATGTAATATATTTTTGACATACCAATATTATGAAATGGTGAATAAATGAATACTGAACACTCATCTATACTGAATCTCAGGAACTCAAAACAATACTGAAAAATATTTTACTATACATGCGATATTTTACGCTATGCCTGAGTCATATAGGCTATATTTTACTGATAGAAAGCTACGCTATGTCTGAATCCTATAGACTATATTTTACTGATAGAAAACTACGCTATGCCTGAGTACTATAGGCTATATTTTACTGATAGAAAGCTACACTATGCCTGGGTCATATTGGCTATATTTTACTAATAGAAAGATACACTATGCCTGAGTCCTATAGGCTATATTTTACTGATAGAAAGCTATGCTATGTCTGAATCCTATAGACTATATTTTACTGATAGAAAGCTACGCTATGCCTGAGTAATATAAGGCTATATTTTACTGATAGAAAGCTACGCTATGTCTGAATCCTATAGACTATATTTTACTGATAGAAAGCTACGCTATGCCTGAGCACTATAGGCTATATTTTACTGATAAACAGCTACGCTATGTCTGAATCCTATAGACTATATTTTGTAACGTATAATTAGAGTGATAAGAATAAATAAAACTAGGTTATGCTTTTAGTACATATAATAGAAGGAACAAGAGAAAGTCGGTAGAGAGAGTAGGTTCTTAGATACTATTTCCTATACATGTGGCAAGATAAACAGAGGTTATATCAAAATGACTTGGTTTACGGTGTATCTATTACTTAGATTAAGGCTTAAGGCTAGAGATTACAAATTTATAGAATTTAGATATTAGATTTACAGATCAGTAGTACAGCCCGACGCGGGCTTGAAGAGCTCAGAATTCCACGGCTTAGGGCCTACAGTGCAGCAATCACAGAATGTTTGAGCAGTTGGTACAGCAGTTTTAGTTAATTTGAAGAATTGGGCGCCATCTGACGTAAGCGTCAGAAAAAAAAGAGAATAAACTTATAAGGGCTCAACCCGGATAAGATACTGGAATAGAAGCACCTGGTGGTATTTTCGCCGAGCGTCCCTCGAGTCTGCTTCGGAGAGGTGCAGTGGGGTTCGAGCTGAGCAGGCGTGGTCCTTTGCGTCTATCGAGGCAGGAAGCAGCTCGTCTGGAGAAAGGGCTCGTGGCGGTAGACTTGTGAACGAGTGTTTCAGCTACAGGGCGACTGAAGAAAACACCACGCTTCTCGATGGCTCCAGTGATAAACTTCGACGGGCGTGAGGTGTATAAGTCCACAGCAATCGGAGAAACCGTCAAAGACTTCGCGACTTGGAATTGATCCGATTTTACGATTAAAAAGGTAAGGAAGTACTATCCAAAAATACTTTTCTAGCTCGCAGATTAGAAGTTTCACAGTTGAATCCAGATGGGTAAAAGTGACTGATTACAGACGAAACTGGCTTTATGTACCCGATAAAAATCTACCGGCATAACAAAATGATTAAAATCGAATAATGTTCCAAGAGTTTCTAGAATGGGTGACGCAATATCTTGGTTATACCATAAAGCGAAATTTTGACACATCTCTTGCGTCACTCTAGGCAAAGACAACTTTCTCATTCGTCCTGCATCAGTCATAGACACTGATAGAATTTTTGTCATTTATTATTCAAGATTTTATTTCTATTTTGTTTCTAATAAGAGAAGGATTATTTAATTTGGTAAATAAAGCTGATATGAATAATTAAAATTAGATTATCCATCCATGAAAGTAAGTATTGATTTTTACAAGGAGTATGCAACGCCATCTGCGGTAGACTTGGCGAACTGCGTTGAGAGACGCTTGTATCTCAATGTTTGAGAATCGAGTGTTTGGGCAGTGAGTACGCCGCCATACCGCTAGATGGCGTGGCATATGGGTGTAATAGTGATATCGTATTAAAAAAAAGTGTTTGTGTTTGGTGAAATGAAGGATGTAACGCGACATAGAGAATTATCACGTTACAATTTTACTGATAGAAAGCTACACTATGCCTGAGTAATATAGGCTATATTTTACTGATAGAAAGCTACGCTATGTCTGAATCCTATAGACTATATTTTACTAATAGAAAGCTACGCTATGCCTGAGTACTATAGGCTATATTTTACTGATAGAAAGCTACACTATGCCTGAGTCATATTGGCTATATTTTACTGATAGAAAGCTACACTATGCCTGAGTCCTATAGGCTATATTTTACTGATAGAAAGCTACACTATGCCTGAGTCCTTTAGGCTATATTTTACTGATAGAAAGCTACACTATGCCTGAGTCCTATAGGCTATATTTTACTGATAGAAAGCTACACTATGCCTGAGTTCTACAGGCTATATTTTACTGATAGAAAGCTACGCTATGTCTGAATCCTATAGACTATATTTTACTGATAGAAAGCTACGCTATGCCTGAGTACTATAGGCTATATTTTACTGATAGAAAGCTACGCTATGTCTGAATCCTATAGACTATATTTTACTGATAGAAAGCTACGCTATGCCTGAGTCATATTGGCTATATTTTACTGATAGAAAGCTACGCTATGTCTGAATCCTATAGACTATATTTTACTGATGGAAAGCTACACTATGCCCGAGTCCTATAGGCTATATTTTACTGATAGAAAGCTACACTATGCCTGAGTCCTATAGGCTATATTTTATTGATAAATGCTACACTATGTCTGAGTCCTATTGGCTATATTTTACTGATAGAAAGCTACGCTATGCCTGAGTCCTGAGTATAGAATATAGTTTTGATAAAAATACGTGCGATTTTTCTTATTACTTAATGTTATATTGCGTACGTACAAATAACAGTAAATAATCAATACCACTAATAAGTTCAAACAATCGAAGGCTTTAATGAGGTGCCTCAATTAAAAGGCCATTTGAAATTCATTGACAATACGAGGTTAAAGTTGATTGTATTATCGGTTTAATTTCTGTTAATAGTGATGTCTTTGTGATTGTTTTTGTGGTTCATGTTGATAGGAGTGTGTAGAGCTTTAGAAAGTGTATTATTGAACAATATTGTGCGACAAGAATACTGTCGTGTGACATACTTGCGCGTGATATGCGTGGCTCGCTCGGTGTAGAGGCGATGCCGCGCGAGGCGCGCCTGCAGCTCGTGCAGCAGGTGCCGCAGCTGCATTAGCAGCACCAGCGACGCCATCGACACCAGCATATTGCTGTACACCACCATGTGCACCACGTGCACCAGCTCTACCACCAGGGAGACGCTCTGCAATATATCAATATAATCATCATTTATATTCATATACAACCTGTTTTGTTATGTACGACTTCAATTTAAAACACACATCCGGAACCGTATTAACTGATTTTAGATGTGAGTTTAATACCGGTAGCTTAAATATATATCCAGTAATCGATTCATTTCCGATGAATAATTTTTAACGTATTGGCGGTGCATTTGGACGATGCCACTTAGTCAGTTTAACAGGTACCTACTTACATGATGAATGAATATGATTTTTTCACCTGTTTTATTTATGCTGTTTCATTGATAATTGAGGACTTGGGATTAAGGTTCTTTTCAAAATTTTCTATAGTAATGAATTTGAAAAAACCCTATTTTACCACAATACTAGCCATTAGCCCTATCCGTGTTTTCATTTAATGACGTACATAAAAAAACACGTAGTCTATACTAATATTATAAAGAGGAAAGATTTGTATTGTTGTATTTTTGTGTGTATGTTTGTAGTGAATAAACTCAAAAACTACTGGTCCGATTTCTTAAATTCTTTCACCATTGGAAAGCTACATTCACCCTGGGTCACATAGACAAATTTTTACCCAACAGCGCAAAGGAAGGTAATGTTTTTATTGAAAAACTACGCCAGTGAGGCTGCGGATTGGTCAGCTAGTCAGCTATATTTTTATGTGTGGAAACAATAGCTTCGATAGAATTAGTTTGAAATGAAAGATAGGTTCTTAACTAATTATATTTCATTGTGATTAAACTAATTCAATTAATTTAATAATGATGTGGGTAGTGTATTCATTTAATAATAAAGGTGTTCTAAATTACAATGTACGGTTATGTACATCGAAATAGTTGCGAATTCCTAAGATCAGCGTTTTCATTATTATACAGTGAGTGACGAGTAATCCGCCGCGCGACTAAGACGCTGGCGCTGTGCGTGTTTGATTGAATAAACAGTTTACGTTAAATATTACTGTTTTCTTGTGGCACTCCAGAACATTATCAAATAATATTTATGTACGGTACTACATTGGGATCGTACATACAAAGTTCGCGACATGAGCCCCAGTATTTATTTGGCATTGTCAGCATATAATATCTAAAATCAAAATGAAAGAGACATGTACCCATTCCTGTGTATAAGTCTGTCTGCTTCATTTTGAGCTAAGTACATTCAGACTATCCTACACTCTTCTCCGTGTTGTAGATGTACCTGCAGATGGGTCTACATAAGCTGGGAGTCCTAAGATAACTCAAACTTAATAGAATTTCATTAATCCATTCTGATGTACCATCGCTCATACCATCTTCATAACATTAGTGTAAATGATCCGATCTGATAGAAACAAGACAAATTTAATAAAGGCATCATAAAATATTTTGTCAATTGCTTACCAACACCTGGCTGGGCCCTACGTCTACTTACGAGTCTACTTACGTCGAACAATAGATGCGTGTAGTAGGTGAGCGGCCCGGCCACGTCCGCGTCGTACAACAGGAGAGCGTAGCGAGCCACCACGTGGAGAGCGCATACTAGCACTAGCACGCACTGAAATCACAACACCACACGTGTCACGTAGCCTTCTTCAAGAACACCATACCTAGTCACTGAGCGACCGTATGGTTCCCCAAAGAGAACCATCAGCACAGCGACGCAGAACCGCTATTGCTAGTAGACACTACCACTACTTAAGCTGCTCCCTGTACAATAAAATAAACGGAGTTCTGGACATATATTCTTTGACACACCACAAATGCAAACTAAAATGCTCCACTTGGCTTCAAGCTCTTTCGTTTGAAGGAAGGTCTCTTAAAAAGTTCCTCTTAAAAACATTTGAATTTATTAATAATATTGGCAAATAACATAATATATTATATAATTTTGTATTTGTTCATATATATTATGTACCTAATTACTCCTACGCCCAACATCCCATCCCTCCCCCAACTCTATCTCATATACCACTGTTGTCGCACAAAATGGTAATATTTTATTTCGTTATTTGGTTTTAAGACTTTAGTTCGTAATTTTATTCCTTATTTTGCTAATTCTTTTTACTTACTTAATTTGTTTATTCTTGTACCGCAATACTTTTAGGAACTTATCCCTATGTTAAGGAGGAGGCCACTGGCGCTGGCACTGCTTGCTACTCAGTTTTATATAACTTTAGCAGTTGCCAACGTTTATTAACATGCTTGTATATATCGTGTCCATAGTTACAAATAAATAATTTTTGAAATAAAAAATAAGCCGACTGTGGCGAAAGTGTAAGCTTGTAGGACTTTGGTGGTTCAACTAATGCTGCAATTTGCTCCGAACCGATTTGGATTAAATTGAAATATAATTCGTAACCTGAAATCACACATTGTAGATATACCTCTAGATACCACGCGAGCGTACAAAATCGTACGTGATATAATTTCATTCGTTTTAGGTTAGATGGGTGTAGCCTACCTCGGCAGCCATGAAGGCGAAGGTGTCCCTGCCGGCCGGTAGCCCCACTAGCACGGCTGTCGCCAGCAGGGCGCCGCCTGCCGCCAGGATCCCGCCCAGCAGCATCGCTAGTCGCACATGCGCCCAGCCTCCTGCCGTCGCTGATGAGGACAGCTGTAGATATGGCATGCATACATCTCATTAACCGATGGCACAGTATGTGACAAGCATACGGATAAAATTATAGTTACCTACTTAACAGAAGGAAAGAAAGGCTTCCTACGACTGGTGTAAATAGTATACATTTTCTGGTTCATCACACATTCCACCGCTGGGCATAGTCCATATCCATCTATGTTTAACCACAATAAACATCAGGTGAGGTTGTGGTTACCAATAAAAACACAAAAAAATGATCGCTGTCCTGTGTCGTTCTTACAATACTGGAAGATAGGCAAGCGTGCCCCATTTTCGACCACACCATCGCATCACATCAGGTAGGATTGTGGTCAAGCGCTTGACAATCTTAAACAAAATGATCGCTGGCCTGTGTCGTTCATACAATACTGGAAGATAGGCAAGCGTGCCCCATCTTCGAACACACCATCGCATCACATCAGGTAGGGTTGTGGTCAAGCGCTTGACAATCTTAAACAAAATGATCGCTGGCCTGTGTCGTTCATACAATACTGGAAGATAGGCAAGCGTGGCCCATCTTCGACCACACCATCGCATCACATCAGGTAGGGTTGTGGTCAAGCGCTTGACAATCTTAAACAAAATGATCGCTGGCCTGTGTCGTTCATACAATACTGGAAGATAGGCAAGCGTGCCCCATCTTCGACCACACCATCGCATCACATCAGGTAGGGTTGTGGTCAAGCGCTTGACAATCTTAAACAAAATGATCGCTGGCCTGTGTCGTTCATACAATACTGGAAGATAGGCAAGCGTGCCCCATCTTCGACCACACCATCGCACCACATCAGGTAGGGTTGTGGTCAAGCGCTTGACAATCTTAAACAAAATGATCGCTGGCCTGTGTCGTTCATACAATACTGGAAGATAGGCAAGCGTGCCCCATCTTCGACCACACCATCGCATCACATCAGGTAGGGTTGTGGTCAAGCGCTTGACAATCTTAAACAAAATGATCGCTGTCCTGTGTCGTTCTTACAATACTGGAAGATAGGCAAGCGTGCCCCATCTTCGACCACACCATCGCATCATATCAGGTAGGGTTGTGGTCAAGCGCTTCACAATCTTAAACAAAATGATCGCTGGTCTGTGTCGTTCTTACAATACTGGAAGATAGGCAAGCGTGCCCCATCTTCGACCACACCATCGCATCACATCAGGTAGGGTTGTGGTCAAGCGCTTGAAAATCTTAAACAAAATGATCGCTGTCCTGTGTCGTTCTTACAATACTGGAAGATGGGGCACGCTTGCCTAAGCGTGCCCCATCTTCGACCACACCATCGCATCACATCAGGTGGGGTTGTGGTCAAGCGCTTGACAATCTTAAACAAAATATGTTCTGCTTCCCTTAGAGTCGTTAAGATTAGATTATATAAATAAATTATACACAATAAAACGCAAATCAACAACGCAATTAACAACGCAAATCTGTAGATACAAAGAATCTGTAGAACCTGCTAGTCTATTAAATTATGAATTTTACTAAATTCCGTTAAATGTATATTACTGTCAGTACACAGTACGATCATTGATAGGCAAGAGTCATGTCCACCAAAAAAGTTCAAACCATTACAAATTAGTAGTGAAAATTACTTCAACACACGTTTTCCCTGCCCAGTGGGTTTTCTTGTTTTATGAGCACAGTCCAACATACTCACTTGCGACAATCATTTATTAAATAAATGTTGCTGAATAAAATAAGACAAGAAGCAAGCACGTAGAAAAAACATCGCAAAAAACCTATCAACACCAATAATTGTAGGAAAAACCAATTCAAATGAAAATGGCCTCTACCCAGTCAGCATTGGACATAAATTCATGTGGACATTATACTATGGATGGAGGGACCCCAACAGTGGTAACAATACCTAAGTCTGACGGTGAAACAAAATAATGCAACACGAATACAAAAAGTAACGCGCACGCGGTATGAAGCAGCTAACAGTGTCACAGAATCATTTGCCAGTACATTTGTAAAATTCAGGTTTAGGACACTTTCTCTTCCTTATCCGTACATTACCACCAATCGCAAAAATACTTCAAATATATCCTTAACCCAAATTCTGTCACATGTTTAATATAAAATAATTGAAACAAGTTTATTCATTATGTAACCATTTATATACCAAAATAAACTTAACAAAACATAGATTCTTATGACACTAAAGTTTATTCAAAATGACCTCCGTGATTTTGAATACAGGCCTTCAATCTGCGCGGCCAGTCGTCTATCGCAGCACGAACGAGGTCCATGTCAATATCGGCGGCTGCCTTAATCAAGGATGTCTTGAGTGACTCCAAATTGGGATGAGGCTTTGAGCACGCCTTTTCCTCCAAGTGTTGCAATATCTTGTAATCTAACGGATTCAAATCTGGACTGGAGGAGGGCCAGTCTTCGTGCCGGATGAAGTCGATTTCACGCGCCGCCAGCCAGTCTTGTGTGCTCTTCGCTCTATGAGCTGGCGCCGAATCTTGTTGGAATACCCAGTGCCTGTTATTGAACATGGTATGAGAAACAGGTTCCACAAGGTTCGTCAGAACTGTATTTTGATACACAACTGCATTCGTTTTTACACCTTTCTCACAAAAACGTACCTCTGTTAAGCCCCAATAAGAAACTCCCAACCATACCATGAGCGAGGATGGAAAATGACCTCGTTGGACACGCGGAATACGGTTGCTCGCTTCTTCACTACTGTGTGCGTACACCTTATCATTTTGTTTGTTGTAGCTCTCTTCTACGGTAAATTTTTTTTCATCCGATAAAAGAATTTCCCGCGTACCGCTTCAACAAAGCGCGGCATCTCTTCAGTCTCAGGTCCATTAGACGAGCATTCAAACGATGTCCTGTTTTTCTTCGATATGCCCGAAGTCTAGCCCTAAGTCTTCATTTAACACCCTTTTCACCGTGGTTCTGCTTAACCCCATCTGAAGGGCCAACAGTTTCTGCTTACGTTTGGGATTTCTTTGAATTCGCGCCTTCACAGCTTTTATCACTGCTGGAGTCCTAACAAACCGAGGGCGACCACTTCTTAACCTGTCATCTACACTAGAGTCTTCATTGTATCGCTTGATGGTGCGATAAACGAATCTTTTGGTTATATTCAAATTTTTCAGTATGTCAAAAATTTGAATTGGCGCGTAACCCCAACGATGCAACGCAATAACTGCAACACGGTATTTTTTAAGCGTCCACTCCATATTTAAAAATGAGTAAAATTCTAAAAAGAATACATTTTTATTTTCATGAACAATTCGAAATTAGAATTCAATAAACTTTTTTGTGGTCAGCATTCTAAAAGAAAAGTTTTTACTGTGTGACAATACTTATGACCTGACTAGGTATATATATATATCATTCATTACTCTGTGTACATTATCTATCAAACCGGATTTTTTTTTACGGCGTTGCCAGGTTTTTTGCATTGCAGGATTGTCATTTCGTGTTCCCCCATTAATGGCGTGACTAATTATATATATATATATCATCTGATAATTCGATAATTAATACTCTTAATCGCGATTTATCCAAACAGGTCGGATATTTTATTAAAGGTGTAATTTGCAGCCGAAAAGTTTTTAAACTGAACAGTCAATTTGACCAAGCTCAAAGAATATTCGAGAACGTTCATAGTTGCAGTTGCTGCAATGCAAATGTGAATTGGCTGCTCAAGTGATGTGATGCGTTACCTTTATGAATATTCAAAATTGGCCCTTATATGGCAGCAGGTTTGTTGACCTCTAGTGCTAAGATGCAAAGTGTTGCGAGCGAGTAACTAACCACCAGTAGATTAGATTAGAATATTCTTTATTGCACTAATAAAATAATACATAGACAAACTTAAAGCTAATTAGCATTTTCTTCCAGCTAACCTTTGTGTAGGGTAGATTAAGTGGTAGTGCCAGAAAATATATAAACATAATTTTACTTAGATAACTTTATCATAAAATACATAAAACTTACAAAATAATAATAATACACATACATAAACGAAATACATAAATATACCTACATAAAGTGCTCAATTTTGTTGACTATTTTGAAGAGAAATAAAGATTATTATTAGATTATTGAGGAACGTTCTAGAAAACTGGCTAAGGCTGACCGACCAGTGCGATCTCTATCCTGCAACAAGCCTCGAACAAGCTAGAATATTCGCGACCTTGCTAAGCTTGTGCAAAAATAGTGCACTCGGATATAATATGTGCAGACAAATCTTATCTAACGGTCATCAATCAGACTTCGATTGCAAATTGAGGTTGCTTCAAAATGTTTAATGTTCTCAGTTTCCTTTGTAGAAAGTGTTAAGTATAATAGCTTTGTACGAATCATCCAACGATGCAAAGTGCATTCATTTTAGTAGTTTTTTGTTGTCTCGTTGTAAACAAGGAACTACAGATGGAGTCACCTTATGCATTAGCATATAATGGAATGAGGATCAAGGTAATTCCTGATTCACGCTTTATTGATAACGGTTGCTCAGTGTGTTTGTAAAACTCGACCAATGTCCGGGTGATACGGTCGATACGATGTATCGTATCGATAATGTATTATCGGTCTGGCATGATGCTATCTATTTATCGTGTAAACACAAAAACATAAAAATTGTACAAGATGTTTCTCGATATGATCGCAGTTCATCAATTCTCTTCGTTGTTATAAAGTTGGACCGGTTGGAACGCTGAGAAGAAATAGCTCAGTATCGTATCATAGATTCAAGTCAGAAGTTTTTTATCTAGAGGTTCTTTTAAATATGTGTATAAATCTAACCAGTAATTCAATAAGATATATTAAACTTTACCCATTCGTCGAAATCCAGTCAAATCTTAAGAACTGCAAAAAGACGTACATATATACATTATACATACTGCTTTAAAAACTATTAAAACACAAAACAGGGTTATAATTGCCTAATTATAACCCTGTTTTGTGTTTTAATAGTTTTTAAAGCAGTTTTACGCATATGTTAATAACATTAACATATGCGTAAACGAACATCCACATATAATTAGGGAAATGAGTGAACAACTGTTCGACGACCTAGGCGACAATCATTCGGGCCCATTACATGTGCACCGTTTTGGATATTTTAATCAGCGCCTTGAGTTCTTGACCCTGAGGTTGGCATTTGTGGCCGTGAACGTGGAGAACCAGGAAGCGACTTGATAAGTATGCGATACGATTTCGTTCATATATAAAAAATATGTAGATTGATGAGATAAGGTAAATATTTGTATGAACACTTGTTGCAATACAAATATTATTCACAGAACACAGGTGTATTCTAAATGTATACATGTCTAACTTTCCAGTTTTGTTACTTCAATATACATTTCCCACATACTGAGATAACAAATTTATCTCAAAAGATAAAACACGATAAAAGGCTGCTTTTTTATCATTATTTAATTGGTAATAGAATTTTGTAGGCACTGAACCAAATAAACAACTCGTAATGAAGTATTTTGTTTCAAGATCGTAGAAATAAAACCCAAATAATATGAATACGTTCAAAAATACCAATCATATACCTACATTATCGTATACGGAACAAGTTAAAAATAGTACGCGAATACATCATGCGATTTGTCCCGATGCGTACTCGCACGTTGCAGCATTTCTACCTAAGGTACACAATCGAAGGTGATCCGACAGGTCGGTAGGTATTCAAACCGCTGTCCAAAAACAAGGTCGAACTTTCTGAAACGTCCTCCGTAACATGGCGATTGCAGATGATTGAAATGCCATGACAAAACTTTCTTAACACAGGTATTTCTAGTCCCAATCGATGAAGGAAGAAACCTAACCAACAAGAACACATATCACCAATGTTCTAAAGAATGTTTACAAGTCCAATAACAAGAAGTGCCGAATGGCGACTAAAATTAAGTCTCACAGTTACTTACATATTCGAACCGATCCTTGCACAACTGTCCCAGTAGATGCAAGAAACCGACGAGGGTGAACCAGGAGCACCACAACAGCACCTCGTCCATATACTGCACGTTGATGACTCCAAACACGAAAATGAACTTGTAGAAGACATAGTTCCAGAACTTGTCTTTGACGCGCTGCGCCTCAGCGACGCGAAGCTGCCCGAAGACCAGCCGCTGGATGACGAAGCCGAACACGGCTAGTGAGCAGTACGCGATGTTTATCAAGGTCTGGAACAAGATAATGTCTACGTTATAGGGTTGTTATATAAGAGGTCATACAAGTGATACTATCGATAGTATAGTCACTCACAATGTGCAATACTATCGATAGTATTGCTGCACATCACGGTAACGATATATCGATATTCGATCGGCAACACTATGTCAAACGGGTCAATGTTCTTGATATTGTAGGAATAGGGGTTGGTAGAAAGTGTGCCCAAGCACTAAGCAACAGGTAAATTTTAGCATGACGCACCCACGTTGCGTATTAATGTCTGTCATGCTTCGAAACTGTAGGGCAAGGTCCAATTGGGCTAAGTTTATTACCCCAGCTACAGTCAACTGTATATCGAGCATAAGTAAATCGATTAGCGATTAAATTATACTGTATTTGGTAGTTTAACTGAAGTTTCCTCGCAGTCTATAGATTAGGTGTTTGAGTATAATGATGCCCTGGTTGATCGTGTACAACTTTTAGTTTGAAGCGACGGGCGGCCGGAAGCCGGTTTCATCTGAGGTAAGACTATGGAAAATAGTAGAGTTTCCGAAAGCCCTATTTAGATTAAGCGATTGTTCATTGTGTCGGAGCACGCACAGTGAAGGGTTATGTAGTCAGTACTACGCTACGGCTATGCCTGTATCTTAGACATTACATTACACATCTAACTTTTTAACATAAATATAATCGACTTCAGATAACAGATAAATTCAAACTACTGAACCGATTTCGATGAAAAATCTATAGGGCCAATCTAAAAGTATATCCTTGCAAATAAAAAAATAGCAAACCGGTTGACAAACAAATTCACAATTAATTAAAATAATAATTAATTGAATTAAAATTAAATAATAGGAAGGCAACGATACTAAAATATTTTTTTGTCTGTTTTCAAAGAGTGTTTGAACTTAGTTTACCTACTGTGGCAAAGTGGAAATTTTTGAAAAGAATTATAAATAAATAAAAAGTCTTTTTATTTCCTTACTAAAACTAATAGTGTTAAATATTTTAAAAAATATTATTCATTCATATAAATTTTAGTAAAGGCTCCTTTCGGGTAAGTATAGGCTGAAAAAAGGGGCATATATGAAAATAATTAGGTATGTAAAATAAATAAAGTAAGTAATGTAAGACAGAATAAAAGGTAACCAAGGTAAGTCCGAGAACTGGAACACAATATAGAATAACCTAGCTAAATTTGTTGATGCGGCCAGTTGAACCAACTAAGTGGTAATTTCCTTGAAGTACTGAACTGAACAGTGAAGTATTTTTCAACCCACTTTTAATCTTGCTTTTAAATAGCTGATAAACAAGCCTCGTTCTCGTTTGCAAAGCTTCCTAATGACACAATTTACTCAAGATCTTGCTTTCAAGAGCACAGGAACCTTGACTTTTGAAAAGACGCAAAACCGGCTGTATAAATTCTGTTCTAAATATAACATTGTTCTTTCTCTCGAGAATAACAATTGTAAAAATATGTTATATTCATTAACTGTAGGTCTGTAGCACAGTATTTGGTCTGTAGGCTATAAAATATTTTAGGCAATGCGAATATTCACCTAGTTTAACCCGTCAAGGATATCGCCAATACATTTTGTTGACAATACAAGTATGTGGTGCCTGACCGATCCGACAGAAACCGACAGAAATTATTTCAATTAATAAAGGTTTAGCTTGTGGAATTGCCAAGCATCGCTCTTGCCATTTTTCTTTATCTAAGCCTCTGATAGCAGTTGCAACTTACTCCCATCCTACCCGGAAATTATTACCACACATATACACCTACACTCGCAAACACCGACTCACTCATACACTAACAAACCCCCACGTACACAAACACACCCTCTACCAAAGTTGTAACTCGTACAAGCCTTAATGATATCGTATTTATATATATTTTACTATATTTATTTTATCTTACGTTAAAAATATACCTCTATTTTATAAGAAACGCACTTTAGGGACTTATTCCACATTAAAAAAAACCCAAATAGTTGAAAATGAATGAACGAACCGCGAATGCAACTGGCGCTTATAGCACAGGATCAACCTAGTTTAAGCAGCCAGAAAATACTTAGTCATAATTACATTTAAATTATCTTACCACGTACAGGAAAGTCATTGTTTTCAATGTAATATGTATGTAACCAAGTTGTTTGAATAAAGATTTATTATTTATTATTTAAATTACCACCCCACTGTGTCAGTGAAATAATTTCATGATTGATACCATCGCTGCATCGTCTAGCAGAAAATTTAAATGATTTATTGAATTCATAACGCCTACAGATCAAAAGTAAAACGCTACTAACCAAAAGTTCGTCAAAAAAAGGTCTCAGCGAGACTGGGTTCAAGTAGGGTTACCAGGATTTTTGGACTCTTCTCAGGATTGCGGCTGGATTTTACAAATCTCATGAAATCTCAGGATTTCTAGAATTTTTAATAAAATACAGCTTACATTTTAAAGATCTCAATAATAAAAAGATAATCAGCCGCTTAAACATAACCGTTAACCTTAAACATTTAAAAGTAAATACCAACATAATAGGTTGGAGAAAAAGTCTTTTCGCATTAAAGTATGCATGAACTTGTAATCACGAAGAAGACAAAAATCAAACTGGTCAACACCTTGGTCTTTCCCATCTTCCTTTACGGAGCAGAGACATGGACTCTCAAAACGGCTGATCGGAAGAGAATTGATGTGTTCGAGATGTGGTGCTGGAGAAAGATGCTTCGTATACCACACAACACATACATAAAGCATATAGCATACATTATAAAGACATTTATAAAGCACCACACAATTGCAAAATACATCCACTCACACACCTTCTTACACAAACATACGCACAGTCTCACACACACTCACACACACACACAAATACACACACAACCACATCAATATGTTATTTATTACGTAGGCATATGTGCCTGCATAGTGAATGATCATGTTGGTGTGGACCATAGGCCCATTTCATAGTTAAGAATATAATTCATCATTGGTTATTGTTGTTTTTAGGGATCTTTCAACTTGGCACTGTTGTTTATTGTTATTTAAAATGTGTTAAATTAAGTAATCCTATTTTTGGCCTTACTATAAGACATAAAAAAATGTGTACTGTATTTTGTATTACGCTGTTGGATTACGGAAACAAATAAATAAATAAATAATACCGTGGACTGCTAAACGAACAAATATGTCCATTCTAAAGGAACTACACATTTTGAGGAGGCTATCAACCATCTGCCTTAGAATATTTTGGACACATAATACGACGCAACCCCGACAACCTCGAAAAACTCACAATCACGGGGAAAATCGAGGGACGCAGACCAAGAGGACGCAGCCCTACCCGCTGGACCGCTTAAATCCACACCGCTCTCGACACACCACTACACAACGCTATTCGTCACGCCGGAGATCGCGACAAATGGAAAAAGATTGTAAAAGAAAAAATCATGCAATGCGGTCACGACCCTCTACATTGAGGAAACGATGCACAGAGAGAGAACTTGTAATAAAATCTCTTTGGCTATACTATTTGTATCTGGCTGGTTTTGGTATCATTCAAAGTTTAAATTTTAAAGAAGATAATTCCAAATTCAAATTAGGAAAATGTGAGATTCTTATTTGTTTTTCGTACTGTAAAGATGAGTGAATCTAATGAAGAAATTCGAAACATTTCTAAATTTTACTACATAAAAGGTAAAAATGCAACGCAAGCCGCGAAAAAAATATGCGATGTTTATGGACCTAGTGCTGTGCCTGTGAGAGTAGCACTTTGGTTTAAGCGTTTACTATCCGGAAATTTTGATGTCAAAGATGCACGTCGTTCTGGTCGCCCTTTTACGGATAAAATTATTATTATTATATAGAACAAATATTCTAACACATTATGCAAATATTTCCGCCTTGTAATAGCGAGCATGACTGAACAAATATTTCGTGGATACTTTACAACGTAAAGCTTACCTGGCAATATTTTAATACTTAGTCAAAGTTTATGAATAAATTTTATTTAGTATTTATTTTGTTTTTATCTCCCTCGCGAAGTCGCGAGATCTCAGTTCGGGGCGAACCACTAGTAAGTACCTATAATCATAAAAACTACTACCTACTAGTTTTATACGTACGTAAAACATAAGAGCAATAATAAAAAGGTCTCGATGGAGGTGAAACGAAAATGAAAAAACCGACCAAGTGCGAGTCGGACTCGCGCACGAAGGATTACCATTATCTATAAAAACGGCAAAAAAATCATGTCTGTTGTATGGGAGCCCCAATTAAATATTTATTTTATTCAATAGCACAATTTTATTTATTTATCTTATTTGAGGTTGGTGCCGATTAAGCTACTAGAAGTTGTATGAGCGCCCATACAATTCATTGGCGTCAACTATGTGTATGTATGGGGAAACCCATTAATTTTCAACTTTTTTTATTTTTTGGAATTTTCCTTTATTTGTGCTGTAAGACCTTGCTTTTTGCCAAATTTCGTAATTCTAGGTCAACGGGAACTACCATATAGGTTTTCGACCCAAATCCTATAGGGTACTTCCGGTTGACCTAGAATTTTCATTTTTTTTTTCAAAGCAAGGTCCTTACATCACAAGTAAAGGGAAAAATCTGAAAAAAAAATTAAATTAAGGTAAATTTTTATACTTACAAGTTTTCGCGAAAATCTAAATTTGCCCATATCTTTTTCTCTTGTTGACTCAAGACCTTGATTTTTATACACCTAATATGGACTATAGACTCGGTATCTGGTATAAATTTGAACTTGCTAGGTCCATCCACCTGTTCCTGAGAAAATCGATGGTGACAGAAGGACAAGAGTGATCTTATAAGGGTTCCTTTTTTACCTTTTGTGGTACGGAACCCTAAAAATGTTTTTTTTTGGTGTTTAGCACACATTAAACTATTTATTGATCTCCACACTAGGCGCGCCTGTATCGTGGAGATCTATTTACGATAAACACAATTTTGAACTTTATTTTCTATTTTCAATCGTCTGATCTGATGTGTCGATTACTTAAAATACTAGCTATTATAGATTAAATATGATTTTATTAGGTACTAATCTCGGCTCTCACGACGATCCCCAAACGCACCTAGCGACTAAACACGATTAAATTTGACGTTTAAGTAGCAAATGTGTTACAAGATGGCCAAGAGAAAAGTGGTCTGCAGACCAAGTGGTGGTTGAAAGTAAAGAGCACACTAATATATCTGGATTTGAGATAAGCCATGTTGCCAAAGCTGGTAGTGCCGCTTAGTGGCACTCTGGTGAAAAGCAGCGAATATCAAGTATGTTGTCTTTTATTCGTGCTCACAGTTGAAGAGCTTCATCGATCTAAAGTTGCACTCATTTTACGTATAGTTTTCGCTTACACTGTTTGCCAATCAAATGACATATAAATATAATTAGTGTACTACTTACAACAAACAAAATACGGATCTGTAAATCCGTCCATGACATAATAAACACGATTAATTGTTATCATACGACGATTATAAAAAAAACAATCTCTCAACGAAAAGCCTAATTATAAAGGTTCGCCTTTCATTTACCAAGGCGAGCAGGTGGGAGTGGGAGGGAGTGGGACTTGGAACCTGTAACCAGCAGACTAGGTATATGTACAGTGTAGTGTGTTACACAGACTTAGAGAAAACCTAACATACACGCGGACATATTACAAGCTAGGGGAACCTGACGCAAACATATCGGATAATTTTGTTATTTGTTTGAGGAGAGATACGGTAGGCAAGTAGGTAAAGGTCAAGTTAATCCACATTCTACACTACAGAGTGCATTCAACTTTTGTTAAATGAGCTCTATACAAATTTTAGAGCCATAGATTAGAAACATTTTTATGAGTAGTTCAGAAAAAAAACGCAAAAGTTTGAATGTTTATTATTTCATAGCGCCTTCAAAGCTATTTTGAATTAGATATGTAGCTATACTTACATTGTAATCCAGAATAACTAAAGATTATTTTTAAATTTGGTAAGTACATCATGAGCGAAGCCGTAGTCAATAGCTAGTAAAGTAATTTGTTGATTTTTACGGCGCACATTTCGTTTTCGCTTGTGCTAATAATGCCAACCGCTGCCAGCAAGTCAACACAGCGCAACGATTTTGATAAGAAATATCTTGCTATTATCTGGGTATTTGCGCACTCTACAGAACTACTCCTGAATCTGTGGCTCAGCAAATACACACGCGAGAAGCAAACAATATCCTACGAATTACGGAACAGTTATAATGATCTAACGGATATTCTGTTTGCCAGAATTTATTGTACAGCTACCGACTCAATCTAGCTATTGATGTTTTCATAGTGTACGGTGGGTGATGTACATTTATCATTTCTACTGACCATACTCTCCAACCAAACCGAAGGAAACAGCAATGCTGCTTGGCCGCATAAATAGTATAGTGGGAGTACTTCCCCAGGCGAGCACTTTCACAAGAAACTCTACTACTCTTACTAGATTTAATTATCATTTCATCTATTCAAAATAATTAACATTATATTTTAAATCACTACATACAATATTCATAATTAACAAATATCATAAAATTCAAATTTATAATAAGAAAATAAAACAACAGACCTAAATAATCCATACTGACTAATATTGTAAATTCAAAAGTAACTCTCTAAACTCTGTCTGTCTGTTTGTTACGTTTACACGACTAAACGGCTGGACCGATTTCTATAAAATTAGGTACAGAGATAGATTATGACCGGGAATGAGACATAGGCTACTTTATAGCCTAGTTAACGTATTAATTTCATATAAGTAGAGTATATATCTACTTATATGAAATTAATACGTTAACTAAATCCTACCTACTGAAACTTACTTTATATTTTTTTTGTAAAACCTATTTGTGATGGGAAAATAAACGTTTTATTTTATTTATAGCCGACTGCGCGGGAACGGGCGCGGGAATTTATTCACTGAATCTCAAC
Organism: Philereme vetulata; assembly: GCA_918857605.2. Taxonomy (NCBI): domain Eukaryota; kingdom Metazoa; phylum Arthropoda; class Insecta; order Lepidoptera; family Geometridae; genus Philereme; species Philereme vetulata. The sequence goes on along the minus strand of OU975451.1, from coordinate 866,596 downwards.
ATAAGTACATATATTAATCACACTACTCGTAGGTACATATCTACAGTTCCATCTTCCAATGTGAATGCATGGCCATTACAGGATGCAGATCGAAGACTACAACATGCGAATACTCTCCGACAGTACAACAACACTCAGAGATCTGTAGAGTCACAGCTGTAACTCCAAGCTCGTTTATGAATGCCACTTAGCCTTAGAAAGAATTGACACGAAAAACAAAGTGATCTTACAATGGATCAAGGAGCATAGCGGATCACTGGGCAACGATAATGCAGATGAACTAGCTAAAAGAGGATCGGAAACCACGGATATAGGCCCCCACCTCCATTCCTCCCTCTACCTTTTACACAACTACGAATATGGATACGACACCGTACTCTAAGCCTACACAACGAACGTTGGGCACAGACCATGGACTAGACAGTCGAAGGCGGCTCTTTCGGCCGTCTCGCCACGTCTGACACGTCGACTGCTCAACCTTCATAGACTGGACCTTTGAATCATCGTGGGGACCCTTACAGGACATTGTCCCATGAACAAACACCTCTACATCATCAGACAGCCCACTCTGCAGGGGATGTCTCACCGAAGAAAAATCAGCCGGCCACGTAGTCCTGGAATGCGTACAACGGGGTAACAGCACAACGTGCAGAAATCCTGGATAATCCAAGGTCACTACGTGAAGCCTGCGAAGACCCCAGGAAACTACTGCGCTTCTGGTCGGAGTTAGGCTGGCTATCCATATAGTCAACTCTCTCACGCATAATGGACCACATACAGAGTTCGAATGCGGAAAAGGGAGTCCAACATCATACGCGCAGTCGGGTATACAAACATACCCGACTGCGCAGGAGGGTAATGTTCTTACAAACTAACCACGCGTCCGAAGCCGCGGGCGGGTCAGCTAGTAGTAAATAAAAGGACCTATGATACCCAAAATAGGCAATTCTACCTGACAGAAATTCGCTTGTATAACGTTTTAAACTAAAAAAACGTATATTTTTAATTGATAATTATTATTGAATATACCGATTATAGAAATATGGAAACCGAATCACGATTGACTAAACTTGGCTCGATTAAAATAAATCGCAGTTTCCTCAAATCATCATATATACGTCTGTCCGGAAAAAATATCCTCAACATTCGTTTGTTAAGAAAAATATTTCAATAAAGTTTTTTTTCCCCATGATCCATAATAAATACGTCGTAGATATATAGATAAAATTTTCTGTAGAAGGGCATATTTTATATTTAAATGCCTGTGATTTCACCGTTTTGTTTGCAATACTCCCGTCAGTCGGCTTGAGGGCCTCGTCGAGACCTGTACAACTTTTTCGCGCCAGCCGGCGACCGATGCGTACTTAAAAATAAAATAAAAATGATAGGATATACCTAAAATAATTAAGATTAGAACCAAAAAAAATCTCGAGGAAATGAGATTTTCGAATCAGATTTTTTTTGTATTAATACTAATTATAACTAACTAATTGCCAATAAATAATCCACTATAATACCATTGCGTAAAGCATATATCAGCGTGCGACTGTGAAAATAGAAGTTTTGGCTAGCTCATATTGAACAGTTGCTAAAACTTTATGCTCTCTATAGAGTGTACAAAGTTACACTGAAGTACCTATTCATATTTCATAGTTCTGTAAAATTTTGTGATCACCACCAGCCAAGATGGTCGGACGACATCGCGAGAGTTGCGGGAAGGCAATGGATGCGCTTGGCACAGGACCGGAGAGAGTGGCTTGATAGCGAGGAGGCCTATGCCCAGCAGTGGGTAGATGATGATGATGAGATGATGATGATGATAAGTTAAAATAAAGTAATTTAATTTAATGATTATTATTTAACTTATTGAAATGAAATTAAAATATATTAAATAATAATCATTAAATTAAATTATTTAGTTAATTAGACTAAATAATAATCAATAATTTAATTTAATCAAATAAAGAAAAAAAAATTATTAAATAAAGTTAAATGAAATTAAATGTATTAATTGAAATTAAATTATATGAACTTGAATAAAATGAAATGAAAGGAAATTAAATTAAATGAAACTAAGTAAAATCAAATGCAATGATTTTATTTCATTTAATTTTTTTTATACTCATTTCATTTGATTTAGTATTATTTAATTTCTTTATATTATAGTAGATATATAATATAATATACTAATTATATTATATATAATATAATTATATTATATAATTAATGTTTGGGGTTCACCCCAAACTGAGATAAAAAAAAAATACACAAACAAAAAAAAATACAAAAAAAATATTCATAATCTTTGACTTATTTTATTTTATTCGGAAAACAAACAGTAGTCATATCTAATAAGAAACAACTTTAAACACTTACTACCATTTACATGTTTTCGCAAATAATATCTAACTGAGCTTGTTTGTTTAGCTAAAAATTTTCAAAATAAAAGAAAGGTAAAAAATAATATATAAGTAAAAACATAAAAATTTCAATGAATTAAAAGTGAGAACTAACAGTTATTGAACCAATTTAAGCCAGTGTTTCAAAAGAACGCGCTTAAATAAATCTAACTCAGGAAAGTCAATCAGTTTATTGTAACTTATGATATAGTGCCGCACAAACAACTAACTTTACTACAATCACAACTAACTACAGTTTCATTAAAATTACAAGTACTTAATGTTAATGTTCCTGTTAATTGGTTACTCTTTTTAGGGCAGTAATTGCAGTTATTCTGGATTTCAAACTTTTTCCTATATTTATGTCACTAAAGCTACACGAATACAAAATTTCAGCACTGTGGGGTCACTGGTGTACCCTGTGAATTGTATCAAAAATAAAAACGTCATCAAAATATACTAATAAAAAAGCCATTAGACGTCCCATTTGACATAATAGTCTCATTTAGATATTTTTTTTCCCCTCTTATTTTGAACCCCAATATCTAATTCCTGCCCCCCACGTTTAAGCTTATTTAGTCACAGCAGGATTGTGCCATCCACAGAACACAAAAAAAATAGAAGTCGTAAGTAGGCGGAGCCCGCGTAACACCAAGTACGCGGAGTTCCGCGCACTACAAGTTTCGCTCACTTCAGTCGTGTTTCAATTACTGTGGGGTAAACGTACTTCAAAAATAAATAAAAATGCCATATTGTGCCGTTTTGGAGTGTAAATATTATAGCCGAACCAAAAATTTAACAAAAGGGGCCATATCCTATCACCGGTAAGTATTATTTTATCGTTTTTTGTTAGTTTTGTTTAAAATACAAAATCGTCAAACAAAATAGACTGTGAATCATACTCTTTAAGGTCGCGTTTCTCTTAAACCTCAACTTAAGCTACTCAATTAGGGATGTGACCCCAATATACTGATGAATGTGTTATCGATAGTTTTAATTAGTTACCCCCTATTAAAAGGTGTATAAGTTTTAGGGCGTTAATTCCTTGTTGTTTTGTTGATGATTTTCTGAATGTATTTTAGACCTATGGTGTGAAATAATATAATAACTTCTGTTTTCAGTTTCCCCAAGGCGCAAGACATAAAAAAAATAAAAAAAACTTACAACTTATGAGTCATCCAGCATACATATCCATGACCTGGCACCGTGTGACTTTCTTCTGTTCCCAAAAATTAAGAACCAATTACCCGATCAACGGTTTTCATCACCAGAAGAGGCTGTCAAAGAGTATGAATAACATGTATCTGACGTCACCACCGGAGGAGTGGCACAAATGTTTTCAAAATTTGTTCAATCTTATGAAAAAGTGCATTGACGCAATGGGAGAATATTTTGAGAAACAATAAATTCATTTTTGACCATTATTAGTATTTTTTTATTATTAATTCCGGAAACTTTTAGTGTGCCCTTCAAATAATAATTCAGTATATAATATTCCAGTAATATAATATTTTTTTAAGTATTTATGAGTTGGATACCTGTGATTATGTTAAGAAAGAAGAAAAAAGAAAAGCTTTTTATTTCGACCACCACAAATATAACCTAACGTACCTATTTCGTTATCCGTAGTAGGTACCTAGGTGATAATCGATATCGATACATTCGTCTTGTATCCTCATTGGTACATCACTAAGTGAGTAGCACTGTTTTTTGAGCAAGCGAGTAGAGCTGTTAGAGACTATAACAAAATCGTTAGCGACGCCATCTCTTGTTTGGTAGCTTTGTTTTGTGGGTAATCAAGTAACAGCCATTGCATTATCAGTCTTATTTCTAAATAATAGACACTAAAATAAAATTATTTTCAAAAGCACCATCTTTTGCCGAGTAGAAGAAGTAAACTTAATTTTTTATTACAGTTTATTTTATTGAATTTTAAACCATGTTCCATAGTAGCTAAGGTTTTATATCCGTTAAATTAGTTTTATGGTTTTAGGCTTTTTTGAACGTTCTCTTTCAACCAATTATAACTTTTATTTCTAAGTGTGCTAGTTTTTACATGTGTGAGTTTAGTTACACTGGTTTTCTTAGTAAAAAGTCATCATGCTAGTTCTATTGTTTTTTATGTTCTGTGGTGCCATCACTGCCTACGTATATAATAAAATTTCACGATGATCGGATCAACATTATCGCTTCGAAAGTTATCCTTGGACACACATACATACATACAACGCTGATTTGCCCAAGTTTATTTGGAGTTCTCGCTTCGCTCGATCAAATATAATATAATATAACGTTTATTTCAGTTAACAATGTGCACACACAAAATATTTTTACAAGACCCATATTTATAAAATATTGGTGCATTTTGTCAAACTAGGCGTAACAAAACGTATTAACTTTGTGTCAATTGTCAAATAATTGTCATGTCAATGTGAAGAAATTGTCGAAAAATTTGTTTACCTTTTTGTTAGGAGTGATTCCAACTTAGCTTAGCTTAGCAAGACAACACCCTTGTCTATAGCTACTGTGCTAGGCCTACTGGAGAGACATCGGAACGTGCCTGTAATCCGCCGCACATCCACTGTAATAACGCTGCCGGCGGGCGCGCCGCTAGACTTGGCTTCAACTACGCAAATACCTACATAGTCACCAAGTGTGGCACGGGAGTAAGAACTTACTCCTAGAAAACCGACACTGAATTGCAGAGTGCAAATCTCTTTGATGGCTTATGTTTATCAGTGGACATTCTATGGCTGATATAATGATGATGATTATTGATAGGTAGTGATAGATAGTTCATTGTTGAAAGAAGCACAAACACACTTTTGGATTTTTTTGCACCTATTATTACTTTAGTGTGAATTATGAAATGGACAAGCTGTTATAGTATGAGCTGTAAGAGCGAGACGGCACGCTGCGGCGCATCCTCGGATAGACGTGCCCTAATGGATGGATTAAGGCGCGCAACGCAGTAATCGTATTATTAGCGCTAGTATAATTGATTTATCATAAACTTATGAATAGGATGCCAAAGTAATCAATGGCTGCGATATTACTAAGATAGCGTGACCTTACCTAATAGACTAACTAGAAGAAAAGCAATGACTCCGCGATCAATATTAGTCACTAACTAAACAAGAGCCACTATCCCCGGACACCTGCATCAAATAGAAAGTTACGCTTAAGATTTTCGGCCGCTTATTTTTAGTTTTGGCACAAACCCTGAGATGTACACATTGTACACGTAGTACCCAACGTCGTATTTTATTACAAAATTGTTTACCTACATATTTTGAGGGACGCACAATAAAAAGTGCAGATATTTTAGCCCGTATTGTACCAGAAAGAATAAAATAATTTCGTTTCTTTTACCAAAATGTTGGTAGGTACTGGCCTGCCACAGAGTGCTACGTACTGATTAGCCCAGTTATATGAGCTTTTAATATCCTTTTTGAAGGATCCTTACTTACACAACACTGACTTTTCCATCATCCTTTTTAGTACCATGGCCACCCACCCTGGCTTAACTTGGTCATCGTCCCCACCCAAAGACGGCGAACACAAGATTTACATAAAGGTCAAAAGAAGTGCTAAGAATAGAAAGAGAGAGTGACAGATATCGTCATGTCGAGGACTATCGATATAAGGATAGACGCCTTTTTAAGCTAAAATGCGTATTTAAAAAAATAAAATACGCATTATTATTCGTAACAGAGGACTTACCACTGGACGAGAGTCGAGACCACAAGTCGGACGATAATTCATTCATTCATAATTCATAAAGACGTTTATTTTTCTCTCACAAAAAAGTACTTCAAAAAGGATAATAAGATAAACATGTGTTTAAAATAATCTGTTTATATTTGTTTGTACGAGGAAATAGCCTCTTGAAATTGCTCTACTCTCCTATACATATATAAAATACATTATTAGGATTAATCTTTTTCAAGGTTTTGTATATATAACTTAGTATAACTACTATTTATACTAATAATAACTAATATTGTGTTTGTTGTATGAAAGAAAGAAAGAAAATATAATTTATGTATGGAACCAACTAAACCTACGATTTAATTCAAATTACAAGTAACAGGGGTTCATGTAAATTGGACACTGTTTTTAGCAGTAGAAAATGCAGTTATTCTGGATTTCAGACTTTTCCCTATTAGTACTTGTGTCACTAAAGCTACACGAATACCAAATTTCAGCACTGAGGGGTCACTGGTCCCCATCATACATAAAAATGGGGTCGAAATGTAAGTACATATGTACTAATAAAGACCTTTCATTAGACATCCTATTGACCTAACAGTCTCATTTTGAATTTTTTTAACCCCTCTTGAACTCCCATATCTCAACAGCCAAAGCACATGAAGCACTAGAAACAAAGCACATGCATGCCGTAGCCTCAAGGCCCGCTTCGTCATATCTCTTAAGTCAGTTTGTTACTTATCTTTACACAAGACGCACCAAAACATATTGTTGAGTTAACTGTGAAAATTGTAACATGTCGCAAAAAAGAAAACAAATCAAAATCGAAGAAAAATCGCGTATTATTTCAAAGCTAGAGAAAGGAATTCCAAACAAAGACCTGGCAAAAGAATATGATACAAACATTTTATTAGATTCTAATTGCACATTAAAGAAGTATTAATACTGTAGCGATTAAGAAGTTTAGGAACTCCATGCTCTCATGAGCAATTCAAAAACATTTCGTATTTCAGAACAATTTTGAATTTCGAACATGGTTCTTGCACCTGTCGGACTTTTGTATCAGTCATTGCATCATCTTATTTGTCCTATCATGGCATTGTCAAATACGCAAAAAGTAGACTTAATTGAAGCATACTTCCTCAATCGCGGTCTGGGTAGCGTTCCTGATACCACTTCAGCGCATTAATTGGGCTTCGTCGGTTAAGGAAGTATGCTTCAATTAAGTCTACTTTTTGCGTATTTGACAATGCCATGATTTTGCATTTTAAACAAAACTAACAAAAAACAATAAAATAATACTTACCGGTGATAGTATACGCCCCCTTTTGTTAAATTTTTGGTTCGGCTATAATATTTACACTCCAAAACGGCACAATATGGCATTTTTATATTTTTTTGAAGTACGTTTACCCTACAGTAATTGAAACACGACTGAAGTGAGCGAAGCTTATAGTGCGCGGAACTCCGCGTACTTGGTGTTACGCGGGCCCCGCCTACTAACACTTCTATTGTTTTTTGTGTTCTGTGGTTGTAACATATAATAAGGTGTTAAAATTAAATATGATCGTACTAAAAGATATTATCTGCCGGTTAGGGCTTACAAAGTTATACAAATTCTTCTCAATTTTAATTAATTTAATTTTAAGTGAGTATTGCCTGTTATTTTTTTGATGATCTTTGGAGTGATTAGGTGTGTGTGACGTCAGAGGTAATTAGTTCAATCGCCAGGGTTACTTAGTACTAACCGCAACTATAGTGTTAATTGCGTTTCTCATTATTATTATCACAAATGTAGAATGTAACTCGCAATTAAAAAATTTGGCTACCTATCTTATTTGTTTACCAACTACATTAAAAGATTTAGCTTCGGACATCGCTATTCAATCTATTTCTATGGCAGACGCCAGACACTTTGTTTCAGTCGGTTTGTTCCGGTCTTCCAATTAGCATATTTTTGTTTCAATATAGTATGTATGTACGAATGTAAAGTAGGATGTATACATTCACTACAACTTAGGGTCACCGGTCTCTTCTAAGTCAAGTATCATCCGTGCTGTCTTTCATTCTTCCTGATGTCTTTGTGTCTAATTTTGGACCTTCGGTTGTGTCTAGACCTTAATAAGTATTTATGGCTTCAGATATATCTTCCGTTTGCAGCTTGACCTTTCGAGTTAAAGCGCAATATCCTTCAAGGCATATAGCCAGGTCCAGTTCGCAGTACCACAGGGGGATCACCATTCATCACGATTGCATCTGATAGGTGCCGAGAGATTCTCATAAATAGCGATGACGTCACCAGGAACTACCTACTTCGGAAAGACAATATTCAGCTGAATGATATACATATTATAGACACTTATTATAGGACTGTCGCATGTCGTCGTAGAGTGACGTATTTTACAAGCTTTTATTTAACTCGCAATGTATTTAACTGATTAAGCTGAAATTTGGTATAAACGCTTATTTTCGATGGCAATGCATGTTTAGCTATGTGACGTCATTCTAATTCCAATATGGCGGATCATCCAAGATGGCAGACTAGTTATTTTTCTGCACTACCACAGTATGGGTAGCAAATGAAAGGGCTTGCTGAGGAGAACACGAAAACTAATACCAAGTCACATTAAATCCAAAATATGGAAAACCATCCAAGATGTATACTATAAATCGAATATAGCGGGACATCCAAGATAGCGGAGGATGTTTTCTGGTTTGTATAAATTGTATAGCTTGTTTTAAAATTAATTTTTCAACATAAAACTTATATAATTGTTTTTTGTACGAAAGAACAATGTTTAATTTGGGTTTATTTATGTACATTCGTTTATTTATACTAACTAATACTAGTGTGAGAACAGTAGACCTTCTCGCGTTCCCTTGGTCCTATTAGGAGGTCGAATCTGGTGTCTACGAGTTCGTCTCGTGAAGGCGGAGTGGACTGCGAAGTCTGATTGGTACGGGTAGGAATAACATTTCCCGAAAAAAAATTGAAAATTTAAATCCATCCATATACAGGCTCAGTTTGAATTCGTATGTTATCCCGGAAGGGGGTAAAACTACTCCCGAAGCTCAACAACGTTTGTTCTACGACTTTTCGAAATTCATAGTTTTACATTGAAGAAATGGCATGTAAAGTTCACGTCTTATTTTTACTCAAGCGCTTGCGAGACACCCCTAATCACAGCTGATTTGGTTGAACTTTGAACTTGACCTAATGATAATGTTGATCAGAAATGACACGAAAACAATGCCAAAAAATGCCTATTCCAGTCGTGCATCTGTGAGGCAATGACATGATCAGCCTTCTGTTTCCACTTCTGGGAAATGCCATAGCAGTGGGTCTTTTCGCGAGAGTGATACCACGCGGACGGAATGATACATTTATTTCGTATTTTAAGTACTTGGACTTTATGTTTTCCTTCGCCGTTTCGAGCACGAGTAATAGACATACATTTTTAGATAAAAAAACGAGTGTGCTTTAGACCACACGACTGAAGTAAAACGTCTTTTTCAAAATATTAATTTATAAAATTCTTCTATTACCTACCATACCAACCATTTCTTAAATGCTTTAATTTGAGAAACTAGTCGTTCATGCTTAAAAAATTTTGAATAAGTACCTACTATTCTTCAACTCATTAGCATCGATCAAATGATTAGCATCGACTAGGGACTCGATCGAGTTTTACCTACCTACGTAGCTATGAAACCCAATTTGTACGTGAAGGTTAAAAAACAGTTTATTTTTTATTTTAAACTGATCTGTACCTACCTATTTAATCTTTGAGATGAAAAAATCCTTTGGTTCTGGTGACTATTGCCATTGGCTAGCGGAAATTGTCAAAACGATACCGACTACCAACTTAGTTTTGATTGATCGACCAATCCGTCTACCAATTGCAAAGACGCGGCGTTTCTTTTTGAAACGCTTTTTAGATAGACATAATACAAATGGGTTCTGTACAATTTTTTTTATAGTAAAATTAGCAAATATTTTTTACCTAACCTTTTGATTATAGGGAAGAGGGAGGAGTAGGTGTTTTTTACATTTCTATTTGTATGGGATTTTAAACAGAGAACGGGTTATTAATTAAAATAGTTCAGAAGTAACTAGGTACATAAATCCGATGTTCGAGTTAAATTTAATGCCAATAGCTTAGGTATGCTTTAGCTTATCTTTCTATGGTAAGGTTAACATTCGTTTTGTCACAACATAACGTAACACATCCAATAGTTACATACGTAGTTATGACATGACTGACCCTAAGATTCCTTGTGTCGTGGGTATCCATTTCTCCGGCAGGGGGAATCGAACCAGCAACCGTCATGTTGTGTGTAGCAGTCAAGTTAATGAGACAGACAAGTTGAGAGTTGATACCTACCTAGCTAATTTGTAAGTAGCAATTCTTTAAGCGATCTTGATGAAAATTGGTTAGTAGGTAGATTCCAACTATCTAGGTGGGTACAATGTGTTTGTGTCCGTCTCTCTACACGGCTAACATCACGTTTATCTCGTTACGCCGACAGTAGTACTGTACCTACCTAAATTATGTTTTTCCGTTAACTTTTATGTTACGGATGATCACGGTCCAATAGAAATTTAATTAAAATCGGTTCAGTAGTTCGGTTTTTAAATCGAAATAACAGAAAAACATGTGTTTGGAGTCGGGTTTTTTAAATATGCCCTTGTTTTTATACCTGGCGGTAAGTGGTAACCGTAACCTATGGAATGAACGCTTGTAACACCAAATATATTTTTCATGTTTCACAGGTTTTTATTTCTTTGCCAAAACGGGATCCTAAAAATGTTCGGCTTTTGTCAAAGGCGGTAGGTAGGTATTTTAAATTAAAATTATGAAATCTTTTTTTAGTAATTATTAGCATTCGTTCCTGTCGGCCGTGCATTCGCTGTAATTTTTCCGTGCTGTACGTATTCGGACGAGTGATTCTTGTGAGGTGTTGTGTGTGTTAGTCAGTTCACGATGTTAAGAGTAGGTATACTCAAACGCGGAATATTACGACATGATTATGTGTGTTGGCGCTTCAAGGAACAACGAGCTGGTGGCAGCACGGAATCTGTATCAAGAGCGGTATCCCCAGAGACCCATACCATCTTATAATTGTTTTCGGAGTCTAGTGAACAGACTCCACTCCACCGGTTCGTTCCATAGGGCTGCTGGGCACGCAGGGAGGTCGGAAGAAGTGTCGACGCAAAGAGAAGAGGAGGTGTTGTTATTGATGGACGAGGATCCTAGGCATAGCACTCGACGCGTTGCCGCTGCTGTTGGACTGTCGCAGAGGAAGGTGTGGAGTGTGCTACATTACGACCACCAGCATCCGTACCACTACAGTAAAGTGCAGGAACTAACCGCGGGCGACTTTCAACAGCGTGTTCAGTTCTGCCAGTGGTTTGGAGACCGACTAAATGAGAGGCCTGAATTCGGTGCACAAATCTTGTGGTCTGACGAAGCCACTTTCACGCGGTTTGGATTGTTTAACCAACACAATGAACATTTTTGAGCACATTCAAACCCCCGCCTCCACCGTGAAAGTAGGTATCAACATAGATGGAGCCTCAATGTCTGGGCCGGCATGATTGGGGACAAACTTGTCGGCCCGGTGTTCCTGCCGGCTAGATTAGATGGTGCCAACTACCTGGAGTTGCTGAGGGGTCCTTTGGAAGATCACCTCGAGGATTTTTCACTGGCAGCATACCGGGATGTGATCTTCCAGCAGGATTGCGCACCGGCACATTACTCACGCGCCGTGCGTGAGTATCTGGACGGCCACTTTCGGATGTGGATAGGCCGCAGCGGCACTGTGGCCTGGCCGCCGCATTCTCCAGATCTAACCCCACTGGATTTCTTCCTTTGGGGCTATTTGAAGGGAGTAGTGTACGCAGAGGACTGTGATACGCCTGAACAGATGCGCGAGCGCATAACATCTGCATGCGCCAGAATCACTCCTGAGATGCTGAAGAAAGCGACAGGCGCCGTGCTTCACCGTGCAGATGTATGCGTGCTACGACAGGGCAGGCACTTTGAGCAACATCTAGGCTGTCTGTGAACGTACGAAAACATACCTACCTACCAACAAGTAGTAACGTGAATGGTAGATAATGACGTGACTTTACAAAATTTAGTGAACATAAAGTACCTAGTCAGGTTACTACTACCTACGTGAATATTGTGTGCAAAATCTACCTCGATAGTACCTAGGTAATGTGACGTAAAACAAAGTGTTGATAGAAATGTGATATTTTGTGTAGTACCTACTTATCGAAACAAATGCCTGCTTACCCTGGAAAAACCAGAAAAAATGATAGGTACGTATCTAGCTCTTAACTTTATTACTAAGTAGGTACCTAACAAACTGTAGCTCCGCCTTACTGATCATATAATTTGAGGGTTGCCACGCACAAGTTAATTAACTTTTTGTATGAAATTTTTTAATAACTTATTTCTAAGGTAGATTCTTACAACTTGTCGACAACCATGGTCCCAATCACCCCCTTTCGGGATAACATACGAATTCAAACTCACCCTGTATATATAACGCTTCAGCAAACTTTCCCCCCATCCCCCTCCCCCATTCACTACCCCCCTTTTGGCAATGTTTTCGCAACATCTTGTGTAGAATGAAGTCCTTAATGTGCCTCTCAAATTTAGATTGAAATCCATCGATAAATAACGCTACAGCAAACTTCCCCCCTTTTCCCCCAATCAAAAAACGCGATCGGTTAAAAAATTTAAATAAATTAAGGAACTTGTGTGCCATTTTTCGTCAAAATCGGTTGAAAAATGCGACCTGTAGGCGAGAACAGACAGACAGACGGACAAAAGCATTTTTTGGTCAATCTCGAAACTGAAACGCTTCGCTCGCTCGGTCAATTATAAAAAGGTAAAGTTGTTTGTAAGTTTGTAAGGGGACTTCTCAGAAACTGTTGAACCGATTCTAAAAATATTTCACTCATATGCGAATACGTACTTTGAAGATTACGTGAAGATGTCAGTCCCGCTATAAAAATCGGAAGCTTTCGGACGGCCGTAACTAAAACTACAACAACAAGGGTTTGCTTGAAGCTAATACAAACTTGATAGTTCCACTTGTGCTGCAGCAACCAAGTAGTTGTATAAGCATATTGCTGCTCGAGATGCGTTATTATTAGTTGCACTTAACTGAATTGTTTATGTATAAAAACGCGCGCGCGCAAATTGTTCATATCAAAAGCGAGAAATGAGTGAAGTGCGGAGATTCACCGCATTCTCTCATGTTATTTTTTTGTTTGATGTCTTGCAATTAGAATAATATTGGTTCTTGAAGAGTGCGCATTCTTCTAAAGGTCTTTGCGTAATGTCGAGTGATATTGGTACGTCTTGCTTCAGGTCATGCCCAGACGTCACGGCGTCCGACCGTGGTAACGACTCATTGTCAATGAATGCAGAAGGGTGCTAATTAAGTACTTATTGATTTATCCAGTTGTCTCCACTCCAGGTCATGGACCAGACGCCCCGGCGACCTTGGTAATGACTTATTGTGAATTCATGCAAAGGGGTGCTAATTACTAATTGAAATATACAGTAATCAAGTAAAATGGTAATAAAGTATATATGTACTTCAGTAAATATCATTTAATAATAGGTATACTTCCCTATACTGAAATTCGCAAGCAGACTAAAGTACAAGACGTCAGCAAGCGAATATTGGGGCTCAAGTGGAGTTGGGCAAGACACTTGGCCAGACGTAGTGACGACAGGTGGACTAAGGCTCTAACAGAGTGGAGGCCGAGAACTGGGCATCGAAATAGGGGACGTCCACCAGCGAGATGGGTCGACGACATCCATAAGACCGTGGGTCGTACGTGGTTCAGACTGGCACAGGATCGGGAAGAATGGCAGAAACAAAGAGAGGCCTATGCCCAGCAGTGGGTCGACACGGGCTGAAAATGATGATGATACTCCAGCTCTACCAGTTATGAGGTAGCAACTAGCGATTGACCTACTTCCATACTACCTCAGATAGCCTTAATATGCTCCTACTTCCGCCAACGGCTTTGCACGCGTGGTTTGTCAAAAAATGTCTCAATATCTACTAGATAGATATATAACAAATTTTATCGAAATCGGTTCAGCCGTTATACGACGTGAAAGCGAAACAAACGTGCGTTATATTATATATATTATTAATATGATATTTTTCCCGTTGATAACTGTACGTAGGGTTCCCAGAATAAAAAATCGAAATTCCGGAGTAAATACCTGACATTTGAAGAAAATTTCCTGACTTTCTTGTAAATATAACATTAATGACCTAACATAATTGACGACCTCCGTGGCGCAGTGGGCGAATAGTCGGCTGAGACGCAGGAGGTAGCGGGTTCGATTCCCGCCGCGGAACAAATGTTTGCGTGATCTACAGATATTTGTTCCGGGTCTGGTTGTTTTTCTGATATATTATAGTATGTATATACAAAAAAAAAGTATATAAGTATGTATTCTATCAGTTATCTGGTTCCCATAATACAAGCTCTGCTTAGTTTGGGGCTAGATAGCGTTGTGTGAATTGTCCAGCAATATTTATTTATTTATGTCTTTAGGATCGTGCATGTGAATAAACCAAGCAAATAGTAAATTTTTATGTATATGCGACATCCATCATCATCATTTTGAGACGTACCATTTTTTTAGTTTTTGCCAAATTACTACCGGTATTATCCAAGTGTTTATGCAACAAGGTCTTAACATAAGACCTTGTTGCATAAACACTTGGATAATATAAGACTCTTATGATGACATGTTAGTATAGTACTGTCATTATTGGTACTGAGACGTGCTCACTATTGGCTTTTTACAAAAATCTCAAATTCCCGCAACGTGTCATGGAGAGAGTTACTAGAAAGCTCGCAGGTTTTACTATGTGATATAATCGGAATAAGGAAACCCTAACAATAATTAAAGTCAGCGACATAGCTCTCAGCATTAACTAGTTGAAATGGCAATGAGGAGACCATATAGCTAACTAACTAGTTTGTATATTCGTTTCAGTGTAGAGGTCTTTAATCAACCGTGTACGTCATTTACATTAAACTCAAATATTATGAAATATTATACCTCTATAATAAAGGCGATGTGTGCTTGAGGTTTTGTGCATGCGGGACGCGTCTATTCGAGGAGGATGCGCCGCTGCGTGCCGTCTCGCTCTTACAGCGCATACTATAACAGCTTGTCCATTTGACAAAAAATGCAAAAGTATCCACATCTCATCTGATCTCATTCGCTAGCCCCGCACCGGCAACACGTCTGCTCTGCTCCGCTGCGCTCGCTCCGCCCGCTCCGCCGGCCCCTGCGCCGACCCGCCCGCGCCGCATCGCAGGTAGACGGCCCGTCTACCTGCTCGCCGCCCCGTCGCACCCCGCGACCCGCCGACACGGGCTTCCCTCGCCGACACCAAACATCGGTTAGGACACACCCCTTATACCCCGCAAGAGCGGTAAAGGGACACACATTAGGTAGGACATATAGGCCACATCCCTCCCGTCTACCCCGACGGGAGGATCACTCACTTACACACCTCTCCGGGTGCTTCCCCCCGGAGAACTATGGCGAACATCGCCGGGGACGACTCTGTAGTGGTGTCGGGTTCACTAATCCGATACCTCTGCGAGAACGTGCCCGACAATGTTCGACAACGGTTTTTTCGGGAGCAACAATCAGTTGCGTCCCTACCCGCTTTAATGGACATTGCAACGTCCACTCCGGCCCCTCTGGCCAAAACCGTGGCCCGGAAGCCCGTGCCGGCCCCTCAGGCCACCCCAGTGGCCCGAAAGCCAACCCCGGCCCCTCAGGCCACAAACGAGGCTCGGAGGCCTCTTAAAGCCCCTCAGGCTCCCACGGCGGCTCGCAAGCCTGCCCTGGCCCCTCAGGCCACTAACGAGGCTCGGAAGCCTCAGCCAGCCCCTCAGGCTTCCAAATCCGACTCTCGCGAGGCATCACCTCGCAGAGTCTTCGTAGACTCCCCGGAGTCCCCCGACCCTCCCTCTCCCGAGGACGATATGGAGATTGATCTCCTACGTTCCGCATCACAATCAGAGGCATCTGCCGCCTCGTCATCCTCAGACTCTGAGGAATTCATCACTGTTATGGGGAAGAAACGGAAGAAGACCTCTTCGAAGAAGGCCGCTTCATCGAAGAAGGTTTCTTCCGTGTCTCCACCAGCCAAAAAGGCAACTCTCCCTTCGGCCTCGCAGCCCGCCCGTCCCGCCTCTCCCTCCGCGGCTTCCACTGCCGTAAGGAAGGAAAGACCACCTCCGCATCTCTTCATCCGAGAGAAAGGCAAATGGGACAGGGTCTCATCTCTGTGCAACGAGCATAAGATCTCGTTCACAAACGCCAAAAATACAAAGGACGCTATTAAAGTCCAAATCCCCACCTCCGACGATCATCGTCGGCTCACTTCGATTCTTCGCAAAGAGGGCATAGGTTACCACATCTACGCTCTCGAGGACGAACGACTCCTTCGCGTCGTAATCCGCGGCCTCCCTGCGGAGCACTCGACCGAATCCATCAAGTCAGATTTGCTGGCTCAATCCTTCCCCGTAAAGGAGGTCCACCGTATGCACAACGGTAAGACCTTATATAACCTGGTACTTGTAGTACTAGAGCTCTCTCCGGATGGCAAGGCCATCTTCAATTTGAAGACGGTCAACAGCCTCTCCGGCCTCAGGGTGGAACCCCCCCACCGAAACGGCACCCCCAGCCAATGCCATAGATGCCAACTCTATGGACATTCGGCGAAGAACTGCCACGCCCGCCCCCGTTGCGTCAAGTGCCTAGGAGATCATGGCACCTCTGACTGCCAGCGCACACGCGACACCATCGAGCCGCCAAGCTGCGTGCTATGCGGTGCTGTGGGACACACCGCGAATTATCGTGGTTGTCCTTCAGCACCCAAAGCCAACAGAGTGGCGGCCCGCAGGAGTCAGCCTCGCGCTCTCCCACAACACACCAAGTCAACTCCCAAGTTGACCATGGTGGAGTCTCAACCCCCGAAACACTCAGCCTGGGCCAAGCCCTTGCCGTACTCCAGCCTAGCCCCTAAGGCGACGGCCCCCCCTCCGCGCTCTACCGAGCCAGCCCCATCTACCAAGATGAGCAAGTCGGATTTTGCTTCCGACCTAGCGCTCATCATGGAGTTTGCCGCAATTGATCTTGCCGAGGTTCGCGTGCTAGCACAGAAGCTCAGGCAATCTAAATCTACAATAGAGAAGCTGATTGCCCTCGAGGCGCACTCAGCTCTTCTCGCTGCCGTTAAGGCAGCTTCGCCATCACCAAACCCCTTTTAACCACCATAATGGTTGTACAAAAGGAACGGAAGAAACCCCGTTCACTATCATTAGCGTTTTTTAACGCTGATGGTCTTTCTAGACAACGTTCTGTTGTTCAAGATTTCGTCAATAGGCATCAATTTGACCTCTTGCTAGTCCAAGAGACTAATTTAAAACCTGGTCATCGGGATCCAAAAATCCCCAACTTTCAGATTTTACGCAATGACAGACTGCCAGCCCCGAGAGGCGGCACTGCCATTTACTACAAGAAGTCTCTTCACTGCATGCCCTTAGATCCCCTCCTATGACCTACATAGAAGCCTCTGTCTGCCGACTAGCAATGACCGGTCACTCCTCGGTCATTGTTGCATCCTGTTATGTTTCTCCTAGTAAAACTTGCTCACCTCAATTCGAGAGCGATCTGCAAGCTCTTTTCAGCTTAGGAAGCTCCGTCATTCTGGCGGGTGACTTCAACTCCAAAAACGTCATGTGGAATAGCACTAAGACCAACTGCAAAGGTAGACAATTAGAAAGACTAGTTGAACCCCTTAACTTCGATATCATTGCCCCTAGGGGTATGACTCGCTTCCCTACTGCCACTCCCCCCGACCTCTTGGACATAGCGTTTTTCAAAAACGTAGCCCTTCGGCTACGCTCGATCGAAGTTATCCACGAGCTTGACTCCGACCATCGCCCTGTTTTACTACTACTTGGCCCCCCCACTGACCAGACCCCTGCTACCAAGACTGTGGTAGAGTGGCATAAGCTTGAGAAAGCTCTCAAGTCTGCGCACTCGCCTGACCTGGATAGAATCCCTTCTGTTATATTAACATCTGATGACATTACGGTAGCAGTTGACTCACTTACCAAACACGTCACTGACTCTGTTAGAGACTCTTCGAAGCAGGTTCCCGTAGTGGATGACCACCGCGGGCCCTTGCCTGACGATATAAGACGACTTATGACTGAAGCGAACGCTGCAGTTAGACTTCATAGTCGCTGCCCTACTGAAGACAATCGTGTCTTAATGCGCTCTCTGCACAGAGGTGAGAGAGCGCGTCAAAGAACACCGCAATCGTGAGTGGGAGAGCCTGCTCTCGGGGATCGAGCCTAGCCATCTGGCCTACTGCAGGCTAGCTCGCTCCATGAAAGCGGACGCTCTCGCTCCGATGCCTCCTCTTATCCGACCCAACCAGACCCTAGCATTCGAAGACGAGGAAAAAGCCGACTACCTGGCTGAAACCCTTGAAGCTCAATGCTCTCCCAGTCTCGAACCCGTTGATCCTGCACACCTTGACATGGTGAACAACGAGGTTGACCGTATAGCCTCCTTACCTCCTACCTCCCCACTTAATCCAAATGAGGCCTCTGAAGTCTTTGATATTATCAAGGCTTTACACCCAAAGAAAGCATCCGGCCCCGACTGCATCTCCAACAGAGTACTCAAGCAGTTCTCTGTTCCCCTTATCTATATTCTAGTCAGCATCTTCAATGCGGCTATGGAACTCTGCACCTTCCCTGATGCTTGGAAGGAAGCCAATGTCATTGGTTTCCGTAAACCCAAGAAACCTGCTAACGACCCAACTAGTTATCGTCCCATTAGCCTCCTTAATGGCTTAGGTAAAATATATGAGCGTCTTCTAATGAAGCGTCTCTGGTCCCATGTTAATGAGTTCAAACTCCTTCCCAATGAGCAGTTCGGCTTCCGTGCCCAACACTCATGTCCACAACAGGTGCTCCGCATAACGGAGCACGTCCTCTCCAATTGGCAAAGTACCTGGCCTTCAGATACTGGTGCCGTCTTCCTCGATGTAGCGAAAGCTTTTGACAAGGTCTGACAATGGCTTGGTTTACAAGCTTTCCAAACTCGGAGTGCCAGACAGACTCGTGCTCATCATACGAGACTATCTCCAAAGTCGTAGCTTTCGGTACACCGTGGAAGGCACACTCTCAAACCCCAGGCCAGTTAGAGCCGGAGTCCCTCAAGGCTCCGTTCTCGGCCCCCTCCTGTTCACGCTGTACACACCAGCGATATCCCTCTCACTCCTCAAGTGGAAATAGCCCTATATGCAGACGACACGGCCTTATACACATCCAATCGGAATCCCGATCGGGTGGGTATAAGGTTGCAAGCTGCCCTTCACGCTCTTGCCGCTTGGTTTCGCAAGTGGCGGATTGAGGTAAACCCATCGAAAAGAACAGCAGTGTACTTTACACGGAGAAATCTCACCCCAAAACCGATTTCGCTATTTGGTGTGCCCATACGCTGGGCCCCCTCTGCCAAATACTTGGGTGTCATCCTTGATAGACGTCTTTCCTTTAGGTTGCACATCACTAAGAGGTGCAACCAAGCTAAGTACACCTTAGGACGACTGTCCTCACTCCTAAGCAGAAAAAGTAAAATGTCTCTTAGAAATAAGGTGACCCTTTACAAAGCCTGCATTCGCCCCATCATGACATACTCCTCAGTAGTATTCGCCCACTCCCGTCAAGTTGCTGCCATTCAATTAGTACAAAATCGTTTCTTGCGAAAAGCCACAGGCTCGCCTTGGTATTTTCGCAATAACGATCTGCATCGTGATTTGAAATTAGAGTCAATAGCTAAATTCATCAAGCTCGCTTCCAAGCGACATTATGAACTCGCCACTCATCATCCGAATCCTTTGGTACATACCATTCCGGACTATTCGATTGAACCGTCCGAGCACAGAAAAACCCTCCGACGTCCGAGACACGTTCTCGGAGACCCGGATGACGAAATCACTTCCGCTAATGCGGGTGAGTCATCCACATTAGACAGAGCAAACACTCCACAAATACACCGAGAGGTCGACGAGTCCCATTAGTCGCCGCCTACACGAGGTACAAGCACGTTACCCGGGCGTTTCTCTCCTATCCCCGTCCCGGCAACAGCCCAAGCCGTGGTTCGTACCTAAGTGGTGCCCTTGCGCTAGTTGCCTCATCAAAAATCAAAAACAAAATTATAGGGCTGAGCGCCTTCTGCGCTCGCCAAAAGCTCGGTTAAGCTGCAACGGCCTCAGAGGCCAACAGCGAGATAAGTCCATTCAAAAAAAAAAATGCAAAAGTGCGTTTGTGCTTCTTTTAACAATGAACTATCCTATCACTACCTATCAATAATCATCATCATTATATCAACCATAGAATGTCCACTGCTAAACATAAGCTATCAAAGAGATTTGCACTCTGCAATTCAATGTCAGTTTTCTAGGAGTAAGTTCTTACTCCCGTGCCACACTTGGTGACTATGTAGGTATTTGCGTAGTTGAAGCCAAGTCTAGCGGCGCGCCGGCAGCATTATTACAGCGGATAGTGCGGCGGATTACAGGCACGTTCCGAATGTCTCTCCAGTAGGCCTAGCACAGTAGCTATAGACAAGGGTTTTGTCTTACTAAGCTAAGCTGGAATCACTCCTAACCAAAAGGATTTTTCGATAATTGCTTGACAATGACAATACAATTATTTGACAATTGACACAAAGTAAATACGTTTCGTTACGCCTAGTTCGGCAAAAGACACTAATATTTTATAGATATGGGTCTCGTAAAAATATTTTTTGTGTGAAATAAACATTATATTACTTATATTTCATCGAGCGAAGCGAGATCTCCAAATGAAATTGGGCGAATTAGCGTTGTATGTATGTATGTTTGTCCAAGGATAATCGTCGAAGCGTTGGCGTTGATCAGATCATCGTTACATTTTATATAGGTAGGTAGTGATGGCACAATCCTGGTGTTACTAAATAAGCTAAAAATGGGGGGGGGGGGGGGGGGGGGGGAGATATAGGAGTTCTAAAAAATATCTAAATGAGACTATTAGGTCAAATGTGACGTCTAATGAAAGGTATGTATTAGAACATTTTGACCCCGTTTTTATTTTTAGTTGTATCCTTGAAGTTTTTGAAGTATTAGCCATAAAAAAACTGAACTTTGACGAAATTCACAGAGTACACCAGTGACCCCACAGTGCTGAAATTTTGTATTCGTGTACCTTAGGGCCTTAAATAAAACAAATAATTAGCAAAAAAATTACCGTGATACTTTAGATACTAACCATGCTCAAATACGTAAAGTTAGTATTAAAAAAATATATGAAGGTCAGTGACCTTCATACGAACTAGTATTAGTATAATGAAGTCACAAATAAAATAGAGGTTTGTTTACTTGTTTGAATGCCAAGTCAATCTCAAACAACCCAATGTTGTTCAGATTTCAATCTTATTTCTACCTACTTGAATATGAATTAATTTCACAATTCAGGTTAATAGTTCAATCGATGTTTTTTGTAGTTACTTCAAAGTCAAAGTATTTTATTCATTAAAATCACGAGGATCACTTTGAAATGAAACGTCAATTTTACTGCCTGTTCCTTCGCGACAAAGCCAGGAAATAAAGGCAAGAAACAAGGCTGGTTGTCTTTTTAATGACCCTTTTAGAATACATAACAATACAGAAAATAAATTACGTCTAAATTGTAACATTTTGAACGAGTTGGAGAAATTTCAATCCCAAGCTTCTCTATCATCTAAATAATCCGATATTTTATAGTAGGCTTTTTTATAAAGATTGTTAAATTACGTTTTTAAATTTGTTAATTGTCAATTTTTGTTAATCACTTGGGAGTTTGTTATAAAAGGGAACACCTTGCCCTTTAAATGATTTACTAACTTTATGGAGTCTACAAGTGGCACAGCGAGATTATTTTTATTTCTAGTATTAAAATTATGATTATCGCCTTTTTTCATAATCAAATTAATAGTTTTGTAAACATACATCAGATTTTCATAGATGTATTAACAAGGGAATGTCATAATATTTATTTCTTTAAACTTATTGCGGAATGATTCTCTGGGGCCCACATAAATTGGACGAACAGCCCTCTTCTGCAACACAATAACGGTGTTTATATATGCAGCACTCCCCCACAGCAGTATACCGTATGACATAATGCTGTGCAAGTAGCTGAAGTAAACTAGTCTAGTTTTGACTGCGTATGCCACAGAACTAAGTCTCTTCGACAACATATCAATGTCAGGGCCTCATTGAAGCTTATTAACCGGGGTTATACTTAAGAATACGGTGGTGTCCACAAGAACCAACTCCTCGTTCTTAATTTTTATATCTGCTTTAACTTGTGCACCATTAGGTAGTATAAATCTAATACCTACACTTTGTTTTCTTTTCATTTAGAAGTAGATTGTTTACATTAAACCATTTTACGACCTTAGAGATTTCATTGTTTACATCGCCAAAATTGGTGTGTCGTCGCTTTAATTTAAATAAAAGTGACGTGTCATCTGCAAACAATACAACCTCATGATCGCCCCTTACAAGTTGGGGAAGATCATTAATATATACTAAAAACAAAAATGGTCCCAGAATTGGTACAGGGATCAATTCTGGGACCATTTTTGTTTTTAGGGTACACCTATTTTAACCAGAGACCCCGGAGAACGCTACCCATTCACGCCAACTCTTTGCACTCTGCCACTTAAATAAGAAGTGTGAAAGTCTAGTTCCTAATGCCATAATGGTGTAGTTTCCTGATCAATGTGTCATGGTCTACTCTACGCAATCAAATGCCTTGGACAAATAAAAAAAAACACCTAAAGCGTCACGAGACTTCTACCAGGCATCAAATACGTGCGATATTAACTCAATACCAGCATCAGTGGTTAAGCGACCCCTGGTAAATCCGAATTGTTTAAGATGCAGTAAATTATGTGAATGGAAATGTCTAAGCAGTTGATTTAAAATTAGTTTTTCAAATATTTTACTAAATGTCGGGAGTACTGAGATTGGTCTAAAATTACCAGAATGAGAACTAGTGCCTGATTATAAAGTGGAGTATTTTAAAGTGTTTCATTAAATCAGGGAAAACACCACAGTTAATACACAGCAATTATGTCAATCAATGTTTTCACGGACGCTAACAGAGATACCCCAGACAGAGGTCCAACATTAGGCAGAGGTTCTTAACATTTATCAGTTTGAAAGCTTTTATGATGTCATCACTATTTACATAATCAAATTTGAATTGTTTTTTGCATTCCGTTAAGTTTTCTTTTAACAATGACTATGCGACTATGGGAGAGGAGTTTAAGGATTTTCTGGTAGAGACTGGAATATCGGTAAAAAAGTATTCAAACGCATTAGCTACATCACCATCCTGATTGATAGTAGCATTGCCAATTTTCAAATTAAACTTATTATTAGTTGTGACTCTTCCAGTCTCGCTGTTGATTATTTTTCAAGTTGCTTTTACTTTGTTTTGACTATTTTTGATTTTAGAACTCAAATGACGCGCTTTTGCTACACGACAAACATTTTTAAAAATGTTTGAATATTTTTTTACTTTTTCTTTCAACTCCTCATTTAAATTACATTGTCTTTCAGCATAAAGAACACAAAAAAAAATCTACTTTTATGTATTTCCACTGTTTCCCAGTCACAGAACTTTTGACCATCAGACTGCCTTGCATCGCCAAGCGACGATGATATTGCTATCTCGCTCGCTCTTAGAGCCCTTACGGGAGCCGTTAGTGATGCGCATTGATAACACTTATTACCCGTAATTGTATTGTAAAGGAAACAAACATGTTTATTGGTTGGCCCTGTCTGCCACGAGCGTTGGTGTCTAGTATACTTTTGTTTGCAGTAGGTACAGGATGAGACAGCTAGAAGGGACGACGGGCGAGCTAAGACATGAATGGATAAGCATCGACCAAGTGGCAGACGACCAACGCGATAGTTGGACGACATCGTCGACAGTGAGGATAGTGCAGAACCGGATATTGGCTTAATGAGGAGCCAGAGAGAAGGTTATACCCACAGAGCAGCGTTGCCAAACGTCCCGATTTTGTCAGGATGTCCCGATTTTTAAATCAAAATTAAATGTCCCGCGCGGGACAGGCTATGCCCCGCTTTTCGGGGATAACCCGACAGTGCGTGAAGCAGCGTGCTGAGGAAGCGCGGCCGGGTGGCCAACATCAAACTGCTTTCCTGAACTCCGTAAATTTAATGAAAGCAGAACTACTCATGCAGTTCAATCTAGAGCTATCCTGTGCAGGGTTCTTCATTTTTATTATAGAGAAAAAGGAAACTTTAAAAGAAGTTAAATCTTCACAGAAATATCATGAAAAAGTACTTCTTATAAAAAGATTATTTTCATAATGTAAGATACAACTTGTAACGCTCACTTCTCAGACTATTGTATGAAACACCACATTTTTCTACTACTTAAATGAAACTTTGTTATTTGATTTTTGTTTTTAGGGTTCCGCAGCCAAATGGCAAAAAACGGAACCCCGAAATCACAGCCACTTTTTTCCGAACAAGAGACACTTCCAAAGTGGTAAAATGTGTGTGTGTGTCCCCCTGTAACTTATAAAATAAGAGAATGATAAAAGTAAAAAAATATATGATGTACATTACCATGCAAACTTCCACCGAAAAATGGTTTGAACGAGATCTAGTAAGTAGTTTTTTTTAATACGTCATAAATCGTAAACCGCAATTTACCTTTCATTCAATCAACTCAATCAAAAAAGTTACAACGAACTACAAGAACTTTTATATTATGTTACTTGCTGCTACGGAACCCTTCATGGCGAGTTCGTCTCGCACTTGGCCGCTTTTATTTGTTTTTTATTCAGAACACGAAGAAGACTCAACTAACTAACGTTAAGGGCGCACTATACCTGGGGAGACGATAAATTGCTTATTTTGAAACAATGTTTTGTTCAACAAATTTTGTGATTACGTGCTAGAGCGCCTGTGTTGTGAAAAAACGATTCCGTTAAATTTTCTCCATAGAAAAAAAATCCAAAGATGACACCAAATTTATCTTAAAACCGTTCTTATGCGATGAATACTAAAATTTAGATCTTGAAACTTTGTACAGTAATTCTACACAACATAAATAAGGGCACCTGTGTTTTAAATTTTCAAAATACCTTGTGATTTTATCATAAAATGAAAATATCTAAGTTTTGCACTAATAAAACCATTCACTCCGGATGCCCGTTTCGCGATTCAGTCTGGACTCGGCTTTCAGACGTGACGCTTGTCGTTCCAAACGAACACGTGATTCTAATGTAGAATTTATATTTAGTTGTTTTTTGTAAAGACGCAGTAATGAGAAATAAACACAACAAGATAATGAAGGGACTGAATGATACAAAAACCAGCAAACATATGAACCACGCCGAGATAGGACGTGCAGCTGCGCGCGGAGAAGCGGGGGTGAAATTCGAGTTTGGGCTGAGGTATAGTCAACTCTTAAGGTAAACCTGATGTAAAATAACATATTTTTATCAACATACATTTTCTATGGCTATTTTTGCTATCTATTGTCAGGTAAACGTAATTTAAAACTCAAATAAAACGATAACTAGTGGTTCGCCCCGAACTGAGATCTCGCGAGTCTCCGATTAAAACAAAAAAATATTATTTGTAATCGTTGACTATCAAAATAGTGTCACGAAATACATAAATAACCAAATAACTTGACCTACAGTTTCATTCAAATAACAGGTAACGAGAGTTCATGTATTGTGGTTACTCTTTTTTGGGGTACAAATTGCAGTTATTTTGGATTTAAGACTTTATTGTGTTACTAACTACCTATATTTGTGTTACTAAAGCTACCCGCATACCAAATTTCAGCACTGTGGGGTCACTGGTGTACCCTGTAAATTTTGACAAAGTTCAGTTTTTATTATGACTAATAACTCAAAAACTATAAAGAGTTTACGAAAAATAAAAACGGAGTCTAAATGTACTAATGAATACCTTTCATTTGACGTACCATTTGTCCAGTTAGCCTCATATTCATTTTTTTTACCCCTCTTGAACCACAATATCTCAACAACCCCATAAACATTATTAGCTCATTTAATCACACCAAAATTGTGCCATCACTACCTACCTATGTATTAAATTTCACGATGATCGGATCAACGCTTCGAAAGTTATCCTCGGACAAACATATATACATACACGCCGATTTGCCCAAGTTGATTTAGAGATCTCGCTTCGCTCGATCAAATATTTAAAAACTTCTGATTACATGTGGATTTTTTACTATGTCCCGCTTTCGACGAAAGAATCCCGCTTTTTTTACACAAAAAGTTTCAAAATCCCGACTTGGATGACGAAAAAATTGGTTGTCTGTAAAGTCGGTTTACGGACGATAATTTTACGTGATAACGAGTGGAAGAGAGATAGATGCGTCACAAGCCGAACGCTTAGGCCGATCGTGCCTCTCTATCGCTTGTTCCGCGCTCTCGCTTGCACGCTCGGCTCAGGCGGAACGTGACACTTTTTCGTGCGTGCAGCCGGCGTTCATCGATGTATAAGACTTCAATCATTATTATAAATACGGGATTTATCACGTACCGTCTTATCGGTGTTACAAGGTTCATCAACACCTATCGGATGCATGAAGGTAATTGAGTATCTGTTAACAAGTGCTTTCTTTGTATGGCGGGGCGATTATTACATACATGGCCAATATATTTATGAAGTGGTTTGAGAGGACGGTACTGGATAGCGTACCCTGTAGACCGAGATACTGGTGGCGGTATGTAGATGGTGTGTTCGCAATAGTACGAAGAGATAGCATAGATACCTTACTTCGCTATCTCAATTGTAAACATCCTAAGATATCCTTCACGGTAGACCTGGAAAAAGATGAATGCTTACCGTTCCTGGACGTGTTGGTTATACGAGAACAGACAGGACGACTTACACATACAGTATACCGTAAGCCAACACACAGACAGGTATCTTAGAGCTGACTCGCACCACCATCCAACTCACTTAGCCTCGGTACCGCGTACTCTGATTAATAGAGCACTAAGGCTATGTGACTCTCAGTACGTGAACCGCGAGCTCTCACACATAAAAAGAGTGCTGGAGCAAAACGGCTACGGATGGAGACAGAGCTGTCGAATTGCGGACACATCCACAAGATCACGCATAACTACGGTAAATAGAGCAGTAGCGTACTTATGTACCTTTTGTGAAAGGATTACCGGATAAGATCGGAAACTTGTTACGCCATAAGTACAGCATCAAGACGATATTCCGTCCTCAAACACAATTGAGACAGCTGCTGCGTTCGCCGAAGGACAGAGACCCTCTGAGCGTCCCCGGCGTATATATGATACCGTGTGACTGCGGTAAATGCTACATTTGGTGAAAAACAAAACGAAACGTATCTACTAGGTTGACTGAACACATACGTGCAATGAAGAATGTCGACTCAAACAGTTCTGCAGTGGCGGAACATTCCCTAGATTCTGATTCGACGCACTACATACGTTTCGACAAGGCCCGGGTTTTAGCGAGAGAGAAGTTCTTCGTTCCTCGCAAGATCCGAGAGGCGATAGAAATAAGTCGTGTGCCGTATTTTAACAGGGATAGAGGATGGGTTCTACCGCCAGCCTGGAGGCCATGTCTTCATGATGCAAGTGACAGAAGAGTGAGTGAACATGGTAGAGACATAGTTAGTGTTGTGTGCTTGCCTGTACCAAGAACTACCGAAGAGAGCAGCAGTGATGATAATGATAATGACACGGCGGGTCAACGCACTGTGCTTTCGTTGACCCAGTCCCCACCACCCCGCCCGTCCACTCGCGCGCAGAGGGCAGGGCAGCGGCGCGCAGTGCGAGGCGAGACGTTATTCGGAGCGGATCGCACTCACCCTGATGAAGGTTCACGAATTGAACCGAAACATTGTCGGACGAAACACCGATAAGACGGTACGTGTTAAATCCCGTATTTATAATAATGATTTAAAAGACGTTATCACGTTTAAATCTGGCAACGCTGCCACAGAGTGATATTATTGCTAGCTTGCAGATATGGAGTGAACGGATTATAGGTAGGTACTGTACCTATTCTTTTTATCTGGTCACGTGGCAATGTAACAAGCCAAGTTCGGACACGGCCGGCGGTCGACGCACTGGCACATGGCGGTGCACTCGTGTCTTAAATTACTAACCCGTACCATTTCGTACCTACGTACCACTCGCGCGCGCGCGACCCTTCTATCTAACCGTAAAATACTAGTGGTTCACCCCGAACTGAGATCTCGCGACTCTCCCATTAAAACAAAAATATATTATTCGTAATCTTTGATTATCAAAATAGTACCACAAAATAAATAACCAAATAACTTGACCTACAGTTTCATTCAAATTACAGGTAACGGGAGCTCATGTTAATTGGTTATTTTTTTGGGGTACAAAATGCACTTATTCTGGATTTCAGACTTTTGCCTATATTTGTGTCACTAAAGCTACACGCATACCAAATTTCAGAATTGTGGGGTGTACCCTGTGTACACAGTGTACACTAGTGTACCTTGTGAATTTTGTGAAAGCTTTGTATTTATTATGGTTAATAACTCAAAAGCTACAACGGATAAACTAGAAATAAAAACAGGCTTGAAATGTACTAATGAAGACCTTTCATTTGACGTCTTACTTGACTTAATAGTCTCATTTTTTTTTACCCCTCTTGAACCACAATATCTCAACAACCTCCCAATATTTTTAGCTCAATTTTTATAGTCACACTAAAATTGTGCCATCACTACCTACCTATGTATCAAATTTCACGATGATCGGATCAACGCTTCGAAAGTTATCCTGGGACAAACAAACAAACATACATACATACTTACATGTACATACAACGCTGATTTGCCCAAGTAGATTTGGAGATCTCGCTTCGCACGATCATTTATTACCTATCTAGGTACATAACATAGTACAGACGGCTAGTTAAAACCACCAAAGAAAAAATCCATTAAGTAGGTATATTTATTAGAAAGAAAAGAGGCATACCTACCTAACAAGACCTCTGTGGCGCAGTGGGCGAATAGCCGGTTGAGACGAAGGAGGTAGCGGGTTCTCCCACCGCGGAACTAATGTTTGCATTGGTCTACAGATATTTTCTACAGGATTTTCTATACATTAATGTATAGAAAACCAATTGATTTGATTGAATTGATTGAATTGAATTGATCTACAGATATTTTCTACAGGATTTTCTATACATTAATGTATAGAAAACCAATGCAAACATTAGTTCCGCGGTGGGAGAACCCGCTACCTCCTTCGTCTCAACCGGCTATTCGCCCACTGCGCCACAGAGGTCTTGTTAGGTAGGTATGCCTCTTTTCTTTCTAATAAATATACCTACTTAATGGATTTTTTCTTTGGTGGTTTTAACTAGCCGTCTGTACTATGTTATGTACCTAGATGTTATCGTAAGTATGTAAGTCAGTTAAAACACCGATAAAACGGTACGTGATAAATCCCGTATATATAATAATGATTGAAATAAATCACGAAGTTTTCTAAGTAAAATTATAAGTATGTATTTACAAAAAAGTACAGTAGTCTCACTAATCCGGCACTGTTCAAAACTATATTTGTGGGGGTGCCGAATTATTGGATTGTATAGAAAAATTCATAATATAATATGTAAATAAAATCGGGAGGGGTGTGGGAGGGAGCCGGATTATTGGACGTACCGGACTACTGAAGTGCCGGATTGCTGAGACTCTACTGTATTTAAGTATCAGTTATCTGGTTCCCACAGTAGAAGCTCTGCTTAATTTGGGGCTAGATAGCGCTGTGTGAAATGTCCAGCAATATTTAATTATTTAATATGACACGCATGAGTAGAGTGAAGAGATAAAAATACTGAACAATGCAATGTATGAACGCATTAGAATTGCATTGAACAACTGCATTAGCTGTAACAATGGTTTGGTAATATTGCTGTAATGGATGATAGATAACAATAGACGCAATTGTTTATTCAGATACTATTTTTATGTTTCCATAATTTCTTGCAATCTGACCTTGAGGTAGCTGTGTAGCTTGCATCGCGCTTGCTTGACATAACATGAACGGAGCAAGTGCAGGGGCACTGTCTTAACTGTCATAACATAACCTTACTTTTGAGCAATATGAGAGAACAATATTTTTTGGATAAACACAGTGTGTTATGAAATCCATAATACTGAAACACAGATTAACTGGGGTCTTTGTACTTTGAGTATCACATGCATCAGTGCATGGTCAAACAATTTGGCTTGAAACATTCTTCAGTAGTAAGTCAGTGTCTGTCTACAAGTAAGTCTGTAAATTTAATTTACACAGACATAGACAATCATTTATTTGCTAAATAGCACACATAATACATATATAAATATGATCTAAAATAATTAACATAAATATAACCATTGTACAGTACCTACATGCAAAACAGACACAAACAAACAATACAATATAACTATACATGAGGTAGGTATGTTTTGTGCTATAGCAGCAAAAGGAGCTCGGTTCAACAATTTCTGAATACTTATATACCTAGTCAGGTCATAAATTCTGTCACATGTTTAATATAAAATAATTGAAACAAGTTTATTCATTATGTAACCATTTATATACCAAAATGAACTTAACAAAACATAGATTCTTATGACACTAAAGTTTATTCAAAATGACCTGTGTCGTCGACCCATCTCGCTGGTGGACGTCCCCTATTTCGATGCCCAGTTCTCGGCCTCCAATCTGTTAGAGCCTTAGTCCACCTGTCGTCACTACGTCTGGCCAAGTGTCTTGCCCAACTCCACTTGAGCCCCAATATTCGCTTGCTGACGTCTTGTACTTTAGTCTGCTTGCGAATTTCAGTATAGGGAAGTATACCTATTATTAAATGATATTTACTGAAGTACATATACTTTATTACCATTTTACTTGATTACTGTACCTAGTCAGGTCATAAATTCTGTCACATGTTTAATATAAAATAATTGAAACAAGTTTATTCATTATGTAACCATTTATATACCAAAATGAACTAAACAAAACATAGATTCTTATGACACTAAGGTTTATTCAAAATGACCTCCGTGATTTTGAATACAGGCCTTCAATCTGCGCGGCCAGTCGTCTATCGCAGCACGAACGAGGTCCATGTCAATATCGGCGGCTGCCTTAATCAAGGATGTCTTGAGTGACTCCAAATTGGGATGAGGCTTTGAGCACGCCTTTTACTCCAAGTGTTGCCATATCTTGTAATCTAACGGACTCAAATCTGGACTGGAGGAGGGCCAGTCTTCGTGCCAGATGAAGTCGATTTCACGCGCCGCCAGCCAGTCTTGTGTGCTCTTCGCTCTATTTGCTGGCGCCGAATCTTGTTGGAATACCCAGTGCCTGTTATTGAACATGGTATGAGAAACAGGTTCCACAAGGTTCGTCAGGACTTTATTTTGATACACAACTGCATTCGTTTTAACACCTTTCTCACAAAAATGTACCTCTGTTAAGCCCCAATAAGAAACTCCCAACCATACCATGAGCGAGGATGGAAAATGACCTCGTGGGACACGCGGAATACGGTTGCTCGCTTCTTCACTACTGTGTGCGTACACCTTATCATTTTGTTTGTTGTAGCTCTCTTCTACGGTAAAAATTTTTTCATCCACTTTTCATCACCAGTTCTCAGCTTCTTCAAAAATGGTTCGGTTTCATTACGTCGTAATAAAGAATCACAAATGAGTACACGGTTCATTAGGTTTCTTTCAGTGAGCTCGTGGGGTACCCAAATATCGAGCTTTTTTGTGTACCCAGTTGTTTCAAATGCGCCAAAACTGTTTTGTGGTCAATTCCCAGTTTTTCTGCTACGTCGTAATTACTGATATGCCGATCTTGCTCCACTTTTTCAAAAATGGCATCAATTTTCTCCGTAATAGGGCGACCAGAGCGACGTGCATCTTTGACATCAAAATTTCCAGATTGAAAACGATTAAACCAAATTTGTGCTACTCTCACAGACACTGCACTAGGTCCATAAACATCGCAATTTTTTTTCGCGGCTTGTGTTGCATTTTTGTAGTAAAATTTTAAAATGTATCGTATTTCTTCATTAGATTCACTCATCTTTACAGTACGAAAAACAAATAAAAATCACACATTTTCCTAATTTGAATTTGGAATTATCTTCTTTAAAATTTAAACTTTGAATGATACCAAAACCAGCCAGATACAAATAGCCAAAGAGATTTTATTACAAGTTCATACATACTATAATGCGAAAAGACTTTTCCCCCAACCTATTACAATGCATCTATGTATCTTATTCTACATATATATTTTTTCTGTCTAAAGATGAGCTGCATTAATTACTGCTGATATGTGTACATCACACAGTGCTGAAAGTCTCATAATGTTCACTTTTGTAGCCATGTCTTATTAATTCGTAGCCAGTTCCCAAAATCCCAGATGACCCATTCTTCTCATTTATCATTACCATAATACCTATTATTGTTACTGATGTATCTAAACGTCGAATAATAAGGTTGACTAAGTAGAGGGTAGTTGTATATAATTCAGTCTGATTTTTACGTTTTTTGCTACCAAGCTCAATAAACCTATTTACATAAATATGGTGTTTTACTGGACATAATAGTGGCGACTTGGATTTAAACGTGAACCATGGAGCGTAAATTAGTGCGATTTCACGAATTTAACGTGAAAACAGAAATTTGGGACAACTACATAGATCGACTCAAGTATTGTTTCGAAGCGAGTGGAATCAACGATGATTCAGTGAGGAGGTCGAACTTCTATACGATTTGTGGTGCTCAAGTATTCGAAAACCTTCTGGCGCTCATCACTCTTAAAAAAATCCAGTGATGTAAACGTTCGACGAAAACATTAAAATTCTAACCAAACGCTACAGTCTAAAGCCGAACGAGATATCAGTGTCGTACAAATTCTACAAACGAGACAAATCAAAAAATGAAACGGCATCCGAGTACATCGCTCAACTGAGAAAAATCAGCACCGAGTGCATTTCCGATGTTCCATTTCCGAATTTGGAACACATGCTGCGGGACAGATTAGTGTGCGGCATGAGCGATCCCAAGCTTCAGTACGATTTGCTAAAGGACAGCCTTCGATACGAGGACGTGGTGGACGCCATGCTTTCGGCCGAGAGCGCGGGGAGGGACGCGCGCCTCATACACAGCGACGCCGCGCTGTGGGAATATACGCCCGCGGCCGCGCCGATCGCGCCGGAACCGATGGACGTGAATGCTGTGAAAGCCAAATCGAACGTCCGTCTCTGGTATCGATGCGGAGACTGTCACGGTCTTTCGTCAACGCGGTATGCCACTACTGCAAGAAGAGGAGACACATCGAGAAGAATAATACCCCGGGAAAAGTGAACTATGCCGACGACGAGTCTGACATGCATCTGAACGGGATCTACACCGTGGACGGCGTGCGTGCGCGTGTGCCTGCCTACTCGCTGCGCGTGTCGCTGGACGGCGTGCCTGTCTGAATGGAAGTGGACTAGGGCGCCGCTTGCCACCGCGCACCGCGCGGGTATCGGTCATCGGACAAACGACAGTGTCGGTGCAATATAAGGACATTAAGCGTGAACTGAACATAGTGGTGCCTAGAGGCTCAGGACCTAATCTGATAGGACGCGACTGGTTTGAGGCTCTCGAGATTTCTATGAATATAAACAAAATACTAGATGTGGATATGACCGCAACCAACGCATTACTGGCTAAGTATGGAGATGTTATTAGGGACAAACTCTGTACCTACCCGGGAAACCCCGTCGCGATCCGATTGAAACCGAGTGCTGTGCCAAAATTTTTGAAAGCGCGACCGGTCCCGTACGCCATTAAAGAAAAAGGAGATCGTTTGGTTGGAGAAAGTTCTTAGGCCCATTGCATTTTCAGAATGGGCAACTCCGGTAGTACCGATCGTTAAAAAAACGGGGAAATCCGTCTCTGCGGGGATTATCGTAGTACGGTGAATCAGGCTACTGAATCTGACACGTACCCTATGCCTAGGCTAGTGAAGTATTCGCAACAATTTCTGGGGGGAAATTTTACACGAACTTTGATCTCGATAGGGCGTACACTCAGGTTGTAGTTACAGACGAGACGGTGCGCCCAGTTAACATTAAACACATGCCTTTACACTGTAGGTATAAGTCCCGGCACGTAACTTTAGCGCTGAACGATACGCGGAGGGGATAGCTGCGCATGGGTACTGTCGCGCAAGCAATACAATAGCCACTATTGGCTTGATTGGAGATATTCCTTACCGTAGCAATTGACGTATTTGTAGACTCGGCTGTCCTTTTTTGGATTTTCCCTAAATCGCCATTTAATTTAATGTTTCCCGCCTTAATAATTTCGGCAGTTTGTTTTATCTGGCTCAAATTTACAGTGCTGCTGTCCGAATGACTGAGTAAAGTACTTGTAGCTTCATCAATCTCACTTTTGATTTGTTTCAAAGAATCAATTAATTAATAGATTCCCTTTAAAAAAAAAACAATTCACGTCATAAACCATTTTCCTTGCCTGTCTTTTAAAAACAGTATTTCTTTTAGGCATATTCACTTTAAAGTCACAAACAAACTTAAAAAACTAAATTTAACAAACAAATTCAAATAACAGCAATAACAATACAATTAAGAACGCGACTGTACACTGGATGTGCGCGGGGTGTCGTATCAATGCCGGGAACGGAATGCGACTGGAGAGCCAATCGGCGCTACGCACGCCCGCCGTTCATCCCGCTAGCGTAGTACACCCGTAGAAGTATAAAATAAGGTACCTGAGGGGGCTCAGGTACCTTATTTTATACTTCTGCGCAATAACGGTCACCGCTAGACATATTTGCCGCAACTTATACACAGGTTAGCTTTCGGCGTGAAGGCGTGCCCAGGGATTTTTCAGCGACTATGACAGCGTTGCTGGCGGGTGTACCAGGCATTGCAGTGCTGATCGATGACGTCATCATCAGCGGCCGCACCATGCCAGAGTTGGACCGGATTGAGAGGGCAGGTTTGCGTCTCAACGGACAAAAGTGTAAGTTCGCTAAGGAGCGTGTGGAATTTTTGGGTTTGGTTATCGACACCGGGGGTATCCACCCGGCACCGAATAAAATTGAGTCGATTCTGAACACACCGGAACCTAATAATGTCCAACAGCTACAAGCGTTTCTAGGGTTATATAACTTTTACGAGAGGTCCGTACCTCATAAAGCCACCGTGTTTTACATTGATTGCTCGACAAATCTAAAGAGTGGCTGTGCACTGACAGAGAACAATGCAGTTTCGACACTGCCAAGCGTCTATTGTCTTCTGACTTAACACTCGTACACTATGATCTGAACAAGCCGCTGGTACTCACCTGCGATAGTTCAGAGTACGGAGCAGGAGCTGTCTTGGCTCACGTCATGGATGACGGACAAGAGCGCCCTGTTGATATGGGTTCTAGGACGCTGCACACGCACGAGCGACGCTACTCTCAGCTAGACAAGGAAGCTACTGCTATAATGTTTGAAGTAAGTAAATTTCACAATTACTTAATGGGCAGGTCTTTTATGCTTGTCACGGATCATAAACATTAGGAATCTTTGATCCGAAAAGGCCTATACCGAATGTGTTGTCACCTCGTCTTATGAGGATGGCCTTGCTACTTCTTACAGCTATGACATTTCATATAAGCCAGGACCACAGATAGGCTATGCTGATGGGCTTAGTCGCTGGCCGCAACCCGTTCCAGAACAATCTGAACCACAGTTGTGCGACATACTTCTCATGGCCGAGACCCCAGAAGACTTTCCGATTGATGTGGACCAAATAGCATCAGCTATAAAGCGTGATAAGGTTCTCAATCGGGTAAGTCAATCGGGGTCATTTGACGACCTCCGTGGCGCAGTGGGCGAATAGCCAGCTGAGACGCAGGAGGTAGCGGGTTCGATTCCCGCCGCGGAACAAATGTTTGGATGATCTACAGATCCAGTTCCAGTTCCGGATCTGAATGTTTTTCTATATATTATAAGTATGTATTTACAAAAATATAAGTACTCTATCAGTTATCTCGTTCCCATAATACAAGCTATGCTTAGTTTGGGGCTAGATAGCGCTGTGTGAAAGTCCAGCAATATTTATTTATTATTTTTATTTTATGCGGCTGGCCAGCTAAGGAATCAGATGATCAACTACGTCCATACTGGCTGCATCGCGCTGAACTGTCGTTGCATGAAGAGTGCATGTTGTTGGGATGTCGCGTGGCGGTGCCTCCATCGCTGCTGCTGTTTTGCACATTTTACACAAAGATCACAGCGGCATTGTGCAAACAAAAGCATTGGCTAGGAGTTATGTCTGGTGGCCACAGTTAAATGATGCCATTGAGACTTTAGTGCAAAGCTGCAACAAATGTTTGGAAAACAGACATAATGGCTAGGACCAGTGACTGTAACTTTTTGATGTAAAATTATATCAAACTAGTGGCCCCCCGAACTTCGTATCGGCTTGACATGCATAGTTATGCATGTCAAGCCTCTATGCATTATAACGCAGGCTGTCAATATAAGTCACCCTGGTAGAATTGTCAATTGTTGTACCCGACCATCATTATGTATGAGAAAATGAATGACTTCCACAAATAATTCAATACCAAAATTAGCCAAATCGCTCCACCCGTTCTCGAGTTTTAGTGAGACTAACGAACAGCAATTAATTTTTATATATATAGACAATATATCTCGGGATAACTCCTACCGAAGCATCTGTTTCAAATGATATTCATTTTTTTTACATCCCCTTTGACGATATTTGCAGCACGCATTCTGTCAATTCTATGTCAAACGTCATAAGGTTACATTATAAAAGCGCTAAGGTTAGATTATAAATAATTTTATATGGTGGTTAAGTATTCTTAAATTTTCTAATTTTGCGCGCAATTTTCTTAATTTTTTCTTTCATAAGAACCTTCTCCTGACAATAAGAAATACAACAAAAAAAGAATTCGCCAAATTGGTCCAGGCATTGTTGAGTTATGCGCTTACCAACACATTTTGCAATTCATTTTTATATTATAGAAGATTACAATTTTGATTTCTTTACCTTTGGTTATATAATAAGTTTAGAATTTTATATTAATTAATAGATAAGAAATTGGGCATTTTAAGTTTGTATTTTGTTTATGTTGTATTGCACATACTGGGGGGAAAGGTATGTTGTATCTAAACGTGGATACTTGTCAAACCTTCTTGTCAAATAATAAGGTTGACTAAGTAGACGGTAGTGGTATATAATTCAGTCTGATTTTAACGTTTTATGCTACCAAGCTCAATAATTTATTTAAATATGGTGTTTTACTGAACATAATAGTTACTAAAATGAATTACAGGCCAGGGTGATATCTAGGCGAACTCAGTTAGGATGGGTGGCATTCAGCAAGCTCTACAACCAATATGTCCAGCCTACATTGACACACGGTGCCGAGACATGGATACTCATGGACGAGACAGTGCACAGGATTAGAGTCACACAGAGACATACGATGCACAGCATCACACTTCTAGACCAAGTCCTCAATACCGAAATTCGCAAGCAGACTAAAGTTTAAGATGTTAGCAAGTGTATATTGGTGCTCAAATGGATTTGGGCAGGACATGTGGCCAGACGCAGTGTTGACAGTGGAGCAGAGCGCTAACTGAGGGGTGGCCCCAAGATGGAAACAGGAACGCAGGTTATCCACTGGCAAGATGGGTCGATGACATAGTGAAAACTGCAGGTCGTACGTGAGTCAGAACAGCGCAAGGCAGAGGCGAATGGCGATGACGAAGAGAGGCCTATTTCCAGCAGTGGGATGAGAAGGCCTTACGATGATGATAATGAAAAAAAATATTATTTCTACAAAATGTGGACAGTAACAGTAACCTAAATTGAATAAAGCTGCATTTTAGAATTTCATAAAATGCTAGGATCAATAGGAATTGGGCTTATTACTCACCCACATACAAAGTGGTTCCTGCATCATGAATGTCATCACGTCTACAAACTGGTCGGTGAGGTTCCGGGTGGCGTTAAAGAGCCGGAGCGGCGGCGGCGGCGACGCCAGGCCAGCGTCGAGCACCGCAGCCGCGGCGCTGCCGGCCTCCGCGCCCGCTGCCAACGCCTCCGCCCGCGGCGCCGTCACGTTTGCCCTCCAGTTCGGGTCGCTGGTCACATTTAGGGCATAATACACCGCGACAGAGAGCAGCAGAACACTTCCAGCCGTGTAAACCTTGAGATTCGGCAAGGGCAACCTGTCTACGAGTGTCACGGGCATTTCGATGCTATAAATTTCGAACTAACGCGTAAAATAATCAATAGAATTAAAACACAACTTCGGACACATTAGCATTGGATGCTATTACATCAGACGCAATTTTATCAAAATAAATCTACAGAGAAACAACAAATAACGAACACACACAAGTTCACACAACGTATTGTATTTCTTTAAGCAGCAGTGTTGCCAATGTTGCCATGTCCAAAATCAGGTCAACGGTGATACCCCTCAAAAAATACGGTAGATTCTAGGAAATTACGGTGATAGGCTCAGGAAAATAACGGTGTTCATTACGGTGCAATTACTTTAAAGAAAACAATAATTTTAGAGTTCAAATTAAGTTTATATTTGAAAAAATAAACAAGAATGTAATTCTTATGTAAATCAGATAAAATTAACACAGAGTAATAAAAAAATATGTCTGAATCTGACACCATCATTTCCTCATTCTCATTTTTGTAAATATTCTGATATAATCTTTTTAACATTTCATCATCCGGCTTGAAATAACTGCTGGTTCTCCCATTTTCTAACCCGAGTGTTGAGCGTGTTTTTAGTAAACTGAAGAGAATAAACACTGAAAGCCGCACTCGTCTCAACACGGAGACGATAGCTTATATAATGACTACCGTTGCAGGTACAGAAAATAGTGGTGGTTTAATAAATTTCGAGCAATTGCCAGAAATGATAAGTTCTATATTATAAGTTATAATATAAGTAAAGAAGTTGTTTGTGTCCAGTTTTTGTGCTTTGCAGCATTTAAATATAGTTTTTAGTTGAATAAAGTTTTTTTATTTCAATTTCAAGATTTTCGGCCATAAGGGCCGAAAATCGGCGTGTTTCAACAAGGCTTACCGGCCTTTTTCTAATTGAGGTGCTGGCAACGCTGTTATAGACGGTTGCCATTAAAAAAAACAAGTTTGTTTTGGTAGCTTCGCTAGGTTCAAATCAAAATAATTTTCATGACTATTTTCTTAATTTCGTGCTATTTCTAAAATGTCTGAAAGAGATTATGCACCGCTAAGCACAGCCTGCGTACGTGGGCTGTGCGATAAGATGTATGAGAAGAGAAAATTTGCCGGCGGAGAGATCGAAAAGTAAGGCATGTTACTTATATAAATTTCTTATTCATTCGGGATCCGCCTCCATTTCTAGTCTCTTATGTTCAGCGCCACACGCATTATTATGTTGTTACAGGATGGTAAAAGACTTCAGTGAAGCGAACAATACAAGTCAAATTCGGCGTCTGATCAAAGTGCTTGGACAGGACTTGATGTCATCTACCAACCCCAATGTCAAAAACGGCGCACTCATGGGCCTCTCCTCAGTAGCTGTTGGATTAGGAAAGGTAAAAGCCTGTAACTTGCCTGTTATTACCCTAAACACAAATTTTAGGCTAATTTGAGTGATGTTTATTCAAGGTAGAGTGAATGATGCTATGAAAATTCAAACTCCCAAACTTCTAATAGCTAATCATCAATATTTGAAATGCCATATTTCAGGGTTGTGTGGATTATATGAGTGAGCTGATCCACCCGATCATAGCGTGCTTCAGTGAGAGTGAGTCCCGCGTGCGGTACCAAGCTGTGGAAGCCCTGTTCAATGTGGTGAAGATAGCTCGAGGGGCCACTCTCTCGCACTTCCCGCTGGTGTTTGATGCGTTAGCGAGGCTAGCAGCCGACTCCGAGCCTCAGGTGAAGCAGGCTGCTGAACTGCTTGACAGGCTTGTCAAGGTTTGTATTGTTGTAATATTAGCCAGAAATAGTAATAATAATATATATTTATTTATTTAAAGATACACCAACAGTGCACATATTTTATCAGTTATAGCAAACTAGCTGACCAATCTGCAGCTTCGGACATGTAGTTTTTCAATAAAAACTTTACCCTCCT
Source organism: Philereme vetulata (assembly GCA_918857605.2). Classification (NCBI taxonomy): domain Eukaryota; kingdom Metazoa; phylum Arthropoda; class Insecta; order Lepidoptera; family Geometridae; genus Philereme; species Philereme vetulata. The sequence continues at coordinate 826,069 of OU975451.1, read as the reverse complement.
GCACAGTTGGGTAAAAAGTAGTCTATGTTACTCAGGAATAATGTAACATTCTAATGGTGAAAGAATTTTTGAAATGGGCCCAATAGTTTTCAAGTTTACTCGTTACAAATATACAAAAATACAAATCATTCCTCTTTTTATGATTAGTATGTATAAATAAAGATTACCAGTTTTTAACAAATTTCTGATACGTGCACCAATTACAGGTGTTTAAACATTTGCCAACGATGGTAAAAAGATAATTATAAATAGTTAAAGTAATAAGTGTTCCTAAGTTGTTTCGGAACACGATATACAGTGGTGGTCACATAATTAGAGACACCTCCTAATTGGTCACAAAAATCTTGATTATGGTACTACTATTAGGTAAATAGGCATTAAATATAATGTAATTGTTACTAAATCATACATGACGTTGTATGGAGGGACAAAAAAGTTGTGTTCCTTACTTTGTTCCTTAGTAGTTTAGAAGACACTGCTCACTATGGGAACGTAACACAAACTTTTTTAAAGTGCTTGTATCTGGCCAGCTAATTTAAGACAGTAAAAGCTGTGTTCTGAATTTTAAAAAAGAAAAAGGCACTACATTCTGTTTTTTCTTTGTGTTGCCGCGAATTTTCATGAATCGTCGATATTATTTATAAAATTTTACTTTTTGTATTAAAATTAATACGTTTTAAACAAATAAATATGGAAAAAAACGAGAGTTGGGATTCGTCGAGAGTCGAGAAAGATTATTTTGAACTTTCATAACAAAGATTGGTAACAATACAGAAAAATCGCAAACCACTTGAACTGTTCTAAGGACATGGTTATGAATGCTATAAAACATTTCAAGAAGTTCAATACGACCAAAAACGTATCTAGAAAACCGACACAAAAGAAAACTACTCCGCGGGAAGACTCTAAGATGATATTGTTGGCAAAAAAAGAACCGTTCAAAGGATCAGAACTGATACGTTCGATATTATTTGGTGCAGGAGGGTCAACGGGTGTGTCTGCAAGAAGAATTAGACGGAGAATATATCCAACAGGATAATGATCCGAAACACACTGCAAAAGTAGTAAAAGACTTCTTAAGGAATCAGTCTGTGACAGTTTTGTATTGGCCCCCGTACTGTCCGGATATAAATCCAATCGAAAATTTGTGGTACCATGTGAAGAAGCCAGTGGCGACAAATTCTTAAGGAATCAGTCTGTGACAGTTTTGTATTGGCCCCCGTACTGTCCGGATATAAATCCAATCGAAAATTTGTGGTACCATGTGAAGAAGCCAGTGGCGACAAAGCGTACATCAAACGCCAATCAACTTTACACAGCTTTTACAGAAGCATGGAAGCAAATTCCGCTACAAGCTTGTACAAAATTGATCGCTTCCATGCCCAAGAGATGTCGTGCATGCGACCAAATATTGATTTATACCGGAATGTTTTATAAAAATGTGTTAGGAATTTTATGTAATAAAGATAATTTCAATAATAGCTCTATTTTTTTTATTTCTTCTAAGCAAATGGAGTGTGTATAATTATATGGCCAGATCTTTCTTAAGTTTACACTGCTTACAAATAAGATAAACCGAATAAAAGATAAGAACAGGCTAGTTTTGTTGTAAATATTTCGTTTTAACATTACGTAATATCATCACAAATATTTCTTTATTGTGTAGCAAGTTCCAATGGCAGTCTGATAAAAAATGTACAGAGGAATAGCTTAGTTATTTTAATATGCTTCCAGTGTCTGTAATTATATGACCACCACTGTATATAGATATTAAGCCTGAAGATATTTGTGTTTACTCAGGGAGTCACAACATTCATAAAGCCATGTATTCACTGAGAGAGTGTCATTGTTTATAGACACTGTTTCTGAAACAAAATGATGTGGTTATGGAACAAATAATTTTGTTTCAGAAACACTATGTGTTTCTCGGCATGTTCCATTGCTCAGAAACAAATCAGTTTCGCAACAGGATGTGTACGAGTGTGGGCGCGTGTTAGTTTTTGTTTGTTAAACATGGAGAATAACATTTTTAATGAATAGAAATATTTGAAACAAAGCCCATATTATGGGATTCCTCATCTACAAATTACAAAAATAAAATCAAGAAAAATGACGCGCGGGAAGACGATAACGATAAACAACTGATGATGTGGACGGCGCAGTTTCCGAAACATTGGTCCTGGAAACATCTACGTGATGTTTCAGAAACTGTGAATCCAAAACATTGTTACACGAATACGTCAATGAATACACGACTTAAAATAAATCTTTTTTCTATTTTTTATTTAGAACAGAAATAAATGAAGGCAGACTACAAGCAATCTCTGTATGTTTTGAAGTATAAAGCCATGTATTCATTGAGAAACAATGTTTCGGATACACAGTTTCTGAAACATCACGTAGATGTTTTCAGGACCAATGTTTCGGAAACTGTACCGTCCAATTCATCAGTTGTCTACTATATGTCGCCCAGAGGTTAAACATTTTATCGTCTTCCCGCACTATCTCCACGTTTCCTAAACAAGTGAAACGCGCGTCCACACACGTACACATCTGTTGCGAAAGTGATTTGTTGCTGTGCTCCCTGCTCCGAGCGGGAAACACGTACCTAGTGTTTCTGAAACAGTATTTTCAACACACTTGCTCGTAAAGTGTGCCATAGTACATCGTTATTAGGGCCACAACCCGAACTATAACACACGCGTGCGTAATAATATAACACACTAGCTAGTGCATAATAGAATTATCCCTACAAAGTTAAGTTAGTACCTAACTGCAAATTATATGCGAGTAAACAAAGCATTTTCAATTTAACCGGGTAATACAGTTTTTGTAACAACAAAGACGCTGAAAATCCTATTACATTTTTGGAATAAATAAATGTATCCCTAATTAAGACGAAAACACATTTATTATTATCAAATTACTTATAATAATTACTCACATAATATATATAAATACTCACAATAATTTATTTGCATTTTATCACTAAAATTATAATTTTGAAGTAGGCGATATGGCTTTATGTAATCAATCACCTACATTTGACGCGTGCAAAAAAAAACTTTCGCGCCATTTTCTATTTTTTGTTTGTATAGCATTTGTTGCTGTGTGGTAAATAATTGTAAAAATGTCAAGTTTTAGTACAGAAGATTAACAATTGATAGATTTAACCCCGCCAGAAATACTAAATGCAGCACAAAACGCAAATGAAAGCCTAATACCTGCAAAATCTAGAGAAAAGTACTTAGCTGCTTACGCTAGTTTCATAGAATGGAAAAGCAACAACAACAACACAACAAAACTCAAAACAAAACTCAGTCATTTTCTGTAAATGTGTTTTGGCGTATTTCTCTGAACTCGCCAATACTTGCAAACCCAGCTCCCTGTGGTGCATCTATTCCATGTTAAGAAGCATGGTTAAGCTCAATCATTGTGTTGATATCAAAACGTACTGTAACCCACAACCATGTTCATCTCGTAGCAGGAGTTATTTGGTGCCTTCTCATTCCAGTAATTTGTATGATTTACCTTTGACGCCGACATTTACACAAGTAAATGAAGATACTAAAGAAGTGGCAAGTACCAATGTAACACAAACTGTGAAATTGTCATCAAAAACAATCCAATATCGTTTTGAAAATTGTACATTCACCAATTGTTTTAATAATTAAACGATTTATGCAATACATGTTTGTTTTTTTCCTCGCAAGTGTGTTGAAAAAGTGCGTATGAAACTCGTGAGCAACTTGCTCACTAGACACTCTGCTGACTTACGCCCTCGCCTAAGGCTCGGGCTACAAACCACAGCCTCGTGTATAATGAGCAACTTAGCTCACTTGTATCATAATATACTATTATAAACAATTATTTCTCAGTGAATACATGGCTAAGGAATGTGTTTTTGTGTCAAAAGTTAAATCAAAAGTGAAATCCTAAGGTTTGATTTCGTTCGACGCCGACATCGGTTCCTGGCATGGGTCGAGCGTACCAATATACACTAGTTCTATGAAGGGTCGCACTGCAACGCTGTCCTCAGCTGTCTCGCTCGTCAGCGGCGCGTACGTCGGTCGACTGATGCGCTACGGAACAATAGGAGCGCGCTCAGTGCGCCGCTGACCGCTCTGCCGTATGGATGAATGCGCGTACAGCCAAAATTTAAAAAACACGTCGACACCGAACGAGACATTCATGAGGTGCGTGAACGACCTAATCTATGGGATTTATCCCATAGATTATAACAATTTAATTTAGCACACGACTGTTCCGTACAGCGATCGGTTTCGCAGTGCGGGGCTTTTCTTTCTGTGTTCATACGCAACCGACGGTACGCGCCACCGACGTCGGTCACCGATGACGTCAGCTTAGGAAGAAATCAAGCCTTATATCTACTCCTGTTTACATCTTATTATGTAAATGTTGTTTCAGGACATAGTAACTGAGAGCACAACATTTGAAGTGGAAGGGTTCGTCAGCATGCTCCGGGAACGCATGTACTCCCGAGCCCCAGCAGCGCGGCAGTTTGTGGTGTCCTGGGTCGCTGTGCTGGATGCTGTGCCCTCTGTCACCTTGCTGCCGTACTTGCCCGATCTACTTGACCCAATATTCAAAATGCTAGATGATCCTAACCCTGAAATTCGCAGGATGTAAGTACCTACCATAAGAGTAAATTTTGGCGGAAATTTCGCACGACACGACGGATTATAAATCGGAGTCAGTGTACACCAACGATGCTTTGATTGGTTCTCAGGTGTGACGTGCAGTTAAACGAGTTCCTCCGCAGCTTGAAGAAGGATCCGTCGCACATCGACTTCCAGGCCATGATCAACATTCTCATCACACACGCGCAGTCGCCGGAGGAGCTGCTGCAGGTACCAGCGGACTTCTCTAGTTCCACAGCGAGCTATCAATCTAAATAAATATAGGTGCATAAGGAAACTTCATTCTCGCTAAAATTCTTTATGAGATGATTTCAACTACATAAGATACTTCCTTACCCACAGTGAATTTTATCGCAATGATGACGTCTTTTCTGGTAATTGTGACAGATTCAAAAACCACTTTAAATTGAAAAACATTTATCAAGATTCCACCAAAGCATTTGAAGAATATCTAGGAAGAGCCTGGAATAAAAGTCATGGTACACCTGTAATTCTAGCTGACAGCCATCACATGGATCAAGGAGTTTGTGGAGTTGTCGGGCGCCGCTATGCTGCCGTCCGCGTCGGGCGTGCTGGCCGCCGTGCTGCCCTGTCTGGCGTACGCGGACGAGCCGAGGAAGAGTATCCTTTTGCTTCATTAACCTAACCCACTCAGCTGGAAGTAGCTTCTCAACAAGCCCTGTATTTTAGATCAAAACCTGAATACCAATTGTTTTTAGGGTTCCGTACCGCAAAAGGTAAAAAAGAACCCTTATAAAATCACTCTCTTGTTCATCTGTCCGTGTGTCACCACCAATTTTCTCAGAAACGGGTGGACCTAGCAAGTGAAATTTTTTTTTTCTTCATTAAGGACAACAAACAATTATACAATTAGGTTACTTAATGCTAATACTAAATGAGGTTCTTTATGTATAATCAGCCCCGGTGTCCACAGATTGGGTTGACAAATTATAAGGGCATAAAGTGCATGCTTATGAAAGAAGACAAACAATATCTGTAGGTTACATTACATACACATACAAGATTTATACCAAATACTGAGGTCTGTAGTCCCTATTAGGTGTATAAAATCAAGGTCTTGAGTCATCACGATAAAAAGACAGGCAAATTTAGATTTTCGCGAAAACTTGTAAGTACTAAATTTTACCTTAATTTTCAACTTTTATTTTTCGGAATGTTCCCTTTACTTGTGCTGTAAGACCTTGCTTTTAACCAAAATTGATAAATCTAGGTCAACCGGAAGTACCCTATAGGTTTTGGGTCGAAAACCTATATGGTAGTTCCCGTTGACCTAGATACACGAAATTTGGCAAGAAGCAAGGTCTTACAGCACAAATAAAGGAACAGTTCCAACAAATAAAAAAAAGTTGAAAATTAAAGGGTGTCCCCATACATACATAGTTGACGCCAATTATTATAGTCCTCTGAGTTGTATGGGCGCTCATACAATTTAAAGGACTAGCTTAATCGGCACCAACCTCAAATAATTTCAATAAATAAAATTGTGCTATTGAATGAAATCAATATTTAAGTATTTAATATGAGGTAATATGTATACAACAGATATGATTTTTTGGCCGTTTTTATAGATCCCTCGTGCCCTAGGAACCCTTCGTGCGCGAGTCCGACTCGCACTTGGCCAGTTTTTTGACAGTTTTGTTCATTAAAATTTTAAAATGAAGGCTTGACATATCACCATCGCATATGGTTCATTCGCCTCGAATTAACATTTCTTAATCTACTCTTAGTCTCTTCTTAGTCTTAGAAGAAATGCTAATAATATACTACCATGGGCGGCAGTCATCGAGTAGTCCACAAGTTTCCTTAGCAACCAGGCTCAGGCATCCGCGAAACCGCAGCCACAGTAAACTTCCAGCTCACTAAGCTGGTCTCCTCGCTCCCCCCTCCCTCCGAGGGTGCGAGTGCCGGTGGCCAGGGGGCGGAGCGGCTGGACCTGGATGCAGTAGTGTCGGTGCTCACACAGATGCTGCACCGGAGCTCCGTGCATACTAAGGTGGCGGCGCTGGATTGGATACTGCATCTTTATAATAAGCTGCCTGGGGAGGTAACATTTTAATTTAACTGTTTATTTGGTCGACACACACCATCACTTACCATCAGGTAGTGGACAAGCTCTTGACTATCTTCAATAAAAAAAAAACACTTGTGTGGCTTGAGTTTTTATTAGGTGAAAATATTTGTAAATGAATAATAACTGCACTGCAATGGCATCTCGCATCGGGGCTTATTGTGCATCGCTCTCCATCTAACTTGACTCCGACCATCCTACACTGTGCTAATGGCGGCAGTTTTCCAGAATTGTCAAGGGTGTCGCAGACGCGGTAGAAGATCATTCTATGAGCTTCGGGCGAATGAAAGTATATTTTGGTCTAGATGTACATGGAGACAGACGGCGTGTTCGTGAGCGTAGTGGGCAGCCTGACGGATGCGGCGGACGAGGTGGTGCGTCGCGCGCTGTGCGTGCTCGCGGAGATCTGCGAGTGTGCGCCGCCTTCAGTCCCGGGCCCCGCCTCCGCGCCGCTACAACGCACTGGTAGGTGCACCATGCAGATGTACATGGAGACAGACGCAGTGAGCGTGGTGGGCACTAGTGGGCAGTCTGACGGACGAGATGACAAACGTGACCGAAAGTGAAGAATGTGGCAGTCTAAAACTACCGTTCTAAATAGAATTATGTACATTGATAGAATTAGCTTGGCGTACTTTGGCTACCTTGGGTTTCAATATCTACCTAGAGCAATAAAATGTATGTTACAGGAAACCTGGAATCTAGTCCGTATTACTACAAATTCTTACAAGCTTTACTGAGGTTATTGGCAGCTGACGAAAACTTATTAGAAGATAGAGGTGCATTTATCATAAGGTGAGTTTGGAAAATTTTAAAGGGTTGGCCACATGCGAGTTGGTGTTACAAACGTCCATAGGCTACGGTAACCGCTTACCATCGAATGGGCCGTATGCTTGTTTGTTACCGTAGTGGTATAAAAATACCACAATTAGCCAATATTTTAGTTTTAAACTCAATTATAACAGACGGATAGATTTTTTATGAGATGGTTTTAAAAATCTTGGAATTTTCCGTAAGTGTTCAGATAACACAATACAAATAAAAAATATAACAGAACTTAATCTTTTTCAGACAATTGTGCGTACTATTAAACGCTGAAGACATTTACAAGGCCTTATCAAAGATATTATTACAAGAGAAAAATCTAAAGTTTGTAGCTACAATGGTAGACGTACTTAATACGATCCTACTTACTTCGGCGGAGTTATACGATCTCAGATTACAGCTTAGGAATTTTAATAAACCGGTAAGTATTGCCTGTTATATTTAATGTAGAGAATAAACAATATGGAAACTATAATAGTTCCCTTGGGCACACCCCATAGGTGAATGTATTCTCCTCAATTTTTTTTTCACATTAACTTCATCATTCACATCAACTTTTTTTTTGGAAAGTATCAGATTGATTTAACATTCAAATAAAAGTTATTTAAGTTCGTTTTTATTGGAACATTCATTTTAGGATGAATAACTTATGCTTATGATACATTCGATCGAAAGCTTCCTTGAAATTCAAATATGTGGTCACATCTGAACTTAATAATACTTTTATTCATTTATTTCTAGGAAAACCCACACTTTTCTATAATGGGTTGGATAAAGCATAGCAGCTTTTAGCAAATATTGTTTATCAAACTCTGTGCCCTCAGTACCCGGCACAAAATAGGCTATTACATCCTTCCACACCATCTATTATGACCATGCGATATGTAAATTTTTTGAAAAAAAAATCTAACAGTTTTATTGACATTTCTAGTATATGAATGATACAAGCATATGTAATAATAGTATATAAATATATATAGTACATATAAGTATAAATAATAGTATATGAATGATCAAGCTACGTCAGTTCTTAATTAGAATGAGGATACCAATAGAGATGGATAATAAAGCAGTATTATTGAACAGGCGACACATTCGCTGTTCACGGTGCTGTACTCGTGCTGGTGTCACAGCCCCGTGTCGCTGCTCGCGCTGTGTCTCCTCACGCACAACTACGCGCATTGCAACATGCTCATATCCACATTGTATCCTTTATAAACTTTATATTAAAACTACGCCGGAATCTCAAGAGACATGCCTGACATTATGTCTTGTGACATCATTTATTCACGTTCTCTCAATGGCTTCTACTTTCTAGCATGTCCAAAAAATGTTGTAATATTCCTTAGCATAATTCCAGTGGTGATTTGGAGGTCACGGTGGATTTCTTGACTGAAGTAGATAAATTAGTGCAGCTTATAGAATCGCCTATTTTTGCGTGTAAGTATATTATTAAGGATGTATTTATTGACCTTCCTGCCAGCAGCTATATTAATTTAACAATTAACTAATACAAAACAGAAAACCAATTATAGGTTTTCACGTATAGACACTTTTTAGCAACATAACTAGGTAGGAACATAATTTAGACATAGACAGACATTTATTTGCTACCATAGCACACACAAATTCACACAATACAATCAAAGGTATAACATCAAAGAGAAAGCACAAGCAAGAGAAAACAGAACATTACATACAACAAACATAAAGTAAATAAATAAAATAAATAAATATTGCTGGACATTTCACACAGCGCTATCTAGCCCCAAACTAAGCATAGCTTGTACTATGGGAACCAGCTAACTGATAGAATACTTATATACTTTTTTTTTTGTAAATACATACTTATAATACATAGAGAAACAACCAGACCCGGAACAAATATCTGTAGATCATGCAAACATTTGTTCCGCAGCGGGAATCGAACCTGCTACCTCCTGCGTCTCAGCCGGCTATTCGCCCACTGCGCCACGGAGGTCGTCAATATAAGTGGGAACAATAGAATTAAATAATAAATATACAATGTAGTCGGGAAAATTAAAAAGAGGCAAGTAGGTAATGTTTAACCCTTCTAGTCCTTCTTATCTCAGAGAGCGCTTTGAGTATCTTCATCAGTCAAATCCTCGAGACTTGCGCTCCTCTGAGACCTTGCAACTTAAAACTCCTGTACACTCTTCTAACTTTTATGATAAATCCTTCACTGTACAAGCTATCTGTCTATGGAACTCTCTTCCTCCACACATTAGAACTGCCAAATCCCTTCCCATCTTTAAAACAGTTCTATTTAAACATCTGTCTGCACTACAATGTTGATTTCTCATTTTCTCATCTATCGTTACGCTACTCCTGGTTTTTTATTTCATCCTTCTATTGTACACCTATATGTACCTACTTATAGTATTTTATATAATATACCTTTTTATTATTAGTATGGAATATTTATGATAAAGTATTATGCACCTTATTTATTTATTTATATATTTGTTTGTAATTATTTATTTTGCTTATGTAAATACACTGTTTATTCAATTATTTTTATTAATAGCTACCGTCCTATATAACGTTCTCGTGAAATCCAGTCCATTCAAAGGTTGTCTGGAAGATCGCTTTTAGCGATAAGACCGCCACTTGTATTTCTGCTTGTATTGTTATTTGTTTTTTATATTGTTTTTTTTTAATTTAAGTGTGATTTACAATAAAGCGTTTTCTATCTATCTATCTAGGTGTGTATGTGCTACTGCAACAAATGGGTTTCAGCTCAGTATTATGCCTCGCCACTAGAGAATACAATCCCGAGCATGTTTTTCAATCCCGGGCTGACGGGATTTTTGAAGCCTTTTCCCGGGATCCCGGGCCTATCCCGGGATTAGACTATGTGGATTCTAATTGGGCTAAAATAAAAAAAAAACGCGAGTAATTAAAAAAAATGATTTTAACGTCTTTGCACAACACAAATCAGAATAATAATAAGAAAAGAAAAAACACAAACCAATAAATACTATACTTTTGCAAGAAATTAAAAAAACAGCACAAAATAACTATTTAGAATTTCGAAAATATAATCGCAGAAATATCAAAGCATCCAATGTTTGACTTCCGAGCCTGCTTCGTAGTTTATTGCCAACATAAGCAGCAGCTGAAAACGCTCGTTCAGCTTCTACGCTGGTTGGAGGAATAGACAATAGATACTTATATGCTGTTTCTAAGTGATATCCACGAACTCCTCCATTTTCGAACAGGCTCATTTCACGTCTAATACTATTTGCCAACCCCAATTCATTTTGTACTTGTACTTCAGGATCTGGGGATTTCATACTCTTGTTAATTTCCAGCTGTAACTTTTCCTTTAATGTCAATTGGGGTTGGGAGGTTTCTGACCTTAGCTCATCATCTGTTTGTGATCCTAACCTTGCTTCTTCTTCCGTGTTATCTCGACTATTAAGTCTTTTAACAATACTCTTTATTTGCTTCCTCACTAAAGCCTGTGTCGGAACTGGAAATAAGTCGTGCCATTCCAAATCCGATAATAACTGATTTTCATCATCCATTCGTGGATTTTGTAAATAATTTAACACGCTAGTTAAATCATTACTTCGTCGTTGCTTTATACGTTCCACTAAGGATGTTTTAATTTTTTTGGCAAGTGCTCAGTTTTTGCTAGACAGTTGTTTTATAAGAAATTTCAAAGCGGCATCAGCTGTGTATAAATTTGCATCTCGTTGACAGATTGCTTCTACTGTCAATTTAATTGAGGTCAGCACATCAACAATTTTATTTACCAATTCAAAATCAACATCTTCTAAACAAATTGGATGATTGAGATCTATAAGAGCTTTTTGAATGCATGCTTTTAAAAGATAAAATCGCTCCAGCATTGTTAAAAGACTATTCCACCTGGTTTTACAGTCCAAAAGAAGTGACAACTCTTTTCCATGTTCAATTTTCACATATTTTTGAAGCACTGTTTCATTTTTCAATGGAGATCTTTTGAAATACACTACAACTTTGCGGATTTTCTTTATTAGCTCATTAATATTTTCATATTGTGTTAACTCTGGTACGTGTTCTGGCGCAAGATCATTTTGTGACATTACGATTAATCCTGATTCTGGACAGTCTAAGTCTTCTAAATGGTGTTCATCATTGCTGTCGTCCATATAATCAACAGTCACAACTGGTTCATTTATAGTATCATCTGAGGTAGGGCTATCTTGCAAATTATTATGTTTTTCATAAAGCACATCACAGACCGCCAAATTGATACCATATGCGAGACACAGTTGTTGTTCAGTGCAAACAAGCCTTTATCATAACATTCGGTCCATCGGTTACAATAGCCACGATGTCAGTTTCTAGGGAAATGTCAAATTTACTTAGACGCTCTTGCAATATACGAAGATAATTTTCAGCTGTCATACTATCGTAAATAGGAACAAGTCCTAAGTTCCAAAATTTTTTATATGAATGAACGTTGACCGCCATGTATCGTTTATTGGAAGTTGAAGTCCACTCGTCGAAAGAAAGACTAAATCTTTCACCTGCATTTTTCAAATGTTTTAATTCTGCAGTTACTTGCTTTCTGATTTTTTCACTGTAATTCATATCATAATACGTTTTCGAACAGTGACGGCTGACTTTGGTAAATCTGTGTATTTTGCTAAGAGCAATTTTCTCAAATCATCTGAGGTTATGAATACACTGAATGGAAATCCATCTAATGCAATCATTCTTGCTAAAATATCATCCAGGCTATCGTCGGCACTTTTAGTAAAATAATCATCTAACTTTCGCTTGGCTGGCGGCGGTCCTGTGTTCAGATTTACAGAATCTTGACTTGTTGAAGCTGATATAGCCTTGATGTTATGTTTTGATAACAAATGTGTATGTAATCCCTTAGTTGATCCACCCAAAGTCTTGAGGATGGCTGGACATCGCTTACATTTAGCACTATTCCCGTCCTTCGCAACTAAATAATAACTCCACACTGACGTCGTATCACTGTCTTTTTTATGTTTAACAAAGTCTCCCGCCATTTGAAATACTTAAATTCAGATAATTGACTTTTAAATTTTAATGACGTAGCCTACGTAACCCGTCACTGACAGAACAATAAATGAAAAAATAAAAGCTGATTTGCATATTTATACTTTCGTACAGGGAATCCCCGACGGGAAATTCCCGCAACAATATTATGATATGAGATGATCGGGTGATTCCCCTGTTGGTTCGTTGGGTAGTTACCTTAAGAGTTTATTATTGTATTAAAGTATTCAGAGTGGGGAAGTCCCTTATAAGTTCTACGACAAACATATTATTAGGACTGTACCTGTATAATAAATAGTGGGTACCTACGTATTGTACGAGTTGCTTTTTGTCGTAATGTATTAAAATAATCTAGGCAAGGTTATTTTCAAGGCGCAACGGACTACGAAATACAACCTAGACTTGTTTGTGGCAATCCCGAAAATCCCGAGATTAGCCAAGTACAGTCCCGGGATTTTTGAGGCCAGAAAACGGTCGGGATCCCGGGATTGTATTCTCTACTCGCCACAGATCGACAGCTCGGCGCTGTTATTCTGCGGAAACCTTTTTTAGGCAAGTCATTAAATCTCGTAACAACGAATAGGCACTAATTGGTGTAATTTGTAACAACACTCGGTGAAACAGTTATCCAAATAGTAATATGTTATTGGGAGGTTGTAGTACAAATAACATCTCTGTGCCCCAGCTAGTTTCGCCTACACGCAGTCCTCCTGCTGACCAACAGAAGAGCTAGCAGCAGAGAAGAAAAACTTGAATTAAACCCGGCTCGGTGCCAGCCGTTATGCACCTGCAACCGAACGGATACCGCATGTATCGACTCGTCTTTCCTGTTTTTTTGCCTAATCGAGATGGTTACCCATAGGTCTTCTGCAGAAGATTGGAAGGAAATCTGCGAAATAGTGTGAAAGTTTTTGTGTACCGCTATCAAAACGCCTCCACCATATATCTGGCCAGTGCGCTCGTAATCATGATCACGGCGCCACACTACGTATCTGTTATCAAAAAGCTCAAACGTTGATATACTATCCGACAGCCAACACTCTCACTACTATGTCTCTACTCTGTCAACACTATGACGTCATACGCACTGAGACAACGATTTCTATAAAATGTTGTTGTTTTCGTACGAAGCCCTCGAACGTTCTGATACTAAAATATTTAGCCTATAAGAAGTTGTACTATCCATTATCGATCCTTACACTTAGCAGTGTAGGTATTAGAAGCACTCAATAAACAAAAAGTTTAGATAAAAATGCACAGATTACGAAGCTTTCTTGGAGAATTAACAGTTGAGAAACAGTTACTTATAGTGGAAAAAAACGACCGAACGAAGATAAAAGTAAAATTGTTGTGAATGAAATAGGCAAGCAAAATACGATTGCATGCAAAGGTAGTGGCAGTGTAATGTAATGAGTACTGATCGGCGTAGGTAGTGCTATTCACGGGAATCAGTGACTGTTAACTTAACATGGAGATGCCTTCTAAATCCCGGGAAATATGTTTTTATTTTAATTAACAGGTTTTTTAGGAATTCGTATTTTACATAGTAACTGATGATGAACAAAGTGATGAGATTTGTAACTTTTTTTGTGAGTTTTTTCACTCAACTTTTCTGGATAATCGCCAGACTAATGTACAGGTTGATTCATTATCTTCGACATATCTTGGGTCCTCCGCGGACATACATAAGTACCGTCGAAGTTCTAGAGGAAAATGTGTTTAAGCTGCTAAAAAACCTAGACCTAACTAAATCAGCGGGGCCTGACAACATCCAGCCATTTTAATTGTTAAATGTGCCAAGAGCCTTGTTCTTCCCCTCACACTACTTTACCGCCGGTCTCTCACAGAGGGCGTTGTCCCTAATATTTGGAAGACGGCGTTCATAACTCCCATTCACAAAAAGGGTCCAAAGAATAAAGTAGAAAATTACAGACCAATATCGAAACTGTGCTTGTTTGCTAAAGTGCTAGAAAAAATCATCCACACACAACTTTATTCCGCACTCAAGCACAGTATTTCAAGTCATCAACACGGTTTTTTAAGAGGTAGGTCTACCACCACCTCTAATCTTCTTCTTTGTGCTGAGTTCTTGTCACGATTTATGTGTGATCCATCGCAAGTGGACATTATTTATACTGACTACTCTAAATGCTTTGATCGAATTGATCAGTCAGTTCTTCTTGTGAAGCTTCAGAGGGTAGGTATTAGGGGTAATCTATTTAGATGTTTTTTTTTTTTTTTTTATTATTTTAAGGAAACTTACAGCTAGGTACACAGAAAACTAAATAAATTATAATACATGCAAAACATACATGTATTCTTAGAGCCAATTACAAATTTCCACAGATAATTTTTAAAAAAGATTTATATAAAAACACAGTTACAGTGGACAAAAACCGTTTGACATTACAATATTCATTCTTAAGAGTTTTCGTCATAAGTTCGCAACCGGTGTCAAACTGTGGTTTTGGGCGGTTACTCTTCGTGTCCTATGAGTATACCTTCAGGTGTTCCCCAAGGATCCTTACTTGGTCCGTTGCTTTTTACTATTTTTCTTAATGACATCTCTTCTTGCTTTATTTACTCTAAAATACTACTGTATGCCGACGATATGAAAATTTTATACCAAATAAAAACCTTAGAGGATAATCTTCGCCTTCAAGGTGACCTAAACAGATTCGAAAATTATTGTCTACTAAACAAATTAGATCTGAATGTCTCGAAATGATTTGTGTGCTCATTTACTCGTAAACCTACAACATTGACATATAATTATAAATTTTATAACTCACAGCTGAATAGAGTAAATACAATAGAAGACCTGGGAGTGACGTTTGATAGTAAGTTATTGTTTGACGAACATATTAATAGTAAAGTTAAAAAGGCATCACGCGCACTTGGTTTTGTCCTGAGAATGTCAGCAGAGTTTACGAGTATCAAAACGTTTAAAATACTTTATTGTGCGTACGTACGTAGTCATTTAGAATACGCTTCGCAAGTGTGGGATCCTTCTTATAAAGTTTATTCCTCATGTTTAGAAGGTATACAAAAAAGGTTTTTACGTTATCTCCAATATCGAGCCCGATTATTCCTACCTGACTATGATACAAGATGTCGTAAGTTTCACTTTCTTCCTCTATCCGAACGAAAGGAAATAGCCGATTTGACTTATCTGTTTAACATAGCAAACAACACTGTGGATTGCCCAGAGCTTCTGGAGCTAATAGGACTGCGAACTATTAAAGCTGCATTGAGAAATCCTAACCTTCTTTACGTTCCAAGGGTTCCAACTAATTACAGGCAAAATTATTTTATGGTGAGAGCCTGTCACTCCTTTAATTTATTGGCTAAGGCAAATAAAGAGGTTGATCTATTCAACACTAAAATAAGTAAGCTCAAACGCTTACTTAGTGACAGTTATTTTAATATATAGATTATGCACTTAACCGATGACGTGTATGTGTAGATATCTTTTCTATTTAATTTCTTTTCTCATTTTATGTGTCGTCTACCTTACCTGTTTATACAGTATTATTCATCTCTTACCGTATCTGCGGAAACTTTTAATTGGCCTTCTTAGAATAAGTAGCATTTATTGTTGTTTATTTTCTACTCAAATACCTTTTCTGTTACCTAGCTGTAAGTTTTCCTAAAATTCTAAAAATAAAATAAATAAACTATTCAGCTTTATGCAAATAAATGTTGTATTGGTCACTAAAGTCATCTCTTTCCCTCACGCTTTTGTAGCTTATCGCGGGTGAGGTGAAGACTCGGTTTCACTATACGCACACATTTACATCGACATTTTAACTTCATTTACATCGGCATTCACAAAAATATTCCCGGGAATCGGGGAATAAATCCCGGGGCATATCCATATTAATTTATGATTCAGGGTCATTGAACCCAAAATAGCACTACCTACGCCGATCTCTAGTAATGAGTCACCCAACGCAGCGACGGCGGCGGTAGGCATAACAGAGTGTCACGAGAACTAGACGACCGGGACATGAGATCTAGACGAGTTCCCATAAACTCACAGCTTGATTTAATGTCCGTTAGTTCATTCTTGATAGTTTTAACATCCTCAGGGACTGATGGCAGGCCAACCAGTTGGCGCTTTAAGCATCGAATCTCTTTGAGAACTTCCTCTAGTGATGCTGGTTCCGAGGGGGTCGCCGGAAGCGGTGATACATTTCTGCACAAAGAACATTTCCAGGCCGCTCTTTTATTCGAACCCATTCTTCTGCACGTGGATTCGGAGACTTGAGCACAACTGAAGTCCAGGTGCTTCTTGCAGACACCACACTGCACACCGTCGTTGAAGTTGGATCCACACACCGCGCACTTCATCATTGGGTCGAAAGGTTTGCAATCTATGACGGTGGAATATTTCATTATACATACGTATTGGCTAGGCGAGCGTTCAAACCGTACTGATCTTGCACAAGAGACCATTTATTTGTAATCCGATATCGGCTACCGACACGACAGCCTTGTCTCTTTGGACGTAACGCGCATTTTCGGATGAAATTTATTTTAACGATTCATATTGGCCTCACTGACCAATTTGCTTATCAAGTGTACGACTAGGAGTACGAATGGTTTAATTCCTGGTTGTGTTATGTGCGGTTTGTGTAGCGAAAGATATGCGTTTTTCAGACTTACGACTGGAGCTAGTAAGCGGAGGCGCGGGCGCCGGCTCGGACCTGCGGGGAGCCCTTTACGGAGTGCTGATGCTGCTGCCGCAGAGCGACGCCTTCCACGCGCTGCGCCGCCGTCTACAGTGCGCGCCCACCAGCCCCTGTCTACGTCTGTACGTATTCTACTCGAGGTGTCTTACGACTGGAGCCTGTAGGCGGAGGCGCGGGCGTCTCCTCAGACCTGCGGGGAGTCCTGTACGGAGTGCTGATACTGCTGCCGCAGAACGACGCCTTCCACGCGCTACGCCGCCGTCTGCTGTGCGCGCCCACCAGCCCCTGTCTTACGACTGGAGCTAGTGGGCGGAAGCGCGGGCGCCGGCTCGGACATGCGGGGAGCCCTGTACCGAGTGCTGATGCTGCTGCCGCAAAGCAAGACCTTCCACGCGCTGCGCCGCCGTCTGCAGTGCGCACCCACCAGCCCTTGTCTACGACTGTACGTATTCTACTCGAGGTGTCTTACGACTGGAGCCTGTAGGCGGAGGCGCTGGCTCGGACCTGTGGGGAGCCCTGTGCGGAGTGCTGATGCTGCTACCGCAGAGCGACGCCTTCCACGCGCAGCGCCGCCGTTTGCAGTGCGCACCCGCCAGCCCCTGTCTACGACTGTACGTATTCTACTCGAGGTGTCTTACGACTGGAGCCTGTAGGCGGAGGCGCTGGCTCGGACCTGTGGGGAGCCCTGTACGGAGTGCTGATGCTGCTGCCGCAGAGCGACGCCTTCCACGCGCTGCGCCGCCGTCTACAGTGCGCGCCCACCAGCCCCTGTCTACGTCTGTACGTATTCTACTCGAGGTGTCTTACGACTGAAGCTAGTAAGCGGAGGCGCGGGCGTCTCCTCAGACCTGCGGGGAGTCCTGTACGGAGTGCTGATACTGCTGCCGCAGAACGACGCCTTCCACGCGCTACGCCGCCGTCTGCAGTGCGCGCCCACCAGCCCCTGTCTTACGACTGGAGCTAGTGGGCGGAAGCGCGGGCGCCGGCTCGGACATGCGGGGAGCCCTGTACCGAGTGCTGATGCTGCTGCCGCAAAGCGAGACCTTCCACGCGCTGCGCCGCCGTCTGCAGTGCGCACCCACCAGCCCTTGTCTACGACTGTACGTATTCTACTCGAGGTGTCTTACGACTGGAGCCTGTAGGCGGAGGCGCTGGCTCGGACCTGTGGGGAGCCCTGTGCGGAGTGCTGATGCTGCTACCGCAGAGCGACGCCTTCCACGCGCAGCGCCGCCGTTTGCAGTGCGCACCCACCAGCCCCTGTCTACGACTGTACGTATTCTACTCGAGGTGTCTTACGACTGGAGCCTGTAGGCGGAGGCGCTGGCTCGGACCTGTGGGGAGCCCTGTACGGAGTGCTGATGCTGCTGCCGCAGAGCGACGCCTTCCACGCGCTGCGCCGCCGTCTACAGTGCGCGCCCACCAGCCCCTGTCTACGTCTGTACGTATTCTACTCGAGGTGTCTTACGACTGAAGCTAGTAAGCGGAGGCGCGGGCGCCGGCTCGGACCTGCGGGGAGCCCTGTACGGAATGCTGATGCTGCTGCCGCAGAGCGACGCCTTCCACGCGCTGCGCCGCCGTCTGCAGTGCGCGCCCACCAGCCCCTGTCTTACGACTGGAGCTAGTGGGCGGAAGCGCGGGCGCCGGCTCGGACCTGCGGAACCCTGTATGCGCCTCTATCACGTCCTTGTTTTATTTGACCGACAGTAAAGAGACCGCGGCAGACAGCGTGAAGCCTGCGATCGACTTCGAGCGACTTCTAGAAGAGTTCCAAAGAGTACAAACAGCACACCGCGAGTACAAGATGCTCGACCGAAGCCGCGGGAAACTACTAGACAAGCCGTATTCTTAGCAAATATTTACTGGAATCTACAATAATCTGTGTTCGGAACAACAAATGCAATGATGTATGTGCGGGTTGTGCGAAGGTCGCAAGGTGAGCGCCGCAAGGTACTGAAGCCACTATATATTTGTGGCACATTTAAGCTACACAGAGTTGTTTTATTGATGTAGATTGTATTGATTGATACACTCAATGTGTGTTACTTAAATTATCTAAACATTCCATTTAACTGGAAATAATTATCAACAATTAAAGTTTTAAAAACTTTATTAATATTTTAAATTGTTTATAACTCAATTGCCTATAGGTACTTTGTAAATACACAAATATAAAACAATAACATATTTTATTTATTTCCTACATTAACTAACATATTTACAGAGATAACTTTCATGTTATTTCATCAAATTGGCTAAATTACATTTCATGATAATTGGACAGGAATGATATCAACAGTCTTTATATTACGGAACAAAACGGAACATCATTTGAGATCAAGTTTATATTAATATTGTCAAAGATATGTTGTACACGGGCCACTCAAAAACAAACATACATTCTCACGATGGACCCTTCAAGATATTACATTGTATTTTACCTCACTCTTGCACAGTAGTGGTAGTTCCTTACGTAACAGGTTGTAAGGCCAGCGGCAAAAAGTAATGACACCTTTCCAAAGCGGAAGACACCAGACAGGACTCCATTTACCATCAGTCAACTCACAGACAGGCGAGATGTGATACACACACATAGCGTAACATAGGTCACACTATCGCACAATGCTTGCCGTTCTTCACTTTAGCACTAGTTTCCAGATCCACCGCTCGCGACTCGTAGATCACAGACTGCATCGAGGCCTGAGAACCCGAGTCCAGCAGTATCGAGGAGCTGCCCGAGTGAGGGAGGAAGGAATCCTGACTGAGGGTGTCGTCCCTGTCCTCCGCATCGTCCGGGCGCGACGGCTCCGAGTCGAGGCGGATCTCGGAGCTCTCGGAGCCGGAGGGCGAGGGCGAGGGCTAGGGCGCCACGTCGGCAGTGGCGCGTTTGAGCGCAGCGATGAGCGCCGCGTTCCGGCTGAGGGCCGCGCCCACCTCGTCCTGCGCGCACGACACCGCGCGGAGACCCGCGGCGCGCGCGCCCTGGCTCGCTTGCAGTGCGGGCGCGCCTTTCGTGCGTGATGCCGTTTCCACGGGGGATTCTGACGCCGCCTGTACGTTGAACAAAGAAAACTGTATTATCGCATATTGCACTGCACTTGATAACGATTATCTGATCAAACGAACGGGTTGAGTCCCGCGAGCTCGCGGCGCGCCCGTCTACCATCACTACATAGTGTAAAACAAAGTCGATTCCCGCTGTCTGTCCCTATGTATGCTCAGATCTTTAAAACTACGCAACGGATTGTGATGCGTAGTTTTAATATTTTTTAGTGATTCAAGAGGAAGGTTTATAATATATGTATAATATATGCATAATATAGTAGAGAAACAATGATAATTTTAGGAGTTTCTAATGTGATGTCGTAAATACTCTTAATACTCTTTCAAGAGTAACCTCTAAAGAAAACATGGTTGTATTGTCTAATGACAAAAAAGCTGTGATAGTTGTATATAAAGACATTGTGTGGTATATTTAGTATCAGCGTTGCACCCGTGCGAAGCCGGGGCGGGTCGCTAGTTTATATAGTACAGAATGGTTTAGTTACGTGCGGGGGCGGGGGCGGCGCGAGGCGCGTGCTGCACTGCACGTCCTGCACGCGCGCGGCCAGCGTCAGCAGCTTCAGCTCCGCGCTCGACACGTCCTTGTCTAGAATCTGCGTCTGCAGGTACACCGTCTGCGCTACTTTGTACCTGCACAATAACCGCAACCTTATCACGCTCACTCGCACACAACGTAATGTGTGTAACAAACAATAACCTGCACGTGCACATGTCCTTACCAGTCGGCGACGGCGTCGGCGCGCGCGGCGGCGAGCGGCGCGGCGCGCTGCAGCAGCGCGCGCGCTCGCCGCCCCGTCTCCGCCACGGTGATACGCTCCAGTACGTGGAACTGCTCGTCGTTGTAGGTGAGCGAGCGCGTGGCGCGGTCGCGCACCAGATGCTGCCACGAGTCGCGTAGCCGCTCCGCCAGCGCGCGCGCGCGACCTGCACGTGCACATATATGAGCCCCAAAAAATCACTACGTCATAAATTTTAATAAATAAATATATTGACGGTTTCTTGTAAGCCTGACGTTCACAAAAATATTAATATATGTATTTAAAATATGTATGTTAAAAGTTGCGATAATTTTAATACTAAAAAAATAGACACTAGACATAAAGAGAAACTCGCACAGTTAAAAGTCAGTAAATCGTTTAAAGCAGAGATTCCCAAACTTTTTTCTCATATACCACTTTCAAAATTTTACTGGTTCCAGTTCCGGTTCTTGCAGCTACATTTCTACCATATTCCCAGTCAACAAAAAATCTGAAGATTGAATCTAACTATGGAAATTTACGTTGCGGCTGAGTTCTAATAATAATAATAATAAATAAATCTTTATTCATTTTTCATATTGCTAAGATTAACATTAGGGATTAATATCTACTTATAAGTAAGATTTTATAAATTGCCTGAACTAGGAAAACCTGTATCTCAGTTCTAACCACGAATTAACAGTTTTTGAAATAAAAAGTGAGAATTGATTGGTTAATTAATTATTATTATCAGCCCACTGTGTCCCACTGTGGCAAAGGCCTCCCCCCCCATTCTTTCCAGACACTTCTTTCAAGCGCTAAGATGGTTCAGTCCACTCGTAAATTAGTGAGCTCATCCCTAGGTTAATTAATTAATCAACTTTTAATAAATCTTTAATAACAGAAAGAATATACAAATATTTACTATAAAATACAGAAATAAACAGTTCAATCATCTAAAGACCGTTGCAAACGATCTATAGATAGCTCAACTGCTCCAGATCACTACCAGGCGGCGGAAGTGTCCCCAAGACACTAGCTGCATTACCCCAAATCAATTAATTTATTGATTGTGCTGTGAGTGGATGTCAAAAAAGAAAAGTAGGCCAATCAAAAAAGTGATTCCAATTTTACTTTTTTGACATCTACTCACAGCACAAGAAACCAATCAATTCTCACTTATTTTATTTAGGAAACTCCCCATTCGGAGAAGTAAAAAAAAAAAATAGTATATTTTCTTGTGTTGTATTTATTCAAATATGTAATTAGCGTACTATACAGTGCGTGAGTACTTACTTGTTACTATTGATTATTATTGTTATCATATTACAATATAATATAATGAAATTGTCGTAATATAAATAATTAATTAAACATTAATAACTTCTAAGTAACTTCTAGGGTGACAATCGCAAAATAGTCATAATTTTAATGGGAGGGGGATGTACTTGATGGATTGAGTTCTTCACTATCGAAACCAGATACATTTACGTGGACCCCCAGCTTACGAATTGTGAACCCCCATTTTTTGTCAAGCCAACGTAGACCCCCGTCGAGTCTCCCGTGGACCCCTGGGGTCCACTTTGGGAATCAATGGTTTAAAGTAAAGTTTTTTTAACAAACTAAATTGGTAAGTCTAAAAGTCTACTATATAGCTATATATTAGTAGGATTATTTACAAGATTAAAAGCTTGGCACTAAAATTGCTCCCACTTAAATCATCATCATCATATCAGCCGTAGGACGTCCACTGCTGGACAAAGGCCTCCCTCATTGATTTCCAGGAACTGCGGTTGGAAGCGGCCTGCATCCAACGCCGACCTGCGGTTCTTACCAAGTCGTCTACCCATCTTGTAGGTGGACGTCCTACGCTGCGCTTGCCGGTCGGTGGCCTCCATTCGATAACTTTCCGACCCCATCGGCCATCTGTTCTGCGCGCTATATGGCCTGCCCATTGCCACTTCAACGTGCTAATCCGTCGGGCTATGTCGGTGACTTGAGTTCTCCTACGTATCTCCTCATTTCTGATTCGATCCCGTAGAGAAACCCCAAGCATAGCCCTTTCCAAAGCCCACTTAAATAAAAAGTAAAAAAAAATAAGTGTACTTTAGACCAGTGATTCCTAAAAGGTGGTCTGCGGAACCATGGGGTTCCGTGGATCACAGGGGTTCCGCGGTCTGAGAGTTAAAGTTGAATTGTACTTAAAGATGAATTGGCAATCATTGAGAAAGCTGTCCTGGATCTGATTAAGTTTGTGAAGACTTACCGATGCGAGATTGGTTTGCGTTCAATTGTCAGACATAAAGCCTAATTTTACGGCTATTATAAGAAATAATGTGAAAATATTTCATTCTTCATAATAAATTATTACCTAGGTACTGTGTATTTCTTTGTTACAGTAAATTATTTGCAATACTTATAATAATTATTTAAGAGTCTAACATGAATATATTCAAACTACAAGGTAAACACTTTAGTTATCAAAATAGCCAGCTAGGGTTCCGCCAAAAAAAGTATGATCAATTAAGGTTCCATGGCCAAATTGGGAACCTCTGCTTTAGACTACGCGACTTAACACGACTGAAGTAAAACTTATTTTCAAAATATTAATGTATAAAATTGTTCAAGGACGAAATGAAATTACGAAAAATAATCAAGAAACCACCGTTCGCGTAACGCTAGCAGACTCTCAAACGATCTACTGACTGAGAGATATATATATATATATATATTTCATGCACTGGCTATGAGAGGAAGAGAGAAAGAAAATGTGCGCGCGCGCTAGAGGTGTGCGGTCATACAATAAACAAATAAATATTTCTGGACATTTCACACAGCGCTATCTAGCCCTAAACTAAGCAGAGCTTGTACTATGGGAACCAGATAATTGATAAGAATACTTATATACGTTTTTTTTTTGTAAATTGTACATACTTATAAGTTATAATATAAAGAGAAACAACCAGACCCGAAACAAATATCTGTAGATTATGCAAACATTTCTTCCGCAGCGGAATCGAACCCGCTACCTCCTGCGTCTCAGCCGGCTTTTCGCCCACTGCACCACTGAGGTCGTCAAATATATCGTCAATAGGTCGTCGATACAATAGGCCTGCACTGTGTGCATATACGAAACGTAACTGGCTATGAGAGAAAGAAAATGTGTGCTCGCACCTCTCTCTTGCCCCTACAGTAATATACGAAACGTAACTCTTTCTCTTTCTATCTTCACTAACTTATATCTCCCTCTCAACTTCCGTTCGCCTCGCCCGATCACACTTTTTATAACGCTCTAGTCACGCATTCACCAGCTTACTCCCCAAGTCAAGCGTGCGTAAAGAAGTTTTACTTCAAAAATCAATTTAGGCATTACATAATACATAAATTTCAAAAATGACGGTCCAAATGTTCTTTGAATTTCATTAAATAAAGAAATATTGAATATACCTGCCAGTCTGAGTGCTGCGGGACAGGGCGCGGCGGCGGCGGCCACCTCCCACTCGGTCCTGAGCGCGCCCCCACCGCCCCCCGCGCCCGCCCCCGCGCCGTGCCGCACGGCGAGCGCGCGCGCGGCCGTGCGGAGAGACGTCGCCTCGTTGTTGACGAGCGTCGCGAGCGAGCCCCACTGCTCCCCTCCACCGGCACCCTGCTGGAAAACAAATACAAGCAATTGTATTTCGCAGTAAAACCGGTTTTATTTTTGTGATTTTTAATGGGAATCGTTGTTAAAAAAATTCAAACTGGGTTTACAATGGGTTGAAATCTCCTCTGTTAAGTTGATAACCTCTCTAATTAATTTAATAATGCTATAATATCAGTGAGTGATTGACAGCCGCCAAGATCTGAGTGTTCTCTATCCAACAATCACTACAGCTTCGTACCTGGCTTATCAACCACCGATCCGATGTTTGCTCTTAACACCATTGCTGAGGAATATCGCGTCAAAAACCGACCATTGTGTGGCGCATTTCTTGACATGGAGAAGGCATTTGATCGGGTGCCGAGAGACACGATAAGGTGGCGCCTTCGCAAGAAGAGAAAGAGCTTCAAATCAACAGCGTTCATCTTTTCATTTCAACAGTATAAAAAGTAGTTTATAAAAGTAATGTAAAACAAAGGACCTAAGTGCGATCCCTGCGGGACTCCTGTCCGGGTATAGAATTTAGTCGAGATGTGTAGCCACGAATTCTTACGACTTGTGTCCTATTTTGTAGATGGACGCACGCCCACGAAGGAATGAACAGTAAGTGAATCTCCGAAACCTTCCTTAGCAGTGAGACAGGATCTTTCGAATCCTGTAAAACTGAAACTGAAGTCCATGTAAATGGCATGTACTTCTTCTCTATAGTATCTACAGCTCGAAGTCGTTAATAAAGCAAACCGGATTAGTAGCAGTATATAGAGATCCAGCGAATGATTAATTACAAAACTATAGTACCTGTTGTAGCGCGCGGGCCGCCGTCAGCAGTAGCGCGGCGTGCGCGTGCAGCGCGTCTACCCTCGCCACGAGCCGCTGCAGGCGCGTCGCGAGCAAGGCGCCCCAGCGCGTCACGCTGCAACCGCACAGCAACGAAGCTGCACACAGAGCCTCCACGCGACGCTTTATCACGTGGCCCACGCTGCATGCTGTCTGCGAAATACATTCACATACTTTTCAATAATAATTTTAATCAATAATACGATTACTAAAATTCCTTAATCCCGAGCCCCTTTTAGTAAGTTATATGCCTTATTAATCGGTAAAATCAGTCAATATAATAACGTTAAAGTGGTATAACGTCATATACTTATTGGTATATACAGGATGTCCCACGGCTATGCCACATGGAGGGGAAGTACCTTGAAAATTGTAGATGGAACATTTTACTAAAAGAAGACATTATTTTAATTTAAAAACAATTTAAACTGCATTCCTAGATTTTTAAATAATTAACATGGTTGAACCGGAAATCGAACCTGCTACACCAGTAAAAAAATTACCCTGTAGCTTTATCATACCGATCGAAAGGCATCATTATATGGATTATTTTTACTTAATAACATAGTGTCAGAAATAATAGGAAGACCATGAATTTTAACATTTTGTATTAAAAATTAATCAATTTAATATAACAAAATTAAACGCTCAAAATGAGTGCCATTCTGTTGAATACAAAGTCGCACTCTTGATTATTTCGCTCCCTGTCGATCTTTTGATCATGTTGTGGTGGATATTTAGAATAATACGTCTAAGTTCTGCTTGTAGCTCGTGGACACTTTCATACTCGTTCTTGTAAACTAATTTTTTTACATAACCCCATAAAAAAAATCTAACAGAGTTAGATCTGGAGATCTCGGCGGCCATCTTATTTGTCCCGATCTAGGAAAGAAAGTGTTCGTTGAGATAGTCCCTTGTTCTGTGACTATTATGAGCCGGAGCCCCATCTTGCTGAAAAGTAGTTTCGTCGTTCAGCAACTTTTCGAAATTCCAATTTCTTCTTCACCTTCCCTCACTGAACTTTTAGGATTTGCCTCAAAGTATACCAAAATGTCGAGTTCATCATCAGTGTTTGTCATTTGGTGCCGCGGTTGTGGTAAGCGATGGTCGAAACGTCCCAAATTTATCAGATTATCCACCAACCGTTTCATAATAAATCGAGATGGTGTATTTCTATCAGGATATCTTTCGCGGTACCATTGTAAGGTTATGTTTTTGTAGTTCAAAAAGTATGCTTCCATTAAATCGAAATTATTTTGATACGCCATGGTTTTGCAACAAATTCACAATAAAATGCAAAATACCAAAAATGAAAATCACAGAAACAAAAGAATAAAAGTTTGAAAATGGAACAATTATTTCTTTATAATCAGCCAGCCGCATTGCTGGCTCGCAGTTGTATGTCCTTACGGCAATGTCTCAACTTTTCATTTTTCTGAACAAAATTTCACATCAAATGTGAAAATTCATGGCCTTCCTTTTATTTCTGACACTATGTTGTTCTGCAAAAAATAATCCTTATGATGAAGCCGTTCGATCAGTACGATAAAGCTACAGGGTAATTTTTTTCTTGTGTAGTGGGTTCGATTCCCGGTTCAACCATGTAATTATTTAAAAATCTATGAATGCAGTTTTAAAATAATGTCTTCTTTCAGTAAAATGTTCCATCTACAATATTCAAGGTACTTTCCCTCTATGTGGCATTGCCGTGGGACGCCCTGTATATTATTGGTGAATTGTACATGACATCTCTCCGCTAAGCTTCGGTGACTACCTTCCTTACGGTGATTCGTTTGATCAAAAACCTCACCTTAGCCTGTGTAGCATCATTTTCCACCGACACGATGTTAGGAAAGACTGGGAACTTAGGTATATCCGGTTCAGGCTGCATAGTCACATTGTTATTGTTCTTATTGAACAGCATCAGAGGCTCATCCGCGGTGGTGGTCGGGTAGGCCCTCGCGGGCGCGGTGTCCTGCACCGCGGCCGAGAGCAGGCGCTCCTGGTATAGGAGGATTTGCGACTCGGCGACCACGCTCGTTTGCTCGCATATGTACGTTTGTAGATGCTCGTATTTTTCGTCTGGTTTTAGAAACACCTGGAAAAATAATTATAGGTTTTTTAGACCTGGATTTTATGCACATCACTTTGTAGTTTTATTTTTAACCACTGATGAAAAATGAGGGGTGCTATATGTCTGAAACCTTTTTAAGTCTTTACTTGGATGCACATGGACTGATTTCAAAGTTGTTTCAATTTTTTATGTCTGGTTTTCGATTCGGTTTTTAGCTTGGTTTGGTAGAAATTAGTGAAGCAGTATTCGTCTGTTGGGGTTATAAATAAAATGCACGGTAAACGTAAGAATATCGCGTGCAGCCCGATTCATGAATACCGAAAGCCGCGGCACTTCACTGCGCTAAAAATCTTAGTATTGTATTGGTCGCGACGAATACTAAGATTTTTAGCGCAGTGAAGTGAACCTGCCGAAAACATGCTTAGGTGAGGATGCAACTCATGAGTAGGTAGGAATATGGGATGCCCACTGCAACACCCGGTGCTACTTACGATTTACAGAGTCCGTATGCAATGAGGTGCACACTAACTGTTGTATAGCTAATCCAAGGTAAAAGGCAAACATTATAGAAATATGCAGCAGGGAGCAGCAGCAATCTATTACCTGCCTGACGAAGGTATCACACTCACACATTCATGCGTGCATCCTCTTAATCCTACTGTTACATACTGACAAATGGAATTTCGCTTCTACATCCTAAATCTATCTTTCCAATATTCATGTTATGGCCATGGCTAGGTACGTTGCGTTGACTCCGTGAAATCGCTAATCCAGATTCGGATCTGAGACAATGCTACACACACAGCTAAAATATTCAACACTACAACAGTTACTATAGCCACAGAATACCGATGCCATAGTAGAAGTAATAGTTAGTACGATAAAGGTGCTGAACACATATATACCTACGGCAGTCAGTATGAGTATGTGGGTCGCGGTAACGACCTTGTGCAATGGTAATTACGGCATTATACATTTCTAAATTAGATTTCCTTTCTAATAAGACCGGACCGTCGTAAGAGTTACGTTGGTTCGTATTCTTGAGATTATTTATTGCAGTTATGAAAGATTAGCGGCAAAACTGAATTTCGGTTTGAAAATTGATCATCTGTGTAGGAATCGCATTCTAAAGAATCTAGCCGTTTTAGAAATAAAAACCGCCGAACACTATTATATTTCATTAGTAAAGTATTTTTTAAAAGTATTTTCAATAAATAAATTAACTGAATGCCAGAGCGTGATGGCAGATTCGAGCACCTGGTCGCAAGTCTGCTCCCCGTATAGATAAAATATTCACAAATACTTATTGGGGAGCTAAATCAGAATGTCCTCATCATTGAAAATTTTAGATTATTCTTTATTATAGTAGAGCAATTAAGTCTAGATATCTATACAAGGTAGGTATTAGCTATATTTTATTATTATTGCCCAAGTTGCATAATGCCTTGTTTGCTAGCTACTCATGTTTCATTGATACAAGCAAATGAAGACCCTATAAAATAAAACTTTATTAACTTTATCCAATGTAGCAATTTATGATCAGTTGGACTGTTTGACATCTTGGACTGTCCAATCCAAGCAAAGTAGATGTAAATTGTAATGGACTCCATATAATTTAGATATTATTCAATCATTCGTATTTCTATATTTAATTATTCTTATCATAATACAATTTAATAAACTGTGTAATTATTTTTTTTAATGTATTTTATATTGTGTTAGTTGATAGTAAGAATGAAAGTAAGGTTGATATGGATTTAAAGTGGTAAAAATAAATGAATATTAGTGGAATACTTTAGCATCTTCGTCTGGCACATTTCAACATTCAAGTCAGATTCTCCTTACCTTTATACTTGCAGCTTTATTGACATGGAACACATGCATTGGGATGGTGGACGTGGCTATCTGCACCTCCGAGAAGAACCTGTCAAATGTCCATATCCTATGAGGGTCCACCTCCAGCAGCCCAGCGAGGAGTGGAGTTGTGAGCTTGCGTAGACCTACGCTCAATTGGCAGTGGGATGGTAGATCCCTGGCCCACTCTATTGGGCCGTTTTCTGTTGTTTGAGTGCCCTGGATAAAAATAAGTAAATTATGTACAAGAATTAGTTAAAGGCAGTTTTGCCCCACATTGGTTAGTATCTTTTTTACGTGCCGACCACACTTCACCACATAGGCACCTGATCTAGTGGAGTACACGGAGAAAAAGACCAGTATCATGCTGAGGGTGGAGAAGTTGAAGCCGCACAACAGTGTGAGTTTTAACTTATTTGTTGTGCAAGTGCAGCAGACTTCAGATATCGCTATCATTGGGAAGGACGAATTCTGACCGAAGGGTGTCGTATTTCGGCCATTTTGTAGAAGGCTCTATGACACCTCCCTGCTTCCACCTAAGTGTAGCACGTTGCAAAACATTATTATGTATGATAGATTGAAGGATATCTATATGGATGGGTCTATACTTATTTACAAGTATGTTGCCTGAAATAAACTTATTATTATTAGTAGATATGAGAGATATTTAGATGCTATATGTTTGTCTAAATTTATAAACATTTTACACAAAATACATACAGCAATGACACCAGAAGCTTTCTTGGTAGTGATATAGAACATGGTCTCCTTATTCCTGCGCCCCCCATACGGCCTGAACGGCAGCTGGCCGGTCGCTACATGGTATAGCGTCACTCCTATTGACCACAGATCGACTGTGGCCCCAAAACTCTTTCCAACTGGTTTCCTTAGCACTGCTCTCTCATACATATCTGGGTGTAAATACTCTTCTGTGCCATACAATGATACAAACTGCTCTTCCTCTTGTAATTCTCTAGCCGCACCAAAGTCTGTTAGTTTGTAGGTAGTTGTGCCATCCTCATTGATGTATTTCATGATGTTTCCTGGTTTTAGATCTCTGTGAACTAGATTGTTATCACGCAAGTGCTTCATGCCCGCCGTTAAATGCTCTAAAACCAGTAGAAACTCATGTTCTTGAAGGCCGTAAGTGTTCTCAGGGTCGTCGAGAATGTTGAACAAACTGCCGCCCGTGCAAAGCTCCATTACAATCACTTTCCCGCGACCTTCCTGCTCCTCTTCTATAGCAAGCAGTTTTACGATATTCTCATGTTTCACCTTCTTAAGGACCTCGAATTCTCGCATCTGGACGTCGTGCGGTCTCATGTGGCTAAGCTGGTTGAAGGTTTTTACGGCGACGGGCTCACCGTTGTTTTTATTGACTCCTTGGAACACGGCCCCAGTGGCCCCCTTGCCGAGGACGCTGGTGGTACACCACACATAGTTTTCGGAGCCCCTCAAGAAGGACATTTTTCACTTGAGAAACACAGTAGCAACAGGAACGTTCCACAGTCGGAATCACCTCTAAAACTTTTAGAAAATGATTGCATTTACAGATAAGATTCTATTGTATGGTCTCTACATTTCACAACAAAACGTCGAGAATCTCGCAATACTTATCAATTTAGTTAAATTACTTTTATCACTTAGAAGTTAAACCACAACCCGATCTCCGTCTACGCCACAACCACATTCATGCGCTATCAGCCTATCATCCTCCTATTAATCTGCTGTGTGTGACCACATCCAAGTTCCAATCCAACACTTCCATCCATCCATCCATCCAACGCAAGCAAACAACAAACAAATCACAAAAAAAAGACAGCTGTCAGTAAAATCGCGCCTATGAAGTTCTGAATTTAACTTAACAGTTCGGACAAACGTACCAGTCAATGTCATACTTTATTGGCATGCTGAGCTAATTATAAGAGGTTCCGCGATAGCGAGTAAGCCGAACGGAGAAAATAGTGCTTTATTTTAACGATTTTGGCCTCTTTTCTTTAACTTTATAACTGTTTGATAAATCTAAGTGTTGTGTTGTCCACTTAAGGTGGTGGTAAGACTATTCTAATTGTATTTATTTTCATAGAAGAGTCGAAAGATCTGTGTTTGAGCTTGGTAAGCTTCAAGCATGGATTGCGACACGCCGGCCCTGCCGGCCCCCCCTGATCCCCCGGACCCTGTTACTCCTTCTGTAGCAACAGGATCTAAACGCCGATTAGAATCAGCCGAACAATCTGCACCTAAAAAACCTGTGACGTCTGCTGAGTTAGACGTACCATCCATACAAACTGTCTACACTCACCCATCGATCGTAGTTGGTTCTATTCAAGCTTACTCATCTTTGGATAAGGGTCCATATGTTGTCCACGTTTCCCGATCAGAACCAGAACCATCCGCTGGAACCACGATCAGACCAATTAAGTTTGGTCAATTTTTGACCACTCACAAATTTACGAATATTTGTGCTGAAGGTGTTAAGAGAGTAGGCCGCAATAAAATATCAGTTGAATTTATTTCAGCTGATGATGCTAACAAATTTACCACCTCCCCAATTCTACCAATGTGCAAGTACATAGCTTCCATCCCCACTTATAATGTGACAAGAATGGGATTAGTTCGCCAAGTGCCAACTGATCTTTCAATGGACGAATTTGCTCAGTCCCTTGTTCTCCCCTCTGGTTGTGGTATTGTTATTAAAGCCCGCCGTCTAAATAGAAAAACTGTTGCAGATGGCACAGTAACATGGGTGCCAACCCAAACTGTTGTTGTGACCTTCCAAGGTCAGCTCCTTCCTTCCAAGGTCTTCCTCTACTACACCTCCCTGCCAGTTGAGCTATACCAGTACCCCACAATTCAGTGCCACACATGCTGCCGGTATGGCCATACTAAGGCTCAATGTAGATCGAAACCCAGATGCTTCCGCTGTTCCAAAGATCACACTGGTGATAGCTGTAACATCCCTGAGGCTGAAGCCTCTTGCCTGCATTGCTCAGGACCACATTTTGCTACAAGCAAATCTTGTCCGGAGCAAAGTAGACAAAAATCCATTAAAGCAGTTATGGCCCAGAACAACATCTCATACGAAGAATCAGCTGCACAGTTTCCTCAGGTATCTCGCTCATATTCACAGGTTGCCCAAGAGATGTACTCCCAGCCTTCTCCATACCAAGCCTCGCAGAATAATTATTCTGCAGGTTCATCTCAGTCCCATCCCACTAAGTCATATGTTAAAACTGTCTACGCCAACCCCCTCCCGCGAGCCCCACTGGGTAAGTCTTATGACAAGGCTGCCCACCGAGAGATTGCCACAGACCCAACATCAGCTATGCCCAATGGTTGTGCCATTGGTAATAACCAACCGTTAGGAGTTTCCCCTAACGAAAATATGTTAGAAACATTAATAACATTAATAATAAACATTTTACTAATGAACCCTCATCCCCTACCGTCCAACGTTGCCTCTAAACTTACTCAATTAGTCTCACTATCTGGTCATAATGGATCCAGTAGTCGCTCTGCAGTGGAACAGCCAGAGCATGCGTGCAAAAAAGCATGAACTGGTCCACTTAATTTCAAAATTTCGCCCGTCAGTCATTGCCGTCTCGGAGACATGGCTGAAGCCTGGAACCCGTTATCGGATTTCAGGTTACTCCTGTCTGCGGGACGACAGGGCTGACGGGCATGCCGGCAGCGCCTTGTTAGTAAGGCGCTGCCTTCCCTTTTCCCAAATCACTCTCCCTTCCCATCCTTCTGATATCAACATTGTTGGTATCAGATCCCTTAATATTTCCTTTGTATCTGTATATATTCCTCATCCCAACTCCTCCTTGATTCCCGATCTCCTTCTCCTCTTATCATCTGTTCCTTCCCCCATGGTTCTCAT
The DNA here is from genome assembly GCA_918857605.2 of Philereme vetulata. Taxonomy (NCBI): domain Eukaryota; kingdom Metazoa; phylum Arthropoda; class Insecta; order Lepidoptera; family Geometridae; genus Philereme; species Philereme vetulata. Next base: position 792,669 of record OU975451.1, on the reverse strand, counting down.
GGGTGATTTTAATGGCCATAACACTATCTGGGGTCATAGCCACTCTGATATGTTTGGTCTTTCCCTATTGGAGATCTTTGATGAAGTCAACTTGTGCCTACTCAATGATGGATCACCGACTCGGAGAGCACTCCCTTCTCAAAACCCGAAAAGCGCTGTTGATCTCTCACTTTGCTCTCCATCTCTTTTCTCTTTGACTCTATGGAAAATTCTCCCTTCGACTTATGGAAGTGACCATTTCCCTATCTTAATTTCTATCTATGCTAATTTTTCGAACCCTTTCCGTAACCCTAGTCCTTCTCTTAAATACAAACTTTCTGGAGCTGATTGGTCAGCTTATTCATCTTCACTTGGTCATAAAATAGATTCTTCCACTCACATTCAACATAATGACTCCCTTGCAGCATATAACTCCTTTGTTAATAATATTACTTCATGCGCTGATCTCCACATTCCCCTTAAAAAGCCCTCCAAAGATTTTAGAATCTCTACCCTGTGGTGGGATTCTGAGTGCACAACAGCTGTATCGGAACGGAGAGAAGCTGAAAAAAGTTACAAGGAATCTATGTCTATAGAAAACTTTTTAGTCTATAAAAAATCCTCAGCGAAACTCAGAAAGTTGGTCTCTAAAAAGAAAAAACAGGGATGGATTGGGTTTTGCGAAAACCTCTCGCCTAGAACACCATCATATATCATCTGGAACCAGATCAGACGATTCAGAGGAGCATGTAATATCGAAAATATTTCAGCTAATGATCCTTCATCGTGGCTCGAGGCCTTTTCGAACAAACTCGCCCCTCCTTCAGTCCCATCTATTTCCTCCTTCCCCTCGATCCCTTCGTCGATTCCTTCTGAAAATTGTTTTGATCGCCCCTTCTGTTTTAATGAATTGACCCTTGCACTTGACGGACTGACTGACTCTTCCCCCGGTATCGATGGCATCCCTTACTCCTTTCTCACAAAATCTTCTGAAAACACAAAAAAATATTACTTACTTCTTATTAATTCCTTCTTTGAAACCGGCTTAATTCCTGATCAATGGAAAACTCAAATTATCATCCCGGTACTGAAAACTGGAAAGGATCCATCTGACCCTAATGGTCGTAGACCAATAGCTTTGTCCTCCGTCATGGCTAAGGTTATGGAGCACATGATTAAACACCGTCTTGAGTGGTTGGTTGAGAATCGTTCACTACTTGCTAATTCCCAATTTGGCTTTAGAAAGGGCATGAGTACCATGGACAGCCTTAGTCTCTTAACAGCAGACATCCACATCGCGTTCAAAGAAAAGAAATTTCTAGTTGCTGTATTTTTGGACATCGAATCAGCTTATGACAACGTTCTGCTTCCGGTTCTCAGGAGTAAGCTCGTTCAGCTGAGAATACCTGAGAAGCTGGTTCGTTTTATATGCAACCTGTTGATGGAAAGGTCTGTTGTTATTAAATCCCACCAAGGTCTCCTCCCTCCTAAGACGGTTTGGAAAGGACTACCTCAGGGTTCTGTCCTGAGCCCACTTCTTTACAGCCTCTACACCTATGACCTTGAGCAATCTGTGAATTCTTTTTGCGAGGTTTTACAATATGCTGACGATCTGTCACTTTATATTACATCCGTGTCAACAGAAAAGGCAAGTAACCAACTGAATTCTGCATTGTCCTACCTTAGCGACTGGTTACTTGATCACGGCTTATCTATTTCTGCTCCCAAAAGTAATGTTGTAATATTTTCCAGAAAAAGAATTTCCCCACCTATTCAATTATTCATTGACCAAGAGATTATCCCTCAATCTAATAGTGCAAAATTTCTAGGTGTTACATTGGACTCAAAAATGACGGGCGTCCCACATTTTGTTATGACCTCTCAAAAATGCGAAAAGAACATTAACATCCTTCGCTCCCTTTCGGGTGTCTGGTGGGGTTCTCATCCGTATTCTCAAAAGCTTCTATACAACGCCATAATTCGGAGTCATTTTGATTATGGAACATTTCTTATGAATCTTTGTAATAAATCTGGTTTAGACAAGTTAGACAAAATTCATTCAAAATGCTTACGTATAATTCTTGGAGCCATGAAGTCATCCCCCATCAATGCTATGCAGGTTGAGTGTGGTGAGCCTCCATTGTATTTGCGTAGACAGTTCCTATCTGATAGGTTCTTTTTCAAATTAGCACAAAACTGTAATCACCCACTTCTTCCAAAATTGTCTCGCCTTCTTAATTTATTTGATATTTACAATCCTGATAAAATCCCCTGTCTCCTCCGTAGTTTCAAACAATTTTCCCAACTTCCTAACCCAGTAATTCAGTTCCCAACTCACCCACTTTATCTCACTTCTTATGAAGCTTTAACATTTCAGTCTAATATCCTCCTGTCCTTTGGTATAGATAAGGAATCTTCCAATGCCCGAGAAAAATTTTATGAACACCTGGATGCTAAATTTAATGGGTGGCACTCCATCTTCACCGATGCTTCAAAACTATCTACAGACAGTGTCGTGGGAGCAGCTGTGTGGATTCCATTCACCAAAATCTCCCTTAGTTTTAAGTGTCCCTCCTCGACATCAGTGTTTTCTGGCGAAGCTGTTGCGCTTCTAGAAGCCATCTGTTTCATTAAATCCCACCAATTAAACAACTCTATTATATTTTCTGATTCTAAAAGCTGTCTGCAATCTATTATATCCAACCCTTTCCGTTCTGTATCTCGTTTCCCTATTATTCTTCAAATTAGGCAATCCCTTTTTGAATGTCACAATCTTGGGATAAACGTTGTGCTTTCCTGGATTCCAGGTCACTCTGGAATTCCGGGTAATGAGTCAGCTGACTCTTTCGCAAAAGATGCTGCTCAGACAGGTTCCCTTGAACATTTCAAATCCTTCTCACATGACTTATGCCTCCTTCCCAAATCACAACTGGAACAATCGTGGACTGAAGTTTGGAATCGTTCCAAAAAAGATAAGGGTAAACATTATGCAGATATCCAACCCGATATTCCCCGAACTCCTTGGTTTTTTAAATTCCGGAAGGCTAGTAAGATTACCACCTCCACAATTTGTCGTCTTCGACTTGGCCACTCGTGTACCCCTGTATTTTTGGCCAAACTTAGGATTAGGAACCACTCCCTATGTGAGTGTGGCCTGGACGAAGGAAACGTGGACCACATATTCTTCGAATGTCACAGATTGCGGCGTTCCCTCTATGAAATTCTTCCTCCTAAAATCCCTCGTCCTACCTCCTTTAAATGTTTATTAACCCTTACCTTCTCTCCTTTAATTAATTATATTTTATGTAAATTTATAAAGGATAACAACATTAGGTTGTAAATGTATATATTACTTATTAGCTCACTAACCCACATTATCTATAATAGTACTAACAACTAATATTGTGCTGTTTTATATGTTGTGTTGTCTCCTTTCTATTAGAATTATCAAAGGTTTTTTCCAAATTTAGAATACCGGTCATATTCTTGACCTACATTAGCTCCTATTAAGTTTATGAAAATATCGCGACATCGACATTGGCGGAATTGTGACACTCCCTAGTCACAGATGCCACAATCAAGAACTGAACTGAACTGAGCTAATTATAGTGATGCGCGATGAATCATCGTGACCACAGACTATAAACTATCGATATTTTGTATAAAACTTAATTCAAAATTAATTTATCATTTAATTTAAAAAAATATCATTATTGAATATTTAAAAAAAATAACATTATTTACAATAGTGAGTAAATAAAATCTAAATTCTAACCTACTCGTGTTGAGGATCCGTGGTTTACTCGATTGAAATCATTATGAATACACATTAGCTTTTATTTTATTTGTTACCAAATACATTTATACAAGAGTACGCCATCTTTTTTTCACACACGTTCAGAGAGCTACTGATGGAACCATAGACTACCAGTAGTAGTGACGAGAAAAAACATAGAGATGCGCATTGTACATTCATTACTCTCCCTCAATGCACATCTTCATACCTAATTCATCAACTAACTTTACAAATTGGTTCCTAGGTAAAGGCTTAGTCAATATGTCTGCTATTTGACATTTAGTATTAATATACTCTACATAGAACAAACCTTCCTCTACTTTTTCTTTTACAAAGTTATACTTAATATCCATATAGTCTCCGTTGATCAGGATTTTTTACAGTTTTTATTGTACTTTGATTGTCTTCATAAATTAATACATTTTGAAATTCAACATTCAAGTCGGACAATACTTTTACTATCCAACATGCCTCAACTACGGATTCACACAATGATACCAATTCCGCTTCTGTAGTACTTAGCGCTACTGTTCTTTGTTTTTTAGACCTCCATACAATAGTATTATTGAACAGTTTGAATACATAACCACTTGTGGATTTTCTGTCATTATCTCTGGCCCAGTCGGCATCAGCATAACCAATTAGAGGTGTTGAAATGTTACAATTACTTTTAGAATATATCAGCGAATAGTTTACAGTCTGTTTTACATATCTTAGTATTCTTTTTAAAGCTCTCCATAAGTTCTCACTTGGTTTAGATTGGAATCTACTTAAGTAACTAAATCTGGCTGTAGCTAAATCTGACCTTGAACCTACAGTTGCATACATCAGTGACCCTATCAAAGACCTACACTGAAACTCATATGACATGGGCCCACGCACACATACACGCGCTTTCGGGATTTCGGATCAAATCAAGTCGAACGCTTTGGCGAGGCGCAAAACATGTTTTGTGTGACATAATTTGTTACCTGATGGTGAATTTACTTGTGAGCATTTACGAAAAAAGTATTTTCGAGACAAATAGACGATCTTACTAAATTTGTTGCGTATTTAACTGTAGAATATTGAAGCTGCTAGCCCTAGCACTACACTCCAGCAAATGTGAGTTATTAAAATCAAAATTGGCTCGAACTTTACTTCTGAACCTATCTATTTCGTGTCTAAACTGAACGCACTTTATTCATTATAGCATAATTAACCTAGTGAACGCACTTGGTTTACTTTAATGGGATACCGGGCCGATTGATATATTAAAACATAAGTATACTGAATAAATAAATGATTGTCTACTGATATGGTCTAATTCGAAACACCATCATCATCATCATATCAGCCGTAGGACGTCCACTGCTGGACAAAGGCCTCCCTCATTGATCTCCAGGAACTGCGGTTGGAAGCGGCCTGCATCCAACGCCGACCTGCGGTTCTTACCAAGTCGTCTGTCCATCTTGTGGGTGAACGTCCTACGCTGCGCTTGCCGGTCCGTGGCCTCCACTCGAGAACCTTTCGGCCCCATCGGCCATCTGTTCTGCGCGCTATATGGCCTGCCCATTGCCACTTCAACGTGCTAATCCGTCGGGCTATGTCGGTGACTTGAGTTCTCCTACGTTTCTTCTCATTTCTGATTCGATCCCGTAGAGAAACCCCGAGCATAGCCCTCTCCATAGCTCGTTGAGCGACTCTGAGCTTATTCATAAGGCCAATAGTGAAGGACCACGTCTCGGTTCCATATGTCATCACTGGTAACACACACTGATTGTAGACTTTCGTCTTAAGGCACTGAGGTATGTTGGACGAAAAGACGTTGCGAAGTTTCCCAAACGCTGCCCATCCGAGTTGGATTCGACGATTGACCTCTTTCTCGAAGTTGGACCTACCTAATTGGACTGTTTGTCCTAGGTATACATACGCGTCGACAACTTCAAGAGCCGAGTTCTCAACCATAACTGGGGCAGGGACGACATGGACAGTCGACATGATTTTCGTCTTGTCCATGTTCATTTTAAGTCCTACCCGTTGGGAGACTCGATTGAGGCCTTCGAGCATCGTGCTGAGCTCTTCCATCGACTTTGCCATGACCACAATATCGTCGGCAAACCGAAGGTGAGTGATGTATTCGCCGTTAATATTGATGCCCAGTCCTTTCCATTCCAGAAGCTTGAAGGCATCTTCCAATGCGGTCGTAAACAGTTTCGGAGAAATGACATCTCCCTGTCTTACGCCTCTTTTTAAGGGAATCGCCTTCGAGCTCTGTTCATGTACTCGGACTGACATAGTGGCGTTTTTATACAAACACTTCAACACTTCGATGTACCGATAGTCAATACGGCATCGTTGGAGAGACTCAAGCACTGCCCATGTTTCGATCGAATCGAAGGCTTTCTCATAGTCCACAAACGCGAGACATAGCGGCAAGTTATACTCTTCGGTCTTCTGTATGACTTGCCGCAGCGTATGTATGTGGTCTATGGTACTGTAGCTTTTACGGAACCCGGCTTGTTCGGAAGGCTGGAAGTCATCAAACCTGCGTTCGAGACGGTTCGCGATGACCCTCGAAAACAGCTTATTAACATGGCTCAAAAGCGAGATGGGTCTGTAATTCTTAAGCAAGGTGTTGTCACCTTTCTTGAAGAACAGAACCACCACGCCCCCGTTCCATGCTTTTGGCGTCGTACCTTCAAGCAAGGCGGAATTAAAAAGCTTCTGAAGGACTTTAAGTACCGGTGATCCACCCGCTTTCAGAAGCTCTGAAGTGATTCCGTCCTCACCCGGCGCCTTGTCGTTCTTAAGCTGCTTTAAGGCCATCCTGATCTCATACAGGCTGATGTCCGGAATATCTTCGGTATAATGTCGGGTCAGTTTGGCTCTTGGGTCGTTGGCCGCACTGCAAACAGGTTTAGTGACCGAATCGTAGAGCCGTCCATAGAACCTTTCGACTTCCCTTAACACTTCCGCTTTACTTGACGTTATGCTGCCATCTTCCCTCTTCAGCTTCGTCATACGGCTCTGCCCAATAGAATTATCTCTCGCGAACACTTTGGAGCCTTTATTCCGCTCTATCGTATCTTTAATACGAGATGTATTAAAGGTACGAATATCGTGCCGCAAGGATTTCCAAATCTTTCTATTGAGCTGCCTATGTGACTGAGCATCATCGGGAGACTGCAGTTGCAAAGAACGTCGTTCAGCCATGAGGTTAAGGGTGTCATCAGAGAGTTTCTGAGGTCTATTGGTACGGGGGGTCTTAAAGAACTGGGACCCCACCGTATGGACGGTTTCTACGAACCTGTTATTGATCTCGTCCACTGATGCATCTACTTCTAGACAGTCAAAGCGATTTGCAAGTTCGAGTTGAAAGCGATCGAGGTTTTGGATATGTGCGCGAGTGGGTCGGAGCGTAGATTTCATCAAACGGGACCTTTCAAGTTTAACGTTCATATTCAATGTGGCTCTAACAATTAGGTGATCACTGCCGGTTTTCACCCTGTGAATCACAGAGACATCATTGAATATCCGTTTCTTGTTGGTCAAGATGAAATCAATCTCATTTCTCGTGGAACCGTTGGGACTCATCCAGGTCCATTTCCTGTGAGGCGGCTTCTGGAAAAAAGAATTCATCATAAAGAGTCCTTCTTTCTCCAGAAAGTCGGCCAGCCTCTGTCCTCTGGGGTTCCGTTGCCCATATCCAAATTGCCCCACTCTCAACTCATCATCGCTTCTCATGCCTAGCTTTGCATTGAAGTCCCCCATAACAACAATAAAGTGAGTTTTGTTCGTATGTATGGCTCTACTGATGTCCTCATACATAGACTCTACTTCTTCATCTGGGTGTGAAGAGGTCGGCGCATATACCTGAACGACCTTCAGCGAATATCGCTTAGATATTCTGAGTGTCAGGTACGCGACCCTGCTCGACACACTGTCGATGGTGATAATGTTGTTGATGAGTGACTTGTGAACGAGAAACCCAACACCACCTTGGGACTGTTGGTCGCCCTCCCGGTAGTATAGTAGATTACCAGACTTAAGGGATATCGTGTCCTCGCCCTCTCTACGGACTTCTGATAACCCCAAAATGCCCCAGTGTAATCTACTAATTTCTTCTTCCAGCTCAACAATCTTTTCGTCTGTCCTCAAAGTGCGGATGTTGTGTGTTACCAGGGCCAGTGGTCGTCGTAGGGTTTGGTAGCCGATCGTCTCCCGGGGATTCTTAGCACCCCTGGCCCCGCTGTTACCGTGACTGCTACCGTAGCCAGGATTAGCGGGGCCGCCGGGGACTCGGGGCCTGGTTTTATGTTGTAAATCCATGAGGGGTTGTTGCCATACTCGCCACGCTTGGCAGGCGGGTTGGCGAGCGCAGTATAGGTGTTGAAACACGAAAAGACGCTGCTGCCCATCTTTCGGAGGTATCCCTTAGCAGACTCCTACTGCATCCACGGGCAAGAGCGGAGGGGCAACATTCTATTGCCGGCGCCCCACGGCAACATTCGAAACACATTTACTAGAAATTATATGTGATAAAAATAAATTGAATAGTAATAATTTTGTTGGTAATTACTTTAAATAAAAACATTCTGGTTAAATATAGACATTTGAAATGCATATGGAATTTAGACATGTGCCATCATCTTTCACATTATCAGAGAGTCGCTCGATCGAATATTTCTATGAATGAATGCTACCCACAAATTGGTTTAGAAAACCGCTATCAGGGAGTTGCCCTAACGAAACGGTTTGACAATCCAATATTGCGGATCAAATATAGATAGCGGTGCTAGCTACCATATTTCTAGATTTACAAAGCAGATCACGTCCACATATTACCAGAATATTCTAATAAATCGAAATACAAGAATGTTAAGCCAGCACGACCGGATAGTCTCGGAATGATTCCGACCGGCCCGTGCTAGAAAAATCAGCCTAGCATTTCGCAAAATGGAAGCGTATAAATTTTTCGTAATACAGCCACCAACCATTCTACCAATTGAAATAAGTAAGCACGGCCGGATATTCTCGGTTTAATCCCGACCGGTCCATGCGAACAAACATTCAACTAAAGTAAAATAATGTAGGTACCTATATTTTAAGTAAAGTAATGTTAGCGTAAACGTACAGACACTCCCAATCATTATGTTCGTTTAAAAAAAATTCTAGTAAATATGTAACATTAAATAAAATTCAATAAGTGGTTACTTTATACGTATAAAATATTTACGTACCTTGGTTCATCCCGCTTCTGATGTAATTTAGATTGAAGGAGACAGACAAATAAACTTCGGAATACTTTTCCTTTATTAAGTATAAAATGCAAGATAGAATATGCAGGTACAATTTTAACTTATTTAATACAGTTCCTACTTATTTTAAGAACGTGTTAACTTGTCGAGCGCCAACGAAGATCTGCCAGCTCTTCGCGACATATTCGTTGAGGCTTTTTAAGTCAAGCGAAAATGAATCATTCGACCCACCCCAGCGCGTTTTATTGCCAGTTTTTAAAAATACAAGGCTTAAACTGTCTTGTTGCCATTACGACAAAGAACGTTTTACAGTAACATAAATACAATCACGACATTTGTCTTTCTAGGCGAGACATGGCTAAACGCCAATCATACCGTATCCAAAGCTTGGACCGATGATACGGCACAATCGACCACCAAAGTACCAGAAGGCAAAGGTCAAAGATTAATAATAACTCATGCTGGGACGTCATCTGGTTTTGTGCCTAATTGCCTATTGGCATTCAAATCTACGAAGACCAATGAATACCATGAAGAAATAAATTTTGAAAAAATTAATGTGTGGTTTTTAAAATTATTAGACAATTTGAAGGAGCCACATTATATAATTATGGATAACGCCCCATATCACTCGGTCCCAAAGCACAAACCACCAACTTCGGCAAACAGGAAGTTAGAAATAATTGCATGGCTTCAAGAAAAAGGAATAGAGGCCAATGAAACAATGCTTAAAAACGAATTATTGAGACTCGTTGGTCTGCACAAACCCAGCACACCAACGTATGTCTTAGATAACATAGCCCAAGAAAAGTGTCATAACGTCATAAGACTGCCTCCATATCACTGCCAGTATAATCCGATCGAGCTTATCTGGGCCCAAGTAAAAGGTTTGTTTGCTCGAATTTCAGTTAGACAGATTCTTTATGTATTAACTCCTGTATAATTTAAGATATTAAAATATGTTTTTCTTTCAAGGTTACGCTGTTAGACATAACACAACACCGCCTTTCACGGCAAATAAAATGTTGCAGTTACTAAACACTGCGGTTGAAAATGTATCTGTAGAAGACTGGAAAAAGATAGTTACCAAATGCAGAAAATTAATGGAAGAAGATTGGGAGCGGGACGTTCGATTTGATAATATTTGCGAACAAGAGTTCATTATAAATTTACAAGATTGCTCTAGCGATTCTGAAAGTGATTCGGATATTGATTTGGGGTGTACTCCTTTGGAATAAATAAATGTATGTATTAAAATATTCGTTTCATTTTACTACCCAAATCATAATATAATCCAATATACATATAATTATGGCAGACAGCCTTCGTGGCGAAGCGGTAGTGAACACGACTGCTGCGCAGGAGGTCGCGGGTTCGATCCTCGCTCAGTGCAAATATTTGTATGCATGAATATGGGTTTTTTGCACTGGTCTGGTCGTGCCTCGGAATGTACGTTAAGCCGTCGGTCCCGGCTGCCATACGAATATCTAATGGCAGTCGTTACGGGTTGTTGGAGCCCTCAAAAGTCCAACAATTGGTCTTACTGCTTCTATCGATAATTACATCGATATTTTTTTCTGTATCATAACAACCCTTGGAATGTCAGTTTAACAAATGTCGTAGAGATCAAGCTATGTTTTTTCAAGTTATAAAACAGACGTCAAGCAAGAGATACGACCGACCACAGAATACACCTAATACCAAAGTGAGTAAAAATTGTATGATGTGGCAACCCAGAATTTAAATGTATACTCATGGACGTATTAATAATAGCAAGACTGAGTACTAAGCTAAAATCTAAATATTTTGCTTTTGTAAAAAAAACTTTAGGTGAAGAATTTAAGACATAGTTTTAGGCTACCAACATTTATAGGGGTAAAACGGTCCGAGCAAGATAGTTAAAACGGAGGCTGTTTGTCACTTTCTAACACTTACCATTCGGAAAAAACTTGGCAGTTAGTAGAAAATTAAAATTATTGTTTTAGACAATTAATTAAATATTCATCTTTACTTATAGTGTAATTTATTTGTTTTTATTAAATTTCGTGTAGTACTTTGTATTTTATCCATTAAACTTTAAAATAAACAAATCATATTATTTTTTTAAATTATTATTCTGTTTGATAAGGCTGTCAACACTTTGAAAGAAAGTGTAATGGTGTATTGCTAGATGCGTAAATTGTTTGTATTCATTCTAAATTATTCTCAGTTATAAAGGACTGCTTACTTCAAAATGGTGAAAAAGTGTTGAATTAAATTTTGTAAAGGTGAATCCTTTGCTGGTGGTGGAATGTCGTTTCATAGGTAAGCCAAAACAAGACTCGATTGATTTTTTACAAATAGGGTGACCATGCGGGTTTGATAACAAACAATCCATAGTAAGCAATTTAGATGATATTTTTTGTATTTCTATGTACCTACTGCACGATAGGAAAACAAGCTTACGGACAGCTTATTTTTAAGGTTATTATTTTAAGAACATTTTAGTACGAGTTTAGATAAAAGTGTATAAATATTGCAACTGAATACACTACTGACCATGGCAAAGTATAAATGTTGATTATAAGTAAACTTAACAAATGTCCTACAACATAACCCTAATCAATATGATTACAAAACCACAAATTTCGTTACATAAGTATTATGACAATGTATGTCATAAGCTAGAGAAATAATAACGTGATTTTATTTCTTTGACAGTTTTCCGAAGGATGGAGAAACTAAACAAAAGTGGCTTGATGTTGTTCCAGTATCACAAAAAATTATAAAAAACTTTGTTGTTTGTAGCCGTCACTTCAGAAGAGAAGACTTTTATGCAGCTTTTATTCCATCATGCGAAAACGAACTCATTGAAAATGTTAGGCAGCAAGATTGGTCTGCATCAGAAATTACATAAAACAATTTTGTTTAGTCGTGTTTGATGCAATAAAAATATCTAAGTCCATTTTTTTCTTTTATGAAAACCTTTTATTAAAACTTCGGCGAGTTCACTTGGGCAAATCGGCGTTGTATGTATATATGTATGTATGACCGAGGATAACTTTTGAAGCGTTTATCTGATCATCATGAAATTTGTAGGCTATGTAAGGCTAAAAATGTGGAGGGGTGGTTGAGATATTGGGGGTTCAAATGGAGTAAAAAAAAACAAAATGGGACTATTCGGTCAAATGCCACGTCTAATAAAAGTTCTTTGTGAGTACATTTCGAGTCCGTTTTTATTTTTAGTTTAAACCTTGTAGTTTTTAAGTTATTAGCGGCAGTGGCAGATAAAGATTTCGTGCCTCCATCACCTCCTTGTCAACCACTTGAAACAATTAATAAAACAACCAGAGGTACTGTGGCCAAAGGCTGCCCACAAGGTGGCATCCTCTCGCCACTTCTATGGAACATAGTGGTTGACGATCTCATCAGGAGACTGAATGGCAGAGGGCTATTCACAGTAGGATATGCAGACGACCTGGCTATCCTCGCGACCGGATGTTTCGAGAACGTACTATGTGACCTCATGAAAGCAGCCTTTAAGATTATCGAAAACTGGTGCACAAGCCATGGTTTATCGGTCAACCCTACAAAAACAGAACTAATAATTTTCACGCACAAAAGGAACCTAGGTAACCTGAGACTGCCGAAATTATTCAACGCTGAACTGAAACTTACCAACGAAGTCAAGTATCTCGGGGTCATACTCGATAGTAAATTACTGTGGAACAAACACCTTGACTACAAACTACAGCGAGCATGTACCTGCTTCTTTCAATGGATCAGAATGCTCGGAAAATCCTGGGGACTCTCCCCGAAAATAACTTTGTGGCTTTACGCAGCCGTAATAAGACCGACACTAACGTACGGCTCCATTGTATGGTGGACCCGTACCGAACTTAGTACTGTCATTACCAAGCTGTAGAGGTTCCAGAGACACGCATGCTCTGCAATATCAGGCTGCATGAGAACGACACCAGTAGCCGCCCTTGAGATTATCCTAGGGCTGGCTCCTTTAGATCTTTATATACAACAAGAAGCGATGATGGCTGTTATAAGACTTAAACACCAGGGACTGTGGGGAAACACAAGGAGTCAGCACGCATCTAACTTAGAGCGAGCGATAGCCTTCGAACCACTACTTGTCGCCCCGTGCGACAAGATCCCAAGACAACAGATATTTCAAAAACACTATAACATACAACTCTACGAGGAACAGAGAGATCAATCAGGAATCAGTGAAGTCCGCGTTTACACCGATGGCTCAAAAACCAAACAGGGAACGGGCGCGGGAATTCATTCACTGGATCTCAACATAAATATATCATTGACACTAGGTACATACAGTTCCATCTTCCAATGTGAATGTATGGCCATTACCGAAGCAGCTACCGCAATAAACAGGGGGCAGATCGAAGACTACAATATACGAATCCTCTCCGACAGTGCAGCAACACTCAGAGCTCTGGAAAGTCACAGCTGTAACTCCAAGCTCGTTTACGAATGCCACTTAGCCCTAAAAAGAATCGCCATGAAAAACAAGGTGATTTTACAATGGATTAAGGGGCATAGCGGATCACTGGGCAACGATGCTGCAGATGAACTAGCAAAAAGAGGATCGGAAACCACGGCTATAGGCCCATATCCATTCCTCCCTCTACCTTTCACACAACTACGAACATGGATACGACATCGTACTCTAAACCTACACAACGAACGTTGGGCACAGATTATGGACTGCAGACAGTCGAGGGCAGCTCTGCCGGCCGTCTCGCTACGACTGACACGACGACTACTCAACCTTCAGAGACTGGACCTTCGAATCATCGTGGGGACCCTTACAGGACATTGTCCCCTCAACAAACACCGCTACATCATGGGAGCAACAGACAGCCCACTCTGCAGGGGATGTCTCACCGAAGAAGAATCAGCAGCCCACGTAGTCCTGGAATGCGTGGGGGTAACAGCACAACGTGCAGAAATCCTGGACAATCCAAGGTCACTCCGTGAAGCCTGCGAAGACCCCAGGAAACTTCTGCGCTTCTGGTCGGAGTTAGGCTGGCTATCTATATAGCCAACTCTCTCACGCATAATGGACCACTTAAGAGTTCAAATGCGGAAAAGTGAGTCCACCAACATAACATAACATAACACCTCCTTGTCGTATATCCTCAAGTTCTATGAGTTCCACAGATTCTGACGAAGATAAGAGGTGAGTTCATTTCAATTTCATAACAAACAGTTCAAGAAGTTTTTTGATTGATTATTTTCATGAACTAAACTAGTTCTTTTATTTTCAGATCGGTACACAATCAATCCAACGTTGATGAAGGAAATGTTGCGTGTGAAGCACAACCTAAAAAACGATCACGTAAGCGACAGAGAAATGAACAAGAATGGAAGGTGAAACGAAAAGATGCAAGAAATAAGGGGTTAGAATACGTGTCTAGTCGAAAGAAGCTAATGCCGGCAAAGAAGATAAGAAAACGCAAGGATTGTCTAAATAAATGTGTGTTTAAATGTAGCCAAAAGATTACTGATGATGAAAGGTTATAAATTTTTCTAATTATTATAAATTATTTTCAGAAGAAAAACGTATATTTTTGTTGAATAATACGAATTGTTTACAACCTGACAGGAGACGCAAAGGAAAGAATGATGAAAATTCAAAGAAAAAAGTCAGCTATCAGTTTTTTTTCACTGTGAACTCTGCGAAGATAAAAGTGTGTAAGGATTTCTTCTGTGATACTTTAGTGATTAGCCAGAAACCAAAATATAATATTCACAAAACAAAGAATAATATCTCAAATACTCCTGTACCCAGTAAACAAGGGAAACATACAAAAAGAGCCACAGCTGAAGAAGATAGACTGCTTGTTAAGGAACACATTAATTCATTTCTCCTGGTTACATCACATTATTGCAGGAAAGACTCTTCTAGAGAGTATTTAGAACGCTTTTTGACCATCAAAAAAATGTATTCTCTGTATATTTCCTGGATTGCAGAAAAGAACAAGCTTCCAGTTAAGCAAGAAGTATATCGACGTATATTCTGTAATGATTTCAATATATATGTACTTTCAAAAACCTAAAAAAGACAGATGTGATTTATGTGAGGAGGTTGATATAAATTTCAAAGAAGGACATACATTAACAATAGATTTACAAGAGAAGATAAACAGACACATAACAGAAAAGATGGCTGCTAGGTCAAACCGTGATAAAGACAGATAAAGGTATAATTCCAGTATTGTGCTTTGATCTAGAGAATGTTTTATCTTGTCCCAAGGCAGAAGTAAGCAACTACTTTACAAAAGTAAATTTTCTACTTACAACATGACTGGCCATCTTTCTACTAATAAAACTGTAAAGTAAAAGTGTACTGTGCTATTTGGAGTGAGAACACTGCTGGAAGAAGTGGAAATGATATAGCAAGTGCAGTATACAAAATTTTGACACAGGTTCTGCTTGACAACCCACATTTCACATCAATTATATTATGGAGTGATAGCTGTGTTCCACAGAACCGCAACAGTTTCATGAGCTTTGCGTTAAGACAGCTTATTGATAAATTTTCTACATTGGAACAAATTACCTTAAAATTTTCCACACCTGGACATTATTGCATTCAAGGCTTATCGGCCTTTTTCTGATTGAGGTGCTGGCAACACTGCTTGCTAGGCTAGTCTTGCTCGCAGGGTTGCCAGATCGGCCCCTACGGGGCCGATTATTGGTCCTTGGGAAATTATGTCGGCCCTTGGCAACTATGGCCTTTTTGTGCCATCGCCAGAAATGATTAGTTTTAAAATAAAATATAAGTAAAGACTGTTAATATATAAGTTATAATATAAGTAAAGAAGTTGTTTGTGTCTAGTTTTTGTTCTTTTCACCATTTAAATATATGTTTTAGTTGAATAACTTTTTACGTTTTATAATTCAATTTCGGCCTTTAGGGCCGAAAATCGGCCTTTTTCAACAAGGCTTACCGGCCTTTTTCTGATTGAGGTCCTGGCAACACTACTTGCTCGGTCTTGCTCTTGCTATCCGTCCTGCTCTGCCGCGAGCCTCATCTTGTTAATCTCCGACTACGTAAACACTGCATTTTTATGTCGACGACACTGTATTTTGAGAAATCTGATCTGCTAATACAGGTCTGCACATTATAAAATGCCACTGGTGATTTGGTGAAATTGGGTTTTATATAAGTATACATTTACTTGGTTGGTCTGTGGTTTTTACTGAAATTGGGCGAAGTTAGCGCAAGTGACCAACCGTTCCACTAAAATGTAAGTACTCTTCCTTCTGTAAATTACTAGAAACAAAGCCGTGTCAGCTAAGTTTGTATTCGAGTTCAAAAAAAAACACATCGTAGTCTTCCTCCTTCCTGTTTTTCTTCTACAAAAATAATAGTTCGAACGAAATAATTCCAATCAAATTGTTTTAGGTCATCAAGAAACGAGGTAAGCAGACGCCATGAGCGCACCCGAAGTCACTCCCTCGAACGACACAGTGAGCGCAAACGCAGGAGTCGTGATAGATCATCTACCAAACATAGATCTACCAGTCGTGATCACAAACATAACAATAAAAAGAAAAGTAAAAAAAAGAAGAAAAGGTATTCAAGCAGTAGTAGCAGTTCCAGCGACAGTGAGGAAGAGGAGTTGAAGTTATTGCAGAGGTTAGAGACGGAAAGGATTCGAGTAAAGGAGGAGAAACAGAAGCATAAAGAACAGATGAAGGCTAATGAAACCCCAGAAGAGAAAAGGTATGCTTAGTATATTAGTTGTCTTAATACACATTACATCATTCTTTACTTATCTTGTTAAAATCACAATTTGCTTATTCAGGGCTCGTCGTCTGAAGGAAAAACAAGAGAAAGAGCGTAAACGGCGTGAGCGTATGGGCTGGGACAATGAGTACCAATGCTACACCAACCAGGACAACCCTTTTGGAGACTCGGCACTCACCAACACATTTGTGTGGTCCAAGAAACTGGCCAAGGAGGGTGTGAAGAGTGTCTCCCACGATGAGCTGGAGGCCTTGAACAGGCAAAAACAAATGGAAAATAAGATTGAGTTGGAAAAGGTAAAGCTAGTTATAGTGTTGTTATAATTGCATCATGAATGTGCAAAACATATGAATGAATTGCAAATTTAATCTAATGTAGTTTGAGTGGATATTTTTGTAGAAAATAAGGTGTTGGTTGTAGAATCAATGTTTTATGTAGGTCCATTAATAACATGAATTGTTGAAATTTCTATTTATAAATAGTACTGAATTCATTTACTATGGTGACTCGGTTTTTTACAGAACAACTACCTTAAATACTTGCTTCAAACATGTTGTTGACTCTTAGCAGCAAGACAACATGATGTACAAAGTTACAAAAAAAATTATAAATAAGCAAAATTGTACTTTTTGGCTCAACTCCATAGTGAATGTGGTTGAGTATGCATTATACTGTATCTAAAATAAGTGACGAACGTCAAGTGAGCAAGCCATGTGTGTAAAGTGTAAACGGTCGCGGCTCGTCACTCGAATGTGTAAACACAATGTAAACGCCAATCGGTAGCTCATTACCAACGACGACGGTGCCCAGGGCGACCCGAGTGACTAGCACGATTCAGTAAACGCCGTTTGAATTCAGCATTGCTAAAATACCACTTGTGGATCGACAAATTCACGTGAAGTTCGATAAAATCGTTATCCCGTATCGTATATATCGTAAATCGTTTCCCGATTATATCGGGATATTTTTTGTTAAATGTAAACGTAGTCTATACTTTTATTGAAGAGTAGTACTCTATGATTGCAGTAAAAGTAACCGATTACTTAAATAGCAGAGTTGGGAGTTTGGTCACAGGAAGTTGGTCACATTCCAGGTGAAGCAACGTCGGCTGGAGCGCGAGGCGGAGCGCGCGGAGCGCGAGGCGGAGGCGGGGGCGGCGGCGCGCGCGCGGGAAGCGGCGCAGTTCAGCAGCTGGGCGCGCCAGGAGGACGCCTTCCATCTGCAGCAGGCCAGGCTGCGCTCGCAGATACGCATACGGACAGGGAGAGGTACATATACTATAATATGTCCCGTAGGTTCCAACGGAAGATCAGCGCTGTGTTACCTTGCTGTGACACACCAAAATGCTGAGTTGGAACCCTTTTGTGGCGGCTGCTAATAACTGATAGTGATAACTATTTAATTTTTTTGTACTACAGGTATTTGTCTTTTGTGTTGTTATTAGTGGTTGACACAATACAGTTTGTTTCTTTCTGTCTTCTTTTAGGGTCAAACGGGACCCTATTACTAAGACTCCGCTGTCTATCTGTCAGTCTGTCACCAGGCTGTATCTCATGAACCGTGATAGTTAGTTGAAATTTTCACAGATGATGTATTTCTGTTGCTAGCGGCAACAGAAATACATCATCTGTGAAAATTTCGATGATGTATTTCTGTTGCCGCTATAACATCAAATACTAAAAACAGAATAAAATAAATATTTAAGGGGGGCTCCCATACAACAAACATTTTTTTCTCGTTTTTGCTCGATATTGATAACGGCAACAGGTAGATGCTTGAAATATTCACAGAATATTTAGTTATATATCCACTTTAAAAATAAATAAATAAATTAAAATAAAATTGATTTTACGGGGGGAGCTCCCATACAACAAACGTGAAATTTTTGCCGTTTTTATAGATAATGGTAAGGAACCCTGCGTGCGCGAGTCCGACTCGGACTTGGCGGGTTTTCTTTCTTTCACACTAGGTTATATACTTTTTCAATTAACAAAATAAGATTTGGTTCTTTAGACTGCATTCCTTTGACGTCAGTTTAACATTTTTAAAATATCTAAATTGCCTAAATTCTCGCACGTTGTCACTTTTTGTTTCCAGTCTGTATTTATGTGACTGGTAACTTTTATAGTGTGTTATAAAAAGGCTTTGTTGTACCTATACCAGCGAAACCGATCGACCTGCTGGCGTGGTACGTGAGCTCCGAGGAATGCGTGGACGCGTTGGAGATGCACGAGCCCTACACGTACCTCAACGGACTGCAGACGCAGGACCTTGAAGACTTGTTGGAGGACATCACGGTGACTAGAAAAAGCATACTATAGTGTTAATGATTACCTAGCCGATGACAATTTTGATTGACCAATTATAATTTTTATTTAAGTTGACTAATATTATTAATACTTTTCTATTGTTTTAAATATTATATAAGGTAAGAGCTACAAAAATCATTGTAATTATTATAAATAAATAACCCTGACATTGTGTTTAGATGCTAAAACGTAATAATAAAATGTATGTGTAAAGCTTTAACATTGCACGCGTTAAACGCTGAATATGGCTGTGCCTACACAACAACTGTACCTAACTTCTTGCTATTAATAAATAGCAAGGTGTAGGTACAGTTGTTGTGTATAGTACGCAATAAATATTAGGTTGGGGAAAAAGTTACTTCGCATTTTTTAAGAAAATTCAATACAGTTTATTAACATTTAACTAAAGTATGTAGGTACCATTTTGTTCAATAACTTTTTGCCATCTTGTAGGTAGGGACATGATCCCATTGCTATAGAAATTTTGGGGCTTCTGATCAAAATACCGCCACAAGTAGTTTTGGCAGTCCTCTCGTGATGTTAACCTGACACTGCCTAAAGAATTCTGAAGAGACCGAAACAGGTGAAAATCTGAAGGTGCAAGGTCAGGACTATACGACGGATGCATTAACACCTCCCAGCCAAACTCTCTTAATTTTTGCTAAATGTCTAAAGATGTGTGAGGTCTAGCGTTATCATGATGAAAAACCACACCCCTTCTGTTGATTAATTCCGGCCGCTTTCTCTCAACTTCTTGCTTTAATCTCATCAGTTGTTCGCAGTGAGTTGAGAATCGATGGTCCTGCCTGGTGGTAACAGCTCATAATGAATAATGCCCTTCCAATCCCACCACACACACAACATCACCTTGTTGCGACCCGGGTTTCGCCACAGTTTGTGAAGCCTGACCGGCCTTTGACCACGACCTTTTTCGCACGTTCTTGTCGTACGTGATCCACTTTTCATCACCAGATAACAGTTTCTTCAAAAATGGTTCGGTTTCATTACGTCGTAATAAAGAATAACAAATGAGTACACGGTTCATTGGGTTTCTTTCAGTGAGCTCGTGGGGTACCCAAATATCGAGCTTTTTTGTGTACCCAGTTTTTTTCAAATGCGCCAAAACTGTTTGTGGTCAATTCCCAGTTCTTCAGCTACGTCGTAACTACTGATATGCCGATCTTGCTTCACTTTTTCAAAAATGGCATCAATTTCATCCGTAATAAGGCGACCAGAGCGACGTGCATCTTTGACATCATAATTTTCGGATTGAAAATGCTTAAACCAAATTTGTGCTTCTCTCACAGACACAGCACTAGGTCCATAAACATCGCAAAAAAAAGTTTTTCGCGGCTTGCGTTGCATTTTTACCTTTTTTGTAGTAAAATTTTAAAATGTATCGAATTTCTTCATTAGATTCACTCATCTTTACAGTACGAAAAACAAATAAAAATCACACATTTTCCTAATTTGAATTTGGAATTATCTTATTTAAAATTTAAACTTTGAATGATACCAAAACCAGCCAGATACAAATAGTATAGATTTATGAACTATTTTTATATTTTTCAAATAGTATAGATGCCAGAGAGATTTTATTACAAGTTCATACATACTATAATGCGAAAAGACTTTCCCCAACCTATTTCTATTTGATTTGATAACTTCACATCACACAGGCCTGTCAAAAGTCGATATCGCGGTCATCGGTGCCTCGAGGCCACTTCATTTTGTTTCTTGTAAATTAAATATTATTTGTTTTTATCTACATGCAGGTATACAAGGAGCTGGAGAACAACGCACACCAGGCGTACTGGGAGGACGTGCAGACCATAGTGGTGGACGAGCTCAGTAAGCTGCGCCGCCTCGCCGCGCCCGGGGCGCGCGCGCGCAGGGACACCGTGCACCAGGCCGTCGCAGAGGATGTCACCATGGTAATGTACATAGTGGTGGACGAGCTTAGCAAGCAGCGCCGCCTCGCCGCGCCCGGGGCGCGCGCGTGCAGGGACACCGTGCACCAGGCCGTCGCAGAGGACGTCACCATGGTAATGTACATAGTGGTGGACGAGCTCAGCAAGCTGCGCCGCCTCACTGTGCCCGGAGCGCGCGCATAGGGACACCGTGCACCAGGCCGTCGCAGAGGACATCACCATGGTAATGTACATAGTGGTGGAGGAGCTCAGCAAGCTGCGCCGCCTCGCCGCACCCAGGGCGAGCGCTTATTTACAGCGCACTCAACAACACACTAACATAACCTGTACGCAATTTATATTTCTGGTCAAGATTCGGTTAAATACCAAGATAAAGACTAAGAACCGAAGTGCGTTCTGTCGAGTGAAAGTCTTGGGCTCCAACACATTCTGCAAAAAAGGGCTGTAAGATACATACTAGGTCTAAAACCAAGAGAAACATGCCGAAATGCATTTTCTCAACTACGGGTAATGACGCTGACTAGTGCATATGTTTACCAGTGCCTCTTGTTTGTTAAAAAAATATACAAGATTTTCCAACTTTGAATTCTACCCATTCCTACCAAACAATGCACGGTGGCAGCATTCGACACCCAACTATTAGGTTAGCTAAACTTTCTAAGAATTTTCTTTGTAATGGAGTCAAACTATTTGATAAATTAGAAAAGATTTGCGTGAAATGGACAAAGTCATATACAAGATAAAATTAAAATTAGTATTAATTAAGAAAAGCTTCTATAGAATGATAGAAGCTCTCAAGGATGACTCCATTTCACAGGAAATTATTTGATAGTAGGTATGTAATATTTATTTTAAATTGTTGTTTCTATGATATTAGGATTAGGTATATACATTTTTTTGTTATTCATTATTTAGGTAAGATGACAATGCCCTTTTACAGCAGCTACGATTTGACATTATAAAATGCATATCTTGACATTCCTTATAATATAATCAATGACTAATGCAATTCAATATATATAATTAATATTACTTACGCAGCAATTTAGAATTCAAAATAGGTACCTATTATAATCAATTCTTTGACTATGCCCTTCTACAGCAGCTATAATCTTAAGTACCTACATAATTAATAATCAGTGTTTATATGCTTAAATGTAAATGTATATGAAATGCTTGTCTGTTTCTGGCACCTCTACTTAGATAAAGACATGTAATTAAGTAAGTACTATTATTGACGTAACCAAGTGTTCCATTGTGTCCCTATGGTTTGAATAAATGAGTATTAGTGTGTGCTAAGTGTTAATTTCCGTTTCAGATATTTAAAGGCAAGACTGGCGTCCAGTTGGAGGCGCTGCGCGAACAGATAGAAGGCAAGATAAGCGGCCGCCGCGACGGAGTCGACGTGGGCTACTGGGAGAGCCTGCTCTCTCAACTCAAGGGTAAGCGAGCCTACTACGTACATACAGCCAGGAGCTCTATGAGCATCATCATACAACAATATGGGTTCTGGTGCACTTTTATCTGCAATACTCATGATATGAAGCATGCTGGTTTTCTCGTTTTAATAAATAAATAAATTGTGGCTATAATAAAAATAAATTTATTTCTTGCAATAATGTAGCTCATTTAAGGAAGGACACAACACAAAGGTATGTTAAGGTTTATCTAAACAGGGTTTTTGAGAACATGCCTGTAACAGCAATGTCTGGTGTACGGGCGGTCTACTCTGCCGGCTATATGTTGGTGGACTCCCTTGTCCGCATTTGAACTTTTAAGTGGTCCATTATGCGTTAGAGAGTTGTCTATATGGATAGCCAGCCTAACTCCGACCAGAAGCGCAGACGTGTCGTGGGTTCTTCGCAGGCTTCACGGAGTGACCTTGGATTGTCCAGGATTTCAGCACGTTGCGTTGTGCTGTTACCTCCACGCATTCCAGGACTACGTGGGCAGCTAATTCTTCTTCGGTGAGACATCCCCTGCAGAGTGGGCTGTCTGTTGATCTAGTGAAGTAGAGGTGTTTGTTCAGGGTACAATGTCCTGTAAGGGTCCCCACGATGACTCGAAGTGCCAGTCTCTGAAGGTTGAGCAGTCGACGTGTCAGTCGTGGCGAGACGGCCGGCAGAGCCAGTGGCGTAGCGTGGGTGTCTGCCGCCCTGGGCGGAATAAAGTTTGCCGCCCTCTTATTTAGGTATTTCAGTTTAATAGACTATATAATACAGTAGTTCTAAAGAACTTTTCGGCAAGAATAGGCATCATTAATGTGTATTGTACAAGTTACAAATTAAACGGTCATACCTATATGTGTTTTACAATATTCTTACACGTGTGCCACATTGATATAACAGGTATAGAACACTTATGATTATAGGTACCTTGACGATCATCAGTTATGTAAGAAAGTTAATGTACTACTTGTTAGAATGGAAAACAAAACTTGTCTTTAACTAAAACTTTAATTCTATTTTTTTAAGGGCTAGTCTTTTATTCATTATCAATGTCTATAGCATCACACACCTCTTACTCAATAGACAAGATAGATAGATTGGTTAGCTTTAAGATACTCATTGTTGATCTTGAATAATTATGGATCAATTTCAATTTTGAAATACTTCTTTCACAGCTGGCATTGCTTATGCGACAAAAAGAAAAAGTTCAAATATTTACAAGATATTATTATTATTTATTGTTAAATTTTGTCGCCCCCTAAAAGTGCCGCCCGGGGCGGGCCACTCCTGCTATACGCCACTGGGCAGAGCCGCCCTCGACTGTCTGCAGTTCATGGTCTTTTCTGTGCCCAACGTTCGTTGTGTAGGCTTAGAGTACGGTGTCGTATCCATATTCGTAGTTGTGTAAAAGGTAGAGGGAGGAATGGAGGTGGGCCTGTAGCCGTGGTTTCCGATCCTCTTTGACTATATTCTGCCGGCTATCATTGCCAAGACGGTGTTGGCACTGGCCCGCAGCCTGCGCACCAGGGACGCGGCTCGCTTGTACATGACGGTGTGGAAGCAGTCGACCCGCGCCGCCTCGAACATCCCTGATGCACTGCAGTAGCGGGGCAGCCCCAGCACCGTCAGCCGTGCATTGTTTTATACTGGACGAGGAGTGCGCTGTACGTCGCCTGCGTACACTTCACCCACAGGCTGCACGAGTACAGAGAGGTACAATACGCCCGAAATAAAGTCAGCTTAACCCCCTCTGAACTACGCGCAAACCTGCGAGCAATCATATTCGCACGCACGGACAGCGCCCTCCGCTCCCGTTCGATGTCTTCATTGTATTTGAGGTCGATAATGACAACGTGCCCAAGATATTTAAATTTATACACTCTGTCTAGCATAATCCCGTTAAGACTTACGGTTGGGACACTTTCAGGACGTTTCGTACCGACCTCAAAGACCATGAATTGACTCTTCTTGGGGTTATATTTTAACCCATGACCAGCGGCGTATTCTTCACACGTCCTCACCAGCTCTCTCAATCTACAGACCGAGGCGCTCAGCAGCACCATATCATCAGCATAACTCAAATTATTGACGCATACTCCATCAACATGACATCCGATATGCCGGCGGCTGACCGCCACGATCAGCTCGTTCAAGTAGAGGTTAAAGAGAGCGGGAGAGGTCAACTCCCCCGGTCTCACTCCACACTCCAGCCGATAAGGTTCTGACATTGCGCCCGCCAAACGTACGCTATCGATCTGGTTTCTGTACCAATACATAAAGATATTTACAAGCTGAGGTGGTAGGTTGATGCTCTCAAGCTTCTCCCACAGGATTTTATAGGAAACCAGATCAAAGGCCTTGGCCTGTCCAGGAAGCAGGCGAACACTGGAATTTTTCTATCTGTATAGTACCTATCTAACGCTATGCTTATGACACAGTATAAGCACTTTCAGTGGACAATTTAGGTAGCTATGGTTCTAGATCATAGTGTTCAAGGGTCTCAATACACATTCACCTGTCTCTCGTCTTTGGTACAGGAATTAGGGACATGGTTATTTTTGATTAATTTAATTTTGTTTTGACAGCTCACATGGCGCGCGCGCGACTCCGCGAGAGACATCAACACAACCTGAGGCATAAACTGCAGCTGCTGAAGCAGGAACAAGGAGTTGACCAGGCGGGGCCGGGGCCCGCGTCGGGCTCGGAGCCGGGGCCGGCGCTCCACAAACGGTCACTATCTACATATTTACTTGCTTAATTAGTATTTGCACTATGTCATAATCATGTTCGTGCTGCATCCCACGTTAGGTGCGGTCGGCGCGGCATCTGGCCAATTGTAACACGTACTGTTTGTGCAGGGAGCGCACACCCGAGCCGAGCCGAGCCGAGTCCCCAGCGGCGGAGACGGAGGAGGCGGCCGACGAGGAAGCCCTGGAGGCCGCTTGCGAAGCATTGTACGAGTCGGGACGCTACTCGCCCGTGCTGCTGAGCGCGGGCGCGCTGGAGCCCGGCACGCTGCTGACGGAGCCGCCGGAGGACGCGCAGAGGCTCGGCTACCTGCGCGCGCGGTTGCACGCAGCTGCGGGCGGCGCGGCGGCGGGCGGCGCGGCTGCAGGCGGCGCAGCGGCGGGCGGCGCGACGGCGGCGCTGGAGCTGAGCGCGGCGCGCGCGATGGGCTCCTCGCCCGACGAGGCGCAGTTCAGCGTGGAGCACGCGCTGCCCGCGCAGCCCTGTCTGTGGGCAGACAAGTACCGACCCAGGAAGCCCAGATACTTCAACAGGTGAACGCACGCACTAGCGACATGGAAGAACAACTTTCACATCAAGCTCACCTACAGAGCGAGCGTCAATACGGCGACGACATCTAACGGCAATTGGAAGAACCAATCCTAGATCGCGCAAACGAAACTTTCTAACGATTGTAACATAATTATATAATCCTTCTCAACAAGACCTGTTGGTCTTAGGATCCTGAGCCAACAAAGGTCGGTCGGTGAGAGATCTCCCCTTTCCGATGGCGGACAACCTATCAACTTGTCCTCAGGCAAAATCAATAAAAGGCCCTTCTCAGGAACACACTTATTCTCAGTGTGCCTTGAATTCAAGTTCACCTTACTAGTACATTGTTATACAGGGCTGTAAGTGGTTTATTCTACACCCAAAGCGTACGAGCGACCGAACGCGAGCGAGCTCCTAATCGAGGAATGCTAATGCCAAATTCTAATGCAAGAAAATTAAAAAAGCTTGTTTTAACAGTATATTGCTAAAAAGAAAATTTTTGTTCCTGAAGTTCCGGATATCCTTTTTTTTTCACCACTGAGCCTTGACCTCTTTTATTTTTAAATACAAATAAGGATTTGTCAGGGAGATAGTTATTAATTTTAGTTTATTAATGCAATGAGCCGCATTCTATTTTCAAATTTACTTAGCTGGGCTGTAAATCGCATTTACGGAGCTGATATCGAAGACAATGACCAACTTTCAGAGCATGAGTGATGAAAATAATATAATGTTAGTTGATTATTTGTAGAAATAGATAGTTGTAAATGTGAAATGTTTATTCCAGAGTGCACACTGGCTTCGAGTGGAACAAGTACAACCAGACCCATTACGACATGGACAATCCGCCTCCTAAGATTGTGCAAGGATACAAGTTCAACATATTCTATCCAGACCTTATCGACAAGAATGCTACACCAGAATTCACATTGGTAAGTAACCATTTCTTAATAACCCATCAAATTCACTTTGTAAGCTTTTCAATTTTTTATTATTATGGATTAAATTAAGTAATATGTAAGGAACAAAAATTGTACTGGTTTAGGAGTCGGGAGCTGATACTGCTACACAGTTTTTTGTAACTTTGTGCAGCTGTCCTCATTTATTTATGTTTTTGATTTCTGTGCTTTTGTACCAAATAAATATTTAGGTTTTCGATCACACCAATACATTTTTGTATGGTTGTGGTGCCTGACTGATTACTGAAATAATGTCAAAGCCCCCATTAACAGTCCATTAGTCCAGTGATTTGTTGATCAGAAAATGTTTTTGAATGAATGAATAATTTATTCGCGGAAAAAGGGTGTACGATAGTTGTTATTACAATATTTGCCATTCCACTAATTCAAACAATATTGAAATGCAAATACTGGTAATACATAATCAAAATAAAGCTAGTTTTAACAATGAATAATATAATGATTCAGGTATCATATGTCAAAAACATAAGTAATAAAGTTATCAGTTAACAAAGTGTCAAATTGAGATGTAATTATCGATTTGACTGTTGCGGACCATGGCGGCGATTATTTAGTATTTCATTTCTAAAAACTCATTACTGAATAGAAGCATCTCAATGAAAGCCATCCTATGTAGCGCGGTATTAAACTTGATTTGAGAATACAGTAGAGCCACACTAATCCAGCACTTCAGTAGTCTGATACATCCAATAATCCAGAACCTCCGCTCACGCCTCCCTACTCTCTTTCTGCGCTTGCGCACATATTTTATTTACATATTATTAATTTTTTTATACAATCCAATAATCTAGTTCCTAGTTTAATCTAATCCTAGTTTTTAATAGTGCCAGATTAATGAGACTGAAAACTAATTAAAGATCGTTTTTTTCAGAAATCATGTGTAGACAATCCAGACTTTGCTGTGTTACGGTTCCACGCTGGGCCTCCGTATGAAGATATTGCATTTAAGATTGTGAACCGAGAGTGGGAGTACTCATACAAGAGAGGGTTCCGCTGCCACTTCCATAACAATATCTTTCAGCTCTGGTTCCATTTCAAGAGATACAGATACAGGCGTTAGACAGTGAAATAAAATATTTATATGTACATGAAATATTAAAGAAAGTTTTCCATAATGTACTTTTATTTGTTTCTAAAACAAACAGAGGATTACAATGGTAAATGAGAAATTAAGATAAATTACTACAAAATAATATTTTATTTACATTTATGGTAACATCTAGAAATCTATTCTGGTTTCTTCTCTCCAGCATTGGTAATTTCCTCAGCAGCAGGGTTTCCTCTGAAGTTGGGGAACTGTTCCCACGGAGCTTCCAGTTCAAAGCGCCTGAACTCCTGAGCCAACTCAAGTGGCTCCACCACCACGCGCTTCTGCTCATCATCGTACCTAACCTCCACGTAACCACTCAGAGGGAAATCCTTTCTAAAGGGATGGCCCTCAAAGCCATAGTCGGTCAATATCCTCCTCAGATCAGGGTGGTTTGCGAAGAACACTCCGTACATGTCCCAGATTTCGCGCTCGTACCAATTGGCGGCCTTGAAGACGTCGCACGCAGAGTCGAGCGGCGACAACTCGTCCGTGTACGTCTTGACGCGAATGCGCGCGTTGTAGCGCAGAGACAGGAGGTTGTAGATTACCTCGAACCGGTTTGGGCGCGAGGGCACGTCCATACCGGCGATGTCCACTAGGTTCGCGAACTGCGCGCTGTGGTGGTCTTTCAAAAACTGTAGAACGGGAATAACTCCCTCGGGAGGGATCAACACTTCCAGTTCGTTGCCAGCGGTGATCTGTACCTTCTGTATGTATTTGGGCATGCATTCTGCGACATACTTGCCAAAGTCCACTAGCTGAGACTTCTGGAGAGGGTCTATTTTGGCTACGGTGGGTCGAGTTTCGACTTTCGACGGCGCCGCTTGGTCGGTTTTGGTCGCCACGAGCTGGATGGTAGCTGGCTTGGAAATGTTCAGTACAGCGCGCCCAGCAACGAGGGCACGCTTCAGAAGGAAAGACATTTCGTTCGAATTAGCTGAAATAATCCTTACGTAATTTGTATTTTGTAAAAATGTGTGGAGAAAGATGATCACACTTGACTGACAAGTATTCAATTCATTATCAAAACAATTGGTTGTCAATTGTCAGTAATACTTATTTGTCAATTGTCACTTCAGGCATCTTTGAAAATAAAATATGCCACTATGATCAAAGGACTTTAGCCCCTTTAGCTGCCCGAAAGGTGAAAAAATAGCCTAGCTTTGCTTTAGGGACGGGCGTTACCATACGTTTTAGGTAATACGGTTACCGATATTGAGTTTTCATATCGATTTCGAAAACCGTTTTCGGTATGGATTTCAGAAGTTAAGTTTTACTACTGATCGATTGTGCAAATGAGAACCGAATCTTAAGACATCGATTCGCAGCATCGATCTACAGTTTGCGTTTTATCGTATTGAGTTCTCTCTCATTCTCAAGTGGTTTGGTTAGTTGGTTGGTTAAGGGGACACCGGAGGGACAATCGCCCATACAACACGTACTACCAAGATCATTTCTTATTGGAGAGTATTTCTACCTTAATACGGTAATATTTTAATTTGAATAGTATTTATTTAGGTTCCCAACCATATATTAGATCAAAATACTTACCTAAAATGAAGCGTATCACATTCTGCATGTTTTTACGTCATAAAAGACCTGTTTTCAACCTAATTGTTTCGTATTAA
Source organism: Philereme vetulata (assembly GCA_918857605.2). Classification (NCBI taxonomy): domain Eukaryota; kingdom Metazoa; phylum Arthropoda; class Insecta; order Lepidoptera; family Geometridae; genus Philereme; species Philereme vetulata. Next base: position 763,221 of record OU975451.1, on the reverse strand, counting down.
AAAACCACAACATCTTACGTATCCTAGTAATGAGAACATAGATTATATCGTCTAGTTACTGAATAACAACACAATGAGAAAAATACAATAAGGTTTCAGTCATCATTTTTCGTATTACGGAACACGGTCAAAATCTAATCAAATTTTGAATCGTTCTATTGCAATCACTGTCGCTCTGCGTGGCTAAACTTCGTCACTAAACAGGGATAGCGATATTCAGGCCGACGTTTTTGTCGCGGCCGAATTGAAGTTGCGCTCGGGGCTCGCCGGCTTCTTAAGTGATATTCGAATATGTACTTTGGTTTATCGATTTAATATGATAATCGGACTCATATCGATATACGTTATGTTTTGATATATCGATCGCATCTCTACTGTGCTTGTTTGATATAATGGCTGCATTCCGAATCACGCTAAAATCGATATCAACGCGCTAACAAGTGTTCCGAGTCACCATGAGCGCGACAACGATGTCCCGTGAATTGTCTTAGGTGACGTCATTACATCCGCCATTTTGCGCTAACAACGTCCTTGCTCTAAACCGATATCACCAATCAATCAATCCTCTACAGGTTCGATCGCGTAGTAGTGTGCGTGCGTGGTGGACGCACAACTATTGCGTTTGAACTGCAGGTAAAGGGCCTCAGGTGAGTAGCCTACCGACCTGGCTTCAACTCGCGGAGACTACTATCTCCGGGTCTCTGAGTTCAGCTCTTTGTGGCCTTCCTGGCTTGTGGCAGGTGGCTCTTTGGAGCTTTTCGTTGGCCTATTTCGTGGCGCGGTGTAAGCGGCCGCGTCTTGTTTGTTATTGTCTTGTTGGTCTTAGTTGTTATTATTTTCCTTTGTGATCGTTACCGGTGACGTCGCCAATGATCGGTGAAGTCATTGAAGGAGAAGAAGAAGAAGAAGTCGGGGGGTCCAGGAGCTCTCGGGGTAGTGGACGCCACAGTCCTTGGTAATCTGATGGCCGCGCGTGCAGTGGGGCAAATCCCTGAAGATGTTCGTGCCGACTGTTGTCAACGCGGTTGTACATCCGACGTGCCAACATGGCAACGAACTCTTGTATGCTCTGGATTTGCACGCCGCGGGCGATTACATCGTTTCGGACGTAGCGTCCGGCTCCAGTGCACATCCGAAGAGCGATATTTTGCATTTTTTGCTTCTTTGTGGCTGAGCAGAGGGCATAACAAGCTGGGGTGGCATACGTGAGTCGCGTACGTAGGTATGTCTTGTAGACTTCAATCTTCGTCCGCAGTGGCAGCTTCGACTGGAGGGCTGGACGAAGCATTGCCCTGGCAGTGCGTGTCTATTGGAGAACGTGGTCGACTTGGGGTACCATTCGCAACGACTTGTCGATGGTTACGCCTAAGTAACGGACAGAAGTCTGCCACTTGACATCCTGTCCTTTGAGTGAGAGCGGTTGTAATGTGGTCCGTCGACGCGAGACGAGGATTGCGGCTGTCTTGCCCACGTTGACTGCCATGCGCCATTTGCTCAACCACTTTGGTAGGAAGTCCAACAGACGCTGCATACGTTGGGTGGCTTTTTGAGGGTACTTTGAAGAGGCGAAATATGCGCTGTCGACGGCGAAAAGCGCGAGCATGGCTTGTCGGGGCCGACGATGTCCCTCCAATGATGAAATGTCATCGGTGAAGTTGGCGTGTAGTGCTGGTGAAAGGCAGCTGCCTTTTGGGACTCCCGCAGTTGCAGTGAAGTTGCGTATCTTCTGCGATATCACCGTGAGCCTCCCAGTCAAAAGTGACGTGACAGCTGGTTGGTTGGTTGCATAAGAGAAATAGAATTGTTCTGACTGGTATTGGAGCAGTAAGCGTCTTAGCGAGATTCCTTTGAGTTTTAAATTGTTTTCTGGTTGAGTCACTTGCTCATTCTCAAGTTGATTTATTTCATTTTAGTGGTGGTGGGTTGGTGCATTGGTGGTAAGGTGTAACTTTATGTTTTAACTTTGTATTTTACTAACTAGTTTATAACTTCTAAACTTTAGTGGGTTTCGGCGGGAAGATGGAGGTTGTTCCTACGGACCCCCTTCCGGATCCGCCAGATGAGATTATTATCTCACCTGTGATTCCTGAGGAGAATCGCTCAGGCTCAGGCTCTAAACGTAGAATGGAGTCAGATGGTGAAGGTTCACATGTTCCCCAAAACAAAAAAAAAACCATAACATCCCCGTACATGGCCGCTGCCTCCATCCAAACAATTTGGCTGCGAGCTATTATGGTGATTGGAGTTAACGAATACTCTACCGCAGACAAAGGTCCATTCGTTATTCATGTTGCTAGAGTAGAACCCGAACCGTCAGCTCGAACAACAATCCGCCCAATTAAATTTGGATAGTTCTTGAGCAATCTAACATCATGTCTAACATTTGTTCAGATGGAATTAAAAAAGTTGTCAGAAATCGAATTTTCGTTGAATTCTGCACAGCAAATGATGCTAATAAATTCCTGGATAATAGAACTCTCTTTATCCAGTACAAGTATGTTGCATCAATACCGACATTCAACATCACTCGAATAGGTCTTGTCCGAAATGTCCCGGTTGATATGTTAATGGAGGAATTCGCAACCAGTTTGGAAGTTCCAAATGGTTGTGGATTTGTTGTCAAAGCCCGTAGGTTAAACAGAAAATCAAATAATGATGGCAAAGTGACTTGGATCCCAACTCAATCAGTAGTTCTCACATTTAGAGGTCAAGTTCTGCCTCAGAGCCTTTACATACCACACCTCATTACCGGTTGAAACATACCAGCTCCCAATAATTCAATGTCTTAACTGTTGTCATTTTGGTCATGTAAAAGCTCAGTGCCGCTCCAAGCCCCGTTGCTTTCAATGCTCTAAAGAACACACGGGTGAAAGCTGTGACTTGGAAGAGTCTAAAGCTTCTTGTCTCAATTGCTCAGGCCGACATTATACAAATAGCAGGCTCTGTCCTGAACAGGATAGGCAAAAATATATTAAAATGCTTGTCTCAGAATGGAATCTCGTATGAAAGCTACGACTAATTTCCCTAAGGTTGGAAGAGCATATACTGAGGTCGCTTAAGCTATGTTCTCTACCACTAATCTTGATCCACAAGATCCTTATACCTAAACCAACTCTCCTATATCGTTCCTATGTCAAAAATGTTTATGCCAAACCTCGTCCTAAAGTACCCTTGGGTAAATCCTATGACAAAGCATCCCACCAAGAAATAATCTCAACTCCATCCTCATCCCTCCCTAATGGCCATGCCATTATGTCCCAAGCCCCGGCCCCAGTGTCGGACTACCGTCAAAGCTTCCTCATTAAAACTTTATTGAACATTTAAATCGAGTTGTGTTCATCAACCAACTCATCCTTACCGTCCAACGTTGCCCAAAAACTGTCCCAGATCTTTGCATTAACTGGTAACAACGGAACCAGCCTCCATTGTCCAGTGGAACGTGAAAAGTCTTCGAGCGCGCAAATCTGAACTCACTCACTTAATTTCTAAATTCTGCCCGTCAGTCATTGCCATCTCGGAGTCATGGCTAAAGCCTGGATCCAATTTTTGGATCCCGGGCTACTCCTGTATCCGAGATGACAGGTCAGACGGGCATGCAGGTAGTGCCCTGTTAGTCATGCGTACCCTGCCCTTCTCTCAAATCCCCCTCCCTTCTCACTCCTTAGACATCAACCTAGTAGCTGTTAGAGTATTTGATATATCTTTTATTTCTGTTTATATCCCTTACGTTTATTCTGCTCTAATCCCAGATATTATTCTTGTATTTTTTTCTGTACTTTCTCCTATTGACCTTTTAGGTGATTTTAACACCCATCACACCTCGTGGGGCTCTGGCCACTGTGATGTATGTGGTCGTCTCCTATTAGAGAGGTTTGACGAGACCAATCTCCGTGTTATAAATAACGGTTCTATCACCCGTAGATCTTTGCCATCACAAGACCCATTGAGTGTTAATGATTTGACTGTATGCTCACCTTCCCTTTCCTCTCTCTTTTCCTAGCAAACTCTGCCTCTTACTTATGGCAGCGATCACTTCCCTATCCTCATTACTATCCCAAACAGTGTCTCTCCTGAATATAACTTTAATCCCAGTTTAAAATATCGACTTACTGACGCTAATTGGCCTTCTTTCTCCTCTCACTTAGAAAACTTCTCGGTCAATCTTTTACCTAATCAATCTTTTACCTAATTAATCTTTTGCCTATACAGACAGACAATACTGACAGTTATCTTTCGGCCTATTCCAAATTTGTAGACACTCTTCTTTTATGTGCAAATAATAATATCCCTCTTAAAAAACAAGCCAGTTCTCGTTTTAAGATTTCCCCCCCCCCCCCCCCCCCCCCCCCCCATGGTGGAATTCTGATTGCTCTAAGGCAGTCAAAATAAGAAAAAGTGCAGAGTTGGCCATGAAAATGCTTCCATGATTAACGAAAATTTCATACATTATCAACATATGGCTGCAAAAGCTAGGAGAGTTCTTTCACTCTCAAAAAAAATGGATGGATGCATTTTTTGTGAAAATTTATCCCATAGAGCAGTGATTCCTAAAAGGTGGTCCGCGGAACCCTGGGGTTCCGTGGATGGGTCACAGGGGTTCCGCGGTCTGTCCGAGAGTTAAAGTTGAATTATACTTAAAGAATACCCGGCAATCGTTGAGAAAGCTGTCCTGGTTCTGATTAAGTTTGTGAAGACTTACCGATGCGAGATTGGTTTTGCGTTCAATTGTCAGACATAAAGCCTAATTTTACGGCTATCATAAGAAATAATGTGAAAAAATTTCATTCTTCACAATAAATTATTACCTAGGTACTTAAATTGTATTTATTTGTTACAATAAATTATTTGCAATACTTATAATAATTATTTTCATTTAAAATTTGTTCCTTCTTCGAGTCTAACATGAATATATTCAAACTACAAGGTAAACTTAAATAAATCTAAATAGCTAGCTAGGGTTCCGCCAAAAAAGTATGATCAATAAGGTTCCATGGCCAAATAAAATTGGGAACCTCTGCCCTAGAGCACCTCCATCGTTAGTCAGGAAGCAAATAAAGCGATTTAGAGGTTCATGTAACGTTTCAAACCTGTCTTCCAATGATCCTTGTTCTTGGGTTGATGCCTTCGGCAATGGATTGTCCCCCGACTTTGTCCCTTACCTTGACTGCCTTCCTATTCCCCCTTCATCTCTTCCTTCTGTTTCCAATATAGACGATAAATTTTCTTTTAATGAACTTTTACTAGCTTTAGATGGTTTAACGGATACATCTCCGGGTGTAGATGGCATCCCGTACTCATTTTTAATTAAATCTCCTGATAGCGTCAAAGAATACTTTTTAAATTTAATTAATGTTTTTTTAATATGGAGTCGTTCCGGATGAGTTTCCACTCAGATAATTATCCCTATTCTTAAACCGGGGAAAAAGCCATCTGACTCAACAAGCTCCAGGCCCATTGCATTGTCATCAGTTCTAGCCAAGAGTATGGAACACTTGTTAAAATTTCGATTGGAATGGTACGTTGAGAGCAAGGGTATTTTGGCGAAATCACAGTATGACTTTAGGAAAGGCATGAGTACTCATGACAGCTTAAGCATAATCACAACTGATATCCGTATTACGTTAGCTAAGAAAGAGTTTTTGATAGCTGTTTTTCTTGATATTGCAGCTGCTTATGACAACGTCCTGCTTCCAATGCTCAGGAATAAACTTTGTCAGCTGAGCATTCCTGAGAGGCTTGTTCATTTTGTTTATAAACTTTTAGTAGAGAGGAAAATATTGATCAAAAACCAAGGCAATTTTCTACCAGCCACGTGTGTTTGGAAGGGATTACCTCAGGGCTCAGTTCTCAGTCCTTTATTATATAGTCTTTATACGTATGACTTAGAACAACCAATTTCCCCCTTATGTCAAGTTTTGCAATACGCAGACGATCTGGCACTGTACGTTCAATCGAATTCCATTGTGGATGCACGTGATAACTTAAATACTGCATTGACTGTCTTAAATGAATGGTTAGATGATCACGGTTTATCTCTTTCGGCTTTTAAAAGTAGTTGCGTGGTATTTACAAAGAAAAGCAGTTGTCTGGATTCCGTCTGGGAAAATTATTCTTAGTTTTAAATGTCCATCAGTTACTTCTGTTTTTACTGGTGAGACAATAGCTCTTTTAGAAGCTATTATGTTCATTAAAGCCCACAATCTCCAATACTCAATACTTTTTTCTGACTCTAAAAGTTCCCTTCAATCCATTCTCTCCAATCCTTTTCGTTCCAAATCCAGATTTCCCGTCATTCTTAAAATTCGTGAAGCTCTGTTTGACTGTCATAAACTAGAAATTAACATAGTTCTGGCTTGGATCCCTGGTCAATCTGGTATCCCTGGCAATGAGTCAGTGGACTCATGTGCAAAGCAGGCCATTCAGACAGGGGTTCACAACCACCTTCAAATCTACTCGCACGACCTTTATTCAGTCCCTAGTTCCCACCTAACTACTTCCTGGTCCCGTATGTGGCTTGATTCCAGGTCTTTGAAAGGAAAACATTGGGGTGAAATTCAACCCGAAATTCCAGCAAAACCATGGTTTTATTAAATATCGCAAAGCCTGCAAAACGACTACGTCAACCATTTGTCGTCTCCGTTTAGGACAAGTCTGTACGCCGGTTTTATTAGCCAAAATAAGAGTTAGGGACCATTCCCTATGTGGATGTGGTTTGGATGAAGGTAATGTAGAGCACCTACTTTTCTCATGCTCTAGGCTGCGGCCATCTCTGTATGATGTCTTTCCTCTTGAAATCCCTCTTCCTTTCTCTTCCAAAACTATATTATCCCTCGTGTTCACCCCTTTCATAGCGCTTCTATGTAAATAAAATAAAACTGTAAATATGCTGACCTACTAATTCTATGTTTATATGTTTTGTATTTGTAGGTACATATACATATTTATTTGTTTTTTGTATGTCCCTATTTGTGTTGTCTCTGCTTTTTAGGTATAAATAAATCACCTTGTAGTCTAAATTCTGGTTGAGTCTCCCTCTGTAAACACTGGCCAATCATAACAAAACTCGGAACTCCTCAGACGAATAATCAAAATTTGATACTTGGTCCGAGTGGAACTCCATCGTTTTATCGTTTTTAACCTGTCAACTTGACATTGGCATAATTGTGGCAACAATTAGCCACAGAAGCCATACAACCAATAATGAATAGTGAAGTGTTCTGTGGTTGGTTGGTTTTAATAATCTTGTCATGAAATTATAGGAACAGTGACTTGCAGGGTGTTCATGAGCGTTCCGAATCCTTGACAGCATTCAAGTGTCATCAGCGCGATAACTGAATCTTAGACTGAATCGATACGCAAAATAGCTACGTGAACGTGAACGCTAGCAGTGATGATTATGTTGTGGTTTGGAATGCAGGGAATGCGTTAGCATCCAGTGCTGCCAATTACAGGAAATTTCTCCGATTTCCGGGGAATCGGTAGCTAGCGTGGGGAGAGCGCGGGGAATTACTAAAATTGGGTAATTTCGGGGAATCGAGGCCGACTGCTTTTTTTTGTGCCGTAGAAGCCTCAATAACGTCACCGTCCATTGTAGCTTTAAAACGTACCAAACAAGGGATAGTCAAAACGACCTGGCCTACTGCTGGTTCTTCCATTTTCTAACGCAAGTGTTGAGCGTTTTTTAGTAAACTGAAGAGAATAAAACTGAAAGCCGCACTCGTCTTAATATGGAGACGATAGCTTCTGTAATGACTACCACTGCCGGTATAGAAAACTGTGGTGGTATAATAAATTTCGAGCCATCGCCAAAAATGATAAGTTCTAAATTAAAATTTATGTAAAAACTGTTAATATATAAGTTATGATATAAGTTGTTCCAGGTTTGGTTGTTTCCTTATATATTATAAGTATGTATTTACAAAAAAAAATGTATATAACAGTTATCTGGTTCCCATAGTACTCTCGATTTGCGTAAGAACTGTTAGCATTTCTTCGTAGGTTAATAGTTGTGAGCCAATCACTCGATGAAGATGGGCCTTAAATGCTTTCACATAGATCTCATAATTACCCCCAAAATGTAGGCTCCTAGGCGGATTAAGGTTCCAACTGATTCTATGGGTCGATAGTTCACCCGAAAATGATTGATTGAATTCATCGGAGTTCAATAACTTCTAAACCTCTGATAACGCATTTTTGGCTCCAATGAAGTTCTTGCCATTATCGGAATACATGACAGAAATTGCCCCTCGGCGAGACAGAAATCGTTTGAAAGCGGCTAGAAAACAGTTCGTGCTGAGATCTGTGGCTAGCTCAACGTGCACTGCGCGTACCACCATACAAACAAATATACAAAGATATGCTTTGATCGATCGCACCCCGCGCTTTCTGAATGGAATAATAGAGATAGGACCCGCGTAGTCCACAGCAGTATGAGTAAAGGCTTTTGCCTAATTCACTCTGCAAGTAGGTAAATCACCCATCAACGCGAAGGTTGGTTTCGGTTTAGCTCTATAGCAATAGTTACATTTATGAATGACGAAACGGACAATATTACGACAAGATAGAGTCCAATATTTTTGTCTGAGAATTGACATTAAAGCTACTGGACCAGTGTGGCAGTTTTGACGATGATAATGTAGAATTAACAATTCCACTATATGGTCTTTACGAGGCATTAGAATAGGGTGCTGTTGATCATAGCTCAAATCCGCATTACGAAGTCTACCTCCCACTCTCAGTAGCCCATTTGCATCAATGAATGGCATAAGTTTTTGAATCGAACCAAAACAGCGGTGGTTAGCATTAATATTCTTTATTTCGTCCGAAAACTAAAAGTGTTGCAAAGCCTTTAAAATTTGTATCTCTGCGAAGTCAAAGTCATCAGCGGTAAAACTATTAGCTCAAGGTAGTTTTTTAATAAATCTATACATATGTACCACTGCACGAAGCAGTATCAACCAAGTAGAAACGCGGGACGATAATGCAAGAAGTGGGTTAATATCCCTTTTATCAGTTATAGCAGGGAGTGAAACAATTTTCTTAGCATCTGGTAACTCGTCATCAGCCTTTGCTAATTCTGCTGTCTTAATCGGCCATTCATGGATATGCTCACACAACCAGGTTAGCCCAGAAATCCACGTAGGGTGATCCCGTAGCTGAAAAGGTGTGAGCCCTCGCGACAGACAATCACTTGGGTTTTGCGTGCCAGGTACATGGTAAAACTTGCAAGCGGGAATGGTGGCAACTGTCTTGGTTATGCGCGTAGCAACGAATGTTTTGAATCTATGTGGTGATGCTGTAAGCTATTGTAAAGCCACCATGGAATCGGTAAAACAAAAGGCATCATCAATGGCGTGACGACTTTGAAAAGTGTCGATAACACGACGCACTATTTTTGACATAAGCAAGCATGCACTTAGTTCCAGCCGTGCAATGGAAATGGTCTTGAGGGGAGCAACCTTTGATTTTACACAGACCAAATGAAGATGCGGTATGGATTCGTTATTAAGCTGCGACCGAACATAAACGACTGCACCGTAGGCTTTCTCGCTGGCATCAGCAAAAGCCACTATTACTAACTTTGAATTTTCATGAACTCCGAGATGGTGCCGAAAGCGCAAATCTTGGATACAGGGCAGTTCGCGGATGTAGTTTTGCCAAACATTGACAATATCTAAGGGCGGTTGTTCATCCAAATCCAACTCTAAGAGGTGTAGTTTTCTCAAAATTAATTTTGCATACAAAACCACAGGAGCAATAAGCCCGAGAACGTCGTATTGCTGGGCAATCATTGACAGAATGTTACGTTTTGTAACAGGACGATTATCGACATTTACCGAAAACATGAAATCATCGGAAATAGGTGACCATTGAAATCCCAAGACCTTTAAATTTGTGTCCGGCTCTTCAAAATTGATATTTGCGGTATGACGATCAGAGAGCGGTAGAGAATCAGTTAACTCGGGTTAGTTATTTGCCCATTTTACGAGTTCGGAGCCTTGAGCAACTCGCGGAGATCATCTCTGAGCTTTAAACTTCCTGCCACAGATGGCATAGAGAAACAAACGTCATCCATATACGTGTTCCGCTTAATGACAGAGGAAGCGAGAGGAAAGCGGCTGCACTCATCTTCACAAAGCTGACGAAGCACTCTTATTGCTAAAAAAGGGCTGATTCGTAAACCGAAGCATACGACATTAAATTGATACGTTTCAAGTGATAAGGAAGCGTCAAAGCGGTATAAGAATTTTTGGAATTTGCGGTGATTTTCCTGAGTCATAATACGGAGGTACATTTGGAAAACTTTCGTGATTGATTTCAATCATTATTATAAATACGGGATTTATCACGTACCGTCTTATCGGTGTTTCGACCGACAATGTTTCGGTTCAGTTTGTGAACCTTCATCAGGGTGAGTGCGATCCGCTCCGAATAACGTCTCGCCTCGCACTCAGTGCGAGGCGAGACGTTATTCGGAGCGGATAAAACACCGATAAGACGGTACGTGATAAATCCCGTATTTATAATAATGAGGTACATTTGCTTTATGTCAGACCTAAAAGCGGTTTTGTATAAGCGGAAGTCTAACAATATCAAAAAAAGTTCATTTTGCAAATTATCTCCGGTGTGTAAAATGTCATTAAGAGACAACCCTGAATTCGTTTTAGAACTTGCGTCCATTACCATGCGCCATTTAGTAGTAGTCTTGTCTAACCGGGGTATTGCGTGGTGAGGCATATAATAGCCGGACAGATGATCGTCGTTTTCAATCAGCGATATGTAGCCTTTTTGCAAATATTCTTGAGTTATAGCGTCGTACTCCACACGTAAGACCGATGAAGATGAAAGCTTGCGCTCTAAATACAAGAAGCGTTTTTTTTGCAAAAAAATAAGAATTACCAAGACCAGCAGGATCGCTGGAAAAGGGTAACGCTACAGAATAACGAACTGAACTATCACGTGACACGTTCTTAGTAAAAAGCTCTTCAGCTTTGCGGGCGGTCGAACTCAAAACCGGTACGCATTCTACCTCTTCGAGCTGCCAAAACTTTTGCAGAATCGTATCTAGACCCGGTTCTACCGTGTAGGAACACAGCGCAATGCTGGTGGGAGTTTCACCAGAAAACAACAAGGATTCGTTTACTGTGGTAGCGGTTTCATGAGGGAACGAAATAGGAGGGTGTAAAACAATAGCGGGGTGTTTCTGTCGGAGCGACGCACCTGTTTTGTCTCTTTCTGCACCACTACTATTCAATGGTTTACCGACAGTAACTTGTTGTCAAATGTCTCACTCGATTACTTCGGTTCTTAGAGTGCGCTTGTTTGCTTCCTGTTGTGTTTTGTTGTGAGGTGAATTTCTTTTGACCCTGGCTTGTTATTTGTTATTTTTCTACTTAAAAAACAAATCCCGGGATTTTGGGAATATCCATATTATTCTTACATATGGCAAGTACACAAAATAGCTCACCCTAGTCCGATCAACGAGTGATATGGGGCGTTATCCATGATTATTAATCATGGATAACGCCCCATATCACTCGGTCCAAAAGCACAAACCACCAACTTCAGCAAACAGGAAGTTAGAAATAATTGCATGGCTTCAAGAAAAAGGAATAGAGGCCAATGAAACAATGCTTAAAAACGAATTATTGAGACTCGGTCTGCACAAACCCAGCACACCAACGTATGTCTTAGATGACATAGCCCAAGAAAAGGGTCATAGCGTCATAAGACTGCCTCCATATCACTGCCAGTATAATCCGATCGAGCTTATCTGGGCGCAGGCGCAGGCAACTGCTGCGCAGGAGGTCGCGGGTTCGATCCTCGCTCAGTGCAAATATTTGTATGCCTAAATATGGGTTTTTGCACTGGTCTGGTCTGGCCTCGGAAAGCACGTTAAGCCGTTGGTCCCAGCTGCCATACGAATATCTAATGGCAGTCGTTACGGGTTGTTGGAGCCCTTAAAAGTCCAACAATTGGTCTTACTGCAAAGCTTCTATCGATAATTACTATCGATATTTTTTTCTGTATCATAACAACCCTAGGAATGTCAGTTTAACAAATGTCGCAGAGATCAAGCTATGTTTTTTCAAGTATAGTAAACAGGTGCTATTCGAAGGAGAAATCGATCGCATATTGCAAAGCGATACATTTTGTTGTCTCGACCGCGCGCCAGGCTCCGTTAGCTGATTGACAGGGTGTAACCCAGAAGCAGCGTGCACTGGCGCGGCGGCGGAGTCGCCGCTGGCACCGGCGCTGGCGAGACGCTCAGTCGTCCGGTACGGCGACGCGGGCGCACGTTGTGCTACGTTGACATGAGAGCGCGGTTGTTATGCGAAAGTGTATTTTTTCGACACAACATAGAATTATGTTTGCGTCCACAAAAATGGCACGTGAACTTTGAATTACACGCGGCATTACTATGAGTAACACTTAGGCAGTTGGTACAATCACTGTGTTCTTTAATAAAGTTGAACCTTTCGTCTATTGAATATTCATTATATTCCGGGCATTTGTATAAAGTAAAATGATTGTTTTGTTTACAAAGCGAGCATATGAGACTGACAGCAGCAAAGGAATGTGTCGACCTAGGTACTACTAACATTACCTCGACTGTATGACGGTGACGGTGCAATACGATCTAAGATTTTACTTTGTTCGCGAATATATTTAATCAAATCATCGTAAGTAGGCATAGGCCGATCTCGATAGGGCATTTCAAACGAGTTTGCGGTACTGGAATCAATTTTCTTTAAAGCTACATGTAACATCATAAAATCAGATACATTATCAAGCTTGAGAGATTTCAAGCTTGATACCGCAGTACAGAATTTATCTAAAAATAAAACTAAATTCTTGGAAGTTGCATTGTTAGCCGATTTAAAATCAAGCATCTGATCCAGATAAACCGCGGCTTGGTTGCGCTTGTCTTCGTACGTATCTATAAGTATGTTTCATATAGTACGGTAATTATCAGCGCTGGGTACTATGCCGGAACACGCAGAGAGTGCGCGGCCCGAAAGCTTGTTGATCAAATACTGGACGCGTTCGTGATCAGTTATCTCCGAATTCTCGTGAATAGTTCGCTTAAACGACTCATAAAATATTGGCTATTTAATTGGTTCACCACACATTACCTCCAGCTTAGGTAATTCAACCGACTTACGTTGCAATAAAAGTTCCGAAATTGGCATGATTTCTTGTTGACTAGGTAAGTTAAGTTTATCACATACAAACTTACAACGGCAATAAATATCTTCGAATGCAGTGATAGCTTGATAGTTAACTTTATATTTAGGATTCAGTGACAGTTCTTTGACATCAATCTTATCAATCAAATCATCAAATTCAGATCTCAAACGTTCAAAAGATGTCATACTACACAAAAATGAGTCCTTACAAACTTCATCAGTGAAAGCACTTAAGGAATGATTGTATACTTGCTGCAAACGTGAAAATATAACATCACGTCTACCAATTAAAGTTAGATGTTTTATCTCATCAGGATGGAGTGCTTTCGTATCCACAAACTCGTCCTTATCTTGACTACCTACGCGTTGTCATTTTGTGTGAACTAGACACTTTTATAACTTAATGAATTACCAAACGCCTGTAACCTGCGATTAACTCGTAAACAACACAACTGTAACGTATACCAAAATTATAGGTAGGTACCCAATATACAGTCGTCGCTCGCTAACCAAAAAACAAAAACTATGTATTTTTCTAGATATTTATCCATGAAAGTTATAATTATTAAGGAAAGCAGAATAAACACCTAAGATAAATTTTGTCGGTAAGAAAATAACGACTTGTGGAGTGGAGTACCTACAAAATGGCGGACTGTTGTGTTGGTGTACATACACGAGAACCTACGAAGAAAAGATGAAAGATTTCAACGGTTCTCTTATAAAAGGCCGAATATAAATGAGATTTTGAACAAATATTTCTGCATGAAAACTAGTGAATACCCAATAGTTAGGAATCCCGGCTCTAAGGAATAAATAATGTTTCGGCGCGGTAATGAAACTTTAACATTAAACGCGACTCCACTTGCGGGCAAAGAAAGTAACTGGTACAAGATAGAAGAATTAAACTGATCTTCGTCTTCTTAGAACGTTGCACTTAACTCGCTACGATCACTTCAATATGGACACGTTACCGTCTGTCCAAAGGGTGGTTCGCTGATAAGCCTTCCGTACAGATCCTGAGCCTGGTAGCGCTTCTTCTCGGCTGTTCTTCTAGTGTCTCCTTGATTAATCCAGTAGCGGCTTTCGATATCTGTCACTGGCAGAAGCAGACGCGGCGCGGTAACTATGCGGACACAGCAAGGTGGTCGACGTTGGATTGTTGAATTTGCTTACGACAGAAAGTTGTTGCATAGTTTAATTATTTATATTTAATTATTAATATAATTAAATATTAATATATTTAATTTATGATTAAAAAGTTATGCGGTTTTGAAAGCGGTTAAAAACTCGAGCGGGCACAACACATCCACAATCGATATCGGTCAATCGCGGACTTGAAGTTACGCGTAGATGCTAGTGCAAACGTTGAAAGTGACGAACGAAAAACCTGTTGGCGATCTGCTAACAGTTGCGGGTAGGAAAGTAAAAAGTGTTGAGCACAGTGGCGCGAATATATACAGATTCACATATGAGTAAGGAAGAGAGAATCTAATTGTTTTGTCCCTTTCTGCGTATGCTATAAACAGGATTATCGGCCCTGGGGAAATTATGTCGGCCCTTGGCAGCCATCGGCCTTTTTGTGGCCTTTACCCGCCAAAAATAAAAATATTACTTACAATTTTCCAAAATAAAAATAAGGTCTTGGTAAAATTAGAAATTCCTAAAAAATATAGCAGTAAGTCGCCATTTTTTTCATTTAGGTACATGAACTAATTGGCTTACTGCTGGTTCTCCCATTTTCTAACGCGAGTGTTGAGCGTGTTTTTAGTTATCTGAAGAGAATAAAAACTGAAAACTGCACTCGTCTCAATACAGAGACGATAGCTTCTCTAATGAATACCACTGCATGCAGGTATAGAAAACTTTGGTGGTATAATAAATTTCAAGCCATCGCACAGTGAATTACCTAGAACTAGCCAGCTGGACAAAAGTCGATTCCTAGAATCGATTAAATCATAATCCTGTCTCATTAACCACACCTCAAAACTCAGAATTCCAGGTATAACACGTGCCTTACCCTTTGTAGCACACCGCCATAGTACTGGAAAGTGAGGTAATAAGGAAAATGCATTTATGCAAATAAATCAGTTGATAGTTTGCAGTGCTTACGACAACATCTTATGACCACTTGTGCTATTTATATTATTGTGAGTGTTATGGATTTTCTACTTGAAGGTATGTACTTTAAATTTCTTCATAAATTGGGATCATTTAACTTGTTGACGTTGATGTTTATAGGCTTTATAGAAATGGACATTTATATCGTGTAAATTTTTCTATTTAGTAACTTTCATCGAGTGTAACTTTTTTTATCCAAATATATCCAGGCCGTTATTTACGTATGTAATAGCCACAACATTTAACTTTAAAATGATATATAGTTTTGCCACCCCAACTCACCCCATTTTTTTTAATTATTTTTTTCAGAAGTTGTGATTTCGATTTCAAAAATCGATTTCTTTGAAGAATGGCGTAAACACAAGAAAGAGGACCGTGGTGCTACCCCGACAATGATGAATGGTGATTTAAAAGACGTAGTCGTTAATAAAGAACATTACGGTTTTGGTTTGTCTACTTTACATGCATGGATACGTTGTTTTGAGTGTTTACTACATATTAGTTATCGTTTGGATATAAAAAAGTGGCAAGCTAGGGGCGCTGACGATAAAATTAGTGTAAAGTTACGTTCAGAGAAAATTAAGTTAGATTTTAAAACTCAGATGGGGCTTATTGTAGACAAACCAAAACCGGGTTATGGTAACACAAATGATGGTAACACTGCACGTAGGTTTTTTATGAATCCGGAACTAAGCGGTGAGATTACAGGATTGGATGTTAATTTAATTAAAAAAATGTGTATATTACTTCGAACATTATCTTCTGGGTATGATATTAATTGCATAGAATTTGAAAAAGTTTGCTCTGAGACTCGATCTCTTTACCTTAGTCTGTATCCGTGGTATAATATGCCTGTTACTGTGCATAAAATCTTATTACACAGTACAGAAGTCATCCAAAGCTGTATTGTTCCAATCGGACAGCTATCGGAGGAGGCTCAAGAAGCCCGTAACAAAGACTGTCGTAGATTCCGAGAGCATCATAGCAGAAAACAGTCACGTATTGCCACGAATACAGATTTATTATATATGCTGCTGATAACATCTGATCCTGTAATCAACTCGCTTAGGGAAATTCCTAAGAAAAGACCTGAAAAATTGCCCGCAGAAGTGCTAAGCTTGATAGTTCCGCCTTCCATACCTACTACACATCAAGTACCACGTGAAGTTACTTTATGTGAGGAGAACGATTATGTGGTACCTGATTCGTCTAACTGTGACAGCGATGATGAATCATCTGACGATTTCTATTTGTAATTTATTATAATAGTAGATATTATTATAGTTAAGTAATTTAAAGTGGGTGTAGTAATACACCTCTGCCACCCCTTCGGGGAATAAGGCGTGATGATATGTTATGTTATGTTAAGTAATTTAAGTTAAGTTTTTTAAATTGTGTAGATATATAATTTAAATTATTTCGTTAATATGTATTCTTCTAGACTTCTATTTTCAATAAATTTTTATTTCGTACTAAGTTTTTTTATTTTACCACATAACGCAAAAAAAATTATTCAGTATATGTTATTATGGCTGTAGCGATCATGTGAACCCATAAAATAATTTTGTCCAGCTACCATGTTCTAGACGATTCACTGTGCATCGCCAGAAATGATATGTTCCAAAATAAATATATGTAAAGACTGATAATATATAGGTTATAATATAAGTAAAGAAGTTGTTTGTGTCTAGTTTTTGTTTTTTTATACCATTTTAATGTATTTTTCAGTTGAATAACGTTTTTTTATTTCAACGTCGGCCTTTAGGGTCGAAAATCGGCCTTTTTCAACAAGGCTTACCGGCCTTTTTCTGATTGAGGTGCTGGCAACACTGGCTATAAAGATGCGAGTTGGGCACCAACGACTGGAGCACAACAAAATATTGTAAACTGTAAAAAGTGCAATTTCTGGTGTTTTTCGTTGATAATAGTTACTTAATAGTGTTTGCTTAGGACCCAGTGAACTTGGTACCTACTATTGTACGTTGTAGTATTTTAGACTGCAAACGTGAGAGTTTAACGGAAAGAAGAAAATTTAAGCTTTCATCGTTAGGTAGCGTTTTTGTTAATATTTGTCAATAAAACATAATGCAGGAGAAAGCGCAGTCTCCCTATTTAAACATTTAATGATTTAGTTGGCTTTCTATTCCTTGAATTCGTATATTTCGTTATATTTTTAATTTCTAAAATCGAATATTGTTTATTAAAAACCACACTAATAACATGGTTACTCAAGCCAGTTGAAATCTTGCAAAAAAAGTATTATTTAATTTGGCTAGGTTTTACGTTCTTTCAGGCTGCTAAAGAGAACAAACCTATTTTCCCAAAAATGTTGGCAACTTAACGCGTCCGTGGTAATATTGAATTTAGTAAAAGTTCATTAATTTGTTTTCAGTTTTGTCACATTCAGAATTTATCAGATCATTATAATCATCATCTGGTGTACGTGTGAATGGGCTTGACGGATTGAAATCCTGTATTTATATTTGTAATGGGTTACTACGATTTCAAGGGAAAATTGTTAGTAAAGGTTTATTGTATAAAATGTGTAGGTACCATAGATTTGAATGAAAATCCAGATAGACGAGCACACTAGATAAGGTGCTCTTGGTGTTAAATGTTCAGTGGGATGATTATGCCATCCCCTGTTCTAATCATTTAGTTGCCTTATAGGTACGTAACTCACAGGAGGAATTGAGAGGGTCCTATTTTATGGCTTTGACTATACCACAACAGCGTAATTAACCTACATGTTTGTTTTACAGATTTCCCATGATTTAAATTTATTAAATTGCTGGGTTAAAGCTACGGGTCCCCGAGATTAGCAACTGAAGGAGCTTGCGTCTGCTCAAGACATTTTTAGTCTCAATGTTATAGACGGACTAAAAAATAACACTGAAGGATCCATTCCGAAGCTATATTATGTAAACGTAAGTTAAAGTTTTTGATGTGAAACCGTCATGGCTTCAGAGCAATGCCATATGATAATATCATCATCTATCAATTAAAAATCAATTTGGGAAGTTTAGCCGTTGGTTGGACCGTCATACTTATTTATATTGCGTATGATAAGATAAGACACGGTTTTCTTTAAGTATATTAATTATCCTAATTTATTTAGATGTTTAACATCTGCCGGGCGTCCCGAGACGGCCACATTTTTGTTGTTTAATATAGTCTCAAAATCCTTTTAAAAATGTCATTTAATCGCAAAAAATATAGCGATGCTTGTTATATCCTAAATTAATATATTAAAGCTATGCCATCTTGCTAACTTTGTTTTCAACTGTTTTCTAATCGTTTCAGAACTTGGATGAATCGAACAATTTGAACGTAACCCTCGAGTCTTAGCCAACTCCAACATGTGCAAAGCTGCGCGGAAAAAAGCAATGCTGCGCTTCAAAAATTGGCAACTGCAGGAAAAGAATGCTGAACTCATTTAAATCATTAAATCACTGAAATCATTTATTAAACAAGAGACTGCTGACGCATATAAATCAACAGATCCTGTTAACCAAGACATTTAAAAAAAAAAGTCACTAGTAAAATAATGCATATTTGTTAATTCATTCTATTATATTTTGTAGAATAATTTATGCGCCTAAAGTTTTATCAAATTTCTGTCTTATTTCTACGTGTTACTGCTAAGAATAAATACTCTCGAAAATTTGCATGATATTATGTATGACATAATAATATGCAACATGAATTTTATGTATATGAAGTTAAAAAATTACTTGTTTTTATTTACCCTGCAACGTCTGTAGTTGGCAAATTTATACAAAGTTCATACTGTTTTGCTGATTGTTGCTTTAGAATATAATAATATAATGCATGAAGATGGAGCCGCGGGCACAATGCTATGCCTTTTAAAAAATCGGGGTAAAGATTGTATGATGTGGCCACCCAGAATTTGTCTAAGTCCTTGGACCTTGGCTGTGTTCAGTGTTACCAGATTCAGGAGTTTAATACTTTTTCGGTATATTTTATCGAATTTTACAAGCATCAGTATTTTGTAGGTATATTGGCGTAAGTCAGTATTTTTGGGTATATTAAGGATAAAAAGTTATGGCAACACCATAGCGATCGTCTCGCGAACATTGATGTTCAGAGAATTTCCCGGATTTGGTACATACCGCCGTTAATAAAGAATTTCGCAGCCTAAAAAATGTAATAGAAATTTCCCCACACTAAGTACAGCCAGAACAAATGCAGCTAATTGACGAAGAATATAGAACCCTCAAACTTGATAGCGAAGTAAGTAATTTGTTGCAATCTTCAAGTACTGGCTCACCCCTTTCTTGTGAACAATTTTGGTTGGAAGTTGAGAAAATTTCTAACAGAGATGGCACGTTCAAATTCAAAAATATAACTTGTTTCAGTAAATCTCTATTACGTATACCGGTATCGAATGCTGCATGTGACCACATATTTTCACAGATAAATTTAATAAAAACGGAACAAAGAAACCGATTCATAAACAAAAATGTATCAGCAATTTTAAAAACAAAGCAAGGTGTAAAATAATAAATAAATGTTGCTGGATATTTCACACAGCGCTATCTAGCCCCAAACTAAGCAGATGTACTATCGGAACTAGACAACAAAAGATGAAGGAGGCTGTGTAAAATTTAATCCTTCGAATACATAGAGCAACACGGGCCACCGGCGTACCGGTCCGCTGGTGGCCCGTGTTGCTCTATGTTCGAATAGAATGTTTAAATATAATTCTGACATTTATTGTGATGAAGAATGAATAAAACCTCTTTTGAAAATCAGTATGTGTTAATATACCAAAAAAATACTGATTTTCAAAAGAGGTTTTATTCTTTCTGTGTAAGGTGGTATATTTCAGTATTTTTTAAGGTGCTTCAGATTTTTCAAAAATTTTATCTGGTCACACTGGTTGCGTTCCTTGGTGGCCTTGGTGGAACGGCCAATTGTTGTAGTGTAGGTGTTGTGGAGTAAAGTTGGTTTCTTATAATTTGCTTTACGATTTATCAAGTTTCAATGATAACTTGTTGTGAGTAGTGAAGACCAATGGAATAGCAGGTAGAGGTAAATTAAGCAGCATTTTAAATGTTAATCTTGAAAAACAAAAGTATTTCGTGGGATTTTAGTCTAGTCTTCATAATCTGGCTCATTCATGATTTCAATAAAAGTAATGTCGTTCTTTTCAAATAAATACATAAAACATTAGCTCCCTCAACAAAGCCATTGATTACTTTTACAAATCAAATCAGTAAGTGTAGTGAGTAAGTAAGCTCACACCGTGTGAGCAGTTGTCTAGTCGACACTTACTGTGAACTACCTCTGATTCGTATATCGTTAACATTTGGATCATAACATGCAGTGCGCGGCTTGTGGTGTTGATTTCAATGACGGAGTGCAATGCACATCCTGCAAAAGGAACCTAGATTTTGGGTGTGCTCAATTAACCGAAACTAGATGGAGAATACTGGGCGCTGAAAGAAAGACCGTTTGGAAATGCTCCTCATGCAGGGGTCTTTCTCCCAGGCAAGCCGTATCATCGGAGCCTGCTTCATTAGAAGAAGTCCTCAAGGAAATTAGGGATGTAAAGCTGCAGCTTGCAGGCTGGCCGACACTGGTTGCTGATGTCAAATCAATTAAAAATGAAATATCGGACTTGAAAGCAAGTAGCGCGTTTATGGCATCTCGCTTGGACGACTTTTCTACGAAAATGGTCGAAATAATATTCTAATATTCCGTGATCTTCGTTGGTAGTTTGCGTCATGTGTTGTTACGCATAAAATTATTGAATATCTATTGCAATCAGTTAATATACGTAGACAATATTTTATTTAATAATACTCATTTCACAGTTACAATACCGTATAACATACATTTATTAACATAATACTGAACTTAAACCAAATTGAATCTACATTATGTAATACTAAACTTTTATAAATTACTAGAATTGTGTCTGTTCTGAGGTTATGTGGTAGGATGAAGTATGGGTAGTACGAAAATTAATAAATTGAATATATATTACCAAAACGTCAGAGGGTTACGCACAAAACTTTAGTCGTTTGTCAGAATGTTTATAAGACTTCGTATGATGTTATTGTCTTGACCGAGACATGGCTTTTGGATTGAATAACAAACTCGGAACTTTTCGACGACAGGTATAAGTCGCGGCACGTAACTTGAGCGCTGAACGATACGCGGAGGGGATAGCTGTGCATGGTTACTGTCGCGCAAGCAATACAATAGCCAATAGCCACTATTGGCTTGATTGGAGATGTTCGTTACCGTTGCAATTGACGTATTTGTAGACTCTGCTGTCCTTTTTTGGATTTTACCTAAATCACCATTTAATTTAATGTTTCGCCTTAATAATTTCGGTTGTGTATTTTATCTGGCTCAAATTTACAGTGCTGCTGTCCGAATGACTGAGTAAAGTACTTGTAGCTTCATCAATATCACTTTTGATTTGTTTCAAAGAATCAATTAATGAATAGTTAATCAAATAATGAAAACTTAAAAAAAAAAACCAGTCACGTCATAAACCATTTTTCTTGCCTGTCTTTTCAAAACAGTATTTCTTTTAGGCATATTCACTTTAAAGTCACAAACAAACTTAAAAAACTAAATTTAACAAACAAATTCAAATAACAGCAATAATAATAGGTACAATTAAGAACGCGACTGTACACTGGATGTGCGCGAGGTATCGTATCAATGCGGGGAACGAATGCGACTGGAGAGCCAATCGGCGCTACGCACGCCCGCCCTTCATCGCGCTAGCCCCCCTAAGTTATTTTATTTTATACTTCTGCGCAATAACGGTCAGCGCTAAAGTTACGTGCCGCGACTTATATGTTGTACGGCGAAGGGACCGGGATTATGACCTTACAGGTCAATTGCTGGGCGGAAGTGTTTTATTAGCAATACGTAAGGATATTCACGCCACCCCGCAACCGTCATTTCAATCGTCAGCGGAAGATTTATGGGTTACTATCACTATCAAACAAAATAGTCAATCTTATGTATTGGTTCACCTATGTTGCTTTTTTTTTATACATTATAGGCTTGCGTTTGACCACGATCTCGCCTGATGGTAAGCGATGATGCAGTCTACGATGGTACACGCTTGCCTAGAAGAAACCTATTCACTCGCGACTTAAAGATACCCAGGCTGTAGCTATCTGGAAACACAGACTCTGGCAAGGCGTTCCACTCTTTGGCGGTGCGCATAATAAAGGTCGAAGAGAACCGCTTTGTGCGAATGGGAGGTATTTCTACCATATAGCGGTGGCGCACGGCAGAGCGTCTGGTTGTCCGTTGATAGAATGGAGATGGTGGGATCAGGTTGAAAAGTTCCGCCGCACACTCCCCGAAATGTACTCGATAAAAAAACCGAGAGGCTAGCAACCTTGCGTCGATGCTCCAGGCTGAGAAGCCTTGCATCCACTAGCTCATCGTTGCCTATGAGCTTCTTGGCTCTTTTCTCAATTGATTCCAGAGCTTCAAGTTGGTACTTCGCTGATCTGTCCCAGAGGTGAGAACAGTACTTCAAACACGATCGGACTTGTGCTTGGTACAAGTTGAGCAACTGTCCCGGTGTGAAGTAGTGCCTCACCTTTGCGAGTATACCAAGCTTTTTAGCAGCCAACTGGGCTTTCGACTCAATGTAGGAGCCGAAATTGAGAGTCGGAGTTAATGTGATACCAAGAAGCTCGAGGTGGTCAGATATAGGCACGGATACATTTCGGAAAGTAGGAGTCAGATTAAATTGACTTCGTTTTGCGGAGAACAGACACGTCTGGGTCTTATTCGCATTGAACTTGACCAGATTGTCATCACCCCAGTCGGAGCTTGCCTTCAAGGACAAGTTTAAGCGCTCGACCATGGCCTCCCTGAGTGACTGAATCTGCGCTTCACTGGCTCGTGCACTAGTTGTATAGCTTTCCACAACTGTGCTATCATCTGCATACCCAATGGTACCGGGTTTTAACAGATCGTTGATATGCAGCAAGAAAAGAGTTGCGGAAAGTACTGACCCTTGTGGGACCCCGGCGTTAATCGCCAATTGATCGGACGAGCAGCCTTTAACGACAACTCGTATCGAACAGTCCCTTAAGAAGTCCGATATCCAGACACACAGACCAGTGGGCAATCCGTATAATGGAAGCTTGCTAATAAGGCTATCATTCCATATCATTGCTTGTACCTATGTAATCAAAACTTAGGATTTAGTTATTCACAGCAATTGGACAACTATTTAAATAAACTGAGTGAAATAATCATCTTGAAACCAATAGATAAATTCATCCTGATAGGTGACTTTAATCGTAGTAAAATTAATTGGTTACCTTGCTCGAGCTCGTATTACATACCTTCATATTATTCTAGTAATTTGGAAACACTCTTAAATCGATGAATTGGATACACACGGCTTACGCCAATTTAATAGTGTGAAGAATGTGCAGGTCAGAATTTTGGATCTTGTTCTGTCGAATGATGATGATGTCGTTGTCGCCAAGTGTTATGACCCCCTCCATAAAGCATTATCGATTTATGTCAACTTTTTGAATATTCCTTGCTTAAAACCTCTATCGCATGTAAAATTCATGTATAATAAAGGGAACTACGACTCCATCGACTCAAAAATATCTGATATTAATTGGTACACAGAATTTTCATCGCGTTCACGGGATGATGCCGTCGATTACATCTACTCTGTTCTAGATCACTTAAAGACTGAATTTATACCCACAAAAAAGTTATCTAATAGCTCCTATCCCAAATGGTACTCTTTTGCACTTACCAAATTAGTCAAGGAAAAGTCTAAGTATCTTAAGAAAGGTCATTGGGCATTTTGTTCGGACATATGACCCACGGCGCACAAAAACGAAACAGGGCTATAGTTAATGGTATGTAGGTAAATGTATATGTTACTTAATGGTATGGGTCGCATTATTGCAGGATATGGGAGAACCGCAAAAAAAATTTTTTTAATTAATATTATAGCATTTTTAAAATAATTATTATAGCATTTTTAAATTATTATTATAGCATTTTTATAATGAACTAAGTAAAAACTATTGGCCTGACTGTAAAAATACTTTGTAAAACAGTTGTTTTGAACAATTTCCAGGAATACGAAAATAAAATCCATTTTGCGGTAATAATATTTTTATTCTGCATTATCAAAATCTATAGTTAATTCATCTAAAAAGGCTGCAGGCGCGTCTATCACGTCTTGATGCCTGGCCCATGACAGAAAGTATACGACGCTTACAACATGTGCACAGCTTCCGACAGTGCGACGGCCGTGTATACACGAGCAGTAATACTGTTGGATGCTATTTCTTCCAATATGGGTAGGATCTACTAAAATATAGGTGTAGTACTGCTTTGCACGGACGTGTCGTGACTGTATTCTGCCTCTTATCAATATCTTATTTTCAATCATTTCTTGGTGCCGGTATAGTTCGATAGTGTATACACCATCCTCACGCATGTGCTCGTGGCAATACGATCTTGCGATTCTCAAGTGGTATGATCCCAACGTAAACAATATTAATTCGTCAAATGTAAGCCGAGGAAAGTCATCAAAATCCGGATCATTGCCATCGAGTCGCACAAACGCTACTCTCTGCCTGTTTAAATTATGGTTAATCACATATTCTGCCATCTCATTGGGTTCATTCATTCGTTCATTTATAATTCTTATGAATTGTTCCGCATACATATGGTCCTCATATGGATGGCGAGTAGCATTAATTATGGCCGCAGTTATTTTGAAGTCGACCATCATGTTTCTCATGGCAACGTTAAAATATACATGGCGGAAGATTTTAAAATCTTTCTTGAATCTGCCGTTAATGGTTTCCACTACCCACCGGATCATTGTTATTAATCTAGATTTATTAGCATCTAGTGTCGTCAGTTGTTCTCCTCTTACTCTTGTAGGCGGCATGTGAGGATTATACCCGCATTCCTCAATTTTATCAATCGAATCCCGAAATCCACGATCCAATATAAAAACATCATTAACTCTCAAGAACCCATGAATCGGAGAATCTTCTTGCATCAGGTCACGCATAATGCTTGCGTCCGAAGTAGTCGCAGTGTAAGGCCCCGTAACATCTACTATGTAGCCGTCGGTACATACTATAAGGAAGGGTTTTACTAAGTTCCGAAACTTATGAAGACTGTAAGTTTTGCGCTGGAAAAGGAAATTCGAACTCTTTTGTAGATAAATATATGTTCCATCACATACGAGAATGGCCGCCGGTTCATTATAGTTACCACCAAAAAAATGGCTTGGAATTGCAAGATTCTTGGCCACCACATCTTCCCTAGTAATATGATTTAAGCCCAAATGCTGTGGAACAAAATCATTACTTAAGCATTCTCTTGCTATCGCCAACTTCCTTTCTAGGGTTCTCCTCGACATATTGAATTTAGTGGCTAATCGCTCATCTGGTTCACCGGTTCTTATTTTTGTTAAAAAAATTCCAAGAACTGTGGCAGGATGAACTGATCGATCACCCAGTGAAGGCGTTTGGTTCAAAATAACATTAAATTGATATTTTGTTAGTCCCGTCCAAAAGTGAAATTCATTGTCCTCTATTTCTTCAATATTTTCGAAATCAAGGTTGCTTCTTTGTTCGATACCCCATTTATATAAATTCATCATACCAACAACATGAGTACTGTCAAAGTTTTCGTGGAATGTAGTGTTGAGCAAGTCTACCCAATCATTCCTCATAAAATGAGCATTGCAAACCCGAGCTAATTCTGGTATATAAAAATTGTGATTGTGTAAGAGTTGGAACTTAGCATATAGTGGAACATTATGGGCCACTACATTTCTACAGTTTGTAAAAATACAATGTCTCGCTGTATTCGATGCTCGCTTATATCCTCTAGGCGTAACAAAACTAGGCTGCAATTGTACTTGATCTTGCACTGGTTGCTCTTCAACTGGCTGATCTTGTACTGGTATATTTTGTACTTGTTCATTTTGTACGGGTTGATTCCGTAAACGACGATCTAACCTTGACCAACAAGCATGGTACATGGCCCGTGAGCCATTAAAAGTAATCTGAAACAATTGAAAAAAAAAAATATATATTCCTCCATTTATCAAGAAGTAAAATGAGCCATTACATTGAGCAAAGCAACATTTGTACAATCAAGAGCACGCGACGAGTCATACACATACGATGACAGTGTAGTGTACTTACCTCACGTGGTATTATTTCTTGCAATAATAAATCTACAAGATCCCTTTGTCTTTCCAAAAAGAGAACTGTCAATATGTGTTTTCGTCGACGTAAAACAGATCGATTACACGACACGCAACTATTTTGTCTTTCCATGTTAATGTAAACCAATCGTCAAGCAAAATCAGGGGTCCATAAAACACGCTCAAGTAATCAATAAAATGCAAAAATCGGAAACACGAGTTTAAACGCACAGATCGAAACGAAGGATGACGTACGACTGCGGGGCGGTCAGAGCGGGTGGGGCGCAGGCGGCGCGTCGCACGCGCACTTCGATACCTTACTGTTATTTTCTACCTGTCGAAAGTGCGAGCGAGAGAGACATACAATCTGTTATGCGATACAAACATTTTTCTTATGCTTGTACATACATTTTCACAATGCTGACAGTAAAATCTTTAGTTTTTAGTCTAATAGAATTATAGTTAGACTCACATACATACTGTTACATAACATTTTTCCTCCAGCAGATACATAAAAAAAATTTACATATTTAGAAAAGTGGAATTGAATACTTTACTTTAAAAGTGATTTGAACACTGTGCGCGAAAAAAAAAAGTGGGTCAAAACCGCCCAATGATCTTTAAAACATAATATGGTATGAAAAGTGACCTTGAGATTTACAAATTACTACTGGACAGAGTGCACTCCTTGGAAGATCAGTGCTATAATAATTATATTGCAGTAACTGAAAACTGTATAGAAAAACAACCCAAGCATTTTTGGTCGTATATAAAAAGTCGTTCCAACTCTAGTGGTATCCCTACTACTCTTGAATATCAAGATAAGGTCGTAACCTCAGGGGATTCTATATGCGATGCATTTTCGAAATATTTCCATTCCACCTTTCTATCGTCAGATCAGCCTTCGAGTGTTAGCCATCATTTACTCAATATACAAGAGTCCATTACTCCTCACGACATCTGTTTCATCGAAATAAGAGTACATGAAGTTGAGAAACTCATTCTTAAATTGGATACATCTAAGTCGGCTGGACCTGATGGTATCAGCCCACTATTTCTTATTGGTTGTGCTAAAACCATTTGTTACCCAATAGCTTTTCTTTTCCAAAAATCTAAAGTATTTTTCCTAATGCTTAGAAGTCGGCATTTGTCTCACCCATCCACAAAAAAGATTCTAAAAGTGAAATCAGTAATTACAGGCCATTTCCAAACTCTGCATTACTGCCAAAATATTCGAAAAGGTTGTGTATGGCCAGGTTTACTCAGTGTTACAGCATTCTTTCAACCCCTCGCAACATGACTTTCTAAGGGGTCGCTCAACTGTATCTAATCTTACCCTGCTGAATTACTTCTTCACTGAAACCATGGAGAATGGTCATCAGGACGACGTAATCTACACCGATTACAGCAAAGCCTTCGACAGAATAGATCATAAATTGCTGTTGTCTAAGCTTAGCCTCATTGGTATAAGGGCAGACCACTAAGATGGTTCTCCTCCTATATAATAAACCGGTATCAGGCGGGCGTCGTAAATAATTATATTTCAAGCTGGGTTCCAATACCAAGCGGAGTGTCCCAAGGCTCATTACTGGGTCCCTTACTCTTTTGAATTTTTGTCAACTATATTTCTATCTGTTTTCAAAATAGTAACTTGTGTTTTGCCAATGATAAGAAGATTTTTAAAATTATAAATAACTTTCAGGATGTCTCTGACCTTCAAGCAGACATGTTAAGGTTGCACATTTACTGTTCTATTAGCAAGCTGGACCTCAATCCGTCCCAATGCTATGTTACCACATTCACTCGCAAAAAATGCCACTGCCATCTTATCATCTAAAGCACCATACCTTGCAAAATTCTAATCTTGTTAGGGACCTTGGTGTGCTGCATGTTTCAAAACTGTTGTTTGATGAGCATATCGAATCTAAAGTATCAAAAGCATCTAAAGCCTTGGGCTTTGTTATGAGGAGCTGAGCTAGTTTCAATCGAGCTAACTTTCAAGATCCTTTACTGTACATTTGTTAGAAGCACTCTCGAATATTCATTACAGGTTTGGAACCGTCGGTATTAGAAATATATAACTAGAATTGAACGTATTCGAATAAAATTCATTAAATACCTATGTTTTCGTCTCAAAATTCCATTTACATCTTCCAATTATACAGAACTATGCCAAAAATTCCATCTCCTGCCCTTGGTTAAGCGGTGCGAAATAGCTGATTTATCGTTTTTATTAAAAATAACCTCTAATGTCATTACCTCTAATGACATTAGAGGTTATTTTTATAACTGTCCTGACTTCTATACTAATATTATAAAGAGGAAAGATTTGTATTTTTGTGTGTATGTTTGTAATGAATAAACTCAACTGGTCCGATTTCAAAAATTCTTTCACCATTGGAAAACTACATTCACCCTGAGTAACATAGGCTACTTTTTACCCAACTGCACAGAAGGAGGGTAATGTTTTTATTGAAAAACTACGCGTGCGAAGCTGCGAATTGGTCAGCTAGTGTTAAATAAAATTAGAATTAATGTTCCATTTAAACAAACTAGGTTCATTCCTCCTATAAATTTACCCATCCTTGGTACAAACTACAGGCAAAACTCATTTTTGTGGCGAGCAAGTGACAATTTCAATAAGTTTTGTAAGCGCACGGACTGTGACCTTTTCTGCATGAGCGTCAGTTAGATTCGACAGCGGTTGAATCGTGAATTCTTTAGTGGTTAATAATAGTATATTTAATATAATAATAGTATCGGTATACTCTTTCTTCATTGTATCTGTAATATGAGATGTCGAATGGTTGTTCACATTTTTTCTGTTTCTATATTGTTGTTTAAACATGAAAACCTGTAATTGGCTATCTGGCAATCTGTTATAAGTATAAGTTTATCAGCTGTTGGTTTTCCTACAAATAAATTAAATTAAATTAAATGAACTACAGTGTCTACCATCAGCACATTTTGAAATGTAGTACCTACGACGATTAGAAACAATAAAATCACTTACAAGATTATGGAACAAGTTATTGCTTGACGGTGGTAGCCTGTGTCTTTACATTGTGATTGAATTTGTCTGAGTCAAGTTTGAGATAACATTTTATAAGTATACCTACATACACAACAACAGCCCCTCACGATAACATACATATTACAAAACACTATTCAGTAACAATATTAAAATACAAAAAAATGTAAACAATAAATTGTGTTTCATAGGTGCTGAATATAATATAAGATGGACGAACAAACAAAAGAACAACTGACCTCCCTGAAACAGGCACTGAGGTCACTGGTGGTGTCCAGTTCCACCAACATGAATGTTAGCAGTCTACTGAAGGACTATCGCAACATGGTGGGTGGTGTATTGCCTCTCAACAAGTTTGGATACCGAGACCCCATCACATTCCTTAGGGAGCGCTGCAATGATATATTTGTGGTAAGTTTCACCTAATAATAGTAGTTTTTTCAGTTAAAACAGATTTGAGTACTGCTAGCTGCCAGTGGGCTCATTGTTTTCCAGCTTTTGTCATGGTGCAACGTTCCTCAACAGCATGGTTTGGTTATAATTGCATACATGTCATTAACTGGTCAAACAAAACCCAGGGTTAACACTTTAATTAATTAGTGTTCCAAATTTGAAAGTCATTTTGTCACTATTATTAAGTTCGCTGGAATGTCAGATTTTGCAGGTACTTATCGTGGAAACCTTCGCCCCTTTTCGAATAGATGGGATGAAAAGATTATTTTGTTACAGTTGGACGGACCACAGAGGGATCCTATTCTCATCCCAAAAATAACTGAAAATCTCAAACACATTGATCAGATGGTACAGAAGCAAAGGGTGCAGTCTGGTGCTAAATAGTGAGTTGACATTATTCTATCGTTTGGTTACAATGGGTGACTTGTTTGTGCATTATCATAATCAGCCGCAGGGCGTCCAGTGCTGAACGTAGGCCTCCGTACGAGTCAAGGACACAGCACCCTACCGGGTGACTAATTATATTATTTTATGTAAAATATTCTTCAAAATTAACCTTTATTCAATAACATCTTTTATGGATTTTAAATATTTAAAATAATTATGTTAGAAAGCCTTGTACAAGTTTTTACTGATTTTTGTGATTATAAAGACTACAATATGCAGGTAGGCAGATATTTTAATCAACTGAAAAATATAACCCTTGGTTTGCAATATTATTATCGTTACTATCAGTTTGGTTGGTATCTAAACGGATGGACTTAATGAAATTTTGTACACGTACAATTTTTTTCAAATTTTGATTATGTTTGAGACATTGCTACTGTTTATAGTCAAACTACGCGTGCGAAGCCGCGGGCGGAAGCTTGTCGCTTATAAACTGTGCTTAGTATAGTCAGCATCAAAAGAAGATGATTTATTATTGAAGCTGATAAGCATTTTTCCATAGTTTTTGTGTCCATAAAGTATTCGGAACTCTGTCTATGTTAGCTACAATGAAGAAATAATAGGTTGGGGAAAAAGTCTTTTCGCATTATCGTATGTATGAACTTGTAATAAAATCTCTTTGGCTATACTATTAGTATCTGGCTGGTTTTGGTATCATTCAAAGTTTAAATTTTAAAGAAGATAATTCCAAACTCAAATAAGGAAAATGTGTGATTTTTATTTGTTTTTCGTACTGTAAAGATCGAGTGAAGCAATAGTGAAGTAATGAAGCAATTCGATACATTTTAAAATTTTACTACATAAAAAGGTAAAAATACAACGCAAGCCGCGAAAAAGTCTATGAGAGTAGCACAAATTTGGTTTAAGCGTTTTCAAACCGAAAATTTTGATGTCAAAGATGCACGTCGCTCTGGTTGCCCTATTACGGATAAAATTGATGCCATATTTGAAAAAGTGGAGCAAGATCGGCATATCAGTAGTTACGACGTAGCTGAAGAATTGGGAATTGACCACAAAACAGTTTTGGCGCATTTGAAAAAAAACTGGGTACACAAAAAAGCTCGATATTTGGGTATCCCACGAGCTCACTGAAAGAAACCTAATGAATCGTGTACTCATTTGTGATTCTTTATTACGACGTAATGAAACCGAACCATTTTTGAAGAAGCTGATAACTGGTGATGAAAAGTAGATCACGTACGACAAGAACGTGCGAAAAAGGTCGTGGTCAAAGGCCGGTCAGGCTTCACAGACTGTGGCGAAACCCGGGTTAACTCGCAACAAGGTGCTGTGTGTGTGGTGGGATTTGAAGGGCATTATTCATTATGAGCTGTTACCACCAGGCAGGACCATCGATTCTGAACTCTACTGCGAACAACTGATGAGAAGCAAGAAGTTGAGAGAAAGCGGCCGGAATTAATCAACAGAAGGGGTGTGGTTTTTTATCATGATAACGCTAGACCTCACACATCTTTAGCCACTCAGCAAAAATTAAGAGTTTGGCTGGGAGGTGTTAATGCATCCGCCGTATAGTCCTGACCTTACACCTTCAGATTTCCGCCTGTTTCGGTTTCTTCAGAATTCATTAGGCAGTGTCAGGTTAACATCACGAGAGGACTGCCAAAACTACTTGTCGCGGTATTTTGATCAGAAGCCCCAAAATTTCTATAGCAATGGGATCATGTCCCTACCTACAAGATGGCAAAAAGTTATCGAACAAAATGGTACCTACATACTTTAGTTAAATGTAAATAAACTATATAAAAAATGTTTTGAATTTTCTTAAAAAATGCGAAGAAACTTTTCCCCCAACCTAATATGTACTAGCCTTCATTCACTTACTAAACTTTGTTCAATTATCATCTAAATTTTTAATTGGTTGATTGATGGAGTGAAGCGAGATCTCTAAAATCAACTTGGGCAAATCGGCGTTGTATGTACGTATGTATGTTTGTCTGAGGATAACTTTCGAAGCGTTGATACGATCATCGTGAAAAAGACATAGGTAGGTAGTGATGGCACAATTTTGCTGTGACTAAATGAGCTAAAAATGTTGGGGGGTTGTTGAGATATTGGAGTTCAAAAGGGATAAAAAAAATTAGGCTAACTGGTCAAATGGGACGTCAAATGATTGGTATTCATTAGTACATTTAGACTCGGTTATTTTTAGACTCTTTATTAAAACTCTTTATAGATTTTGAGTTATTAGTCATAATAAAAACTGAACTTTGACAAAATTCACAGGGTACACCAGTGACCCCACAGTGCTGAAATTTGGTATGCGTGTAGCTTTAGTAACACAAATATAGGCAAAAGTCTGAAATCCAAAATAACTGCAATTTTTACTCCAAAAAAGAGGAACCAATTTACATGAACTCCCGTTACCTGTAATTTGAATGAAACTGTAGGTAAAGTTATTTGGTTTATCATTTCGTGATACTATTTTATAAGTTAAGGCCGGCTTGCACAACGATCCCTAAACGTATGTAAATTAGCGACTAACATGTTTAAATTGTACGTATTCGTATGATTTGACAACTCCTTAAATCTTAATTAGCCACTAAATACGTTTAGGCATCGGTGCGAGTCGCCCTAAGAATATAACTTTTGAAACTATCATGGTTATGAACACTATTTATACTAAAAACGGGATATTTACATATTTATAGTTTACCCGTGATCATGGCGCATGCAATTGCGCCGAAATATCGGGATACTCAAATACTCACAAATCATGGTAAATATCCCGTTTTTAGTATAAATAGTGCCCTAAAAATATGTTTTATTTTGTTTTGGGGGACTCGCGAGATCTGAGTTCGGAGCGAACCACTATATAGTTACCTTAATTTTAGTTTGATGTTGACTTTTGGTCTTAGAGAGAGAGTGCTTAGGTAAAGCACAAACTTACTAAGTACATATTTAAGTCGGCATTTTTGAAATGTTGGTTTGGTTGATTACCGTTTTTATATTGCAGCAAAGGCAAAAGAAGAAGTGTTCCTGGTTCATTTTCTGTACAAACAAACATGACCCCTCGATATGAGCCAAGACATAGAGTATATGTACCACCTATGTTTCCAGAAACAAATGTTGTTCATAAAGTTGAACCTCCTAAGATTAGAGAGGAAATAAAAAATAAACAAAATGTATGTAATCAAAATCAACAGACTAACCAAGATCATGACACGCACAACACAACTTCAAACAATAATGACAAAGAAAATGTTATTTATAATTCTGTGGAAGAAATCCCTCCAAAGAGTAATTTGAGAAAATTCTACAACAACAGATTGTCTAAGTACAACTCTGACATGGACCTGCCAAGCTCTGAAACAGACCGCGTCTCCAAGGAAAGCACTGATTCCGGGAGACAATCCTCATCCAGTAAGCTCTTGTTATCTACATTAAAAAGTCAAGTTTTTTTTATTTGAATCTATTTTTTAGAACTTTTCGTCGTTTTACGACGATGATGTTAGCATCATAGTACTCTTTGTACATTTACAAATGTAATTAGTGAAACACTTCCATTCGCCAGCTCGTATGTGAACCAGTAGAGCATGTTAGCTGCATCTCCGTAATTTTGACATATATGTCGATTCTAAAAAATGGTATTTTTCCATTATGGGTGTTCTGATGATGATCCAATAATTCTTCTTACATACATATGTATCGAAATCAATATATTTGAAATATTTACCTATATTATATTATATTCATGGTGTAAGAAGAAGGGTGGATCATAGGTGGCAGGGGGATGGGGGACCTCGATGCTTATCGATTTAACCCCCCTGTATGTTCCGAGATATTCAACTGTTCAAAAGTTATTCAGACTTTTATAAAATTTTAATAAAAATCCGATTTCAGGCTGGATGTTCTAAGTTTGCCCAAACTATTGGGTCTACGACCGTAATATTTTTAATTCAGTTGACATTCCTTTCCTTTTTTACTCATGTATCGTCTGCCCTTACCTGTGTTACGTTTTGCTTCCCGATTTTCTTACTAAAACCTACTGAATTTGGCTTGTTTACTGGACTTTGATACTCGATTGATTTGGACTGTTGTTACCTCGGAACGAAGACTGCGCGTTTTCTGGACTGTACGAACTGTACGATTAGTGCATCATGCCGTATTAACCACGAAAATATGCAAAGATGTGAATTGTCAATCGGCCATCATTAGCTGCACTGCATCTATGTAAGAGAAAATGAATTTTCTTCATAATTTTTATTTGCGTGAGTTTTTTCGATATTTTAATAGTAATTCTGCTATTCGGGGCGGAGACAAATCCAACAAATCAAAGGTTATCATAATCGGTTCAGTCGCTCTTGAGTTATAAATGGTGTAACTAACCCGACCTTGTTTTATATATTTAGAGAAGATAATATGGCAGAAATTTCCTTTAGGAAACCTGTGCTAGGACTTTCATTTTATTTTCATGTGTAGATATACCTAGTCAGGTCATAAGTATTGTCACACAGTAAAAACTTTTCTTTTAGAATGCTGGCCACAAAAAAGTTTATAGAATTCGAATTTCGAATTGTTCATGAAAATAAAAATGTATACTTTTTAGAATTTTACTCATTTTTAAATATGGAGTGCATGCTTAAAGAAGACCGTGTTGCAGTTATTGCGTTGCATCGTTGCGGTTACGCGCCAATTCAAATTTTTTACATACTGAAAAATTTGAATATAACCAAAAGATTCGTTTATCGCACCATCAAACGATACAATAAAGACTAGTGTAGATGACAGGTCAAGAAGTGGTCGCCCTCGGTCTGTTAGGACTCCAGCAGTGATAAAAGCTGTGAAGGCGCGAATTCAAAGAAATCCCAAACGTAAGCAGAAACTGTTGGCGCTTCAGATGGGGTTAAGCAGAACCACGGTGAAAAGGGTGTTAAATGAAGACTTAGGGCTGCGGGCACATCGAAGAAAAACAGGACATCGTTTGAATGCTCGTCTAATGGACCTGAGACTGAAGAGATGCCGCGCTTTGTTGAAGCGGTACGCGGGAAAAAAATATCGGGAAATTCTTTTTTCGGATGAAAAAATTTTTACTTTAGAAGAGAGCTACAACAAACAAAATGATAAGGTGTACGCACACAGTAGTGAAGAAGCGAGCAACCGTATTCCGCGTGTCCAACGAGGTCATTTTCCATCCTCGCTCATGGTATGGTTGGGAGTTTCTTATTGGGGCTTAACAGAGGTACATTTTTGTGAGAAAGGTGTAAAAACGAATGCAGTTGTGTATCAAAATACAGTCCTGACGAACCTTGTGGAACCTGTTTCTCATACCATGTTCAATAACAGGCACTGGGTATTCCAACAAGATTCGGCGCCAGCTCATAGAGCGAAGAGCACACAAGACTGGCTGGCGGCGCGTGAAATCGACTTCATCCGGCGCGAAGACTGGCCCTCCATTTGAATTTGATTTGAATCCGTTAGATTACAAGATATGGAGGAACAGGCAACACTTGGAGGAAAAGGCGTGCTCAAAGCCTCATCCCAATTTGGAGTCACTCAAGACATCCTTGTTTAAGGCAGCCGCCGATATTGACATGGACCTCGTTCGTGCTGCAATAGACGACTGGCCGCGCAGATTGAAAGTCTGTATTCAAAATCACGGAGGTCATTTTGAATAAACTTTAGTGTCATAAGAATCTATGTTTTGTTAAGTTCATTTTGGTATATAAATGGTTACATAATGAATAAATTTGTTTCAATTATTTTATATTAAACATGTGACATAATTTATGACCTGACTAGGTACATAAAAAAAGCCTACATGTGAAGTGGCAACTTGCGCAACCTTATAGTTTTTGAGATATTATTTTTTAAAATCCGTGATCGATTGCGAAATTCGCTCGGAAATCAGTGTCCGACCTTATAGTTTGCGTTCTATCGATTATTGCGACACTAAATTGACATGACAGTGACAGATAATACGGATTTTTTTCATTTTTATTGGCGGAAATTTCGAATTTGGCAATGACAGTGACATAAGTTTTACATTTTTATTGGCGGGAATTTGGACATTCTTTTACAAAGTTTACATTAGATTCGTTCACTGTTGCATGGATATTTATATTAATGGTGTTATTAATGTTTTTTTTATTAATAAGTTATCTTTTGAACTATGAGAAATGGTACACTGAATCGAGACGGGGCACCCAAACTTGAGTAGGTTAGGTTCAAAATGAGTGACAGAATCGACACGGAGCACCCCGACCCCACGTGTTCTTGTGCGTAACATCCCTAGAGTGTATATAAAGAGCGCGGGAGCCAGAAGCTCGCGGGAGGTCCTGAGTGAAGCAAGTCATACAAGGCCAAGTGAAGCGAAGGTCGAGTGTGACTTGTTGTTGTTGTTGTGTGTCATTCAGGGGCGACCTTAAGAGCTTCTGGCGGGAGCGCACCCAGAGTCCAGGGGGTTGGAAGAAAAAGTGGTCTATGAAAACGTGGGGAGCAACGTTTTCATAGACCACTTTTTTCTCCAAACCCCTGGACTCTGCCTTTTTTCAATATAAAAATATTGTTATTTTCATACTTAACCTCAAAATATTTTTTTGTAATTTTCTCAATAAATTATAGGTTTTCGCAAGTCCCCCCCTCCTCCCCTCCCCCCATCGCTCTATCAAACCGTGCCTAAAGGAAAGTCCTTCCCTTACTTCTTTATTTATTGTATTGCGTCGCTGCTGCACTACCTTTGCTTCTGGTTCCAGCTGAAAATCAGCGTTGGGTGCTTAACATTTAACATTACGCTGAGCTGAACGCCATTTTGGTACGCAGACACATGAGTCGTACTGTCTTATTAGATTCAATTGTATCTACCGTTCCTTATTAGTTGTATAAATATGGCTGTAATTATGTCAACACTGGCCTCAGCAGAAGATCAGCGCTGCAGTAGCGCAACATGCCGAGCAAATGCTGAGGTGAGGACCCTTTCGCCACCACACTTATAATTTTTAGTTAGTTTATAATTTTATTAAGTTTAGTTAATAGTGTTTTCTTTTGTGTCATTGGTTTCTGTATGTGTCATTTTGGGTGTACCAAATAAATGATTATTCTATTCAGATAGGTGTCCAATAAATGTTAGGATAATGGGCGGAAAGCGATCTCCTCCAGACAACCCTTGGATCTTTACTTAATGGATGATTGACTGAGGTGTAAAAAGAATATATAAGAAAGTAATAATTATTATTTTATTAATTAAATAAAGAAAGAATTCATATTTAAGAAAGAAAACATTTCATTTCAAACCCACACTGAAAAAAAGAAAAATAAAACAGAACATCAAAATCTAATTTAAGAACTAACATACTTAAAAGCTCGGGTGTATTTGTGTTTCAGGTCAAAGCTCCAGCAAGCAGGCCCGACTAGAGGAGCTGAAAGGCGAAATACTCACGCTCATCAAAGGTTCTGCTCATGGAGTTTGGTGCACTGATCTCATGAAGCTATACAGGTGTTAGATTAAAATTAGATTATCTTCTTAAACTTTCACGCACAGATGTAGGCCGGTTGGTGATCCGGGCTATAGCAGTCGAGCCAAGTTTCACTAATGATGCATACTGTTCCAGGGAGAGGTACGGACGAGAGCTGAACTACAACTGCTTCGGTTACACCAGCATCATCAGCCTCGCGTACAGTATGGACGAGCGCGTCGCCATCACGCGCCCCACGCCCTCCGGGGACTGGCTGCTTCAGGTACCTACACTTACACTCGCAGCAGCATCATCAGCCTCGCGTACAGTATGAACGAGCGCGTCGCCATCACGCGCCTCACGCCCTACGGGGACTGGCTGCTACAGATACCTAGCAGCCAGTCCACGGAGTCATAAAGATCGTCACCAAAATACATTTTCAAGGCATCCCTTAAAAATTTGTGAAAATGACGCGACGTCATGTCGTCCAAATACTTGCGATCACATAATTATGGTAGTTAAACATTGTCCCTCACTTTGAAAGCAAGCTCATGGTCGATGAGCGAGCGCTGGCATACGTGGAATTGGTAGTACAAGTACCTAGTGTACGTTGTATTTCAGGATCCATGTAGCGCGGCAGCGTGTGCGGCGCGGCCCGTGCCCGCGGCGCCGGCGCCGGCGCGGTGCGCGGTGCGGTACGTCTCCCGGCGCGAGCTGCCGACCGAGCCCGACGACGCGCTGCCCGGCATCGACTTCGTAAGCATACACAAGCACATTATATGTACTCGTAACTATTACATTACCTACTTCTATACTCGTACAATTCACTACTCATATAACTCATAACTTTAATCTAACTCTTGTCTTTCTCTCTGTTTGTTACGTTTTCACGACTAAACGGCTGGACCGATATTGATGAAACTTAACAAGCTATGTGGTAGAAATACCTCCCACTCGCACAAAGCGGTTCTCTTCGACCTTTATTATGCGCATCGCCATAGAGTGGTACGCCTTGCCAGAGTCTGTGTTTTCTGATAGCTACAACCTGGGTGTCTTTAAGTCGCGAGTGAATAGGTTTCTTCTAGACAAGTGTGTACCATCGTAGACTGCTTCATCGCTTACCATCCTGCGAGATCGTGGTCACGGTAATGTTATCTGTACAGTATTCTGTCTTCATACAAACGGCCGGAACGTGAGTCATACCTACGCTCCTCGTTTTCGGTACCCACTCGGTACACAACCAGTCGCGAATGCGCCGCAGCACGGTAATGTCGTTGCCGCAGTGACGAACGGTGTGTTTTTTTTGTAAGCAGTAAGCGTGCGATTTGTGAATATATTTTTGAAATAAGTACAAGTTACTAACTTAATATGGCACAGAACACGAATAGACTATATTGTGCTGGTTTTGGTTGTTTGAATTCTTCAATAACCAGAGATAACATTTGTTAAATTACCTGCAAACTCCGAAAGGTAAGACTAAAATATTTTTACAACACACTTGCTCGTAAAGTGAGCCTCATTACATCGTTATTAGGGACATAAACCGAACTGTAACACACGCGTGCGTGATAAGATTACACACTAGTGCATAATAGAATTATCCCTACAAAGTTAAGTTAACCTACCTAAGTTAAGTTAAGTTAAGTACCTAACTGCAAATTTTAGGCGATTATACAGAGCATTTTCAATTTAACCGGGTAATACAGTTTTTTTGTAACAACAAAGAGGTTTTATGCCGCTGAAAATTCTATTACATTTTTACAAATGAAAGCCTAATACCTGCAAAATCTAGAGAAAAGTACTTAGCTGCTTACGATAGTTTCCTACAATGGAAGAGCAACAAAAAACCCAGTTATTTTCTGAAAATGTGTTTTTGATGTATTTCTCTGAACTCGCCAATACATACAAACCCAGCTCCCTGTGGTGCATCTATTCCATGTTAAGAAACATGAGTTATTTGGTGCCTTCTCCTTCCAGTAATTTTTATGATTTACCTTTGTCGCCGACATTTACACAAGAAGTAAATGAAGGTACTAAAGAAGTGGCAAGTACCAATGTAAGACAAACAATGAAAACACCATCAAAAACAATCCAATATAGTTTTGAAAATAGTACATTGACCAATTGTTTTAATAATTAAACGATTAAATTTTATGCAATGCATGTTTGTTTTTTCCTCGCAAGTGTGTTGAAAAAGTGCATCTGAAACTCGTGAACAACTTGCTCACTAGACACTCGGCTGATTTACGCACTCGCCTGCGGCTCGGCTGCAACCCACAGCCTCGTGTATAATGAGTAACTTAGCTCACTTGTATCATAATATACTATTATAACCTAGTAGGTAGATACGTAATTTGTTTCGTTTTTTAATAGGTAGGTATTTCGCTTTTGGGGTGATACGTTGCGAGTACGTTCTGTACGGACCATGGTGAATTTTGCATCTTTTTGGATATTTATTATTACAGGTAGACTATCTGAAAGTGTGCTATCAAAATAGCTATACGTTTTGTAAATTAGGATTACTAGTAAAGTTAAGTTAGTTCCTACAAATGTGAATAGGTAATTACTAGTGTCCGACCGAAACAGGTTTTTCAACTAAAACCGAAACCGAACCTTCGGCCTTGCTCTCAGTTTCGGCCGAAACAGAAATCGAAACTTACTTAAACATATTTAAAACTTCTATTGTATACTGAAATGTAGTGAATTTTTCACACAGATATACATTGACACAACAAGCAGACAGTGTTAAATAAAATTAAAAGATAATCATTTAATTACGTTACAAATATACGTTTTATTCTTTTATGTCATAAAAATATAAACGAAATAAAAATCTTATGACTTACTCTTAGAAATTAACTTTTATAAAACAACATTCTGTCAGACTAAGATATATACTACGTAACTACCGACTCTCAATTGAATATTTTAATTAATGTGTTCACAATAATTTGAAGATTAATCTAATATTTATATTTTGAGATTTTTATCGACCATTATCTAGTTATCACAACAATCAATCTAGGTATATAATCTAATTATTCGGTTTGGTTTAAAGAGTTTATTATCATAAGAACAAATTACAGTTAATTTAAAATGAGCTTAAATAAGTATATTATAACAGTAAAGTTAGGCTAGTGTACAAAGCATGCATTCGTCATGTAGGTATTTAATTTAAAACAATGTAGAAACTTGTAAATCAAAGGTTTTCCAAAAGTAGGTACCAACACACTCATACTATAACGATTTTAGGTAAGTTATTGAAATTAAATTCTGCGAGCACTGACCCTTCTATTATTAGCGAGTATTATTAGCCGTGGGGCGCCGGCAATAGAATGTTGCCTCTCCGCTCTTGCCCGTGGATGCAGTAGGAGTCTGCTAAGGGATACCTCCGAAAGATGGGCAGCAGCGTCTTTTCGTGTTTCAACACCTATACTGCGCTCACCAACCCGCCTGCCAAGCGTGGCGAGTATGGTAACAACCACCTCATGGATTTACAACATAAAACCAGGCCCCGAGTCCCCGGCGGCCCCGCTAATCCTGGCTACGGTAGCAGTCACGGCGGGGCCAGGGGTGCTAAGAATCCCCGGGAGACGATCGGCTACCAAACCCTACGACGACCACTGGCCCTGGTAACACACAACATCCGCACTTTGAGGACAGACGAAAAGATTGTTGAGCTGGAAGAAGAAATTAGTAGATTACACTGGGACATTTTGGGGTTATCAGAAGTCCGTAGAGAGGGTGAGGACACGATATCCCTTAAGTCTGGTAACCTACTATACTACCGGGAGGGCGACCAACAGTCCCAAGGTGGTGTTGGGTTTCTCGTTCACAAGTCACTCATCAACAACATTATCACCATCGACAGTGTGTCGAGCAGGGTCGCGTACCTGACACTCAGAATATCTAAGCTATATTCGCTGAAGGTCGTTCAGGTATATGCGCCGACCTCTTCACACCCAGATGAAGAAGTAGAGTCTATGTATGAGGACATCAGTAGATCCATACATACGAACAAAACTCACTTTATTGTTGTTATGGGGGACTTCAATGCAAAGCTAGGCATGAGAAGCGATGATGAGTTGAGAGTGGGGCAATTTGGATATGGGCAACGGAACCCCAGAGGACAGAGGCTGGCCGATTTTCTGGAGAAAGAAGGACTCTTTATGATGAATTCTTTTTTCCAGAAGCCGCCTCACAGGAAATGGACCTGGATGAGTCCCAACGGTTCCACGAGAAATGAGATTGATTTCATCTTGACCAACAAGAAACGGATATTCAATGATGTCTCTGTGATTCACAGGGTGAAAACCGGCAGTGATCACTGAATTGTTAGAGCCACATTGAATATGAACGTTAAACTTGAAAGGTCCCGTTTGATGAAATCTACGCTCTGACCCACTCGCGCACATATCCAAAACCTCGAGAGCTTTCAACTCGAACTTGCAAATCGCTTTGACTGTCTAGAAGTAGATGCATCAGTGGACGAGATCAATAACAGGTTCGTAGAAACCGTCTATACGGTGGGGTCCCAGTTCTTTAAGACTCCCCGTACCAATAGACCTCAGAAACTCTCTGATGACACCCTTAACCTCATGGCTGAACGACGTTCTTTGC
Source organism: Philereme vetulata (assembly GCA_918857605.2). Classification (NCBI taxonomy): domain Eukaryota; kingdom Metazoa; phylum Arthropoda; class Insecta; order Lepidoptera; family Geometridae; genus Philereme; species Philereme vetulata. The sequence goes on along the minus strand of OU975451.1, from coordinate 720,729 downwards.
AACTGCAGTCTCCCGATGATGCTCAGTCACATAGGCAGCTCAATAGAAAGATTTGAAAATCCTTGCGGCACGATATTCGTACCTTTAATACATCTCGTATTAAAGATACGATAGAGCGGAATAAAGGCTCCAAAGTGTTCGCCAGAGATTATTCTATTGGGCAGAGCCGCATGACGAAGCTGAAGAGGGAAGATGGCAGCATAACGTCAAGTAAAGCGGAAGTGTTAGGGGAAGTCGAAAGGTTCTATGGACGGCTCTACGATTCGGTCACTAAACCTGTTTGCAGTGCGGCCAACGACCCAAGAGCCAAACTGACCCGACATTATACCGAAGATATTCCGGACATCAGCCTGTATGAGATCAGGATGGCCTTAAAGCAGCTTAAGAACGTCAAGGCGCCGGGTGAGGACGGAATCACTTCAGAGCTTCTGAAAGCGGGTGGATCACCGGTACTTAAAGTCCTTCAGAAGCTTTTTAATTCCGCCTTGCTTGAAGGTACGACGCCAAAAGCATGGAACGGGGGCGTGGTGGTTCTGTTTTTCAAGAAAGGTGACAACTTGCTTAAGAATTACAGACCCATCTCGCTTTTGAGTATAACTTGCCGCTATGTCTCGCGTTTGTGGACTATGAGAAAGCCTTCGATTCGATCGAAACATGGGCAGTACTTGAGTCTCTCCAACGATGCCGTATTGACTATCGGTACATCGAAGTGTTGAAGTGTTTGTATAAAAACGCCACTATGTCAGTCCGAGTACACGAACAGAGCTCGAAGGCGATTCCCTTAAAAAGAGGCGTAAGACAGGGAGATGTCATCTCTCCAAAACTGTTTACGACCGCATTGGAAGATGCCTTCAAGCTTCTGGAATGGAAAGGACTGGGCATCAATATTAACGGCGAATACATCACTCACCTTCGGTTTGCCGACGATATTGTGGTCATGGCAAAGTCGATGGAAGAGCTCAGCACGATGCTCGAAGGCCTCAATCGAGTCTCCCAACGGGTAGGACTTAAAATGAACATGGAGAAGACGAAAATCATGTCGAATGTCCATGTCGCCCCTGCCCCAGTTATGGTTGAGAACTCGGCTCTTGAAGTTGTCGACGCGTATGTATACCTAGGACAAACAGTCCAATTAGGTAGGTCCAACTTCGAGAAAGAGGTCAATCGTCGAATCCAACTCGGATGGGCAGCGTTTGGGAAACTTCACAACGTCTTTTCGTCCAACATACCTCAGTGCCTTAAGACGAAAGTCTACAATCAGTGTGTGTTACCAGTGATGCCATATGGAACCGAGACGTGGTCCTTCACTATTGGCCTTATGAATAAGCTCAGAGTCGCTCAACGAGCTATGGAGAGGGCTATGCTCGGGGTTTCTCTACGGGATCGAATCAGAAATGAGGAGATACGTAGGAGAACTCAAGTCACCGACATAGCCCGACGGATTAGCACGTTGAAGTGGCAATGGGCAGGCCATATAGCGCGCAGAACAGATGGCCGATGGGGCCGAAAGGTTCTCGAGTGGAGGCCACGGACCGGCAAGCGCAGCGTTGGACGTCCACCCACAAGATGGGCAAACGACTTGGTAAGAACCGCAGGTCGGCGTTGGATGCAGGCCGCTTCCAACCGCAGTTCCTGGAGATCAATGAGGGAGGCCTTTGTCCAGCAGTGGACGTCCTACGGCTGATATGATGATGATGATGATTATTAGCGAGTATTTAGACCCTTCTATCATAATTTTTATTTGGTTATGTGTGAGTGAAATGGTGTGACGAGACGAATTGCATTCCAGTCGGTATGTTTGTGTGCGCAGCGTAAGCTATTGAGGAAGTGTATTGAGTTGCATTCGCTTGTTTGCGTATTGTACGGCCCCTTACTAAGTTGTAGATAATTTGTTTAGACTAAAGAATTAGCAATTATATTAGTTTTATTTGTGAAACGGTAATGGATATTGTATTTTATGATTTAGGTTTTAAAGTAATATACAAAAGATATGTACATTAATAATGTTGGAAATGCTTGTTTTAAAAAAATATATCGTGCTAGTACAATAATATTAATACAAATACACAAAGTAAGGGTTTTAAATGTATATACTTTTGTTTATTTGTGGTGTTGGCATTGATCATTAATCATTAAAGTCTCAAGATATATTATAATATTTTTTACAACAATTATGTACCTACTTAATACTCAGTAAGTTACTATTTAATTAAATAACAGCTATGAAATCTTATTTCAAATTAGTATTTTTAGTATTCGTAATTAAAAAGTCTTATATTGTACAGTTTTTCCACGCGGCGTGGCGGGCTAACACGAGTTAGCCGCCAAGTTCGCCGAATGCCGCACGATTATTCATCAAAGAATTCAAGTTTCGGCGCGGTCTAAACTTTCGGGCATTTTTTGGCCGAAACCGAAACTAAGGCCGTAACTAGATTTCTTGGCCGGAACCGAAACCAATCTTTTGGTCGGTCACTAGTAATTACCTAAGCACTTACGTGACGTGAGGACCGGTTTCCGTCCTTATATGTATAATATTTTAAAGTTAAGTAAAAGGTAGGGGCAATTATTTTTGCCCCTACCTGTAAATAACTACTAATTAGGGTTACCTCTAAAAATATAGTAGATGACCAAAAATGAAAAAAATATAGTATGTGGTTAAAATATTCTTATAAATATTATTACATATGTGACCACCTCTGTGGCGCAGTGGGCGTATAGCCGGCTGAGACGCAGGAGTATGTATTAGTATGTATTTACAAAAAAGAAAGTATATATAAGTATTCTATCAGTTATCTGGTTCTCATAGTACAAGCTCTGCTTAGTTTGGGTCTAGATAGCGCTCTGTGAAATGTCTACCAATATTTATTAATTATTTATTTTTTAAATGAATATTTTTTTATATAGCTCTGCGCCTTAATAATTAATTTTTTTAAGAAAGCATTCAAATGCTTGACGGTAGTTCAAATTTAAGTTTAAAAACACCATTAATTCTGCTTTTATTAAATTCAAACTGGCCCTGTTACGCTCATCTCTCCATTTCGTCTTCACGATACAAAATATGCGCTCTGTGAATGCTGATGTTGCAGGAATTGAAAGAAGAAATGATAAAATTTTTAAAACATTAGGCAAATCGGAATTATTTAATAGAAGAACTTTTTGTCATTTTTCAACAGTTGATTTAGTAGAAAAATTTTGGTCAGAAAGTACAATGTCCATAATTTTGTTCATTTGATTGATTTCTGAGTACAAATTCTTAATATTAATTTTTAGTTTATCAGCAATTTCCAATTTTAGAGCGGAGCGAGCTTTAAATAAAGATTAAGGCTGCGTTCCGCTTTACGCAAAACATAGTAGTTTCGCCTACTACCTATATATATTTTTTTTGAAATATAGTATTTGATCCCCTAATATAGTAGGACACTCTATTATATAGAAGGGTTGGCAACTCTACTACTAACGTAGGTAAGTAGGACCCTATTTTAAGTTGATCGACTGATAACATTTAATGTACCTAGTTTAACTTCGGAAGCCGGTTGTGGCGGTTTATCTCTAAAGTTAATGATGATGACCTCAATTGAATGAGACGATGGTCATCTCTTTCTCTAATAATAATGTAATAGGATAGATAAGAAGAGTTTAATAAGGATATGTAATAAAAGATAAGAAAAACTACAATATTTATTATAAAACTTAGGTACATTATGTACCTACTACATATACGAAGTAGGTACACACACTACCTATTTCATTCACAATGAATTTTTATTATACTATGTATATAAAATATATAATCACAAAACTCGAAAGAAATTTAAGTAGGTGGATGAAATTATAATACTGCAGGCGGGCGGCCCTATCGCGCGTGCCACGCGACCGTAGGTAATTATTTAAGGACAGAGCCGAGTCACAATTTTCATTTCATTTATTTATAAACAATTATATAATTGTGTTTGAAATCACATCCTAAATACAAGTTACAATATTTTAAAATTTACAATTATCACATTCATGTCAAAAATAATAAAATAAAACAAAACAAATGTCTACTTACCTATATATAAAAATGTCAAAAAAGTCAAGAAAAGTCAAATGGAAAATAGATATCAAAGAATATAAAATAAAAATGATTTAGAATAATATTACTAAGGAATTAATAATACAAACATGTCACAAATTAGTTAAATTGACCATTAACTCAAAATCTATATAAAAAAACGACGAATATTATTACAGGTCATAAAATCATTAACTGAATAGAAACACCCTTTCAACAAAAGCTCCTTTAGTCTTGATTTGAATTTAAAAGGACTGTCGATAATTTTCATGTCAGTAGGCAGTGCGTTAAAAAGTCTTACAGCTTGATACCGCGAGCCATGTTTGGCAACATTCAACCTTGGACAAAGAGGTGTCTCAAGATCTTTTCTCCTTGTGTCTATTCTGTTTTTCCTTTGTTCAAAAGTTTCATATTTAAGCGGATTTTTAACTACGTCCATTAAGACTACTAGAATGTATAGGCTGGGAACCGTCAGAATATTGAGGTTTTAAAAATGTTCTTTGCATGATTCCCACTGTGGAATGCGCACTATAGTTCTAATGGCTCGTTTTTTAATAATAAACGCTCTATTTATGTTGTAGGCATAATTATTTCCCCAAAACTTCACACTATATCTTAATCTTGACTCTACTAAGGCATAATATACTATTTTAAGCTGTGCGATCCCTACTTCTTCTCTAAGGCTTCTAAGAGCGTAACATGCTGAGCTGATAGCATTAACAATAGAATCCATCTCAGTTTTCTAGTTCAGGAACTGGTCTATATCAACTCCTAGAAATTTGACACTCTTTGCAAATTCAACCTCAAGGCCCTCACATGCTACATTAACCGATTCGTTAGTGCGCTTTGTTGTTATAAACAGGATAGCTTGTGTCTTCTTAATATTGAGTTTTAAGTTATTGGCATGAAACCATTGATTGAAAACTACAAGTACATTGGCAATCTTTATTTTAAGTTCTTGTAAGCAAGAGGCTGGTATGATTGCATTGGTATCATCCGCATATACGACTAGTTTAATATCGGGAATGGCATTGCTTACAAAATTGATAAGATCATTAAGGAAAATAACAAAAAATATCGGCCCTAATATAGAGCCCTGTGGAACACCACGTCCGATGTTGCACACTTTCGACTTCGTCACCACTTCCTGTCCATTAATAATATTTTTTAATTCAATAAATTGCTTCCTATTGTTCAGATAAGATTTTATAAGACACAACGCAGATCCTCTAACCCCATAATGTTCAAGCTTGGCAAGTAGAGTATTGTGGTCTACCAAGTCGAAAGCAGAGGAGAGATCAAGAAATAGTCCTGCTACCTTCTTAATAGTAAAAAGAAGGTAGCAGGACTATTTCTTGATCACTCCTCTGCTTTCGACTTGGTAGACCACAATACTGTATAGATAACATTACCGTGTCGTGGTCAAACGCAAGCCTATAATGTATATAAAAAGAGAAAATACTGTGTATCCTGAGGAGAACATCTGATTTTTGACTGAGCGAAGCGAGATCTCCAAATCAACTTGGGAAAATCGGCGTTGTCTTTATGAATGTATGTTTATTTGTCCGAGGATAACTTTCGAAACGTTTATCCGATCATCGTGAAATTTGATTTACAGTTAAGTAGTGATGACACAGTTTTGGTGTGTCTAAATAAGCAAAAAATGTGGGGAGTTGTTGAGATATTGGGGTTCAAGAGGGGTAAAAAAATGAAAATAGGACTATCCGGTCAAGTACCACGTCTAATAATACATTTCATTGTAAATACATTTCGACCCTGTTTTTATTTTTAGTTTAAACCTTGTAATTTTTAAGTTATTAGCCATAATAAAAACTGAACTTTGACAAAACTCACAGGGTACACCAGTGTAACATTTTAAATATCCAGAACGCCTAATATTGTTTTGCTTGCAACACTAGCCTTACTGTGGGAGCGAGATAGCGAGCGCTGGTGGGGGTAGAAGGTTGATAAAAAGGCCTGAACCGACTCGCCGAGTCGTTGATCTGTTGAACTTTGTCATCTGATCAATTAACTGGGAAACCTATGCCCAAATACTGTACCAACTACTGTTGAAAATATATTTCAGTGTGCAAAGTACTATCCTATTTTATTATTTCTGCAAGTCGCTTTTCTGGTGCTAATTATTACTGATAGAGCGAAGCAAGATCTCTAAATCAACTTGGGCAAATCGGCGTTGTATATATGTATGTATGTTTGTTTGTCCGAGGGTAACTTTCGAAGCGTTAATCCGATCATTAAAAAATTTAATACATAGGTAGGTAGTAATGGCACAATTTTGGTGTAACTAAATGAGTTAAAAATGTTGAGATATTGGGGTTCAAGAGGGGTAAAAAAATAATGAGACTATTAGGTCAAGTGGGACGTCAAATGAAAGGTCTTCATTAGTACATTTGGACTCCGTTTTTATTTTTGTAAAGCCATTATATTTTATTAGCCATAATAAAAACTGAACTTTGACAAAATTCACAGGGCACACCAGTGACCCCACAGTGCTATAATTTGGTATGTGTGTAGCTTAAATGACACAAATATAGGCAAAAGTCTGGAATCCAGAATAACTGCAATTTGTACCCAAAAAAGTGTCTCCCTCCGTCATGAACTCCCTTTACCTGTAATTTATATGAAACTGTGGGCCAAGTAAGTTGGTTATGCATTTCGTGGCACTATTTTGAAATAGAGAGAGTAGTCAAAGATTACATAAATAATATTGTTTTGTTTTTATGGGAGACTCGCGAGATCTCAGTTCGGGGCGAAGGCGAACCACTAGTTACGAATTATTAGAAGTATTAGAAGCCTTTAGCGAGTTTATAATTTGTCTGATTTAGATTTGTAGAAAAGGTTTGCGTGATGCGTTTGTCCAGGAGCCCGACGTATTCCCCGCTGATTCCCTGCACTACATGGACTCGATACCGGCGCCGCCTCTCGGATCCGTGGACGCAGGGGCGCAGTTCGAGGTGCTTATAGGGGAGGTGTACTCCCCCTCCCACTTCTGGATGTTGCGCGTCGGGCCCCAATACAACCTGGCCATGGAACAGCTCATGGACGAGATGACGTGAGTTATTTAGCTTCTTCAAGTCCAGAGTGAACAGGTTCGTTCTAGGTAAGCGTGTTTCGTCTTCAACCACTTACCATCGGGTTGGATAGAGGTTAAAATATTGACAACAAAAAAGAAAGCCTAAGTATGTGTTTCTTTTTTACCTGTACTACTAAATATGTACCATTTTGGCGCAGCCGTTCGGAATGCATTTATAACAGATTATATAATGATCAGCTCAACAACGTAACATCCCTCGTGGTTCACATTATAAAATGTATCTATTTACTGATTCAGAACTGGTAGCACATGACCGCAATGAATGGTGGGAATCTAGTAAAATATATTGTGCACAACAGGGAGTACTATCGAGGCGAGGGCGCGGCGCGTCAGCTCGCGTGCGGAGCCGTGCGCGTGGGGCAGTACTGCGCGGCGGTGTACGAGCGCGACTGGCACCGCGCGCTCATCGTCAGTATCGTCGACAGCGACACCGTCAAGGTACATCACACTCATTACTATATCTGTAATTAATTTACTCGCTCGGCATACAACCATAGTAGCACTAAGTTTCACCATTTGTACATGTGACAGCTAAGTATTGTCAATGTCTGTGTTGATGACTGTTATTCAAATAAACGGCTCGGAACGATGTGCCTTAACAGCGGGCGCGCAGGCGCGGGGGGAACGGGATACTGAACATATAACATTATAATTTTTTTCTCCATAAAAGTTTTTGGATGAAGACCTACTCTATACTTTGATTTTTAATGCGATATATTGTGTAACAAAATATTATGTAAAGAAAGAAACGTCACATTTACATGAGTACGAGGGGAAGGGAATGCTTATCGTCGTGCTGTCGTTCGGTCTCGCCTAAAATGAACATTTCTTTGTTTACATAAAATATGTGGAGTAGACGTGACACGATTAGGTATACATGTGGTTGTTGTTCTGTATTGTAAGAGAGTTGTTGCGTGAGTAGTGATGTTGGTCCCGGCTGCAGGTTCGTCACGTGGACTACGGCACGGTGGAATCGGTGCCGGTGTCGGCGCTGAAGCCGCTGCTGCGCAAGTGGAGCTCGCTGAGCGCGCAGGCGATGCGCGCGCGCCTCGCCGGGCTGCGTCCCGCCGCCGCCGGTCACCGCTGGCCGCGCGCCGCCTGCGCCTGGCTGCTGCACCGCGTCCGGGACAAGAGACTCTACGCTAACGTCGTCGCAGTCGATCGCGAGGTGAGCCTAACCATACATCCTCGCTTCATGGACACGGCCGTGTGCTGTACGTGAATACGTGTTTGTAACAGGTAATGTTTTCCAACAAAATATAAAATACGCATCTATATATTTTTATGTATGTTACAATCATGTTTGAACAGTAAGAAGTACTTCGGGTATACTAAATGAAAATCTCGACACGCTGCTAAATGATCACAAAATGGCGGCGCTTCCCCCTCCACCGCGCGCGATTGGTCACAGTCCTTACTTAACGAATTATTTGATCCTTTAGCTATCTAGTGGTGTAGTTACATTTTGGTTGGAGATGATAGTTATTTAGCTGCAACACCAAACTGTATCCCCAAACTTTATTATCATTCGTTTTTGAACAAGGAAATTTCCAATCACATAAAAACAAAAATAAATACACCAATTTAAGGATAATAGAAATATATTAAACATCGTAAAAAAATTACTTGAATATCTTAAAAAATGATGAAGCTGTGAACTTTTTAATATCACCCACATAAAAATAAAATCCGCGCGGAGCATTCACGGTTGTGGCGTCACAAATCTCGTCGACCGCGTTGTGGATTAGACGAGACGCACTAGAACCGGCTATCTCTGACGTGGTGTGTGTATTTAGTATTGAGATTCTTGTAATTATAAGCTATTAATGTGAAGTTTTGACGATGGAGAGTGGTTTTGTGCGCGGCCAGCCTAACAATTTGCAAAAAGTCGACATGCCTATGTTTTTACACTTTTTGACTAACAATCTCGTCATAATAAATTTTGTGGGTTGTTGTAATCATAATAAAAATCATTTATTTGGTAAGAATATTACACGTCATAATTTATAATGGTACCTCGTATCGGTAATTCGGTACACACTGTACACCTTTTTTTAAATAAAATAAATAAATATTTATGGACTTTTCACACAGCGCTATCTAGCCCCAAACTAAGCGGAGCTTGTACTAAGGGAACCAGATAACTGATAGAACACTTATATACTTTTTTTTGTAAATACATACTTATAATATATAGAGAAACAACCAGACCCGGAACAAATATATGTAGATCATGCAAACATTTGTTCCTCAGCGGGAATCGAACCCGCTATCTCCTGCGTCTCAGCCGGCTATTCGCCCACTGCACCACGGAGGTCGTCTCATTAATATAGTTCTTACAATATTGAGTATAACCAAAATATAAAATAATAAAAGTTATTTAAAATAATAAAAAACAAACAAATTTGGATATAAATATAAAATTACACAAGTCTAATAATATATTAATATTACAATATAAATAGTCATACAACATAATCAATAAAAACAGTCAATATACAATAGTCCAATAAAATTATAATATCTATTAATTCGTCATGTCAATAAACTCCTTATAACTGTAGAAGGCGTTAGTCAGGAGCCAGCGCTTCAGTTTGAGTTTAAATGTATAGCAACTGGTTGTCTCAGTTACAGTACAGGGTAGTCTGTTATATACTGTCGGTTGTGCAACAGAGGCTGGAACTTCCCTTGAAAGTACCCTTTTTAAATAAGTACATAAGTATATTTATTTGGTGACGCGTCTTGGGAGAGACCTCCGTCCAATAGTGAACTACCGTAGTTTGATGATATTTATTTATTATTAAAAAACCGAATAAAATGTTTCACATAACACAGATCAATTAAACAAATCAGAGAGTTTTGATTCCAGTGTCGTGTTTATCACCTCTGACCTCAGACACTGTTTACAACACCCCCTGTACCTACTCGTGTATAATAGAAGGTACGTGTACCGTGTAACGTGTACGCACGAAGAAGTTTTACAAGTATAACCATATTTCCGATCGATTGCTAACGTATCTGGATGGCACACTTTAACACTTTATCATTAAACAATTTAGGACTATACAAAACGCAGATAGAAGAACACCAGTGTGTTATTCTAATAGGTACTTTATAAGAAAGTAGGTACAATACATTCAAAAATATCGATAAGATGCGTCGAACAATATCCCTAGGCTACGGAATTCTAGGAAGAATGCGTGTTTTTTATATTGTGAGGAAATGTTGACAGGTGGCTCAGTAGTATCGTCATGTTAAACGAACACACAGATAGACATAGAAGCTAGTCTATAAGTTATGTTATATATAGACATTGAAATGATCTTCGCAGCAATACCATACTCATTTTTCTGATAAAGAATCCTTTCTTTTCATAATTTTCCACCACTTAGCTCTTATTAATTGTGACGTGAGGGCGTTGCCCGGCCTCCGCGCGCCATACTATTTCTAAATGGAAGGGAAAAGCTTCAGAACTTCGACATTTTTGAAGATAATTGAAATAAGTTTTTTGTTGAAAAATTACTTTCTCAAAAGAAGCTTTTATAAAATTCACAATCGAAACCGAAAGCAGATTGAAATGAGCCCAAACATTAGTAGCCTGCTATAATCCGTTCAGAAGTTCTGTTGTTTGCATCCGTCTCCATCACCTCCATGATATCATATTATTGCATTGTCACTTGCATTGTCACCGAAGTTACATATGCATTCCAAATTTCAGCTCAATCGGTTGAGGGGAACGGGTTTAAAATTCAGTTGCAAGTTCCACCCGGACAAACATACAGATAAATTGCAAGTTAATAAAAAGCTTGTAAAAAATGAACACTAGTTTAATGTGATTGCAGGTTTAGTATGATTTTTTAAAAATAAAACTGAAAATATGGAAACTTCCTTAAGCAATTTTAAACACATATTCAATGTCTGTGAATTTTGTGAAAACATTTCAAACTTATTATGACCTAAAAGAAGCATCAAGAGTATTGAATTACATTATCTTTTGTATCTGTTTGCATCGGCTACGAAGCTTTCCTTTCCTTGTTTCAAACTTTGTGATCTAGTCGGTCCTGTTGTATTCCAGGAGGACATTCTGGAGACGTTCCTGACGGATACGTCAAGCGCGGAGGACGTGTGCCTCACGCGCGAACTCATCCGCTCCGGGCACGCGGACCGGCGCCACGACTCCGCGCTCAGAGTAAGTGCCGCTGTGCTCGCCCCCGCAGCCGCGGAGCCCCGCCCCCAGGTGGACGTGCGCTCCGTGGTGGAGAGCGTGCTCCGCTTCGCGAGCGACGCCGCGGACTCGTGCTCCGCGTCGCAGGTCCACGGCCCGGCGCGCCGCATGCCCGTGTGGGACGCGGAGGCGGAGGCGGACGAGCGCGCGTCCTCCGACGGCGCGGAGTCGATGCTGTCCAGTCGGCTGCTGCTGCGGAAACTCGAGCTGAGCCGCAAACTGAAGGAGTCTGGCTCGAAGGATTCAGGGCCGACGAGCGCTTCCTCCGTTTCTAGTCAGATTCTGCGCAGGAAGCTGCAGCTCTACGGCAAACGAACATGAAACAACACTCTCGTACACGCTAACTAATATTAACTCAAAAACTTTCTTCATTTATTTGAATCATTATTATAATACGTATTTATAATATTAGTGAAAGGTTCAAATGCCGATGGCGGCGCCACCTTCTCTGTTGGAAAATTCTTTTCACAAGCTTTTGGTACCTATTTGGTCCCTGTATTCAAATATTTGGAACCTCGAAAACTTAGTCCACAGAGTCACAGAGTCCACCGTCGAGATGACAGCGCCACGCTGCATCTAGGAAATTACAACACATGTTAGCATCTCAGTGAGCACACTAAGATTGAGTGCTAATCGTTAGCTTCAGAGTTCACCTCAAATTCAATCGTTTATTTGCTAGAATGCAAAAAAAATACATTAAAAGATCAACCTATTAATATTATTTTTTTAGATTAATTTACTGAATTCTACTAAATGGGTACTAAATAGTTATGGCTAATTTCGTTTTCTCTTTTTTTGTTAAAGTTTCCATATCATAGTATTTTTGCATGCTGTGCTTACTTCTAGAAGGACGTACATCGTCTATCGTAAAACTGTATATTTTTCGTGTAACGTTCAGTTTAGTGGGCCAAGTAATCATTAAAAAAAACTGATGAATATAATTTGTCGAACACAGAAGTTGGCGCCGCCATCTTGATGCCCATAACTTAACACTTACTAGGTCGGACTGAGTGACTGGTCTGTGAGGTTTCCGTTACCGGTCGAGCCATGCACTCATATTATTTAAGCATTAGCTTTATAAAAATAGATTGGTGGTGCTCTATCAATGAAGATCATTGTTCTGTATAATACGGACATGAAACAGATCCCTCTCTTCACAGAAATCGATAGCTGTGGGGGAGTGCTGCATATAAACACCGTTTTTGTGCTGCAGATGGGGGCTGTTCATGCAATTTATAATAATAATATGGGTCCCAGAGAATCACTACAATATAAGTAAAAAAAATACATTTTCTTGGTAATACATCTACGAAAACTAGGCGATGTTCACAAAAATATTTTTTTAAAGAAAAATAGAGATCGGATTATTTAGATGTTAAAAAACTTGTGCAGGAAGTATACCATTTGTTTATGTACATTGAACAGTGGCCCATTGAACAGTGACGCGTAAGAGCTCTGAGAGCTCCACCTAAAGATCTAACCTTATACTCAGAGATGGATAGGGCAAGGGTACCTCACACCACCACACCAGGACACCTTCTTACTCTTTACAAAGCACAAGTCCGGTCCGCCCAAATATCAGTTCGCTAGCTACCTTAGACTCGATAGAACGTACGGCTTTTAGGCTTATAGGTGAGCAATATATGGCGGAGACTAAGACCCAAAGTCTCGAACACCGACGTAAAGTTGCAAGCCTATCGATCTTTTACAGAATATAGTTTGGGGAATGTGCCAAGGAACTATACGAATCTGATCCCGCCATCTCTCTTCTATCAAAGGACAAGCAGGCGCACGGCTCAGTACCATCCGTACCTAGTTGATATACCACCCATTCGCACACACCGTTTTGGTACTACGTTCTTGATGCGCACAGCTAAGGTATGGACAACTTTGCCGTCGTCTGTTTTTCCTAATGAATACAATCTGGGCCTTTCTAAGATAAGAATAGGTTTCTTTTAGAAAAAAAGAAAGAAAGAAAATATAATTTGTTATGCCAACCACTAATAACAATAATTTACAACACAAAAACAAAATACAGTACAACAAAGATAACATTGATATTAGTATTAGTAGCCGCCACAAAAAAGGTTCCAACTCAGCATTTTGCTATGTCACAGCAAGGTAACATAGTGCTGGTCTTCCGTTGGAACCATTGTGAATACACGGAAGTCTGCTAACACATACAAAAATATAAAAAATAAACAAGTACTTATATTAAAACCCAACTAGCATAATACATATAAACAAAAATATACAAGTAACATTATTAAAATTAATTAGTGCGCTTAATGCTAAAACTTACTATAAAACCCTAAAAATATTGCTAACAAGGAGTTATAGGATGGCAGGACAGTTAGATCAATAAGTCAATCAAATGCATCACGTAAACGGGTGCCGGCACCATAGTTCTCAGTGCGACTGCGCCGCGCGCTTTATAAACAGAACAATAAACAGTGCAAACTGAAAGAAAAAATAAATAATATACATAGGTACCTACCACAGAACATAAAAAACAATAGAACTAGCATGATGACTTTTTACTAAGAAAACCAGTGTAGCTAAACTCACACATGTAAAAACTAGCACACTTAGAAATAAAAGTTATAATTGGTTGAAAGAGAACGTTCAAAGAGGCCTAAAACCATAAAACCAATTTAACGGATGTAAAACCTTAGCTAATATGGAACATGGTTTAAAATTCAATAAAATAAACAGTAACAAAAAATTAAAGTTTACTTCTTCTACTCGGCAAAAGATGGCGCTTTAGAAAATATTTTTATTTTAGTCGTTATTAATTAGAAATAAGATTGATAATGCAATGGCTGTTACTTGATTACCCACAAAACGAAGCCACTCAACAACCGATGGCGCTGTCGTAAACGATTTTTGTTATACTCTCTAACTGCAAAGCATAAGATTGATAATGCAATGGCTGTTACTCGCACGCTCAAATAACAGCGCTACTCACTTAGTGATGTACCAATGAGCATACAAGACGAATGTATCGATATCGATTATCACCTACCTACTACGGGTAACGAAATAGGTACGTCAGGTTATATTTGTGGTGGTCGAAATAAAAAGCTTTTCTTTTCTTTCTTTCTTAACATTCTAATCACAGGTATCCAACTCATAAATACTTACTTAAAAAGAGATTATATTACTGGAATATTATATACTGAATTATTATTTGAGGGGCACACTAAAAGTTTCCGGAATCAATAAAAAAATACTAATAATGGTCAAAAATGAATTTATTGTTTCTTAAAATATTCTCCATTTGCGTCAATGCACTTTTTCATAAGATTGAACAAATTTTGAAAACATTTGTGGCACTCCTCCGGTGGTGACGTCAGATACATGTTATTCATACTCTTCGACAGCCTTCTTAATTTTTGGGAACAGAAAAAGTCACACGGTGCCAGGTCATGACTCTATATGCTGGATGACTCATAAGTTGTACGTTTTTTTTATTTTTTTTTATGTCTAGCGCCTTGGGGAAACTGAAAACAGAAGTTATTATATTATTTTACACCATAGGTCTAAAATACATTCAGAAAATCATCAATTAAACAACAAGGAATTAACGGCTTAAAACTTATACACCTTTTAATAGGGGGTAATTAATTAAAGCTATCGATAACACATTCATCAGTATATTGGGGTC
This sequence comes from Philereme vetulata, assembly GCA_918857605.2. NCBI lineage: Eukaryota > Metazoa > Arthropoda > Insecta > Lepidoptera > Geometridae > Philereme > Philereme vetulata. The sequence continues at coordinate 705,668 of OU975451.1, read as the reverse complement.
ACGTCCCTAATTGAGTAGCTTCAGTTGAAGTTTAAGAGAAACGCGACCTTAAGGAGTATGATTCACAGTCTATTTTGTTTGACGATTTTGCATTTTAAACAAAACTAACAAAAACAATAAAATAATACTTACCGGTAATAGGATATGCCCCCTTTTGTTACATTTTTGGTTCGGCTATAATATTTACACTCCAAAATGGCACAATATGGCATTTTTATATTTTTTTGAAGTACGTTTACGCCACAGTAATTGAAACTCGACTGAAGTGAGCGAAGCTTGTAGTGCGCGGAACTCCGCGTACTTGGTGTTACGCGGGCCCCGCCTACTTACGACTTCTATTGTTTTTTGTGTTCTGTGGTACCTACCTAACTGGTGGAAAATTGTGTGCTTTCCCGAAAGGAAGTACTAGAGTAATAAACCCATTCACTTGCCTATCTACTGCGAACCACCCTGATGAAGTCGAAAAAAAAAGATAGTTCCTATTCCCATTCGTGACGCTTCAAATAAAGGACGTCATATAAAAGATATTTCAATTTGGAGGGGTTCGCTTTCTTTTTGCCGTTCTTTAAGAAAATTTATGAGTTTTTGCTTCAACCCATGAATGGTTTGCTGGTCTCGGATCGGAAGCGGGATATTGATCCAGCACTTGGTTGCAGCGTACCGGAAACTGCCTCTAAAAGCCGCCGAGGCATGCTTTTGCGAGGATAGCTGCTCAGAGCACTTACGAGAGGAACAACTTCTGGTGCTGGACACCCAAGTGAGCTTTTCATACAAGTACGCAGGCGTGTTGAACTTAATTACACCAAAGATCAGGCACGCCAAATGTAATTTTTGACGAGATTTCATTTTTAGGATAGAGCGTATGTTTAAAAATGGCGCGACATGACCTCTCGGTGGAATCCGAAAACAGAAACGAGCACACGCGTTTTGCACTCTCTGAATGAGACGCTGCGTGCGCGCAGGCGGTCTATCACTGTGTCTAGATAATTAAGGTTACTCTACTAATTAAGGGTTTTAGATCTTCGTGCTTCATCTTAGACCACATCATCGCATTTATCATCAGGTGATATTGTGATCAAACGAACATCTTACCAGTTAAAAAAAAACCTCGATAAGATCCCGCGTACGCGTGTGTTTTGTTATATTTTGTAGTATTTGAGAAATCTATTATTTTAATATTTTTTATGAGTTTTCTCAAAAAGCAGGTGTAAAAATTTATATATTTTTTGTTAATCTGTTATTATGATCGTTACGAAGTGCAGTTTTTATAATCCTAACACTATAACTAACCTAACAAGGTGCAACAGTTGTGTTCCCGACTCGTTCACGCTCAGGGGAGGGGGGGGGGGGGGGGGGGGGGGGGGGGTCAGTCGATTACGTACTTAGATAATATGTAAGTTTTTGTTGCAGTTAATTTCAACGCAAAACCGGTTAATAAGTATAATATTGTTGGTTCTACTACAATAATTCTTTGTAATTGGTCCGGTTTTCTGTCGACTCATTGTAACTATCCTGCCTTTCCAGTAGAGATGTGTCTATTTCCATCAAAGCTAAACGGTGTACAGATGAAAGTTCGAGGAAAATGTATTTATTTGTTAGTAACTTGCCGAGTGTAAAGTTACAGAACAATCAATACTCCAAGTGAAAAGTAGTGAGATATACAAAACCTTGAATGAGTCGTGTAGGAGTTGTGTCTTCCCGCCCAGCAGCAGTGATGCTGCTGGGCGGGAGTCTCTTAATCATGAGGGTTCTCCGTACTAAACGATTTGCTTCAACTTTTCTTGTTAGCACAAGTAAGGAGTGGAACTCACTTCCGGCGTATGTTTTTTCAAACCAGTATAATCTTGGAGTGTTGCAAGTCCAGAGTGAATGGGTTCTTTCTAGGCAAGCGTGCTCCATCACTTACCACCAAGTGTGATTGCATTTATATTTTGTATTTGTATGGTGTTAGGTATATTATTGTAATTTTAGTATCTCTTCTAATGAAGTACTAAGTCAATTATTCATTTGTATCACAAATCAATACCGTCTTACCGTTAACCGTCTTTGTTAAAATTATATATTTTTATTTCTTGTATTGTTTCGTGTAGCGTCCAGTTTAGTGGGCCACATAATAAAAAAAAATAATGCCAACGCTCCTGGCAGACGCGGGGGATTATAAAACGTGAGACAAGCGACGATGATATTGTTATCTCGCTCGCTCTTGCAGCCCTCACGGGAGCCGCTAGTGATTGCCAGTAATTGTATTGTAAAGGATACAATCATGTTTATTGGTTGACCCCGTCTGCCAGGAGTCTTGGCGTAGCTGTATTTAGTAATTCCAGTCTGGCTGCTACATTCAGGTTAAATATTGAACTTTGCATAATTTCCATTTAACGAGATTATTTTGTTAATTGATATCCAAGTTGAGTTGGAGAAATGGATGCTGTGTGTATGTATGTTCGTTCTTAACCAAAATAAACAAATAACAAAATCCGTTTATTATGAAATTAAAATTTGTTATGAAGATACAGGGAGTTTTTTATAAGTGTGCACAATTTTTTTATAACTTTATAGACATAAATGATGTTATTTATAAAAAGTCAAATATTTAATTTAACTCTTAATTAGTTAATTACTTTCAGTTGAAAATATTTAAAAAAGTGCGTGATTTATGGACACCCTTTTCATTCTGCGCGCGGTCATTCATAAATAACAAAACTCACTGACGACGCACACAATTTAATGAATGATTTTCGCATTGTCCACGAGTTCTGTGTTTTAAGGAATAAAATGGTATATGTTTTGAAAATAAAACATATTGTTTTTATTTCAATAATCGCATATACTACAGAGTCTGAACCTCCTGTGCAAATTTGTGCACACTTAGAAAAAACTCCCTGTATATCAAGATTGTCGCATGAGTTTTTGAATAAATGGGGAAGTGATTAAGATGTCGGGGCAAAGCGGACCAATTTTAAAGTAAATAAGCGAGAATTTTAAATATTTTTATAAAGCGATAAGCCTTTGTTTTGTGTTTTATATTTTGTTTGTGAACAACGAAGTCTTTTATTAATATTAAATTGTTGCCTTTTAAACCCGCGCGATTAGTTTTTTTGTCGATGAAAAGCATGAGGAGGCTCTCGTCGATCAGTATATTATGTTTATTTATGTATTACAATTTTGATGGTTCTTCTTTTATTGGATAGGATCTCGTAGTTGGCCCCATTTCAATTTAAAAAGAAAAGTCCTCCACAAAGGGTAGGCAAATAAGGGGTGATTGATTGTTCACCCACAGATTTTTACTTGTTAACCAATTCTACCAAGCATAACTTTGTATTGGGTAACCAGATTTCGATGATTCTTTTTTTATTGAATATAAATAAGTAGGGTTTTATATTAGCAGCACAAAAACTTGTTAACAATGTAAAAATATAATAAAATACACCTCTAGTCTTTAAAACAGTGCTCCTAAACTTGTAACGTGACAATTCTTATGTCGCGTTACATCCTTCATTTAACCAAACATAAACACTTTTAAACATTAATATGATACAGCCATTACACTCATATAATAACAACATAATAAAAAAAAAAAATCTTATAAGGTTAAAGAAAAAATTTCATGAGGTGGCATTGTGCTGATTAAGGGAGTAGACAGCCCAATGCTCTGTAATGGCTGTATCATATTAATGTTTAAAAGTGTTTATGTTTGGTTAAATGAAGGATGTAACGCGACATAAGAATTGTCACGTTACAAACTTACATGATAAACTAACTTTGAGTCGGCGCCAAACAAAAACAAACAAGCAAATTGTTAACGTACAGCGTAAACGATGCCAGCGATTACATGCATTCATTTAAAAAATTAGAATCGTGAATTTTTTGCTTTTCAGTTTATTTTTTTCTCAGTTGAATTTTTTGTTATTAAGTTTTATTATTTAATGCCTTCTGTCATGCATATCTCAAAACCTACCCCACTTATTTAAAACTATTATTTTTACTTAAAACGGAATATTTATCATGATTTATGAGTGTTTATAACCATAATAGGTTTTTCAACACACTTGCTCGTAACGTGAGCCATAGTACATCGTTATTAGGGACATAAACCGAACTATAACACACGCGTGCGTAATAATATTACACACTAGTGCATAATATAATTATCCCTACAAAGTTAAGTTAGTACCTAACTGCAAATTATATGCAAGTAAACAGAGCATTTTCAATTTAACCGGGTAATACAGTTTTTGTAACAACACAAAGAGGTTTTATGCCGCTGAAAAACCTATTATATTTTTGGAATAAATAAATGTATCCCTAATTAAGACGAAAAAACCTTATATAAAATATTTGCATACTTTGCAAATTATAATTTATCACTAAAATTATAATTTTGTAGTAGGCTGTATGGCTATATGTAATATATCACCTTACATTTAGCGCGTGCAAAAAAAAACTTGCGCGCCATTTCCCATTTTTTGTTTGTATCACATTTGTTGCTGTGTGGTAAATAATTGTAAAAATGTCAAGCTTTAGTACAGAAGATTTGTTTTTTCCTCGCAAGTGTGTTGAAAAAGTGCGTATGAAACTCGTGAGCAACTTGCTCACTAGACACTGGGCTGATTTACGCCCTCGCCTTCGGCTCGGGCTGCAACCGACAGCCTCGTGTATAATAAGCAACTTGTATAAGCTCACTTGTATCATAATACATATACTATAAAAGTTTTATCTTTTTGTGTTATCTCTACACTATTTTAGTTTCATGAAGATCGAATGAACCATTCGAAAGTTATAGTCAGACAAACATACATACCATAATAATAATATATTAATTTATTCACCACTTCATAAAATTGCATGATATTGGTATGTTAAAAATGTATTATATCTCTCTCTAGATATTATATCGGATAAAAAAATACTTAAATCGCTATTCAGTTTCGTTCGACAAATTAGCGAATATAAAGGAATAAACGCTTTTTTACAAATTGTTTAAAATAAGACAAGATCAAAATTATTAAATTCCTTAAAATGTATGAAACCTAAGTAATACGCAGCGGTTAGGGCGCGCAACATAACTGGGGCAAACCAGACCGTTACTCTACTTGTCGCATGCAATCTTATGAAATGTCCGGAGCTATGCCGCCGCTGACTTTAGAATCAGAAAGGCTATGTCGCGGGTGGTGGACGCGGGGGTGGGGTGGGGGTATGTCGCATCGAACCTCGGGTGTAGCCTCCTCCGCCGCTCGACACCCGCGTCGACCGTCGGACTCGCCCTCGCCGCTTTGTACCTAGCCTCGGCGCTAATCCCTATTCCGTGTCCGCAGCGGGACGAGTGGTACCTGTACCCGAGGTTCGAGGCGCTGGAGAGCGGCGCCACGCCCAACTACGCGGACATCTGCCGCTTCCTCGCGGACGGTATCACGCTCGAATACGTGGAGGCGTACCGGCGGCACGTGCCGGGACCCTGGACCCGCGCCGCCGCACCCCAGCTTCCGCCTCCGCCTCCGCCGCCGCCGCTGCCGCCGCTGCTGCGTCCCGCCTCGCCTCCGGCCGATGAGCCGGCGCGAGGGATAAGCAGCACGCCGGAGGCGGGTGCGGGTCGCGGGCTGGAGGTGCCGGTGTCGGACGCGGATTGGGCGGTGCTGGCGCACCTGCGCTCGATGGACCCGGCGGCGGCCCACTTTTACATGTTGACGACGGCGTGGCGCGCGATGGCGGCGCCGCCCGGCTTGTAGCTCAGACGCTAACCGCTCGCGCCGCGCTAACTGTTCCGATTCACGCGTGCCTTTGTATTGATTAAAAGTACCTTCCTAAATGTTTCCTAGTGCTTTAAAAGATGGATGCTCGTAATGCCGTTCGGTACCTGCGGGTAGCTGTTATGATTCCTGCAATGAGGGGTTTCGCGGCCATGTTTTTATAACTGCTAATAGAGGGCGTTGCTCTGTATTATTTTGATATTCGAAGTGATAATGTCAGTCGCCGTGTTATCATGCTTTTCCGAGGAACTAAATCATTTGTGTTTGTGTAACTGACGAAGTTTTTAGATTTTGTTTAATCGAAAATGGAAAGCACTCATTGAAATAATGAATTTGTGCAAAAGTAAAAAGTCTGTTCCGTGTCGTGGTCGGATCAGGAATCCGTTGATTATGTGCGTGCAAAACAATGCGTATACTGTTTTATGTATTAGAAATTAGTACAAACGCGGAAAATAGTTGAACGTTTTACCTACCTCATATTGGTGTCGATTGCCTTACAGTTAGTTAGTTGATAAGTATTACCTATCTACCGGGAATCTCGTCCGTAAACGCATAAGCGTGACCTAGGTACCTACTGCTGCTACTTACCACATTGTTAATATCTTGATGTTAATTCTCGCTATTCCGTTGACAAAGTGACGTTGCATTTTCTACTACTGTTCTGGTCGCTATTAAATAATACTTAGTTTTTAAGAGTTATCTACGATAAATAATAATGAGTAAGTAAATAAGATTTTTGTATTTTGTAAGAGGTATTTTTGTTTATGTGATTCTGTGATACAAGCACAGGTTTGTTACTGTAATGTATCTGCCTGCAGTTAAATTAGTTGACATAAGTACATATACTTTTTCAATAAATAAATATCTGTATCTTCGTTGTTTCATTATAAACCGACTAGGTACGTAGGCAATACTTTTATACATTTTTATTCATAAAATAACCAACTTCTTGACAAAACCATTTATAATGTGAGCGAATTTATTTAAAACGATGAACGAAGAAGTGAAAAATAAATAACATAAAAAACTACATTAACCGATTTCGTGCGGATGGCACCACAGTGACGCCATGGATATCTTTTGTGTATAAAACTCGAATAAATTGACGTTTATCAAAGGTTTTCTCTAAACAAACGTGTCTTTTTTTGTCACACAATCCTTCCTAGTGGGTAGTTTCAGGATATCGCATGATTTCACACTTCAGGGATTGTAAATCTTTTCAATAAAAAAATAATTATACTGTTTTGCAAATTTACGCCTGGTTAAAAAAGATAAACGATTGCCAGAAATTTCAATTATACCCTGGACTGCCTGATGATTATGATCAAGTCAATGTAGTTTATTTTTGATGGGTAACTATGTATGTACAACAAAAAGGATCTTATAAAAGCGCTATCAATTGTCGGCCATGCGGTCATTTCAGAGTTTAGAGTAAGCCTCTGCAGGCATTAGGCAGTCCAGGTAAATTTGGAATTTCTGGCAATGGTTGATCTTTTTGACTAATTAGTTCACAAAAAAATTAAACCATAAATAAAAGTCACGCACTGATTGAGGTGCCGCGCTCGAAACCAAAACAAAGGACTAAACAGAAGCCGACACCGACTAATCGTGCCGCGCTCGAAACCAAAACAAAGGACTAAACAGAAGCCGACACCGACTAATCGTGCCGCGCTCGAAACCAAAACAAAGGACTAAACAGAAGCCGACACCGACTAATCGTGCCGCGCTCGAAACCAAAACAAAGGACTAAACAGAAGCCGACACCGACTAATCGTGCCGCGCTCGAAACCAAAACAAAGGACTAAACAGAAGCCGACACCGACTAATCGTGCCGCGCTCGAAACCAAAACAAAGGACTAAACAGAAGCCGACACCGACTAATCTATGAGAAGTCACCATTCTTTTTATGAACAAACTATTGTTTATATTCTTTGAAAGGGACTGGAATAAAGCAAGTTCAATAGCCCGGTTGTATATAAAGTAAAAGCGGAGCGGATTTCTTAGTGAACATCTCTTTTGATAAGAAGCAAGGTCTCACAGTAAAGGAAAAAATGCAAATTGAAATGCAATGAAAATTGTTAATTTCTAGATAAATCGTAAATAATCTTTCCATAGGAAGTTGGGGGTGATTTTTTTATACTCACGCACCCCGGTGTCGGTGTCGTTGAATAGGTCTCAAAATATTGTAACGTTTGCTCAACACTTTTTATTTATTTATTTATTTGAACACCAACATAGTATACATAGTTATGGTCGACCCTCATCCATCAGCCCTAGATTAAGTTAAGTTAGAAGTATAATTTTGCTGCATTTGCGAATGCATTTCTTAGAAATTAAGCTTTGTCATTTTAGCCAACACAGCAGTCTGCGGATCGACCACCGTGTTGTTGACAACACCTATGTACGTTGAACACCGTCATTATTAAATACACCTCAAATCGGTGTGAACGTACCTAATCCTAGTTTTATTTTAGATTTAATTCAAAATTATATTTCTTAAAAACTCTTTCACGCGTTCCCAAACCAAGAGTGGCGCAGCCGGAACAGATTTTCTAAGTTTCCACGTGTTTTCCGCGATTTCCCGACGTAAAAATCCGCCAGGATAATTTTCACGACAATTCGCGAAATTAAAATCTGTGTCGAACCAAACAAATTTCTCTTACGGGTATAGAAAAGTGAGCATGGGAGTAGCGGTCGGTTGGTGAGTGAAACTTTTCGCCATTCCTTTCCTATAATCTCCTAACCTCATAAAAATCGTGTTTTTAAAGATTATAATTTTTGTTATTATTGAGATAAGACTTCTCTCATTATAACGTGTCTGGTTAACTTGTATGTAATTCTATTAAGCTAACCTTGTTCCTAATAATAGAACACCATAGAGTTAGAAAAATTAGATAGCGCATATTTTATAATACAGATTTGTACTGTAAGTTAATATAGGTAAAAATCGATCTTTAAATTGATCGTAACATAATTTTAAAATTAAGGTAAAATCAATTTATTTTACAAAATATTTTATTACACTTTTACAAAAAAAGAATTCCCTTATTCCAACTTTTGTTGTGCTTTTAGTTGTATTTCTTTTGTATTATTTTCTTGTGTGTAATGTTATATCTGTGTAAAATTAAGTGAAGTTGCCTTTTCCGATTATTTTACTACTCTATGGTAATGGCGAAAGTAGAGCCAATTCCAAAGGAAATTGTTCAATTAATACCATTGTATAACGGTAAGTCTTTATTTACGAAAATGCCAATATGTGATCGATGGATTCAGTAAAAAAAGATTTTGAAGAACAAAATTTATACGTCTTCAACGTTTTAACAAGTAGGCATACGGAGAACGCAGCTGCGCTCTTATCAGAACGAGAGGATGTTGTGTCTTGGTCCGCTTTAAAGGAATTACTCATTCAGCATTTTGGAGATCCGCGTAGTGAAGCGTGTATAAATATTGAATTGGAATCTTTAAAAATTAAATCAGGTGAGAGTTATTTAGATTTTTGTAATCGACTCCAAAGTGTGCGATCCTTATTAATGTCGAAAGTAAATTTGATTGCGGATAGTGATTTAAAGCGTGCTAAATTGATCATTTACAACAATACGGTTTTGAATGTATTTTTGTACAATCTTCCGGGTAATATGGTGCGTGTAGTAAGATTAAAAACACCCTCTACTTTAGAAGAAGCATTGAACGTGGTTCTTAAGGAAGTTAACTTCCTAAAGCAATATAACATTAGGAATAAAATACATGGCAGCAACCAAATTACAGGTTCAGGTTCAAGGCCATTGATAACACAACCATCTGGGTACAAACCCACATTGCCTAACAGTGATACATTGCCGAAATTTAAATTTGGCATTCCTCAAAATTCACAGATTAAGGTGCCCCAATTACAAGGGCAAGTACATCAACAAAATTTTGGAGGCTTCCGCCCACCAACATTTGGTTATAAGCCACAGTTTGGCCTTCAGCCACAGTGACAGTTTGGCCTTCAGCCGTTTGGTTATAGACCACCACAACCGTTTGGTTATAGACCACCACAACCGTTTGGTTATAGACCATTAGGGTATACTCCGCAGGTACAAAAACCTCAATTGCAAACTACTGATGTAACTATGAGGACAGCCGCACCTCTAAAAACTCAACCACCACAAGGTTTTAAATTAAATGAACTGAGTATGAACGAGTACGAATGTGACCCCTACTATGATCAAAATTATTACTCTGACGATTACAATTATAGTGACGTAAATGGACTGACATATTGTAGTGACTATGATAACATGCAATATACCGACGAACAATATGAACTACCAGAACAGACTGACGAAACTCAGACGGATTTTCGCGAAAGTGCCTTGATAGACAAGAAGTCCTAGAACTAAATAGCGCAATTACCATAATTAAAAAAAAAAGGTAGTAACAAAAAGCTATACAAAAGAGGAAGCACCAATGGTGGATAAAAGAATTATACCGCAATAGAACTCGATTGTTGTGAGCACTTGCTATTGGACATGACATTTGAAGGTGGCGATAGCTTTCGAAATTTTACACGCATGAGCACCGATGACTTTGAATTGCTACTAACGATGGTTACACCTTTGATAGAAAAAAAAGATACGAATTTTCGTTGTACTATTTCAGCAAGGGAGAGACTAGTTGTAACACTGAGATATTTAGCGACTGGTGATTCATATACTAGTCTACAATATCTGTTTAGAATATCAAAGCAGTCAATATCTAAAATTATACCACAAACTACTGACGCGATAATCGAAGTGCTAAAGGACTATGTTAAGTTAAGTCAAACGCTATGTTTTCAAAATAAATGTTTTATTTGAATAAAATTACCGGGTACCGATAGGACTATTAAGGAAAATCATTGTTAAAGATTAAATCTATACTTGAAAAAACATAGCTTGATCCCTGCGACATTTGTTAAACTGACATTCCTAGGGTTGTTATGATACAGAAAAAAATATCGATAGTAATTATCGATAGAAGCTTTGCAGTAAGACCAATTGTTGGACTTTTGAGGACTCCAACAACCCGTAACGACTGCCATTAGATATTCGTATGGCAGCCGGGACCGACGGCTTAACGTGCTTTCCGAGGCACGACCAGACCAGTGCAAAAACCCATATTAATGCATACAACTATTTGCACTGAGCGAGGATCGAACCCGCGACTTCCTGCGCAGCAGTCGTGTTCACTACCGCTTCGCCACGAAGGCTGTCTGCCATAATTATATGTATATTGGATTATATTATGATTTGGGTAATAAAATGAAACAAATATTTTAATACATACATTTATTTATTCCAAAGGAGTACACCCCAAATCAATATCCCCCAATCACTATTGTAAATAATGTTATTTTGTTTTAAATATTCAATAATATTATTTTTTTAAATTAAATGATAAAATAATTTTGAATTAAGTTTTATACAAAATATCGATAGTTTATAGTCTGTGGTCACGATGATTCTTCGCTCATCGCTATAATTAGCTCAGCATGCCCATAATGTATGTATGACATTGACTGGTACGTTTGTCCGTACTGTTAAATTCAGAACTTCATAGGCGCGATTTTACTGATAGCTGTCCCAGAGATCAAGCTATGTTTTTTCTAGTATAGTGCCGCAAACTGGTTTCGTGTTGGGGCTTGCGGGCTTGGTATAGGTGCTTGCGGGCTGGGCGTGGGTTCTTGCGGGCTTGGTATAGGTGCTTGCGGGCTTGGTATGGGTGCTTGCGGGCTGGGCGTGGGTGCTTGCGGGCTTGGTATGGGTGCTTGGTTGGATGCAGAAGAGGACTCATTTTGAGATCGCTGCGTAAAATATCCATAATTGCTTTGAAATCTTCCCATGTCTGCGTCGAAAATTATGTCCATTATATATTTCTTTACGCATGTTAAAGTGCGGGGGTCATATTTTTTAATTCAGATGCTACGAATTTTCCGAAGACATCATACGTATCATCGTGGGTATTAAGTACATCCAAAGCATTCAGTAGTAATATGTCGTCGTTGGTAGTGTCTAAAACGGATGAGGCTTCTGCCTTCTTTTTAGTGGCCTTCCTTTTGCGATTGGCAGAGCTGGCAGTAGGCAGATCAGTATTTGCAGATAGTTGACTTGTTGATGTTGCATTAGAGTAATTTTCATTAGTTTCATTATTTTTATTAGTTTCATTATTTTCATTAGTTTCATTATTTTCATTAGTTTTTGTCGCCGCCGAGTCTCTCGTTGTTGATATTTCCTAAGATCAAATAATTAAATTTACATTATATTTACAGTTACCATCGTGTGAAGAGGAATGGCTACAATTGGCGCACGATTGGGAAAACAAATGGAATTTTCCCCACTGCATATCATCCATGGATGGTAAACATATAACTCTTCAAGCTCCAATTAAAAGCTTTGCAGAATATATAAATTATAAAGATTTCTTTAGCATAGTTTTGATTGCCTTAGTTGACGCAAATTACAATTTTATTTACGCTAACGTTGGCTGCCAAGGTCGAATCTCTGATGGCGGAGTATTCAAAAATACTACTCTATTCAAAAACTAGAAAAAAATTAACTGTATTTACCAGAGCCTAGCATTATACAAATACCTTAGGCAATTAAAGTGCCTTACATGATATTAGCCGACAAAGCGTTTGCGTTAAATAATTATACAATGAAACCCTTTGAAGGAAATATGGTTCTTGTGAAAGAATTTTTAACCATAGATTTTCTACTACTCTTCTTGCCCTTGATAGAGCAAGAAGAGTAGTAGAAAATGTTTTTGGGATAATGTCTTCAGTATTCAGAGTATTGCGTAAGCCAATGTTGTTAGAACCAGAAATCGCTACAAAAGTTGTTCTATCAATTGTACACCTGCATAATTTCCTGTGGAGATCAAATACATCTTCACTAATATATATGCCGCCCGGATCTATTGATAGAGAAATGGATGGACATTTTGAACCAGGATCGTGGAGAAATGAAGAAATATCATCGTTAACGCCAATCCGCGCCGTTCCCAGAAGAGCAGCTGACCAACCAAAATCTATTCGCTCACATTTAGCTCACCATTTTATTACCAGTGGAATATTACCGTGGCAAAATGATTACTAAAAAATACTCACCAACGTAGTCTCTAATGTAGGACGTGGAGTAAATTTGTCTGATAAAAAATCGAAATGGTTATAGGCAAACCATTTTGAAATATATATGTCGTCTCGTCCTGTAATTAAAATAAAATATATTAATACACACATGTATTTTTTTATCATTTGATTCATTCCTGGCCCCTGTTTCTAGAAGAGGTTGGGGTACTTATAGCAATAGCAAAAATTTCGAAAACATACTAAGGGGCTTACTAAGGTTAGTAACCTTACTAAGGGTAAGGGGTTACTAGTAAGCTTACTAAGGGACTAGGGACTAAATTTACGATGAAAATATTTTACCTGTATAATCTATTTTTTAATTGCTGAATCATATTAAATATGCTAAAATAAGCATTTTTATTGATTACATGTTTGTCATAAACTTTACCGTTTACTGACTAGAGGGGGACTTGTAAATTTTATTTACATACATTTTGTGTCCTAGAATTCACATTCACATTCGGTGGTCCTAATGGCCGCCTAATGGTAAGCGGTTTCCCAAACCTATGAAATCCTGCGACACTGGTTATGACCAAGGTTCAAAGGAATAATTATCATGAGTTTTTAGTCTGGTAATAAAATTAACGAATTGCTAATAACCTAAAAATTGTAGTTACAGAATGCACAAAAAAAGTACCTGGTCCCGTGGTCAAGCTGTTCTTATGTCATGACTTTTCTCGTCGGTACGATCCCGTGAGACTGGTAATCTTCTTTTTTAAATCTTCCACTGCAATCCCCAATTTGTCACTAATAACTTTCCACGCATTCTGCTTCACATTTCTGTCGTAATATTTTTTATGTAACGGGTCCCCGAGAACTCTCTCTCGCTCGTATAATTTTATCAATTGAATAGCAGTTTCGTTGTCCATTGCGATCCGAGGCGACACGTCCGTCTCCATCAAATGCACGGCTTGGACTGAGGCTCCTTTGAGCACGGTAAAAAAACCGACAAAATATGTCTGGGCTCGCGGCGACGAATTTGCCTCGTGTCGCGGCGAGCCTCAGGTTGAGCTAGCGTCTCCACTTGCGCGGCCTCGCGCCGAGGCAGCCGCTCGACCCGAGGCTGCCTCTAATGGATACGCAGCTTTTTCGCATTATAGTATGTATGAACTTGTAATAAAATCTCTTTGGCTATACTATTTGTATCTGGCTGGTTTTGGTATCATTCAAAGTGTAAATTTGAAAGAAGATAATTCCAAATTCACATTAGGAAAATGTGTGATTTTTATTTGTTTTTCGTACTGTAAAGATGAATGAATCTAATGAAGAAATTCGATACATTTTAAATTTTTACTACTAAAAATGTAACTAAGCCGCGAAAATAATTTGCGATGTTTATGGACCTAGTGCAGTGCCTGTGAGAGTAGCACAAATTTGGTTAAAGCGTTATCGAAATTTTGATGTCAAAGATGCACGTCGCTCTGGTCACCCTATTACGGATAAAATTAATGGCATTTTTGAAAAAGTGGAGCAAGATCGGCATATCAGTAGTTACGACGTAGCTGAAGAACTGGGAATTGACCACAAAACAGTTTTGGCGCATTTGAAAAAACTGGGTACACAAAAAAGCTCGATATTTGGGTACCCCACGAGCTCACTGAAAGAAACCTAATGAACCGTGTACTCATTTGTGATTCTTTATTACGGCGTAATGAAACCGAACCATTTTTGAAGAAGCTGACAAGAACGTGTGTAAAAGGTCGTGGTCAAACGCCGGTCAGGCTTCACAGACTGTGGTGAAACCCGGGTTAACTCGCAACAAAGTGATGCTGTGTGTGTGGTGGGATTGGAAGGGCATTATTCATTATGAACTGTTACCACCAGGCAGGACCATCGATTCTGAACTCTACTGCGAACAACTGATGAGATTAAAGCAAGAAGTTGAGAGAAAGCGGCCGGAATTAATCAACAGAAGGGGTGTGGTTTTTCATCATGATAACGCTAGACCTCACACATCTTTAGCCACTCACCAAAAATTAAGAGAGTTTGGCTAGGAGGTGTTAATGCATCCGCAGTATAGTCCTGACCTTGCACCTTCAGATTTCTACCAGTTTCGGTCTCTTCGGAATTCTTTAGGCAGTATCAGGTTAACATCACGAGAGGACTGCCAAAACTACTTGTCGTGGTATTTTGATCAGAAGCCCCAAAATTTCTATATCAATGGATCCCATTGCTATAGAAATTTTGTCCCTACCTACAAGATGGCAAAAAGTTATCGAACAAAATGGTACCTACATACTTTAGTTAAATGTAAATAAACTATATTAAAATATGTTTTGAATTTTCTTAAAAAATGCGAAGAAACTTTTTCCCCAACCTAATATATTGCATTGTTTATCTGCATGGTACGAAAGCAGTACACATAGAGTTAGTTTCCGACTTGAGCAGTGCCTCATTCATAGCAGCGTTACGAAGAATGGCGGCACGACGAGGAGCACCTAAGCACATCTAGGTACCTACTCCGATAACGGGACTAACTTTGTGGGGGCAAATAAAATATTACAAGAAGAGTATCAACAGCTAGAGCAAGTTTTCGGTGACACATTCTACAGAGAAGTAGCGGAGATGAACATAGAATGGCCATGAATAGCAACGTAGTACCACAGACCACAGACCTCCGAAAGATGGGCAGCAGCGTCTTTTCGTGTTTCAACGCCTATACTGCGCTCGCCAACCCGCCTGCCAAGCGTGGCGAGTATGGCAACAACCCTTCATGGATTTACAACATAAAACCAGGCCCTGAGTCCCCGGCGGCCCCGCTAATCCTGGCTACGGTAGCAGTCACGGTAACGGTGGGGCCAGGGGTGCTAAGAATCCCCGGGAGACGATCGGCTACCAAACCCTACGACGACCACTGGCCCTGGTAACACACAACATCCGCATTTTGAGGACAGACGAAAAGATTGTTGAGCTGGAAGAAGAAATTAGTAGATTACACTGGGGCATTTTGGGGTTATCAGAAGTCCGTAGAGAGGGCGAGGACACGATATCCCTTAAGTCTGGTAATCTACTATACTACCGGGAGGGCGACCAACAGTCCCAAGGTGGTGTTGGGTTTCTCGTTCACAAGTCACTCATCAACAACATTATCACCATCGACAGTGTGTCGAGCAGGGTCGCGTACCTGACACTCAGAATATCTAAGCGATATTCGCTGAAGGTCGTTCAGGTATATGCGCCGACCTCTTCACACCCAGATGAAGAAGTAGAGTCTATGTATGAGGACATCAGTAGAGCCATACATACGAACAAAACTCACTTTATTGTTGTTATGGGGGACTTCAATGCAAAGCTAGGCATGAGAAGCGATGATGAGTTGAGAGTGGGGCAATTTGGATATGGGCAACGGAACCCCAGAGGACAGAGGCTGGCCGACTTTCTGGAGAAAGAAGGACTCTTTATGATGAATTCTTTTTTCCAGAAGCCGCCTCACAGGAAATGGACCTGGATGAGTCCCAACGGTTCCACGAGAAATGAGATTGATTTCATCTTGACCAACAAGAAACGGATATTCAATGATGTCTCTGTGATTCACAGGGTGAAAACCGGCAGTGATCACCGAATTGTTAGAGCCACATTGAATATGAACGTTAAACTTGAAAGGTCCCGTTTGATGAAATCTACGCTCCGACCCACTCGCGCACATATCCAAAACCTCGAGAGCTTTCAACTCGAACTTGCAAATCGCTTTGACTGTCTAGAAGTAGATGCATCAGTGGACGAGATCAATAACAGGTTCGTAGAAACCGTCCATACGGTGGGGTCCCAGTTCTTTAAGACCCCCCGTACCAATAGACCTCAGAAACTCTCTGATGACACCCTTAACCTCATGGCTGAACGACGTTCTTTGCAACTGCAGTCTCCCGATGATGCTCAGTCACATAGGCAGCTCAATAGAAAGATTTGGAAATCCTTGCGGCACGATATTCGTACCTTTAATACATCTCGTATTAAAGATACGATAGAGCGGAATAAAGGCTCCAAAGTGTTCGCGAGAGATAATTCTATTGGGCAGAGCCGCATGACGAAGCTGAAGAGGGAAGATGGCAGCATAACGTCAAGTAAAGCGGAAGTGTTAAGGGAAGTCGAAAGGTTCTATGGACGGCTCTACGATTCGGTCACTAAACCTGTTTGCAGTGCGGCCAACGACCCAAGAGCCAAACTGACCCGACATTATACCGAAGATATTCCGGACATCAGCCTGTATGAGATCAGGATGGCCTTAAAGCAGCTTAAGAACGACAAGGCGCCGGGTGAGGACGGAATCACTTCAGAGCTTCTGAAAGCGGGTGGATCACCGGTACTTAAAGTCCTTCAGAAGCTTTTGAATTCCGCCTTGCTTGAAGGTACGACGCCAAAAGCATGGAACGGGGGCGTGGTGGTTCTGTTCTTCAAGAAAGGTGACAACACCTTGCTTAAGAATTACAGACCCATCTCGCTTTTGAGCCATGTTTATAAGCTGTTTTCGAGGGTCATCGCGAACCGTCTCGAACGCAGGTTTGATGACTTCCAGCCTTCCGAACAAGCCGGGTTCCGTAAAGGCTACAGTACCATAGACCACATACATACGCTGCGGCAAGTCATACAGAAGACCGAAGAGTATAACTTGCCGCTATGTCTCGCGTTTGTGGACTATGAGAAAGCCTTCGATTCGATCGAAACATGGGCAGTGCTTGAGTCTCTCCAACGATGCCGTATTGACTATCGGTACATCGAAGTGTTGAAGTGTTTGTATAAAAACGCCACTATGTCAGTCCGAGTACATGAACAGAGCTCGAAGGCGATTCCCTTAAAAAGAGGCGTAAGACAGGGAGATGTCATTTCTCCGAAACTGTTTACGACCGCATTGGAAGATGCCTTCAAGCTTCTGGAATGGAAAGGACTGGGCATCAATATTAACGGCGAATACATCACTCACCTTCGGTTTGCCGACGATATTGTGGTCATGGCAAAGTCGATGGAAGAGCTCAGCACGATGCTCGAAGGCCTCAATCGAGTCTCCCAACGGGTAGGACTTAAAATGAACATGGACAAGACGAAAATCATGTCGAATGTCCATGTCGTCCCTGCCCCAGTTATGGTTGAGAACTCGGCTCTTGAAGTTGTCGACGCGTATGTACATATACCTAGGACAAACAGTCCAATTAGGTAGGTCCAACTTCGAGAAAGAGGTCAATCGTCGAATCCAACTCGGATGGGCAGCGTTTGGGAAACTTCGCAACGTCTTTTCGTCCAACATACCTCAGTGCCTTAAGACGAAAGTCTACAATCAGTGTGTGTTACCAGTGATGACATATGGAACCGAGACGTGGTCCTTCACTATTGGCCTTATGAATAAGCTCAGAGTCGCTCAACGAGCTATGGAGAGAGCTATGCTCGGGGTTTCTCTACGGGATCGAATCAGAAATGAGGAGATACGTAGGAGAACTCAAGTCACCGACGTAGCCCGACGGATTAGCACGTTGAAGTGGCAATGGGCAGGCCATATAGCGCGCAGAACAGATGGCCGATGGGGCCGAAAGGTTCTCGAGTGGAGGCCACGGACCGGCAAGCGCAGCGTAGGACGTCCACCCACAAGATGGGCAGACGACTTGGTAAGAACCGCAGGTCGGCGTTGGATGCAGGCCGCTTCCAACCGCAGTTCCTGGAGATCAATGAGGGAGGCCTTTGTCCAGCAGTGGACGTCCTACGGCTGATATGATGATGATGATGACCACAGACCAGTATAATTTAAATAGACTGACAAGTCTCAAACAAGATAATGTAACTAGATATTTGATTACCTGCTAGGACGCGAGATGTCGCTAAGAGTTACAAATCGATAAATATATGCCAACCTTTAGCTTACTACCGCTCATAATGGTACGAAGAAAAATAAATGGCGTTATTTTCAATTACACGTGCGCGATAATCTTATTGCTACGTTGTGCGAAGTTGCCGCTCTTCAGTTTCGTTAAAACTTTAGTCTAGCAATTTTTAGAGATTTGCGCACATTTTCTCAAAACAAATTTGCCAAAACATGAAAGTTTCCATCAAAATAGGGATTTTTTTAGGAAAGGAAAGGATAGATATCTTTTATTCATTACATACGTCTATGATCGTACCATTATCACTTAAATGCGGAAATACCTACATATTTGTAAAATAAGAATACGTATTTATAGTGATGTACAGATAAGTAGAACACTTTTTGAAACAAAATAAAATCAGTGCGAGGCGAGAGGTTATTCGGAGCGGATCGCACTCACCTTGATGAAGGTTCACGAATTAAACCGAAACATTGTCGGTCGAAACACCGTTAAGCTAAGACTAGCATTATAATAATGATTTAAATTAATCACGAAAGTTTTCTAAGTAAAATAAAATTAATTTGTAAGTAACCTGCAAATGCATACCTCGTACAAGATAATACGTTCTATTAGTTTGAATTGGAAACATAACTACTAAAATAATGAACACAATACGTACCCACACAATATGTACATACATTAAACACAACAAAGTATCGACTTGCTAGTCGCGACTTTTGAGAATTGAGGTTTGGCAACACAGCATGTAACAAAATTATAATAAGTATGAGCAGCGTGACTTTGCTTGCTTCCCGGCTGTCAATGTCAGTCAGTTCACGGTTCTCTTTCGTTCCCTTTGTTTCGGACTTTGTGTTAATTTTGTGTTAAACGCCATTTAGGTAAAAACGATGTGCTACCTGCCCACGCCATCTGTGGTTAAGCATATGAAAGTGGTTAATCATCAATATAAAATAAAATCGTTTAATCTTATTTTATGGACAATATTACTTATTCTAAATAAACTAGAAATATTTTGGTGTGTTTTAGTGGAAGTTTATTTTTATTTG
The DNA here is from genome assembly GCA_918857605.2 of Philereme vetulata. NCBI lineage: Eukaryota > Metazoa > Arthropoda > Insecta > Lepidoptera > Geometridae > Philereme > Philereme vetulata. The sequence continues at coordinate 685,921 of OU975451.1, read as the reverse complement.
TTGGTTGCAATGGCCGCTATGAAGGTTTCCAGGCTATAAGACAGCGCCATCTACAAATAATACGGGATTTTGAGCTTTTTGCGGGTTACGATTTCTTATATGGACATTGACAGTCTATTGATGTTACTGGTCTCTGGTAGTACCTATGTGTGTTGTATGTAATAGTATTTTTTGGTTTTTAAATCTATATATATATATTTTATATTTGTCATATATATATTCTATGTATTATTATTGTTATATCAAGTAGGTTTATGTATTTATTCTAACTGTGATCGGAGTTTATTGTTATTTGTGTTTCCTTTGTTTTTTTGTTAATTAACATTAATATTGTTAAAAATTAGCACGCCAACCTTTTTTGTTACCTCTGAGGTTGGCAGGTAGAAAATGCTATTAGCATTAAGCCCACCTTTTGTACATGTAATTTTTATTTTTGTGCAATAAAGTATTAAATAAATAAATGGCACTGGAACTGTCCTTCATGGTCAAGCGCTGGAGGGATCTGGGAGCGATCAATTAGAAGCTTAAAGCTGCATCTTAAGAGAGCCGTGGGTGAACAAGCGTTGACCTTCGAAGAGTATAGCACCGTATTAGCACAAATAGAAGCAAGCCTTAACTCAAGGCCCTTGTGTTCGATATCTGAGGGCATCAATGATATAGATTTTTTTGTTACCAGCACACTTTCTTACTAACGGAGCAGCCCTTACAGTCATAAAAACAGCACATGACGCCAGAACTAGATGGCAGTTAGCTAACAAGATTTTCCAAGACATCTGGAAGAGATGGAAGACGGAATATCTAAGCCAATTAACAGTACGTACCAAGTGAATAACAGCTAAAAGAAATATCGAAATTGGAGACGCGGTAACTATTAACGATAATAACTTTAGCACAGGGAAGTTTCCAGTAGGAACAGTGGTAGACCTACTGAAAGGAAATGACGGACTTAAACGGGTCGTAACCCTGAAATCAAAAAATGCCATGGTAAAGCGACCTGTAGTAAAATTATCAATTTTACCATACCTGTGAACTCATACAGCAAGGCTGTTAAAATAGATGGGTTCATTTACTCGACCCATCTATCTATCTTTATTTTGTATGTGATTCATATTCTTTGAGAATCATTATGCGACGATGAGATTGGAGCCCGCCAAGTCAGCAAGGCCGGGCTCATTCAACTCTCGAAGCAATGCATAGCAAAAGGACGTCATACGACACTTTATTCATATCAGCATGAAAATATGCTCACTCTCAAACCCGATATTGTACAATCTAAGATAGCTCCATTACGTCATCCTTTGGTCAATACTACGTCCCAGCAATATGATTTAAGTATAGGAAGATAACGCTCAACTCAATATCTCGTTAAAGCATCTCGGTGAACAAATCACCGCTATAAAGGAAGCAGCCCAAATAGACCTGACTCTTAAGCTCCCATGATATACACCAATATGTTTTAGCATAGGTAAAGGCTACTGGCAGCAGCAGTCGCAGGGTTCCTGTGGAGGCGAGGCAGACAAGTCAGCTCGTTCGTGTCTCAGCCCGCGCCCGCCCGGTAACGGGAGGCGCCACCCAGCAGCAGCGTGAGTGTGAATGTGCGTACCTAATGAGAGTGTGCCCTTGCCCGAGCAAGAACAAAGTGAGTGTGCGCGTCAGCAACCTTTGCCCGCGCAAAGTAATAGTGATGTGGTAGTAGTGTAAATGGTGTGGTCAAACGGTGGGCCAGTTTGCGTTTCAAACGAGACAGTTCTATATCGCCAATAAATAAAAGACAATCAAGCAATGTTTTATTTAATCATTTAGCTTAAGCCAACAATTGTTTCACCCTTGTATCTACTAACCCTCAAATCATTTGTAACATCTCATCAATATTTACAAATATACTCTATGCATCTCATCCACTGATCTCTAGGTATTATTACTCATCTCGTCTCATCTCATCCCTTTCCTCCCCTCGGGAGTATGTTCGATACACGAATACTTTTATCTCAGCCAGCAATTTTGACTATGTAGGTCCAATGTAGGTCGAGTGCCGCCTCCGCGAGGCGACGCGAGGTTTACCTGATGGCTAGCGGCCGAGCCACTCATAATCATTATCATTAGTGTATAATTAAGCATAATAAAATCATTTTTTATGCATTTATCTCTCGTATATCATTCCACGACTAAACCGTGCTTACGATCTCCTACAACAACCATTGATTTACGATAATGCCATTTATTTAGAAATCGCAGACAGTCTATCTGTAATTTCTAAATGGCAGTTGTTAATAAAATTTAAGTGTCTGTCTCAGACAGACACTTAAATTTTATTATTGGTTTATTCAATATATTTTATTTCTACATAAACAGTTTAGGCAGAACAAATAATATTGGTAGATTCTAAAATATTTTATACACAAACGTAATCCCTCAGACGAATATACTTGCTCCGAGCGTAAACCGGTAAATTCCGAAAACATCCAAACATCCGAATAGATTTTTACCATAGACAATTTAATAAAGGGAGTTGAAATGAATCAAATTCATTCATTCAATGAATGAAGAAAAGGAAAAAAAAAAAAAAAATATGATAACAAACATGGCGTGCGATTGAGCGTCGCTGAATTTTGTTTATTAGGTCAACCGTTTCATTTAGTGCGTTGTTAATTTCCGTATTATGTGGTCACACACAAGTGTTGTCTGGCTCGATGTGTCTCGCTGGACGAGGTAACCTCGGTCGGATGGCGGCGGCGCGGGTGGGCGCAGGTGTGGCGGCGTGCTCGGTGCGCTAGCCTGCAGCCCGCTGAGCCCGCAGCGCGGCGAGGGCTATGCAAGCGGTGCCGGCTCGCTACGTGTCAGTGAGCGAGCTGTACTCGGCGGATGAAGTGGAGCTGCTGCTGGACGAGATCCGGGAGCTGGAGCCCACGAGCTGCCGCGGCGAAGACGTGCAGGTTACACCACAGCTTGTTGCTATTCTTCCACTGGGTTCCACTGATGGAACCGCACCCGCTCTCTTCTAGTCTGCTTTGCTGCCCATTCCATGTAGTATTTATCTATCCTGACACCTAGTATTTACAAAGTTACACGTATTTGAGAGTATTGTAAGCCTGCTCTTGGTTGAGAAATGAATATCAGTGAAATGAATATCAGCAATTATGCATAAATATGTATACTACAGAGTATTAGTGTTAGATTTAGTGAATACCTATCGTGAATTTGTTAAATGGCAAAATGTGTCAAGATTTTGACTCGTAATCATGAAATTGAAAAGAAATTTTATAATTTCTGCATCAAGTAAGTTTTTTAAAACTATTTATATGATAAATATGGGTCATTTTCATTTTAAAATTTAGAGTGTGAGTGTGTATTTTCTCATTTTGGTTAAACATGGTTTTTTTATATTATGAAATTGTAACAGGAGCATCTTTATGGTTTTAATACAGGTAAGCATAACTAACAGCTGAAACTGTAACTGTAATAGAGATAAAAATATTTATTGTCCAAATGTCATGCAACGTGGTGTGTGAAAACTAACTTTTGAAAGTTAAAACGGCCATGGTGATGTTATTTTTTTAAAAAATAACCAAGATCCTTTTCTTTATATAAAGGCTATAATATTTCTCTTACGAATTATGCAATTTTCAACAAGTACTGAACATGTACTGCAATTTTGAGGATCAATATATTTTGTGCAAAAATTGCTGCCACAAACGTGGGTTATTACACTTTTGGCTATATTTTTCTATCCAAAATGAACTATGGCATTGGCGACACAGATATTTATAAAGAAAGAATCGGCCATTTGCTTTTTGGTGCGTGGCAAGAGCAGAAGCAGTGGTAAAATACGGTATGTATTTTTTTTGTTTACTGCACGGAATTTGTAAAGCATAACACGTCAAAAACGTGGTTGTCATTAAAATGTCAACACAGTTGATTTTCAGTTTATTGTAATTTATTTGGTAGATAAAGTGGTAAAATTGTTTTCAATTTGTTTGAGAGTCCATGCTTTAAAATTGAGGCTAAGTTTTTCCGACACGTCCGAAAAAATGTCACAAACGTGGTTTGAAATTCTCGTCACAAACGTGGTATTTTTAACCACGTCTGTGACATGTAACCACGTTTGTGAACTTTTTATGAGATTGAATACTTAATAATGTTGAAATGTTCTCATTAATCTATAGATGGGGAGAAAAAAGAAAACTGAAGAACAGATAAGGATTGCTACAAGAGAAGCAGAAAGAAAAAGACGAACTCGCATAAAAGCGAATACATAAGATATGCAATACATAAAATGAAAGAAAAAGATAGACGTCAAAGAAGGAAAGAAGAAAACAAGAATAAGAACATAGCGGATTTAACATCTAGAGAACAGCGGATTCAACGAAAAGAATGGCGCAAAAAAGCTAGAAAGAGTAGATTAGAGAAAAAAAAACAGAGAACGCATGTAACAACGACTTGAGAGGACTCACCGCCGACTGACAGTGACGAGAGCAGATTAGATGATTTAGAAAATAATCGAGCGCAATCACCGTCACCATCATTGCTTGGTCTACAAGTACCGTCACCATCGGCATCATCTGTAAGTAACTCTTAGTATTATAAGCAGACAAAGACTGATAGGTTTGAAAATAGCTAGACAAAATAAAACGGCAAAAGATAAACTCATAGAACAACAAAGAAAGACTAGAAGTAATTAAAAAAATGATACATGCTTTATCTATGAAGTTTACAAGACTGGATAAGAATAAAAGTAACCAAAGAAGGGTGTCACTCTCACCAAAACATTACTGCAAAAACAAGATGTGTTCAACGATTTTTGGAAAATGATGAAAACAGCAAATTATGCCCAGACACAAAAGACACTATCACACGAAGAGGCAAAAAGAAGCAAAAACGCTATTTAGGTGACTCACTACAAAGTACAATCACTCAAACCTCTGCAAAAAGTACAATCAAGAGTCTGATAAAAGTATTAGTTAGGTATACAACTTTTACTAGATTCCGCCCGTTTTGGATTGAAGTTTCCGAAAGAGATACGTGTCTCTGTGTCATTCATGAAAAGTTTAGTATAATTACTGAAAAATTAAGACAGCTCAACTTGATCCAAATAAAAGAATGACGTGATTATTGACTCAGTAGTTTGCAGCAAATATAACTTTGAATGTATGATGAAAAAATGTAAAATATGTGTTGACAAAACGTTAAATTTTGCAACTTTTGACAACACAGACCCAATAAGTTACAAGCAATGGTTAATCAAAACAGAAAGCAGAGACTTTACGGGTAAGATTAAAAAAGTTAAAAGCACAGTCGAAGATTCAATTGATATCACAAAAAAGAACTTAATTGAAAAGTTTCTGGACATGCTACCGAAGTTTCTCTAACACAAATTTAACATATGGCAACAATTTCAAGCAATAAGTCAGATAAATAAACAATTTGCACCAGAAGAAGCTTTGCCTTTTTGGGAAAATTTTCAGTGCAAATATGCGTCCAAAGCACAATCGGTTCATTTCGGCGCGTCAAGGCAACAACTGTTCTTACACACGTGTGTTTTGTATCACTGCAATGCTCTTGGAAATTCTCAAACAATTTCCTTTTGCTCAGTGTCTGAATGATTACGCCACGACGCTGCAGCGATATATGCCTACCTGAAAAAATCACTGACGGAACTCTGTCGTGACTATGACAAAAACATAACGATCCGTAAATTACATGTGCTTAGTGATGATCCATCTATGCAATATAAGAAAAAAACTAACTTCTACCTGTTTACCCAGCACTTAGTTAACGACCTTGGTATCGAGTGCGCGACCTGGAATTTCTCTGAGTCTGGTCACGGCAAAGTAGCTGCTGACGGGGTGGGAGTAATCGTCGAACGAACAGCTGATGCTATGGTTGCACTTGGAGAAGATATACCGGATTTTAAGACATTTATCACTAAAATGCTTTCCCGCACTAATGTAATTTTATTTACCGTGCCAGAAGCCACCATAAACGCAGCTGATTTATTTTACCAAAGAACTTGAAGACCATTCCTGAAACTGTCAAAATACACCAAATCACATGGAGTTATCATAATCACCGAAAACTACTTCTAAGACAATTGAGCTGCACAGAATGTTGTTTGCAAACTATGTCTTCTCATTTTTCATTAGCCAAGGGTTCCTTTGAATATCCAGACACTTGTGGCTCTTTATCCCAAGATGCTGTGAACGCAAAACCTTTTCATGAGATCGGAGAGATCGAAGAAATGTCCGCATTAATTTTGGCAACCTCGAAAAACAGAGCTTTCAAGAAGAATCCCATTTGCCAAGAAAATGACAGCATTCACAGCACAACATCTGCTAAAGTAGGCTCGTGGGCCGTAGTTCAATTCGAAGGGAAAAAACACACTGTTCATTTTGTTGGTCAAATAATGTCAATCGAGAACAACAATGAAGCTTACATTGTGAAATTCTTACGAAAGAAAAACTTAACTTCGGCATATTCGTCTGACAAAAACCTGAAGATATTGTGTGTATGTTGCCTGAACCAACACCTACGAGGCGTAATGAATTAGTTTATAAGTTTGATTTTTCAAACAAATATTTAGTTATTTAATAAGAACACCTTATTCTTAGTAACAATGTGATTGTAATCTGACTTTAATCAATAGGATCTCAGAAGTTTATGTTTGGTTGTTTCTTGATAATTAGTTGATTATGATATGATAAAAAAATAATCTAATCCAATTTGTTTTATTAAAATCAGTCTCAGAAATCACAAACATAGACTAGTGTCACAAAAGTGCTCACACACTTAGTGACACTCACAGACGTGGGCGCTGAATATTTCAGATGCATTTATTTCAGGCATCCAATCGTTTTTAAGCTCTGAAATGAAGGTTAGCATACTTCTAAGTGGATTATCTATTCATTGGTATATAGAAATTTTTTATTTGTAAGTGAAGATATAATTACACTCAAAATGAAAATGACCCATATATATAGCTGATAGGAAATTTCAAACCGAAACCAATCATGTATGATTTATATTATATAATTATAACGTAATGCCGTATATCTAAGTTTTCTGAAGACCTGTCGATGAATAAATATGCGGCCGAAATCTTTTGACACTTGAGGCACTTTTGGGTCAGAGCAAGGCTGGCGTGTGACGGGTTAAATAAATAAATAACACTGTTATTGTGTTGTAACTAGCATATTTTACCATCATCATAGTGATGGCCAGCTTAGTTTCAAATAGAAATTATTTGCATTATTGCTTTTATTTGCATTATTCTGTTGATTCAGTCCGTATTCATTTTTAAATGCTATTTAGTATCTAGGGCTGCAGGCATATTGACGGTCTGACAAACTACAACACCAAAAATAATTAGCTTTCTGATTATAAAAATGATAATGTTATTAAAAGGCTAAATAAGCACAAAAAAGGAGCATGTGTAAAATTAAGGATTTATGACACACTCTCTCAAGTTGTCTAAGCATTTTTGATCTAGTACACAGACAGTTACATGTTGAATGGTGTTTTTGATCGTCATAGAAGCCTTCACCCAATGCAAAGGGCATAGATCTCCCGTCGAGCGTATAAATGTGTCCAGCCCTCGACAGATTGGAGTATACGGTGTGGTATGGTGGTGCAGGACTTCGAGATAGCAGGGAGTGGGTGCGGCGCGTGCGGCGGCGGGGGTGGGCGCTCTCCGGCCGGCACGGAGGCGACGGAGCGCTCGTGGGACTCGCACGCGCAGTACCTGCGCGAGCCACCGCTCCCGCCGCAGCCGCTGGCGCCGCTCTACTGCCGCCCGCGCTATCTGCTCCAGCTGCAGGGCTTCTGCTCTCTACTTGTAGCGGTCAGTTTACTCAATCAGACCTTTCATTTATTTTGCTGTCACTGTGTTCTACCCCAAAATATTGCGCCGCGTATCGGGCGTCATCGAAAGACGCTAATATTAGCAGACCAAGTCTTCGCGTCCCGCTTGGTGCATCAGGAATTAATCACGGCGAGCATTTTACGTTCAGCGTCCTGACAATACGAGGCGGACAAATTGGAACCCCGGCCCTAGTCTCGATACCATAATAACGAGTACTCCCTTCAGGAACATACTTTTGTGTTGTTAATCGTTATGTATAGGTATGTACCTACATACCTATACATAACATACGTACGTACATACATACGTCCGCAGGTGTGTAGCGTGTGCGTATGCGGGTGCGTGTGGGCGGGCGCGGGCGCGCGGCTGGGCGGCGGCGGGGCGGGCGCGGGTGCCGTGCGCGCGCTGCAGCTCGGCGCCATCACCTCGCTGCTGCTGCACGCCGCGCTCCTCACCGTGCGGCTCACGGCGCTGCATCTGCTCATGCCGATAGACTGGGATGCGCTGGTAAGTAACGCGACCTGCGACTCTGTCGGTGACGGTGATGAGCCTACTAACTATGTATTGTATTGTTACGTTTCAGAGTGCGTTGTGCTGCCTGTGGAGCGCGTGCTGGCTCGGCGGTGGCGCGACCGCGCTCGCCGTGCAGATGCCGCCCGCGCCGCACCGCGTGCGGGACCTCTTCCACGCGGCCATCGTGAGTTGGACGCTGCTTGCTGTGCTCGGAACCCCAACATTTGGCCGAATGACTCACGCCTTTCCGCGTTCCAGGGTCTGGCGTTGGTAGCAGCGCTGGCCGGCGCGGTGGTGAGCGGCGTGTGGTCGCGAGCGCGGCTGCGAGCGGCGCGCGCGCGTGCTGTGGCGCGCGGCGCCTACCGCGCGGTGCCGGGGGGCGCGCCCTCCGACCCCGGCCCGGCGTGTCCGGACACGCCGCCGGCGCTGCCGTCGACCTCGCGCCACGCGCCCTTATAGTGCCGGCCCTCCACGGACTTCTGAGCGCGTGACGAGTCGCCGCGCTCCCCGAGGAGGCCACCATGTAGAGCACCGAGACAGAATGAGTGATGCGGTAGCTAGGAGTGAACGCAGAGACCTGGACCAGCCGTTTTATAGTTTTATATTCACATGGTATCTGATGTTGGGGTTCAATAACGACAGATTCAGGTGTGTAAAATGATATTCTATTCGTGAATAGTATAAGAGTTGAACTCTTTTGTTGAACTATATTTATTAAATTAGGTAAAGCGTGTGAATGTCCACAAAAGAGTTGAGCGCTTGTGCAGATGTATGTGATGTTTGTTTCTGTGGTTATTTGTCTATTGTATTGATGCAGCTGAACTGCACCAGACTTGTCAAACTACTGCCATTAGAGTTGTGAGTGACCTAAAGGCGAGTCCCTGCGCTGCGCCTGCGGGCTGAGTCTGTATATTTGTAAACTACCCTCTTTTTCAAAATATAATTCTTAAGTCAAAGTAATTCGTTTGCTTCTATTTAGAGTGATGCAATGTTTATTCGTAATATTTTGTAACTGGATTTGATTGTATTGCCTAATTGAATAGTTTGTATAAGTAATAATTGTAAGGTCATTACATTATTTGGTATTAATGAGGAGCCCTGCGTTGTGTGTGCTGTTGCTTGATCTCAATTTGTTTATTGACACAAGTCTGGTTCGATGCTAGTCCATTTTAGAAGTAGTTATTATTTGTAATTGGAACATTCGTCGAGTAGTGAGCACAAACGTATTGTAATATTGATATTGACCGCGACTCTCGCCATTGCATTTTGTCCTCATTTCCTCTTCGTCCAGTTTGTATTACGTATACACTGTTTATAAGTACATATTGAAATATACACAAATGTATGCAAAGGGTAACATTTGTACTTGTTAGTGAAGTTTACGTTGGATGTTCACTGTAATTAGGTAGCCGTACGTAAGGAGATGTTGATAGGAATATAGGGTTAGGTGTTTTATACTGTCCAATCAGATGAAATCGCTCCACGAGCTTATCTTTGTATTGTCTTTGTGTTGTTTCATTGTACGGAATCATTGTGAAGCGACGCGAGAATCTCCAGAACTAGGCATGTTGTTTCATTTCCCTACATTATAGTAAACATATCACAATATCATATTTTGTTAATCTTTTGAAGGTATTCCTCTTTTGATTGCGTGGAGTTTCGGTTATCAGGATTTATGTTTAGTCATTGTAAATGTTCCAATGTTGGGGGACCCGAACCGACCCCAAGTTCCAGATTGCGTGAACCCGAGGAATGAGTCCGAGTGAGCCTGCTAGAGCGACTGCAGATGCGGGACCATCCTCATTGTTCAACCATTGTACTCGGTTATTTTGTATCGTAGATATGTTTATATGAATAGGCACTCGTTCGCTCTAGTAGGCTACACACCCAAGGAGCGGGCAATGGCGTTCTACTAATGATACAATAATGTAAATATTTGTTAACACGGCGGCGTCTGCGGCCCACGGAACAGAAGCTAGGGATTATAATCGCCGCTGCAACTATTCTTGTTTACTAAACGTGTGATGCTGTTTCACGTGAAGTGTGCGGAGAATAGTTCTGCGGGGAATAGTTATATATCGTTGTATTTACGTGTGTGAAGTAACGCGCACAAGACTAGGCTCGCTCTCCGACTCGGTCTGATCTCACGCGAGTCTCCGTTTGTGTCTTGTAATGTAATAGGTGAGTCGCATCGCTCCGTGCGGCGCGCGCGGACAAGGATATCCGGTCAAAGGATCTGTGCGAGTCATTTTTACTTTTAAATTTTAATGATAATAATTATATGGTTTTATACAAATCCGCTTGTTATTATTTCTAATGTTTATCTATTCACTTGCTAATATACGAGTAGTTATAAATTTTTGAAGTATAACTTCTTTACGCACGCTTGATTTGTAGAGTAAGCTGGTGCATGAGTGACGAGAGCGTTACAAAAAATGTAATCGGGCGAGGCGAACGGAATTTGAGAGGGAAATAAAAGTTAGTGAAGATAAGAGAGTTACGTTTCGTATATTACTGTAAGGGCAAGATAGCGCAGTGCGCGCGCACTTTTTCTTTCTTCCTCTCATAGCCAGTGCATGAAATATATTTGTCAGAGTTTGTTTGCTAGTTGGCTACAGAAATGGGTAACCACCCGGGTTAAAACCCAATTATCACCAAAGTCATTCCACCCAATGGGTTGTTTGAGCGGGTGAAAATGAAATAAGTAGTAATTATTAACAATGACGTCTAATTAAGTAACTAGGTACCTTTAAACTTCATTAGCTCCATCTATATGGATGTATATTTATATACAGAGTGTTTTTTTTAACTGGGTCAGTACGGCAGCACCCATAACCAGAGAAGATACAGGTGCAGTTTCTTTTAAAACAGCTCGTTTTCGTAGAAAAACATTTTGGCATTAAAATTTTTTTGGTCAAGCATGAGTAGCGCCTTAAAATGAATCAAGTTGGTAATTTTTTTCGATGCCGATCGATGCAGTTTTATGTAAGGATCATTTTATTGTATCGGATGAAAAAAATCTGAGCCGCGAAAGTTAGTCAAATTTGATAAAATGTATTCTCATACAACAGGACAAAGCGAAATTCCTCCAACAAACATTTTATTAGATTCTAATTGCACAATAAAGAAGTATTAATACTGTACCATTGTATTAATACTGTGGCATTGTCAAATACGCAAAAAGTACTTATTTTGAGGAGCATACAGTAAGTACATAAGTTATTTTCTGCTGCTGCCTGCCATCTGTTGTGGAATTGCTGAACTTTTTCGTAAATCGAAGATGGTAGATTCAAAATACGAAACGTCGTAAATACTTTTTTTATCAAAAGCAATTCGCCAAGTCAAGCGTGCGTAAAGAAGTTCTGCTTAGTAATAAATCTATCTAAATTTAATTCCGACTTTATTCATTTTCCAGCTTTAAGTGTCTATTAGAACACTACTGTTAATTTAATATTTTAATTACGTTCCTAGTAGGTACCTACCAAAGTGGGCACCTACCTTATTTTAACTTTGGCATTAAAATAGCCAAATACCCATTTTCACCCAGCAAAATGGGATAAAACCCAAATCACCCGGTTATAACCAAAATGGGTAGAATGGGTTTTCTCTGGTTGGCTAGCGTTACGCGAAAGGTGATTTCTTGATTATTTTTCGTAATTTCATTTCGTTTTCGAACAATTTTATATATAAATTAATATTTTCAAAAAGAAAATTTACTTCAGTCGCGTGGTCTAAAGCACACTCGTTTTTTTGAGTGTAATTGATATAGGATTAATCATCGCCAGTGTAAATATAAAAAAAAACCGGTTAAGTCTGAGTGGAATCGCGCACGAAGGGTTCCGCACCATTATCTATAAAAACGACAAAAAAATCGCATTTGTTGTATGGGAGCCCCCCCTTAAATATTTGTTTTATTTTAATTTTTGAAAGTGAATATATAACTAAATATTGTGTTAATATTTGAAGCGTCTACATGTTGCCGTTATCAATATCGAGCAAAAAAATCACGTTTGTTGTATGCCTTTACATATTAATTCTATTATGTTTTTAGTATTTGTTGTTATAGCGGCAACAGAAATACATCAGCTGTGACAATTTCAACTGTCTTAACTATCACGGTTCATGAGATACAGCCTGGTGACAGACAGACAGCGAAGCCTCAGTAATAGGGTGCCGTTTTACCCTTTGGGTACGAAACCCTAAAAAATCTTGAAAGCGATGTGATGAATTACCGCTATCAAATGTATCTCGAGGCGATGCGCGACGGGCCGCACCTAGTATAGGTGTTCTACCATGACGCTGACATCGCGACAAAATATTCATCAATTACTTCTAAAAACTTGAATGGATATGAGTTTTAATGAAGCGGCGGCGGTGGCGGAGGCGGCGTCGAATCGAGACCGAGACACGGCGTTCCGGAAATATTACGAGGAAAATGACATCTTGTTGTCGGCCGAAGGGATTCTGAAAGCTACTTCAATTGTGAGTAATTTTTTTATTACCATAATTTGATTAATTAATACATCATTTATTTAATGACGTGTTTACTAGTAAACACTTAAAACTAATCACTTCTTACTTTAGAACTAATGGTTCGCCCCGTTTCATTCAAATTACAGGTAACGGTAGTTCATGTATTGTCATTATACTTTTTTGGGTGTACAAATTGCAGTTATTCTGGATTTCAGGCTTTTGCCTATATTTGTGTAACTTAAGCTACACGCATACCAAATTACAGTACCGTGGGGTCGCTGGTGTACCCTGTGAATTTTGACAAAGTTTAGTTTTTATTATGACTAAAAACTCGAAAACTAGAGTTTACGAAAAATAAAAACGGAGTCTAAATGTACTAATGAATACCTTTCATTTGACGTCCCATTTGACCAGTTAGCCTCATTTTCATTTTTTTACCTCTTGAACTCTGATATCTCAACAACCCCCCAACATTTTTAGCTCATTTAGTCACACCAAAATTGTGCCATCACTACCTACCTACCTATGTATTAAATTTCACGATGATCGGATCAACGCTTCGAAAGTTATCCTCGGACAAACATACATACAACGCCGATTTGCTCAAGTTGATTTAGAGATCTCGCTTCGCTCTATCAATAAGCAGTTTACTGTTCAAGGTCATTGTATTTTGAACTAGCTGGCCCGCCCGGTTTCGCACGGATTTTTATCAAAATAAAATATAGCACTCTGTGGATAGTGTAGCTTTCTATTAGTGAAATAATTTTCAGAATCGTTTCACTAGTACCTAAATATAATAAACTTACAAATTTTACATCTAAAATATATTACGATCTGACTGTTCCACTCTGGCAGGAAACTGGTAGGAGATTTCTGGAGAACGCAAGGAATGGAAGGAAATGGGGAGAGCTTTGCCCAGCAGTGGGACAGTATGTATAGGTTATTAAAAAATATATTTGATCTACATCTGTATCTATACTAATATTATAAAGAGGAAAGATTTGTATGTTTGTAACAAACAAACTCAAAAACTACTGGTCCGATTTCAAAAACTCTTTCACCTATAGAATGCTACATTATCTCGGAGTAACTTAAACTACTTTTTATCCAACTTGTCAAAAGGAGGGTAATGTTTTTATTGAAAAAGTACGTGTGTGCAGCTGCGGATTGGTCAGCTAATGTACAATAAAGATGTGTATTGAAATGTGTTAGATTGGCCGATAGTTAGGTAGTAGTTAGTAGGTAGGTACCTCAAGTAGACTCGCTTCAGGTGATTACATTACCTACTGATTATACTAATTACTGAACTTGGTGATTTGGTTGTAGGTATATTATTTATTTTGAAAATGATAAACTTAAGCTCTTTATGTATGTACATACCTAACTACTGTAATAAATGAAATACTTAAACCTTTCCTAAGGCTCGGACTATGTATATGGCGTACGGGCTTGTCAGGGACCGTTTTTAACGGCCCCTGACCAATCCGTCGCACAAACAAACATTTTAATTTTTCCTGCATCGACTACACACGATCCGAGGCCATCAGACTCGGATTTTTACCTGAAAGCAACCAGGACATAGTCCGGATTCGCAGAATCGGAGAGACCCGGATGCCATATACCTAATCCGAGCCTAAAACTTGGTGTTTATAACTTACCTATCTGTTGCTTGCGGTGGTAGGGGGTATAACATACATGACATAACTGTAAATGTTAATGCAAGACCCGAAGTTGGCAATGTTAGGATGAGCCCCTGGAGATGTTGATCGAGGCCATGGCAGCGCGTCCGCCACGTACGCTACTGCCGTGCAACTTGCGCCGCCACTCGGGAACATGACGTCTAACACTATCCTGTGTAGTTGCTTGTTGTATTTATACAAATAAAAACCAACACTGAACTGAAGACTTATTTTAAACAGATCATTTTGTACCCTGGAATACCTACTTACATCATATTATCTGCTCCCAAAGTGGATAGTCTCATTTGTCAGCTATGTCGCCTATAAACTCAATTAGGTGTGAAAAGAGTAAACCCAGATTGTAATCGCTCATAGATTGCACTCCAGATATATGCCTTTAAACAGTTTCAAATATGTAATGAAAAAGAAAGATAGTCATAACTTGCGGGGAAAAAAAAGATGTATACCACCTTGTAATAGTGTCCGGAGCCAATCTATGAGAGAGTTGTACAGAGCGCTAAAAGTCAACCAGGTCGATATGGACCTGTTTCAGTGTGTTAGCTGAACAATCATCTGACTCAGCTAACTCAACAGCTACTCTGGTCCACATATAACCTGGTGAAGGAGGATGTTCTGTAGGAAATAATGCAACTGACATCATCTTATAGAACAACACAATTTCCCTAATAAATAGAATAAAAAGTGTATAGCCACATAAAAACTCATTTTATCATGCAGACCTATATAAATGCTCATAACTTCTGAGCAGAACTACAAATTCAGGGAATATGATTTTCGGGAACTACAAAATCTTATCTATAAGTTGATATGGAAACCAGATCCCTAGGGAGCGGGGCCAATGCCAATAAACAAGTTTGTGTTTTTGTCAGTGATTCTACTATGGAATATAAATATTGATTTTATGGTTTTAAATAATGATTATTTATTTATCGATTAACATATTTCAATAACAGATGTATATATAATCATCAGTGATTCGAGTAGGTAGAGCTGTTTAGGTTCATTGACTGCAAACATTGATGTTAATATGGATATTCCATTAGATTCCGACTAATCCTCCGGAATTGCTTGAAGCTGCATCATATTATAGAAAATATTATGAAGAAATAATAAATGTTGTTTCTCGATTAAACAGCTTTGAATCAATGGCAATACGATATGCGAAAAATATTCTAGAAAAAGAGAATTTACGGAATTAATTAGTGTATATAGAAAATCATTATACGATTATTTTACTTTCTTTAAAAGTGTTGCGGAAACGAAATTTAACATTAAGCGACTCATTTTTGGCTTTTGATCAAGTCAGAGCTGCTTTAAATGAGTGTGATTCTGATAGAATAAAAATAAAAATTGAAAAAGTTTTGGATAGGAATCCTGACATTGATATCCTCCTAATTTCATCATTTACTTCATTTTTTGACAATTTTTCTTCAAATTCTCCAAGAATGACATTTTTTGTTTGAATAAGTAAATGATTGTTTAACGTGTTGATCAATTTAATCAGGATTTTATTGTAAATACATATAGCTTGTTGTTTGTATATTTTAATTTTTTGAGGAACAAATAATTTGTATGGTAATATGATCTTGTACAACTTCAGAATGATAATGTTAAATGATTGTTGAGTCTTGTATGAATATAAGAAATTGTTACATAAAAAAATATATGTGGTTTAATAAATCAAGTTTCTATCCATTTAGTATACTATCCTGTCCTTATACTTGCCCGTCAGTGAGAAAGTGTATTCTTTCATTACTCCTTAAGGCGTAAATAGCTTTTTATTATTTTTCTACTTAAAAAGCAAATCCCGGGATTTTGGGAATATCCATATTATTCTTACATATGGCCAGTACACAAAATAGCTCTACCTAGTCCGATCACTGATAATTATACATGTTAACTTAAACTTTTAACAATTTTAAAAACCATCACCTCTTGTACCACACACCATAAAATAATTGACTTAGTTATTAGGTACATCAACTACAACTGTTTAAATTAATAAAGTATCTTTGTACTGAGTCGACAAGGCTGCCAGCCTGTGGTTTAGCTGCTACGCCTGCTATTTCTAACCCGAGATTCTCAATCTTGTGAGCGGTGGAGTTACCTATTGCAAACCTCGGTAGCTGATGAAGCCTGTTGCTGAAAGTCTGAAGTTCTCGGTGAATGTACTCACAACCCGATGGACTGAAGAAAACTAAACAACATGGATCATGTCCCAAATCTAGTTGTATGAGATCAGTCTTCAGATTAGTGTTTTCCTTTGTTTCATACACTGTCAAAGCATCCACTGAGATTCCAACCTCATCTAAAGTTTTGGGTAACGTCTCTGACCTAAGATTGCCACATGGAAACAAGAATTTGGAATTTGGGTTTTCATTTACAATAATTTTGGCCAAGTTTTCTGCATTTCCTGATGTCGCTCCCAATGCCTCGAGACCTAGTGATGCCAAGATTTTGCGAGTGCTCGATTCGCCGACGGTATAAACTCGTTTTGCGTTCCATAACACGAATTTGGATGGGTCCCAGCATTTTGCCAACGCGTCAATCGCTCGAGGACTGGTGAGGATCAGGCCATCGTAGTCCTGTTGCAGCAGTTTCTCTTCGAGTTGCGCGGCGTTGATGCTCTCGAACTGGAGAGGCTCTACAAATACAGTCTCGTAGTTACTGTCACTGAATGCCTTCTGATAATCTTCCGATTCGCTTTTGAAGAGCACTACTTTCTTCATGGTGACGCTGTGTTTAATAATATCCTTTGTGCCGCTGCCGCTCTACATCTACTTATTCACTTGACCCTGAAAAACAGGAAACTTGCATTCGAGTCCGAAGGCCTTTACTACAAACACATGCAAATGACGTTCGTCTGGCGCTATAAATAGTGACTATAATTAGTTAAATCAACTTCTAGTTTTACTCTCTGCATACCGTAAAACATGTAATTTTAATTTGGAAATCAAACATCTTTCTAACTTAATTTGTTTACGATTTTTTCTTGCAGTCTGTTTCTCTGTGTGTGGTGACTGTGGTGCAGTGTTACCAAACGCAAAATTTAAAATACGGTAGAAATATGCTTCGAAAATCGGGAGAATTCGGGAGCAAAATTATTGTTCGAAAATCGGGAGAATAAGGGAGATAGAATAACACAACAAAGACATATTAGAATATTAAATTTATAATTTTTTCATAGTTAGGTAGTTTACAGAAAGTTTACATAATTTTTTTCGTACCAACGTTCTTTCGATAATCAACATTTTTTTTACTATATTAAAATCTTATCAACTGGCTTTATCAAGATATTGTTTTGTATGGAGCAAACCTTCGATTGAAGAAGTAGATAGTCTATTTCTTTGCTTTGTTTTAATCAAATTGACCGCTGAAAATAACCGTTCTACATTGGCAGAAGAATGAGGCAAAGCCAAAATATTGAAAACAAAGTT
The DNA here is from genome assembly GCA_918857605.2 of Philereme vetulata. NCBI lineage: Eukaryota > Metazoa > Arthropoda > Insecta > Lepidoptera > Geometridae > Philereme > Philereme vetulata. The sequence goes on along the minus strand of OU975451.1, from coordinate 667,943 downwards.
AAATAAATGTGGGAATTTTGCAGTACCGTCTCCCAATTTAATTTTTCCGCATTACAACATATTAAAGGTGATAACACATTTTGTTAGACAGAGACATGGTTTGGTTAGTTTCTGCTTGTTTCCCGTCATAGTCGGGAAATCCCCGACCAAAGATTTCTCAATAAGACGATTATTATGGTGCGTTCATCTTACCTGGGTTGAGTTCAACGCGTAACTACCACTCGAATTGAAGCGCGAGAATCGTTATACCTTTAGGTATCTCGGGAGAAAATCAGTACATATCGGGAGATCGGGAAATGAAGTACAAAATCAGTAGATCTCACGTAAAATCGGGAGGTTCGGGAACGCTGCTGTGGTGTGGTGTGTGCAGTGTTACCAAACGCAAAATTTAAAATACGGTAGAAATATGCTTCGAAAATCGGGAGAATTCGGGAGCAAAATTATTGTTCGAAAATCGGGAGAATAAGGGAGATAGAATAACACAACAAAGACATATTAGAATATTAAATTTATAATTTTTTCATAGTTAGGTAGTATACAGAAAGTTTACATAATTTTTTTCGTACCAACGTTCTTTCGACATAGTAATCAACATTTTTTTTACTATATTAAAATCTTATCAACTGGCTTTATCAAGATATTGTTTTGTATGGAGCAAACCTTCGATTGAAGAAGTAGATAGTCTATTACTTTGCTTTGTTTTAATCAAATTGAACGCTGAAAATAACCGTTCTACATTGGCAGAAGAATGAGGCAAAGCCAAAATATTGAAAACAAAGTTAAATAAATGTGGGAATTTTGCAGTACCGTCTCCCAATTTAATTTTTCCGCATTACAACATATTAAAGGTGATAACACATTTTGTTAGACAGAGACATGGTTTGGTTAGTTTCTGCTTGTTTCCCGTCATAGTCGGGAAATCCCCGACCAAAGATTTCTCAATAGGACGATTATTATGGTGCGTTCATCTTACCTGGGTTGAGTTCAACGCGTAACTACCACTCGAATTGAAGCGCGAGAATCGTTATACCTTTAGGTATATCGGGAGAAAATCAGTACATATCGGGAGATCGGGAAATGAAGTACAAAATCAGTAGATCTCACGTAAAATCGGGAGGTTCGGGAACGCTGGGTGTGTGTCTTCTTAGCTGTTAGCAATCAATGCATGCAGTGTTGCCAGTGGGCTCTAGTCAAAAGTAACCCTAGAGTGATACAAAGTAACCTTTTTATTTGTGAAATTAAACTTTTTACGCAAGCTTTACTTGGGGAGTAAGCTGGTGAATGCGTGACGAGAGCGTTACGAAAAGTGTGATCGGGCGAGGTGAACGGAAGTTAAGAGGGAGATACAAGTTAGTGAAGATAGAAAGAGAGAGCGAGTTTCGTATAGTAATGTAGGGGCAAGAGAGAGAGGTGCGAGCAAACATTATTTTCTCTTTCTCTCATAGCCAGTTATGTTTCGACACAGTGCAGGCATATTGTCTGTATCATACTGATACAGACAGACTGCCAGCCCCGAGAGGCGGCACTGCCATTTACTACAAGAAGTCTCTTCACTGCATGCCCTTAGATCCCCTCCTATGACCTACATAGAAGCCTCTGTCTGCCGAATAGCAATGACCGGTCACTCCTCGGTCATTGTTGCACCCTGCTATGTTTCTCCTAGTAAAACTTGCTCACCTCAATTCGAGAGTGATCTGCAAGCTCTTTTCAGCTTAGGAAGCTCCGTCATTCTGGCGGGTGATTTCAACTCCAAAAACGTCATGTGGAATAGCACTAAGACCAACTGCAAAGGTAGACAATTAGAAAGACTAGTTGAACCCCTTAACTTCGATATCATTGCCCCTAGGGGTATGACTCGCTTCCCTACTGCCACTCCCCCCGACCTCCTGGACATAGCGCTTCTCAAAAACGTAGCCCTTCGGCTACGCTCGATCGAAGTTATCCACGAGCTTGACTCCGACCACCGCCCTGTTTTACTACTACTTGGCCCCCCCCACTGACCAGACCCCTGCTACCAAGACTGTGGTAGAGTGGCATAAGCTTGAGAAAGCTCTCAAGTCTACGCACTCGCCTGTCCTGGATAGAATCCCTTCTGTTATATTAACATCTGATGACATTACGGTAGCAGTTGACTCACTGACCAAACATGTAACTGACTCTGTTAGAGACGCTTCGAAGCAGGTTCCCGTAGTGGATGACCACCGCGGGCCCTTGCCTGACGATATAAGACGACTTATGACTGAAGCGAACGCTGCAGTTAGACTTCATAGTCGCTGCCCCACCGAAGACAATAGTCTCTTAATGCGCTCTCTGCACAGAGAGGTGAGAGAGCGCGTCAAAGAACACCGCAATCGTGAGTGGGAGAGCCTGCTCTCGGGGATCGAGCCTAGCCATCTGGCCTACTGGAGGCTAGCTCGCTCCATGAAAGCGGACGCTCTCGCTCCGATGCCTCCTCTTATCCGACCCAACCAGACCCTAGCATTCGAAGACGAGGAAAAAGCCGACTACCTGGCTGAAACCCTTGAAGCTCAATGCTCTCCCAGTCTCGAACCCGTTGATCCTGCACACCTTGACATGGTGAACAACGAGGTCGACCGTATAGCCTCCTTACCTCCTACCTCCCCACTTAATCCAATTGAGGCCTCTGAAGTCTTTGATATTATCAAGGCTTTACACCCAAAGAAAGCATCCGGCCCCGACTGCATCTCTAACAGAGTACTCAAGCAGTTCTCTGTTCCCCTTATCTACATTCTAGTCAGCATCTTCAATGCGGCTATGGAACTCTGCACCTTCCCTGATGCTTGGAAGGAAGCCAATGTCATTGGTTTCCGTAAACCCAAGAAACCTGCTAACGATCCAACTAGTTATCGTCCCATTAGCCTGCTTAATGGCTTAGGTAAAATATATGAGCGTCTTCTTATGAAGCATCTCTGGTCCCATGTCAATGAATTCAAACTCCTTCCCGATGAGCAGTTCGGCTTCCGTGCCCAACACTCATGTCCACAACAGGTGCTCCGCATAACGGAGCATGTCCTTTCCAATTGGCAAAGTACCTGGCCTGCAGATACTGGTGCCGTCTTCCTCGATGTAGCGAAAGCTTTTGACAAGGTCTGGCACAATGGCTTGGTTTACAAGCTTTCCAAACTCGGAGTGCCAGACAGACTCGTGCTCATCATACGAGACTATCTCCAAGGTCGTAGCTTTCGGTACACCGTGGAAGGCACTCTCTCAAACCCCAGGCCAGTTAGAGCCGGAGTCCCACAAGGCTCCGTTTTCGGCCCCCTCCTGTTCACGCTGTACACCAGCGATATCCCTCGCACTCCTCAAGTGGAAATAGCCCTATATGCAGACGACACGGCCTTATACACATCCAATCGGAATCCCGATCGGGTGGGTATAAGGCTGCAAGCTGCCCTTCACGCTCTTGCCGCTTGGTTTCGCAAGTGGCGGATTGAGGTTAACCCGTCGAAAAGCACAGCAGTGTACTTCACACGGAGAAATCTCACCCCAAAACCGATTTCGCTTTTCGGTGTGCCCATCCGCTGGGCCCCCTCTGCCAAATACTTGGGTGTCATCCTTGATAGACGTCTTTCCTTTAGGTTGCACATCACTAAGAGGTGCAACCAAGCTAAGTACACCTTGGGACGACTGTCCTCGCTCCTAAGCAGAAAAAGTAAAATGTCTCTTAGAAATAAGGTGACCCTTTACAAAGCCTGCATTCGCCCCATCATGACATACTCCTCAGTAGCATTCGCCCACTCTCGTCAAGTTGCTGCCATTCAATTAGTACAAAATCGTTTCTTGCGAAAAGCCACAGGCTCGCCTTGGTATTTTCGCAATAACGATCTGCATCGTGATTTAAAATTAGAGTCAATAGCTAAATTCATCAAGCTCGCTTCCAAGCGACACTATGAACTCGCCACTCATCATCCGAATCCTTTGGTACATACCATTCCGGACTATTCGACTGAACCATCCGAGCACCGAAAAACCCTCCGTCGACCGAGACACGTTCTCGGAGACCCGGATGACGAAATCACTTCCGCTAATGCGGGTGAGTCATCCACATTAGACAGAGCAAACACTCCACAAATACACCGACCTCGCCGGCGAGGTCGACGAGTCCCTTCAGTCGCCGCCTATACGAGGTACAAGCACGTACCCGGGCGTTTCTCTCCTTTCCCCGTCTCGGCAACAGCCCAAGCCGAGGTTCGTACCTAAGTGGTGCCCTTGCGCTAGTTGCCTCACCAAAAATAAAATGAAAGGGCTGAGCGCCATCTGCGCTCGCCAAAAGCTCGGTTAAGCTGCAACGGCCTCAGAGGCCAACAGCGAGATAAGTCCATTCGAAAAAGAAAAAAAAAAAAAATTGTCTGTATCATACTGTAGAAGCAAGAGAGAGCAGTGCGTGCGCACATTTTCTTTCTCTCTTCCTCTCATAGCCAGTGCATGATATATATATATATATATATTAGTCAGTAGTTCGTTTGCGAGTTTGATAGCGTCAGGCGAACGGTGATTTCTTGATTATTTTTCGTAATTTCATTTCGTTCTTGAACAATTTTATAAATTAATATTTAGAAGAAGAAGTTTTAAATCAGTCGTGTGGTCTAAAGCACACTCGTTTTTTTGGGGTGCAAAATTTTGCCTTATTTATAGTTATGCGTCTAACTGAACTGACGTATGTTTTTTTAAGTTATACTTCTTTTGGCACATTTGGAAAAAAATATGAGTAAAATTTATACGATGCGCGTGCAAACCGACAGCCAAAATGCGACATAATGAAGTTAGCTGATAACTGTCTCATGCGCGCACAAACCGACAGCCAAAAAGCGACACAATGAAATTAGCTACAATTTCAATTTATTTATTAACTTAGAAATATAATACAGAGTTGTGGGATGAAATCTTTAGCTATTTTTGTTCTGTTACACCAACAAAGTATAACTTCTTACGTGCGTACTTAAGTATCTACACACACGTTTTTTTATATTTAAATTAAAATAAAAATTCAAAGCCTCAACAAAACAACACAATTATATCCAGCTAGCGGCCACTTTGTATGTTCTACGTTTTCAAACAAAATAAACCAATATGATAGTTGACAACAATCAAAACTTATAAATTACAGGGTAAGTTTTCCTTCTTGCCACCAGGCAGCGTACCGAATGAGATACAAAACAAATAGCTTCTGCACACTAGTTTTGTTATCTAAAGAGATAAGAACTGTCGTGAGATATACTTTCCCCCTTCTATAGAACCAACACAAATCACAATGTTCCTCTCTAGTGTCAATTTGCCGATAGCGGCAAGTGTTAAAAATCCCCTACATGTCGGGCAGACACTGGCGGCACATGACTTCGCGCTTCGGAAAATTGCTTTTTATACACTTTTTTGACGACCTCCGTGGCGTTGACGACCTCCGTGGCGCAGTGGGCGAATAGCCAGCTGAGACGCAGGAGGTAGCGGGTTAGATTCCCGCTGCGGAACAAATGTTTGCATGATCTACAGATATTTGTTTCGGGTCTGGTTGTTTCTCTATGTATTATAAGTATGTATTTACAAAAAAAAAGTATATAAGTATTCTATCAGTTATCTGGTTCCCATAGTACAAGCTATGCTTAGTTTGGGGCTAGATAGCGCTGTGTGAAATGTCCAGCAATATTTATTTATATTTATATTTTATATCAAAACTACCGTACATGTCTCTATCATTCTTTCAGATGATTATTTATTATTAAAAGAGAAGGATAAATAATCAGTAATTAATATTTCGAAGCCCAGAAACTTTGTCAGGAAACGTAACCGAACGTAACCTGTGGCCCGCACCATTTTTTGTCTGTCTAATGGCGGGTTCCTATATCAGTCTGTAACCAGTAACGACTCGTTTCTCAATGAAACCTTTCAAAAGTTTGACACTAGTTTGACAATTTTTCAAGGAGATACGAGGCGTAATCGGTTACCGACGGATATAAGAACCCGTCATAAATCAAATTGATTGTTTGATATTTTTAGTAGGCATACTACGATTTTAAGGTGTAATCTTTCTTTGGCATTTAACTTTAAAGACATGGCATTTACTTATTTTACTTCATAAATGTTCTTAAAATAAGACTTTAGTTTTTAAATTTAGATTTTAGTACAATAAAATTTCAATATTTACATGTTATTTATAAAAACATTGATAAAACGCAGCGCGGTATTTTTGGTTCGCAAACGCGAAAATACTTCGCCCGCAACGGTTTTTGGAGCTCGGAAGTCCGACATTTGTTAGGTCTTCTATTTAAATTTTCACATTTTGTTCTTATTAAAGACCACACGACTGAAATAAAATTTATTTTTCAAAGTATTAATTTATAAAATTGTTCAATTACAAAATTGTACACACGTCTGTAAGTCGATCAGTCTATGTTCATTCTGGACAGCCGCAACTTGCACTCGCAAATTAACGTCTAAAAATATACGAAACGTAACTCTCTTTTTCTATCTTTACTAACTTATATCTCCCTCTCAACTTCCGTCCGCACTTTTAATAACGCATTCACCAGCTTACTCCCCAAGTCAAACGTGCGTAAAGAAGTTTTACTTTAAAAACAACCAACCTAACGATGCATGCCAAGGTATCACGAACTTACGAACGAATTCGAGTCGATCGGTGATGCCAAGGAGTAGTTAGGAAGAAAAAGACGAGAAATGTGATCACCTACGTAACGTAACGATGCGGCAGTCTACGTCACAAAATGGCAAACGAAAAGAGCAGAAGAGCCGCCTTCGGGCAGGCAACGAAGAGCTGAACTTAGTGAACCGAGGATTGTATACCTCGAGAGTAGATACTAGTGCAATGGGTCACATACCTGAGGCCCTTACCTGCAGTACATGCAAAGCAGAGAGTGCACCACGCACTCACACACTGCAATACGAGCTCAGGAAGTTACACTAAAGTCTAACTTTTTATTAGCTGCAGTAAAATGACATTTTGTGGGTTGCCGGTTTTCGAAGAAAAATAAATAGGGATGTAGCTAAATGAGTGAATCATAAATGAATAATAAGTTTGGTTTTTTTTTTGAGATTTAATATTAAGTTGTAATGTATTTTTTTAACCTATTATTATCACTATACTAGAGGATTGATCTTTTTTAGTGGAAGTATAGGGAGGTACATTCAAAATGAAACAAAAACGTCATAATAATGTTATTTAATTAATTTTTGTGAACTGAATCACATCCCTATTGAGATTAGGCTGGCAACATTATTTTACGGACATTTAGAAACGTCATTTTACTGCAGCTAATAAAAAGTTAGACTATAGCCTTGCTGTAGAAGACGATAGTATGATGAAAAAGGGCTAATGTGCGTTCCGTCTCACGTGATTAAATAATTCTAGAAAATCACAAATCCATGATACAGATATCATTACTGTATCCACCCTAAAATGAAATGAAAATATTTTATTATTACTACAAAAATACAGTATCTAAACAATTTAAAATATGATTAACAAGCTAAATTATAATTAGGTATATACATGTAATAGATGCATGAATTTTGCAGACAACATTTATATCAATTTATAGTATTATCTATCGGTTTCCTCACTAGGCGTAGCCTGTATCGAGGAAACCAAAGCTTAAAAAGTAAAAGTAACCAAAAATTAACCTTCGAGTCGAGTAACCTGGACGTGAAAAGTAACCTAAAAGGTAACAAAAGTAACCTTCTGGCAACGCTGAATGCATGCAAAGCTCAGTCAGCTGCTATAAACGTACCTATGAGACGTCAACATCGTTGAAATGGAATGAATGAACTATGCATCTCGCTTACTTTTAGCTTTGATTTTTTAGTGTTGGGTTTATAATGCTTGTTATTTGAACGACGACCCGCGTTTCCGCGAAATGACTACACGGTCGTTCCGCGCGCCGCCGCGTGTAGCGAAACGGCGCTACTGTCATCTAGTCATGGGTACTCTTTATTCCTCAAAGTGAATATATTCACTTATTCCGACTCCACCATTCGATCTGATTCCTATTAATGATTCCTCTATTCCTTTGATTCATTAATCGGTACTGTACCATTCCGTCCATAGTCGACCATTAATCGTTTCTAGTAAGGTAGGAGTATCGGGGTGTGTCGTCTCGCTCTTGGCGCGCACAATAGTTCAAACCTTGCTTTGGATTGTAGACCAGGGTCGATAATTTTTAAAACCAAAAAAAATAATAGTAGGATGAAACCCATTAAAAAAGGAGAGGAATATTATAAAAATGAAGGGAAAAATAATTTACGGGCGATCTGAGGTCGGGAAGGGGATGGGGGTGAGTTTTTAAGGTTAAAAAGCGGTTTTTCTCGATTTCCGGCAAAAGTAAAAGTCCTATCGAAAAAAGTCAAATAGCAAAGTTGTAGGTAATAAAAAGATCTAAAACTTTTGTATATACACTTTTTTCACATAACCTCAAAATTTATGTGAAAAATTCAAAAAACAAAGTTTTTGGTTTTTTATTTTTATCTTTATCTTTTACAATTTTTTTTAACGAAATTTGGTGAAAACTTACCTTTTTATGTCCCAAATACGCTGTAATTTATTTGATTAAAAATATTTATTTTTTCACCTTATTTTGAATTAATATCGAAAAAGCACCCTAATTTTCAATCGAAAATTCGTCCGTCAAAATATCAGCTTTTTTCAAAAAGTTGGTATGTTTTCTGTTCGTTGAAATTTCTACTTTCCGATGGTGAAAAAAAATATGTTACAATAGTAAATCTTCTCAGAAAATGCAAAAAATCTAAAAAAGCTCGACTTCTAAATTTTTTTTAAATTATTATAAATTATATATATAAAAGTATAATTATATTATATCATCATCTGCCTTATTGCAGATGATACAAACAGATTCATCCATACTGATAATCTGAAAAGACAAAATCGAATTAATAATGCCTTCACTATTGTATCGTGAGTATACCCCCATGAAAACAAAAACATTAAAGAAATAAATGTCTAAATATATAAAAAATATCTTATAAATATAATAAAAATATATAAAAAATGTATAAATATATAAAAAAATATCTTATAAATATATTAAAAATATATAAAAAATGTATAAATATATAAAAATATGTATAGTAAATATATTTTTAATAACTAACTTTTGGCCGATTTTCATGTATATTTCATATATTTTAAATATAATTTAGACACATTCAAAATATATCTAAATTATATTAAAATATAAAAAAAAATTGTAAAAGATAAAAATAGAAAAACAAAACTTGGTTTTTTGAATTTTTCACATAAATTTTGAGGTTATGTGAAAAAAGTGTTAACACAAAAGTTTTAGATCTTTTTATTACCTACAACTTTGCCATTTGACTTTTTTCGCTAGGACGTTTAGTTTTGCCGGAAATAGAGAAAAACCGTTTTTTACCCTTAAAAACTCACCCCCATCCCCTTCCCGACCTCAGATTGTCCGTAAATTATTTTTCCTTTAATTTTTATAATATTCCCTTTCTTTTCTAATGGGTTTCATCCTAATATTATTTTTTTGCACTTTTTATTATTTATAAAGGCTTCTACTTTGGTCTATATTGGTAGGTCACAGAGTTTCTACAGGTAGGTGCTCAGTAGGGACGTACTCGGTATCGAGGATGACGCCACAGTAATAAAATTAACAATAAAATATAGCTTCAATAGGCAGGTATCGGTACTAATTATATTATTATTTATGTCACAAGGAATGTCAACTAAAAATAATAAAAATAAAACAAAAATTACCATTACACATCAACATTCAAAACAGAGAGTGAACAGAACAGAACAGAACAGAACAAAACAATTTTTCTATATTGTATTATATGAGGGGCGTTCAATGTATTCTCGGTATAGGCATGAAAGAATAAGCAGAAAATTCTGAATAAAATTTATTTTATAATGTAACTAGTCCCCTAGGATCTGAACACACTTATTTGTCCTGGAAAATAACTTTTCAATTCCCTCCAAAAAATAATTTTCTTCTGGTCTGAAAAATGATCGTTAATTGCTGCCTTTAACTCTTCATCGTCGGAATAGTGCTTGCCTCGAAGTTCTTTTTTGAGATTTGGGAACAGAAAGTAATCACTAGGGGCTAGGTCCGGGCTGTAGGGTGGATGATTGATTTCTTCAAATCCGAAATCCCGCACAGCAACATTTACGTACCCACGGATAGCTTGGTTCTTTCTGCTAATATTTTCATTCTCACACGGGCATATTCGAGTGCAATTTCCTCAACAATTTTTACGTTTTCTTCAGTAGCGGCACTAATCGGCCCACCGGCACGAGGGTCGTCTTCAATACTCTCTCTACCCCGTTTAAATTCACTTGACCACTTCTGAATTGTAGATAATGAAGGGGTAGATAATGTAGATAAAGAAGAGAATTTGTAGATAACCTTGGTAAACAGCCATGATTTCTTCGTGAATTACTTTTTGAGTTTTTCCTTGTTTTGTGAGGAATTTTATCACAGCGCGATGCTCGATTTTTTTCAACATTGTCGTATCAGTCATCGTAGTTACCTTCCGAAATGATATTTTGAATACTAATAGCGACATTCAAATAAAATTTTGTATTTATACCCTCAATGAGTGTCATAAGCTAATGAGATAATTTAATTACCCTCATCATTAGTATATTACCCCGATACCGAGAATACATTGAACTCCCCTCATAGTTAGACTTGCTTTGTATAGCATTTCACTGTTATGTATAAGAGTAGTAGAGTTCCTTGTGAATGGGCTCGCTCGGAGAAGTACCACCACCATACCTATTTCTGTCGCCAAGCAGCATTGCTGTAATTCGGCTTGAAGGATATGGCTGCCGGTGAAATTATAGGCACATGAGGCCCCACATCTGCATACCTCAAGTTGATGGACGCAGGGCAGTGCATCATAGGGTACATTTCTAGCGAGGGTGACTTACGAGGCAATTCTCCGTTATAGGCGATGGCTACCACTTAACATCAGGTGGGCCATAAGCTTGTTTCATAGCATGTAATAAATAAAATAATAAAAATCGTTGGTAATTATATAAATCATTCAAAAGAACCTTGTCATAACGTTAAATAATAATGTCAAAGTTCTACAGAAAAAAATTGACGATGTTAATCAAAATGATTTTAAAAAATCATTCATTTCCATGCCTGCGTAGTGAGCGACTGAACAAACCCGAGTTTACCCGAGCGCTAACCAACGATCGAATGGAACCGGCCGATCGTGCCGAATCGAAGAAATAAATGATTCCTCGGAGTCGGAATCAAAGCAAACTACTCCGATTCCGAGCTCTAACGATCAGAGACGAATCGAAAGAATAATTCAAGATTTCGGAGTCGGAGTCATTAGCAATTGGCCGGAATCAATAAGACTTTCAACTCCGCGTGCTGAATCAACTCATTTCACTCACTTACTTCGGAGTTACTCATCGCTACTGTCATCTGACTCTCAAAACGCGTATACGCATCACGAACATTTGATACAAAAATATAGAAATTCCTCATTTCCAAGCAGTGAAAGTATGTAAAGTACTGCCAGCCGTTTTATACGTGCAGCTTATGGGTCAAGCATACGCAGAAAGCTCTTAACGCCCTGCGCGTACAATACAATAATGCGTTCAGGGCGTTGTTGGGGCTGCCGCGCTTCTGTAGCGCATCGGGAATGTTCGTGGAGGCGCGAGTAGACGGGTTGAGAACCCGTTAATACTACCGAACAATACTGCGCAAAAGAACGGCGTCCCTGATGCGCAGGATGCGCGGCAGCCCCAACAGCTACTTGCAACTCATTGCAGGGAGGCTGGACTTTGACTGTCCCTCTAAGGAACACTGGACGAGAGCGCACACTGTGCACGTCTAGTGTCTCAAGAGTCGAATGATCCTGTCTGTTATTTTATGTGTATCTATTTTATGTTTTTATGTTATTTGTTGTATTGTATGTAATATGGACTGGGCCTTGTATGTTAGTGCTAGTTTGAAATAAAGAAATTGAATTGAATTGAATAAATAGGTACAGTATACAGTCCATTATCTTCATTAATATTTTCAACCAGATTCAACACAGAAAAAAAATATTAGGTATATATGACTCTAAACTTAAGATTTTATAGCATAACTCAAGGTTCAAGTTACTCAAGTTCCACTTATCCTGGTATTGTAACTGGGAAATCCTTGCGGATTTCGGTAGGGGGAAATGTTGGGTTTAAAATGCTTGATATTTGAACCGTGGTGTATTTGAACGATGACCCGCGTTCCGCGAAACGACTACACGGTCGTTCCTCGCGTCGCCACGAGTAGCGAAACGGCGCTACTGTCATCAGACTCTCAAAACACGCGTACGCATCACGAACATTTTATGCAAAAATATTGAAATTCCTCATTTCCAAGCAGTGAAAACCTGATTGTGCCTAATAGTGGCAGTGCAGCCTTGTTTTCTTGCCTTTCTTTCCTGGCTTGGTCGCGAAGGAACTGGCAGTAAAATTGACGTTTCAAAGTGATCCATGTGATTTTAATGAATAAAAGATTATGACTTTGACTTCAAAATGGAGTGTGTTTTGGGACCCGGCTAGTTGGCGAAATAAAACGGTGAGTTGTATCATCTATCAAGTGTCGAATGTTCCAATAATTATTTTGTTAAAAAGCTATCGAATCGCACAGGTAGTGCTGTTATTTTTTAATGCTATTGATGTAACTAAGGTAACTTATACAACGCTCGCATGGTGCACGCGAGCTGCATGCGTAGCACGCGCGTGTAGGTTCCGACTTCCGTGCACGCACGTCAATTCGCTGCTTTCAGGCCGCACGCGCGCGGCTATTGCGCCGTTCACCCGCGGTGCACAGTTTGCGCGCGAACATGAAATACACGATAGTACAGCTACGATTTGACAATAAAAAATTAAAAATTTGACATTCTATAAAATATAGGTAATCAATGTCTAATGCAATTCAATATTTATAATTATTGTTACTTACTGACAAACGCAGCAGTTTAAAATTCAAATAAGGTATTAAAATCAATTATTTGACAATGCCCCTCTGCAGCAACTATAATCATAAGTACATACATACTTATTAATCAGTATATAGATGCATAAATGTAAATGTATACGAAATGCTTGTCTGTTTCTGGCACCTCTAAAATTATGGTGCAATGAGCTACTTAGTTAAAGACATGTAAATTGTGTAGTTACTATTATTGACGTAACCAAGTGTTCTATTGTGTCCCTACGGTTTGAATAAATGAGTATGAGTACGCGTGCGCAGCACATACGCAGTTCGCGTGCGGCACGCGAGCGGCGCATTCGTCTGGACACGCCTTGCCCTAATCTAACAAAAATTAGACATCTTAAACACGATCACGAAATTTACAAACACTACACTATCTTGGTTGGTGAGTATTACTTTAAGCATAAATTATCGATACAAAATCTGAAACCATTTTAAGCACAACCCTATTTTATGCTCATGTTGGCGCTATTGTTGATTGAAAATACTATAATGCTATTGTTACATATGCTCTAAAATAGCATGCTAAAAAGCTTGCTATTGAGTATGCTCAATATGAGCATGCTTATGAGCAGTTTACATTTGCTAGCAATAGGCATGCTAGTTTTAAGTATGCTCCTGAATAAGCATGCTCAAAGCAAACACTCCAATACACATGCTATTTTATAGCGTGCTTTCTCGCTCTCTGTCTCAGTTCAAACAAAGCCATGGACAATCAATTTTTAATTTAATAATAATAAACAATTTTTAATTCTGTGTGCCTGTGGTCAACGGCTTCCTTGTTGACATGCCAGTTTTTGATTTTGCCCAAGAGGCTGGTTGAACATACAGTGACATTAGGTATGCTTGTGTAGAGTTGCCTCCTCTGTGAATATAAAAAGTTGGTGTAGCACCTTCGTTTAGCACATTGAGGTCACACTGTGACGCAAATTCTATGAACTTAGTACCCCTACTGTCCTCTTCTCTACATCCCCACCAGGGACTTGCCGAGTTTATGTCTCCACCGATGATGATGTCTCGAGTTTACAACTGTGTCAGGATGTTCTGAAGCTTTTGACTTCCACGATATCAAGAGTCCCATCTAAGTAAACGTTTATTATACCTATTTTACTAAGACCTGTTTTAAAAATAATTTGGTTTGCAAAGTTTTTTGCTAGGGACGCCCTTAACAATAGGCTATAGTTGCCCTGGCCAATGCATCCCATCTCCTTCTAACCGGGCATTCTTGGGCAAAGGTATTATGGCTTGCCCTATCTATTTTTGCCTGCACGCAATTACAGCACGATGGGGCCGTACCAGCGAGCCAATCAGCACACTCTCTCCTGGTGTGTGGTCCTCCATAGTGGCTGCATTTTTCTTGGGTCTCCCTACAGAAACGCTTGCTATGACTATATCCCAGACATAACGAGCACTGTACGAGTGGCGACTGATCAGTTACTCGTACACGTTGCAAATCTATAAAGAGGGAACCCACATCGACTATGCGCTGCCAGATCGCGGGGGACCTTAAATATTTAATTTTGGTTTTAATGATTTTCACAGCCAAAGACGGATCCTCCATGTTCGTTAATAAGTCTTGGTACGCATTATTGCCATCAACATTATTTTTATACTGCGGTATGCGGGGATTTCACAAGCACTCGTTATTTCGATATAAATTTACAAATTTGAGCGTTGTTTCGTCGCCCCAGCGAGACATTTTGCGTGAAATAGTGCACGCGCGCCTGTTGGGAACGATTGATCGGTACTAGCAAAGACTACTATTTAATACGATACTAGTATGCTCAATAAGCAAACCGAAAAGTTTCGCTAGCCGGTCCCCGCACCGGCAACACGTCTGCTCTACTTCGCTGCGCTCGCCCGCTCCGCCGGCCCCTTCGCCGACCCGCCCGCGCCGCATCGCAGGTAGACGGCCCGTCTACCTGCTCGCCGCCCCGTCGCACCCCGCGACCCGCTCCATTGTGTGCCCTCGCTTGCGAGCCGCGCCTTGGAGAACGCTGTCCCGTTACTGGACACTGCCCTTTTTAGGGCAACCTCTTGTTTCGCTGACTATTAAGCGTCCAAATCCACGTTTAGTGGTCAGTCTGTGGATACTTAACAGTGCCAACGAAGCAGACTGGGCTTGGACCCGGAACGCCAGCTTTCCTCTCCTGAGGAACGCTATATCCGGCTGGGTTTGGTACCACCGGCCTTGGGGGCTTCCCTCGCCGACACCAAACATCGGTTAGGACACACCCCTTATACCCCGCAAGAGCGGTAAAGGGACACACATTAGGTAGGACATATAGGCCACATCCCTCCCGTCTACCCCGACGGGAGGATCACTCACTTACACACCTCTCCGGGTGCTTCCTCCCGGAGAGCTATGGCAAACATCGCCGGGGACGACTCTGTAGTGGTATCGGGTTTACTAATCCGATACCTCTGCGAGAACGTGCCCGACAATGTTCGACAACGGTTTTTTCGGGAGCAACAATCAGTTGCGTCCCTACCCGCTTTAATGGACATTGCAACGTCCACTCCGGCCCCTCTGGCCAAAACCGTGGCCCGGAAGCCCGTGCCGGCCCCTCAGGCCACCCCAGTGGCCCGAAAGCCAACCCCGGCCCCTCAAGCCACAAACGAGGCTCGGATGCCTCTTAAAGCCCCTCAGGCACCCACGGCGGCTCGCAGGCCTGCCTTGGCCCCTCAGGCCACTAAAGAGGCCCGGAAACCTCAGCCAGCCCCTCAGGCTTCCAAATTCGACTCTCGCGAGGCATCACCTCGCAGAGTCTTCGTAGACTCCCCGGAGTCCCCCGACCCTCCCTCTCCCGAGGACGATATGGAGATTGATCTCCTACGTTCCGCATCACAATCAGAGGCATCTGCCGCCTCGTCATCCTCAGACTCTGAGGAATTCATCACTGTTATGGGGAAGAAACGGAAGAAGACCTCTTCGAAGAAGGCCGCTTCATCGAAGAAGGTTTCTTCCGTGTCTCCCCCAGCCAAAAAGGCAACCCTCCCTTCGGCCTCGCAGCCCGCCCGTCCCGCCTCTCCCTCCGCGGCTTCCACTGCCGTAAGGAAGGAAAGACCACCTCCGCCTCTCTTCATCCGAGAGAAAGGCAAATGGGACAGGGTCTCATCTCTGTGCAACGAGCATAAGATCTCGTTCACAAACGCCAAAAATACAAAGGACGCTATTAAAGTCCAAATCCCCACCTCCGACGATCATCGTCGGCTCACTTCAATTCTTCGCAAAGAGGGCATAGGTTACCACACCTACGCTCTCGAGGACGAACGACTCCTTCGCGTCGTAATCCGCGGCCTCCCTGCGGAGCACTCGACCGAATCCATCAAGTCAGATTTGCTGGCTCAATCCTTCCCCGTAAAGGAGGTCCACCGTATGCACAACGGTAAGACCTTATATAACCTGGTACTTGTAGTACTAGAGCTCTCTCCGGATGGCAAGGCCATCTTCAATTTGAAGACGGTCAACAGCCTCTCCGACCTCAGGGTGGAACCCCCCCACCGAAACGGCACCCCCAGCCAATGCCATAGATGCCAACTCTATGGACATTCGGCGAAGAACTGCCACGCCCGCCCCCGTTGCGTCAAGTGCCTAGGAGATCATGGCACCTCTGACTGCCAGCGCACACGCGACACCATCGAGCCGTCAAGCTGCGTGCTATACGGTGCTGTGGGACACACCGCGAATTATCGTGGTTGTCCTTCAGCACCCAAAGCCAATAGAGTGGCGGCCCGCAGGAGTCAGCCTCGCGCTCTCCCACAACACACCAAGTCAACTCCCAAGTTGACCATGGTGGAGTCTCAACCCCCGAAACACTCAGCCTGGGCCAAGCCCTTGCCGTACTCCAGCCTAGCCCCTAAGGCGACGGCCCCTCCTCCGCGCTCTACCGAGCCAGCCCCATCTACCAAGATGAGCAAGTCGGATTTTGCTTCCGACCTAGCGCTCATCATGGAGTTTGCCGCAATTGATCTTGCCGAGGTTCGCGTGCTAGCACAGAAGCATAGGCAATCTAAATCTACAATAGAGAAGCTGATTGCCCTCGAGGCGCACTCAGCTCTTCTCGCTGCCGTTAAGGCAGCTTCGCCATCACCAAACCCCTTTTAACCACCATAATGGTTTTACAAAAGGAACGGAAGAAACCCCGTTCACTATCATTAGCGTTTTTTAACGCTGATGGTCTTTCTAGACAACGTTCTGTTGTTCAAGATTTCGTCAATAGGCATCAACTTGACCTCTTGCTAGTCCAAGAGACTAATTTAAAACCTGGTCATCGGGATCCAAAAATCCCCAACTTTCAGATTTTACGCAATGATAGACTGCCAGCCCCGAGAGGCGGCACTGCCATTTACTACAAGAAGTCTCTTCACTGCATGCCCTTAGATCCCTCTCCTATGACCTACATAGAAGCCTCTGTCTGCCGAATAGCAATGACCGGTCACTCCTCGGTCATTGTTGCATCCTGTTATGTTTCTCCTAGTAAAACTTGCTCACCTCAATTCGAGAGCGATCTGCAAGCTCTTTTCAGCTTAGGAAGCTCCGTCATTCTGGCGGGTGACTTCAACTCCAAAAACGTCATGTGGAATAGCACTAAGACCAACTGCAAAGGTAGACAATTAGAAAGACTAGTTGAACCCCTTAACTTCGATATCATTGCCCCTAGGGGTATGACTCGCTTCCCTACTGCCACTCCCCCCGACCTCTTGGACATAGCGCTTTTCAAAAACGTAGCCCTTCGGCTACGCTCGATCGAAGTTATCCACGAGCTTGACTCCGACCATCGCCCTGTTTTACTACTACTTGGCCCCCCCACTGACCAGACCCCTGCTACCAAGACTGTGGTAGAGTGGCATAAGCTTGAGAAAGCTCTCAAGTCTGCGCACTCGCCTGACCTGGATAGAATCCCTTCTGTTATATTAACATCTGATGACATTACGGTAGCAGTTGACTCACTTACCAAACACGTCATTGACTCTGTTAGAGACTCTTCGAAGCAGGTTCCCGTAGTGGATGACCACCGCGGGCCCTTGCCTGACGATATAAGACGACTTATGACTGAAGCGAACGCTGCAGTTAGACTTCATAGTCGCTGCCCCACTGAAGACAATCGTGTCTTAATGCGCTCTCTGCACAGAGAGGTGAGAGAGCGCGTCAAAGAACACCGCAATCGTGAGTGGGAGAGCCTGCTCTCGGGGATCGAGCCTAGCCATCTGGCCTACTGGAGGCTAGCTCGCTCCATGAAAGCAGACGCTCTCGCTCCGATGCCTCCTCTTATCCGACCCAACCAGACCCTAGCATTCGAAGACGAGGAAAAAGCCGACTACCTGGCTGAAACCCTTGAAGCTCAATGCTCTCCCAGTCTCGAACCCGTTGATCCTGCACACCTTGACATGGTGAACAACGAGGTTGACCGTATAGCCTCCTTACCTCCTACCTCCCCACTTAATCCAATTGAGGCCTCTGAAGTCTTTGATATTATCAAGGCTTTACACCCAAAGAAATCATCCGACCCCGACTGCATCTCCAACAGAGTACTCAAGCAGTTCTCTGTTCCCCTTATCTATATTCTAGTCAGCATCTTCAATGCGGCTATGGAACTCTGCACCTTCCCTGATGCTTGGAAGGAAGCCAATGTCATTGGTTTCCGTAAACCCAAGAAACCTGCTAACGACCCAACTAGTTATCGTCCCATTAGCCTGCTTAATGGCTTAGGTAAAATATATGAGCGTCTTCTAATGAAGCGTCTCTGGTCCCATGTTAATGAGTTCAAACTCCTTCCCAATGAGCAGTTCGGCTTCCGTGCCCAACACTCATGTCCACAACAGGTGCTCCGCATAACGGAGCACGTCCTCTCCAATTGGCAAAGTACCTGGCCTTCAGATACTGGTGCCGTCTTCCTCGATGTAGCGAAAGCTTTTGACAAGGTCTGGCACAGTGGCTTGGTTTACAAGCTTTCCAAACTCGGAGTGCCAGACAGACTCGTGCTCATCATACGAGACTATCTCCAAGGTCGTAGCTTTCGGTACACCGTGGAAGGCACACTCTCAAACCCCAGGCCAGTTAGAGCCGGAGTCCCTCAAGGCTCCGTTCTCGGCCCCCTCCTGTTCACGCTGTACACCAGCGATATCCCTCGCACTCCTCAAGTGGAAATAGCCCTATATGCAGACGACACGGCCTTATACACATCCAATCGGAATCCCGATCGGGTGGGTATAAGGTTGCAAGCTGCCCTTCACGCTCTTGCCGCTTGGTTTCGCAAGTGGCGGATTGAGGTAAACCCGTCGAAAAGCACAGCAGTGTACTTTACACGGAGAAATCTCACCCCAAAACCGATTTCGCTATTTGGTGTACCCATCCGCTGGGCCCCCTCTGCCAAATACTTGGGTGTCATCCTTGATAGACGTCTTTCCTTTAGGTTGCACATCACTAAGAGGTGCAACCAAGCTAAGTACACCTTAGGACGACTGTCCTCACTCCTAAGCAGAAAAAGTAAAATGTCTCTTAGAAATAAGGTGACCCTTTACAAAGCCTGCATTCGCCCCATCATGACATACTCCTCAGTAGTATTCGCCCACTCCCGTCAAGTTGCTGCCATTCAATTAGT
This sequence comes from Philereme vetulata, assembly GCA_918857605.2. Taxonomy (NCBI): domain Eukaryota; kingdom Metazoa; phylum Arthropoda; class Insecta; order Lepidoptera; family Geometridae; genus Philereme; species Philereme vetulata. Next base: position 648,325 of record OU975451.1, on the reverse strand, counting down.
ACAAAATCGTTTCTTGCGAAAAGCCACAGGCTCGCCTTGGTATTTTCGCAATAACGATCTGCATCGTGATTTGAAATTAGAGTCAATAGCTAAATTCATCAAGCTCGCTTCCAAGCGACATTATGAACTCGCCACTCATCATCCGATCCTTTGGTACATACCATTCCGGACTATTCGATTGAACCGTCCGAGCACAGGAAAACCCTCCGTCGTCCGAGACACGTTCTTGGAGACCCGGATGACGAAATCACTTCCGCTAATGCGGGTGCGTCATCCACATTAGACAGAGCAAACACTCCACAAATACACCGACCTCGCCGGCGAGGTCGACGAGTCCCATTAGTCGCCGCCTACACGAGGTACAAGCACGTACCCGGGCGTTTCTCTCCTATCCCCGTCCCGGCAACAGCCCAAGCCGAGGTTCGTACCTAAGTGGTGCCCTTGTGCTAGTTGCCTCATCAAAAGTAAAATTATAGGGCTGAGCGCCTTCTGCGCTCGCCAAAAGCTCGGTTAAGCTGCAACGGCCTCAGAGGCCAACAGCGAGATAAGTTCATTCGAAAAAAAAAAAAAAACAATAAGCAAACCTGTTCACACGCGCTAAAAGCACGCCCCCCCCTTCACCCGCGCTGCAGGTAGCATGCTCAAAAATCGACGGTCGTGCAAACTCGAAATGAGCATGCTCATTATTAGCAATGTTTCAATACACATGCTACTAATGAGCATTTGCTCAATAAAAGCATGCTTTCGTGCTAGTAATGAGCATGTGGAACTGTAGCTTAATGCACATAGAAAACAAGTACAAAGGCGAACTTAATGCTAAAGAGCATGCTCTTCCAGATAACCTTTGTATATTGTAGTTATAGATGTGTACCTAGGTAGGGCACAGGAAAGGGAACTAATGAAAATTTGCACTGGACTAATAAAAGTAGCATAATATATGTAGGTACTACATAAATAAACCTACTTACTTATATGTTTTTATGATAGACTAAACTATACCAATATCAAATAAAAATACATACTGTTAATTAGATAGAAAGAGAGCAATTCATCTTTAATTCTTTTCTTTAATCATCACCAACTTTATCAACAATTTTACACAGTACTCTTAGGACAAGATTACCAGAGAGAAGAACAAAACATGAATTTCCATAGACTATGTAGAAAATAGATGTACGTAACTAACACGCCTCCTTACATTTGTATTCTTCATAATTACATTAACTAATTGAAATAATTTAATAACTGAAATCTATAACTATATTACTTTACTTTAAGTTTAACATACTTCTAAATTTAATGAATTTAATATTTCCTAAAGATTTTGTAAAGATATCTGCAATATTCTCTTCAGATGTGACTTTTACAACTTCAATAGTTCCATTTCTAACATTTTCATGAACAATATGTTTCGAATTTTTAGTAAAGTTACCAAACCTTGCAATAGCCAAGGCTCCTGAGTTGTCTTCAAATATTTTTACAGGTTCTGACACCTTTGAGAATACATCATTTGTTAAACAAATCAGAAATTTTATCTCTGTTACAGCTTCTGACAATGCAATATATTCATCAAATGTTGAAGATTTAGTTACATTGTTTTGCTTCTTAGACTTCCAATATATTACATTTCCAAACAATCTAATTACAAAGCCTGTAGTAGACTTCCTAGTTACAGTGTCTCCTGCGAAATCTGCATCTACATAACAATCATTATGTCAGCATTATCATTCTTACAATATATCAATTTAAGATCTCTAGTCAAATACAAATATTTTAGTACTCGCAGTGCATATTTGAAATGTGTCTCATTATAACAGTTTTGGTATCTACTTAGGTAGTTCACACAGAATGATATGTCTGGTCTAGTGCCTGAACTGATATACAATAGAGCTCCAATTAAAGTAAGTCTATTAAGTCTATGTGGTAAAAATGTCAAACGTCAATTCGATAAAATAATTGTTATTTTTTTCAGTTGATTATGTACTGGAAATTGGCTGTATTTTTGGATTTTTCGTAAGAATTTTTATTATTCTTCGAAGTACATTGACGTCGACTAAAGGCACAAATTGTAGATACTTCCAGAGAGACCGATCTCGGGCAGCTTAGATATTGACTAAGGACGACTCGCGCAACAATGCCTAAACGTATTTAATGGCTAAATATGATTTAGAGAGTCATAAAATCATACAAATACGTCAAATTTAAACAGGTTTAGTCGCTAAATACGTTATCGGATCGTTATTACCATCAACCTAAATTGTCGGTAACACAAGAAACCGATACTATATTTTCGACCGGCACCAGTATATCCGTTTGGACGGGAGACCACACTGCTCGCTTCATATAAAGACGATGCTGATTTCGATTCCTACAAAGCAATTGTAACTTTTTGCACTTTTCTTTTTTTATTTTGGCTACTATTTTTTTGTCTTGGCGAAAATAATATATTGTAATTGTCTGAAGATGGATTTCGTATTCGATTACACGGCACAAGAAAATGTTACTATTTGACGAAGGCGTAGCCTCTCGGTTACGAGCCCGAATTCATGCATGAGTAGTAATAACAGTATATTTGGCTCCACAAGTAGTTTGCCAGACAATTCAATGAATAATGAACACGAAAAACACATCGCAAGCTTGAAAATGGATATTAAAAAACTTCAATCAGAGTTACAAGCTGCGCAGCGAGAAATCGCCGATTTGCGACAAAAAAATTTAAACCTCACTAAACAATACACAATAAACAATACACTTGATGGTGAAAATGCAGAAAGATACCCAATAACACAGTCGAAGAAGACGGTGTGCAGACAAAAATTACCCCTAAAAATGGGATCTCCCGAAAATTCGCAAATGAAATCGCCTGCTAACATACTCCAAAAACCTAACGATGATAAAATGTGCGTACCAGTAAAGAAAAAATACGCAAGTCACGCCTAGAAACACGTTTACAAAAAGTAAAATTTGTGTAATAAGCAGCCAGAAAAATAGTAACTATCAATATAGCAAATTATGTAACAACTATATGAGTAATTATAGTATGTGTCACTACCGAAAACCACATTGTGGAATCAAGAACCTTCTTGAAGGAATTATTCAAAAATTAGAAAATTATACAAAAAATGACTTCTGTGTAATATTTCTAGGAGAAGAAGACTTTTATTCTACGTGCAACTACTTGGAAATGGTTTTATACATTAGGGAAAAACTACAACCCCTACAATTCACCAATATTATTCTATGCTTACCCACATTCAGATGTCACAACTATGCCACAATGTTCAATTGGCGAATAGAGACATTCAATAATCTTTTATATCTCGACACTGAATTAAGCCAATATTCATATTTGCTAGATACAAATCTGAACCTGTCCTACGATCATACAATGTTTTCGAAGCATAACCGTGGAAGAGTAAACGCAAAAGGTCAACGAACCATTATCCTCGACTTACAAGAACTACTGAAGTTTATTAAGTCAAATAACGACTCAGAACGTTGCTCAGAAAGCCTAGATGAAATGACAAATGAAGTTCAAGTTAATGCCAGTAATGATCGGCAGCTTTTTCTCGGATAACTATTTATACATCTTACACCAAAATATTGCAGGACTTCTTAATAAATTTGACTTTGACTTTGCATTTAGACGAAATCTGTGCAAAACAGAAAATAGATATAGATATTCTCTGTATTACAGAACACTTTATTACATCAGGACATGAAGACTTGCTTAGTATACCAAATTATAATTTAACACCCAGTTATTCAAGATCAAACAATCGCGGAGGTGTAAGCATATTAGTCAAAAATGGAATAATGTATCGCGAATTGCGTGATATAGTTGAATACAGTGTTGAGGGTGTGTTTGAATTATGTGCGATCGAACTCAAGCAATATAATATTATCATAACGTGTATGTACAGACTACCTTACCATAATAATCTTCAAATGTTTTATAACATTTTTGAAAAAATACTTTTGAAGGTTTGTGACACCGGAAAGCATATTGTGTTGTGTGGAGATTTTAACATTGACATATTGAAAAATAATAAAACATCCATTGAATTAGAACACTTTTTAAGAGGTTACAGTTTAACGTTAGAAATTAGACAACCTACTCGTTTAGTAAGTAAAACTTGTATAGACAATTTTGCCCACAGTCTAAAGAGAAAATGTGTAGGTCAAGTTTTGGACTTGGGGTAGTCAGATCATACAGCTCAAATACTAAAATACTATATTAATAAAACCTTTAAAATATGTAACTATAAAATAAGTAAAAGGGATTTTTGCGATGAAAATATATTTAAGTTTAGATCACACTTGGAATGTCTTTCTTTCTCTGAAATTTATGAATGCGAGAATCCAAATGGAGCATACAACATATTTATTGACACTTTTAAGCTGATATACAATCTATGTTTCCTTATAATTAAAATCAAAATTACCTTAACTAAAAAAACAGAAATGGATATCTCGAGGCATCAAATTATGTAGCAAAAAACAAAGAGAACTTCTTTGGAGATATCGACATCGTTCAAACGTGGTTAATAAATTAAACCTTCAAAAGTATTCAAGACGACTTAAAAAAATTATAAAATAGACTCAGTTATCTCAGAACAATCATAAAATCAATACCTCAACTAATAAATCTAAGGCCATCTGGCGAATAATCAATAAAACTAAATCAAACTTACCAAAATAAAATATCACAAACATAATTAGTAAAGGAAAAGAATTGATTAAACCTCCAAATATGGCTACGGCATTTAATAACTATTTTATCGATCAAATTCAACCTTGTGCAGAGTCTAACACTCCAAAGAAAATTAAGAATTCGCCAGCCAAATCTTTATTTATGCTATCTGTAGTACGTCTCGAAGTAGAAAGAGTTATTAAATCGCTAAAAAATAAAAAGAGTACAGGCTATGATGGAATTATAACGAGAATAATAAAGGTCGTTAACAAGTCTATATCACCGCACCTTAGTTACATATTTAACCTATGCATTGCTGAGGGTATTTATCCCGATAGTCTGAAGCCTGTGATTGTAAAGCCTCTATACAAAAAGAAAGGAAATAAAAATGACAAACTACAGACCCATTGCACTCATATCAATATTTTCAAAAATTTTCGAAAAAAATATTTATCACACATTATATAACTATATGGAAAAACAGAATATATTAGTAAAAGAACAAAATGGTTTTAGAAAAAACAAATCTATAAATATAGCCATATATGACCTCATTAGTAAAATTATTAAAAGTATGGATGAAAGGACGCCAATTTGTGCAGTCTATATGGACATGACAAAGGCTTTCGACTATGTTAATCATGAAATTTTGATAGACAAACTCTTTCAATATGGCGTAAGAGGAAATGTTTTAAAACTCTTAAAATCCTATCTCAGCAAAAGGCAACAGTATACCGAAATAAGTAATATATGTACAACAGCAAAAGAAGAGATTAAATACATGTCTGAAGGAAAAACCATTACCTATGGCGTCCCCCAGGGCAGTGTGTTGGGCCCCTTATTATTTCTCATTTTATACTAATGATCTTCCTTCAAATGTCCAGTATCCAATGGTCCTTGTTGCTGACGACAGCACTGCCATGTTAAAATGTAATAGCAGTGACATATACGAAAATGATATAAATAACGCCATATCTCAAATAATTAACTGGCTTGATTGTAATAACCTAAAGGTTAATTTAGAAAAAACTAAAATTATGCATTTTACACAACGCTGTCGAATACCGAATTTGAATATAACCTACAGAAGCCAGCACGTAGAGAATGCTAAGAGTACAAAGTTTTTAGGACTGGTCATTGACGACAAACTAAACTGGTCTATACAAGCCGAAAATTTACGTAAGGGACTCAGTAAATATGCGTATATGCTCTATAAGTTGCGTAAAGTAGTCAGTTTGGATGTTCTTAAAACAGTTTACCATAGTTACGTGTCCTCTAAGCTTCGTTACGGTGTTATATTCTGGGGAAATTGTACAGAGAGAGAAAATATATTTAAATCGCAAAAAAGGTGTATCAGGGCAATGTATGGTCTGAAAGCAACTGATAGCTGCAAACCTTACTTTCTATCACTTAATATTTTAACTTTACCCTCACTATACATTTACGAAATATCAATTTTTGTCAAAATGAATCCCGACTTATTTGAAAAGCCTACCCATTCACGCAGCAGACGCGACATATACCACCTGTGCCCAGTTAAAAGCAACACTGCTCTTCTTCATAAAAGTGTATGCGGTATGGCTCCAAAAATATATAATAAAGTACCAAATAAAATAAAACAATTAAATTTGACTTAATTCAAGCATGAATTGTTTAAATTTTTGAGAATTAGATGTTATTATACTGTGGATGAGTTTCTTATGGACAAAGACATGCAAACTCGATAATAGCGTAATTTATTTAATTTTTAGAGATTTGACTGATTTAAACTTTGACTTTGATTAAATTCAATTCTAGAAATGTTTCTAATAGACTAAGTTATATTATATTAACTGCATTTGCATGCCAACTAATATGGTAAAACATGTCTGGAACCTATATATTGTATTTGTCACCTGTTTTTATACATATTTACCCATGTTTGCAAATTAATAAATGAATTATTATTATTAAGTGTGCCATATGTATGGCACACTTCATATATTCAGATTCAAGTTCTCTAGGTATTCCTTCCAATAGCTTGTTCTTGCACATTATATTCAGGTTTTTAAAATTAACATGTCCGAGCGTTCTGTGTAGTCTTTCTTTTGTAATCAAAGTAGTTTGAGTCGTCACATTCACTTCCAGTTGCTCCCTTAACATAAAACTTCTCATTTTGTAAAGCCTTTCATCTTTCAGTGCTATTGCAACTAGTCCTCCGCTTGAGTTGTATATTTTAGATAACCTTCCTCTTGAAACCATTGAGTGACTGTCTGTTATCTTTGAGTAGCTTAGTAGATTCGCCTTCATATCTTGCACATAAAATACATTATTTAATGTTACTTGTGATTTCCTGCCATAAACATGAAAGAAAGTAGTAATATTACCAACTTTTGTCGCTTCCAGTATTCTTCCATCTCCAACTTTCACTTTTATAGGGTTTTTTAAAGTTATGCAATTTTCTGAGAACTATTTATCAGTATTTATAATATGATCGGTACATCCACTATCTAGTAGCCAATTTATCTCATCTTTTTTACAAATATTCTCGCATGTCATTGTTGTGGCATTGTTCACTACTGTATGAAAGTTGCTTCCATGTGCATCATTATTCTTGGGCTGAAAGTTTCCTCGACCTCTTTGGAAATTTCTAGAAGTATTATTGTATGATCCACGTCTCCGTTGATTTGAACCTCTACCTCGGCCACGATTATTTTCTCCATACCAACAATCTCGTTTTATATGACCAGGTCTTCCACAATTAAAACATTTAAACTGGTTGTTAGTCGGTGTTGAGGTATTAGACTCCGCTTTGTAAACATTTGACCTCTCACATGACCCCTCTGGTTTTTCTTCTATGCTCCTTAACTTAATTTTGCTTTTGAGGTAATCTACCGTTCTCTCTTTTTCTGGCAACACGTCAATTAAATCACCCATATGACTGTAGCTTCGGGGTAATGCCTTCAACATGTAATTCAGTTTCTCCTGTTCATTTATTACTGCACCAGCTTGCTTCAACTCATTTACGGACTTTTCAAAATCATCGAAGAAAAGATTGACGTTCGAGTAATTTATCAACTTGTCACTTTCTAGGTTATTTCGGCACACAATTTGCAGAGCGGTAGACTTTTTCAAGTACATTTTATCAAACTTACACATGATATTGTATGCCGAATCAAGGTCACTTATGTATTCCAATTGTTTGTTTGAAATTGCACTAAAGATATAATTCGTCGCTTGAATATCTTTTTCCTCCCAAGAGGTTTTCTCGTCACTGTCGCTTTTTGGACGAATCGCGATATCTTTGCACTTTTTATACTGCAGAAACTTTAGCAGTCTTAATTTCCAGTTACTATATTCTGATCCGTCGAATATTGGAATCATAATCTCATTATTTTTCACAAACGCCATTTTGCACGCCGTATTCGGTTTTCAATTTTTTTTTTCTATATTTACTTCAACTTTCTTCTATTTCTTTTAAAACCACGGACTGCTACCATGTTAATTAGATAGAAAGAAAGCAATTCATCTTTAATTCTTTTCTTTAATCATCACCAACTTTATCAACAATTTTACACAGTACTATTAGGACGCCATTATAATGCGCGCAGCTAAAGAGCTAAAGCTGAGACTTGACGGGTCACGTGGTCATACCTGCGCAGTAGACAGTTTTCAGGCCATTTTGGCGGTATGTGAGGCAAGCGGGGAGGGACGGCGAGGTATGGCGTCCGCGCATGCGCATTCAGTCGTGTGTCGTTCCCCGCAACCCGCGCACACGCCGCTGTGGTCCCAAGTACTGACGAGTGAAAAAGTTGATTGTTGTGTTCGTTATTTTTTTGTTATAGTTTTCGTTATCGTTTTTTGTTGACTATGCCTCGAGACAAAACTTTAAAAAGACAAAGTAGGAAGATGTTGTTTGACATTTATAAGTTTATGGCGAAGGAAGCGGAGGAAGGCGTCGGAAATTTGAAAGCGGTACAAAAAACGTACCGCTCCTGCCACTCGGACATCACTTAACACGGTGAAGAGAATTGTGAAGGAAGCGAATAGCTCCGAATTGCTGCCAGTGTTTCGCACTCCTAGAAGGAAAAGGTGGACCAAATGGGTCCAAATGAGTGGAAAGCGTTATGTGAAAAAACTAAAAGAATTGAAAATAAATATATTGAAAGTGATCATATTATTGACGATTTTACTGATCGGGAATTAATAATATCAGTAGAGGATTCGTCCGACGACAGTGACAGTGACACGGAAGACAGCGAAAATAGCTCCAACGAAGACGGACCAGTTTCACCACAGCCTAGTACAAGTGGGACAGCTCGTGATGTGGTTGCCATCGCACCCACGAATATATAAGTGGTGTTCGTTTTAGACGACAGGGATAGCGATTTCGATGTTCAATAAATATATTATTAATCGGAACTCATTATTTTATTTAACTGTTTTGAGCGCGACTGTACCTGCGCGAAATCCCCTCTACTAGCATTTGACAGGTCTCATCTTTGGCTGCGCGCATTATACCACAGAGAAGAACAAAACATGAATTTCCTTAGACTATGTAGAATATGAATGTACGTAACTAACACTAGAAGAACTTAACAATAGAAGAAGTGATAAGGAAACTTGCTCATTTCCTTAGACTATGTAGAATATGAATGTACGTAACTAACACTAGAAGAACTTAACAATAGAAGAAGTGATAAGGAAACTTGCTCATTTCCTTAGACTATGTAGAATATGAATGTACGTAACTAACACTAGAAGAACTTAACAATAGAAGAAGTGATAAGGAAACTTGCTCATTTCCTTAGACTATGTAGAATATGAATGTACGTAACTAACACTAGAAGAACTTAACAATAGAAGAAGTGATAAGGAAACTTGCTCATTTCCTTAGACTATGTAGAATATGAATGTACGTAACTAACACTAGAAGAACTTAACAATAGAAGAAGTGATAAGGAAACTTGCTCATTTCCTTAGACTATGTAGAATATGAATGTACGTAACTAACACATACTTAACAATAGAAGAAGTGATAAGGAAACTTGCTCATTTCCTTAGACTATGTAGAATATGAATGTACGTAACTAACACTAGAAGAACTTAACAATAGAAGAAGTGATAAGGAAACTTGCTCATTTCCTTAGACTATGTAGAATATGAATGTACGTAACTAACACTAGAAGAACTTAACAATAGAAGAAGTGATAAGGAAACTTGCTCATTTCCTTAGACTATGTAGAATATGAATGTACGTAACTAACACATACTTAACAATAGAAGAAGTGATAAGGAAACTTGCTCATTTCCTTAGACTATGTAGAATATGAATGTACGTAACTAACACTAGAAGAACTTAACAATAGAAGAAGTGATAAGGAAACTTGCTCATTTCCTTAGACTATGTAGAATATGAATGTACGTAACTAACACTAGAAGAACTTAACAATAGAAGAAGTGATAAGGAAACTTGCTCATTTCCTTAGACTATGTAGAATATGAATGTACGTAACTAACACATACTTAACAATAGAAGAAGTGATAAGGAAACTTGCTCATTTCCTTAGACTATGTAGAATATGAATGTACGTAACTAACACTAGAAGAACTTAACAATAGAAGAAGTGATAAGGAAACTTGCTCATTTCCTTAGACTATGTAGAATATGAATGTACGTAACTAACACTAGAAGAACTTAACAATAGAAGAAGTGATAAGGAAACTTGCTCATTTCCTTAGACTATGTAGAATATGAATGTACGTAACTAACACATACTTAACAATAGAAGAAGTGATAAGGAAACTTGCTCATTTCCTTAGACTATGTAGAATATGAATGTACGTAACTAACACTAGAAGAACTTAACAATAGAAGAAGTGATAAGGAAACTTGCTCATTTCCTTAGACTATGTAGAATATGAATGTACGTAACTAACACTAGAAGAACTTAACAATAGAAGAAGTGATAAGGAAACTTGCTCATTTCCTTAGACTATGTAGAATATGAATGTACGTAACTAACACTAGAAGAACTTAACAATAGAAGAAGTGATAAGGAAACTTGCTCATTTCCTTAGACTATGTAGAATATGAATGTACGTAACTAACACATACTTAACAATAGAAGAAGTGATAAGGAAACTTGCTCATTTCCTTAGACTATGTAGAATATGAATGTACGTAACTAACACTAGAAGAACTTAACAATAGAAGAAGTGATAAGGAAACTTGCTCATTTCCTTAGACTATGTAGAATATGAATGTACGTAACTAACACTAGAAGAACTTAACAATAGAAGAAGTGATAAGGAAACTTGCTCATTTCCTTAGACTATGTAGAATATGAATGTACGTAACTAACACATACTTAACAATAGAAGAAGTGATAAGGAAACTTGCTCATTTCCTTAGACTATGTAGAATATGAATGTACGTAACTAACACTAGAAGAACTTAACAATAGAAGAAGTGATAAGGAAACTTGCTCATTTCCTTAGACTATGTAGAATATGAATGTACGTAACTAACACTAGAAGAACTTAACAATAGAAGAAGTGATAAGGAAACTTGCTCATTTCCTTAGACTATGTAGAATATGAATGTACGTAACTAACACTAGAAGAACTTAACAATAGAAGAAGTGATAAGGAAACTTGCTCATTTCCTTAGACTATGTAGAATATGAATGTACGTAACTAACACTAGAAGAACTTAACAATAGAAGAAGTGATAAGGAAACTTGCTCATTTCCTTAGACTATGTAGAATATGAATGTACGTAACTAACACATACTTAACAATAGAAGAAGTGATAAGGAAACTTGCTCATTTCCTTAGACTATGTAGAATATGAATGTACGTAACTAACACTAGAAGAACTTAACAATAGAAGAAGTGATAAGGAAACTTGCTCATTTCCTTAGACTATGTAGAATATGAATGTACGTAACTAACACATACTTAACAATAGAAGAAGTGATAAGGAAACTTGCTCATTTCCTTAGACTATGTAGAATATGAATGTACGTAACTAACACTAGAAGAACTTAACAATAGAAGAAGTGATAAGGAAACTTGCTCATTTCCTTAGACTATGTAGAATATGAATGTACGTAACTAACACATACTTAACAATAGAAGAAGTGATAAGGAAACTTGCTCATTTCCTTAGACTATGTAGAATATGAATGTACGTAACTAACACTAGAAGAACTTAACAATAGAAGAAGTGATAAGGAAACTTGCTCATTTCCTTAGACTATGTAGAATATGAATGTACGTAACTAACACTAGAAGAACTTAACAATAGAAGAAGTGATAAGGAAACTTGCTCATTTCCTTAGACTATGTAGAATATGAATGTACGTAACTAACACATACTTAACAATAGAAGAAGTGATAAGGAAACTTGCTCATTTCCTTAGACTATGTAGAATATGAATGTACGTAACTAACACTAGAAGAACTTAACAATAGAAGAAGTGATAAGGAAACTTGCTCATTTCCTTAGACTATGTAGAATATGAATGTACGTAACTAACACTAGAAGAACTTAACAATAGAAGAAGTGATAAGGAAACTTGCTCATTTCCTTAGACTATGTAGAATATGAATGTACGTAACTAACACATACTTAACAATAGAAGAAGTGATAAGGAAACTTGCTCATTTCCTTAGACTATGTAGAATATGAATGTACGTAACTAACACTAGAAGAACTTAACAATAGAAGAAGTGATAAGGAAACTTGCTCATTTCCTTAGACTATGTAGAATATGAATGTACGTAACTAACACTAGAAGAACTTAACAATAGAAGAAGTGATAAGGAAACTTGCTCATTTCCTTAGACTATGTAGAATATGAATGTACGTAACTAACACTAGAAGAACTTAACAATAGAAGAAGTGATAAGGAAACTTGCTCATTTCCTTAGACTATGTAGAATATGAATGTACGTAACTAACACATACTTAACAATAGAAGAAGTGATAAGGAAACTTGCTCATTTCCTTAGACTATGTAGAATATGAATGTACGTAACTAACACTAGAAGAACTTAACAATAGAAGAAGTGATAAGGAAACTTGCTCATTTCCTTAGACTATGTAGAATATGAATGTACGTAACTAACACTAGAAGAACTTAACAATAGAAGAAGTGATAAGGAAACTTGCTCATTTCCTTAGACTATGTAGAATATGAATGTACGTAACTAACACTAGAAGAACTTAACAATAGAAGAAGTGATAAGGAAACTTGCTCATTTCCTTAGACTATGTAGAATATGAATGTACGTAACTAACACATACTTAACAATAGAAGAAGTGATAAGGAAACTTGCTCATTTCCTTAGACTATGTAGAATATGAATGTACGTAACTAACACATACTTAACAATAGAAGAAGTGATAAGGAAACTTGCTCATTTCCTTAGACTATGTAGAATATGAATGTACGTAACTAACACTAGAAGAACTTAACAATAGAAGAAGTGATAAGGAAACTTGCTCATTTCCTTAGACTATGTAGAATATGAATGTACGTAACTAACACATACTTAACAATAGAAGAAGTGATAAGGAAACTTGCTCATTTCCTTAGACTATGTAGAATATGAATGTACGTAACTAACACTAGAAGAACTTAACAATAGAAGAAGTGATAAGGAATGATTAAGTTGCTAATGTTTGTTCGGTTTGACCGAGAAAGTGCCTATAGATTCTCAATCTGCATGCTTCCACTGAAATAGCCTCGAAATAGTTTGGCGGCATAGGTACCTATTATTCCAGTGACAAGTAGCGGTTATGGTGTAAGTGTAAGAGTCAGTATTATATTCTCTTTGGTTACTACCAAGAAGGAGGACCGTATCCGATTATTGTCAAGTCGACCTGTTACTTTAAATCCTTCACAAATAAAATTTGGCCGCGTCAACAACTCAACAGTACCTACCTAATAAATTAATTTGCAGTAAGAAATATAGTTTTAAACAGTTTGAAAATGGCTCACACATGACAGAGATCGATGTGGGATGGGCTCTGAGCAATCTGAGCGGAGCGTGCTCGAGCTGGCTGACGCTGACGGCGCTGGCGGTGCTGCTCCTGGTGCCGGCGCAATACTACGAGCCGTCACCGGCGCCGCCGTTTGCGCCCGCCGACGCGGAGCCGGCGGCGGCACGCAAACTCACGTGGGTTGAGCACGCGCTGGAGTTCCCTCCGCTAGAGCTGTTCGTCACACTCTCGCTCTTGTGCATGGGGGTGTCCACGTACCTGTTTGAATGGATACAAAGAAAGATCATGGAAAGGAGAATAGTCAAGGTATCCACCTATGTAACGTATTTCAATAGCTTTTCTAAGATTCCTACCGTTTTCTTATAAATGATGTAGGTACCTACCTAGGTGGTACCAACGTTATCTTTTATAAACCTTTAGGTAAGTACCTATATTTTATTAGGCTAGCAGGTTGAGAATAACATGTGGATCGGAAGTAATCGCTTGTCCGTCTGAAGTTCACCGTACCTACCTACTAGTACCTACGCCGAGACTGTCTATGAATACTATTTGTTGCTTCCATATCCTTCATGATACATCATCTACGTCATCAACTAATATAATACGTTTATTTCAGGCAACAATGTGCATATACAAAATATGATAACAACATTCAGATATTGTACATAAATAGATTAATAAATACTAAATACTAATGAACCTTCTAAGTCTTAATGAACTAATGAATTAGTAGATTACACTGGGACATTTTGGGGTTATCAGAAGTCCGTAGGACTTGTAGGTGTAGGTGAGGACACGATATCCCTTAAGTCTGGTAACCTACTATACTACCGGGAGGGCGACCAACAGTCCCAAGGTGGTGTTGGGTTTCTCGTTCACAAGTCACTCATCAACAACATTATCACCATCGACAGTGTGTCGAGCAGGGTCGCGTACCTGACACTCAGAATATCTAAGCGATATTCGCTGAAGGTCGTTCAGGTATATGCGCCGACCTTTTCACACCCAGATGAAGAAGTAGAGTCTATGTATGAGGACATCAGTAGAGCCATACATACGAACAAAACTCACTTTATTGTTGTTGTGGGGGACTTCAGTGCAAAGCTAGGCATGAGAAGCGATGATGAGTTGAGAGTGGGGCAATTTGGATATGGGCAACGGAACCCCAGGGGACAGAGGCTGGCCGATTTTCTGGAGAAAGAAGGACTCTTTATGATGAATTCTTTTTTCCAGAAGCCGCCTCACAGGAAATGGACCTGGATGAGTCCCAACGGTTCCACGAGAAATGAGATTGATTTCATCTTGACCAACAAGAAACGGATATTCAATGATGTCTCTGTGATTCACAGGGTGAAAACCGGCAGTGATCACCGAATTGTAAGAGCCACATTGAATATGAACGTTAAACTTGAAAGGTCCCGTTTGATGAAATCTACGCTCCGACCCACTCGCGCTCATATCCAAAACCTCGAGAGCTTTCAACTCGAACTTGCAAATCGCTTTGACTGTCTAGAAGTAGATGCATCAGTGGACGAGATCAATAACAGGTTCGTAGAAACCGTCCATACGGTGGGGTCCCAGTTCCTTAAGACCCCCCGTACCAATAGATCTCAGAAACTCTCTGATGACACCCTTAACCTCATGGCTGAACGACGTTCTTTGCGACTGCAGTCTCCCGATGATGCTCAGTCACATAGGCAGCTCAATAGAAAGATTTGGAAATCCTTGCGGCACGATATTCGTACCTTTAATACATCTCGTATTAAAGATACGATAGAGCGGAATAAAGGCTCCAAAGTGTTCGCGAGAGATAATTCTATTGGGCAGAGCCGCATGACGAAGCTGAAGAGGGAAGATGGCAGCATAACGTCAAGTAAAGCGGAAGTGTTAAGGGAAGTCGAAAGGTTCTATGGACGGCTCTACGATTCGGTCACTAAACCTGTTTGCAGTGCGGCCAACGACCCAAGAGCCAAACTGACCCGACATTATACCGAAGATATTCCGGACATCAGCCTGTATGAGATCAGGATGGCCTTGAAGCAGCCTAAGAACGACAAGGCGCCGGGCGAGGACGGAATCACTTCAGAGCTTCTGAAAGCGGGTGGATCACCGGTACTTAAAGTCCTTCAGAAGCTCTTTAATTCCGCCTTGCTTGAAGGTACGACGCCAAAATCATGGAACGGGGGCGTGGTGGTTCTGTTCTTCAAGAAAGGTGACAACACCTTGCTTAAGAATTACAGACCCATCTCGCTTTTGAGCCATGTTTATAAGCTGTTTTCGAGGGTCATCGCGAACCGTCTCGAACGCAGGTTTGATGACTTCCAGCCTTCCGAACAAGCCGGGTTCCGTAAAGGCTACAGTACCATATACCACATACATACGCTGCGGCAAGTCATACAAAAGACCGAAGAGTATAACTTGCCGCTATGTCTCGCGTTTGTGGACTATGAGAAAGCCTTCGATTCGATCGAAACATGGGCAGTGCTTGAGTCTCTCCAACGATGCCGTATTGACTATCGGTACATCGAAGTGTTTGTATAAAAACGCCACTATGTCAGTCCGAGTACACGAACAGAGCTCGAAGGCGATTCCCTTAAAAAGAGGCGTAAAACAAGGAGATGTCATTTCTCCGAAACTGTTTACGATCGCATTGGAAGATGCCTTCAAGCTTCTGGAATGGAAAGGACTGGGCATCAATATTAACGGCGAATACATCACTCACCTTCGGTTTGCCGACGATATTGTGGTCATGGCAAAGTCGATGGAAGAGCTCAGCACGATGCTCGAAGGCCTCAATCGAGTCTCCCAACGGGTAGGACTTAAAATGAACACGGAGAAGACGAAAATCATGTCGAATGTCCATGTCGCCCCTGCCCCAGTTATGGTTGAGAACTCGGCTCTTGAAGTTGTCGACGCGTATGTATACCTAGGACAAACAGTCCAATTAGGTAGGTCCAACTTCGAGAAAGAGGTCAATCGTCGAATCCAACTCGGATGGGCAGCGTTTGGGAAACATCGCAACGTCTTTTCGTCCAACATACCTCAGTGCCTTAAGACGAAAGTCTTCAATCAGTGTGTGTTACCAGTGATGACATATGGAACCGAGACGTGGTCCTTCACTATTGGCCTTATGAATAAGCTCAGAGTCGCTCAACGAGCTATGGAGAGGGCTATGCTTGGGGTTTCTCTACGGGATCGAATCAGAAATGAGGAGATACGTAGGAGAACTCAAGTCACCGACATAGCCCGACGGATTAGCACGTTGAAGTGGCAATGGGCAGGCCATATAGCGCGCAGAACAGATGGCCGATGGGGCCGAAAGGTTCTCGAGTGGAGGCCACGGACCGGCAATCGCAGCGTAGGACGTCCACCCACAAGATGGGCAGACGACTTGGTAAGAACCGCAGGTCGGCGTTGGATGCAGGCCGCTTCCAACCGCAGTTCCTGGAGATCAATGAGGGAGGCCTTTGTCCAGCAGTGGACGTCCTACGGCTGATATGATGAATGAACCTTCAGACTAACTGACCGACCTGTCTTACAATTGCAAGGGAACCACTTCGACCGCCTTTGTAACCTCCTAACGACAGCTCGCTTTGTACAATACACCCCAATGCGGGACGTCAGTGCAGATCTTATGCCCCCCACCCTAGAATTACCTGGCTTTGTAGGCATCTTTGCGACTTTTGCGGGTGCATTTCTTTGAATTCCATCAGTCGGATTGTGACACTAATCTGATAAGCTCATTTTCAGTATCACCATATCGAATTGATACTGTCATGCGTTCCAGCTAAACCAGCACCTGGAGTCGGCCGTGGAGCGGCTGCGCGTGCGGAACGTGCAGCAGGAGCAGCTGGAGACGACGCTGAAGCTGGTGCAGAATGCCACCTCGGAGTACAACTTGCTGCTGCATCTCCTGCTGCGTCAGCAGCGCTGTGTGCCGCGCCCGGGCCCGCCCTCCAAATGTTTCGACAAGGGGTTGGAAGCGCTGCCGCCGCTGCTCGCTGCGCCGATATTATAGTGCTATAGATAATCATCGCTTTATTCATGTACCTACGACGACCACGACGGACCTCATACTTAAATTTACGGAAATCCGTTCATCCATTATAGGTAACATTGTTTTGTTTCTCATTTTATTGTATCTGGCTTGTATAAAGAATTTTCCATCATTCATTCAAGTTATTCAATATGTAGAGGAGAGGAGGGACGTATTAAGTGGATATATTAATTGCGCTAAGCTCTTCCTATTGAGACTCATCAATAAAAAAAACTGAGGATGGTCCTGTCAAAGGGCCATCCTTCAAGATGCACAATGTTAGTTCAGGCCTGTTCCCTAGATATTCAGTGCGTCCGATGTAATGCGGCCTGCACCCAAAGTCTCCCACCAACCTTTACCAGGTTGTCTATTACCATGTAGAGGGAGGCCGCCGGAGTCCTACGCTGCGCTTTCTAGTACCTACATACTGACATAGTATACTATTATTTACCTAGGTAGACAATTTTTCATTTACTATGGATCGATCACGAGATAAGTCGAACGAACGATGTATTTCAATAACAAAAATATTTTTAACGAAATTAATTTCCGATGGTTATCTGCATGTAAAGCTTTAAACGTATAAATACTTGGTACGGAAACAGTTTCCCATATCAGTTCGCGCCAATCCTCCCTTTTGGGGGTTTTACCATCTTACCCGAATTCTGTAACTTAGCGATTATAGAAAAACTAGTTTTCCCTCGCAAAGCTTTCTTGGCATTAGCACGTACCTTCCGCAGTTAGGGCGGATAGGGGTCGTACGCGGCGAGTTACGATCATTTCTCCGGTTTGAATAGGTAGATGGAGCACTGTTCGTGACTCAGTGGACTTAGGACAGCGTATCCTCTATCCGTTATGTACCTACCTCTACCTTACGTAAACGTTTATTTAGCTCTATTATTTCTATTAGCAAAACCTGATCGATTAATGTCAGAGCTAACATTGGGATTATAATTTTTGACTATGCGCTACTTCACAGTAGCTCTACCTTGGCGTAGCACTACCGCACCGGAGCACTATCGTGGCGTAGCACTACCGCACCGGAGCACTATCGTGGCGTAGCACTACCCCACCGGAGCACTATCGTGGCGTAGCACCGCGCCGTAGTGCTACGACGACGTAAATTCTACGCAGTCGAAAGCGTAAATTGTAGGTTTTTTTACACTACCTGGGGATGGACCTTTCATATGGCCCACCTGATGTTAGGTGGTAACCACCGCCTATAACGAAGTATTGCCTCGTAGGTTACGCACCATAGAAAGGCGCCCTACTATGCACTGCTTTGCGTCTATCAACTTCAGGCATACAAGTGTAAAGCCTCATGTGCCTCTAATTTCACCGGCAACTATACCTTTTGAAGCGAAACACAGTAGGTAATGCTGGTTGGCGGCAGAAATAGATACGGTGGTACTTCCTCGGGCGAGCTCTAACACAAGGGACTCTAGTACTCTTAAAAGTCAATTTGAATTTTGCTGTAGATTTGCGCTACTAGATTGAGTTGTATTGTGCCGCCCACAAACGATTGTGTAACTAGCCGCCATCGCCAGTAAAGCTGTGCTTTGAGGACCTAACAATGTCTTCTAGTACAATACTGTACAAATGCTACAATAGTATTGCCGCTTTTGTTCTACAGTTACTGCGCCCTATTGAGCCGAAACTAGAGCATTCGCTTAACTAAATTAAGTTGGTTCATTTCTCGAGAGATAATTATGTACAGTACTAGACCATAAATAATGTCGCTCGAGCTTTAGAGAAAGACTATCGGCCACCTTCGTATTTGTAGTGCGTCGCATCGTTCCTGTCGCACGATACACTATAGTACCTAGAGCTGTTACAACACTTGCTAAATAGGCCACCTTCGTATTTGTAGTGCGTCGCATCGTTCCTGTCGCACGATACACTAATAGTACCTAGAGCTGTTACAACACTTGCTAAATAGGCCACCTTCGTATTTGTAGTGCGTCGCATCGTTCCTGTCGCACGATACACTAATAGTACCTAGAGCTGTTACAACACTTGCTAAATAGGCCACCTTCGTATTTGTAGTGCGTCGCATCGTTCCTGTCGCACGATACACTAATAGTACCTAGAGCTGTTACAACACTTGCTAAATAGGCCACCTTCGTATTTGTAGTGCGTCGCATCGTTCCTGTCGCACGATACACTAATAGTACCTAGAGCTGTTACATCACTTGTTAAATAGGCCACCTTCGTATTTATAGTACGTCGCATCGTTCCTGTCGCACGATACACTAATAGTACCTAGAGCTGTTACAACACTTGCTAAATAGGCCACCTTCGTATTTGTAGTGCGTCGCATCGTTCCTGTCGCACGATACACTAATAGTACCTAGAGCTGTTACGACACTTGCTAAATAGGCCACCTTCGTATTTGTAGTGCGTCGCATCGTTCCTGTCGCACGATACACTAATAGTACCTAGAGCTGTTACGACACTTGCTAAATAGGCCACCTTCGTATTTGTAGTGCGTCGCATCGTTCCTGTCGCACGATACACTAATAGTACCTAGAGCTGTTACGACACTTGCTAAATAGGCCACCTTCGTATTTGTAGTGCGTCGCATCGTTCCTGTCGCACGATACACTAATAGTACCTAGAGCTGTTACAACACTTGCTAAATACGCAATAAATATTCGTTTAATATTAGTTATTATGCACAACACTAGCTTTTTATAATTGAACAGAAAGTCCAGTCCTTTAAAAGTCAAATCAAACAATTATGTATGATGAAGAATTAACTAGGTATTAGTTACATGAAAAATATGTTACCTTACTAAATACCTGTGTTGTTTTTATCTGTAATATGTTATTTACCTACAAAGTGTTTGGAATAAAATAAATCATCATCGTCCATAGCCATAGACTTCACCAAGTGCTGGATATTAATTATTGAGGTTTGACCGCGCGACGCGCTGCTACACAATCATGTAAAAATCGAGCACATATTTCCAATGGGCATGTGACATACAGAATGAATGGTGCAGATTTGGGCATTACACTCTCTAGACAAGAGTAAGCCTGCCATCTATAATCTGTTCGGAAACTGTTGAACGTCACCTGAGTTTAACCCAGATATGAGGGGCTGTTATAATAACTCTTAATTCATTATAATAGTAAGATACTTGTGTTTTTGTTCGCGAGTGAACATGAATTCAGTTTCAGTATTATGTTAATTCGTCTGCGACGTCGGTCTACTCTACCGACTTTAGGACACATAGCTGTGAATTTACAATTAGGTCGTGCATGTCGAGAGACCTTGGACGTACCTGCGATAATTGTTCTAAGAATGAATTGTTTTATGCTGCTCTATGAAGGATTTGATATCTTTTAAATAAGTATCTGCTTAACTACCTAGAATATTAAGGCAATAATAATAAGAACGGGAATCACTTCTCATCTTAAGCGTATAATATAAGTATTTTTCTCTAACACGTATTTTCACTAAAAGCATAATTCACTAAACGCCAATGCCCTTTCACGGCACTGAGCTTATAGTAACTATATTGTCTTATCTCTTGTATGTATGCTTGTATGTAGTTTTAATGCGTTTGTTAATTGTGTCAAAATAGATGTTGACAGAGTGAGCACTGGGAGCGCGTCTATTGCATTCTATTTTACTATACATTCACAGAGTGAGCACTGGGAGCGCGTCTATTGTATTCTATTTTACTATACATTCACAGAGTGAACACTGGGAGCGCGTCTATTGTATTCTATTTTACTATACATTCATAGAATGAGCACTGGGAGCGCGTCTATTGTATTCTATTTTACTATACATTCACAGAGTGAGCACTGGGAGCGCGTCTATTGTATTCTATTTTACTATACATTCACAGAGTGAACACTGGGAGCGCGTCTATTGTATTCTATTTTACTATACATTCATAGAGTGAGCACTGGGAGCGTGTCTATAGTATTCTATTTTACTATACCTTTACAGAGTGAGCACTGGGAGCGCGTCTATTGTATTCTATTTTACTATACATTCACAGAGTGAGCACTGGGAGCGCGTCTATTGTATTCTATTTTACTATACATTCACAGAGTGAGCACTGGGAGCGCGTCTATTGTATTCTATTTTACTATACATTCACAGAGTGAGCACTGGGAGCGCGTCTATTGTATTCTATTTTAATTAAAGTTTGTGTATTAACAATCCTTAGAAATTAATTTAAAAAATCTAAAACACACAAATTATAATATATAAATTTCTGTTTTGAAAATAATTTTCATAACCATAATAGTTTCAAAAGTTTATTCTATGTTCGGGTCTGTAAGAACTGTCTGACTGGTGATGGCTAAAAACCAAGCTGAAAACAGTGAAACTCAGCCAACCTTTTAATAATTAGCACAAGTAATAGATTAGACAGCGATACGTGTGTTCAGGTAGCCGTTTCATTCTATTATATTACAAGGTGTCACACTAATTATGTCCGTCGCGCAAACATAATTTACAGGAACAAAAACGTCTTAAATAATTCCTTTGTATATTCGGGATGATCAAATCAAGTGACGACAATAGAAAGAGGGACTCCATTCCAACCGGGAGCGAATATAAAGTGGCTCATTACACTATCAGATGCGAGGCACAGAGGAGCGACACCAGAACTGAAAAACGAACCAGATGGTTATATACGACTAGTATTACGATTTCATTTGTTTTACACAGAAATCGACTCCTCTCGTGTCTTTATCTGGCTTCTCGTCCGTCTACTATTGATGGTCGTCTCTAAAAATATTGAATATAATTTTTCAAGAGATCCTGTAAATGGAATCATGATCTGATCTCGCCGTCTCCTTTTCATCAAAGGACAAACAGACACACGGTTTAGTACTATCTATACCTCGTAGATATACCTAGTTCGCTCACACTGTTTTTGATGCGTACAGCGGGTACGGAACATTTTACCTTCGTCTGTTTTTTCTGAAGACTACAATCCTCTTTATGGTAAGAGTGAATAGGTGTCTTTCAAGATCTTCGTGCTTCATCTTAAACCACATCATCGCTTACCTGAAGGTGAGATTGTGGTCTCTCCCCACTGCTACGTTCGCAGTGGCAGGGATGGGATATTTTATGACCATTATTGTACCATTTTGACTATTTTGACGTAGCGGTCGGGATTTCAAGGAAGATCTAGAACGTGTGATGTGCGAAATTGAATCAATTTTCGAAGACGGCAGCGAGCCAGAAATACCTAGCGTACTAATAGGTTGAGTGTAACTTTATGACCAGAGAAGTGCCAAAGCACTTTACTCTCTCTACCAAAAATCTTGTTTTTATTGTATGCTGTTGTGCACTAACGATTCTCTGCGCTTGAATAATACTCGTATTAAGACCGAGTAGAAATAAATAATAAATAAATATTGATGGACATTTCACACATCGCTATCTAGCCCCAAACCAAGCAGAACCAGTTAACTGATAGAATACTTAATATACATTTGTTTTGTAAATACATACTTATAATAAATAGAGAAACAACCAGACCTGGAACAAATATGTGTAGATCATGCAAACATTTGTTCCGCGGCGGGAAATCCGCTACCTCCTGCATCTCAGCCGGCTATTCGCCCACTGCACCACGGAGGTCGTCAACTCTGCGATTATTCTGGATTACCTAATGAGAATTGATATTCACTGAAGTGACCTATCGTCACGATATTTATTGATATATTTTTTATTTGTAATATCGAACACACGCATACATATTATTTGCAAAAATACTTATTAACAAACAATTTCTAAATATACAAAGAAAGCAACAAACAAAATCAAATCAAAAACAACTTGGTTAGAAAGTGATACGAGAACTTTTCTCTGTGTACCTAATGTTGTTATTCTGTGGCTATAGTTAAACACACGAGATATGGGTAGTTCGAAACACAAACTTTTTCGATTGTCCTTTGCTCGCGGTGCCTTGGCTAGATATACAGGATTCCTACTCGGCGTGGGCAGGGAATAAGAAACACTCCAAATAAAGTGTCCAAATAACTATAATAATGCGACTACAACATATAACTAAGACGATAATTAGTGGTCTGATAAAATTAATTCTTTACAGCTATTGTGAAGACTAAAATATAAAATTTTTAAAGGGTTGGCAACGCGCGAGTGGTTCGTGTTACAACCGTCCATAGGCTTCGGTAACCGCGTACCATTAGGTGGACCGTATGCCTGTTAGCTACCTTAGTAGTACTCGTATTAAAAAAAAATGATACTTTATATTTTTATTGGTTTTATAATGTCATCTTATCTTATATTAGCTGTTGCCCGCGACTTCGTACGCGTTACACTACTAAATGAGTACTAATTTATCACAACACATCACATTAATTTATGTGATGGTGTTCAGTAAGGATGTTTGTTTATTTGTTACTCAATCACGTCGTCACGGCTGAACCGATTTCGATGAAATTTGTTATGTACGTAGATTTTAACCTGTATTAACTTACTAATTAACCTGCTACTTTTTATCCCATAAATCAGGTAAACAAATTGCAGCTACATAAACGTCGTCGTGCAGTCCACTCCACTTAAGTTTAATATTGTCGCAATGGTGAGCCATAGAGAATGCTAGCCGTAGTGACCCCAGCACACCCTCTGCATGGTTGATATAGGCGCAATGATGAGTCATAAAAAATTCTAGCTGTTACCAGCGTCTTCGCGCACGTTGTTCTATGGTGTAAATACAGCTAATTTTAAGAGACTCTAGTCGGACTACACAGAAAGAGCGCGCTGAAAAACACGACGGTAGCTGAAAATTTGTTATCACTCATCATTGCGACCCTATTTACCTTATAGAGTGTAGGCTGGGAGATGCTGCTCTCGCTTTAATTTTTTTGACTTATCATTCAACCCTATCGTTAGATAGATTATTGTTATTGTTGAGAGTTGGTTAGGGGACGCTGTACTTTTTACAATGTTTTATGGCTCATCATTTGGACCCTGGGAAGTGGAGACGCTGTGTTGACTGAAAACTAAAGGCAATGGGCTGCGGGACGCTGCGGTAGCTGAATATTTTGTAGCTCTACCTAATTTGTAGTGGGTAGACTGGGGCACGATGAGTTTATTATGCCTATTTATCTAAATGACGGTGGCTGCGCTAGCCGATTTATTTTTATGACTAATAATTGCGACCCAATTTATCTTATAAAGATAAATTAGGCTTAATAAGAAAATAGGGCTGGTGGATTCTGCGATAGCCGATTTTTTATGACTCATTGTTGCGGCCCCATGTAACTTGTAGTTTGTTGTAGTTAGTTGGTTGGGGGCACGCTACGTAGCTAAATTTTTGTTATTCATCATTGTGACCCTACTTATCATAAAGAAGGTAGGCTCGGGGATGCTGCGGTAGCTGCTAATTTTTTGACTTATCACTACCCTATTCATCTTAAACTTATTTTAATACCCATTTTAGTTAAAGAGAGTGAGCTGGTAGACTCGTTTTTTATGACTCAATTTTGCCACTCTATCTAATTTAAAAGAGTGGGCTGGTGGAAGTTACGTTAGCTGCAAAATCGGCAAGAAATGCAGGTTTTACACATTAACTTAAAATTACACGGTTTTCCAAAACAACACGCTGAAGACACGAGCACATTTTTTTTAAACATGTTCTTAGGGTTGCTTCAATGCCTTATGGTTTAGTAACGCGTAGGTCCTCCCCTATTGCGCACACACTCTCTGAGTCGGTTCGGAACATTCTCTATAAGGTGGATGACGTTTTCTTCTGGAATTTGCTCCCAACACACTTTTAAAGCAGTTATCAATTCCTGTCGGCTATGAATTTCAGTGTGGTTGTCTTTAAGGCTTTTTTTCAACTGGTCCCAGATATGCTCGATCGGATTCAGGTCCGGACTCATGGCAGGCCAGGGTAGAACTGCGATATCAGCTTCGGAGATTGCACTTTGGGTCACTCAGGCAGTATGAGGGCGAGCGTTGTCTTGCATCAGAATAAAGTTAGGACCTACTCGCTGTGAATATGGGATCACATGAGGTCGGATGACATGCTGAACATAGCTGGCGGCCGTTACATTGCCCTCATCCAAAATCACTAGCTCGGTTTTGCCCATTATGCTAATCCTACCCCATACCATAATACTGGGTCCACCAAAGCGGTCAGTTTCACGAATACATGGTTCTGTAAAACGTTCTTCAGGTCGTCGCCAAACTCGTACGCGTCTGTTATTATTAAAAAACTTTACTTTAGATTCATCTGTAAAAAGCACTGTCCTCCAATTATTAATGGTCCATTCGAGGTGATCACGTGCAAACCTTAATCGCGCTGCACGGTGGGCTCTGGTTAATTTGAGACGAACAACTGGCATTCTGGAGCGGTGCTGGTCTACATGTTGCGAACAGTTTGGTAACTCACTCGCGTGCCAGTGGCGTCACGTAAGCGGTTTCTCAATATGCGTGCAGTTACAGTTCGCTCGCGACGTGCAGAGAGTCGGATGTATCGGTCTTCTTGGGAGGTTGTCGCTCGGGTTCTACCTGAACCGCGCCTCCTACTCACACTACTTGTCTCTTGAAAGCGTTCCCACACATTTCGAATAGCTTGTCTTGACACACCTAAGCTTGAAGCTACCGATCTTTGCGAATTTCCCTGCTGAAGCAAAACAATGGCTCTAGTCGCGGATTCCGTGTCCATGTGATGTCGAGAACCAGGCATTGTTTATGCAAACAGTAATGTAATCGATAATTAAAGGTAAGGTTACTTATATATATATATGTACGTTACTATATAACTTCTTCGTTAGACACAACAAACCCCACTGAGCAAGAATGTAATGGCACTCACAGATTCTGCGGTATATCGTAAGATTTTGTTTCTTGTCTACCCACTTAAGAACTACCCTTAACTTGGCGTTTAAGTGTTAATTTATGATAAATAAATATGCCTACTTAACATTTCCATACATCAGTATGCCAACAACTCGCAAAAAAATGTGTCGGGCAAAATATCGAAATATTTCAAGTGGGCCCTATTTTGTTTTGAGTAGTATATTAGATTATTCCTAATTTTAAGTACTGCTACGTTCTCCCGCCGTTATTATTTGTAGACATTTGACTATGTCAATAATATTGCATGTCTCTTTATGTAGAAATATATGGATTCAAATAATATTTCTTCTGACATCGCAATGGCATGTATTTCCAGCAGTGAAGGAGTTTGATTTGATTTCATTTTCAGCAGTAAATAAAATCCTAGATGTATGTACTCGTATCTCGTAGAAGTCATCATTCTGAGCAATACATTATTCTATCTTATAACTTTTGAAACTATCATGGTTGTGAACACTATTTATACTAAAAACGGGATATTTACCATGATTTGTGAGTATTTGAGTATCCCGTTTACCCGTGATCATGGCGCATGCAACTGCGCCGAAATATCGAGATACTCAAATCCTCACAAATCATGGTAAATATCCCGTATTTAGTATAAATATTTATTCTATCTTTACTTAGATTACCTATTCAGCCACTTTTATTTTGGGTGGTGTCAATATGGAGAATATTTTGAAAAGATTAATAGCATAATATTTGTGAACCTGGGTAATCTAAAGGTGACAAGGGCGCAAAGGGATTCAAAGGGACTCGTACGAGGAGAGACAAATCATTGTAGTAAAGTACATATTATATGAAAAATACATCCCAATTTACAAAATGAACATGTTTCTAGATTGTACTCGTATTACCTAATCATACCATCTGCTTTTTTTACGGATCTGTACTGATGGTACCGAGCCGGGCGCCTGCTTGTCCTTTTATGGAAGGGAGATGGCGGGATCAGATCATATAGTTCCTGGGCACATTCCCCGAAATGTATTTTGTAAAAGATCGATAGGCTTGCAACTTTACGGCAGTGTTCAAAACTTTGGGTCTTAGTCTCCGCCATATATGGTAATCTTAGCAATATGAAAAATAAATCAATATTTATCTATTTATTTATATATTGCTCACCTATAAGCCTAAAAACCCTACGTTCTATCGAGTCTAAGGTAGAGAGCTGGTATTTGGTCGGACCATCCCAAAGGTCGCAGCGGCACTCCACACCAGACCGGACTTGTGCTTTGTAAAGACTAAGAAGCTATCCTGATGTGAAGTATCTCCTGATCTTGTTGAGGATGCCCAGCTTTATGGCAGCTGTTTTAGCTAAAGTTGAGAGTAGGCGTGAGCGAAACCCCTCGGAGCTCGAGGTGACCTTTTACAGCTACGGGTACATCTCGGAAGATGGGAACTTGGAGAAACTGACTCTTTTTCGCTGAGAAGAGACATGCTTGCGTTTTAGAGGAATTGAATTTAACGAGAATTGCGTCGCCCCAGTCAGAGACGGCCTTGAGTGTCAAACTCAAACG
The DNA here is from genome assembly GCA_918857605.2 of Philereme vetulata. NCBI lineage: Eukaryota > Metazoa > Arthropoda > Insecta > Lepidoptera > Geometridae > Philereme > Philereme vetulata. Next base: position 620,221 of record OU975451.1, on the reverse strand, counting down.
CTGCAGCATCTCATGTCTCTACTTCTGGATTTCAGCTCTGCTGGCTCGAGCATTAGAAGTGTACCTCTCCACAACTGTACTGTCGTCTGCGTACCCAATGATACCGGGCATGAGCAGATCATTGATATGCAACAGAACAGCGTGGCAGAGAGTACTGACCCCTGAGGTACCCCGGCGTTAATAGCCAAAGACTAGTGGCCATCAATGACTACCCGAATGGATCGTTCCCTCAGAAAGTCTGCAAGCAGAATTCAGCTGGAAGGCCGTATGAAGGAAGCTTGCCGTATGTAGGGCTGGCGTGTCCAAACCTATCAAAAGCCTTCGAGATATCTAGTGAAACAGCCAGTTCTTCACCATACTTTTCGATAGCTTCATTCTAAATGTGTGTAGCATACGCAAGAAGATCTCCAGTAGACCGTTTCTGGCGGAACCCATATTGACAGTCAATAAGGAAGTCATTGTCTTCAATGCATGCGAGGAGTTTTCTATTCAGCACACGCTCCATACATTTACACAGTAAGGAGGGCAGTAGTTTGACAGGTCGGTACGACTACTTTTTTTGGGCACAGGCTGCACATTAGCTGGCATCCATGACTTGGGAACTAAACCAGTTTTCAGAGACAGGCGAAAAAGTCTTGTCAGTATTGGAGACAACTCAGGGACACACATTTTTAACACTACAGCTGATATTCCGTCCGGTCCACTAACTTTATTCACGCCAAGATTCGAAATTCGTTTACCTTTACCGCAAAAATGTCGTTTACTGAGTCGTTAGGTATATTTTTGCTAGTTAATATTTTGTTCTATCTAATTTACAGTTTTGGTAGCCTCCAGCAAATGAAGTAAAGTTATATTGGATTGTGGGTACATAATGATTAAAAGCCGAGATAAAACACAAATGCCTAAAACGAGAAATGCCTAATTTGCGTGTAACTTTGGCATGGTTTTCCTCAAAGCTTGCAGATATGAAAAAAGTTGGTAATTTGAATATTTGTAACTGTGAGACAATAAGCGGCCGGGCTGGGCCGGGGCGGGCCGGGGCGGGCCGGAACGGGCCGGGGCCGCGCCGCCGGTATTAACCAAATAATAATGCTTTTTTATTAATTTATTTATGTACCAATAGGTGGGCTTATGCTTCAATATTTTCTACGAGCCAACCCTAATATAATTTTGTGAATGTTGTTTGTGCGGACGAGAGCTCAACTTGTGTAATTATATTTACCGTTGCTTGCTGGAAGAACATTTTGACAACAGAATGATCCTATTTATATAATTAAGCACTGGAGGTGAAACTGCGTTTAGAACCTTCATCTACATGAATGTCACTGTAAATTGAATCTAAATTAAACTATTTGGGAGGGAGAACTATTTATACACCTACCTACATGAATGACGGGTATGTATATATGTACCTAAATAGTTGGGTAGATGAGACTTGTTCGACGGCTTGACGAATTAGTTTCAGTTGTTAATTATTTACATTGAAACAGAGTTAAAAAGTGACAGGGCAGTAATTGTATAAGTAGTGCAGCGCGCAAATTTTATCGAGGGGCCCTTGATCCACTTTGGTGGCGGTGGCGGTGGCGGTGCCGGTGGCGGTGGCGGTGGCTGTGGCGGTGGCAGTGGCGGTGGCGGTGGCGGTGGCGGTGGCGGTGGCGGTGGCGGTCGCAGTCACGGTGGCGGTGGTGGTGGCGGTGGCGGTGGCGGTGGCGGTGGCGGTGGCGGTGGCGGTGGCGGTGGCGGTGGCGGTGGCGGTGGTAGGATGGTTTGGTTCTGCGGGGCCCCCTTTTGCGCGGGGTCCGTAGCAGTTGCTACTCTTGCTACGTGGTTAATCCGGCGCTGAGGTACTGGTACATCACACTTACGTTATTTACTTATGTAGATAGCTTACAGCTATCTTTACATTATACAAACTAACATAATATGCACTGGATAGAGTAGCATACGATAGATAGACCCCCATTAGATGGATAGACGACCTGATAAAGTTTGCTAGGAGCCTTTGGGTGCGGGTCGCTCTGCAAATCTACGAGAGAAGCCTATGCTCAACAGAGGATGCCGGCGGGTGATATGATGATGAATACAAAGTAGCTAGAGAACTGAAATAACCTAATAAACTGATTTTACAAAGGTTTAATCTAGAAAATACAAATGAACTGTAAACAAAGCCTATCAAAACTTATACAATTGTGTTAATACTGCTGAGTAACTGCTACGAACATTTTGTTCTTTAATCCATTGAATGAGCAATTTTTCAATCCAATCTCGGCCCAACAAAGTGAAAATCATAAACCGATATTCATGAGATAATTCAATTTATTCATGTTGTCTCAATCAGACGGGTGGGCGGTATCGGCGCGGCGCGGCGCGGCGGGGTCGCATGCTACGAGTACCATTACGTGTCATACATACCAACTGTTTATACTTTCATGTATATCGAGATGGAAATATTAACACTTTTTTCATATTTTATCAATCCTTTTTTGAAGTTTCGGACCAAAATGGTAAGACAGAACCCTTCCGGTGCGATTCTGTCGATCTGTCCGTTTGTATGCCACAGCTGATTATCTTACCAACTTCTGGAGTTATTCTCTGGAAGTTATTGACTTAAATTATAAATAATACTGGCCTACCACTATCGCAAGTATGAAAATTTACATTTCGATTGAAAGGCCGTGGTCAAAATTTAAAAATTGGGTTAATACGTCAAGTGGAGTATCATATAAAAGGGCTTAACTTACACATTCAATAACAATTTCTATTTTATTTTATGTCTATATGAGTTATGATGAAAACTAACGAAAAACTACCACCCCTCCCTTCATTTCCGAAGTTTGCGAAGCAAACAATCTGAAATTAATATGATTGATAGCAATTACATGCAAAAATTACAGGAAAAATAAAATGTAGTAAGAATTATTTATATTTAATCTGCCATAATAATTTATTTGGTGTCTGAGTCATATAGCTAGAGGACGCTGCTAAATTAACATAAATATAGGTAGGTACGGAACACTTGATGCGCGAGTCCTACTCGTACTTGACCGATCTAGTTTATACCTGTGTTATATCTGGAACTGCAATAACTAAAATCAGGAACAAATATTCAGATACATGCTTCCGTTCGCGGCTTCGCACGCGTGGTAATAAATAAAAAGTAGTCTATGTCTCAATTCGGGTCATAATCTATCTTTATACCAAATTTCATCACAATCTGTTCAGCCATTATGACGTGAAATCGTAACAAACAAGTCACTATTGTATTTTTAAATTAGTATGGCTAGTACTTCGACAGGACTCGAGCCCCAACTAGCTCTCAATTGGCTACACAACTCGCCCAACCGCGGTCTTACATCTAAATATTTATACCTAATATCTTCCCGTAGTATTTAAGTTAATAACCAATCAGTTTGCTATAAAATTTGCATTTTGATTATGAATCGTGTATTCATAAACCTAATCCGCGTCAAAGGCTGTGACGTCATCTCACTGCGGTAATTACTGCAAGCATCCGCTCCAAAGGCTGTGACGTCATCTCACTGCGGTAATTACTGCAAGCATCCGCTTCAAAGGCTGTGACGTCATCTCACTGCGGTAATTACTGCAAGCATCTGCTCCAAAGGCTGTGACGTCATCTCACTGCGGTAATTACTGCAAACATCCGCTCCAAAGGCTGTGACGTCATCTCACTGCGGTAATTACTGCAAGCATCCGCTTCAAAGACTGTGACGTCATCTCACTGCGGTAATTACTGCAAGCATCCGCTCCAAAGGCTGTGACGTCATCTCACTGCGGTAATTACTGCATGCATCCGCTCCAAAGGCTGTGACGTCATCTCACTGCGGTAATTACTGCAAGCATCCGCTCCAAAGGCTGTGACGTCATCTCACTGCGGTAATTACTGCAAGCATCAGCTCCAAAGGCTGTGACGTCATCTCACTGCGGTAATTACTGCAAGCATCCGCTTCAAAGGCTGTGACGTCATCTCACTGCGGTAATTACTGCAAGCATCCGCTCCAAAGGTTGTGACGTCATCTCACTGCGGTAATTACTGCAAGCATCCGCTTCAAAGGCTGTGACGTCATCTCACTGCGGTAATTACTGCAAGCATCCGCTCCAAAGGCTGTGACGTCATCTCACTGCGGTAATTACTGCAAGCATCCGCTCCAAAGGCTGTGACGTCATCTCACTGCGGTTATTACTGCAAGCATCCGCTTCAAAGGCTGTGACGTCATCTCACTGCGGGAATTACTACAAGCATCCGCTCCAAAGGTTGTGACGTCATCTCACTGCGGTAATTACTGCAAGCATCCGCTTCAAAGGCTGTGACGTCATCTCGCTGCGGTAATTACTGCAAGCATCCGCTCCAAAGGCTGTGATGTCTTCTCACTGCGGTAATTACTGCAAGCATCCGCTTCAAAGGCTGTGACGTCATCTCACTGCGGTAATTACTGCAAGCATCCGCTCCAAAGGCTGTGACGTCATCTCACTGCGGTAATTACTGCAAGCATCCGCTCCAAAGGCTGTGACGTCATCTCACTGCGGTAATTACTGCAAGCATCCGCTTCAAAGGCTGTGACGTCATCTCACTGCGGTAATTACTGCAAGCATCCGCTCCAAAGGCTGTGACGTCATCTCACTGCGGTAATTACTGCAAGCATCCGCTCCAAAGGCTGTGACGTCATCTCACTGCGGTAATTACTGCAAGCATCCGCTCCAAAGGCTGTGACGTCATCTCACTGCGGTAATTACTGCAAGCATCAGCTCCAAAGGCTGTGACGTCATCTCACTGCGGTAATTACTGCAAGCATCCGCTCCAAAGGCTGTGACGTCATCTCACTGCGGTAATTACTGCAAACATCCGCTCCAAAGGCTGTGACGTCATCTTACTGCGGTAATTACTGCAAGCATCAGCTCCAAAGGCTGTGACGTCATCTCACTGCGGTAATTACTGCAAGCATCCGCTTCAAAGGCTGTGACGTCATCTCATTGCGGTAATTACTGCAAGCATCCGCTCCAAAGGTTGTGACCTCATCTCAATGCGGTAATTACTGCAAGCATCCGCTTCAAAGGCTGTGACGTCATCTCACTGCGGTAATTACTGCAAGCATCCGCTCCAAAGGCTGTGACGTCATCTCACTGCGGTAATTACTGCAAGCATCCGCTCCAAAGGCTGTGACGTCATCTCACTGCGGTAATTACTGCAAGCATCCGCTCCAAAGGCTGTGACGTCATCTCACTGCGGTAATTACTGCAAGCATCCGCTTCAAAGGCTGTGACGTCATCTCACTGCGGGAATTACTACAAGCATCCGCTCCAAAGGCTGTGACGTCATCTCACTGCGGTAATTACTGCAAGCATCAGCTCCAAAGGCTGTGACGTCATCTCACTGCGGTAATTACTGCAAGCATCCGCTTCAAAGGCTGTGACGTCATCTCATTGCGGTAATTACTGCAAGCATCCGCTCCAAAGGTTGTGACCTCATCTCAATGCGGTAATTACTGCAAGCATCCGCTTCAAAGGCTGTGACGTCATCTCACTGCGGTAATTACTGCAAGCATCCGCTCCAAAGGCTGTGACGTCATCTCACTGCGGTAATTACTGCAAGCATCTGCTTCAAAGACTGTGACGTCATCTCACTGCGGTAATTACTGCAAGCATCTGCTCCAAAGGTTGTGACGTCATCTCACTGCGGTAATTACTGCAAGCATCCGCTTCAAAGGCTGTGACGTCATCTCACTGTGGTAATTACTGCAAGCATCCGCTCCAAAGGCTGTGACGTCATCTCACTGCGGTAGTTACTGCAAGCATCCGCTCCAAAGGCTGTGACGTCATCTCACTGCGGTAATTACTGCAAGCATCTGCTCCAAAGGCTGTGACGTCATCTCACTGCGGTAATTACTGCAAGCATCCGCTTCAAAGGCTGTGACGTCATCTCACTGCGGTAATTACTGCAAGCATCCGCTCCAAAGGTTGTGACGTCATCTCACTGCGGTTATTACTGCAAGCATCCGCTTCAAAGGCTGTGACGTCATTTCACTGCGGTAATTACTGCAAGCATCCGCTCCAAAGGTTGTGACGTCATCTCACTGCGTTAATTACTGCAAGCATCCGCTTCAAAAGCTGTGACGTCATCTCACTGCGGTAATTACTACAAGCATCTGCTCCAAAGGCTGTGACGTCATCTCACTGCGGTAATTACTGCAAGCATCCGCTCCAAAGGCTGTGACGTCATCTCACTGCGGTAATTACTGCAAGCATCAGCTCCAAAGGCTGTGACGTCATCTCACTGCGGTAATTACTGCAAGCATCCGCTCCAAAGGCTGTGACGTCATCTCACTGCGGTAATTACTGCAAACATCCGCTCCAAAGGCTGTGACGTCATCTTACTGCGGTAATTACTGCAAGCATCAGCTCCAAAGGCTGTGACGTCATCTCACTGCGGTAATTACTGCAAGCATCCGCTTCAAAGGCTGTGACGTCATCTCATTGCGGTAATTACTGCAAGCATCCGCTCCAAAGGTTGTGACCTCATCTCAATGCGGTAATTACTGCAAGCATCCGCTTCAAAGGCTGTGACGTCATCTCACTGCGGTAATTACTGCAAGCATCCGCTCCAAAGGCTGTGACGTCATCTCACTGCGGTAATTACTGCAAGCATCCGCTCCAAAGGCTGTGACGTCATCTCACTGCGGTAATTACTGCAAGCATCCGCTCCAAAGGCTGTGACGTCATCTCACTGCGGTAATTACTGCAAGCATCTGCTTCAAAGGCTGTGACGTCATCTCACTGCGGGAATTACTACAAGCATCCGCTCCAAAGGCTGTGACGTCATCTCACTGCGGTAATTACTGCAAGCATCAGCTCCAAAGGCTGTGACGTCATCTCACTGCGGTAATTACTGCAAGCATCCGCTTCAAAGGCTGTGACGTCATCTCATTGCGGTAATTACTGCAAGCATCCGCTCCAAAGGTTGTGACCTCATCTCAATGCGGTAATTACTGCAAGCATCCGCTTCAAAGGCTGTGACGTCATCTCACTGCGGTAATTACTGCAAGCATCCGCTCCAAAGGCTGTGACGTCATCTCACTGCGGTAATTACTGCAAGCATCTGCTTCAAAGACTGTGACGTCATCTCACTGCGGTAATTACTGCAAGCATCTGCTCCAAAGGTTGTGACGTCATCTCACTGCGGTAATTACTGCAAGCATCCGCTTCAAAGGCTGTGACGTTATCTCACTGTGGTAATTACTGCAAGCATCCGCTCCAAAGGCTGTGACGTCATCTCACTGCGGTAGTTACTGCAAGCATCCGCTCCAAAGGCTGTGACGTCATCTCACTGCGGTAATTACTGCAAGCATCTGCTCCAAAGGCTGTGACGTCATCTCACTGCGGTAATTACTGCAAGCATCCGCTTCAAAGGCTGTGACGTCATCTCACTGCGGTAATTACTGCAAGCATCCGCTCCAAAGGTTGTGACGTCATCTCACTGCGGTTATTACTGCAAGCATCCGCTTCAAAGGCTGTGACGTAATTTCACTGCGGTAATTACTGCAAGCATCCGCTCCAAAGGTTGTGACGTCATCTCACTGCGTTAATTACTGCAAGCATCCGCTTCAAAAGCTGTGACGTCATCTCACTGCGGTAATTACTACAAGCATCTGCTCCAAAGGCTGTGACGTCATGTCACTGCGGTAATTACTGCAAGCATCCGCTCCAAAGGCTGTGACGTCATCTCACTGCGGTAATTACTGCAAGCATCCGCTCCAAAGGCTGTGACGTCATCTCACTGCGGTAATTACTGCAAGCATCCGCTTCAAAGGCTGTGACGTCATCTCACTGCGGTAATTACTGCAAGCATCCGCTCCAAAGGCTGTGACATCATTTCACTGCGGTAATTACTGCAAGCATCCGCTTCAAAGGCTGTGACGTCATCTCACTGCGGTAATTACTGCAAGCATCCGCTCCAAAGGCTGTGACGTCAACTCACTGCGGTTATTACTGCAAGCATCCGCTCCAAAGGCTGTGACGTCATCTCACTGCGGTTATTACTGCAAGCATCCGCTCCAAAGGCTGTGACGTCATATCACTGCGGTAATTACTGCAAGCATCCGCTCCAAAGGCTGTGATGTCATCTCACTGCAGTAATTACTGCAAGCATCCGCTCCAAAGGCTGTGACGTCATCTCAATGCGGTAATTACTGCAAGCATCAGCTTCAAAGGCTGTGACGTCATCTCACTGCGGTAATTACTGCAAGCATCCGCTCCAAAGGCTGTGACGTCAACTCACTGCGGTTATTACTGCAAGCATCCGCTCCAAAGGCTGTGACGTCATCTCACTGCGGTTATTACTGCAAGCATCCGCTCCAAAGGCCGTGACGTCATATCACTGCGGTAATTACTGCAAGCATCCGCTCCAAAGGCTGTGATGTCATCTCACTGCAGTAATTACTGCAAGCATCCGCTCCAAAGGCTGTGACGTCATCTCAATGCGGTAATTACTGCAAGCATCAGCTTCAAAGGTGCTCCATGAAGCAGTACCTCCGTCAAATCCACATCATATCAATCTCAACAATCATTATTATCATTCTGCCACAAATTATTGTCGCGTCCAACAAATAGTAATCTTTTTTTTTTATATGTGCGTTTGACCACGATCTCGCCTGATGGTAAGCGATGATGCAGTCTACGATGGTACACGCTTGCCTAGAAGAAACCTATTCACTCGCGACTTAAAGATACTTGGAAAAAATATTATATTTGGAAAACCAACCCCTAATTATACATAATATAAAACACAGTAAATAAAAGAAAGCCAATAATAGATTTTAACGACTAAACAACACAATAAAACAAAATGTGAAGTGAATAATTGTACTTCACTTAATATTATTCCAGAGCTTAATTAAAAGCAGTAAGTCAGTGTGTAGAGTGGGTGACCTGGTTCCACCTTTTCAATGAGTTTAATATGTAATTAAAAGATATTCGCAACGGGCGGCGAGGTCATGCGCCACACATGGTTCAGTTCAATAAGGAAGTGTTTGCGACCTACATGTTCATTCGGTGATCGACAATAATGAACTGAGAAATGAGAAAACGTGAATAACATTTTGTATGCATTATTTTTAGTGGAGATTCATGTACCTTGTCTGAATAAATTAATTGGATGCTGTGGCTTTTCAATCCACTTCAAATAACATTTATTTTATACTAAAACTAGCTGACCCGAATGCGGCTTCGCACGCTTGCTAAACAAAACTGCTTCTGTAATTCTTCTTCTTAACGGCTTGACCGATTTTGATGTTTTTTGTACTTATGAGGTCACCTGGATGGTTCCTATATGTTGTTTAAAAAATTTGGTTCTGTCATTAGTGAAGCTGCTAATAGGTTGCTAACAAAATATAAAATATCGTAGCATACCTCTACGGCGTAGTGACATGCTACGAACCTCTACGAGCTTCTACGAAGTATCAGTTTCTATGGAGATAACGATTTGTAAGATGGCTAAGTAGTAAGGTTCGGAGGGCTCTTATGCAAGCCGCCCCTTATCGTAACTCTTCAAGCCCGCACTGATCCACGAGGTTATGGAACTATAAATTAGGTGAGGGTTCAAAAGGGCTATGATTTAGGGCCTCAGGTAAGCAGGTTTTATGCCGCCTTGAGACTTGCAAACTGAACGTAGATTTGGGTACAAATATGTTATTTCCGTTTATATATTTTGGTAGGATGGTTTGTTTTATTGAAGCGGAAGGGTTGCTTTTGAGAAATTATGTTTGGAGAATAAATAATCCAGCTGTTATTCCCAAACCAATTTAGTTATGATTATTTTTTATTGTACCTGGAGGTGGAACAATCATATGGCCCACTTGATGTCAAGTGGTAACCATCACCTTTAACAAAGTATTACCTCGTAGGTCACGCAACTTAGAAACGTGTCCTACGATGCACTGCCCTGCGTCCATCAAGTTGAAGCATACAGATGTAAAGCCTCATGTGCCTGTAAACTCACCCGTAACCATACCCTACATACTGACATACGGAAATGCTGCTTGGGGGCAGAACTAGGTGGTAGTTTTTCTCCGGGTGATTCCTTTCACAAGGAGTTCTACTACTTTTAAGCGTTAGAGATTAGCGTAAGCACGTTTCATTCAGTAGTGAATAATATATATTCTGGAAAAACTACAGTTCTCTGAATTATTTGGTAAGTTCCGTCCATCTGTTGGCTCATGTGAAGTGTAGTTGTTGGTCTGTGTAGTAGATAATGTTTCGTGAGTTTAGTGCTAGCTTGCGGCAAATCCTTGTCACCGAGTATAGATTGCGGCAAATCCTTGTGACCGAGTATAGATTGCGGCAAATCCTTGTCACCGAGTATAGATTGCGGCAAATCCTTGTCACCGAGTATAGATTGCGGCTGTCCGAGACCTAGCGAGTGTTAAGGCGAGGCTCCTTAAATCTTATGTCGTAAAATCGTATGACGTGTGTTTCAATATCAAGCACATGTCTCATCGATAGATGATAGAAAATTATTCATTGCGCTTATTAAATAATACCTACATAGGCAAACTTACAGTATATTAATATGTTCTTTATAACGTAGGCATATGTGCCTGCATAGTGAATGATCATGTTGCTGTGGACCATAGGCCCATTTCATAGTTATGAATATAATTCATCATTGGTTATTGTTGTATTTGGTTATTGTTTGATCTTTCAACAAATTTGACACTGTTGTTTATAGTTATTTAAAATGTGTTAAATTAAGTAATCTTATTTCTGGCCTTACTATAAGACTTAAAAAAAATGTGTACTATATTTTGTATTACGCTGTTGGATTACGGAAATAAATAAAATAAAATAAATCAATTAATTAAGCAAACTTTGTGTAGTGTCATAGTAAGTGCAGAGGTTTTCTATCTACCATATTAATATCGTATGTAGATTGTGAGTGCGTGCTCTCTGAAGTAACCGTTTAACGAATAAACACCAGACTTGCTTAAGATGGTGGTCTTTAGGCCAGCTATGCCATTAAGCGCTACACCATGCTTCATGGTATTGGATTGATGTCCGATTGAGCTCGACTTTTATAATTTTTCGGTACGAGTATGTTAGGAGTAGGATAGTACCTATCTTAAAATTCCGGTTACAACGATTTTTATTATAACTAGTGGTTCGCCCCGAACTGAGATCTCGCGAGTCTCCCATAAAAACAAAAATAATATTACTCGTAATCTTTGACTATAAAAATAGTCCCACGAAATAAACTACCTTCTTACTTGACGTACAGTTTCATTCAAATTACCTGTAATTCATGATCGGGAGTTCATGTTATTTGGATACTCTTTTTTGGGGTACAAAATGCAGTTATTCTAAATTTCAGACTTTTAACTATATTTGTGTCACTAAGGCTACACGAATACTAAATTTCAGCATTGCTGGTGTACCCTGTAAATTTTGTGAAAGTTTTGTTTATATTATGGCTAATGACTCGAAAACTACAACGATTGAACTAAAAATAAAAACAGGATTGAAATGTACTAATAAAGACCTTTCAGTTGACGTCCCATTTAAATAAATAAATAAATATTGCTGGACAATTCACACAACGCTATCAAGCCCCAAACTAAGCAGAGCTTGTATTATGGGTACCAGATAACTGATAGAATACTTATATACTTTTTTTTTGTAAATACATACTTATAATATATAGAAAAACAAACCAGATCATCTGGAACAAATATCTGTAGATCATGCAAACATTTGTTCCGCGGCCGGAATCGAACCCGCTACCTCCTGCATCTCAGCCGGCCGTATTTGACCTAATAGTCTATTTTTTTTACCCTTCTTGAACCCCAATATCTCAAAACCTCCCCCCCCCCCCACAATTTTAGCTCATTTAATCACACCAAAATTGTGCCATCATTACCTAACTATGTATAAAATTTCACGATGATCGGATCAACGCTTCGAAAGTTATCCTCGGAAAAACAAATTTACATACATACAACGCCGATTTGCCTAAGTTGATTTGGAGATCTCGCTTCGCTCTATCAATTAAGAGCCTGTAATGTCCCATTGCAGGGCAAAGGCCTTCCTTCTCTCCAGTCTTCTCTATTTTGGGCTATTGTGGACCAATCCTGTAAATGGGCATCAATTTAGTCCCTACATCTTCTCCGCGGTCTGCCACGAGGTCGTTTCTCGTTTAGAGGTGACCACTCTGTGGTGGCTTTAGCCCATAATGCATCCGACATGCAGCAGACGTGGCCCGCCCAATCCCACTTCAGTATACCCCCTTGCTGTCCGACATCTGCGATTTTCGTTTTAGAGCGCAGTAGGTATACTGTTACGAACGTGGTCTGTCAGCCTGACTCCCAGAATACTGCGCTCCATGGCTCGCTCACATATCCCTAATCTGGACTTTTGCAGATCAGTCGGCGAGCAGGTCTGCGCGCCGTAGGTAAGGATAGGTAGAATGCACACGTTCATGAGCTTCCGTTTCAGAGGTAAAGGAACTGTACATTTCAATAGCTGTTTCATTGACCAATATCCCTTGCAAGCGTTTTTGGTTCGTCTTGCAATTTCGAGGTCTTGTCGTCCTTGGAAGGATACCAGCTGGCCTACGTACAGGTAGTCATCGACGTATTGCACCTCTCCACCCCCAACCTGTAGCTTATGATGTATGCTATTTGTCATTAGCTTTATTCTGTGCATACTAAGTCCAACTTCGAGGCTTGCCGTGTTTAATTCTTTCAGCACAATGTTTTCAGTTACAATGATTTAACGAATTAATATGACCATCTTTACACCCAAGTCCAAGTGTTCTCGTAAGCTGTTTTCCAGCTGGAGAAAGAAATCCCTAAGATTGAAAATTTCCAGCCATTCTCAATATCATGACTTTTATAGGTCTGCAAACAAGTTGTGAAGTAATATTACCCACTAAGGATCCACTTAGATTTCTTACGATCTAAGTTTTGATTCCCAACAACTTTGATTGTGAGTCGATTCACATTGAGACCTCCTTTTGGTTAGTTGTTCTGTTGCAGCTCGCAAGCTGTTTGCTTTTTTATTATTTCTTAAATTATTTACATTTTTGTTTTTCTGTTGCTTTTCTCCACATCTCATGATTTTTTAAAAGCAGGTACAAAGAACTATATAAGTTTTCCTGTAGATGGAGCTAACGGCGCTTTAGTCGTAATTCTGAATGATCTTACTAATTTCGACCTAGACGTGAATTGCCTTGTAGCACAGATGGTAGTGCATCCTCGTATCAAGAGGAAGGTCGCGGGTTCAAGTCCCGTCTAGGCTTGAAAATTTTGAGATGATTTTAAAAAATCTTGGAATTTTCCGCATGTGTACGGATAACACTATAAATAAAAATACTACACATCTCATGTTGAATTATTCATATATATGATATCAAAATCAAAATATCTGGGTTCAGCCTACAGCTTTGTAGAATCTTATAAACTTACCGAATTATGTGCTTGTTGCGAACATTTTCTTATTGATGAGAATAAACGCAATATTCGAGATCAAACAGGTCTAATATCATTTTGCGTTGTTTCTGAAAAAGTTTTCGTCTTATCGACAAACTTTTGGAAAGGTTGCGGCCCTGAATAATCAAAATATCCATATTTCATTTTTCACAGCGCGTGTTGGATATTAGATACTTTCGAGGCAATATCAGAGTCAATGGCTCGGAAACCAAATGCTCAACACCGAGTCGAGAATAAGCCGATCTTAGCTTTGCCCGGGAGAGCTAGATATCTCTAATAACATGTACCTACTACGTACTTTGGTAAAACATCAAACTGAAGTTGTACTGCGTAGAGTTTAATTTTGTTCAGTAATCGTGCAATCATTCGTGCAATATTTTATATTATAATATTTTTTATGGAAAGCTCTCAATATCCATTTTCGCCAGCAATATGTCTGGAATCAGAACAAAAGTTGAAATATTGTGTCGCGCGCGAGCCGACCTCTGCGGGCCGCGGTCCGGCGCGGGCGTGATCGATCATGCCAACCCTTTATTACTTACGGAAACCCCAGCAGTAGGGCATTATGGACCAACAAAGGTTTCTTATAATATACGAACAAAATATATACGAAAGCTGGCTACGATATAATGACATTATAACTGTATCTATGTAGGTATTAGGTACATTATATAAACGAGCAACACCCAGAAACAGAGCTGCTGTTCAGATTTATTGAACCAATTTGTACATGGTTAGACTTTGTTCCCAAGTTCTCGGAACTCTCAAACAATACAAAAAATGTGCTTACATTTATAACAAACAAAACAAAATTTTCTTCGGTAACCATGTTATACCTACATAATTAGGTACCTAATAAAGAGAGATAGATAAACTTCATCTGCTATATTAAATAAACGAATCTAAAATGGCGTCCAATTTTTGGCGACGAAGTATAAAAGAAAACAATTCAAATTTGTCTGAAGCACCGCCTTGTGCCTATGTGACCGCCTTGTAATATAGGTACCAACTTTTGTGGTTACTTGATATGTTTTGTCTTAAAATAGAGATAGACCTTGCCCTTTTTGACTGAAATAAAGTATCTTCTACAGCAGAGAGAGAATAATACGTCGTCCTGGTGACGTATAGTGGCTATGTACGCGCTCGCTCGCCGCGCCTGACGGACGGCCACCACTCGCGAGCGCCCCCGAGACTACCATCTCTTTGAATTGCAAAAATAAACTACGCGAGACAACTTCAAATCTAATCTACGCGAAATAGGGTCGCAAATTGATTGTAAGCCCTTGGCCTTTGTAGCTGAGCATCATTTTACAAGACTTATTCACTGCATTATTGATATATCAGAACATTCGCGACTTTGTGTTTGACCTAGAACAAGGATAGAGATTTGAACATCTCTTCTAAGGATGCATTTATAGAGCGACAAATGAACGGACAAACTTAAATGTAAATGATACTCGTACAAGTAGGAGTTGTAAGATACTGCAAGTGTGGGTTAACTATTACATCACGTTATTTTCTGTGCTGTATTTTTACAACGATTTATACATCTCTCTGTAATGTAAACAGTTTAGGAAATTTTTAGAAAAAATTTCTAAAAAAATTTTTTAGATTTTTTTTTTAGGAAATATTTTTACATTCCCATTCGCGAGCTTTTATAACAATATGTCCTTCAAGAAGTCTGTTCTTGTACCCTTTACCAACTCCCCACTAGAGAAGACTTCACATTGTCCCGTGATTATGGCGCATACAACTGTGCCAAAATATCGGGGTACCGCTACTCAACAACTCACAAATCATTGTTAATATCCAATGGTTAGTTCAACAGTAGTTTGAAAAGATATATAATTTCAGTTAGTCTATACTAATATTATAAAGAGGAAAGATTTGTTTGTTTGCTTGCATTGAATAGGCTCCGAAACTACTGGACCTATTTGAAGAATTCTTTCACTGTATGAAGCTAAACTATACCCGGGTGACATAGCCTACTGTTTACCCAACTGCGCAAAAGGAGGGTATTGTTTTATTAAAAAACTACGCGTGCGAAACTGCTGATTGGTCAGCTAGTTTTAAATAAATTGAAAAATATTTATCTATACTTACTGTAAAAATGTGCAATTCAAAAATTACACTTTCATTGAGTAGTTGGTACACTGATTCAGTGTGTGCTCTGAGGGTAACGTGTGAAATATGTTCCTACAAGATAGTTGTACTGCGTAGCGAGGTCGAGTCGAGTCAGGGTTCTGTCTGTGGCCGAATCTACATTCAATATGAAAAATGTGATGGAAAGCTCGTAATGCCGGTTTGGTACCATATTGGTACCTAGGCTACAACTCTCACACTCTCACTAATCAAGAGCAATTATGATAGTTGTGGAAACATAGCATAAACGGAGCCTATCTTCCTACATTATTCTAAAATATCCTTTGTTCGTCTCCTGCCCCTAGACAAAACCCATAGCTCCCTCCATCAACAAAAACGGAAAATTTTAATTTCCCGCAGTCGTCGTGGCATTGGCCATTAGAGCGACAATGGCAAATCCGAACAATGCCCGAAAAGGCCCCAAAACTGCAAGCGGAGTTTTTGTTACAACCGCTGTTAAATGAAAATGGAAATTATGGCACATTGTTTATGTACCTACAGTCGCGGTTTCATTCGCGTTCAGATGAATATTGTACATCTGCGGCTGTGTTGGGATGATAGCGCGCGTCTACTTACTGCCTGCCGCCCTGGCACATCTGTATCAAAGCATCGCTCCGTAGAACACTATCTTATTTTAACGTGTTAGTACGCCAAAAAAAGAGTTTCAAAGTCAATTTGTATTGACGGTGATTTTCTTTCAGTTAATAATGTACAACATGAGCAGCCGAGATCTATGCTGGCTCGTAAAGCATAAAGTTGGGAGCTGTGACGTTACGAGCGTGTGACAAGCTGAGTTGGCGCGTGCGAGTGTATGTGAATGAAGCGCAGATTCACGCGTATTATGAGCATGCTCTACTTCACAAGGTTGCATGTTTCTTTCAGTTAATAATGTACAGCAGGAGCAGCCGAGATCTGTGCTGGCTCGTAAAGTAGCATAAAGTTGAGAGCTGTGACGTTACGAGCGTGTGACAAGCTGAGTTGGCGCGTGCGAGTGTTTATGAATAAAGCGCAGATTCACGCGTATTATGAGCATGCTCTACTTCACAAGGTTGCATGTTTCTTTCACGCAACTACATCGCTATTGTAAGCAATCTGACTTTTCGAAGAAACTTGTTTAGCAAGATCTGAGGATTTTTTTTATTGCGATTTGGTCAAAGTTTGTTGAAGCCTAAGTAATCTTAAAATAGTCTCGAATCCGGTCTAGTTCTTACGTGAGTAGATTTTAAATAAAGAGGAAATAATATGAAGTAAAAAACTTAAAGTTGTGTGTATAATCACTACTTTTTTTAACCTGTACTGTCCCACTGCAGGACAAAGGCCTGTCTCTCTCTTTTTTCCAGTTTTTTCTGTCCCCTGCTGTAGTGTGCCAGTCGGGTATCGGCATATCCAAGTCGTCGCGCCATCTCCGTGGTATTTAAATACATGTAAATTTGAAAAGATAAATAAACGTTATCATTAATATGGTTAATAAAACGAAATGAAAGAAATCAAATCAAAAAATTAACAATACTTTCAAAAAATTTAAGCCTTCGGTAAAATGAAAGATCGCAAAATCGTATTCCGAGAAGTATACCGAGATTACGAAACCTGGTTTTCAGTAACATATACATATAGGGGGTACATATAGGTGCCATATATATGTTTCGTGTGTTTCGAGCCTGCCGACACCAGGCTCTGGCTGTCATACGAAATCACGCGATAAATTCCACCTTTACACTTAAATGTAATCAAACCGAGTTCAAATTAAATTCTGCGCGGACTTTGAAAACAATCGACGCAGAATGAATAGAGCCTTCAAGGAAATTGCGTTTTCGCATTTTGAGGTCGCAATAAAAATAGTATTTCAACGCCGTCACCTGCGACAATTGCGGGGTCCCAGCTCAGGCCTCCCGTCGACGCAACTTTGCGGGCTTTACCACCTCCGTGGCGCAGTGGGCGAATAGCTGGCTGAGACGCAGGAGGGGTTCGATTCCCAAACAATGTTTGTTTTCCAAAGGACAAATGTTTGCATGATCTACAGATATTTGTTCCGGGTCTGGTTGTTTTCTATATATCATAAGTATGTATTTAAAAAAAAAAGAATATAAGTATTCTATCAGTTATCTGGTTCCCATAGTACAATCTCTGCTTAGTTTGGGGCTAGATAGCGCTGTGTGAAATGTCCAGCAATATTTATTTATTTACTGCGACGTGGCTTTGCCCGGTAATACCACCTAGTTCAAATTAAGCCAGATGTAACTTAGTAAATACTAAGTAAATACTTAAAGGAAAACTTTCTCATGCATCTTCTGAGCATTTTGGAAACCAAGGAGGTGAATTGTAGATATTTCTGTTGGTAAAAATACAAGTTTCAAACAGGTCATAATAATAGATATTTACCTATGTAGTTGGAGATTCTATAACCAGCATTTTCAGATTTAATTATCTTTGGATTGGCGCTCTATTTGAAATTCAAATAAATTTTATTCGAAAGCCGTTTATTTTAATTTCAAATTCAGTCATTTGTTTTTCGATAGTCTTTTGTTTTTGTGAAATTATGGTAGTTTTTGGCGCCATGAATAAACCGAAAATTCGTACAATATTCGAATTATGAGTTCCTACGTGGAAATACCGCTGCGAAAACAACACGAAATAGCTTGCATTATTACGGTCCATTATGGGTTCAATGGTTTTAAATCTTGAAATTTTGAGTTGAAGAACCAGGCTCGTGGTTGGCTGGTAACCATTGTCGACAACGACGAATTGAAGGCGATAGTGGAAGCGGATCCAACTCAATCTACGGCTGAGCTTGCTACGGGCCGTGGAGTGTCAAAACATCATTGAAGCACTTGCGTCAAATCGGAAAGATAAAAATGATAGATAAGTGGGTGACACACGAACTAAGCGACCAACAGCGAGACTTACGCGTCGAAGCATAGCACTACTGAATCGGCATAAAAACTAAATCAAATTGTTACCTGCGATGAAAAGTGGATCCTGTACGACACCCGTAAGCGTTCGTCTCAGTGGGTGGACCCGGGTACAACACATAATCAGTGCGCTAAAAAAAGATTACTCATAGGAAGATGATGGTGACTGTCTGGTGGACCAGTGCCGGACTTGTACATCACAGCTTCTTACCGAATAGCACAACAGTGACAGCAAATGTATGTTACCAATAAATGCAAACATCGATGGAGAAGCTCGCAATTCAACAACCAAGACTGGTCAATCGCTCTTCCCCATTGCTTCTCCACGACAACGCGCGAGCTCACACTTCACGACAGGCCATCGCAAAGCTGCAAGAGGTACAGCTGGAAACTCTCCATCACCCACCGTACTTAACGGACCTTGACCCAACAGATTTCTACTTTTTTCATAATTTAGACAATTTTTTAAGTGGGAAAAAATTCAACATCCGAGAGACAGTACGAAACGCTTTCGCTCACTTCATCGCCTCCCGTCCGGCAGACTTCTACAGTAAAGGAATAAACAAACTACCATCAAAATGGCAAAACTGTATAGATAAATTGGGCCAGTAGTGGCCAGTACTTTGATTAGCTAAAATAAAAAAAAATACAAAATTTTTATATTTTAAAATTTTCATACAAATCTCCAATTTCATAGGTAAATACCTAATATATCTATATGAATTCGGAAAGTTCATAAGAAATTTAGTGACATTGAAATAATTTTAGAAGAAATATTTTAATTTTACAACATCTATTTCATTTAAACCATCCACAGTACATAAGATAAGTTGGCAACAATTTACTCATCGCATTTTTCGCAAACGAACTTTGTAAAAAGTTTTTTGAGTTTTGCTTACAATGGGGTTGTAAGAAGAGCACTTTTAGTGAAATTAATGAGATGGCGGCGGCGGCGGCGGTTTGCTCTTCAAATAACTCTCTCATCAGAAGTTAGGAAAGTTTCTCCAGAACTGAATTGTACGATACCTGTTCGAGCTGCTGAGAGATATAATTGATTTATAATAAGTTGTACAAAGGAAAACTTAATGCTAGATCAGTCTCTTTCGGTTGACCTTTGGCGTTAACAATTTTGTAAGTAATGCATAATCATTCTGAGATAATTAAATTGTGATATACTTATACATTAATAAATAAATACACATGAAACTATTAAAATACTAATATACTAATAATAATAATATGTAACTCAACTGATGCCTAAACAAAACAAGACCGTCATGTGCCTACGAGTAGGACTCTCCACTTAACGAGGGTACCGTACCTACCTATATTTAAGCTAATTTAGTAGCACCATCTAGTTTTATGACACAAAAACCAAATAAACGTAGACATTACAGGATAAATAATTAAGAAAGTATTTTTAGTTACGTGCAACACGGGCTTGCGAGCTATTCGGTTTGGAATCAAATAAAGTCCCTTTTTGTGAGAGTGAAAATAAACGTCTTTATGAATTATGAAAAAAAATTCTTTGTAGTTTGATTGACCCGATAAACAAGAAACATAAATGTTTTACTGCAGTTCGTAGGTATTTTTTTTTAAACTTTATTGATCTTCGTTTGACCACAATCTCACCTGATGGTAAGCGATGATATGGTCTAAAATGAAGCACGAAGATCTAGAAGTAACCTATTACCGTAAAGATACCCGGATTGTATTCTTTAGGAGAAACAGACGTCGGCAAAGTGTTCCATACCTTAGCTGTGCGCATCAAGAACGTAGAACCAAAACGGTGTGTGCGAATGGGTGGTATATCAACTAGGTACGGATGGTACTGAGCCGTGCGCCTGCTTGTCTTTTGATGGATAGGAGGAAGATTTTTATATAATGTGTAGGTTGTTTCTTTTTGATTTAATATGAGCTACCAAATGCGATTTTTAACAAGAAAGATCAGTATAACTCGAAGTTTAAACTCGT
The DNA here is from genome assembly GCA_918857605.2 of Philereme vetulata. Classification (NCBI taxonomy): domain Eukaryota; kingdom Metazoa; phylum Arthropoda; class Insecta; order Lepidoptera; family Geometridae; genus Philereme; species Philereme vetulata. The sequence continues at coordinate 599,703 of OU975451.1, read as the reverse complement.
ACCCAGCATGGCTCATCTCGTCACATCTGCCACTAGTTGACAAGCGTCAAATACTTCAAATAGAACTATATTCAACTAAAACTGACAAACAAACCAAAATATATTTATTAAATCATAGGTACAATGGCCAGCCTTCCCGCTAACAGATCTCTTCCAATAATGTTGACAATAAGCCGACCTCTAACAGAGATCAATAAATATATTTTAGTGCACACCATATACATATACCTACAACAAAACTATTCAAATGTTAATTGGTTACTTTTTTAAGGGGTTTAAATTGCAGTTATTCTAGGTTTCAGACTTTTCCCTATATTTTTGTCACTAAAGCTACACGAATACCAAATTTCAGCACTGTGGGGTCACTGGTGTACTCTGTGAATTTTGTCAAAGTTCAGTATTTATTATGGCTAATAACTCAAAAACTACAAAGATTAAACTAAATTAAAACTAATAAAAGACGTCCCATTTGACCTAATAGTCTCATTTAGATTTTTTTACCCCTCTTGAACCTCAATATCTCAACAGCCCCCCCACATTTTTAGCTCATTTCACACATGTCACACCAGGATAGTGTCAACACTACCTACCTAAATATTAAATTTCACTATAATCGGATTAACGCTTCGAAAGTTATCCTCGGGCAAACAAACATACATACATATATACATACAACGCCGATTTGCCCAAGTTGATTTGGAGATCTCGCTTCGCTCGATCAATTATAGTCAACCAAGCCTAAGCCAAATAAATGAGGTCCGCTCTGATGCAAATGTCTGTAAGAAAATAAGATTGACTTATATGAACTAGCTTACGACTCGTCTTGTTGTACTTACCTACTTCGTAGCCTGTTACATAATTTGGTTTTAACGGTAGAGGTCGTCACTAGCGCTAATTCAAACAAAAATAAGCACTCGCTTTGTCGAAAAGCGGCTGTTGCATCCGCGAAATGTGCACAATATGCATAAATATGAGTAGAGCATGCGCTGGACATGACACTGTGATGTTCTTCGATTATTTATGCGTCTTTGATCTCTCCCGAGGCTTACTCACAGAATTAAGCATAAATCTCCATAGAAAGTAGACACAAAACGATAGAGAAAGCCGTGTGCCAAATATCCGTGGAGAGACACGACACTGTTCTCGAAACCATTTTTTTAAAGTTTAGTTGGTTATCTCGTCACTCGCTCGTCGAGATTTATTATACAAGTTCGGACGTCACACTCACCTCTAAGTTGTTCGTAACATTATCATATAAATTGATTGAAGTCACAAAATTTTTATGTTACAGCGTGTCCTCGCGACTTGCTTTTCGTTAGATAAAAAGTTATTTTTTCTTTGTAAATAAAGACTGAACGAGCAATTTAGCAATATCGGCAATTTTCTGATCACCCGAGGGGATATTTTTCTAATATAAAATTATACGCTCAACATAAAAGAGCCATAAAGTAGTTGAATATGCGTCGAAAGTGTATTCAGAGAGTTTAAAGTTAAAACATTAGAGCGGCTCCCGCGGCGATGAATTGTTCGCTCAACTTATTATCAGTTCATTGTACCTGAGCGCGTGGTGTCGCCGCCTGCCGCCCGCCGCCCGCCGCCCGCTGCCGTCAAGTTTATGACAAACAACGTGGATAAAGGCGAGAGAGCATTCAAGACATAAATAGAGGGTCTTCATTGTCGCGCAGTCAATCCAATAAATTGCAAAGGTTGCCGCCGCCTTATGGCATTCCCTCGTCTCGGCCCGTCCCGTCCCGGCACCCGGCCCCGGCACATCGCCGCGCGCCAACACAAAGGACTCAGATTTATTGAACTCAATGAGATGAAAATTAAAAAGACAATCGATTTATGAGTATTCGTTAAAGAGCGTTAATTAAAAATTCAGCTCTCGCAGGCAGCATTTCGCCGCGGGGTGCGGCGGCGGGTGTGCGGGGTGCGGGGGAGCGGGGGAGGGGGGGGGGGGGGGGCGAGGGCGGCTACAATAACTGAACTTACTCAATAAAGGACGCAGTGCTGAAATGCTAATCGTTGAAACTTAATCCATTTGCAGACTAATCTATTGTTCATTCAGAGATAATTACTTCAAAGTTGCTTAAAAATGTGCAGTAAGTGCTTATCAAAACAGTGTTTTAGTTTTATTTTCGCTAATCCCTCGAGATGTTCATTGTTTTAATTAAGTAGAGACCAACAAGGCACGGTTAAACAGGTCTTATTCATATTCATTTATTCCTTGTTAATCTAGATACAATATTAGGTGGTAGGGGTTTTGTATAAGTTCTAGATTTTGCCTCGCGGCGCGCAGGTGTTTTATAATTAAATGTAAACAGTAATAGAGAAGTCGGCAGTAGGTCGAGTACAAGTAAAAGATGCAATTTAGTCTTTATTTAATGGAAAAGTAAATAAAGCCAGTTTCTCATTTCCGTTGGAGCCGCTTGAGCGAGCGAGCCAACAGATTCACGGACGAATCTAATTTTGTAGCAGCTGACCACCATCTCGCTAGTTTTTACTCGGATAAACACGGTCGTATCGCGCAGAGTTTGAAAAACCCGGATATCCGGAGCCGGCCCGACCCCGGCCCCGTTCCGGACTCTCAGCAATTTAGGAAGTCCGGATTACGTACACGCTCTACATGTTAGTTTGCTTCCACTTCTATGACTTTAGGTATTCCCTTTCATAGAAAATGTCCCGAATTTGATCTCAATTGCGAATAAATTTAACCAGCCAAAATATTAAAAAAATGTTAACATTAGTTTTAAAATGGGTCGAATGTATGCAAAATGTATCTACTGGAATAGTTGTAGCGTCCTGTAACCGCATTATCAGTAACTCTTCACAATTAACAGTTTACCAAGAAAGCAAGTGTTCAAACAAATTGCGGTTATAAAGGTACCAAACTTACTCAAAGCGAACTGTTTCCAACTTTTTCTTTATAATGAATTTATTTGAATCTTTCTGCAGCTGGGGTTGGTTGGCAGAGGAACCCAAAGGAGAATGAAGTAGTTAAGAACTTCCCCAGTTACATATATTATACACGGCTTCCGAATCACCGCGGAACTTCCAAATATCTGACGTCAGGACCACACGTGTCACTGTAATCGACTAACACTGTAAAATGAGCCTTATACCATTTATTTTAGATTGATATTAGAACTCTGATTCACGCAATTAAAAATATCGGTTTGGTCTTGGTATTGTTACGAGCTGAGGGTTCGGGATAAATTAATGAAAAACAATAAAACAAAAATAACACTTTTATTCCACACTAAAACGATAGATACAAGAACTTAATCACAAGGATTCACAACACAGTAATTCATAACACGGTTGCACAATAAACCACTAAAAGTCACCGAAATATTCGCACTTTTCACACGTCTCTTCGCACTATTTATACCGCGCACAGTAGGTACATAACTCGCGAACGTTCTCGATGGTTCCACTAGTAACTAGAAAAGTGTCGGTATTTCGACTGACTATCATTTCTTATTCTGTGCAACTGTAGATAAAAACGTGGTATGTAGGTATATTCCATGCCAAGTATTGCCTATTCTGTGCCACAGTAGGTATAACTTCGAGAGAAGCCGACAATTACTTATTCTGTAACAGCCTCGGCGTAACAGTATTTATAATGGACTCATAGCGCTATTTACGAGCTTTAACCAAGGCTCATTTAAATATCTCCTAGGTAAGATAGGTATAAACAATCTATATAAAGGTTCTACAAAATCTAATGGTAGCATTTAGTAAATACTTTGCCCCACAAACTTCCTTCGAATACTTACTTTGATCGATATTACCGATCGAAGTATTAACGGACGAGCAGAGAACAAAAACTTAAAATGTCATTTATTTCTTGTGAATAACTAAATCTTTTTCTTCATATTTTGTAGGTATACACTTAATCGAAAAGACGATTTGGTTACTTGTAATGTCTGTTTCTTACGGGGATTTCACTCTAAACCAGTTAAGTGAATCTTCTGTACCTATGTAAAAGCATAGTCGCCGCTTTCTCTTGGTTCAGCGAACAGATTCTACTGAATTTAAGTTCATCGTATGATTTATTTGAATAAATTCGAATTGAAAACTTATTGAAAACTTGTCAGCAGTTTTGATTTCAGTATAAACTTGCTAAAACTTTTCTATTTACTCTTCATTTGTAGTTTTAAAAATCATATGAGATGACGAAAAGGCAAGATATAATTGAATAAGATTTTAGCTAGAATTTAGAATTAAAGTACCTATTTTAAGGAGTTTATAGTCTGCTACCAAATCAAATCTAAAAACATTTATTTAAAAAAATAATTAAATAAAAAAATTTAATCGGTTCACAATGTTCAAAAAATGTTTGATGGTGCTAACGGTGCTAAAATGAAACATGTCGCTAATTTCAAGCCTGACGTGTAGTGGGCCTGTAACGAAATTGGCATTGCAACCTCATATCAAAAGGAAGATCTCGTCCAGCTCAACATTTTTGAGATAGTTTTAATATTTATTTAAGCGAAGCGTATTTCGCTGGTACATTATGACTGCATTTCCTGTATCATATACTCCAGAAATTGAAAAATATGTCGCATGCCAGGAGATATACGATACGTAGCTTTTAAAATCTATTGCGGAATTTGAAGGGTTACATTTAGTGGCATATAATAACTTAAGAAGTCCCGATGCCCGTCTGTTTGAGCTACTATCATGTTAACTATATTACAATTGTTATTGATAAGTTCTAAGTATGACGTAAGTTAGCTTTCTAGTGGAAAATAAATGAAATGACATATATTCATATTCATTTATTTTACAACATATACCTACATTTTGTGTTTGGCAGATATAACTCGAAGGCTTCTCATATATTATACAGAACTTGTCGTTTACTCTAGCTAGATTATAATTATAGCCAGTCGGTGGAGCAATGTTTCAGTTACCTCTACTTCACTAGATCAAAGCCAGACAATCTTCATCACAAGGATAATTTTGAAACATCATACTGTAAGTAAACTTTGGTTTAAGTTCAGTATTATGTTAATAAATGTATTATATAGGTAATGTAAGTGTGAATCTAAGTATTATTAAATAAATAAATAAACTTCAAGTAGTAAAGAGGCGTCTAATTTTTAGCTTGAATTTTGTCTCCCCCTAAGCACGTTAAATAATAATTCAGACAGTAGTTTTGAGAAGCATTACTCCACGATAGAACATTAGGCGGAGTAAACCGCTCGACAAGAAACATGCATTTAGTGTTATTGTTAATGTGCTCCTGAACCCGGCGCACCACCGCCCCCGCCGCCCCCGCCGCCCCCGCCGCCGGTTCTTGTGCCAAAGCTTGCTTACATGAATAAGCGAGATTTAGAGGTTGTTCACGGAACTGGATGAAATTCATTAGAGCCAAGTAAAGTACATCTAATGGTATGTAGTTTTTCAGGAACTTTTAAAAAGGGAGGAGGGTTTTCCTAGGCCGTCTTGAAAGATTTGCGTGACATCAATTAGATGGCGTTACTCTTTTGAGTTACTTCACAAGATGATTACCGATTCGAAAGTTTAAAAAAATAAGCTTAGAGATGCTTAAATTTTTAAACTTTCGAATCGTTTTGAAGGTAGAGACCTTGCGTTGTAAACTTGTTTTAATAAAATCATCTTCAAGTGATAGATGCAAAGGCCATGGGGCATGTATGTGATTGTAGCCCGATTCCGAGTAAATCGAACCGCCCTAATGCTCGCGGAATTCCACTCAGCAGGCCAAGAGAAATAACGAGTAGCGGTAGTAGAATAGAGGTTACATAATTACAACTAATGTTATACGTAAAGTGGTGTTTCTAGATGAATATCTAAGGGAAATGGAGTTTGAGTTACGGTGAGTCAAGATAAAAAACCGATACACAGCATAGTGGCCAGTTACAGCAGTAGTTGGATTAAAGACGCAACATCTGTAGTGTTTAGATTTCCATAAGATGTTTTCCTTCATCGACTTAATTTAAATATGATAATATTGCACTAACATGAGCGGTTTGTGGAAAGCCCAGCTACTGTACTCAAACCTTGACGTTTATAATTAATTATGTATTTAATTTAATTAATTTATGTGGATAATTGTTATGTGTGTACGCTAAAATGGCGAGACCTGGTGTTTAGTTTTTTATTAAGCTCAACCATCTTAAGTACCTACCTCGGTTTACAGGCAATACACTTTACAAACAATACATTACATAGGCTGCACTAAAAGTATCGGGAATGGAATATTTCCACTGTTCCTGTCATATTAAAATCTTTTTAATTAAAAACTCCTTGGTTTTAAAAATCGAATACCATTTATTTATTTAAAAAAATATTCTCGGTCTTGTCACAAGGTCTTGTCAAACTTGTTTAGTCGTTGAGAAAATGGAATTGACTCGAGAAAATTCAAGAGCGATGATTTATTATGACTTTCGAAGTGGTTTAACACAAAAACAGTGTGTTGACCGGATGATTTCTGCATTTGGTGATGAAGCCCCATCCAAAACCACAATTTACGCTGGTTTGCTGAATTTCAACGTGGACGTGTGATCACAGTGATGATCCCCGTCAAGGTCGTCCAAAAACTGCAATCACCCAAAAAAACGTTGATGCTGTGCGCAAGCTGATTGGGGAAGATCAACATGTGACATACCGCGAAATTCAGGCAACTTTAGACATTGGCATGAGTCAAACACAAATAATCTTGCATGAACAATTAGGTGTAAAAAAGTTTTTTTACCGATGGATACCGCATTTGCTCTGTGAAGAGCAAAAAGCGGCTCGCGTTACTTGGTGCGTCAGAACTCTCGAAAGGTTCCACGCAGGATCCTCAAATGCTGTATACAACATCGTATCAGGTGACGAATCCTGGATATACGCATACGAATCCGAAACAAAAAACCAGTCACGAGTTTGGGTGTTCGAAAATGAGTTAAAGCCAACAAAGATTGTTCGTTCACGGAGTGTTGCAAAAAAATGGGGGCCACGTTTGTCTCCATAACCGGCCATGTTGCAACTATTCCTATTGAGGGACAAAGAACGGTTAATGCAGAATGGTATGCTAGCATTTGTTTGCCACAGGTCGTTTCTGAACTCCGTAAAGAGAACTGCAACCGCCGCATCATCCTCCATCACGACAATGCGAGTTCTCACACCGCGCACAGAACAAAAGAGTTTTTAGAGCAAGAAAACATAGAATTATTAGACCATCCGCCGTACAGCCCCGACCTAAGCCCTAATGATTTCTATACTTTCCCTAAAATAAAGAATAAATTGCGTGGTCAGAGATTTTCATCACCTGAAGAAGCTGTGGACGCCTACAAAACGGCCATTTTGGAGACCCCAACTTCCGAATGGAATGGTTGCTTCAATGATTGGTTCCATCGTATGGAAAAATGTGTCAAATTTCTCGGAGAATACTTCGAAAAGCAATAAATACATTTTTAAATACTAATGTTGTGTCACTTCCTTGATTCCCGAAACTTTCCTCGTATTAAAAGTGGCCCGATGTTTACGTTATTAGATAAAATGTCAATAGTAATCTTCAGACAACTTTTTTGTATATTAAAAAAAATATGTACCTACATTTAATTAAAGTTTCATCTATCGTAACCATATTTTAATTCAAACAAAATGTAATAAAACAATTGAATTAAAATAAGGTTATGATGAAACTTTAATTAAAATACAGGCACAGATTAGCAACGATATAGCAGCGGTGCGAGAAGAGTGGCGATGGGTAGTGAAGGGTCCAATCTACCTCAGATACCTCAGATTGAATTTTATATAAGGATAAATTAAGTAAAAGTTAAGAGTAGAAGTCAAGTCCTATGTGAAGCTAAAATACGATTATTTAAAATGGTTTTATAGCTTCACATAGGACATAGAGAAAATTTTCTGGTTTGAAATGAGTTCCAAATTCACGCGCAAAACTTACAATAAGTAGCGGTAGTATCAATAAATATTACAATACTGAGATTGTGAAACTTACAATAAGTAGCGGTAGTATTCAATAAATATTACAATACTGTGATTGTGAAACTTACAATAAGTAGCGGTAGTATTCAATAAATATTACAATACTGAGATTGTGCAACTTACAATAAGTAGCGGTAGTATTGAATAAATATTACAATACTGAGATTGTGAAACTTACAATAAGTAGCAGTAGTATTCAATAAATATTACAATATTGTGATTGTGAAACTTACAATAAGTAGCGGCAGTATTCAATAAATATTACAATACTAAGATTGTGAAACTTATAATAAGTAGCGGTAGTATTCAATAAATATTACAATACTGAGATTGTGAAACTTACAATAAGTAGCGGTAGTATTCAATAAATATTACAATACTGAGATTGTGAAACTTACAATAAGTAGCGGTAGTATTCAATAAATATTACAATACTGAGATTGTGAAACTTACAATTAGTAGCGGTAGTATCAATAAATATTACAATACTGAGATTGTGAAACTTACAATAAGTAGCAGTCGTATTCAATAAATATTACAATACTGAGATTGTGAAACTTACAATAAGTAGCGGTAGTATTCAATAAATATTACAATACTGAGATTGTGAAACTTACAATAAGTAGCGGTAGTATCAATAAATATTACAATACTGAGATTGTGAAACTTACAATAAGTAGTGGTAGTATTCAATAAATATTACAATACTGAGATTGTGAAACTTACAATTAGTAGCGGTAGTATTCAATAAATATTACAATACTGAGATTGTGAAACTTACAATACGTAGAGGTAGTCTTCAATAAATATTACAATACTGAGATTGTGAAACTTGCAATAAGTAGCGGTAGTATTCAATAAATATTACAATACTGAGATTGTTAAACTTACAATAAGTAGCGGTAGTATTCAATAAATATTACAATACTGAGATTGTGAAACTTACAATAAGTAGCGGTAGTATTCAATAAATATTACAATACTGAGATTGTGAAACTTACAATAAGTAGCGGTAGTATTCAATAAATATTACAATACTGAGATTGTTAAACTTACAATGAGTAGCGGTAGTATTCAATAAATATTACAATACTGAGATTGTGAAACTTACAATAAGTAGCGGTAGTATTCAATAAATATTACAATACTGAGATTGTAAAACTTACAATAAGTAGCGGTAGTATTCAATAAATAACACAATACTGAGATTGTGAAACTTGCAATAAGTAGTGGTAGTATTCCATAAATATTACAATACTGAGATTGTTAAACTTACAATAAGTAGCGTTAGTATCAATAAATATTACAATACTGGGATTGTGAATCTTTCAATTAGTAGCGGTAGTATTCAATAAATATTGCAATACTGAGATTGTGAAACTTACAATAAGTAGCGGTAGTATTCAATAAATATTACAATACTGAGATTGTAAAACTTACAATAAGTAGCGGTAGTATTCAATAAATAACACAATACTGAGATTGTGAAACTTGCAATAAGTAGTGGTAGTATTCCATAAATATTACAATACTGAGATTGTTAAACTTACAATAAGTAGCGTTAGTATCAATAAATATTACAATACTGGGATTGTGAATCTTTCAATTAGTAGCGGTAGTATTCAATAAATATTGCAATACTGAGATTGTGAAACTTACAATAAGTAGCGGTAGTATTCAATAATTATTACAATACTGAGATTGTGAAACTTACAATTAGTAGCGGTAGTATTCAATACATATTACAATACTGAGATTGTGAAACTTACAATAAGTAGCGGTAGTATTCAATAATTATTACAATACTGAGATTGTGAAACTTACAATTAGTAGCGGTAGTATTCAATAAATATTACAATACTGAGATTGTGAAACTTACAATACGTAGAGGTAGTCTTCAATAAATATTACAATACTGAGATTGTGAAACTTACAATGAGTAGCGGTAGTATTCAATAAATATTACAATACTAAGATTGTGAAACTTACAATAAGTAGCGGTAGTATTCAATAAATATTACAATACTGAGATTGTGAAACTTACAACAAGTAGCGGTAGTATTCAATAAATATTACAATACTGAGATTGTGAAACTTACAATAAGTAGCGGTAGTATTCAATAAATATTACAATACTGAGATTTTGAAACTTGCAATAAGTAGCGGTAGTATTCAATAAATATTACAATACTGAGATTGTTAAACTTACAATGAGTAGCGGTAGTATTCAATAAATATTACAATACTGAGATTGTGAAACTTACAATAAGTAGCGGTAGTATTCAATAAACATTACATTACTGGATTGTCAAAAATTTCATGCTTATTGATATTTGAATGATGCAACTGCTATCTTTTTCGATTTCTATAAATAATAATTTTATTTGGTTTTAGAATCCAATTAGCTCTTGTCTAACTACGCGTTTTTTCGCATGAAGTGACCGAGACAATAATGGGACAAGGTAGTAGGTAGAGGCGCCGGCGCGTGCCGAAACTCTGACAGGACGAGCTGCTAATCTTTTTCTTAGTCGTAACTAAGAAGATTAGCAGCTAGAGTAGTCCTTCTAACTAAACTACCATGTTAGAGAGGTTTAGATGTGACTAAGCTGAGTTGAGAGTAGCGAGTAAACACAGTTTATCTCGGATTCAGCCCCAACATCCTAAATTTATCTAAATCCGTGAAATCAAATAGGATTATTCGTAAAGATACGTACGCTACGGCGTAGTTATTAGATAATAACTGGCGGTGCCCATTAGCCCATTACCATATTCGTAGTTTGGTGACTGCGAGGGACGGATCTGATCCTCGTTACATAAACATGAATCTTATCGGATATGCCTCCAGCCACAGCTCGGGCAACGGCTGGAACACTGCAGATTTCGTGGTTGAACAACTGTTGCGGCTGACTTACTGATATATAAATAAATTTTGCTGGTTATTTCACACAGATATGTCGTAATAAAAGTCAAAAACTATTTTAATGTATTCATACAAATCATATCTTTGTAGATCAATTCAATTTACGGACTAAAAAGAAAATGAAACAAACGGGTTTTAATTTCTTTTTAGTCCAATTTAATCTAAGATAAAATTAATTTAGGCAACATTTAAATCTTTAGTAACCGTAAACGGCTGCGCCTATTATCACCAAACTAAGAATATTTCACAAACACCAGATTATAAATGAAAAAAAGGCTTTTTAATGGTAGGACTACATCCATTTGAAAGGTACGATGCTACAGACAGCCAAACAGTTCAAAGTATATGTACCTTAAAAACTCTCTTTCACCGGGACATAACAAGATGAATTTACACCGGTTCCAATTAAATTAAGATAACTGTAACTCGGTGATTTACGGTAAGATGTTTGTTATGTCCCTCTCGGCTCTCTAGTTCATATATCTAGAAGGTAACTGGCACATTATGGTCGGGCCGGTGGTACAATCAATATGTTGTATCACCGTCAAGTTAGTTAATTATTTTATAACAAAAATGTTCATTGAAAATGTAAGTCATTTTTTAATATAAATTGTTTGACCACGATCTTGTCTGATGGTAAGCGATGATGCAGTCTACGATGGTACACGCTTGCCTAGAAGAAACCTATACACTCGCGACTTGAAGACCCCTAGGCTGCAGTTATCAGGAAACACAGACTCAGGCAAAGCGTCTCCCACTTCTTGGCGGTGCGCATAATAAAGGTAGAAGAGTATCGCTTTGTGCGCATGGGAGGTATATCTACCATGTAGCTGTGCCACACCGCGGAGCGTCTGGTTGTCCGATGATAGAATGGGGATGGTGGGATCAGGTTGAAGAGCTCCGCAGCACACTCTACGAAATGTAACCGATAGAAAACCGAGAGGCTTGCAACCTTTCCACGATGCTCGAGGCTGTGGATCGTAGCATCTGTTAATTCGTCATTGCAAATGAGCTTCTTGGCTCTTCTCTCAATTGCATCTAGAGCATCTAGCTGGTATTTCGCTCATCCGTCCTAGAGGTGAGAACAATGCTCCAGACACGATGAGACTTAGTTGCAGTTTATTGTCCACAGAACCTCATGCTGTAGGGATACATTATGGATGCAGGCTGGAAACACCGATTTTGGGACTGGATCCATCAAATATAGCTAAGAACCATTCGTGAACCCAGCCTTTAAATAATAAAAACTGTGTTAAAACAGTCCATCTGTTTGTTACGTACTCGTATATACATAATTACATGCACGTTTCTTTCTGCGTCGGGGGTCAACCCACCACTGGAGATCATGAATCGTATGAACCACTCAGGCTGTGTGGAGAGCCAGCTTTTCCAGTATGAGCCGCGTCGCTACTGAGTTAGCTACAGTTTGGTTTGTAAATTGGATTAAACGAGGAAAGCTTTATGGTTTAAAGTATCGCGTAGGAAATGTTCGCGCAGTTTTTGCACAGTTTGTAAGTCATTTAGCTGTGGAATCGAAGGAAGAAGACAAATCCCGTTGGACTAACTTACAAAAGCCACTTCATGCTCGATTTATGTTTTTCCTGACATTACATTTACATTTCTTTGTAATACTATTTGTTAATCGTCCACTACATTGTTACGGCATAGTTATGCAGTTGCCTAATCGTCAGTGCTAAAATAGGCGTTAACTACGCTAGCCAGCTGTAGTCAACGTTTTTTTACTATGATCTGGAGGTGGGACTTACATAGGTATGCCACACCTGATGTCGAGTGGTAACCATCGCCTATAACAAAGTATCACCTCGTAAGTCACGCACCTAAGAAACGTGCCCTGCGTAATCTATTCATGAGCCTGTAACACCGGCATCCATACCCTTCAAACTGAAATACAGCAATGCTGGTTGGCGGCAGAATTAGGAATGATACTCAATACTAAATACTCAATCGTTTATTGTATTCCACAATGTAATAATATGTGGTAAATAATAGGTACATGTTCATTATGTACCCTGTTGGGCGCAACAATATCATGGAGAGAGGAGGACGTCATTGTTCTTGTTAGGTTATATTTATTTTAAAAACGAAAACACTCAAATCTAGTGTCAAAGTAGATAGTAGGTAAGTATCTAAAATTGGTTATTTTTCATTAAATTTATCATTAAAATATTCGTCGATTGTATAGTAAGTTTTTTTAGTTAGTAAGTATATTAATTGTTTTATAAATGTTATATTATTAGTCTCATTTTTGAACGCGTCAGGTAGTTTGTTAAATATTTTGATCGCCATTACGTAAGGGCTTGAAGAGCGCAGTTTGAGTGGGAAAGCAGGTGTCATAAGCTTGTTTTTGTACCGCAATGAGTGTGTCGTATGCATTTCTTCTCGTGTTGTGTAGAAATGCTTGTATTTTCTAGCAAATTTACATACTTCCATAATATAAATACATGGTAGGGTAAGAATTTTGTGTTGTTGAAAATGGGGTTTGCAACTATCTGTTTGTATGATGGTAGTACTTCCCCGGGCCAGTGCTCTCACAAAGAGCTCTTCTACTTTCAAAAAGGTTAGGATTGAGGTCTACTTAATTAGATACTTTTCAAAAGTGTCAAACCAGATTTTTACGAATTTTTAGCCACACCTATTGCCTATATTATACACCTATATTATAAATGTGCTCTATGCATCGATGATTCTGCCAATGGAAATTAATTCCATTATGTACAAAAGTTCGAATATCAAAGCTTTTTATCAGATAAAAGATCATACGCTTTCTATGCTGTCATCAAATTGGCGGATTCGAGGACTTTTGGTCATTTTTAGGACACACAACGTGTTTAACTTCACCTTTAACTTCTGTTTTACAGTTATTCTGTACCGTTACTTCTTATATGAAAAACATCGTATTAGAAAGATTAGTGTCGTAAGTGAGGACAACTCCTAAGCTCCCTGTCTATTGAATTAAATGAAACTGGTTTGTTGCGTAAATACATGTCATGTTATTGATCAGATAAGTAAGTAAGTTGGATATGAGTTATTTTTGGTAATAATGTTTACCGACATATAGTAACTAAGCACACATCATATTTTATTATCATCAATAAACTAAAAGTACTTGTCGTTATTGCTTTTGCTATTTACCCGCAGAATCTCATTTATTACTATTGTGGGCTATTTATCATGAGCAGTTAATTCTTAGAGTAGCTGAATAACATTGGACAATATAAATGAACTGGAATTGCCGAATAAGTAGCAGCAGGAGAGATGTTCATTATAAATGACGTCTCTAAAGACAGCGGACTCTAGTTGTGTTGCCCGTTATAAAGCCGGGGAAATCGTAGAAGCTAAGAACTGAAGTCACCGAGTCCTACTTTTTGTAACCTACCTATTAAAATAAGTATAACTCTATTTCTTTATCTTTAGTCTGGATAAAGGGGTCTAAGTTTTTACCTAAGACCTTTGCAAACAGCACTTCACATCAACCGGTCTATTTACTTATAACTAAGCATTAGGCAATACTTCTGAACGACAATTCTTTAATATACTCTACAGAGCTAGACACGACAACAGAAAAAAAAACAAATATATGTAGGAAGTACCGTAGGTACCTAAATTAAGAACTGTACTAACGTTATTTTTCTATTTAAATCGTAACAATCAATCTATTCAGTAATCACATTTGACGACCTCCGTGGTGCAGTGGGCGAATACCCAGCTTAGACGCAGGAGGTAGCGGGTTCTATTCCCGCCACGGAACAAATGTTTGCATGATTTACAGATATTTGTTCTGGGTTTGGTTGTTTGTCTATATATTATAAGTATTTACAAAAAAATGTATATAAGTATTCTATCAGTTATCTGGTTCCCATAGTACAAGCTCTGCTTAGTTTGGGGCTAGATAGCGCTGTGTGAAATGTCCAGTAATATTTATATTTCTTATTTATTTATTACTTCACAGTGTTCAATTTTTGAAGTTCGTTAACAGAGGAGGCTGACAGGGCCAGAACTGAGATATCGCGAGTCTCCGATTAAAACAAAAAAATATTTTATGTAATCTTTGACTATCAAAATAGTGTCACGAAATAAATAACCAATGTATTTGACCTGCAGTTTCATTCAAATTATAGGTAACGGGAGTTCATGTAATGTGGTAACTCATTTTTGGGGTACAAATTGCAGTTATTCTGGATTTCGGACTTTTGCCTATATTTGTGTCACTTAAGCTACACGCATACTAAATTACAGCACTGTGGGGTCACTGGTGTACCCTGTCAAAGTTTAGTTTTTATTATGGCTAATAACTCAAAAACTACAAAAAATTTACGAAAAATAAAAACAGCGTCTAAATGTACTAATAAATACCTTTTGTTTGAAACATTTTTAGCTCATTTAATCACACAAAAATTGTATTATCACTACCTACCTATTTATTAAATTTCACGATGATCGGATCAACGCTTCGAAAGTTATCCTCGGACAAACATATATAAATACAACGCCGATTTGCCCAAGTTGATTTAGAGATCTCGCTTCGCTCGATAAATTATTCTTATTTCTATCGAAATCGGTTCAAACTTTCGCCTAATAAATGTCAAGTCATAACCAGTGCACGTGCTTTCGTTGAATGCGATCATAAGCCCAAGTCAGAGTGACACAAACAAGGCTAAGCCGGGCCAGTGCAGTGCAGTGTATACTGTTTGCAGATGACAAGGCATACCCGCAACACACAGATACAGTTAGGCAACTCCAATAGAGTATCAACTTAGCCTTGCCTAAGAAAAATAATATAGTGAGATTAGAGTGTACATTTTTAAACAAATTGCAAGATATTTATAAAAATATGAGCACTGTATCTCTCGAAGAATTGTGTTATTATACACACGGCTACACATCAAGCTATTTTATCCAGTATAAGCTGACCTCTTATTCTACGAAAAGCCTACACAATGCGAGGTCAGCTTATACTGGAAATGTCTAGCTTGACGTGTAGCGGTGTGTACTTTGTACCGCGTGTCTGCTAGTGTATGTATCGCACTAGTAAGTAGCACAGTATAAGGATTTACCTTGCTTTTGTAGGCAGTAGGTACCTGTAAGCGCCACAAAGTACGACAGTTCTTGGAGTTTGTCAGTTTTATGGACATTGTACGAGTAATAAGCATAGTAATTCATTAGCAAACATTATGTCTCTTAAACGGGGTGTAGATAAAAGTATAATTTTTTTCGAGATTTGCAAAATCGGTTTTGATTAACCCTAAATTAAGCAACTTTTACGCTTCTTGGAAGAGAGACCGCTACGGACATTTTTACAGAGCGCTTCTCTTATTCGCAAACGTTATTAACGCGAGAAAGTTGTTAAGCCATGCTGGCTGAAAAACTTCTAACACTAAAGTTGATTACTAGCTTTTACGAACCTATTAGCATTTAGAATAAATGCAGGCACCAAAATATCAGTTTAGAAAACCTTTGTGGTATTAGTGATACTTTTAGTCTAAACAAAATAAGTTGGTTACTAGTATAAAGGCGTCGCCCCATTTGTTCAAGGTCCTTTACGACCAGTATTAACGAATCTGTCAAGGTTTTTTAAAAGAACATTGACGGTTATGAAATAATGTGAGTAATGTATTGTGGAGAGCTGACGAGGCCCCAGGCACATGGGATGCGAATGGGGAGGGCTGAGACGGTGGAGTGAGGGGGGTGAGGAGTTATCGTACTTAAACGAACAGCCTTAAGGCTCAAGAAATTATACTAACATAATTGCGCAAGTTTGTAAAAACTTCATGGCACTTAATAACGCTTTCTTCTGCTTGGCTTCAGGACTCACTGAAGCTTGTTATTCAATGAAGGTTTATGTAAAGTGTAGCTTGTGCTCGACTCGGATTAAATAGTATCTACTGTTGCGAAATAGTACCTGAGGCTCAGGTATACAGCAGCTGCGTCCTTCACCGTGCTTGTGCTGCGCTGCAACTGTACTGTACACGACATGTGTTATAGTATCTGAGGCTCAGGTATACAGCAGCTGCGTCCTTCACCGTGCTTGTGCTGCGCTGCAACTGTACTGTATACGACATGTGTTATAGTACCTGAGGCTCAGGTATACAGCAGCTGCGTCCTTCACCGTGCTTGTGCTGCGCTGCAACTGTACTGTACACGACATGTGTTATAGTACCTGAGGCTCAGGTATACAGCAGCTGCGTCCTTCACCGTGCTTGTGCTGCGCTGCAACTGTACTGTACACGACATGTGTTATAGTACCTGAGGCTCAGGTATACAGCAGCTGCGTCCTTCACCGTGCTTGTGCTGCGCTGCAACTGTACTGTACACGACATGTGTTATAGTACCTGAGGCTCAGGTATACAGCAGCTGCGTCCTTCACCGTGCTTGTGCTGCGCTGCAACTGTACTGTACACGACATGTGTTATAGTACCTGAGGCTCAGGTATACAGCAGCTGCGTCCTTCACCGTGCTTGTGCTGCGCTGCAACTGTACTGTACACGACATGTGTTATAGTACCTGAGGCTCAGGTATACAGCAGCTGCGTCCTTCACCGTGCTTGTGCTGCGCTGCAACTGTACTGTACACGACATGTGTTATAGTATCTGAGGCTCAGGTATACAGCAGCTGCGTCCTTCACCGTGCTTGTGCTGCGCTGCAACTGTACTGTACACGACATGTGTTATAGTACCTGAGGCTCAGGTATACAGCAGCTGCGTCCTTCACCGTGCTTGTGCTGCGCTGCAACTGTACTGTACACGACATGTCTATCTATTATAGTTTACACAATAAATATTTTTTATCTTGTGCATCATCTTTAATAGATGATGCAAAGGCTTTGGTTGGTTGTGCATTTTGATATTGGTCGATCTTGCGCTTGCGAGAATGACTGGAACGCTTAAGACAGGGACATATTAACACATTTATATTATAATAGCTCCACAATTATTTCATTACTTTCAAAACATAAAAAAAAATATTTTGTATGTTAATGGTCTTGTAAATGTTTGTATGATCTGTGTATATTCCCGGTTTGTTGTGTTAGAGCCAGTCCACACGGCGCGTTGCGTTAAGTTGCGTCGTCGCAACGCAAATATTTTGACGCATACACAGGCGCTGCGCCATCGCAGCGTTACTACGACGCGTTCCGTCAGCGCAGCGGCGACGCACAGTTGCGGCAAGCATTTTGTAAAAATATTGCAGTCAGTCTATACTCGTAGGAAAGCATGCATCGGAAAAGATGTCTAGCATTGCTCCTATTACTACGAGTATAATTACCTCCGTAAAAAAATGAGATGAGCTTGCGTGTATTCTCCCTATCAACGCACAAGTAACTGAGCGCTGCTGCTCCGACGTCGCAATGAGTACACCCCTCCCGCTTCGTCTCGGGGGCTGCTGTCCGTCATGTGTGCGTTGCGACGACGCAGCGCACCGTGTGTACTCTTTGGTTATTTGTATGTAAAACAACGCAACGGCAGCGCTGCGTCGACGCAATGCTGACGCAATGCTGACGCAATGCTGACGCAACGCGCCGTGTGGACTGGCTCTTACTGGTATTTCCTGATACGACATCTCAGTGCACTACATTTTTTATTATATTTTTACCTTAAACATTTTGACACACAAGTTGACGGGCCTCCTGATGTTTAGTGGTCACCGTCGGTCGCCTATAAACTCCCGCTGCACTCGTGCTACTGCAGATAGATGCAGTAGGTGGTAGTTTGGGGAAAATGCTTGCAGGTTTTGAGTAATTTGTTTAAAGAAAATGACCAGGTTGAATACATAGATCCGAAAGTCTTTTATGTCCTGATGATAGCCAGTAATAACATAATATAGTTGCTGCGAGCGCTAAGTGCTGAGAGTTTGGTTTTGATCTAATAATATTATAAAATAATTATCATAAAAAGCCTCTGTTTTTGTTTGTGTTGCTCGACCGGTAATTATGTGGTCGGCCCATTGTTTTCCTGTGTTCAATGTTTTTAATGAAATTCATAGACCTGGCAGAATATCACGGTGAAAATGTACATTAGTTGGTGTAAAAATAACATAATACTCTTTGAAAACCTCTGTTTTTACAAGCTTTTTAATAACTTGCATTGTATGTAT
This sequence comes from Philereme vetulata, assembly GCA_918857605.2. Lineage (NCBI taxonomy): Eukaryota > Metazoa > Arthropoda > Insecta > Lepidoptera > Geometridae > Philereme > Philereme vetulata. The sequence goes on along the minus strand of OU975451.1, from coordinate 580,712 downwards.
GTTTCTCCGGGTGGAATCTTGCAACTGAATTTTAAATCAGTTATCTTTAACCTATTGAGCTGAAATTTGGTATACACGCTTATTTTGGAGGACAGTGCATATTTATAGTAAGCATGTCCTGATTCTACTCCCTGGATTGGCTCCAGATAAAGGAACTCTTTAACGGTCAACAGTACAGATACGAAATTTAGTATACGCATTTAATTATAATATCCTGTTCTAAGTTTCACCATGACATGTCTGCTGCACTCAGGGTTGGCTTCCAAGAAGGAACTCCTCAACGGTCAACAGCACAGACACGAAACATTGTATACGCATTTAAATTTGGAATACATATATAACTTTGGTGCCGATGCAATAATATGGTACCATGGAGGTGATCTCATGATGGAGGCGGATGCTAGACAATAGAACTTCTGAATAGATTGTAGTGGGCTACTAGTGTTTGGGCTCATTTGAATCTGCTTGCGGTTCTAATTAAGAACTTTATAAAAGCATGTTTTGAAAAATAAAAACTCATTATTAACTACACATACTAAAAGAGCAGGAGGTGAAGAGGCCAGGTGTATCATGATTGTGTTTCTTTGTAAGCAGATCATTTGTATGTTTTCCTTCTATGTAAATGATTGTGTTGTCTTTTATTTCTATTCTGGACATTATAAATTGTACACAAAACATTTCATATCTGAATCAATAATCGCGAAGAATTATTATTATGATAGACTACGAGTAGCTATTTTTGTGCACGTTTTATCCCAGTGTTCTGTCAGGTAGAGTTCAGGGGAAATATAAAAAAAATGCAACTTATAGGACAGCTATTAGAACAACGTATTGAACGGCGAGGTGGAGACCATCATGCTGTGAAAAAACTTAGCCCTCCATAATACCAAAAGAAAAATGGGACGAACCAGCTAGTTGGTAGTCCACTAATATCTAAGGACAACAAGCCGACAGACAACTCAGGACAGATTGTCCTGCCGCTTAAAAACGACGAGAGCCGACCCCAAATAATGGGATTAAAATAGGCAAAGCGCCTCAACCCTCCGTCGATCGAGACACATTAGATCCAATAACGCGGAGGAGATTTCTAAGTGATCTACATTAGACAAGGCAAACACTTCACAGATACACCAACCTCGCCGGCGAGATCGACGAGTCCCTTCAGTTGTCGCCTACACAAGATACAAACATGTACCTGGCTGTTTCTCTCCTATCCCCATCCTGGCAACGGCCCAAGCCGAGGTTCGTACCTAAGTGGTGACCTTGTGCTAGTTGCCTCATCAAAACTTACAGGGCTGAGCGCCATCTGCACTCGCCAAAAGTTCGGTTAAGCTGCAACGGCCTCAGAGGCCAACAGCGAGTTACGGCGGGTTTCTATATCCGTCTGACTCGTATCTCCTTGAAAAAGTGTCAAACTAGTGTCAAACTTTTGACACATTTTCAAGGAATAACGAGTCATAGCTGGTTACCGACGGATATAGGAACCCGCCATTAGTCCATCAGAAAAAAACAAGAAGTTTTTATAACTTTCTAACATGTTTTTATTCTGTTTATTCTCACATGTTTTCTCTATGATTCATTTCATTTATTGTAAAACTTATCCGGATATCCGCGATACAGGTGCTGCACTTAATGCGAGGCTCAATAGCAAATTGTCATAAGTTGATTCTTATTTTGTACATAAAATATTTATATTTTTAAAGATGATACTGTCACGTAGGTATTGTCCGTCTTGTTCATTATCTTACACGAAGAGATCCACATTTTAAGAGCAACTTTACAAGTGTTTAAAAAACGTAGTACGGGTGGATAGTTGCGCGCGAATATTCTGTTCAACTTACTTCTTCTGCAGTACTTGCAGTAAAGTCTTATTGAACTAGATATATAAATATTAGCTAGATGATCTACGTCACCGTGCTAGTCACGGATCAAACAAATAGCTTTAGAAATACTTCTGTTCAAAATACTCTAGTTATAACAAATGATAACAACTTACAACTTTCCCCTAAATTTTCGTACAAAATCTATAAAACTGACTAAACTTTTTGAATTCTTTTCGAAGCTACGTAAAAAGAGGATAAAGTCGTAGCAATAAATCTTTTATGAAGTGAGAGAGACGGCGACAAAGTACGTCACTAGTCACAGTGTCACACACATAGCTGGTCCAGTAAACGAACTTGGAACTCAACGACACGTACTTCACTGAAATGAAGGGTGGCTTCAGTAGATGCTAGCGACGCCGTCACTGCGCCGGATAGGCTCGCGGCACTGTAGCGTTTATTCTCTCTGAGGGAGTATAGCAATGTCTACAACCTCTGGAATTAATGATAAATGACATTTTTTTATTTATTCATTTCAATATAAGAAGGTTATAAGATCTTAATTTAAATATTTTTTATTTAGCCTTTTAGTAAACATGATAGTTTATTTATTATATGTACGTTATGCATATATATAATAACTAACCATATGCCCATATGCATTGCATAATGGTACAAATAACGTACAGGCTAGGTAAATAGGCTAAATTAACTATAATAAACAACTATATAAGATATAGATAACGAAATTGGTCCTAAAAGTTACCTCACAATCAAAATCAAATGTGCGATTATAACCATCAAAATGGTCAACCACACTTATTAGATAGATAAATTTGGTGATATTACTACGAAGCCCAAACGCATGGAACTAAAGCTGATTAGATTCGTACTCGAACTAACTATACGTAATCGCTTAATTCGGCCTCACCGAATGCCTCACTTATGCTCAATGAGACTCGGTTACCAGTCCAATGATACTCATATAAAAGCCGTTGTCCACTGCGATATAAAATATTTGGTAACATTCAGATTTGCTCGCGAGCCGGCAGCATGGTCTCGGCGCACCACTCTACAAGGATATATTATGTATCCATAACTTACCGATATAGGCTACATCGCGCGGCCGTCGCTGGGACGCTCTACACCATCTGTATTCTACCTGGTGATGGAACAAGCATATGGCCCACCTGATGTTAAGTGGTAATCAGCGCCTATAGAAAAGTATTGCCTCGAAGGGGACGTTTCTAAGGTGCGTGACTGCCGTGCGTCCATCAACTTGAAGCATACGGGTATAAAGCTTCATGTGCCTGTAATTTCACCGGAATCTACACTCTTCATACCAAAACACAGCAATGCTGCTTGGCGGCAGAGTGCGAGCACTCTGAGTTCAGCAGACATGCCATGGTGGAACTTAAAACAGGATATTATAATTAAATGCGTATACTAAATTTCGTATCTGTGTTGTTGACCGTTGAAGAGTTTCTTTGTCCAGGGAGTAGAATCAGGTCATGCTTACTATAAATATGCATATTTCTTCAAAATAAGCGTGTATACCAAATTTTAGCTAAGCCGGTTGAGGGGAACGGGTTTAAAATTCAGTTGCTAGTTTCCACCCGGACAAACATACATTGCAATGCAAGTTAATATAAAACTTGTAAAAAGACGTGTCCGCATTGAACGGGCGCCGCTCGGCTGAATGGTGGACCGGTGAGTGGTGAGAGGTGACCGGAGGGTTCGTACGCATTCTTATCTGTGGATACTCAATTATTTATTGTATTCCACAGTTTCAACATTTATTGTAGGCGGTAATTGATGATCATTCATTATTTGTTTTGGTTTTAAAAGGTCTTTATTGAACATAAATGTTATCAGCGTATTACAACTAAACACAGTTCTTAAAACAGTATCTTAAACTAGACTAACTCAGCAGGCTTTAGCACCTTTATAAGTTTTTTGATAAAATTAGTATTTACGAGGGTTACACTTTGTAAATCAGTTTCCTTATTTTTTTGCAGCCTAAATTTTTCCAGAAGTGCTTATTAAAAAGTTGCTATGAGCACGTTGTATAGCGCGCATTTTTAAGGTCCTTCATTCTGTTGTCAGTCTTTTGGGCACAACAATATTTTGGATGCGAGCGCTTGTAATAGTATTGTTTTAACAGTTATATCTTTGCCTCGAAACATACAATACTAACTCCAAACTGAATGTGCGAGTATCTATTGCAATAAATAGGTTCGCACGGTACGTCACGTTAACGTTACAAAGGGTCTCATTTGAGGCGTATTCCTTCAATTACCACCAGGAAATGTAAATAAGAGAAATGTACACCGAAGCGCGAAATGCCGAGGTACATATTCTCTCCGTGCTTAGTATGTAGGTACACACACTACCTACACTCATGTGGATGTACTGTATGCACGACACGATTATTTTAAACTAAATAAAAAACATTCGACAAATACATACATTATAGTAACCTCACACTAGCATTCCCTGTTCCCATAGTACAATTTTGCTTAGTTTGGGGGTAGATAGCGCTGCCTGAAATGTCCAACATTATTATAATTATTATTAATTACAAGTACCTGGCTACCACAACATCCGAAACAAACATTTGAAAATCATGCAAATATTTATCATGCGACGGAAGTCGAACCAGCACCTTACGTCTCAGCCGGCCTCAATCACTACGCCAGAAGGCGTAGTGTACCTTTTAATCGATTTTGACATTTTTATTTTATATTTTCATCAATCATTCAATTTTCGGTTTGACGTGGGGTCGGGCCCAAACGACTGCCGACCCCCCCCACCCCCAACCGTGCTCTGATATTCTTGAATAATGTACCTAGTAGAGGCACCTACCAACACAGCTAGGCGATTCGGCTCATCATGCACTTATTCATGGTGACCTAATGTCACATTGTCACGAGTTGCACACTGGAACTATGCAGGGTTGGATTCGACAGAGCCTTTTACTTCTTTGTGACGTTGGATCCGAAATTTATTGTTAGATTAAACTTAGCTGCAAAAATAATTATAAATATTTTAAATAATAATTTTATTTACATAAAGAACCTTAAAGTAGGTACATAATTTAACCATAAGGTGCCTTCAAATTAGATACTTAGAAGCGCTGCAGTGAGTGCACTCCTAGGAGTACAATATCTAGACATTGTATCCAAATAAGTACTGTAATTACAGTCGCCCCACTGCAACTTTAAGCGTCTCATTTGAAGGCACTCTTTAATGGGAATGGCAAGGATAAAAATATGGGTAAAAATGGAGAAACTCACGTTAACTACTCAAATTGAACGCCAGTTTGATTTGCGGTCCGTATATTGTGACAGACAGCACCTGGTCGATCCCAGCTCCCAGCTCAATGCGCTTCAGAGACAACCCATCTTTATGAATAGCCTTTTGGAAACGAAAGCTTTTAGCAAAAGTGGGACAACAGCAATAGGCCACCAATTTACAGAACTTGTTTTCGAAATAATATCGCTTCTACCAAAGAATAATAAATAAACTTTGTACAGTCAGATGAAGAGAGAGGTGAGCAGGCTCGAAATATAAAAAATCAAGTTTGTTATAATAGAATGGCCAATTGGACGTTAATCTTAGTTCATTCACTGGCTAATGACGTGTGTTAAACTATGGCACTTAAATCAAACTAGTGCTGTCAAAGTGAAATTCTTTTATTCATTAAAATGACAAGAATCACTTTGAAACGTCAATTTTACTGCCTGTTCCTTCGAGATCAAGCCAGGAAAGAAAGGCTGGTTGTTTTTTTAGTGATCCTTTTAGAATACAAAAACAATAAAGAAAATAAAAAAAATGTATTAATTGTAACATATTTGAACGAGTTGGAGCAATTTCAATCCCAAGCTTCGCTATCATCTAAATAATCCGATATTTTATAGTACGCCTTTTTATAAAGATTTTGTCTAATGTTTTTAAATTTGTTAATTGTCAATTTTTTACATCACTTGGAAGTTTGTTATAAAAGCGTACACCTTGCCCTTTAAACGATTTACTAACTTTATGGAGTCTACAATGGGCAACAGCGAGTTTATCTTTATTTCTAGTATTAAAATTATGATAATCGCTATTTTTCTTAAACAAATTAATATTTATGTGAATATACATAAGATTTTCAAAGATGAATTGACAAGGGAATGTCACAATATTTATTTCTTTAAACTTATGCCGTAATAATTCTCTGGGGCCCATATTGTAAATTGCAAGAAACCGCCCTCTTCTGCAGCACAAAAACGGTGTTTATAATAGGTTGGGGAAAAAGTCTTTTCGCATTATAGTATGTATGAACTTGTAATAAAATCTCTTTGGCTATACTATTAGTATCTGGCTGGTTTTGGTATCATTCAAAGTTTAAATTTTAAAGAAGATAATTCCAAAGTCAAATTAGGAAAATGTGTGATTTTTATTTGTTTTTCGTACTGTAAAGATGAATGAATCTAATGAAGAAATTCGATACATTTTAAATATTTACTACAAAAACTTTGGGAAACTTCGCAACGTCTTTTCGTCCAACATACCTCAGTGCCTTAAGACGAAAGTCTACAATCAGTGTGTGTTACCAGTGATGACATATGGAACCGAGACATGGTCCTTCACTATTGGCCTTATGAATAAGCTCAGAGTCGCTCAACGAGCTATGGAGAGGGCTATGCTCGGGGTTTCTCTACGGGATCGAATCAGAAATGACGGATTAGCACGTTGAAGTGGCAATGGGCAGGCCATATAGCGCGCAGAACAGATGGCCGATGGGGCCGAAAGGTTCTCGAGTGGAGGCCACGGACCGGCAAGCGCAGCGTAGGACGTCCACCCACAAGATGGGCAGACGACTTGGTAAGAACCGCAGGTCGGCGTTGGATGCAGGCCGCTTCCAACCGCAGTTCCTGGAGATCAATGAGGGAGGCCTTTGTCCAGCAGTGGACGTCCTACGGCTGCTATGATGACTACAAAAAAAGTAAAAATGTAACTAAGCCGCGAAAATAATTTGCGATGTTTAGGGACCTAGTGCAGTGTCTGTGAGAGTAGTACAAATTTGGTTAAAGCGTTTTCAATCCGGAAATTTTGATGTCAAAGATGCATGTCGCACTGGTCACCCTATTAAGGATAAAATTGATGCCATTTTTGAAAAAGTGGAGCAAGATCAGCATATCAGTAGTTACGACGTAGCTGAAGAACTGGGAATTTACCACAAAATAGTTTTGGCGCATTTGAAAAAACTGGGTACACAAAAAAGCTCGATATTTGGGTACCCCACGAGTTCACTGAAAGAAACCTAATGAACCGTGTACTCATTTGTGATTCTTTATTACGACGTAATGAAACCGAACCATTTTTGAAGAAGCTGATAACTGGTGATAAAAAGTGGATCACGTACGACAAGAACGTGTGTAAAAGGTCGTGGTCAAACGCCGGTCAGGCTTCACAGACTGTGGCGAAACCCGGGTTGTATTTTCTTAAAAAATGCGAAGAAACTTTTTCCCCAACCTAGTATGTGCTATTTCTTATGATACTCCAGTCTGGTACTTATTTCTTCATCTGACGGTACTTCCACGATGAATCTGTATAGGCCGAGCGGAGAATAGTCTGTTAGTTTGGCATCACAAAAGGCTGATGTTCTGCCAGAGAAGTCGATAAGCAGTCCTATCTGTTCGTGTACCAGGGCGGCATGAAAAGAGACAAAAAATATATTAAAAACATCCCATAGCTTTTTCGACTCATTTTAGCACTCGTTAGATGGGATTACTTGCTAAAGCCGACTGATATACTCATATTCGGTATTGTATGCGCGCCCACGTAACTTTACGGAAGAATGCGATACATAAAACAAAAATCAAATATAAAGGTTTATCTTGTTTGAAACGAGTGTTGTGATGATATTACGACACCTGAGTACGTGGGTTTGCATACATTACACAAAATTCTAGGATCCCATACTAACGCAGAAGCACTCGTAGTGTAGTTTGATCATCAAAAACAGTTATGTTAAGCAACGTCCCACGCAGTCGCTACTTCGATGGGTGACTAGTTGCATTTTTAACTGAGCTTCGAAGGGAACCATTAGGATTAACATGTTAAAAGTTGTCAAGCCACGTCGGATGCATTCGCAAGCCACCTCAATGCTCTGCCCCTCTATTTTCTATCTTGGAATTCACTCGGTGATAGTGCTGTTGGTCTACTACCGAGTCAGTAATTTGACATTTTGTGGGGGGGGGGGGGCTTCTACCAGAATAGGCCATATAAACTTACTAACATAGATATGCCAAGAGTAGGTTCTCTCTCGATTAATAGATAATATAGAGTGGAATGGCTTGCGAGTAGACAGAATGCGCATAGCTGTATGAGAGCACTTCGTTATCCGTGCCATGTGCACCTACCTAATAATACACTTACCTGAGTAATCCGGTACAGTTGGCAACTCAATATAGTTGGTGCCACCAGTCGTGAGCACAAAACTGCGGAGTGTGGGCAGTTTGCGCATCTATATAGTAAATCTGCATCTACTTATGGCAATAACTGTACCTAAAGGCTGCGTTTCTACCAGGTATGTACGAGATAGCTAAGCGGTGAGTGACAATAAAACAACAATGGGATGGGTTCATTTGCCTCGTACATCGCAGCTTCCTCGCACAGCTCTTGTGGATCGCACACGTAGTCTGAAAAGTTTACGCTGAGGCAGTATAAGCACGAGCGTCCAACCTTCCAACTACTATTACGGGACCTCTCGCATTTCCCAACTCTTTCTGAGTTTCTGTTCAAAGTGACGTGTGATTCGAGAACTGGTGAGTATCTGGGTCAACGCATATGCAATGCAGCCAGTGCTTCGGAACTTTTCTGGCTGGTTGTGATTTGGAGCAGTTGAGCTATCTGTAGATCGCTTGCAACGATCAACTGTTTTTTATGTATTATTTATTGAAATACGTAAACGTTTGTTGAAATATATTCTTTATGTTAATGAATATAGTTATTACTATAAGAATTGTCTCGTGAAGGCGGAGAGGAGACCGGACTTATTGGTATAGGTATAAACTTTCCGAAAAAAATTCAAAACTCGAAATCCTTCCATGTAAGAAAACTTCCCCCACTTTCTCACCCTCCACTCCCCTCTTTTTGAATGGTTTCGCAACAACTTGTGTAGAATGAAGTCCTTAGTGTACCTCTCAAATTTGATTGAAATCCGTCGAAAAATAACACTATAGCAAACTTACCCCCTTTCCCCCCTTATTTTCCCCCTAATCAAAAATCGCAATTGATTTAAACATTTAAATAAATCAAGGAACCTGCGTGCCAATTTTCGTCAAAATGATTGAAAAATGCGACCTGTAGGCGAGAACAGTGGCCAATCTGAAAAATGAGACGCTTCGCATGCTCGTCAATAAGTCAGCGCTGAAGCAGCTATGCGTCTGCAGCAAATGCTGAGTGGTAGCCGATTTATCATCACAATAGTTTTGTTTGTTAAGACATGTCTCTTTAAGTGTAAATGTATGTCTGTGTCATGAATAAATATATTCTATTTCTATTTCAAACAAACATATTGTTACACCTGTTTCCCTGAGGGGTAGGCAAAACCCGCGGATCTCCACTTGCTATGATCGTGACATCTCTTTTGCTTCATTCACTAGACCTTTTTTTAATACCAAAAACTTTTCCTTATATTTTCTGGAGCAGAAATTAAGGTTAAGAATAATTAAGTTAATTTGTGTAGATAAGTGTACATTACTCTCAGACCATCAAGCTCTCCGACTGCCTCATAGACGCAGAATAATTTATAGATGTAGGTAGGTAAGTACCGGCGTATCTACACGGAAGCGAATTCAAACTGATCCAGCAGTTTAGTGCGAATGACAATTGATGTAATTACCGTAGCTGTGAGTGGGTTCATAGCAAATGAATGAATGATCGCCTCCGTGCTTCGGCGGACTAACAACTCCTTCAGACTTCAGGCTCTTATGAACTTAGATATCTCTTTATTACAGGAAAGAACGAATGAAAATACTTTATTGTGAAACCATAAAATAACAGATATGATTATAAAACAAAACACAAATGTATAATCTCATGTTATCTGTTATCGAGAATAGTCTTTAAACTCGATATTTTATTAGAAAGCTTGTTAGAAAGCTAATCTCTAAACAATATTTGCGAACAGGAAGCTATAAATAATAGCATTATTTCCGCGTCTCTACAATACTATTCAATGGGTTTCAACGAGGAACTTTAGGAAAAGATTTGAAGCGCTGGAAGTAGGTTCCTATCGTAACACTTTTAAAGTTCACAAATACCCGATACCTACCTACAAACTTATCCACAGCTTACGATAGAATAGCTTATCCACTCAATAGGATACGCCTAGCCTTGCGATCTAATGTCTAAAATTACCACTATTGCCTACTACACATCGTGCCATATTTGATATTTAAAAGATTAACAGCTAATAGATTTTTATTGTTTCCTCAGAGAGCAATGGAGCGTGCCATGTTAGGCACCTCGCTGTTGGACCACATACCCAATATCGAAATACGAAGCAGAACCAAAGTCGCGGATGTGGGTAGAAGGATCAACCAGCTGAAGTGGAGATGGGCTGGACACTTGGCAAGGAAGAAAGACGGAAGGTGGACGAAGGCAGTAACCGAGTGGTGGCAGCAAGAAGGGCGCAGACCAGTTGGTAGTCCACCAGCCAGATCATCGCGAGAGTTGCGGGAAGGTAATGGATGCGCTTGGCACAGGACCGGAGAGAGTGGCGTGATAACGAGGAGGTCTATACCCAGCAGTGGGTAGATGGGGGCTGAGATGATGATGAAGTGAAAAGTGTTATTAATTATTCTGATATGCCAGTCCTTTTCTGAATGATCTTATCGCCTTCGAAATGAAATGAATTTATTTGCTAAAACACGGTAGAATACATTTTAGCGAAAAGATCACTCATTTGTAATTCGATTTTTAATCATCGTTAAGTCGATTTTTTTCCTGTACTTAGTACTAATAAAGTATGCTCTTGTAAAGTATGTTCTACTAAATGTTTAAATAATAATAATAATGTACTAAACAAGTGCAAGGATGGTTATCACAATAATATATCCAGCATTTACAAGTCGGTAGGTACCTACCTCAGTTAGCGATATAACGTATAGTACGAATGAGTAGTGGAGAAGCTCGCTGCAGCGGCCTACTTCTCTAGCTTTGATGCAATTTAGCAATATCTGGGCCGTTTAAAAACTTAGCAACACTCTATAAGAGGCTGTTTGCGAACTTACAACGACCGGCTCCGCAATGGCAGGGCTGCCAACAACACCGTCTTAATACTCTTTCAACTTTTCACTATAAACGGAATCTTTACCATGATTTGAGTGTGGGTCAGGAAGTCTTTCGCGTAACGTCAAATTTACAATGGGAAAATAATTCTAGCTATTGAGACCCCTTTGCTGGTAGTTGTAGCTCCTATGAGAAAGCTTCTAATGTACCTAGGTTCATAAACAATGAATAAATTAGGAATGGTGTATTGCTTGTCGCACTGTTGTTGCTAATTTTACATAATTAGCCACCGGAATATGCCTCTTACGGAAAAATCTTAGGGTTTGTAAAATCATCCTAAAATTTAGGAACGTGACGGGATTTGAAACAATAATGCTATAGGTATCTACTAATTTTGTCACCGGCTTACTACTAGTCGATTTTAAAACCTTATATGCTTTATTTGCACTAACCATTATAGTTCTAATGAGCGTCTGATTTTGATTATAGTAAAATCCGTGCTGCAACTGGCCATCGGTAAATACAAATCACAAGATAACGTTGTATCCTTGGAAAACAATTAGAGAAGAGAATCGTTTGAAATAAAAGCGAATGCAAGCGGTAAACACACGCGGGATTACACGGCCACTAAGCTCCGAGTCGCAGCCCTAATGCCCAGGAGTTATTGCTGTGCAATGCAGCTGCTTCCATGAAATTAAACTTTATTGCAATATCATTAGAGTGGTATTGGAACTACAGAAAAAGTGTGTATTATTTACAATTAATTTTATACAAACTAGACCTTGTGCAGCCGACCATATGGTCGGTTTTTGTGTGGTGAGTAACGTTGATAATATTAATGAATTTTCTTTGCGTCAGCACACAGTGGCAAGTTAAATGGATATAGTTTCATTCGGTTTCCGTTTGTTTCTAGTTTTGACTGAAAATAGAAGGACAGAACGTGTTCCAGATCAGATCCACTCAATCTGGCTGATCTTGTCGAAACAACGTCGTCTATAATGGGTTTTTTGAAGTAAAACTTCTTTACGCATGCTTGAATTGGGGAGTAAGCTGGTGAATGCGTAACGAGAGCGTTAAGAAAAGTGTGATCGGGCGAGGCGAACGTAAGTTGAGAGGGAAATATAAGTTAGTGAAGATGGAAAGAAAAAGTTACGTTTCGCATATTACTGTAGGGGCAAGAGAGAGGTGTGATTGCCGTGTGGTCCCGGCGTTTGCCGTGTGGTCCCGGCGTAATAATAGTGCCACCCCTTCTCATCCCGCGGGAGCCGTGTGAGCCGGCAAAGGGAGTTGTTCCAGGGAATGGGCAGCAGCATTCTTCTGTGCACTAAACACCAACCACTGCGATCACCAAGCCGCCTGCCAAGCGTGGTGATTATGGCAAAACCCCCCCTATGACAGACACAACACACAAACGGCCCCCAGTCCCCGGCGGCTCCGTCATCCCTGGAAGTGGTAGCAACCAGGGCAGTGGCGGAGCAGGGGGTGCTAAGAATCCCCGGCAGCGATCCAGCTACCACCACCGACGACTGGACCTGGCAACGTACAACACACGAACGCTCAGGGCTGACGAGAAGATTGTCGAGCTGGAAGAAGAACTGAGCAAGCTACGTTGGGACATCCTAGGATTGTGGGAAGTCCGAAGACAGGGTCAGGACACGATGATCCTTAACTCCGGTAACTTGCTCTTCTACCGGGAGGGAGATCAACTATCCCAGGGTGGTGTCGGGTTTCTCGTCCGCAAGTCCCTCGTTAACAACGTGACAAAAGTCGACAGTGTGTCGAGCAGGGTAGCATACCTTATACTCAGAATTACCGAAAGGTATTCGTTGAAGGTCATACAGGTATATGCGCCGACCTCGACACACCCAGACGATGAAGTGGAAGCCATGTATGAAAAGATCTCCGAAGCCATACATACTTCCAAGACTCATTTCACGGTTGTAATGGGGGACTTCAACGCAAAGCTAGGCACAAGGAAAGACGATGAGCTGAGAGTGGGGCCATTTGGATTCGGGCGGCGGAACCGAAGGGGCCAGAGACTGGCCGACTTCATGGAGAAGGAGGGCCTCTTCATGATGAACTCCTTCTATGAGAAGCGGCCAGCCAGAAAGTGGACGTGGATAAGCCCCGACGGTTTCACTAGAAATGAGATAGACTTCATTATAACGACCAAGAAGCAAATATTTAATGATGTCTCTGTGATCAGCAGGGTGAAAACCGGGAGCGATCACCGCATTGTTAGAGGCGCATTGAATATCGATGTTAAGCTTGAAAGGGCACGTCTGATGAAGTCTGCGCTCCGTCCAAATCCTGCCCAAATCCAAAACCCCGAGAGCTTTCAGCTAGAACTGCACAATCGCTTCCAGTGCCTAGCCAGCTGCAATGATATTGACGAGATAAACAACGGGTTGGTGGAAACTGTCCAAGCGGTGGGATCTAAGTTCTTTAAGGCCCCCCGCCGAACTAAGTACCAGAAACTCTCAGATGAAACCATTAAGCTAATGGAGGACCGGGATGAAATGAGATTGCAGTCTTCAGCTGATATGTCGGCATACGGCGTGCTTAATAGACGAATCTCAAAATCTATGCGACACGATCTGCGTACCTTTAATACATCTCGTATTAAGGTCGCAATAGAAAGGAACAAAGGTTCAAAAGTGTTTGCAAAGCATTCGTCTATAGGGCAAAGCCAAATGACTAAGCTGAAGACCGACAGCGGCACTATCATTTCGTCGAAACCGGAGATTCTGAGAGAGGTCGAAAAGTTCTATGGACAGATGTACACCTCAACACAAAACCCCGTTGGTCAGTTGGATCAGGACACCAGAGCCAAACTAACCCGACACTATACCGAAGACATCCCGGACATCAGCCTGTACGAGATTAGGATCGCTCTGAAACAGCTTAAAAACAACAAGGCACCAGGTGAGGATGGAGTTACGACAGAACTTCTGAGAGCGGGTGGAAAACCGGTACTTCAAGTCCTCCAGAAGTTATTTAACTCCGTCGTCCTCGAAGGAACCACGCCAAAAGCGTGGGATAAGAGCGTGGTGGTGCTTTTCTTTAAAAAAGGTGATAAAACCTTATTAAAGAACTACAGGCCCATCTCGCTCTTAAGCCACGTTTACAAGCTGTTTTCGAGAGTGATTACGAACCGTCTCGCACGCAGGTTCGATGACTTCCAGCCTCCCGAACAAGCCGGTTTCCGAAAAGGCTTTAGTACCATAGACCACATCCACACGCTACGCCAGATTATACAGAAGACCGAGGAGTATAATCGGCCGTTATGTCTAGCGTTTGTGGACTATGAAAAAGCCTTCGATTCAATCGAGACCTGGGCGGTACTGCAGTCTCTTCAGCGATGCCAAATCGACTATAGGTATATCGAAGTGTTGAAGTGTTTGTATAGTAACGCCACTATGTCAGTCCGTCTACAGGACCAGAGTACGGAACCAATCCAATTGCAGAGAGGCGTGAGACAGGGAGACGTAATTTCTCCGAAACTGTTCACGAACGCATTGGAGGACGTTTTCAAACTCTTGGTCTGGGACAGACTTGGCATCAATATCAATGGCGAATACATCACTCACCTTCGTTTTGCCGATGATATAGTCATTATGGCCGAATCGCTCGAGGAACTCGGTACCATGCTCAACGACCTCAGTAGGGTCTCCCAACAGGTGGGTCTTAAAATGAACATGGATAAGACGAAAATCATGTCAAATATCCATGTTGCGCCCGTACCGGTAGTTGTTGGGGGCGATACTCTCGAAGTTGTCGACGAATATGTATACCTAGGACAAACTGTCCAATTAGGTAAGTCCAACTTCGACAAAGAGGTTGCACGAAGAATCCAACTCGGCTTGGCAGCGTTCGGGAAACTTCGCGATATCTTCTCGTCCAAAATTCCCCAGAGCCTGAAGACTAAAGTCTTCAACCAGTGTGTGTTGCCAGTGATGACCTATGGCACTGAAACGTGGTCCTTTACTCATGGCCTCATGACCAAACTCAAGGTCGCTCAACGAGCTATGGAGAGGGCTATGCTCGGGGTTTCTTTGCGTGACAAAATCCGCAATGAGGAAATTCGCAGAAGAACTAAAGTTGCCGACATAGCTCTCAAAATTAGCAAGTTGAAGTGGCAATGGGCAGGCCACATCGCTCGTAGAACCGATAACCGTTGGGGAAGAAAGGTTCTCGAGTGGAGACCACGGACTGGAAGACGCAGCGTAGGCCGGCCCCCCACAAGGTGGATCGACGATCTAGTAAGAATCGCGGGGAGCCGTTGGGCGCAAACGGCTACCAACCGCTCGTTGTGGCGATCTAAGGGGGAGGCCTATGTTCAGCAGTGGACGTCTCCTGGCTGATGATGATGGTGATGATGATGATGAAGAGAGAGGTGCGAGCAAACTCTTTCTCTCTTTCTTTCATAGCCAGTTACGTTTCGTATATCTAGAATACAGTGCAGGCCTGTTGTCTGTATCACACTGTAGGAGCAAGAGAGAGCAGTGCGCGCGCACACGTTCTTTCTCTCTTCCTCTCATAGCCAGTGCATGTAATATATATATCTCAGTCAGTAGTTCGTTTGCGAGTTTGCTAGCGTTACGCGAACGGCGATTAATTAGTTATTTTGCGTTATTTCATTTCGTTCTTGAACAATTTTATAAATTAATATTTGGAAAAAGAAGTTTTACTTCAGTCGTGTGGTCTAAAGCACACTCGTTTTTTTAATTTTATTTAATTTGGAAACAAACAATTATACAAACTAATTTCATAATAATACTAGATGCATACTTTACGTGTACAGTTTTCTCTAAAAATCCACAAAAATTGGCATGTCATCTATGAATAATTTTTCTTTTATATAACGGTAATGAGTTTTTGTCTCGAGCGGTCCCGAATCGGTGGACAGGAGCTGACACACTGGATATATACAATGTTTCTCTAGTTAGCTGGTACTGGCTGACGGAACTGTATGAACAGTTCTTCCAGAAAGTTCGTAACTTTGTTCTCCCAGAGTTCACCGAGTGGGGTGGAATTTGATAGTACTTTGAATGTTATTTCAGTATACTTTGGGGAAACAGCGAATGTCCGCAGAATGAAACAGACACTTGGCCAGTATAGAAATGTTCTCAAACTTATTTAACACTACATTTTACAAGTGGTAGATAAAATGAGCCGTGGTGGGCTAGTGTGGTGGACCCTGACTTATGACATGGACCAATGGATTTTGCTACTTGAAAAACTATAGGAAAATGGAATTCCCGACACGTATATGTAGTTTTCCACAATCTTTGAATACAATAATTACGTTATCTATCTTTTAACATTTTCCTTCACTCACCTCTTTCAATACGTACCCTGTATACCAGGCGCAGTAAGATACTGCCATTCTGTGTTGAACTGCATAGTGCACGCATCTTGCATGCACGTTTTTAAAATCGCATCATGAACCAACATTTATAACTAAGAAATGGCAGTGAGTCTCATTTCCCGCCTCTTATAAACGAAGTAACCTTCTTCCTTAATCTTCTATAGACATACGACACACAATATATAAAAAAATATAAGTACCTAAATATTTTTTTTTATTTCAATCTGTGTTGTCCCATTGCAGGGCAAAGGCCTCCCTCCCTTCTTTCCAGTTTTTTCTGTCCCCTGCTTTAGTGGGCCAGTCTGGTAAATGCACATCCAAGTCGTCACGCCATCTGCGTGGTGGTCTGCCGCGTGGGCGAGTTGCGTTAGGTTAGGTCTAGAGCCAGTGACTTTGGACGACGTCCAAGTCGTTGCTCCAGCGCTTTTTAGGCCTTCCTCGGCATCGCTTTCCATCTTTAGGAATCCTTATGCTTGTGACCTTGGCCCACCTATCGGGTGAAGGAGATTTATAGATTATTAGATGTAAATAATAATTAAACAATAAGAGAAATCAAAAAATCTAAAAAGAAAATAACTATAATAACTTCAATTAACATTTATATCCTCACAACAAACTATAACTTGACAAACAATAAATAAATAATGCAGGACATTTCACACAGCGCTATCTGGCTCCAAACTAAGCAAAACTTGAACTATGGGAACCAGATAACTAATAGAATACTTATATACATAGGTACCTACTTTCATTTTTTTTACATACATACATAGATTAAAAAAGAAACATCTAGACCCGAAACTAATATCTGTAGATCGTGCAAAACTTTGTTCCGCGGCGGGATTCGAACCCGCAAATACCTGCGTCTCAGCCAGCTATTCGCCTACTGCATGTAACTCGTACTTATTACTACGTACAACTATGTAGTACGCTTATGTTTTTGCGAGCTACATGCCTGTGCATACCAGTATGTATAGCCGGCTTCAAATGTGGTTGTCAACAGTTTCTAGTTTCAAGGGTCATAAAGTCACATCAAACGACGACTGAAGAGGATAGTTTTCACTGAGGTTAGAGGTCATTGTCCTCGTAGGTGGTGTAACATCTTGCATAAATATTTACGAAAATATCCGTTATTTTTAATGGAATAGAATAAAACTCATTACAGCAACGCTAAGGTACTCGAACTCCCCGGGGCTTGCTCGTTAGTTTTTACTAGGATGCACACCGCGCACCGCGCACCACCTGCACAGGGTAGTTCGTTACCAGTTCTCTAACTTTTTTTATTTTCATTTAAATCACAGTTATTTTAACGTTTCTTTGGTTCATCGTTCCCAGTCACAAAAACTTCACGACAAGCGTAATAATACTGATTTTATCGTTTTGCTAGACATTGTGCGACATATATTGTGCATTATACACGATATTTATTATACTTTGCAGTATAAAATACTGCTTGTAGTACTTGTTTATGTTATGTGGTATGTGATAAGAATATTACAAAAAATAGTGACTATCTCTAGCTATAACCAGTGTAGCATTCTTTACGAACACAGTTATAAAATTACCCACACAATTTACAATATAATCCTAACGAGTAACACTGTGACTCATTGGGAACCCACCATAATTTAACGCTTGGCTAACAAGTAGGCGTTGCGTAGCACGTAGCTGCGTCACACGTAGACGTGCGTTGCACGTAGCAGTTCCGTAGCACTAATACCCACTGGGTCGTAGCAGTGGGGACGTAGCAGTGGTGATTTTGAAAATAAACCCACTAAACAATAGCACGGTTTAATTTTCCACAGAATATAGTTTTTTATGCCAAGATCTACTATGGATCGTTGCGTCACAGCAGTATGTATGTATAAATAATAATAATAAAGCCGTCAATTCAGAGGTTTTTACACGTTTACATTAGGTAGGTTCAAAAAACTATTTTTACCATCTGTGTGCTTTTTGGAATAGATCTATCCAATTCCGTGTATATCTCTCTAAATTTTGTGATTTTTCCACAGTTTACCTTCTTTTCCCATTTCTTGGGTATCTACCAAACTATAACATTAGTCCTTCACTGGTGAACACCTGTTAGAGTGTCTCTCCCATGCAAACGTGCTATTCTTGCGTTACGTTGTCAATTATTTGCGTATATTTCAAGTTTACGCTGCTGAGTTTTGCTACACTGTGTGGGCGGGGCGCACCCCTGCTCGTGGCTGGCGGGCGGCGGCGGCGGCGGCGGCGGTGGCGTGATGAAGAGGCGGCTGCAATTAGACCGACTTCAATTATATTTTTATTCCGCTTTGAAATGATGGTGAGCTGAGACGGTTGCAGCAGCTCGAGCTTTGCGCTACATTTTGATGCTTACAGAACTATAATGATGTAAAAAACTTTACCGGCAAACAATCAAGCAGCGTTAATATAAATAATGTTATGTAACAACAACATGCGATACAAGCTCGTCATGAGGATACTCGAGGTAATTTTCCGAATCGATCTGTATATATTTAAAATATACAACATTTATTTTCACTAAAACTAGAATCCACATCTTCGCCTCTTGTCGGCGGTGACTAATTCGGCCTTGGACCAACCTGGCGCTGGCTTCCAAATTAATCAGTTAGATTAACTAAGCATCGGTAGATGTCATCTACAAGAGTTCAATCGAAAACATTTCAGGAGTTTTTTGGGTCATAACTTTAATGTTCAACTATAAAATCATGAACGGGATTGAATAACAGTGGACCAATTAACTTGTAAATAAATAAATTTAACGACACGTAGATTGGCAACTCTCACACAATTGCATAGCTTCACAAAATCATAGGACTGCGTTGGAAAATATAACGCCCATGTATAATATCGAAGCAACGTTGCCGGCATTATTCCCAACGCAATATCACACACAGCGCGTGAACGACGTGTGTAGTATCCGCGAATATTGTGCTCAAAGTAAATCTTCTGCAAGTGAATACTTCACCTATCTAATGTGAAAATTATGGCTCAAAGAGTGCCATGAATATTAAACTCCTTTCAGCGCGTTAAAAGTCTCATTACGCCGTACAACATACATTTCAAACAAGAGTTTTAGATTAATAGTAAACTAGCTGTTGCCTTCAGCTTTTCTTGGGTATCGAGGAACAAAAGTTAACTTATGTTAATTTTTGATTGATCAATTTTTTACCTACAGAGTACTACAGCAGTACCTTTCAGTTACATCAAATATTGCACTATATAACAGCTAAAATTGTATTACTACGGGTCACCTTGGATCTCTGACGGATAACCTCGTTTCATATGTTACAACATTGTACTCGTACAATATTATAATAATCTAACAAGAACAATATTTCCTTCGCCTTTTTAGGGTTCCGTACCTCAAAAGGTAAAAAAAGAACCCTTATAAAACCACTCTTGCCCGTCTGTCCGTGTGTCACCACCAATTTTCTCAGGAACGGGTGGACCTAGCAAATTGAAATTTATACCAGATACTGAGGTATATAGTCCCTATTAGTTTTATAAAAATCAAGGTCCTGAGTTAACACGATAAAAAAATATGGCAAATTTAGATTTTCGCAAAAACTTGTGAGTACCAAAATTTACCTTAATTTTCAACTTTTTTATGTTTAAGAATTTTCCCTTTACTTGTACTGTAAGACCTTGCTTTAAATCACAATTGACAATGTTTTTAAGACAAAACGGGTATTTTAGATTTATGTCAAAAGCGAAAATTAGAAAGTAAAATTGACAATTCTAGGTCAACCGGAAGTACCCTATAGGTTTTGGGTCGAAAACCTATATGGTAGTTCCCGTTGACCTAGAATCACGAAACTTGTCAAAAACTAATTTATTACAGCACAAATAAAGGAAAAATTCCAGCACAAACATAGGAAAAATTCCAAAAAAAAATATAAATTAAAGGGTGTCCCCATACATACAAAGTTGACGCCAATTAAGATAGTCCTCTGAGTTGTATCGTCCTCTGTGTTAATCGGCATCAACCTCAAATAAGGTAAATAAATTTTGTTTTGCTATTGAATAAAATAAATATTTATGTGGGGCTCATATACATACAACAGACATGATTTTTTTGCCGTTTTTCTAGATAATGGTACGAAACCCTTCGTGCGCGAGTCCGACTCGTACTTGGCCGGTTTTTTGTATAAAACATAGAGATGGAACAAGCAAAAAAGCAAATGTCCCACCTGATGTTACATGGTAACCGTGCTGTTACTGATGTGGTCGCAGGTGAGGCCAGATAAAACGCACTGATTCATTCTTATAACATTTATTTTAACTAATAATGAGGCGCACACACGCTGCCTTGCGTGGAACTTTTTCTTGACTTCTGCTGCTACCCTCACACATTTATTTCTATAATTACCGTGAAAAATATTAAAGTACAAAAATCCACACATAAAGGTAGGTAGGCAGGCATGAGCGTCGCTAACACCTGCCCTATAACAAAGCATTACTTCACAGACTAGTGTTGCCGAAATATCGATAGTTTTCCTATCGATAGTTGACGTCATAAATCAGTTACACTGTCGATTGTTCTATCGATACTATCTATAGTATCGATACTATCAATAGCGTGATATGAGGCAATAGTATCGATTTCGTTCAATACTATCCATAGTATTAAACGTCAATGGTGAAAAAATTATCAACAGTATCGATACTTCGATAGTATTGCATAAAAAACTATCGACACTATTGATAGTATCGATACTATCGATAGTTGTGTACTGTCGATAGTAGAATATATTTCGATAGTATTTATCTATAATATTTTTTTATTTTTTTTATTTATCTATAAATACAAGTTGATATCTATCGATAGCACACAACTATCGATAGTATCGATACTATCGATAGTTTCGTCACCATTGACGTTTAATACTATCAATATTATCGATAGTATTGGACGAAATCGATACTATTGTCTTATATCACGCTATTGATATTATCGATACTATCGATACACCTATCGATACTTTTGAATTTTCGTGAATATCGATAGACTATCGATAGACTATCGATAGTCCACTATCGATCGGCAACACTATCACAGACCTCATGTCTCATGTGCCTAATTACATATGTATATCTAGTAAATTAGAAATATAAACTAGTTATGAAAGAGTTTGTTCAAAACCATGTTCTACCTCAACACCATGTACAGACAGCGTCGCTAACTGGTTGCCCCTTGCGTGTTCTACCTCAACACCATGTACAGACAGCGTCGCTAACTGGTTGCCCCTTGCGTATTCTACCTCAACACCATGTACAGACAGCGTCGCTAACTGGTTGCCTCTTGCGTGTTCTACCTCAACACCATGTACAGACAGCGTCGCTAACTGGTTGCCCCTTGCGTGTTTAAATATCTAAATAAAAACAAGTTCACCTAGGCTCACCTCTGGGACGGATCAGCGAAATACCAGTTAGAGGCTCTAGATTCTAATTGAGAGAAGAGCCAATAAGCTAATTTGCAATGACGAGTTAGCAGATGCAAGGCACCACAGCCTTGAGCATCGTTGCAAGCCTCTCGGATTTTTATCGGTACATTTCGGAGAGTGTGCTGCGGAGCTTTTCAATCTGATCCCACCATCCCTATTATATCATCGGGCTACTAGACGCTCCGCAGTGCGCCACAGCTACATGGTAGACATACCTCCCATACACACAAAGCGGTATTCTTCCACCTTTATTATGCGCACCGCCAAGGAGTGGAACGCTTTGCCT
The DNA here is from genome assembly GCA_918857605.2 of Philereme vetulata. Taxonomy (NCBI): domain Eukaryota; kingdom Metazoa; phylum Arthropoda; class Insecta; order Lepidoptera; family Geometridae; genus Philereme; species Philereme vetulata. Next base: position 558,497 of record OU975451.1, on the reverse strand, counting down.
GAGTCTGTGTTTACTGATAACTACAGCCTAGGCGTCTTCAAGTCGCGAGTGAATAGGTTTCTTCTAGGCAAGCGGGTACCGTCGTAGACTGCTTCATCGCTTACCATCAGGCGAGATCATGGTCAAACGCTAGCCTTATAAAATTATTTATAAAAAAAGGCGGGTGGGTTGCGATGTATACTAACGACCAAAGACTGTCGGTTTCGCAGAAATAATGCACTGCTCGAGTGAAACTGCAGTTGCATTTTAATTGGCTGTACTGTTCTACTAATTAACAGTTACAAGAGCTACTCATGATATAAACAAGGCTAGGGTTTGAATCAAGCGGATTTTTCTACTCGAAAAACATATATTTAGTTGTGGGTATAACGCTTAAGGCAAACATAGGTAACCCACGATTTGTTTAGGTTCGAGCTTACATCGATACAGCAATTCAGCATTTCTTCTGCGTTTCTACAACCACTTTAAGATAACATAAGATAGTTCTTCATTGTAATTACGACACAGGAACCATATCATCCTAAACTAAAACTAAAAAGGCAATACAATGGATGACCTTATCTCTGAGAGTGATCTATTCTAGGCAACCTTTGGATGGAATGAAATTACTAAACTTTAGATGAATGATCATATAAATCATCAGCAGCTTTGCATAAACAATAACATATTACCTTATATTAATTAGTATTGAACTAAGAAGATGTTAATGTATCAACTGGACATGGCTAGGAGATAAAGGAACAGATGTGCTTTATCTGCACTTAAATGCAACATTAACATTTTGACTTCAAGCTAATATTATTAAATGTTTCCTGCGGGTCAAGCCGTCAAAGCTGAGAGAATGGTTTAAGTGCTGGTCAAGCCAACTCTATCTTAAATTCTACAGTGCCCACTTACCACCTGGAGCTGTTGAAACGTACATCTTAAGCAAAACCCAGAACTAGCTAACAACCGAGCGTCTCTTTCCTTATCCTAGATAGTTAAATCCTGTGTTTTAGGTTATTGTAGCGATTTTTATCTGGATGTTTTATTCATAAGTAATAAAATGTTAAATGTACCTGCTATATGTTAAATATAAATTTACTGCGTACCTACTGAGTGATCTACTGTATGTAATGTGTGTTTTGCTCGAATAAATAGTTTATCATTTTAATTTTAATTGTAATTTCATTTTATAGTTGAGTACCTTCCACGATGCGGAGATTGAGCGTCGTAGCACAAGGGAAAGGAAGCCTATCCTCAGCAAACCAGGAGTTGCTGAGAAATTTAAGAGTTGAATATACCTCAGCCCAAACTCGAATTTCACCCCCGCTTCTCCGCGCGCCGCTGCACGTCCTATCTCGCCGTGGTTCATATGTTTGCCGGTTTTTTATCATTCAGTCCCTTCATTATCTTGTTGTGCTTATTTCTCATTACTGCGTCTTTACAAAAACCAGCTTAATATAAATTCTACCTAAGAATTACGTATTCGTTTGGAGCGACAAGCGTCATGGGTACCCCGTCTGAAAGCCGAGGCCAGACTGAATTTTGGACCGGGCGTCCGGAGCGAATGGTTTCATTAGTGCAAAACTTAGATATTTTCATTTTATGGTAAAATCAAATGGTATTTTGAAAATATAAAACACAGGTGCCTTTATTTATGTTGTGTAGAGTTACTGTATAAAGTTTCAGATCTAAATTGAAGTATTCATCGCTTAAGAACGGTTTGAAGATAAATTTGGAGTCATCTTTGGATTTTTTTTTCTATCGAGAAAATTTTACGGAATCGTGTTTTCACAACACAGGCGCTCTAGCACGTATCCTTAACTATAACATATATGAACTACAGATTGAAAGCACACAATTGGTCGAAAAAAATATTGTTTCTCAATAAGCGATTTATCGTCTCCCCAGGTATAGTGTGCCCTTAAGAGTTGAGGAGATGATGATGATAATGATGATATAGTTGATGTCCAATACTAAAATAGCTCTTCTGAAAAATCTATAAAGTCAATTTCTGAGTTATTACCTTATTTTCTGTAATTTGAGCTGAAATAAAAGTTAAGTGCTTGGTTTACGGACTCTAACGAACGAGCGAGTCGTAAAACGTCAATAACGGCCGATCACTGCGGCGCTGATAACGAGTCGTTACTATGTTTACTGACCGCGAGTCTGTGAGCTCACATGACATATCAAATAATAACTTGGCTTATAAAAGACTAGCTGTTGCCCGGGACTTCATACGCGTTACACTACTAAATGTGTAGGTAACCTAGAAATAAAGCTAAACTCGCTGTTGCAACTTGACTTGACACCCCATTTTTATTACATGGGATCTGATTTATGGGATAAAAAGTAGCCTATGTGTTAATCTAGGTTATAATCTATCAGCATACTAAAGTTCAACGAAATTCGCACAAAGCAGTTCAGCAGTTACGACGGGATTGAGAAAGAAACGAACAAATAAATAAACATCCAAACTTTCGCATTTATAATATTAGTGTGAAGCGCGCGGCGCCTGATGACACTATCTGTGTTCAGGATGCAACCGCCGTAGTGCCTTGGGACATACACAAAATAAACTTTAAAATATATAATAATACACATATGTACATCAAATTATCATCATCATATCAGTAATGGGACATCCACTGCTGAACATAAGACGCCCCCATATACTTCCAGAGCGACCAATCTTGTGCGGCCTGCTCCCAACGGCTCCCACCAACCTGTATCAGGTTGTCTTTCCATCTAGTGCGGGGTCATCTACGCTGCACTTTCTAGTGCGTGGTATCCACTCGAGAACCTGTCTACCCCAACAGCCGTCAGAACTGAGAGCTATGTGCCCCGCTCACTGCTACTTGAGCTTGCTCATGCATGCGAGAAATACCAAGCATAGCTCTCTCCATAGCACGCTGAGTGTACTTGAGCCTAAATCAAATACAGAAAGACTCTGTCTTCGATCCGCGGACAATAAATGTTTTTTTATACATTATAGGCTTGCGTTTGACCACGATCTCGTCGGATGGTAGGCGATGATGCAGTCTACGATGGTACACGCTTGCTTAGAAGAAACCTATTCACTCGCGACTTAAAGACACCCAGGTTGTAGCTATCAGGAAACACTCTGGCAAGGCGTTCCACTCTTTGGCGGTGCGCATAATAAAGGTCGAAGAGAACCGCTTTGTGCGAGTGGGAGGTATTTCTAATATATAGTAGTGGCGCACCGCAGAGCGTCTGGTTGTCTGGCGATAGAATGGAAATGGTGGGGTTAGGTTGAAAAGTTCCGCCGCACACTCGAAATGTACTCGATAAAAAAACCGGGAGGCTAGCAACCCTTCGTCGATGCTCCAGGCTGAAGAGTCTTGCATCAACTAGCTCATCGTTGCCTATGAGCTTCTTCTCTCAATTGATTCCAGAGCTTCAAGTTGGTACTTTGCTGATCCGTCCCAGAGGTGAGAACGGTACTCCAAACAGGATCGGACTTGTGCTTGGTACATGTTGAGCAACTGCCCGGTGTGAAGTAGTGGCTCACCTTTGCGAGTATACCAAGATTTTTAGCCGCTGGGCTTTCGGCTAAATGTAGGAGCCGAAATTGAGAGTCGGAGTTAATGAGAAACCAAGAAGCTCAGAGTTGTCAGATATTGGCACTAATACATTTCGGAAAGTAGGAGTCAGATTAAATTGACTTCTTTTTGCGGAGAACAGACACGCCTGGCTCTTATTCGTATTGAACTTGACCAGACTGGCATCACATCAGTCGTAGATTTCCTTCAAGGACAAGTTTAAGCGCTCGACCATGGCCTCCGTGAGTGACTGAATCTTCGCTCCACTGGCTCGTGCACTAGATGTATAGCTCTTCACAACTGTGCATACCCAAAGGTACCAAGTTTTAGCAGATCGTTGATATGCAGCAAGAAAAGAGTTGCGGAAAGTACTGACCCTTGAGGGACCTCAGCGTTAATCGCCAGTTGATCGGATGAGCAGCCTTCAAAATGTGGTTGAACTTTTCTCGAGCTTTGTTTCGAATCGAGCTTACAAAGTCTTGAGATCTATTAAATAACCCAGTGGGAATATATTATTTTATGGCTCAGTCATGTATCTTTCACACTTTTTTGTACATTGACTTATTTATTCTTAACTAGTTTATTTCCCTTTTATCATATGTATCTGTCCCCTGGCACAGTGGGCTATTATAGTCTGGCAGATAAACATTAAATTTGTCTCGCCATCTCTGTGGTGGTTTGCTGCAGTCGTGTTGCATTAGGGAGCCATTCGGTTGTGGTTGTGGCCCGTAGATTATCAGACGTGCAATAGATCGAACGTAGGCCTTTAAAAATTATAGGTTACGAGTATATCGTGGAGGTTTACATCTGATGTTTCGAACACTGGCGCAAAGTTGTATGCTTATATGCTTATTGGCCATTTACAAGATACATTTGCCCAGGAACTACGCACACAAACATACCGACTGGAATGCAATTCCTCTCGTCACACCATTTCAGTCAAACTTAACAAAAAAAAATTATAGTAGAAGGGTCTAAATACTTTTGGTCAGCGCTAACAGAACTTAATTTCAATAACTTACCTAAAATCGTTATAGTGTGAGTGTGTTGGTACCTACTTTTGGAAAACCTTTGATTTACAAGTTTCTACAATGTTTTAAATTAAATACCTACATGATGAATGCATGCTTTGTACACTAGCCTAACCTTACTGTTATAATATATTTAAGCTCATTTTAAATGAACTGTAATTTGTTATTATGAGATTAAACTCTTTAAACCGATCTGAACCCGTCAGCGTCCTTTGATGGAATGGAGGTGGTAGGGTCGATACTAAACCACCCATTCGCACACACCGTTTCGATTCTACGTTATTAATGCGTACAGATAAGGTATGGAACACTTTCCGTCGTCTGTTTTTTCGTGCTTTATACTAGAGCACATCATCGCTTACGATTAGGTGATATTGTGCTGATATATTTGTGTTCGAGATTCAAATCTTCGCACCATTCTTAATTTAAATTGTAGTGCGTACCCTACCGGTAGTGTTTTTTCTTGCATCATTCTGTCTTTGCAATGAATAAACGTTGTTCGTTGAAATAATTATATTTTAACTACCAATTACCTGGCCCCCTATAATTTGTGATAAAATGTTTTAGCCGGTCCCATCCGGATGTAGCTGATTAATGTACATACAAATACAAGTATGCTTTTATGTTCTTGGGTGTTGATAATATACATACAATTTACAACCATTATGGCGCTGTAGGTTTGACACAACCAATTGACACGAGTAGGTAGGTAGCGGGTTCGATTTTCATGAACGAACCAGTTTTCACGATCTACTAATAATGTGTGTATGTCACTGTTAGATTCTTAAAATATAGAACATGGAGGTTTATGTATATTTTTGAGACGTCAAATAAGAGTTATTAATAATAATATAAATACACACTACAAGTAATTAATCAAGGGTGATAAGGATCAAAACACTGTTAGATAGGCGGCACGAAGCGATGCGTTGTCTAGTTATAATCAATTCTTTGACAATGCCCTTCTACAGCAGCTATAACCTTATGTACCTACATAATTAATAATCAGTATTTTTAAGCTTATATGTAAAAAGGTATATATGAAATTGTTGGATCTTTGCTCATTAAAAATATAAGGTAGATGAATTCTGTTTGTCATCCGCTTTTTCTACGGCTACCGTCGTTTTTAAAAAGGTTAGATAGGAGGTCGGCTATAACTACCGTGCCTCGCCCCGCCCGCTCCCCCGCGCCGCTTCTTGGCAACGCGGGCGCCGACCAGTTGACTTGCACGACCGCACCATGCTGGCAGCGTTCTTACCTTCTGAAGGAACTATTCTGTGAATAGACAAGTTTTAACTCTATTTTGTAAATCCTGTGAACGAGACGTTCTCGTGAAGTGCTGTGCATTTTCAATAGTGCCTCAGAAGACATTCCATCATCAGGACACTAAGCTGAACAAGTCCACGTCTAGAAACGTGCGGTTCGAAGTAATTAAGGTAGGTGGCATTCCTTGTTCGTCTACTTTGTATAATTGAGCAAAGATTCTTCTGAAGCATGTATCTATTCTACACTTATTATATCAATTTAAAAGGTCCTTCGATATTATTTAATCTCATATACCAGCGCCCTATATTCATCCCCAACATTTTGGCCTCCGAGCCGGATATAAGTTTCTTATTTTACTCCCTTAAAATCATTACTGTCCTAAACCAAACTTTCCACGTTGGTTAGCGGTTAGGATAGAACGCCATTTTGTATAAAATACGTTGCCGTGCAACTCGTTTATTCATTTTGTGCACAAAAGCCGTGCTTGTTTCCTATAGAATTTCGTAAATTCAATCATATTTTACATCATACATAGGTATTTTATCATACCTGTATACAACTTAATATAAAATGTCTACCACTTCTGAAGACAAAGTACCCTCCAAAAAGGAGTTGGAAACCGTTAGAAATATTAACAAAAGCCTTGCAAAAAAGCAACGCATTTATTCGCGTTTGCAGCAAGTATTTGATTTATCAAAGAAAATAGATACGCATCCCTCAATGCTAGATATGTTTCTCTTGCGTGCCTCAGAAATAACCTCACTACGTGAATCATTCGAAAGTATTTGCATGGAAATATATGAATTGCAATTACAATTAGAATCCAATACACAATTCTCAGATAGCGATTTAAATAGCTTCGACGACTTATTCTTTTGCGTGAAGCTGTGTGTTTCAAAGCATGCTGCTTCTACGACGGACGTTTCACCGTGTGCGAAAGATAAGCCTAACGTCGACATTCGACCTCGTTTACCTAAACTCGAGTTGTTTAAATTTGATGGGAATATTGAGAATTTCACTACGTTTTACGAAACATTTTATACCGGCATATTATGTACTGCCGGTATCTCAAATATAGACAAATTTCATTACTTGTTATCATGCACAAAAGGTTCCGCACTTAGTATTGTTAAAAGTGTGCCTATAACTTCAATTAATTACGAAGTAGTGTGGCAGTCATTGCTTGATAAATATCAATACAATAGAATGCTTGTAGGTAATTATTTAGATAGGATGCTTAACTTTCCCGCGCTAAAGTCGGAGTCTCCCGCTAATTTAAATAATTTTATTGAGACTTTCGATCATTCGTATCGGGCAATAAATGCTTTAAACATCGAGCACTTATCTAGCTATGTGCTGTGTCATATAGCATTGAGAGGATTAGACCATAACACAAGTAAAACGTTCGAACAAAGTATTGATCAAAATACCATACCTACCTACGATCAGTTAATGTCCCATGTACATAATCAAATAAAGATTTTAGAACATTCCCAAGTTCATTCCAATTCTGTTGTAACGCAAATTAGGAATCCTACACCTAAAAATACGACCAAAAAATCGAGCGATAATTACAATAGAAAAGCATTTTCTTCACAGACACAATCGAAGAGTAATAATTTTAGTAATATTACTTTTGCACATTGTGGTAAAAATCATATGATCTTTCGGTGCGTACAATTCCGTGAATTGACTCCCGCTCAAAGAGTCAGCCGTGCTGACCATTTGAAATTGTGCCACAACTGTCTTAAATAAAACCATTCATCTACAGATTGCCTAAGTGAATTTAAATGTTTTACATGTAATCAGCGTCACCATGCATTATTGCATCTAGACTCGGGAACTAAACCTGCGACGCGAGCAGTTCCCGCACACAATAGCAGCGCAGATCCCATAGCTATAGGTAGTCACACCGCGCACGCTAAAATATCGCATTCGTCTAGTGTAAACAACATGAAGAATTATGTCGTTCTCATAAGTACGGCTATAGTTAATGTTATTGACTCGTTTGGTAATCCGCGAGCTTGCCGTGTTCTTATCGACTCAGGCGCTCAATCGAACTTCATAACTTTAAATTGTTTAGAACGGCTAGGGTTGTCTCGTCAAAAATGCCCATTTAATATCTTTGGTTTAGCCGGAAATAGCGTGAAAACCTTTGGCATGACATCATGCACGATTCGCCCTAGACATCGTGATAATCCAATATTTAAAATCGATGTTATTATATTGCAAAAAATTACTTCCGATTTGCCAACGATGGAAATACCGGAAGAGGTTTCCAATCAGTACAAAAACCTTTTGTTAGCGGATCCGTATTTCTAAAAAAATCCCCCATAGATATTATCCTTGTAGGTGACATATTCCCTGACATCTACGACGGGAATAAAATTATTGTGAGCCCTACACTACCCGCTGCGCTTAGTAGTGTCTTTGGGTTCGTATTGTGTGGGAAGATTGAAGTACCGTGTACTTCCGATGATTTCATTAATGTTGCAACGTTTTGCAATTTAGTGTCGTACACTAATGACAGTGAAACCATCAATACTCAACTCAAATCATTCTGGGAAATAGAGGAGTCGCCGTGCGACATCCCTATCAGCCCAGTTGATAAACTTGCCGAGGAAATATATTCTGAGCTTCACTATAGGGTCGATACCGGTAGGTACGTATCACCTATCCTACTGGACCCTAATCGCACTCCCCTCGGTGAGTCTTATAACCACGCCGTGCGTAGGTTACATCACCTGGAGCGACGTTTCGCTCATTCTCCCGAGTTACATGCGCCTTACGTTGACTTCATGCGCGAGTACGAACAGCTAGGGCATATGCGACCTTATGTCGGCACAGAACCGAGTAGGTATGTTATTCCACACCACTGTGTGGTAAAATCCTCTAGTACCACTACGCCCATGCAAGTGGTATTTGATGGCTCAGCCGTCACTTCGAACGGTGTGTCACTTAATGACACATTGCTTACAGGTAGGAAGCTCCACCATGACATTCTAAAAATATTTTTTAACTGTATGACATCTGTTTTACAGCTGGCATTGCCAAATTTTACAGGATGGTACTCATAATTCCTGAGGATCGCTGTTATCATCACATCCTTTGGAGGGAATCGCCTTCGGACGAAATAAAAACCTACGAACTTCTCACAAATACCTACGGGTTGCGTTCGTCAGGATTTGTAGCAATTCGCACGTTGTTACAGTCAGCTAGTGACGAAGGAAAGCAGTTCCCTCGTGCTGCTGACATACTTAATCAATTCTTTGTTGATGACCTGTTATGGTCCACACAGGACCTAGCAGAAGCCTGTACGTTACAGGACGAGATCATCGCTTTATTAAAACTTGGTGGTTTTGATCTTCGTAAGTGGGCTAGTAACTCTCCTCAGTTACTCTCCAGGATCGGCGCTGACCAAGTTGCCGCCATAAAGTTTAGTGACGACACCGTGTGTTCATCACTAAAGGTATTAGGGTTAAAGAGGTTGCCCATTGATGATTGTTTTTCATTTGATTACAACATGACGGACAATACCTACACAAAACGTTCAGTGCTAAAGTTGCTTGCTAGCATTTTTGATCCGGTTGGTTTCTTATCTCCGTGCACATTTCTTGCAAAATGTATAATACTGGATCTGTGGAAGCTTAGTCTCGGATGGGACGAACCTCTTCCTGATGATTTACGTGAGAAGTGGCCGATGTTTATCACGGCATTATCAAGTTTATCTTCACTTAAGATTGACCGGCATTTACTCGTACCTAAATTCTGCGGAGTTCACTTAATTGCATTTTGCGACGCCTCGATTCGTGGGTATGCGGAATGCATTTACGCGCGCAGCGTCGATCATAATAATCACGTGAAGACTAGACTTCTTATCAGTAAAAATAAGGTAGCTCCTATCAAGTCTCTTTCGATACCGAGACTTGAACTAATAGGCGCCGTGTTGTAATCTAAACTGATCTTATTCATACAACAAAATATTAAAAACCTAAACTTTCAAGTTACTGCCTTGACGGATTCCAGTGTTGCACTAGCCTGGTTACAAACCCCTCCCTTCAAACTTAAAACCGTTGTATCGAGTCGCGTAGCCCAAGTAGTGGTGGTTGTTCCAGCAAACAGCTGGTACCACGTGAGAAGCGAAAATAATGCCGCTGACGTATGTTCGCGTGGCACCATTCCTACTCAGCTCGTAGCCGAGTATGAATCCTGGCTTTACGGTCCTGCCTGGTTATATAATGACGTTCATCAGTGGCCAATAAGTACGTTTTACATAAACGAGAAAATGGAAATTTTAGAATTAAAAACAAATGTATTTTAGAATTAAAAACAAACATTTTCCTTACCATCTCACACAGAAAAGGATAATTTTACGAAAACGTTTTTCGAAAAATATTCGACGTTTACAAAATTGCAACGTATTGTTGCATGGTGTTTGCGATTTGCAAAAAACTGTCGGCTTCCGAAACACAAACGTTCGGTCGGTCCGATATCAACTCACGAGTTGAATGCGTCCCATGACGTTATAGTCAAAGCTACACAAGATGACTACTTTTGTAACGAAATTAATTCGATAAGAAAGAATAAATTTGTTCCGTTCTTACGGAAGTTGTCACCCTTCGTGGATGCCCATGGTTTCCTCAGGGTGGGGGGTAGAATCTCGCAGGCAGATTTACCCTACAATAGCAAGCATCCGTTGTTATTACCCTTAAAATGTCATATAACAACTTTATTAATCGAACATTTTTATAGACTGTACTTACACGTAAGACCTCGCGCTTTACAAGGAATCTTGTGTAAACGATATTGGATCGTATCCGCTCGCAGCATGATTCGAAGTATATTATCAAAATGCATCGTCTGCTTTAAGTGTAACCCTACATCGATTCAACCATATATAGGTACGTTGCCATCTGAAAGATTAAAACCTAATAAGGTTTTTGATCATGTCGGTTGCGATTTAGGTGGTCCATTTTACATAAAGGCAAGTCTGAATCGTAACGCAAGAATCGAAAAATGCTATATGTGCCTCTTTGTGTGCTTTTCCACAAAGGCTGTGCACATGGAGGTTCTTAGTGACTTATCAGCCGATTGTTTCTTAGCCACGCTTGATCGGTTTGTAGCGCGAAGCGGCCTATGCTCGTGCCTACACTCCGACAACGGAACGAACTTTGTCGCCGCTGCGAAACATTTAAAGGAAGTATGCAAGTTTTTTAATGAAAATAGCGTTTCGATCGCTGATGGCTGTGCATCACGTGCTATCGATTGGAAGAATATCCCAGCTTCAGCGCCTTTGATGGACGGACTGTGGGAAGCTGGTATCAAATCTGCCAAGCGCCATCTTCTTCGCGCGGTGGGTGAAAGGGCACTCACATTTGAGGAGCTTACCACAGTCTTCTGTGAAATGGAATCGGTCTTAAACTCGCGTCCGTTATGCTCATTATCTAACAACCCTGATGAATTTGAGACGTTGACTCCTGGTCATTTTTTGATAGGCCGAAGCTTACTCACCGTGCCTGAGTATAATTTAGACGATTTAACTATGAACCGACTGTCACGTTGGCAGTACGTGCAAAAGATCTCCCAAACGTTTTGGAGGAAGTGGTCTGATGACTATCTGCATACTTTGCAGCAAAGAGCAAAGTGGTTCACATCGCCTCCCAATCTCAAAATTGGTGATCTAGTTCTCATCAAATCTGAGTTAACTCGCCCGCTAAACTGGGTCCTAGCTATGGTGGAACGTCTCCATGAAGGTCCAGACCAAATTGTTCGAGTTGTTACTTTGAGGATGCAAAGAGGAACTCTAAAGAGGCCAGTAAGTAAACTGAGCCCTCTTCCATATAACAATTAAATAAACCTACTTTTTTTTTTTAAATTAGCACTTCTAAAACGTATCGATTACTTAAATAATTATAACTTAATTTACTTATATTTATATTAGATATTTGTCTGCCTTATAGGCAATACTTCTACCTCTTAATATTTCATTTTTCTCATGAAATTATTATAATAATTTCGGTGGGGGGTATGTTGGATCTTTGCTCATTAAAAATATAAGGTAGATGAATTCTCTTTGTCATCCGCTTTTTCTACGGCTACCGTCGTTTTGAAAAAGGTTGGATAGGAGGTCGGCTATAACTACCGTGCCTCGCCCCGCGCGCTTCCCCGCGCCGCTTCTTGGCAGCGCGGGCGCCGACCTGTTGACTTGCACGACCGCACCATCTGGTCCATCCGTTCTTACCTTCTGAAGAAACTATTCCGTGAATAGACAAGTTTTAACGCTATTTTGTAAATCCTGTGAACGAGACGTTCTCGTGAAGTGCTGTGCATTTTCAATAGTGCTTCAGAAGACATTCCATCATCAGGACACTAAGCTGAACAAGTCCACGTCTAGAAACGTGCGGTTCGAAGTAATTAAGGTAGGTGGCATTCCTTGTTCGTCTACTTTGTATAATTGAGCAAAGATTCTTCTTAAGCATGTATCTATTCTACACTTATTATATCAATTTAAAAGGTCCTTCGATATTATTCAATCTCATATACCAGCGCCCTATATTCATCCCCAACAGAAATGCTTGTCTGTTTCTGGCACCTCTACTTAGATAAAGACATGTAATTTAGTAAGTACTAATATTGACGTGTTCCATTGTGTCCCTACGGTTTGAATAAATGAGTATGAGTTCAATCTGCAGTATTCCCAGTAGGTTATAGGCATAACGCGCGCACTTAGTCCGGATTCACGTGCGTCTCGCGCTTGACCGAATTCCATCCGCAATCGGAAGCCATTAGTGCCGTCTGATGGACTGCTTCGATAGACCTATTACCGATCTACATCGTGTACATTCAGACGAAGAGATTAATGATTAGTGACGGGGGTCTAAGCTCGTTGGATTTTCAAACATCTAAAGTGGCGACTATTAAACATACTCGAAATTGAGCGAATGAAGTATTGAAATTTTTTGAGTCAGAACAGACTTCAAATAAACAGAAACAATGCTATAAGATTAATTGTACTTTAGGTAGACGGTTCCTGTTGGGATAGCATTAGTACCCAAACTAGGAAAATCTAGGAAACTAGTATGGCATACTTGTTGGAGATGAATATAGGGCGCTGCTAAATGTGGTTTAGAGTCATTTCGAAGGAACTTATAATTTAATCAAAATTCATGTAGAATCTATATCTATATATGTGTGTGGGTCTGGATGTTTCTCTTTATATTATAAGTAAGTATTGTCAAAACAAACCAAAAAAAAACTAGTGTTTAGACCATACGAATGAAGTTTAACTTCTTTTTCAAAATATTAATTTATATAATTGTTCTAGAACGGAATGAAATTACGAAATATAATCAAGAAGATACCGTTCGCGTAACGCTACTGTACTGACTGAGATATAATATATATATTTCATGCATTGGCTATGAGAGGAAGAGAGAAATAAAATGTGCTCGCGCACTGCTCTCTCTCTTGCTTCTAGAGTGTGACATACAGACAATACACCTGCACTGTGTCTTAAAAATACGAAACGTGACTGGCTATGAGAGAAAGAGGGAAAGAAAATGTGCCCGCGCACTGCTCTCTCTCTTGCTTCTAGAGTGTGATATACAAACAATACACCTGCACTGTGTCTTAAAAATACGAAACGTGACTGGCTATGAGAGAAAGAGGGAAAGAAAATGTGCCCGCGCACTGCTCTCTCTCTTGCCCCTACAATTAATATACGAAACGTAACTTTCTTTAACTTACTTCAAAAACTGTATTTATATAATAATAGTATATCTGTTATCTGGTTCCCAGGGCTAAGATAACCATAACTAGATAGCGCTGTGTGAAATGTCCAGTATTATTTATTTATGTTGATATGCTTTCAGAAGAATTATCCTTGCTTAATTTTATAAAGTAGACGAACAAAGAATGTCACCTACCCTACCCCAGCCACTCCAATCCACACCTTTAGAAACGTGCGGATTGGAGTTAGCTTTTGGTTTAGTAAATGTTTATTTTTGTGTGTTGATTTTGTCCTTTATTTGGGTGTATGTTGTGGTACATGGCATGGCGCTAGTTAGTTATACTCACGATGTATCGCGAGTATAACTAACTAGCGCCATGGTAAACTACCTGTAGGTAAAACTTGCATGTGTTCTAGTCTATGTATGTGACTGTTGGGTCTTTTTATTTATTTGCTAAGGGGTAAGGATTATTAGGGTATAAGAGGTGTTCTATCTCAAATAGAAAAATTAAACAATTTGTTGGTTATAACTATCCAGCAGAATTCTCCGCGTTTCAGATGTCCTTAATGAATATCAACAATCCTAACGAACCAATGCATAAACTTGAATACGGAAGCGTTTTACAAATTATCAAACAGAATTGTTGGCAGAATATTTAGCTAGGAGTTTACAAAGCGAGATAAATAATGTTACTTAATACAATAAAATAAAAAATACGAGCCTTACAGTAGTCGCATATGATGTGTAACGTAATGTTATTTTACACCATATAAATAATAAATTACAAACATAATATAAAACACAAAGCAAATGTAAATGTTACGAGGGAACGTTTTTGTTTGCAGAATGGAGGATATAGGTTGGAAATAAAGAAACCAAATTGTTTTTCCATTTCAATATATTCACTTGCAAAACGGATACATTTTTCATCTCTTTAAGTTAATTTATTTATACCCACATAAAAAAAATGTTATGTCCTTATCTTCAAAATACGCCGAAACTGCCACCTTGACATCATCATCGGTTGTAAATTTCTTACGCCGCAGCTCTTTTTTAATTTCTGGAAACAGATAATTCGAGGCCAGGTCTAGATTGTATTATGGGTGATTCAAAATATCGAAGAACACCTTATACAGGGCAGCCATCGCAACACGGCTCTTGTGGACGGGCGTGTTGTCGTGCAAAAGCAGCACACCTTTCGTCAACTTTCCCCGTCTTTTCTCTTTAATGGCTTCTTTTAATCATTTTAATATTGAGGCGTAGTAGCCTTCGGTTATAGAAACATCTTTATCTTTATAATCGATTAATAATATTCCTTCCGAGTTCCAAAACACCGTTCCCATGAGTTTCCCGGCTGACTGTGACGTCTTAAACTTGTTGAGAGGTGTTGTTCCCTTTTTATGCCACTGCATGGAGTCTTGTTTCAACTCAGGTTCATAATGATGAACCCAAGTTTTGTCTCCAGGAACAATTCGACTCAATACACCATCCTTGTGTTCATTGCAGAGGCCCAAATATGCACGTGAACACTACGCGCTGTTGTTTTTGCGGCGGCGGCGTGAGCATTCTCGGCGCCCATCTTGCGCTGACTTTAGTCATGCCAAGATGTGCAGGATTTTAAAAATGTTTGTATTGGATACTCCAACCATTCATGCGAGTAGTTGTTTTTAGTTAAGCATCACCAAGTACAATTATTTCGACTTTTTGGATAAGTTCTGGCGTGGTCACCTCGATGCTCCTGCCCGGTCTCGGGTCATTTTTAAGTGATTCCCTTCCTTGTTTAAGTACTGTGTAAACTGTACCACTTGTAAACAATGGTTTTTCCTGGGCAAGAGTTGCCGTAAACCGATGACATCTTATCCAGTTGGTCAGAAGTCATTTTCCTTGCTTGGTAAGGAACTTTACAACGGCACGATATTCCAGTTTTTACTTTTCACTCGTAATTATGTTGATTGCTTGACGATAGTTTTAAAGACTAATTTTCTAATAACAATGAAACCTCGTATTTATACTAATTATGAGTCACTGAACACGTTATGATCCAAATGAGCATAATCACCCTCCTCCAACCCTCTCATTCCGCGAACTTAAAAACGCACCCTCGTATCTACCGAATTCATCACTCTGAAAGTTGGTCATTGAAAACTCGATAACGGCTCCGTAAATGCGATTAACGGTAAGCAATTTTAAAAATAGAATGAGGCTCATTGTATTCATAATATGCTATGATGAAATACAACCTCCATGACAAATCCTTATTTATATTCAATGAAAGATGCCATAATATAGTCTCGTAGTGAAAAACAACTGACCACCGCGCGCGCTCGATGCTCAAATATAATAGCGCGCGCTCAAAGCGCTTCCCCGGGTTACTGTTACACATTTCCGTCCCTTTTTCCAAAATTACTCGCACAAACCAAGAGGAAAGATGTTACACGTCAATAATAATTTATATTGGGTGGGTATACTTACTTAAATTTACGAAAACAGTTTCACTCTTTTGTCTGGGGACCAAAATGGCGTTCCGGCCGAGTATCAAAATAACAGTTTACAATTTTAATTACATATACAATTTGTCTTAGTAGCATGCAGTCCACCAGATGTTAAGTGGCTACTGCAGCCCATGGATATCCACATAGAATTCAAAGCAAGCTATTATGAAGTCTTGATCTCTGTGTGAAAACGTTGTCAAACTATAAGACTTAGCTGTTATGCCTATGTGCCAGTAATTTCAGGTACATACCATTACCATCTAACCGGAACACAGCAGCACAAGTACTGCTATTTGGCGGCAGATAAAGGTAAGGCGGTGGTGCCCACTTCCTCGAGCCCGTTCACAAAAGCTCTACCACCAGTGAGAGTAGGTATTAAATTTATGAATTTGGCAGACAACATAACCCCATCAAGGACGATGCATTAGCGTGATCTGGCCTCACGATGTTTATTAATTTACATTTAACAACAAGTATGCTGTTTCTACTAGTATTAACTTTAACACTACCATAATGTCATTATTTTAAGCTTTTATCGACAGATTAAAGCTTCAAATAATGAGGAATAATTCCTTCGAAATTAATCCGTAAATATTAATGAAGCAACTGCGTTATTACGAACAGATGCCGGAAGTCTCGGGAATTCATGGAAAATAAATATTACCATCATTTCCGGTATGAAATCAGACAATGCTTCATTTTCCTGTTTTGACGGATAATTCTCAAATTACGGTGAATCCGGCCACGCCACGTAGCACTGCGGAGCTTGCTGTGAGTCGCACAAGGTCGGTCACTCTGGAAATATATGAGCATTGGACGATCATCATGAATATAGAGTGTTTTATAATAATATTTCACCTGTGTGTTAAAGCCCCTTTCTCAGTGTCCTTGTCTTAATGTAATTTACTGACTGGACGCAGGGTCCCCGAAGCGGAGGCCGTGCTAATAGGACAAACGGAGCCCTGGTTTGACCGGACGCATTCATGACAAATAATAATAATTCAAGTTTGCATTCGTTTTCAGCATTTAAGGTTTATTTAGTGAACCTTTTTTGCATTGGATATACAAACTGAGCTAATTTTACTAGAGGCGCATTTAAGTATGACGTAACACTATATAAAAAAAACCGGACAAGTGCGAGTCAGACTCGCCTACCCCCCGCCGACTCGTTCTTACAAAAAGATTTGGTCACCCATACAAATTATGACCGCGTATACCGTTGCTTAACCTCGATGATTGATTACGTACTTTAAATTAACTCTATGTTTTTTTATGATTTAATTATAAATGTATAGCTTTCAGATTTTTCCCTTTACTTGTTGATCGAGCAAAGCGTACATACGAGTACATACAATTCGCTTTGCTTGCGAGTTGTATGTATGTACGTATGTTGGTTTGTCCGAGGATAACTTTTGAAGCGTTGATCCGATCATCGTGAAATTTGATACACAGATAGGTAGTGATAGCACAATTTTGTGTGACAAAATGAGTTAAAAATTTTGGGGGGGTTTTGCGGTATTGGGGTTCAAGAGGGGTAAACAAAAAAACCAAAATGAGACGATCTGGTCAAATGGCACGTCTAATAAAAGGTCTTTGTGAGTTAATTTCGAGCTCGTTTTTATTTTTAGTTTTACCTAGTAATTTTTAGGTTATTAGACATAATAAAAACTGAACTATAGCAACATTCACAGGTTACACCAGTGACCCCACAGTGCTCACATTTGGTATGCGGATAGCTTTAGTGACACAAATATCAGAAAAAGTCTGAAATCCAGAATAACTGCGATTTCTACCCCAAAAAGAATTACCAATTTACATGAACTTCCGTTTCCTGTAATGTTAATGAAACTGTAGGTCAAGTTATTTGGTAATTATTTTGTGGCCTTATTTTGATAGTAAAAACAATAAATATTTTTTGCTTTTAAGGAAGACCCTTCAGATCTCAGTTCGGGGCGAACCACTAGTAGTATAAGACGATATTACTTGCAAATTTCATAGTACTAAGTCAACGGAAATTACCCTATAAATTTTAATTCCCTTGAAAGAGTTTAAATATACGTTTTTTGCGGCATAAACGGCCGTATATTTTGAGTTTTCTACAGCTTAAAGGGACTGTAGACTTGGGTATATTTCACTTGGTTTTAATTTCAACTCGAAACTTTTACGCGTTTCTGAGATAAAGGGTTTTGACAGACTGACAGACAGACGGACAACAAAGTGATCCTATAAGGGTTCAGTTTTTTCTTTTTGAGGTATGGAACACTAAAATCAGATTTTCCACTTTGCAACTAAAAATATTCAATACAAGAAACAGTGTTTCATTGTCAGTTACATTTTAGTGTAGTTTCCCGCAGGAAGTCATAATTTCGTAGCGGCTCGTAGCGGCTCGTAGCGGATCCGTAGCACTGCTACGTCATGACAAGTGACATTGTGAAGCTAGTTCCCAGTAGCTACATAATTAAGAGAATACGCTCAGAAGTGAAACTCCTGCATTATGCAGGAATTGATTCTTATAATGCTGCTTAATTGTGATCGTAGGTAGTGCCGTCTGCCTCAAACTGTATAAAATGTATATTGCTGTTATACCAGACATCTTAGTTAAATTACAAAAAATATCTTCATGTTACCTAATCTCATTGGTAAGTTTTTGGCTGTAAATAAATATTTTTCATTTTATTTTCATAAACTCTATCCAAAGAACTTGCGGAAGAGTTCAGTTAGAAATATATTATAAGGTTCCAAACCTAATCTACTAGCAAAACCTAGGCTAGATATCATTAGATACAAATCACATATTGATTTTATAACAATTAGTGCTTTTTATCACAGTTTGAACAAATAAGTTGGACCCATCTCTGTAAACACTTAAATAATTTTATTTGTGAACTTTATTTGAAACAAATAAATGTTTGATTGATTGATCGGAGTGATTGGCATAGAGCGGTGTGGTAGTAGGTTAGTAGTTACGCTTCTATACGACATTGTAATTTATTGATGTGTTCTGTGTTGCGTATGGAAGTATGTTGAATCAATTTATTATGTTCGTAGCGACCGAGCTGGGATTGACGCAATATTCATATAAATGTTTTCGTAGTTTTGTAAAAACAATCAAATTGTTTATTTTCCAGAAGTCTGGCGAATACCGATTTATTAATACCAACTGAACGAGATTTGTATTGAAATGGAAATAAAAGATATAGTAATACTACTTGTTTATTGTTATATACTGAAGAGGTAAAATGAAACAGCAGTGTTTCACCCAGTATCATCGTCTCTAACTAGCGCTATCTCGCAACAAGCGGATCGCGCCAAAACACAAGTATCCGGATGGCGGGTATTAGTGGTAATGTCGGTGTCCCGCTCTCGCTCGAACGCGCCGCTTTCTTTCCTTTTATTGCGACGCTTCTTTATCTCGGCACTTTGAGCTTTTACAAAAACGAAGCCAGAACAACACCGGCCTTTAGTGTATTTAAGCGTTCATTTTTTAAAGAGAATTTTAATGTGCCGGTTTTTACCGCGATTTGTTGCTCAGGATGCAAAGGAGGAGGGCGGCATTGTTACAGGCACGCAACTACACATGACTCTCTGTTCGTTGTGCCACACTGTGTGTGATTTATTTTATTTCTTACTTTTAAAAATACAATACTTTGGATATTGTAATTTTAAAGAGATAAATCAAATACATTCTCAACAAGGTCAGGAGAAACTTCACACCTGGACAGCTTCTTAGTCTCTAGTAAGAACTAGTTCGATCTGGTATGGAGTACTTACTGCTGCCGCATTTGGGATGGTTTGGCCAAACACCAGCTAGACAACCTTAGACTCGATAGAACGTAGGGCTTTTAGGCTTATAGGTGAGTAATATATGGCGGAGACTAAGACCCGAAGTCTCGAATACCGCCGTAAAGTTGCAAGCCTATCGATCTTTTACAGAAAACATTTTGGGGAATGTGCCCAGGAACTATACAATCTGATTCCGCCATCTCCCTTCTATCAAAGGACAAGCAGGCGCACGGCTCAGTACCATCCGTACCTAGTTGATATACCACCCATTCGCACACACCGTTTTGGTTCTACGTTCTTGATGCGCACAGCTAAGGTATGGAACACTTTGCCGACGTCTGTTTCTCCTAAAGAATACAATCCGGGTCTCTTTAAGATAAGAATAAATAGGTTTCTTCTAGATCTTCGTGTTTCATCTTAGAGCACATCATCGCTTACCATCAGGTGATATTGTGGTCAAACAAAGAACTATACGGTTTAAAATAAACACCTTCCTATTTATATACTAATTATATTTATACTACTTATATTTTTAATGACCTCCGTGGCCCAGTAGGCGAATAACCGGCTGAGACGCAGCGGGTTCGATTCCCACCGCGGAACACATGTTTGCATGATCAACAGATATTTGTTCCGAGTCGGGTTGTTTTTCTATATATTATAGGTATGTATTTACAAAAAAAAGTAGATAAGCATTATATCAGTTATCTGGTTCCCATAGTACAAGCTTTGCTTAGTTTGGGGCTAGATAGCGCTGTATGAAATGTCCTGCAAATGTCCTGCAAGTATTATTTATTTATTTTTATATTATGTATGATGATGATGATCTTGAACGGTTTTTTCTCGTTTGGGTCCCGTCGGGTCTCGTCTTTCCTCTTTGATCGGAAGCATTTTACATAAAATTGGAGCAGAATTTTTTATCTGAAGACCGAAAAGCTATGTTCATTATCGTATTTCTTTTGTGTCGTAAACTGCAGGTCGGTAGAAACGCGGCATTCGCCGTTTGATAGCTGCTTCCAGCGCAACATGAACACTAGTACCCTGTAGTGCAGCGCCGCGAGACAACACATACAAACGGGATTACTACTTACTTACAAAAGCGTAACAAAAATAGGGAATTGAATATTTATTAGACACGACCTGTCTATTTGCTGGAAGAAAACTCTTATTAGGATTAAACTCGACTTTGTATATTTTCTTTTTGTAAGTTTTTTTGTCTGTAATCTATTTTTATAAAGAATGTATAATAAAATGGTATAATAAAATATACAGATATAATATTAATTTAAAACGTCAAGCAATGAAAGATTAACTTAATGTACATACCTAGTAAGTAACACAATAAAATGAAACTGTCGAGCCAAAATGTCTTCATATCAGCCTGTACTTAGTAGTTAAACAGGTTTCAGGGTATCTTGATTAGTATGAATAAATAGAATAAAAAAAGTTAGCCTACTACCGACCGCGTCGGACTAAGAGCCGCTCTCAGATATTAAGTGTAACAATCATTGTTTACGCCACTTAAATATATCAGATCAGTCGAGCAATTACAAGGTTTCCTTTGAAACCTTGACTCGATTTTACTTCAGAGGGTCTCGCAATTAACACAATATTAACTAAACTTTTATATATCCAATCTGAGCATCTTTGCTGTAAGCATTTTACCAGCAGTTATGTAAATTATGAGACTGTGATGTGCCAAATTCAGAACAAATTATTTAACATTAGCTGGAGTTGAGTTCAAAAGATGAGCCTTATACCTATTGTTGAACAATCTGAAGTGAAATGTGAATGAAAACACTTTTCAACACCATTTCTTTAATTAGTTCGTTTTCGTCGTCTGCGATCGATACACTTCGATTTAATCTTGTTTGTAGCTCAACGGACCGGATACGTAACGAAACCGTTATTCTTATGCATTTTATTTATTTATTGATTTGTAACAGCTTTCCTTTGGTTTGCGGGAGTGCTTTTTGGCAAAAGGGACAGAAATGTGTAACAGGAAACCGAGGACGCGCGCACTTTTAGATTTGAGCAATGAGCGCGCGCTGTGGTCAGATGTTACACATCATATGCGACTACTGTAAGGCTCGTATTTTTTTGTATTTATATTAAAACATTACATTAAGAGACATGAGAACGTTGGCCAGTTCGCACTATGCATGTGAGTTCGTCATCTCACTGGTGCGGTGTTAGTCTCAACCTATAAGTCGTCGCACATTCGTTATAGCTCTGTCCCATTCAAAAATACTCAAATAATATTCTACTATTGCAGTACTTCCTTTTGGCTTCTCATTCAAGTATATTAATATTTTTTTTATAATTACCTTAACTTTTAACTAGCAACAGAAAACATTTCGAAAAAACGGGCATTTCGAAAACCAATTAAATTTGTACAAGAGGATTGGAATTTTAATAGTTTTTACGGTCAAAGCTTTTTATACTCACATATTTAAGGTCAATCACAAGAAAATGAAAAAAATGTACTATTCATTATTATAACATCCCGTGTCCGTGAAACCTCAAAAGAACCTTTAATTTCACTCGTAACAGCCCTGCCCCAGTCTGCCGGCGGATGGTAGAGATTCATTAGAATTTCAAATCTCAATTCATACCTACCTACTCGTAGCAGGAGCTCTTCAGGAGATAGTACCGGATCTGGCGGGCGGCGGGCGGCGGGTGGCGCACACCATACCTATTAACCAATCAAGTTCGAGAGATCCGTCTAATTTCATGAATGTTGCTTTGATACGGGTCCTTCATATTTGAGAAATAAATCTTAGAGAAATTTTTGAAAGCTTCAACGATTCTATGAGAATTTGAACTGAAGTGAAAATAGGGGTTTTTATAATGCACACAATTTATAAAGAACTAAGCTCTTTTTCTGAAAAATATTGAAACCAACCAAAAAAATTAAATAGGTGTCGATTTGCTAAATCTTTAAGTCTTTGTATTGTCAAGTTCTTACAAATGTTTAAAAAGTGTATAAAACTTTCCTTTTTTATTAAATGATCAATGAATCATGTCAGATCGAGTTAATAAATCAGCCAAAACCAATTGTGATTTTCAAGAGCTTTGCGAGTGAACAGCTTTCGGTGAACGAGAACCATTCTGCGAAAAGCTTTCAAAATAAATATTAACTTCCTATAAAAGCATAATATATTTTATTTTGATAATATAAAAATATATATGTATATTATGGATAAGACGCAATGTATATAGCTTCCGTCTAAACACAGTATTTAAATACTTACCCTATAAAATACAATATAATAAAGAAAACATTTTCAGTTGTAACGTTTTCATGTTTAATAAAGACTGTGTAAAAAATTTGCGCGGCTTGTTATTCTCGCATGTGTGGCCGCAAATTTTTGATCCACTTGTCTAGTCACTTGAATTTTTATTCGGCTCGCATTCAGCATTTAGCAGCTTTTGCGAGCACAAATAAAATAGTGCGGGCCATTCGTCATGCGGCCACCGCACGGAGCGCGGCGCTTCACCGAATAAAAGCAACCACTCGCGTGCGCTCGTGCCGATTGATTTACGCGATCGGATAGGGCTGCTGCTTCGCTACTCTACTAAATGATCTACTACTAAGTATTATGTAGTTATAAAGCTCCTTGTAAAATAGTTCGTTCAGGTAGTACTACTAAGTACTAGTAACTCTTTCTACCACCAAGCAGTAATACTTGCTATGCTCCGGTTAGGAGAGTATAGTATTAGGTTGGGGAAAAAGTTTCTCCGCATTTTTTAAGAAAATTCAAAACATTTTTTAATATAGTTTATTTACGTTTAACTAAAGTATGTAGATAACATTTTATTCGATAACTTTTTGCCATCTTGTAGGTAGGGACATGATCACATTGCTATAAAAATTTTAGGGCTTCTGATCAAAATACCGCGACAAGTAGTTTTGGCAGTCCTATCGTGATGTTAACCTGACACTGCCTAAAGAGTTCTGAAGAGACCGAAACAGGTGGAAATCTGAAGGTGCAAGGTCAGGACTATACGGCGGATGCATTAACACCTCCCAACCAAACTCTCTTAATTTTTGCTGAGTGGCTAAAGATGTGTGAGGTCTAGCGTTATCATGATGAAAAACCACACCCCTTCTGTTGATTAATTCCGGCCGCTTTGTCTCAACTTCTTGCTTTAATCTCATCAGTTGTTCGCAGTGAGTTGAGAATCGATGGTCCTGCCTGGTGGTAACAGCTCATAATGAATAATGCCCTTCCAATCCCACCACACACACAACATCACCTTGTTGCGAGTTAACCCGGGTTTCGCCACAGTTTGTGAAGCCTGACCGGCCTTTGACCACGACCTTTTTCGCACGTTCTTGTCGTACGTGATCCACTTTTCATCACCAGATAACAGTTTCTTCAAAAATGGTTCGGTTTCATTACGTCTTAATAAAGAATCACAAATGAGTACACGCTTCATTAGGTTTCTTTCAGTGAGCTCGTGGGGTACCCAAATATCGAGCTTTTTTGTGTACCTAGTTCTTTCAAATGCGCCAAAACTGTTTTGTGGTCAATTTCCAGTTCTTTAGCTACGTCGTAACTACTGATATGCCGATATTGCTCCACTTTCTCAAAAATTGCATCAATTTTGTCCGTAATAGGGCGACCAGAGCGACGTGCATCTTTGCCATCAAAATTTCCGGATTGAAAACGCTTAAACCAAATGTGTGCTACTTTTACAGGCATTGCACTAGGTTCATAAACATCGCAAATGTTTTTCGCGGCTTGCGTTGCATTTTAACTTTTTTTGTAGTAAAATTTTAAAATGTATCGAATGTCTTCATTAGATTCACTCATCTTTACAGTACGAAAAACAAATAAATATCACACATTTTCCTAATTTGAATATGGAATTATCTTCCTTAAAATTTAAACTTTGAATGATACCAAAACAAGCCAGATAAAAACAGTATAGCCAAAGAGATTTTATTACAAGTTCATACTTACTATAATGCGAAAAGACTTTTTCCCCAACCTATTATATTCACTTGAAGGACAGGCTCCTACTATATCTACTATATTTACTTGAATTTTGCCAATAATAAAGTAACCAGTGGTTCAGTGAATGAGAGGTGGAACGGACAGAGAATATTACTGCTGATAAAGGTGTCTCAATTAGATTATAATCAAATTTCTCAGTAAAGCTAAATCAATTATATGCTAAAGTTTGCTCAGAACTTTTGACGTGGCTAGTTTGATTGATTACCTCTGAAGATAATCTAGGTTAGGTTTAGGTATTCACTTAATTCTATAGCGGTGTACACTCGCATTAGAAAATTAAATAAAATGGACACCCATAAATCCATTCGTCAAATCCCATACGTTTCGCGCCGCACTCGTAAATTGGCAGGAACCCTATCGATTGATTTACGCGCGAACTCGCAGGGTTGCCTCTATATGGAACATGAAGCTACCGCTGCACCAACCACACGAGGAACCTCTTTTTATGTTTTATATTATTTATACTAAGTTTACTTACTTTTTATAATATCGTAGTCTATTGGTTTTTTCACAGCAGAAAATTTAAGCTTGTCATAATTATATTAGACTAGCTGATCAATCCGCAGCTTCGCACGCGTAGTTTTTCAATGAAAACATTAGACTCCTTTGCGCAGTTGGGTAAAAAGTAACCTATGTTACTCAAGGTAAATCTAACTTTCCAATGGTGACAGAATTTTTGAAATTGGATTAATAATTTTTGAGTTTATTCATTAGAAACAAACACACAAAAATACAAATCCTTCCTCTTTATAATATTAGTACCCATAGATAGATAACTCTTTATTAAATCATCACATAAGCAGAAATAATATAAATATAAGTACTTACTAAGCTATAATAAAATGGCAAGACAATGGACGCTCTTATTGATAAGAGCGATCTCTTCCAGGCAACCTTTGGATGGGGTGAAATTTACGATCCTTTCTTAGGTGAACGTGTAAAGTATTTTTACATTTCACTATTATACGTAGAGCTGTATTGGCCTAGTGGTCTAAATTTCCAATCTGAAGGTTGGGGCTTTGAATCTTGGCAACAATGGACACTTTAACTTACTAAAATGTACGTCCGCATTAAAGGTCGTCAAACCAGAGAGGCAGTTTGGGAGGAAACCAGGGATTTAGTGAGCTCTGTACGCATTTAGGATGTCTTTCCCGTTGATAAGACTGACTAAGCTGACTGGTTTAGGTGTTAGGCAAATCTATTCCACTACAGCGGTAACATTGTTCACTCTGCTGGAACTTTCAACTACGCTCTCTATAGACCGGCAGCTCGCGACAGATTTTAACGATCAATCGTACCATGTATGCCTTTTAAGTTGTTGATTATATAGTAAGTTTAACTAAAAAATGGATTTAAGCGAGATCGTGAGAACGGGACATGTAGCGTCCAATGCCATGTAAAATTGCAAAAAAAATTATAATTTTTAATCAATCGTATAACGTATGTCATTCATGCCATGATGAAATTTATGAAGAATAAATATAGTGGACCAGCATTGGCATACGTGTAGGTCCCTGTGACTGAACTCAATCCTCGCATTTGCAAAGAAAATAACAATTTTTGCCAATCGTATCACGTATGCCTTGTATACTAAATGTTTATATTAATTGTGAAAATAATTTGTAACTAGTTTGCATACGTTTAAACTTGGGCCGATATTGTTTTTTCAATTATCGCGTTTGTACAATACAATTTATTTTTAAACAAATTGTATCATTATTAAAAATTATTGCAAAACACTGTTTTCATTGTAGAACAAAGAAATACAAGCTGACATACAATTATTTTAGGGTCCGGTGGTCGGAGAAACTAAAGAAGTTGAAAATTTAGTTATGTAATTAATAAAAATATGGTTGAAAAAAATATATGAAATTTTTTTCATTGGTATAAACAATTGACGCGCGTTTATACAATTGTCTAATGAAATGAACAATTCAAAATAATTATAAACGTACTTTGCTAAATGCTGAAGGTAACGAGCAATACTGTGGCTTCAGCGCATTGAAATTACTGTAGCAATGGCTGTGGTAGCCCACTTCCATTTTCGATGAAGGGGACCAGCACACATTTTTCATACTTTAATTTATGCGCTATTCTTAAGTTTTGAGACAATATACACTTCTGATAGATGACTTCACTAAACTGCTTAACTTTCCCGGTATATTCTTGGCAGAGAAAACATTTTAGTTGTACTGAAACTTATTTATTTTGTTCGCTGTCCTGCTGGTTTTTGCTGGACGTTCCGGGTTTGCTGTCCATCTTGAAAAGTGACCCTAGAGCAAATGATCCATTGGACAACCGAGTACCAGAAGCGTGCGATTTTCCGTGTTTTTCGTAGATGAAAGAGAACGTATTCTAAGGGCTCATTTCTATTACAAACTGCGACGCGTTTCCATCGATGCATTCCGAAGGCGAGATCATTTTGAAATTTGATAACGCGTTAATCGATTTCAAAAGCAATCAAACTATGTAATTTTTTTTAAGTATGTACAGCATGAAATGTTATATCATTCTGCTGTTTAAAATAGTATTTTAATAATTTGTTTTATACATATTTATGCATGATTTTATGTAATATATACTATATAGTTTACAATAATATAATATGCATTTGTATTATTTTTAATGATAAGAACAGAGAAAGAACACGTTTTTTCGATTGTTAAAGAAGTAATACTCGTAGTACAATACGTGTGTAAAGATGTAAAGGATGATATTCACCCGAGTCGAGATTATCTTTATACCATGCCCCCTCTAAAAAGCTTATTTTATTCACTGAAAACATTGAAAAAAAGCACTTTTATTTTGGTGAATTTAGAACACACCAATATATTCGACCTCCATCAAGCATTTTTACCCGATACAAACTCCTTGTGCAAAAACTCCTCGAGATTTGATTGGTCGACATTTTCGACAAGGAGTTTAGCATTAGAATAAAAACTGTTTTGTGTTCTTTGCTAGCATTATTAGTAAATTGGCGCTATTTGGAATACTGTAAGTTGTACGAACACAACAATAAAACGGATTTATATCAAGGGCCATGAATCACTCGCGTCGCTCAGGATTCTAACACTTGAATCACTCGCTGCGGTCGTGTTTCAGTCGTTAGAATCCTTCACTTGCTCGTGGTTCATCTATGGCTCTCGCTTTAAATCCGTCCTTTATTCAATAGTTACTATACAATTACATACGTATCTCGTACAAAATTTTTCATCGCGAGTGGAAAGAGCGATATTACGCACTATCCGCAAGGAGTGATGAAAAAATGTTTTATTTATGAATCATTCACTTGCCCGCTGTTATTCTAATCGCATACGGCTATTGTCTACATGTACCCTTAAGCCCGTCAGCCTTCATAAAATTTGTCTGAATACCATAATATTGCAGAGAAATTGCAAAGGGCATACTTTATATTCATACAATTGAAATTTTTTTTAAAAAATTTAGAGTGCATCTCGTTTTCTAAAAAAATGTTGATTCGCGTTTTTGCCCAGCACAATTTGTATGCCGTTTTGAATATTATAAGAAGTATATATTTCCGAAGTTAAATTTAATAGGACATATGTACATGGTTCGATGGATATGAAACAAACTACATTTTTTGGATAAGGTCTCGAAAATAAGAATGCCGTTAAAATATATAACATATAAAAATCAGAAATAACCAAGGGTACAAACACAGGCATGGTTCAATTGATTTAAAAATAAATATTATTGTACTAACGCGATAATTGAAAAAAAAATATCGGTCCAAGTTTAAACGTATGTCGACTAGTTACAAATTATTTTCACAATTAATATAAACATTTAGTATAAAAGGCATACGTGATACGATTGGCAAACATTGTTATTTTTTTTGCAAATTAGAGGATTGAGTTCAGCCACAGGGACCCGACCTACACGTATGCCAATGCTGGTCCACTATATTTATTCTTCATAAACTTCATCATGGCATGAATGACATACGTGATACGATTGATTAAACATTATAGTTTTTTGCGATTTTACATGGCATTGGATGCTACATGTCCTGCTCTCACGATCTCGCTTAAATCCATTTTTTAGTTAAACCTACTATATATTCAACAACTTAAAAGGCATACATGGTACGATTGATCGATAAAATCTGTCGCGAGCTGCCGGTCTACTATAAATCTTCTTCATTTAATCGATGTAAAGGTCTCATTCTTTATATTAGGCTTATGTAGGATAAGGTTATGATGCGATTGAGTTATCACAACCTTAGTGTGCGCACCCGACCGCACCCACCGCGTCCGGGCGGTCCCGCGGCAACTCACTGCGACTTGGTTTGAACTCTGTCATTTTACTGTATTTATCCAGGACTACCCAAATAATCTATTAAAAGGGAAGTTGTGTTATATCCTAACACCGTTACCAACGGTACTTAGATATGCGTCTATCTATCTATCCATCATCACAATAAAAAGCAGTACTCAACGGAATATCGGTTATAATTGCACGATTAATGAGTATTTTGTGAAGGGCTCAACATGTTTTGATATACGTTCAATTTGAACTGAATGAATCTACTTCTTTAAACCACTCTTTTGTATTATATCGTTAAGTACAAGCACCATGGTGTATGGTGGTAAAGTCCATAGCTGCACGGCCCCGCTGCACGGCCCCGCGTCGCGGCCCGTGGCTTCGCGCGACAGATATACGATCGCGGTCAGCGCCACAAATTTGTTCCCCATAATATATGGCCTATTCATTATTTTCGATACAAAGCCGGGAATTACCTGCCTTCCCGCGGGCAGCGCATAACTTACACCCTATCTGGATCGGCATACCTGTGTTGACACCTATATTATTACATTGACAAAGTTTAATATAGCAAAAACAAAACACTGTTATTTATAGCGACATGATAGATACATACATACATAGATATTTATTTCGACACATTTTTTTTGATTTTAATTTTATTTAGAAGATTTTATTTAATAAGTAATGTTTCATCATTTATTCATAATTTATTTTATTTATTTAGTAAACAAAATAGGAAATGAACAAAATTAAGTACAAGTTACATCTAGTAATAAATATATTATTTTTTATTTTTAACCTGTGTTGTCCCATTCCAGGACAGAGGCCTCCCTCCCTTCTTTCCAGTTTTTTCTGTCCCCTGCTGTAGTGCGCCAGTCTGGTAAATGCACATCCAAGTCATTACGCCTTATCCGTGGTGGTCTGCCGCGTGGGCGTGTTGCGTTAGGGACTCTATCAGATATTATCTTTGCCCATAGATCTTCGGCCATGCGACAGACGTGGCCGGCCCAACCCCACTTGAGCTGTGCGGATTTCTTTTGTGACATCCAGAATCTTTGTTTGCGAGCGCAGTACGGAGTTCCATATTCGGTCTGATAACCGGACACCCAATATACTGTGCACCATACCTCGAATTTGGACCTTTGTTGAACAGTCAAAGACCAAGTCTGTGCACCGTAGGTGAGGATTTGGAGAACGCACATGTCCATGGGTTTGCGTTTAAGGCAGAGTGGTAGTTCGCCTTTCATTAGTTGCTTCATCTTTTTTTTTATTTTATTTTATTTCGAACGAAATCCACAGCTCTTCGTCCAGTACCTCCTCCTGGCGTTTTCAGTGCGTCGAGCAACTTCTATTTCTTGTCGCGCCTGGAAGGAGACAATCTGGTTGAGATACACATACTCATGGACATATTCGATCTCGACCCCCTCGATGTGCAGCCGTTGCCGTGTGCTGTTGGTCATGAGCTTAGTCTTTGACATATTCATCGCAAGTCCAACCTCGAGGCTGGCTTGATTCAGATCGTTCGACATACAGCCTAATTCTGTGACTGAGGAGGAGAACAGAACGATGCCGTCGGCGAAGCGGAGATTTGTTAACCGCCGTTCTCCTAAGACGATTCCCTTGTCAGCCCAGCTCGGTGTCAAGTGTCAATATAGTAATAAATATAATGTTTGTTAATATTTAATCGTTCATAAATACCTTACTTAAATATATGCACAATTGACGTTTGAAACAGACGCACAAAAATGGCGCCATGGAAGACAAGCACTGCAGTACATACATTTTAAGCCACTACAGCATAATGCTGAATGCTGACCGTTTCTGCTGTCAAACTCAATATCTTTTATACGCTATTGTTAGTTGTACTTTTGTGACGCAAAATCAACAATTTTATTATATTTTCATTACAAGTATTAAATACACAGCTACAGAGCTGCAGTGGACATACATACACTTGTCTAAACCAGAACAATATGGTATCTATGAGCCCAATTACTAAATATGAGAAAATAATAAAACATCCTTGCTCTCTGCATTCATAACTAGGTTACTATAAACATTGTTTTGTGGATTTGCCTGATGGGCGTTCTTAGACAGCTATCGCATCAATGGCTCGTAAAATGTAGCACAAGTGTTTAGGACAAGGCAAAATAAACAGATCAGCATATTATCCAAAAAAGGGTAGTTGTTTTTGTACGAGTGATAGATGTGCGCATAACTCATTAAAGCAAAAACAAACGTCCTATTTGGACATGCCACTGAAATATATTTTATTTGGGCGACGCGATCACTGGAGCGTACACTTCCAGGATGCGACCTTTTTGCTTTTCCTTATCTACGGAGAAGATATTGTAAGAAAGAAAGTAAACGAAACTCTTATTAAGAAAATACAGTTAATGCTTTATTGAGAGTCAGGTTTGCAAGAAGACAACTGTGTTTCGGTCATTAAATAGCGATAATATTACTTAAGTAAGTCAAACTAGCTATTATATAACGACCGTTATACAACGTAACGCTATATTTGTTAGCCTTAGATTTGTAGCACTAAGAAGCTCAGACTTGTATACATGTATTTTGCGCAAATTTTGAAAACTTTTTTACGCACGCTTGACTTAGGGAGTATGCTAGTGAATGCGTTACGAAAAGTGCGAACGGAAGCTGAGAGGGAGATTTATGTTAGTGAAGATAGGAAGACAGAGTTACCTTTCGTATATTTTTAAACATTAATGTGAGTGCGAGTTGCGTCTGTCCAGAATGAATATAGACTGATCGACCTACATACGTGTAGACAATTTTGTAATTGAACAATTTTCTAAATAAACTAGCTATTTCCCGCGACTTCGTACGCGTTACACTACTAAATGTATACTAATTTATCACAACACATCACATTAATTTATGTGATGTGTTGTTCAGTGAGGAAGTTTGTTTATTTATTTGTTTGTTACTCAATCACGTTGTAACAGCTGAACCGATTTCTATGAAATTTGGTATGTACGTAGATTTTAACCTGGATTAACACATACTACTTTTTATTTCATAAATCAGGTAGAAAAAATTGCAGCTACATGAGCGTCCTGCAGTTCACTCCCTTTAAGTTTAATATTATTAACTAATCAATGGTGAGCCATATAAAATGCTAGCCGTAATGACTCCAGCTAGCTCTCTTCATATTTGATATAGGCACAATGATGAGTTAATAAAAAATCTTAGCTGTGTTACCAGCGGCTTCGCGCACGTAGTTCTATGTTTTATACAGCTAATTTTAAGCGACTCTAGTGAGGCTCTACCTAGAAAGAGCGGGCTGAAAACTCGCTAAAAATAATATACAAAATAGCTAAAAATTTGTTATCACTCATCATTGTGACCCTATGTATCTAAAAGCTGGAAGATGCTGCGCTCGCTTTTTATCTCTTTCTGACACTCAGTATAATGTTTGCTAGAGAGAAAGAGAGAGAGAGAGGCTGATATTGTAGACCTGAGGCGAATTATAACCTTTTATTTTATTAATTACAGAATCAACAGTACTTGATATCAATGTAAATGAACTCATATAGCTAATGCTTAATGTCAATAACAGATTCTCATATTATTAA
Source organism: Philereme vetulata (assembly GCA_918857605.2). Lineage (NCBI taxonomy): Eukaryota > Metazoa > Arthropoda > Insecta > Lepidoptera > Geometridae > Philereme > Philereme vetulata. The sequence continues at coordinate 525,743 of OU975451.1, read as the reverse complement.
AAAACTAGCTGACTCGGCAAACTTTGTTCTGCCATATAAATTATTAAAGAAATCAAATGCAGAATGAAATGTCAAAATGACGCGACACTTCATGTGAATGACCTCACGTCAATGAACGACGGTTAAATTATATGGAACTTTCAACCCCCTATTTCACCCCCTTCAAGATTATTTTTTAAAACATGAGATAGTCTATGTCCTACCCCAGGATATAATCTATCTTCTTGCCAAATTTCATTACGATCCGTTCAGCCCTTTAGTCGTGAAACGGTAACAAACAAACAAACTAACAAACAAACAGAGTTACTTTCGCATTTATATTAATGGTATGGATAACGGTTGGCATGGATAGGTATTATATTCGCCATAACATTAACTAACTTGAACTAGGTTAACGGTTTTGGTGGAACACTATACTGTGTCAACAGAGGAGCAAGATAGGTTGTTTGTCGGGAACACTGACTGGTGTCGGCTCGTTTGTTATCTTTTCAGTACCCTACTTGCATAAACAGAGCGGTTAGCTCACATAAGGGCCCAATTCTCGTGGTTTTTATCAGATCACATTTTTATTTAGTCGAGTTTACCACGTAAAATGGAACAAAAAACTAATCGAAAATTATACTTGCTTACTTCGCTCGCTGGGCTTCCATCCTTTCAGGAGATAGGTATCATTTCGTCTCAAAAAGATGCGTAACAAAGAAGAAACACCTTGTACGGTAAACAATATCTGCACTATTTACCTAGGTTAGTATTATCCGTGCTAAATCCGCATTTAGCTGAGCTGCTTGTCTGTGGGCTTCACTTGAATGCAACTAGAAGTCACAGCAGCAATTAAGTTGGCATTAAGGCGTTTAGGAGCACTTTAGGGCGTATGTGTGAATGTGAGGCTCCACACATCTGTTGCGTCATCAATTTCAACTTAATCTAAACTTTTGACGGCAAGAATGTTTGGCCTTTCTCTAATCGCTGTACAATTCTAGCGCGGTATTATTTCGATGTTAAGGGCACACTATACCTGGGGAGACGATAAATCGCTTATTGAGAAACAATGTTTTGTTCAACAAATTCTGTGCTTTCCATCTGCAATTCATATATGTTATAGTTAAGGATGCGTGCTAGAGCGCCTATGTTGTGAAAACACGATTCCGTAAAATTTCCAAAGAATTAGAAAAAAAACCAAAGATGACAAATTTATCTTAAAACCGTTCTTATGCGATGAATACTACAATTGAGATCTTGAAACTTTATACAGTAATTCTACACAACATAAATAAGGGCACTTGTGTTTTAAATTTTCAAAATGCCTTTTGATTTTATCATAAAATGAAAATATCTAAGTTTTGCACCAATGAAACCATTCGCTCCGGACGCCCGGTCTACGATTCAGTCTGGCCTCGGCTTACAGACCCGTGACGCTTGTCGCTACAAACGAACACGTAATCCTTAGGTAGAATTTATTTTTAGTTGGTTTTTGTAAAGATGCAGTAATGAGAAATAAACACAACAAGATAATGAAGGGACTGAATGATAAAAACCGGCAAACATATGAACCACGGCGAGATAGGACGTGCAGCGGCGCGCGGAGAAGCGGGGGTGAAATTAAAGTTTGGGCTGAGGTATAGTCAACTCTTAACATAAACTGTAGTCAGTAGTAGATCATTTTGTTGCGTCAGGACCGACTGCAAATTATCAACGTGATCATTAGGTATCGTGGCTTTGAAAAACTTCATTGAAACTGGGTTTTAGTCCGTGACCCTGCTTAAGTTTAGTGCAGTCGGCTTTATATAACTCTTTAAAGACAATCATTTGATTAAATTGATGTAAAGTTAATGACATCTGACCCGTATGTTATTTATTCATAACAATTTGAACTGGTTCAGTTGTCCACTGTCGCGTAGCGTTAGCGTTGCGTTGCGATAGATAAAGATAGATAGAAACAGATAGAGGTTACCGACCTATTAGATAGTCAATTAGAGGAATAGTAGGAAAACTATAAATAGTTTAATACATATATTTGCTTAAGAATGCTAACAGATAGTAAGAAGTGAATATAGTAGTAGGTAGGGCTGGAAGAGCCTTGGGCCTGGCTATGGGGGTGGATTTAATTACTCTCTCTCTTAGGCAGACAGAAGCGAGCAGATAGACACGCGGTGGAATAGTGTTCCGGCCGAACACAGGACTCCCCTGGTTCATTAGTTACATATTATTATGTCCACTTGTTCTAAATTAGTTTGGTGATTACGGCTACCACTTAAGAACTGACATACTCGACAACATGCGCTAACATATTGAATATTCGTGACCTTCCTACCTCTTCCAAGCTTTCATTATACGATACCTAAACTTCATTAATATTTAGTAGAGTGTGAAAGAGTTCGTCTAGGAAGTACTACCACCATACCTATTTCTGCAACCAAGTAGTAATGCTCGCTTTGCTGGGTTCCGAATTGTAGGGTATGGGTGAAATTGCAGGCACATGAGACTTATCATAGACATACAGGTCTCAAGGCATGGGTGATGCGAGTTATGCCTTATCCGCCTTAGAAGGATAAAACAAAACAAAAAAACCAGCCAAGAGCGAGTTGGACTCGCACACGAAGGGTTCCGTATCATTATCTATAAAAACGGCAAAAAAATCATGTCTGTTGTATGGGAGCCCCACTTAAATATTTATTTTATTCAGTACCTTAATTTTATTTAGGTCGGTGCCGATTAAGCTAGTCTAGTTGTATGAGCGCCCATACAACTCAGAGAACTATCTTGATTGGCGTCAACTATGTATGTATGGGGACACCATTTAATTTTCAATTTTTATTTGTTTTTCTTTAATTTTTGCTTAATTTATGCTGTAAGACCTTGCTTTTTGCCAAATTTAGTGATTCTAGGTCAACGGGAACTACCATATACGAGTAGGTTTTCGATCCAAAACCTATACGGTACTTCCGGTTGACCTAGAATTGCCAATTTTTGTTAAAAGCAAGGTCTTACAGCACAAGTAAAGGGAACATTACGAAGAATAAAAATAAAATAAAATTAGGGTTTTGGAACTTACAAGTTTCCGCGAAAATCTAAATTTGCCCATATCTTTTTATCTTGTTGACTCAGGACCTTGATTTTTATACACCTAATAGGGACTATAGACCTCAGTATCTGGTATAAATTTCAACTTGCTATGTCTACCTGTTCCTGAGAAAATTAGTGGTGACACACGGACAGACAGATGGATAGACGGACAAGAGAGTGATCTTATAAGGGTTCCTTTTTTACCTTTTGAGGTACGGAACCCTAAAAACAATGCTATTAGTCCAGTAAACATCGCACAGCAACTGAAAATTCAAATCGTTATTAAAAGCATCGCTTTTATCGCTGGAAGCGCTTAATGCTCCATTATGTGGATATTTAGTGCAATTTGCGAGCGGCCGATAAAACAAATTTTTGGTGAAACTTCGCAAGGGAGCGATACTATTTCACGTTTGCGCTCGGAACTGAACGAAGTCTTTCAATTATGTGTTTCTATATTCTGTATTTCTATATGGATTTAAAAATGTTTCTTGGATTATTATGTGTGAAATCATCACAGTGATTAATAGATACGTCATTATTGATGTTGGCTATAGTTCCCGCCTGCTTGCACCAAACAAACAAATGAAAGTTAAATATTTTATTTTATATGAACCATGTTGTTCTTATGAGAAATAAAGTTCTTTACACCCAAAATGTTATTAGAACAGCTGTTAGCTTTTCAATAAATTAAAATAAAAACATCTTGTACGCTTGATGCTACGATCGTGAAAAATAAGACGGGTGACATGGGAGATAAGTCTAACTATAGACCGATCGCACTGGCTACCATAATAGCGAAAGTATTTGACGGTTTGCTTGATGCTCAACTAGATATGCATCTAATCTTGCATGACAACCAATTCAGATTCAAATCAGGACTGTCACTATCTTGAGCTTGAAGCAGACTGTCAAATATTACACTAAAAACGAACACCAATCTATGCCTGTTTCCTCGACCTCTCAAAGGCATTTGACCTGGTGTGTATGACATCTTGTGGCAAAAACTAAAAGACATAAATGTGCCTGAGGAGGTAAACCGCATTTTTAAATTTTGGTATGTACCAGCACCAGGTCAATGTCGTGAGATGGTCGGGAACCTATTCGGAGCCGTAAAGGCTGGAGTGCGGGGTGAGGCAGGGGGGGGGGGGGGGTTAACCTCACCGAAGCTCTTTAACCTGTACGTTAATGTTTTGATAGAGGAGCTGAGCAGAGCCCGTGTCGGCTGTCATATTGATGGAATTTGTGTTAATAATATCAGCTATGCGGACGACATGGCGCTGCTGAGTGCCTCTGTCTGTGGTCTGGCCAAGTTGCTGGATATTTGTGAGAAATATGCCCACACCAACATGGACTGAAATACAATGTACAGAAGAGGGAATGCGTGGTCTTTCGGGCCAGGAGTTGTCAATGTCCAGCTCATATACCTGCAATAAAAATGTATGGCACACCTCTAAAAGGAGTAGAACAGTTTAAGTACCTAGGGCATTGGATAACCTCAGACCTGAATGACGATGCAGACATTGAGAGGGCGCGTAGGGCGTTGTCTGTAAGAGCGAACATGATCGCCCGCAGGTTTGCTCGTTGATCCACACATGTAAAAATCTGCCTATTCCGAGCGTACTGTACTAGCTTCTACACGAGCAGCCTGTGGGTTAGTTATGCCAGAGACTAGTAATATCAATAGACTGTCAATGTCCATATAAGAAATCGTAGCCCGCAAAAAGCTCAAAATCCCGTATTATTTGTAGATGGCGCTGTCTCATAGCTTGGAAACTTTCATAGCAGCCATTGCAACCCACAAATAAAAATAAACTTCCACTAAAACACACCAAAATATTTCAATATTTTTTAGAATAGGTAACTAATATTGTCCATAAAATAAGATTTAACGATTTTATTTTTTATTGATGATTTACCACTTTCATATGCTTAATCACAGATGGCGTGGGAAGGTAGCACATAGTTTTTACCTAGATGGCGTTTAACACAAAATTATCACAAAGTCCGAAACAAAGAGAACCGTGAACTGACTGACATTGACAGCCGGGAAGCAAGCAAAGTCACGCTTTTTGTACCTAATTTTGTTACATGCTGTGTTGCCAAACCTCACTTCTCAAAAGTCGCGACTATAAGTCGATATTTTGTTGTACATAATGTATGTACATATTGTGTACGTATTGTGTTCATTATTGTAGTAGTTATGTTTCCAGTTCAAATTAATAGAACGTATTATCTTGTAGTAGGTATTCATTTGCCGGGTACTTAGAAATTAATTTTATTTTCTTTCAAAAAGTGTTCTATTTATCTGTACATCACTATAAATATGTATTCTTATTTTACAAATATGTAGGTATTTCCGCATTTAAGTGATAATGGTACGATCATAGACGTATGTTATGAATAAAAGATATCTATACCTTCTTTTCCCAAAAAAATCCCTATTTTGACGGAAACTTTCATGTTCTGGCAATTCTGAGATAATGTGCGCAAATCTCTAAAAAATGCTAGAGACGAAAGTTTTAACGAAACTGAAGAGCGGCAACCTCGCACAACGTAAAGGTCACAACGTCGCAATAATATTATCGCGCACGTGTAATTGGGAATAGCGCCATCTATTTTTCTCCGTACCATTATGAGCGGTAGTAAGCTAAAGGTTGGCATATATTTAAGAGTTACAAATCGTTAAGGGCTTATTAGACCTTACTAAATTCAGTCGTCTAATTAGTCGATTCTAATTAGGTTCCTAAATGATTTAGTGAGTCAGTAGCCGTACTTTTTTCTAAATTTAGAAACCTACCTTTCCTAAATGTGATTGCATTTGTCTGAATTTAGTGATTTAGTGATCATTTAGACGACTGAATTTAGTTAGGTCTAATAAGCCCTTTAGCGACATCTCGCGTCCTAGCAGGTAATCAAATATCGAGTTACAGTATCTTGTTTGAGACTGTCAGTCTATTTAAATTATATTGGTCTGTGGTTATACGCAAAAACAGTACAATGCCTTACGCGTACAGTACAACGCGTTCAGGGTGCTAGTGGGGCTGCCCCGGTTCTGCTGCGCGATGTTTGCCGAGGCGCGAATGGACTGTTTTTAGAGCACCATGCGTAAGCGGTGCACATCCCTGGGGCGCAGAATTCGGGCCAGCTCCAACGGTATACTGAATGCGTTCTCAAACAGGTTCGACTGTGAGCATCTAACTAAACCATTGTTGTATGGTAGACGCGCAGTACCTGCACTAGATGCTCACGTACTTACCGCATACACTGTACTTCTTAGTCTTATATTATTATTTTTGTTTAGTATAGATTCGTAATTGCACTTGTACTAACTATTTGACATGTTTATTATTATTTTACTAACAATTAATGACTTAGTCATCTAATAAAAAAAAGTTTAATAAATGAATTGAATTGATGCTGGTCATACAGGAAATAAAAAGTAACAGAACCTTTGAGTCAATAAACATAAAATAAAATAAGAAGGTTGAATCCAAACAGGAGACGATGTTTATTTTGTAAAATCACCCTGTTTTGGAAGCCAGACACAACCGCGCATATATTCACGTAATGAAAATAACACGTAAACATGTTCCATAGTTCGTAAGCAGTTTCCAACATCAGAACAGCACAAAAATTATTTACTAAGAGCAACGCGAAATACAAAGAACCTGCAGTTTGCACAGTAGTCGACTCCAGCCGCGAGACCGCACGCAGAATCAGCATTGGATCAAATACCAGCCAGCTGACTTTCCAAATAGAAGATTCCTACTCCGTTATTTCAAGAAGTTAGGATGGCTGGGGTCAAGTTAGAAGGGGGGTAATGCACAATACACCTAAATACGGGACTTCAGTGCAGCTTCTAGTTATAAACAAAAGCCGGGCAAGGACGCGCGCGCGAAGGGTTCCGTATCAGTATCATTATCTATAGAAACGGCAAAAAAGTCATGTCTTTTGTATGTATGATGTCATGTAAAGATAAACTCGCTGTTGCCACTTGTAGACTCCATAAACTTTATAAATTGTTTAAAGGGCAAGCTGTTCGCTTTTATAACAAACTCCCAAGTGATGTACAAAAATTGACAATTAACAAATTTTAAAACGCAATTAAACAAAATCTTTATAAAAAAGCCTACTATAAAATATCGAAATATTTAGATGATAGAGAAGCTTGGGATTGAAATTGCTCCAACTCGTTCAAAATGTTACAATTTAGACTTAATTTATTTCCTGTATTGTTATGTATTCTAAAAGGATCATTAAAAAAACAACCAGCCTTGTTTTCTTGCCTTTCTTTCCTGGCTTGGTCACGAAGGAACAGGCAGTAAAATTGACGTTTCAAAATGACGTTGGCATTATAAAAATCACCTGTCATGGTTGACTGCTAGAAAATGCTTTGAGCATTAAGTCCTCCGTTTGTACATCTTTCTTACAAACAAACAAAACAAAAATCGCAGGTCGTATGTGGGTTAGAACACCGCAGGACAGAGGCGAATGGCGACAACGAAGAGATGCCTATGCCCAGCAGTGTAATGGGAAAGGCTGACGATGATGATGATGATGATGAAATATTATATTTTTGGTAGGTCGTACAACTCATCTATACTGTAGAAAATCCTTTTCAGTAACCGCTTTTTTATTTTATTTTTAACTAGTGGTTCACCCCGAACTGAGATCTCGCGAGCCTCCCATAAAAACAAAAATATATTATGTATTTATATTATATTAACTATCAAAATAGTGCCATGAAATAATAACCAAATCACTTGATCTACAGTTTCATTAAAATTACAGGTAACGGGAGTTCATGTAATTGATTAATCTTTTATAGGAGAAATGTATTCTGGATTTCAGACTTTTGCCTGTATTTGTGTCACTTAAGCTACAGGCATAACAAATTACAGCATTGTGACCCTACACTGGTATACCCTGTGAATATGTATCAAATTTCACGATGATCGGAACAACGCTTCGAAAGTTATCCTCGGACAAACAAACATACATACATACTTACAACGCCGATTTGCCCAAGTTGATTTAGAGCCAATCAATTTATTTTTTAAATTTTGAATATTCCTATAATATTTTCAGTTAATAAGAGCGTTCTTCTTTGCAGTGCAATTATAAGGGACTGCATTTTTATGTGGTCGTAAAGTTCACTCGGAACAAACAGAAGTTTAAATTAGAGAAGTGGAATGTGAGAGCATTTGCACTGAAGATCCAGCGACTGAGGGAGGTTTATGAAGATTGGATCCCGAGAGGAATCGCTGCACTCATTTTCTCCCGAACATTATTGCATTTTATTGATTGTTGAATCTTTAGAAACCCCACACTCACACGGAACCCGACGCGGTGACACAGCGGGCGCGGTCAGCCTACAACGAGACGGGCAGAGTGTTGCTTTGCGGCTGGCAACAGCCTCGCCCCGCACCGCACCGCGCCGTGTTTAGTGTGATGTCTCTTGACATTATAAAACTCGCAGTCACCGCGCTGCGCCATGTCGCATCGCGTTCGGTGTGAGAACCTCCGAAATCGAGTTCACAATTTTATAACATTGGCATAAAATATATTTATCGAAAAGGCGTTTGTTAAATAAGCGGTGTCGTGTGAGTCGTACTCACGGTACCATAGCTTCTTTTTATTATAGTATTTTTTAACTACTTGAATATTCCTTTAAGATTTGTTATTTGAATGTTAGTTTATTTATCTAGTTATAGCCAACAGCAACGTAATGCAAACTAAAGTAAATGAGGTCTGAAAAATTAAACTTCCTTTGTCGGAGTTATACCCCTGTGATAGGACAGACAGACGAGGTACTCACAGACAGGTAGCGTACACTTATGAATAGGGTTCCGTTGGTAGCCCTCGGGCTTGGCACTTAGACATTTCTATTACTTAGTTACATTTTGATGAGCTATAAAGTTATAACTAAGTACTTATAAACAAACAACCCAATAAAGGTCTCCATTAACATCTCTTTACTTTCGACTTGCTGCCAAAATGTTTACCGTCTACCGTACCTATTTATAGTAAATATTTACCTATCTACCATACCTATTAACTGTTATCTATTATTGTACTGAATTGATATAATTAGATATACTACAGGTTATAAACACAATACCCTCTATTTTGTAATCAAACTATTTAACAATCTCGTATTACTACGTCATAGTGGAATAACCCCTCCGCGGGGACAACTCATACACTGTAAAGGCCCGATTTCAAAGGCTCAGTACTAACTAGGCATTAAAAGGTGTCCCCCGTGAAAACAACAAGGGACCCAGGAACTGGAATTGTTTCAGTCGTGATTTCAATGTCCAAGGGATGGGGAATTGGAGTGGTTCGCACTGAACGGAGATCTCACGAGAATTCCCAATTAGAATTAAAAAAACATATTTAAAGGAGGCTCTAATTATATTAATTAAAACTGAAGTAATTTTCATTACCTTTGACTATTGAATGAACGTGTGCGTTACAGAGACCTACTTACTGTACATTACATTTCTTCATCTTGTCGTTTTTGAGAAAAGTAAAAATATATATAATTTTTTATGTTATTTGTGGGGAAACAGGCTTACGGCCCACCTGATGGTAAGCGGTCACCGTCGTCTATTGACACCGGCAACACCCAGGGTATTGTATATTACCAGCGAAATGCACGAGCAATGATAACATGACCTGCAGGGGCAGTAAATGCGCTGCTGTCTACTAACCGTTCTGAAACTGGGCCTTAGAGACACCACTCTAGTTAAAACTCGCACACTTGTGCTGAGAGTTACACCAATGGTTGTACCCTCATCTTTTCTGGGAAATGTATTGTTTCCAACGTCTTTACCTGAGGCACGTTTCACTGTAATAATAATATCTATATAAATCATTTAATTCCATCAGCAATAAAATAATTACAGGATATTATCTACCTTAATTCTACGGCCCATAAAGATATACAGTGTTTTTTTAAACTGTAACAGTACGGCAGCACCCATAACCAGAGGAGATACAGGCGCAGTTTCTTATAAAATATCAGCTCGTTTTCGAAGAAAAACATTTTGGCATAAAATTGAAGCATACTTCCTTTACCGACGAAGCCCAACTAATGCGCTGAAGTGGTATCAGGAACGCTACACAGACCGCGAGTGAGGAAGTATGCTTCAATTAAGTCTACTTTTTGCGTATTTGACAATGCCATGAGAGGACAAATAGGACGATGCAATGACTGATATAAAAGTCCGACAGGTGCAAGAACAATGTTCGAAATTCAAAATTGTTCTGAAATACGAAATGTTTTTGAATTGCTCATGAGAGCATGGAGTTCCTAAACTTCTTAATCGCTACAGTATTAATATTTCTTTAATGTGCAATTAATCTAATAAAATGTTTGTAGAAGGAATTTTGTTTGTCCTGTTGTATGAGAATACTTTTTATCAAATTTGACTAACTTTCGCTGTTCAAATTTTTTTTCATCCAATACAATAAAATGATCCTTACAAAGGACTGCATCTATCGGTACCAAAAAAAAATTCACCAACTTGATTCATTTTAAGGCGCTACTCACACTTGACAAAAAAAAATTAATGGCAAAATGTTTTTCTTCGAAAATGAGCTGATGTTTAAAAAAAAACTGCACCTGTATCTCCTCTGGTTATGGGTGCTGCCGTACTGTTACAGTTAAAGTACTATAATCTATTAAATCCTCTGTTAATCAGAATCGAAGCCGCCTGAGCCCGGCCCACTGTTGAGGCAAAGCTTATCGAGTAATCCACACGAGTTCAGCTCATGGGGAGTTGTAGGTGAGCGTTTAGTATCCCCAAATGAAGAACCAAGTTTTAATTGTTCCCGGATTTAATTAAACCAGCCGGTTCATTTGCGCCGACTTCCTAAACTTTCGGGAAATTCTGAAAGTTTCGGGAATTTCTCAAAGGTAAGTAGGTAAGCGTACCTTAACCTTGGCGTTTCGAAACTCACATTATCATTTAGGTTTGGCTCAAATAATTAATTAATTAGGGATTGTTTTGTACGTGTTAGTGTATTGATCAATATTATTTTGGTAAAAGGGTGGACGGAGCGTCATCTAATTAAAAGTGAAGCATTCACAATATGCAACGATTTCGGGATAACATACATGTTTTGGAGCATCCTGTACAAAGTGCTTTGCGCAATCATTTCATGCACCTATATTGGCAATAAATGGCCACATGGTCGGTATTGCACAGGGTGCCAGTCTGTGTTATCATCCGCTCTTAGATTACACATACACATAGTTGGAATAGATAGTTTGCTTCAGTTGGCAATATGGCGGCGCAGCGTTCCTTTTTTATTCATTAATAAATAACTACATTTCTAGTTGCGTTTCACTATATATTTATATTTAAAATGAGTTTCGGTCAGATGTTGCATTCTCGACATATTAACATATATTATTTTCACAAATTAAATGAAGACTTATGCCCTTGAAGGCGGGATCCGCAGTTCATTCCATAGAAACTAGTACAACATAGTAACCATACCTGGAGGAGTTATCATCATCATATCACCCATACGCCGTCCACTAGTGAACATCTCCCGCATAGTCTTCCAGAGCGACAGCGACCCAAAAACCTTTAGTTGGTGGTATTTTCTTTTATATAAAATTCTATTTACTTCTTCTTCTCCGCCGTATCTCAAACAATGCTTTGAATTCCCAAATCTATCCCATACCCGCAATCTGCGTTCTTCCACTACTCTCCAGTTGAAAACTCCAGCCCATAATTCCAAATTCTTTAGTAACTCGTTTACGGTACGAGCTGTCGGATTATGGAATGACTTGCCCGTTTCCATCAGACTTGATAAATCTTTACCTATTTTTAAAAATGAGGTCTGCAAACTCTACTTAGCGCCTTTTTTAGAGTAAACATTGTATTTCCTTGCGATAATTATTGTAAAAGTATATGTATATATTTATTTATGTAAGTATACATATGTAGGTATATTTTAGGTTTAGGTATTTATTTTTATCCTACATAAATAGGTATTTATTGTAACACCGCCTCCTCACACGTCTTTTCAATCCAGTCCATCCAAAGGTTGCCTGGAAGAGATCGCTTTTAGCGATAAGGCCGCCCATTGTACCACCATATATTAGTCTAGGTTAAGTTATTTTCATTTGGTGTAACAATAAAGAATTATCCATCTATCTATTTTCATCTAGAGGGGGGCGTCCCACTGCAGCCTATCAGAGTTCTAGCAAGAAAATACATACAGGGTGAACGAGGATACAAAATAACTTAAAAACTTCAATGGATAGCTAAGTCGCTGAATCTTACACCAATACTTGGTACGTGACCTGCGAGGTAATGCTTTGTTATAGGCAATGGTTACCTTGTGGGTCATTTGAACGTTCCATCTCCAGGTCAAGACGGTGTACGTCCTTCTAAAAGTAGGCACAGCATGCAAAAGTTGTTTTTTTACATTATTTTGTGCCTTCTCTCTCATCCCGGTACTTTGTCCAATATTCTATTTGATCGCTTAACCCTGTGGGGTTACCGCAGACAGTAAACGGGTCTAACAGTCTATCTAGAAGGCAAGTATGACAATCGCTCGGCCCGAGCTCTGCATACAAATCAACAACTATTGTTAAACATCCATTATTGTGCAAGTTTCTTGCACTCTCTAATGGCCTCTGGCGACGACACTTCAATACATATAAACTGTTCACAATAGATAACTTAATAGATATCTAGTGTTGAGTTAAGCCTAGCGTGTGCCTTTTGGGACATTCGTCACTTTTTGTTAAAGATATGTAGTTGTCGATAACGTACGCTCTTTGGATTTAGCTTTGTGTTGTGCAACATATCAAGATTTTGTTTCTAGATACGAGAGTTATCATAATGAGCCCTTTATAAATGTTTAGTGTTTAGTTTTGTTAACATATGCTATATTGTTAGCGGGCTACTTTGCCGCAACCAATTATTTATCTTAACGTAAAGGATTACATGATGTAGACTCAATTTGGTTAAAATTGTATGTTATGTTACTTAGTTTCTAATAGATGGTGGTGTCAAATCTTAGGTTAGACGATCTCTACTGAGATTTTTAACCTCTCAATCGAATACGATTTACACAGCTTCTTGTGGCAAGTTGCAACTCTATTTATCCTTACAAAAAGCGTAGGCTATTTCAAAGAACTTGCACAAGAAGTATAATTTTTCCGACCAATATGCCAGCAGTTTAACTTTATAACCAAACTTCCAGCATTTTATTTTGGGAAACGATTAGAAATTACGAGGAGTTCAAATTTCCTTTACTTTTTTCCTGTCCCGGTTCGTTTAACGCTGTTTATATGAAGTACCCGCCGGCCCTGGTGTGAACTCGTATTCAGGACCGTTCGATTTACTAAACCACAATAAGTACATCTTAAGTATTATTAAAATAAAATCGATCTTGAGTCCAATCTGGCCACGTCTATTGGAGATATGGGACGAGTACTCGGTTTGGATTCGGTATTCGGCGGATTCGGCCTTTTTTACGGTTCGGCGAAGCACTAAGTATCGAGTACCGAGTACTCGGCCTTAATTATATTGCAGGGAAAAATAAAGATAAAAAGCCAGTTTTTATAGTTATTATTATATTAGATACATTAAAATTAATTACATTAACTTTTCTATGTGTACTGATTATCATGTAAGTGATAATTGTTATCTTTTTGAAAATAAATGATTATTAAACCTAAACCTTAAACATCAGGAACATGAAAAACAGTAGAAATATTGAAAACGCACATAAGAATCTATTATAGAAATTATTACCATAATTAATTTATAAAATTTAACAGAGGGAGATTCTGATACAAAAACTCTAGTTTTTCGGCCTTTAAAAAAAGCCGTTCACTGTAAACTGAACTAACGGGTGTTGATAAGTATTGAGCTACAACTTTTCCCAAGATGGAGTAATAACCTTTATTAGAAACCCACCATTTATATAGATTTGTATCTCTTGCGGCCCTTGGTACGCATAAGTAATAATCTGTTGTATATGACGCCTACAAGGGTGTTGACAGAAAGACGGTGATATTCACACTGATTGTATTTGCAACAGACTAAGTGTTAGTGCGTATAGGTACATACCTTTACTAGCTAATAGTATACATACCTACATAACATGATATAACTCTGCTGCAGCGGAATTCTTAGGATTATTAGGTTAGTAACCGGTTGATGTGTCAGCAGCTTTTTCAAAACATTCCCAGAATAGATTATGTATGATATGTGTAAGGGAAATAACCGCGCGCCGCCCGCTACCGCGTTTTTTTAAAGCCGAGTATTCGGCTGAGTACTCGATAAGTAATAATAATTATGGTCTCTTTATTTCCCTATAAAACACAATTCATTTAGTTAAATAATAAGTAGGTAATTTATGAAATTTAAATAAAATTCATGCATAAAATAAAATAAAATAATATATAAAATTAAATAATTTTAAAACACGTTGTTGAACTATGTAAGATACTAATAAAAACTGTACTATAATTTGTTGTAGCGGTCTCCGTATTTATCAAAACTGCAGTAACGATGTAAAATCAACGATTATTACAACGTTCCTGTTACTTTAGTAAGTTAAATAGAGCGGGGCTGATCGGGAGGCTGCGTACGTTGTCTCAGTGCGAGTCGGGCTCCAACTCGGAATAACGGCGAGTTGGCGCCGCGCCATGCGCCCCTACGACAACACACCGCGAAAACATATAACTTTTCAAAACTGTTCGCAGACACGTACATGTGAAGCGAATCCAATACCTTTCTGAGAATTTGCCCCAAAAATATCAATAAAGAATTGAAACAATTACCCTAGGATTCTGAATACATATGTGTAGTACACACACACATTTACAACTATGAGTGGTTTATATGGCTACACATCGTGTACTCATGTATATTACTAAAATCGACCAAATTAGTGTAAAATACAGTAACAGTAGAATATTGTTTGTGCATATAACCAATCGTTATGCATATAACCAGTCGTTATGCATATAGCCAGTCGTTATGCATATAACCAGTCGTTATGCATATAACCAGTCGTTATGCATATAACCAGTCGTTATGCATATAACCAGTCGTTATGCATATAACCAGTCGTTATGCATACATTATCTTTATGTAATTTATTTAACATTTTATTTTGTAGCTGTTTGTTATTCCTTACTAAAGAAAATGAAATACATATTTTAAAAGTTGAGTTTGCTTTCAATTTCTACATTAAGGTTCTTCTAACTTAAGGTTATCATTGAAGACGCTTCACCTGGTGTTCCATCAATACTTCAATAAATGTTCACTCGATATACCGTGAGTGCAGTTATTTCCTTCCGCGAACATGAAAAGAGACGATAACCTATTTACAACAACATCTATTTTTATAAGTTTTCCAAACAGAAAGTGAAATCAGGATAAAACTACCTATACCTATATACCTACAATTTAATAGGTTTTTGCGAAATCTATCCCGTATCAAAGCGTTGTTAGAACGAATTTTCTAACGAATATAATACATGTATTTTGTTAAATAAAAATACTTTGTCAATATATTATTTTTAGAATAATGAGAGCACGCACGTAAGGCTTCGCGTTCGATAGGTTTCATGGAGCAAGTATTTAAGCGCGTTGGGTGACACACATTCTCTGAAATTAAAGATGAGTGACATTGCGCTACGAAACCTATGGAGCGGTTCTAATGAGCATTCATTTAAAGTGTTTAATATCAGCTATACAGAAGTGAATTATAATAAACACCACAAGATACGCCACAAGATACGTCACAAGATACGTCACAAGATACGCCACAAGATACGCCACAAAATACGCCATAAGATACGCCTACAAGATACGCCATAAGATACGCCAACAAGATACGCCACAAGATACGCCACAAGATACGCCACAAGATACGTCACAAGATACGTCACAAGGTACGCCACAAGATACGCCACAAAATACGCCTTAAGATACGCCAACAAGATACGCCACAAGATACGCCACAAGATACGTCACAAGATACGTCACAAGATACGCCACAAGATACGCCACAAGATACGCCACAAGATACGCCACAAGATACACAAAACGTATCACCAAGTACCCCAACTGCTCGGAATTTAACACCAGTTAACTTACCAGTTAATTTATTAACCGATCAATGCAGTTAGTAGTGACTGCATTGATCGGCAACTAGGATACGAGTATATCGTGAATTGAACTAAATGAAATAACAACTTGTACAATCACGCTATAAAGATTAACTGAAGTATATAATCTAGTCCACGTTGTTTCCCGTTGGTTGTTCACGTTGGTGGTTGAATCCCTCTAGGGCCTCACCATCTCTCTTCATTTCTTCTCGTCGATTTCCGATATTTTTTTCAAGAATAACAATAACATTTTGTGTTTGTATTTGTAAAGATATGACTTCGAGGTTATACAAGGACTTTTACTAAATAAACCAGACACTAGATTACTTAATCAATAGCGCTCTCCAAACACCAGTTACAGTTTAGAATACGCAATAATATTCTCGTCGAGTTTTATGAATAGTTGTATTTACATTAATTTCATCGTCTGAGTGATCGTTAATATTTTATTTCATAAACAGGCTGAGAAGTCACTATAAAAAATAAAAAAAATAACAACAAAAGATAGACCTTGAAAAAAAAAGAACAAAAAAAACTTTAATTCAGTAAGTTTTTTTTTAAATGCAGACCGCACTACGTTAGTCCAGTCACCTTTATTATGTCAGCTTTCTATTAAGTGAAGCCGTCGTCCGCTGCGCAGTCTAGCGCTTGGTTATCGAGAACCATTTTACCCCAACGACTAGGTTCAGGTCGTAGATTCTAACAACTTTAAAATGCATTAAAAGTTGCCATGTCTATAATTCGTAAATCAATAAATGATAGAATCGCGGGATGAAGGGAGGTAGCGGGATGTGAGGGAGAGGAGTCATCAGCGACATGCAAAAACCGCGCCATGAATATTGGTGACATCCTGTGAATACTGAGCTAGTTTTTGTTACTGTGAGCTCGCAATATTCTCTGTATGTTATCTAGATCAAGTTTATGAAATAGTTTTTTTAGACAAAAATACGCCCATAATAACTTTATTTTTGCATACATTATACGCTCACGTTTGACCACGATCTCGCATGACATAACAGATGGGAATAAAAAGAAAGATTTATTTATTTATCAGGGATAAAACTATGTCACAGAAATATATAGTGCCTTCATTACCAGCTTAAGGCTGGATATTGTGATAATTCATGATATATCCATAAATAGACGCTTAACTACTACAAGTTCTCCCGAAACCAGCGTCGCATTGTTGCTATCGGTACTTCAAATCATTCACCATTTATATCGCGTTCTCAAATAGCTCATGGAAGAGAATCGCGAGCTCGTCGAATTCGAGTGAATGGACGGAGTTAATGGACGGTGCTCACTCCAAATGTACTGTTGCAATGGTTCAATCACAAGCCAAGCAAAGCCAAAAAAAATATGCGACAAAAAATAATGCTTAGGAGACATAAACTTGCAAAATTGTAAGAAACAAATGTAAGAAAATCTGGACTCATTAGAGTTAAGGATTGCAAATAAATAGATGAAATGCGAGTTCTATTATTACCCAACAGAACTTAAAAGGTAAAATGGCTCAAAAAAATTTCGTTATACTTGAATAAGCAATACAGAAATTGCAGGACATTAGATATGATTGATGAATGTTATTGAATACAGGCAATGACATTACTTTGCAATGATCCCATATAGTAAGCGACCTCAACGACGTAGACCCCGCACGGTGGTAGGGGGGTGGGGGGGGGGGGGGATGGGTTCGGTGATGCGATATCTCATTTACCTTTATTTCACGGCACATTTCCAATTCAAATATTCTAGACCTTTCCAATTTACGACACGAAAAATAACGTTGCTTTAATCACAAAGAAAATAAAATATTTGGGACGAAATCAAATATGTGAGTTTCGTGTCGCCAAAATCAGTGTTCAATATTGTCGATAAAAATGATTTTGTTTTATTTTCTGAAAACGTTGAGTACTTTATAGGAAAATTTCCAAAAAATCCTTTTTTGGCAAAAACTTATTTAGAAAAATATCTAGAACACACTTTTTCATTAGAAAACATCAAAATTATTATCTTAAATAACATCAATATAGCGGCATTGTTTCGTAGATTTAATTACGATTGTTAAAATATTTTTGGTTATTATGATAATCAAGTTGGTATACTTATAAAAAGATAAATAAATTTATTCTTTATTCTTAGTATTAAAACCCAGATGACTTTAGGAGGAGGAGAAGGAGGTAGAACAAAAGGAGTTAGTTCAAAAGTCGAGGATGATTGACCAAAGATTCAACTGTTTTAGGAATGAAAATAGTGTATATAATTGTAACTGTCATAAACGCGAATACTTTATGGATGAACTCTACAACGAAGTAAAGTATCATCAGCTTAATAAATAATGTTTGAATTCCTTAAAGTCAACCTGGTTGTGCGTCATTTAGGCTTTTATAATCTAATATAGTGAATAGAACGCATTTTTAATTTCATGACAATTATATTTTTCTTTAAAGCTAACCTAGCTTCCTCTCACGGCTTCGCACGCGTGTTTTGTAAGTTTAAAGAAGCCTATGTTTTAATTCAGATAATATTCTATTTATACACCAAATTTTATCGAAATCGGTTCAGCCGTTACGACGCGATTGAGTAACAAACAAACATTTATTAAACAACGACTTACTAACCAGCACAAACTACTGTATATTACAAATGAGGTGGTCACAATGAGCACGTCATGCTCGCACTAATCCGAGCGGGTGCTTCCACGCGGTATGAAACTTTATCACCGGCCGGTTCTAAAAATATATCGTTCATAGAATGTTGTTCACTTCCACTTCATCTAGATAATATGTCTGATTTTATGAACTACCTCTTATGGTATTGGTTATTTTAACGAATCACACTAATATTATAAATGTGAAAGCTTGAATGTTCTTTTGTTTGTTTGTTACTCAACCACGTCGTAATGGCTAAACCGATTTCGATGAAATTTGGTGTGTTGATAGATTATGACCTGAATTCAAACATAGTGAAACGGTGGTGAAGATAAACGCAGTGGGTGATCAGTTTTTCTTTTAATCGTAAAAATATACTTTGACTTAATCTTGTGTGCAGTACAGAATGAGAGCTCAAAATGAGCTCCCGGAGTATTTAAATCAAATTCCCCACCGACTTTCGGGGTAGAATCCACGATAAGCTGGCAGTGACGTCACTACCAATCACCGCGCTGGTGCTTTGGCGGTCAATTTGAATCAGCTTGATGGATTGGCTGGCATGGCTGGCGTGGCGGACGTGGCTGGCTTGGCTGGGTTGCCACATCGAAAAGGCTGGCATCTGGCAAGGCGTTACAATCGGCCATCCTGTAACAATTGCTCCCGCAATGGGAACAAACAAGGCGATTAGCTTTCAAGGAGATCGATTAAGTCTTCAGTCTCTAATTGTTCATCAGAGCTGCTGGCACTGTCATATCCAAGAGCTATAACTCTGATAAGGTCTTAAAAAGTCTGCTGAAACTAACCCCATGAAACTTTTGTATCCTCTTAACCCCTTGATGCTCCTGATCCTGTATCTATCATTACCCACAACTTTGGTTACTATGTAGGAACCTGAATAGATGTCATCTAATTTCGTGTTAATCCTAGCAGCACTACAGGTAGGAGTTTGTCTCCAAAGCACCAAATCGCCCTTCTTATAAATAGTGCAGTTTTTGCGACGTTTATCAAAGTTAAGTTTCATCTTGGCACTAACTTTTTCTATGCGCGCACTAACCTTAGTGCGTTTGGTCTGAGTTGGCTCAATACTACGCCCTGGAATGGAAACGTCGCAAGCCAACCCACCACTACGCGAGAACACTAAATCGTAATGTTTAAAACCAGTTGTATCATTTAGAGTATTATTTATACCCCAAACAACGTCTGGTAGACAGTTAGCCCAGTTATTAGCAGCTTCACTAGGGTCAGTTGCACGTAAAGCATTGAGAATAGTTCGATTGGTGCGCTCAACTTGGACGTTTGCTCGAGGGCCCGCTATGGCATTTAATGTATGTTTAAACTGTTTATCTGTGCCAAATTTCTTAAAATACCTACGTGTGAAAGCCTTTCCATGATCAGTAACTACTTGATCAGGATACCCAAACAAACAGAAAATTCTTTTAAGGGCTCTTATTGTCTCAACGAAGTTGACTGTCCGAGTTGGCTCCGCAATAACAAATTTAGAAAATGCGTCCGTCATAACTAGCATATATTCATGACCTTTCTTTGTTCTACAAAACGGACCTAAATTATCGATATGAATCATTCTAAAAGGTTCAGTCGGTTTAGGGATCGGATGCAACTTGCCTTCTTTTTTTTCCATGCTCCCCTTTTCCGTATGCGCAAAGTAAACACGCCGTCTCATATTTTCGAATAAACCGTGTCATTTTAGAAAACCAAAAATAGCTCTTTATAAGGTCCATGCACCGTTTTAACCCTATATGCCCTATTTCATCATGATGCATCTGAACAATTTTCCATCTAGCAGCCCTAGGAACTACGAGACGATTTCCATTAAGGGTCTTTCGATATAACCTATCATCTATGAGGACATAATTGTTCGTAAGATCACGTTCCGTTGAGCCACTTTTTAACTGATCGATTATATTTTTGAGTTTATCATCCTGAGACTGAACAGTATAAAATCAATCGATAACTTCAAGGCGATTTATGTTGACCGCGTCGACTGGGTTCCTACTCAGCGCATCGACGTGTCTCATATGCTCACCCGGCCTATATTCTACACTTATATCGTAGTCCTGTATTAAAAGCCACCATCTCGCAATACACGGAATAATATCAAGCTTCGTTAAGGTAGCCCGCACAGCTGTACAATCAGTGACAACTTTTACATGCTTACCTACAATATAAACACGAAATTTGCGTAACGATTCTACTACCGCAAGCGTTTCGAGTTCGTAGCTGTGATACACGCTTTCTTCCTTGCTAGTTACACGACTAAAATAAATGACAGGTCGTAAAGTTTCATCAACTTGTTTTTGTAATAATATACCCGCAATACCGGACTTACATGCATCTGTATGTATTTCTGTTTGTAGGACTGGGTCATATAACGCTAACACCGGTTTGGAGCAAATACACTGTTTTAATTCACTGAAACTAGTCGCTTGTTGACTACCCCAAATCCATGTAACATTTTTTTTGTAAGGTCTGTTAGTGGTCGAGCTATTTGTGCGAATTTGTAAATGAATTTACGAAAATAACTGCAAATACCTATAAACTGTCGTACCTCATGTACATTTTTAGGTGCGGGAAACTGCGATCAATTTTGATTCTGCAGGTTGTATGCCATCTTGAGAAATTTCGTGTCCTAAATACGTCACTTTATTTTGCAAAAATGAACAATTTTTCATATTTTATTTAAGATTGAAATTTCCAATTGAAATTTTTGCAACACTGTTTCTAAAATGCTAAGTCCAGAAGTAACATCTACGGAAGGTAGTAAAAGATCATCTAAAAATGCAAGAATTTCATTTGGAGTCTCTTTGTTAGGTTGTGAATTCTGAATCGAGTTAACGATTTTATTAATTAGGCGCATGAATACAGATGGTGAGTTAGCTAAACCAAAAGGTACTCTAGTGTACTTAAACTGTCCTAGCTGGCAGATAAACGCACTTTTATGGGCGTCTTCAGGTAATAATGGTAATTGGTGATAACCCTGAGCCGTGTCAAGACAAGTGAAATATTTTTTACCGGCCAATTTAGAAATGTGGTCCTCAATATTTGGTAGAGGATATCTATCATTTATGGTAACAGCGTTAAGCGCACGAAAATCTACACATAACCTACTATCCCCGTTCTTTTTCTTTACTAAAATCACAGGCGATGCATAATTCGAGTCGGATTCTTTGATAATACCAGCATCTAGTAATTCAGCTACTTTGGAATTGACTATTTCTTGTTCACAGTGCGATAACCTATAGGGCTGGCGATAGATAGGCTCATCAGTGGTAAGTTTGATCTTCATTTGAACTAAATTTGTATAACCAAGATCTTTTGTACTACTTGCAAAACTGTATTTATATTGCAATAATAAATGAATTAAACTATTACGCTCGTTTTCATTCATCATCATCATATCAGCCGTAGGACGTCCACTGCTGGACAAAGG
Source organism: Philereme vetulata (assembly GCA_918857605.2). NCBI lineage: Eukaryota > Metazoa > Arthropoda > Insecta > Lepidoptera > Geometridae > Philereme > Philereme vetulata. The sequence continues at coordinate 503,428 of OU975451.1, read as the reverse complement.
CCTCCCTCATTGATCTCCAGGAACTGCGGTTGGAAGCGGCCTGCATCCAACGCTGACCTGCGGTTCTTACCAAGTCGTCTGCCCATCTTGTGGGTGGACGTCCTATGCTGCGCTTGCCGGTCCGTGGCCTCCACTCGAGAACCTTTCGGCCCCATCGACCATCTGTTCTGCGTGCTATATGGCCTGCCCATTGCCACTTCAACGTGCTAATCCGTCGGGCTATGTCGGTGACTTGAGTTCTCCTACGTATCTCCTCATTTTTGATTCGATCCCGTAGAGAAACCCCGAGCATAGCCCTCTCCATAGCTCGTTGAGCGACTCTGAGCTTATTCATAAGGCCAATAGTGAAGGACCACGTCTCGGTTCCATATGTCATCACTGGTAACACACACTGATTGTAGACTTTCGTCTTAAGGCACTGAGGTATGTTGGACGAAAAGACGTTGCGAAGTTTCCCAAACGCTGCCCATCCGAGTTGGATTCGACGATTGACCTCTTTCTCGAAGTTGGACCTACCTAACTGGACTGTTTGTCCTAGGTATACATACGCGTCGACAACTTCAAGAGCCGAGTTCTCAACCATAACTGGGGCAGGGACGACATGGACATTTGACATGATTTTCGTCTTGTCCATGTTCATTTTAAGTCCTACCCGTTGGGAGACTCGATTGAGGCCTTCGAGCATCGTGCTGAGCTCTTCCATCGACTTTGCCATGACCACAATATCGTCGGCAAACCGAAGGTGAGTGATGTATTCGCCGTTAATATTGATGCCCAGTCCTTTCCATTCCAGAAGCTTGAAGGCATCTTCCAATGCGGTCGTAAACAGTTTCGGAGAAATGACATCTCCCTGTCTTACGCCTCTTTTTAAGGGAATCGCCTTCGAGCTCTGTTCATGTACTCGGACTGACATAGTGGCGTTTTTATACAAACACTTCAACACTTCGATGTACCGACAGTCAATACGGCATCGTTGGAGAGACTCAAGCACTGCCCATGTTTCGATCGAATCGAAGGCTTTCTCATAGTCCACAAACGCGAGACATAGCGGCAAGTTATACTCTTCGGTCTTCTGTATGACTTGCCGCAGCGTATATATGTGGTCTATGGTACTGTAGCCTTTACGGAACCCTTGTTCGGGCGGCTGGAAGTCATCAAACCTGCGTTCGAGACGGTTCGCGATGACCCTCGAAAACAGCTTATAAACATGGCTCAAAAGCGAGATGGGTCTGTAATTCTTAAGCAAGGTGTTGTCACCTTTCTTGAAGAACAGAACCACCACGCCCCCGTTCCATGCTTTTGGCGTCGTACCTTCAAGCAAGGCGGAATTAAAAAGCTTCTGAAGGACTTTAAGTACCGGTGATCCACCCGCTTTCAGAAGCTCTGAAGTGATTCCGTCCTCACCCGGCGCCTTGTCGTTCTTAAGCTGCTTCAAGGCCATCCTGATCTCATACAGGCTGATGTCCGGAATATCTTCGGTATAATGTCGGGTCAGTTTGGCTCTTGGGTCGTTGGCCGCACTGCAAACAGGTTTAGTGACCGAATCGTAGAGCCGTCCATAGAACCTTTCGACTTCCCTTAACACTTCCGCTTTACTTGACGTTATGCTGCCATCTTCCCTCTTCAGCTTCGTCATGCGGCTCTGCCCAATAGAATTATCTCTCGCGAACACTTTGGAGCCTTTATTCCGCTCTATCGTATCTTTAATACGAGATGTATTAAAGGTACGAATATCGTGCCGCAAGGATTTCCAAATCTTTCTATTGAGCTGCCTATGTGACGTTTTCATTAAATTTACCTATTTTAATCTCGGCTAGTGGAACGCCACCTATGCTAAAGGTAGTGCTTAGGCTTATGGCAAAAATAGCAGAAGGCGTATTAGGACTAATATGAGTGTCAGATAACATAGACACATCACGGGCTTGGGCTTGGCTTGCAAAATTAGGCAAATTAGTAATAATGGCTTGGCTTGGCAACTGACCTGGCTCCTCGCAACTTTCTGCTCGCGTTAGCACCTGGCCGGCCTCCCACATGACGTCCTTGTCACTGGTATTAATGACCTTGATATGTCCCTCGCCGCCTCGAAGTAATGTAGCTGGCAAGAAATAGGAAACTCCCTGAAGTTTATGGTGGCGTGGAGTAGTGCAAACGTTATTGTCCTGCCGGTTGCCAAGTACGTGGACTTTGATGATCGAAACACCAGGTGGTAAGGTTTCTTGGTATGACTTTAAATTTCTGAGGAATCTCGGCGACGTCAATTTCTTCAATAAAATCAGGATCTCGTCTCAGTATAGCTGCTCCATTGCTCACAATGAGTGACATGTTTTCATTTATAACAGGCTGACCAATAAGCAAATGAATGCCTTCCATATCTATATCTGTCAAGTGTGCCTTACATTTGACTTGAATGTTATCAATTTCTAGGTCAAGTTTAACTTCTCCTCGACTTGTAATTAATCCACCGGAAAATCCTTTCAAAATTGTGCTTGTAGGTATTACTCCAAGTGACAAAAGTTGGGCAATTTGACTGTTCATTACATTTACTTGACTCCCCGTATCAAAGTAGGCCTTAATAAAAATTCCATTGACCTTGGCCACTTTTCTGTAGATATCATTATAATTTTGCAATAACTTGATGCTCTTGATGCTGCCACTTGCTTCCACAGATGTTGTAACTTTTTGATTTGTGCTGGAACTTTGGCATCGGGTAGCAATGTGTCCTTGTGCACCACATTTAAAGCAAACATGTTGGTCGGGCATCGTACAATTACGTAGCATGTGTCCAGTTTTTTTACAGCGCGGACAAGGGTCTGTTTCCGGGTTGATTTTTTTTTTCTGGTACCTGTGGCTGTCGTGAATCCTTGGAAGGTGCCCGAACATCTAGTATTGAACCTCGGTAATCATCGAGAGCACAAAGGAAGGCCTCGTAAAATTCGTCCGGTTGCTCACATTGGAATGCACGTGCGTTTGGCTGAAGCGAAGTAGGTAGACCTCTGATAATGCACGACACACTGGCGCTGTCGCTCAACTTACAGCCCAAACACATGGAGACTTTGTCCTGGTAATATTTCGTCATAGTTTCGTTGGGTAATTTTCTACTCTGCATCATCTCGCCCAGTAATGCGCTATAATCACGGTGCTTTGGAAAAGTACGTAGCAACAATTGTTTCCACTCGTCCCAGGAATAATTGTATTCTTCTAGTCGATTATACCACTTGCGAGGTTGATCGCGTAATTTATCTTGCAGGTGAAACGCTTTAATTTTGTCATTCCAATCATGTATGTCCCCTAGCTGATCAATTTTCTTCAGCCACGCTATGACCGTGCAATCGTTTCCATCAGGATCAAACTCCGGGATAAGTGATGCGGCCCGATGATTTTTAGTACGGCCGAACGATGTCGATTCATGGTCGAGGTCACGTATCGCCCTGTCGACTTCATTTTCCAGCAATTTTTTGAGTAGTTTTCTAGCAGGAGGTGAAGAATCGCTATCTCCATCATCGTCGCTTTATTCTGGATTTGAAAAACTCCATCCGGGTGGCCGCACTCCTTGTCCGAATCCTTCAGGATGAATACGTTTCATCCCACTTCTGATTGAAACGGTGGTGAAGATAAACGCAGTGGGTGATCAGTTTTTCTTTTAATCGTAATAATATACTTTGACAATGTTTTGCCTAATCTTGTGTGCAGTACAGAATGAGAGCTCAAAATGAGCTCCTGGAGTATTTAAATCAAATTCCCCACCGACTTCAGGGGTAGAATCCACGATAAGCTAGCAGTGACGTCACTACCAATCACCGAGCTTGTGCTTTGGTGGTCAATTTGAAACAGCTTGCTGGATTGGCTGGCATGGCTGGCGTGGCGGACGTGGCTGGCTTGGCTGGGTTGCCACATCGAAAGGGCTGGCATCTGGCAAGGCGTTACGATAGGTTACTTTTTATTGACAAACAACGCGTGCGAAGCCGCTGGCGGAAGCTAGTAAATAAATAAATGAATATCTTTGTAATTTTTACAAGCTAGATACAAAAAAAAAGAAAACAGTTTTACGCTGTAGAAAGCAATCTCTTGCAGACATCCTTTATTTGATTTACTAAGAACCACCTGTGCAGCCTTGAACCATACTCTAATGAGTGGCGAGTTTATTAAAACTAAACTCAAAACTCAAAATTCGAGACGCAAGTACCCACAGACTTTTATAATGTATTTTATTAAAACTCTTAAAAATGTACACCTTCTCTATTGATGCTTGATAAACGTTCAAAATATGAACTTGAGTCAAAAAGATTTGTCTCTATTTATGAACACTTCAAAATAACGACCATTTAAATTACATCATGGTTTTGTTGTCAAACTGAGCAGCAAGTTTTCCGCTAGCGGAATGCAAGAGCTCCCCCCCCCTCCTCCCAATCCCTCCCCTCGGCCCCTCAAGTGCGACTCGCGCTTGACCCACATCGCTGGAAAGGGCAATTTGCTCGCGGTATCATTAAGTTACACTAGTTTTTTTGTAAAAAAGCGTCCAGATTCTCCGCATAACTTTTTACAAATTAAATTCATAGTATTTCGTGAGTTGAATGGTTGAAGTGCATGCAGAATAAAGTTTGATTATTGTTAATTACAGTTTGCTGAAAGGTTTTGAGTATTCATTTATTCACCATTTCATAATATTGGTGTGTCAAAAATATTTTACAAATGTCAGTTAACTATAGACTAAATAAAAATAAATATATTACAGTTAAGCATATACTGTTTTAGATGTAGTTCAAAAACCTTCGAGCGAAAGGATGGAAAAGAGAGGCGAAATTACAGGTACATGAGACCTCACCTGTATGTGTCAGGCTACAACGCGCGAGTGATGCGTTCAGAGTTATAAACTTCCGTAGGCTATGCTACTCTGCACCATCAAATGGGCCTTTATGCTTGTTTGCCCCTTAGCGGGATAAACAAATGAGATGAGCTGACGGCACAAGCTAAGCGCGGCAGCTATTCGTATGAGGCGGACGGCAGTGGTAGCCGCTTGACATTAGGCACAGCCCACCTGACCTGTGACCTGTGACACACCTGATGTAAAGCGGTGACCACTGCCGCATGTGCTGCTTACTGCGCCATTGAGTTCACTGAAATCATCATCATATCTGAACGAATGAATGAATTGAAACCACTTGTACACCATATGAACCAATAACAAAATACAAAGTAAATTGTACAATGGGCGGTGTTATCGCTTAGAAGCGATCTTTTCCAGACAACCTTTGGATAGAGATCTGAGGAATAAAAAAAGGTTTATTTAGACGCATTGTTTATCAACAAAAAGTTGCCTATGTTTGAATACAGGTCATAATCTATTAACACGACAAATTTCATCGAAATCGGTTAAGCCATTACGATATGATGGATTAATAAACAAACAAATAAATAAACAAACATCCAAACTTTCACATTAATAATATTAGTATGATTATTGAAGGTACGACTCACATGTTTTCGGAATCTGTTGCTCATTTGAATTGTTCAGATTCTCAGAATGTCGTCGTCCCACAAACCCGTACAATAGTTCCTCAATCACTTGCATTAAGTAACACAGAAGCGCTCACAACACACCATTCATATTACATTACAAATGACCGCAGCACTTGATCGTTTAGTTAAATTCATAGACTACCCGTGCAGTCCAGTGGAGAGGAGAGGCGTAGGAAGGGGGGGGGGCGGATAAGGCCGTTAACGAGATTTAGTGGCGCCCCCGAGATGAGCAGCCTCCGGCGAGGATATATCTCGAGGAAGCCACTAATGTACCAGATCTAGATGGTGCAACTCGCGATAGCTTGCATAACTCACTGGACGCGAGTCGAGAGCTGTTATTCACTCTTCTCGTTTAACGGTTGGTAACCTGAGGTAATGTGCTGAGCTCGGCTTCATTACAAGGATAGGATTGCATAACAGTATTAATTTATTATGTCGCCATATCTGTCCCACTGCTGGGCAAACACCTGCATCAGATAATAGTAATAAAGTCCATTTATTTCCAAAGTTCAATTACAAGCATTTCTTAAATTAAATTCATTACAAAGATTAATAATAAAATTAAACATATCGCTTCTATTAAAAGTATAGTAAATAATTATTCTTTATATAAGATAGCTGCATAACATAGGTCACAATAATTCTTTATATAAGATAGCTGCATAACATAGGTCACAATAATTCTTTATATAAGATAGCTGCATAACATAGGTCACAATAATTCTTTATATAAGATAGCTGCATAACATAGGTCACAATAATTCTTTATATAAGATAGCTGCATAACATAGGTCACAATAATTCTTTATATAAGATAGCTGCATAACATAGGTCACAATAATTCTTTATATAAGATAGCTGCATAACATAGGTCACAATAATTATTTATATAAGATAGCTGCATAACATAGGTGAAAATAATTCTTTATATAAGATAGCTGCATAACATAGGTCACAATAATTCTTTATATAAGATAGCTGCATAACATAGGTCACAATAATTCTTTATATAAGATAGCTGCATAACATAGGTTACAATAATTCTTTATATAAGATAGCTGCATAACATAGGTCACAATAATTATTTATATAAGATAGCTGCATAACATAGGTGAAAATAATTCTTTATATAAGATAGCTGCATAACATAGGTCACAATAATTCTTTATATAAGATAGCTGCATAACATAGGTCACAATAATTCTTTATATAAGATAGCTGCATAACATAGGTTACAATAATTCTTTATATAAGATAGCTGCATAACATAGGTCACAATAATTATTTATATAAGATAGCTGCATAACATAGGTGAAAATAATTCTTTATATAAGATAGCTGCATAACATAGGTCACAATAATTCTTTATATAAGATAGCTGCATAACATAGGTCACAATAATTCTTTATATAAGATAGCTGCATAACATAGGTTACAATAATTCTTTATATAAGATAGCTGCATAACATAGGTCACAATAATTATTTATATAAGATAGCTGCATAACATAGGTGAAAATAATTCTTTATATAAGATAGCTGCATAACATAGGTCACAATAATTCTTTATATAAGATAGCTACATAACATAGGTCACTATAATTCTTTATAAAAGATAGCTGCATAACATAGGTCACAATAATTCTTTATATAAGATAGCTGCATAACATAGGTCACAATAATTCTTTATATAAGATAGCTGCATAACATAGGTCACAATAATTCTTTATATAAGATAGCTGCATAACATAGGTCACTATAATTCTTTATATAAGATAGCTGCATAACATAGGTCACAATAGTTCTTTATATAAGATAGCTGCATAACATAGGTCACAATAATTCTTTATATAAGATAGCTGCATAACTTAGGTCACAATAATTCTTTATATAAGATAGCTGCATAACATAGGTCACAATAATTCTTTATATAAGATAGCTGCATAACATAGGTCACAATAATTCTTTATATAAGATAGCTGCATAACATAGGTCACAATAATTCTTTATATAAGATAGCTGCATAACATAGGTCACAATAATTCTTTATATAAGATAGCTGCATAACATAGGTCACAATAATTCTTTATATAAGATAGCTGCATAACATAGGTCACAATAATTATTTATATAAGATAGCTGCATAACATAGGTCACAATAATGCAGAGTCATATAGAAATAGGTCCTAGTAGGTAGTGTTAAAAGTTACTGTTAAAAATTATACAGAAAGTTAATATAAGCAATAAAATGTTCCATTAGATCGAATGACTCGGTTCTTTTCGAACAAAACGGAAAACTTGAACAAATAAAAGTCAAGTTATTGATGATTTCTCGCACTGCTGGAATATACGATTCACAGAAATGTGTGCGATGTTTTAAAGTAGCAAGGCAACGATAAGGCTTCTATTCCCAATGTCACTGCGAGCCTGCGCGTCACAGAGAGTGCCTTCAGGACTACGTACGTGTTTCATTATTACGAAACCTCACAAGTATTTGAAACGGAACAACTAAAGCAATCGAAACTTTATCCCTCAATTGATAAAGTTGAAACTCGTTTATCTTGGCATGGTATATAACGCAGGCCTTATCGACAACTATTCGTCAAGAGCCATTAGAGTGGGCTTTCCTGAAAGAACTCGGGTATCCAAGCTTATTTAATTCAGCAGGCGGTTGAGGAAAAGTCAATGGCATAAGTAACTTTCAGAGAATCGACTGCAGATAAGTTAAGTTGAATGATATTGTGGTTGTGTTGTGGCGTGTAGGAGCCAAATGCGGTTAGAGAGTGCGAGGCGTACTAGAATTGTAGGTAGCGTACTTAGCACAGTGTCAGATCAACCTCCACGCCGTACCAGTTCAGCCTCCTACAATGTAGAGCCGTAATCCTCTCTCTACGACGTGCCAGTATAATCTTATGTCTATCTATCTATGTAAACTATACTATATATAGTAGGTTATAGATTTATAGCTGAGTAAATAAGAACATGTTATTATAATCATAATTCGCATTCTAGAAATAAAGATAAACTCGCTGTTGCCACTTGCAGACTTCATAAAGTTAGTAAATTGTTTAAAGGGCAAGGTGTTCGCTTTTATAACAAACTCCCGAGTGATGTACAAAAATTGACAATTAACAAATATAAAAACGTAATTTAACAAAATCTTTATAAAAAATCCTATAAAATATCGGATTATTTAGATGATAGAGAAGCTTGGCGTTGAAATTGCTCCAACTCGTTCAAAATGTTACAATTTAGACGTAATTTATTTCCTGTATTGTTATGTATTGTTATGCCTTGTTTCTTGCCTTTCTTTCCTGGCTTGGTCGCGAAGGAACAGGCAGTAAAATTGACGTTTCAAAGTGAACCTTGTGATTTAATGAATAAAAGATTTTGACTTTGAAAGAAAATATAAAATCTTTTTATCGGCGATTTTAGAGTAAAGCTGAAAGTAACTTAGTTGTATCTTATAAACGTAAAGCCCTATTAACTTTATTGCGTAAAATGTATTAAGCTGAAGGCCACAATTTAAATGTACATAATAATACAAGCAAGACGTTTTATCACTTACCCGCAGTGAGGCATTGCCCTATAAATTAAGCCTAAACACACGCGCTAGTTCGTTCGTTTAGTTTACTGCTTTACAACACCCAATTAAAATGGTAATTTGGTAATATTGTGGGCCGATGTTGTTCGCATTACAATCGATGTCAGGGCAGAGCGGAAAGATTGGAACCAGCCTTACCTATTCATAATACTATTCACTTTTATGCTCGAAAAAACGAGTGTGCTTTAGACCACACGACTGAAGTTAAACGTTATTTTCAAAATATTAATTTATAAAATTGTTAAAGAACGAAATACTTACTTACTCCTTTGGCTCAGCGACCCGAAGTGTGTCTTGACCTCCGATAAAAGCAGTCGCCATTTTGTTCTGTCCTGTGCAGCTTCACGCCAGTTTTCCGCTTGTAGCTCACGCAGGTCCGCATCCACTACACTTTCCAGCGGTACCGCGGCCGTCCAACGGGTCGTCGGCCGGTGTGGCAACCGAGATAAACGTTGTGAACTTGTCGATCCTCTCCCATTCTCTCTAAATGGCCGAGCCAGCGAAAGCGATGCGCTTTCGTTTCACCAATGATGTTGTGTTCCTTCACTAGCTCCTCGATCTCTAAGCTCTTTCGGACTCTCAAGCTTCCTTCCTCTCTGCGGATTGGTCCCAGTATCTTACAGAGGACGTTCCAATCTGCCACCAAGAATTTGTTCAGCTTCCTTCAGTGTAAGCGTCCAGGTCTCAAAGCAATACACATCAATATCGGTCTAATAACGGGCTTGTAGATCCAAATCTTTGTCTTTCTGCTCAGAATCCTGGACACCAATACCTTGTGAAGTGCTGCACTGCATCTGACGGCATTCCGTATACGAATATCGATTTCTTCCTGCCTCATGTTAGTGTCAGTCACAGTGCAGCCTACGTACTTAAACTGGGTAAACCTTTGTAAACTATATCCACATGCAAGTCTTCACGTGGCCGTCTGACGTTTATATAGCGCTTCATGTGGAGGTATTCAGTTTTCTCGTGGCTAATTTGAGACCTACCTTCTTGGATTCCCTTTTCAAGGCCTGGTTGAGCGCCACTTTTTCCTCCTTGCATTGGACCAGAAGTGCTAAGTTATCCGCATAATCAATCACCTTATGTTGTCCGTTGAGTTGAATCCCGCCGTCTACTCTCATGACTTTCCTGATGATGAATTCCAGGATGAGATTGAAAAGCATAGGGGACAATGCGTCTCCATGCTTGAGGCCGGTAACCACTTCAAAGTCTTCGGTTAAATCTGGTCCAACTTTGACACGCATTTTGCTATGTTGCTATTTTGCTATGTCAAGAACAAAATGAAATTACGAAAAATAATCAAACAAACTGCTAACTGAGATATATATATATATATATTTCATGCACTGGCTATGAGAAGAAGAGAGAAAGAAAATGTGTGCGCTCACCTCTCTCTTTTGCTCCTACAGTAATATACGAAACGTAACTCTCTCTCTTTCTTCTCTAACTTATATTTCCCTCTCGACTTCCGTTCGCACTTTTCATAACGCATTCACCAGCTTATTCCCCAAGGTAAGTGTTTGTGGTTCAAATGTCGGAGAGTGATGACTACGATTAATTAGATTTATTTTATTAAGATCGAAATAAAATTGAAGATTACAGTTTTTAAACTAGCTTTTTATATTTACAGTAGAATATTTTGTAAATTTTATTTCAAGTTTTATACGAAAACAAAATTCATATGATTCCCAAAGTTTCGTTAAAGAGATTTGATTTGATTTGATCTGTCGCTAGCAATCTTGTAACTTGCTTTCTCAAAGTGTCTCCCACTACTCGCCAGAAAAACGTAATTATGTCCCTCCCCGGGCATCAAGGGCCGTGATTCGGCAAACTAGTGCAAAGTTGGACGTGACACGTCATGTGATGTGAGCCGACCGGCGCGGCGGCAACGTGACGTCACGTGATGGGAAGAGGGGCGCGACCCGCCGCCGCTGTCAAACCTGCCTCTTGAAAACATTTCAAGTACAGATGCCTGTTAGATTATAATTTGAATAATGTACGCAATGAAACTGTCTGCAATGTTAAGATATTTCTTAATCTTGAACAATTTAAATTGAGTTCGTATCTCTAAGAAAGTGGCTTACCTATCGGTGTAATTCATACTTAAGTTCCGAAGCACTTCCTTCTTCGGAAATGCAAAAGTTTCTGTAAGTATTTGTGGTTTGTATAAAGTCTGTCGGCTAAACCGATTTAGTTGTTTCGAAGTGGTAAAATTCCAAATCTAAAATAACATGTAAGTATTATTTTTCTATTACATCTATGAAATTGTGAACGGAAGCTACATACTGTGTTATAGAGTGGAATGTTTAAGGAGCACTACACTTTGTGAACTGGTATACAACCGTCGAATTTTGAGGACTACTGTGCCCGTAATCCAGAATTAATTGTGTTTATTTCAATTTAATACTGAAGTGAATGCAGATTATTACTTTGAATAACGTCAGAGCCGTCGGTGTCCGTCCGACGCCGTCGCGTTGCTAATAGTTACATCACGACTCGCGACCCGTGCCCGCGTCACGCGCCTCGCCCTCGAGACACAACCGATACACCTCGTTTTTATATGTACTTAATTTTATTGAAATTATATCATCACATTCCAAAAACCACTATATCTATTGATGCCGCCAAGCAGCATTGCTGTGTTTCGGTTTGAAGGGTATGGATGCCGATGAAATTACAGGCACACGAGTGTTACACCTGTATGTCTCAGGTTGACCCCGCAGGTTGAGGATGCAGAGCACGTAGCTAAGGTGCGTAAGCTACGACGCAATTCTCTGATATAGGTGATGGTTACCACTTAACATCAGGTGGTCATATAAAAAAAACTCTTGTATTTATTTCAATAAAGATATAACAGCAAAACGAATGAAAAGAGAAACTTATCCTTACCCGAGATGTTTGAGGGTACCTTTAGTTTGGCATCCCACTAATATTATAAACGCGAAAGTTTGTATGGATGTATGTGTGGATGATTGTTACTCTTTCACGTCGTAACGGCTTAACCGATTTCGATAAAATTTGGTATACACTTGGATTATGACCTAGATTAACATATAGGCTACTTTTTGTTGATAAACCACGCGTGCGAAGTCGCTGGCGGAAGCTAGTTTATTATAAAGCACAGCATTCAGTACATACAAGAGCATTACAAAGATTACCTACTCATTACGTCATACGAAATGCGCGAAATGTGAGAAAATATGATATATGTTCCACTTAGACTGCATCTTTCAAACAAAAGCCTGAAAATTATAGAGTAAAAGTTATTTAAAACATAATATTTTTATTTTATTTATTGAAAAGAGGAACAGCTACAATTATAGTAGAAAGTGTCTCATTTAATGAGATTAAACAGCCTATTGCAGGTCTCTCTCGACAGAACTAGTCTCACAAACAAATCCAACGACGGAGAATACTTTAACATTTGATAACGATCAAGTTAGATGTAAGTGTGATGTCAAATAGTTTACATGACTTTTCTAGTGAGAGAATTTATATACCTGACTCTAGTCAGTTATTTAAGTTTAAAACATTATTTGTTAATTTAAGCGTGATGTACAAGCTTTATATAACTTTCTAGCCATGATAAAGCAATTTACGGAAATTCCAAAGTACAAGGACAAAATAACATCTCAGTCCACATCCACGCCACTCTCTCCGGTCCTGTGCCAAGCGCATCAGCGATAAACAATGTCGTACTCTTTAACCAGTTCTAGTTGTTGATTACCTACATTGATATCAGGTATTCTCCTGGAGACGTTTGTCATGTCTTGGACGTGTTCATACGTAGCCCGACTCTCAGTAATGCGTCGTTAAGCTCTTCAAGCATACGCTGGAGATCGGTGGCATTGTCTCTTAAAAGGATACGATAGAAAAACCATAGGACCAACCAACACCATGTTCCGCAAGCAAGGAGAAAGTGTTGGTATTTAATTACCATAATGGGCATCACACCCAACCCAACACTAAACCTTGTCTCTCTTAATACAAAATATACAAAGTTCAGCGCTTCGTGTCAAGTATGATGTCCACTATTTTTTACCGATACGATTGTTTGCTGTTATTATATTAAATGTATTTTAAGCGATTTCTCTCATTTACCAGAAAAAAATCTTTAAAATAATAAAGTTGTTTGTATTTAATAAATGTATATGTATAAGTGTATGTTTACAGTGGAACGCTGTGCAGGTGTCAGGTGTTGTTTACTAGCGATTTCTTGTCAATATCTACATTCGAAAAGCGTTTATTGTACACAGTATAAATTCTATTTATTGAAACGTTCTTATTTATTTTATTTGTTTTAATCAACACGGTGAGAACCAATTCCATTATTTAATATATATCATCATCATCATCATATCAGCCGTAGGACGTCCACTGCTGGACAAAGGCTTCCCTCATTGATCTCCAGGAACTGCGGTTGGAAGCGGCCTGCATCCAACGCCGACCTGCGGTTCTTACCAAGTCGTCTGCCCATCTTGTGGGTGGACGTCCTACGCTGCGCTTGCCGGTCCGTGGCCTCCACTCGAGAACCTTTTGGCCCCATCGGCCATCTGTTCTGCGCGATATATGGTCTGCCCATTGCCATTTCAACGTGCTAATCCGTCGGGCTATGTCGGTGACTTGAGTTCTTCTACGTATCTCCTCATTTCTGATTCGATCCCGTAGAGAAACCCCGAGCATAGCCCTCTCCATAGCTCGTTGAGCGACTCTGAGCTTATTCATAAGGCCAATAGTGAAGGACCACGTCTCGGTTCCATATGTCATCACTGGTAACACACACTGATTGAAGACTTTCGTCTTAAGGCACTGAGGTATGTTGGACGAAAAGACGTTGCGAAGTTTCCCAAACGCTGCCCATCCGAGTTAAATTCGACGATTGACCTCTTTCTCGAAGTTGGACCTACCTAATTGGACTGTTTGTCCTAGGTATACATACGCGTCGACAACTTCAAGAGCCGAGTTCTCAACCATAACTGCTTGCTTACAACCATACTGCTTTTAATATATATATATATATTTATTTATTTACTACTATTTAAGTACATTCATCCTTTATATTATACCCTAAAAACCTAAAAAGGTTTGTAAATTCTCTGGTACATATTATTATAACAACAATTAATATAAATACAGTTCAGAAAGGTACTATAAAGTGTTAGAAACGGTTTGCTGGTCAAGTTACTGCTAATTTAAGACAAAACGCAAAAGAGCGTCGAAAAACTATGGCAAATCATATAAATTCTAGCTGCTGCCCGCGACTACACGTTACACTACTAAATGTGTAGGTAACCTAGAAATAAAGCTAAACTCGCTGTTGCAACTCGACTTGACACCCCATTTTTATACCATAGGAACTGATTTATTGGATAAAAGATAGCCAATCTGGTCTTCCACGTTATAATTTACGTAATATAATATAAGTGTGATTTTCCATCCCATTTAGTTAAATTTAAATTAATTAAAGGTAGATTTGCCCGAAATATTTTAATATAATCAAATAACTATTATTTTAATATCGATTAACTGCGCTCCTATACAGCGCACACTATTAAAGCAAATGTTCAATTTATATAATGTACTTCCGTTGTGATAAGATGACTAGACCAATCATGTGGTACATGATAGGTATATACTTTGTACTTACAGGTATTAGTACTACCAGTAACCCTATTGAATAAATAATTATGATTGTGAGTGGTACATGCAATGACGGGGCAGTAATGTACACTAATATATCCGTCGTGGGGGTGTACCCTCGTCCCGCGTCAGACATCACGCGAGTGACGCGGACGTCCTCGCCCGTTGTTAAGCGTGACGTGACTCGCAATCAAACTTTGCCGAGGGTCATTCTTGCCCAACATCTGAACAGCATGTAACCTTTGTAAACTAGTGGATCATGTATGTCGCCAACTTTAGGGCATTCTGTTTGTTATCCTTTGTAAATAAAATCAATGAACTAAAGGGAGTTTCTATTTGAGTTACTTTTACAAAACTGTAAAACTTGGTAATTGTCGCAAAAGTTTAGAATCCGCGTCCGACGAAACGGCTGCACCAGTTTCCACTGTACTTGGTTGAGAACGGCTTTATCGTTAAATCTATTTCAGATTTAATGAGAAAGCTGTTTGATGATAAAGCCGTTTCGTCTGTTTGGAAATTACAATGAACAACAAACAGATATAAAACTTTCAAAATCCCTCTTTTTGCAGTAATGATTAATACAATGTTATAATCAATTTACATTGTATTTACTGCCATATTGCAGGCCATATTGCGCTGTGTGAAATGCCCAGCATTATTTCTTTATTTAATTATTTAAGTAGCTATTAGACGTCACCAAGTGTTCTATTGTGTCCCCATCATAAAAAATGAAATTTAATACAATATTTATGCGTTGACCCAGATAAGCACCAAATTTAAATAATGAATTTTGTTTTAAAATCACAAGTTGTAACAATCTTATAATACCTTAATATGTTAAACCACGTAAAATATGGTCCAATCAGCCGAGAGTAATTATCTCTAAGACCCTAAGAGGTGGATTTGTCAAGCTTTGTACAAGATCAACAGCTTAGACTGAACCAGTCTATACCAACATTAATTTCCGTGCTAGAAATTGGCCTAATATTTGTGTGGCTAATATTGTAGTAACGTCTACTAGACACAGAAAAAACTTGAGAAATAAAGGGAAATGTTTATTCCCAGTCGTGTGATTTCTCGCAGGATGTACCTCTAATTGTATGATGTATCTGTCATTTAAAGTTTCGTTAATTTCATCACAAGTTATATGACTTTTGTAGTTTCTTATTAATTTGGTGTATGTTTATAATAAGAAGTTACACTCGGGTGTTTTGTCTTTCGCATGAACATACTGTTTCAAATTCAACTATACTTGATAAAGCATGGTGTAACTATTACGAGGATAAGCTATTAGACAGATTATTAGTGAGGTAGTACCAAGTCGGCCGCTGCAAGTGTAATCTTAGTAAATTGGGTATTATAGATGAATCGGCGACGCAATGCCAATGTGGTGCCCAGCTCTTAAACAATGGCACACATCCTTGCATGCCCATCCTGCTCTACCACCAGCACGATGGGGAAACTGATGACCTGCTCCGACGCTGCCATGCACGTGGCGGCGTAATGGTCAAAATGGCTATAGTATTGAGACATCGACACGAAAGAAGAAGAAGAAGGATGGTGATCTATATTAAAGTATCACCACCACACAGTGTTTATGTCAGCGCATGCTTGAACGAACAGTTCACTTGTCGGGAAAACACACGAGTCTTTCTCGAGTCTGTATATGTGCGTAGAACCACCTTTATTTTAACGTTTCAAAGCGATCTCATCGGCTATGAGTCTGTCTGTACGAGTTAGTTTGTTTGTGTGTTAGTACAATTGTATTTGTTCTCGGTAAAATTTGCGCTGAAACTGTTTATTTTGAGCACTTTCTTAAATTTATTTGTCGTGTTTGCCCTTCGTTCCTAGAATGTCTAGTCACTAAGGAGAAATAAAAGGTTTTGAATGAGTTTTACCCTTTTTACCTATTTATGAAATATTTAGACGTCTAACAATTTCTTTGAGCATTTAGACTAAATTCTTGAGACGTTTATAACGATGAATGGGTACTTGTACTGTTTGACAAATTATCATCATAATTATACCAGCCTTCGGACATCCGCTACCGCGTCAGAAATCACTACGTTTATTTGCTAGAATATTGGTTCATACATTTTCAAAGCGACCGATTTTGTGCGACCTGCGCCGAATGACTCCCAGCACTCTCGGTCGTCTTCCTATCTAGTGGGAGTTTGATAACCAATAAACCTGTACTAATTAATAGCTACCTGAATTTCTGTCCGAGGTGGAGCGTTAATCAGCTCAAATAATGGATGTTTCTGAGAATATAGCCATCAAACATGGTGTGCGTAGAATTACCATCACCTCGCTTTTATAACTATACCGCGAATAATATTGTTCTTCGGCTGGATATTTAGTAAATCGTTAATTAGCCAAAACGCTTAATTTTGCTGCGGGAACCAGGTAATACACAGAATACGTATTTTGTTTTAGTTGTTTTTTTTTGTAAATACTTACTTATAACATAGATAAACAACCAGACCCGCAACTGTCTGTTCCGGATCTGTAGATCACGCAAACATTTGTTTCGCGGCGGGAGTCGAACCTGCAACTCCCTGCGTCTCATCCGGCTATTCGCTCAGAGCAGCGCCACGAAGTTTACCTCTCACAATATTGTTAGAGTTTACCTGCAACAATGAAGCGGTCAAACTACGCATCAAATAATATAATCGCCGTACTCGTACAATATTGCCGGAGTTTGTCTATAAACACCTCCGTTTGGTATTCATAGCGCTCCGCCGCAATTTAAAGGGCTAAATGAGAGACTTTATCGCGTAATTTATGCTGTAGGTAGAAGGTATTTACATATATCGGACAAGCTGGGGACGAGATTCAGGTTGTTTTTAACCATTACCCAAATTCTCGTAATTTTGCCTTTAGTTAACTTTCGGTCACATACCAATCTAAAAAGGTAGCGAGCTTGTAGAAGCGTTACTTTGGTAGTGGCTGGTAACTAAGTGAATTGCCCTTCTGTTTATTACTTTCTTATTGTCTACATGTTAATTAATTTAATTAAAAAAAGTTTTTGGTTTTAACAAACTTTTATTAAATATCTCACTCACAAAAACACGGTCGGCGGATTGCAAGAAGACGAAGATACGAGCTGAATATGATAAGATGATTATAAAGCAAAAACAGCTAACGATTGTTTTTTCTATAGAATTGATATCCCGAGAGAATATAAAACTTCCTCTCGCTAAGTTGTGACTTTAACTTCTTATGTAAAATTGATTATCTCCCCGCCTAGAACTTTCTCCCCTAACTTCGAGTATTTGATTACCAATCGAACTCGATTATACCCAATCGCGCAACATTTGCGACTCCATTCGATACATCTTTCACTATAGGTACTGCAGGGAAGCTGTAATGAGGACTCCAAACACCGAATTGGATTTACATAATCGAGCCACTCGATACTAACGACAAATAGATTAAGTAACATTGTATAGAAGTAGAAGTTTCTCGTAGCACTTGCGTAGTAGTAGTAGTAGTAGTAGTAGTAGTAGTAGTAGTAGTAGTAGTAGTAGTAGTAGTAGTAGTAGTAGTAGTAGTAGTAGTAGTAGTAGTAGTAGTAGTAGTAGTAGTAGTAGTAGTAGTAGTAGTAGTAGTAGTAGTAGTAGTAGTAGTAGAGGCGAACATTACCTACCAAAAATCTAAATCAACATCTTTTTTACAAGCTTTTTATTAATTTGCAATGTACGAGTACAAGTATGTTTCTCCGGGTGGAATCTTGTAACTGAATTTTAAATCAGTTATCTTTAACCGATTGAGCTGAAATTTGGTATACACGCATATTTTGGAGAACAGTGCATATTTATAGTAAGCATGACCTGATTCTACTCCCTGGATTGGCTCCAGGCAAAGGAACTCTTCAACGGTCAACAGTACAGATACGAAATTTAGTATTCGCATTTAATTATGATATCCTGTTCAAAGTTCCACCATGTCATGTCTGCTGCACTCAGAGTTGACTTCCAAGAAGGAACTCCTCAACGGTCAACAGCACAGACACGAAAATTTGTGTACGCATTTAATTATAATATCCTGTTCTAAGTTCCACCATGACATGTCTGCTGCACTCAGGGTTGGCCTCAAGAAGGAACTTTTCAACGGTCAACAGACACAAACCATTGTATACGCATTTAAATTTGGAATACATATATAACTTTGGTGACAATGCAATAATATAGTACCATGGAGGTGATCTCATGATGGAGGCGGATGCTAGACAATGGAACTTCCGAATAGATTGCAGTGGGCTACTAGTGTTTGGACTCATTTGAATCTGCTTGCGGTTCTAATTAAACTATTTATAAAATCTTGTTTGGAAAAAGTAATTTTTCAACAAAAAAACTTATTAATGATCCTTTTAGAATACATAACAATAAAGAAAATAAAATAACGTCTAAATTGTAACATTTTAAACGAGTTACAGCAATTTCGATGCCGAACTATTCTATTATCTAAACAATCCGATATTCTATAAAAGGCTTTTTTATAAAGATTTTGTCTAATTACGTTTTTAAATTTGTTAATTGTCAATTTTTGTACATCACTTGGGAGTTTGTTATAAAAGCGAACACCTTGCCCTTTAAACGATTTACTAACTTTATGGAGTCTACAAGTGGCAACAGCGAGTTTATCTTTATTTCTAGAATTCGAATTATGATTATCGCTATTTTTCTTAAACAAATATAATATTTTTATGAATATGTTATATTAGATTTGCATACATGTATTGACAAGGGAATGTCATAATATTTATTTCTTATAAACTTATGGGCGTAATAATTCTCTGGGGCCCATATTATAAACTAGCTGTTTGCCCGCGACTTCGTACGCGTTACACTACTAAAAGTGTAGGCAACCTAGAAATAAATAATAATAGTAATAATCTTTATTTCAGACTCATGAGGTCCATACACTTTTACTACACACAATACAATACAATACACTACACATAATTCACAATAAATCACCTTAAGTAGTTTAGATGGCAATGCCCACCCAACGTCTATACATCTTAGAATGTATAAGCCTTTCTGCCAGACTTCTAATGATAGCGTTATTACAAGTGTCAACTCTGGACATGAAAGACGCTATCCTCCTACGCTGAATAGCGTTGAAAGTATCAACGCATGCTTCGATAAACATTTCGGAGTCACTACAGTAGCGCTTTAAGCCCATCAGTTGTCTAAAAATGTTATTATAGGCTACCCTTATACTGTCATGGGACTTTTTAGTATACTCTGTCCAGAGTTGACACGTGTAAAAAGTCTGACAAAAAGACCTAAAAAGCGTCACTTTCACGTCATGAGTCGACTTGCAGAATTTTCTTGCAATCATATTGCCCACAATACATAAGGCTCTGCGCTGGCGTTCTACATCTGCGTCATCTTTCAGGCTGGAAGTCAAGATGTGGCCAAGGTACTAATAAAGCTAAACTCGCTGTTGCAACTCATTTTTATCCCATGGGACTTGATTAGTGGGGTAAAAAGTAGTCTTGTAGTAGTAGTAGTAACAAACCCAACTATATAAATAATAGTAATTACTTTCACTTAAAAATTAATTGATCGATCAAATCATTTCAAAATATTAAGCAAAATGTGCAAGAGGAAGATGTTTTAAAGGAAAAAGCAGTTTTAAAAATCATGATAGTACTCTAGTTGTAACGTACCTAGCCTGTATTCTGAAGTGACACATAAATTGCTCATTTTCTCGTTTTTATATGTAAAATTCCCTCTTATTTTCTTGAATTTGTAAAAGATCTGCGAATATCTACGATTTAGAGAGAAATAGAGAGCCCACATAATTTATTTTTTTCCATTTATATTTTCCCAGTTTTGATTAATTGGTTCTACTTCGAGCCCGCGCCTATTTGCTACTCTGAGCCATAAATCGGAAAGTTGTTCTCTCCCGCGAGAGATAGGTAATACCTACGTGTCCGCGAGTCAGCGCTTTCCTCGTTAGCGCCGACACTCGTGAGTAAATTATTATTGTTTTTGAGTTTCAGAGAAAAATACGGATTTTACGCTTGTTCATCTTCCTTCCAAATACCAGGGAAATAATGAACCGAAATAATGATGCGTCGAAAAATTTTGTATCATTCCAGGTTTTTATTTGAAGAAAAAGGCGATTATAAGAACAAAAATATTTCATGCTCACTTTTTATTAAATATTTCTGATACTGGAAATTCGCCAGGATTTGTAACGTTGTCGTCGGTATGCTGGTAGGTATTTCTTGTTTAGGCCATTATTAGAGGTTTACGATTTAGTTACTGGCGCTCAGCACTTATTTCCTGCGTAACTGTCCCTTCAACCCTAGTACAAGATATACGGATGAATCGATCTCTTGCCTCAGAATGCATGGAAAAACATTCAGATGGTTTTAAAAATCTTAGGATAACACATTAAAAATTTAGAAATTTTAATTAATCGAGCGACACGAGATCTCCAAATCAACTTGGGAAACTCCGCATTGTATGTATGTTTGTCCGAGGATAACTTTCGAAGCGTTTATCCGATCGTCGTGAAATTTGGTATATAGGTAAGAAAACATTCAGATGGTTTTAAAAACCTTAGGATAACACATATAAAATTTAGAAATTTTAATTAATCGAGCGACATGAGATCTCCAAATCAACTTGGGAAACTCCGCATTGTATGTATGTTTGTCCGAGGATAACTTTCGAAGCGTTTATCCGATCATCATGAAAGGTATGTAAGTAGTGATGACACAATTTTGGTGTGACTAAATGAGTTAAAAATGTGGGGGTGTTGTTGAGATATTGGGGTTCAAGAAGGATAAAAAAAAACAAAATAAAGACTATCCAGTTAATTGGCACGTTTAATAAAAGGTATTTGTGAGTACATTTCGACCCTGTTTTTTATTTTAGTTTAAACCTTGTAGTTTTTAAGTTATTCGCTATAATAAAAACTGAACTTTGACAAAATTCACACAGGGTCCATCAGTGATCCCATAGTACTGAAATTTGGTATGCTTGTAGCTTTAGTTACATAAGTATAGGTTAAAGTCTAAAATCAAGAATAACTGCAATTTCTACTGCAAAAAAGTGTAAATAAATAACATGAACTCTTGTTATCTGTAATTTGAATGTAACTGTAGATGAAGTTAGTTGTTTTTTTATTTCGTGGCACTATTTTGATAGTCAGAAAATACAAATAATATTTTTTTTGTTTTAATGTGAGATTAGCGAGATCTCAGTTTGGGGCGAAACACTAGTTACTCATTTTTGATGAATATACCTAACAAGAACATTGACGTCTTTTCCCTCCTTGCTATCTGTGTGTTCAAAAGGGTCCATATTAATTACACATTTGTACCTACGCAATAAACAATTGAGTAGCTCTAGAGACCACTTAGTAGAGCAAAATATACAATGTTATGTGTAGCTTGTGTGCCCTTGCATTGTGTCACTGTTCACATGTCAATAGATTAACGCCGTTTACTGATTCAATGTAAATTCGCTTTTACAGCGGTGCCATAACAGCAGTTATTTCATTTATCCACTATAACCGTTTGTTGAATCGATATAATGCTGGTTCATAATAGTTTGCGGAACTCATTGCAATTTATGTTTATTGAACGAGCTCGTTTCTACACAATAGCCAGTTTTGAAACGAGCTCAAATACCTATACTTAAGTGATAATAATATAAGCATTCATTATTAAACATTTGTAGACTTGTGCCCGTTAACAAACTCGTATTGTTATCGGTATTAGAATCAATTTTGATTGGCATGTGACTGTTTATAAATGCTACTCGTACTTGACGTTAATAACCTTCGTGGAGATTAAAATACTTTTTTTATAGAAATAATACATATTAAGTATTCATGTGTTTCATCCCCGAGACATCGGCTGCAACAAATCCGCACTCAATTGCAATACTTACGCGGAAGTATTGCAATTCAGCCTTTGTTTAAGCTAGTATATAGTCTTCCCGGTGATTAGTCGCGAGGAAGAGGACTAAATTGATAATTCAAAATGATCTAAAAGATATAATTAAATGAAGAAATATGGAATGTGAAAGATTTGCACTCAGCGAGTAGCAAGGATTTAGTTTTTTGTTGTGAGGTTCGTTGAAGCAAACTAACGCAAAGGCATTTGCTTCAATATACGAGCGTTAATTGGTCGTTACTCGGCGTTATTGCGACTTTAATCAATGGGCTAGTCATTATAGATGAGTCATAGTTCATCGCAGTCGGTTGCAGATCTCCGTGCTCTATTTTGAGGATATTAGAATCATAACTGGGTTTTCATTTTGTATACGATCCCTTTGCTTACATCTTTCTGTAATAATTGCTACACGCATCAGGGGGCAATCGCGCTAATTAAGAACGTGTCTAACGTTGAAACTCACGTTGGTTCGAGTGATGTGACGCGTGTCAGCGCGATACGAGACATGCATAACGTAACGTGTTAGTTTTGGTTTTACTTTGATATTATCGTTCAAAGTTAGCGCGTTTCTCCCCCAGGGGGTAAACCAACGCACTTTGATTGAAGACAACTTCTGAATCTTGGTTTGTTTTGAGACCAAGACGAGTTGGCATCAATAGACTTTAAGTCATACATTGTTTTGGCGAGTATGGAAATGTATTTGAAATTTTCCTTTATTAACACTCGACACCATAAATGGGAGTTATACGTTTGATGTCCGTGGGGACATCGTTTCTAAACGGCTGAACCGATTGGGCAATCCTTAGCGCTTATTTAAAAGTTAGCTTTGTTTTTAATTGGTACAGTCGTTTTTATTTTGTTTTTTTAAACCTAGTTTTATTGTCAGAAATTTTAAGATTTCTTTCATGTATGCGAAAAGTAATTATGTTAGTAAGAATACGTTCATTATCAATTGTAAGTTTTGTCAGGAAAGCACAGTTATTGCCCACACGAAGCTTCGTATCATGTCCGAAATAATAAGATGGCTCTGTCGCCGAATTTAAGAAAATTTTATATATCTTCGTGACTGTACGTAACGCGCAATGTAACGAGCTTACTTAGAATAACAAATTTACTGCATACAGGGCAACACAAATATATATTTATTCAGTCTAATCTTTAGGTTGTATCGATACAACTTAATTTTGATCGATTAAATAACTAGTTAGACGCTCCCGCCTTACGCAAGTGCCTACTACCCACTGACGTCGCAAATGATGAGTCATGGTTATAGAGAGAGTTACTATAATAGAAGGCAATCAATTTAGAAGTGACAAGAGAAATCATTCAAAATGAGCCAGCTATTCGTTAACA
This sequence comes from Philereme vetulata, assembly GCA_918857605.2. Classification (NCBI taxonomy): domain Eukaryota; kingdom Metazoa; phylum Arthropoda; class Insecta; order Lepidoptera; family Geometridae; genus Philereme; species Philereme vetulata. The sequence goes on along the minus strand of OU975451.1, from coordinate 479,388 downwards.
GCTGTTATTGCTCGTTAATCCATTGCCTCACGTGACAAAATAACGGCTCGCGACCCAACGGACAGTACTAACAAAATACAAAAATATGAAAAGTTCACCACAAGTTCACATGCATGGTCTATGTGGTTGAAAAGGTCATTTCGGATCGAGACGCGACGCAGTGAGACTAGTTTTACATGCAAGATGCGTATAGCAATGATACTTGCCTTGCCATTGCCAATACAAATGACACAACAGCCGTACGTACCTATAGGACACATACCTACCTATGGTCTCGTGTAGCATTGTCACAGGACTAGTATTCATACTACGGTATTGTAAAGTTATAAGTCACGTTTGTCACGTCGGTCGTGACTTATCTCTTTCTGTCGCTCCCCTCGGGCAATAGATAAAAGAGAGATTAAGAATATTCGGCGCAACTTCGCACAAATACGACCCGCAGCAGAGAAGATAGATGGGGTACTGCAGTTAGATAGCCTACCGTGAATATACAGGAAGATGTTCCGCGAGTTCAACTACTTCGCATATCATTGTACGCACGTGTTGCTGATTTATACAAGAACTTATTTCTGAACTGTTTTTCTGTAGTCAAGATGCTTGCTTACAGGGAAGTCAAAGATCTTTAAAATATTTAAGTCAATAAATCTTTTATTCATTAAAATCACAAGGATACTTTGAAACGTCAATTTTACTGCCTGTTCCTTCGCGACCAAGCAAGGAAAGAAACATTTTAATGATCTTTTTAGAATATATAACAATACAGGAAAAAAACTACGTCTAAACCATAACATTTTGAACGAGTTGGAGTAATTTTAATCCCAGCTTCTCTATCATCTAAATGATCCGATATTTTATAGTAGGAGTTTTTATAAAGATTTTGTTTGATTACGTTTTTAAATTTGTTAATTGTTAATATTTGTATATCACTTAAAAGAAAGAGAAAGATATACAGCTTACCAACTAATATCAATATACATAGACATATGTATCAGTCCGAATATGACATGTGTCTTTACCCAAACAGAACTGATTCTCATAATGCTTTTGTTCAATATTTAGTAAAACTAAGGGAGTTTAAAAATAAATACGTTACGTTTCAATTCGTGTTTTCAACTAAAACAGTGGTTACGCGGATTTATTCAAAAACGTGCTTTCCCCTAATTATAAAAAATAACACTATTTGTTTCCGTAAACGCGTGTGGTTTTGGTTTTAAATAAATTGTAGGTATTCAAATCAAATAAATCTATGATTAAAAATACTTAATAAAAGGAAATTCGCTGATCATTTACTCGTTAGATCATTTACATTGTGATACGAAAAAACTCTCAGACATGCTGTCGTCTCATAATATGACCAATGTGGTGGACTTCCTGACTAGGGTAACGAAATACAGCTCAAGATGTATAGACCATCTATACACGAATCTGCCGGCTGATAGCATAACCACATCACCTGTTGTCACTAATATTAGCGACCATTTAGCTGTTCGAGCAAAAATATATTTTAACAAGCCATTAGCTGACAAGGAAGCACCTATTATTAGGAATTTCTCGGCAGTTAATCGAGATAATTTCACAGAATCATTGCTTAGTGTTGATTGGGAGGAAATCAGGCAGTGTAATATATCTGTAGAAAAATACGCATTGGCTGTGGTGAATATCATCCCTAATAAATTTGACTTTGTTTCCCGTTGAGGAAAGCAAAGCGTAGGCCTTCCATGTTGTGGATAACTGCAGAAATCGAGTTGTTTAGAATTTTATTATTTGACATAACGGAAAAATACAATTATTATTGTGTGACTTAAATAAGAAATACGATGAATTAATTAGATTTAGGAAATACGATTACTATTCTGACATTATTTTAAACAGTAAAAACAAATGCAAGTCGATGTGGCAGGTTGTAAATTCTGTGAGATGAAAATACAACGTCTACAAGTTACATTTTACTGATGCGATCTTAGATACAAATGGGGAACCCTTCCAGTAAAAAAAAGATGCAGTTAATGCAGTGAACTTAATGTTCGTAGCGGCAGCTGTGGCCTGTGGCACACCAAAGGCGAATATCGTCAGGGTGAAGGTCGTGCAGGTCGTCTTCGAGACCGCCAGCAGACCGTTCGCTACGATTGTCTCGATTTACTGCCGAGGAAGTGTATGGAATAATTAGGAAACGGATACCACCCAAGCCTTCTAAGGATGCTTATGGCATTTCTATGAAACTTGTAGGTATGTCAGCGGGTCCTATCGCCCCTATCCTAGCCGATCTTTTCAACTTGTGCTTGCAAAGTGGACCCTTTCCGACATGTCTTAAGCTCAGTAAGATATCACCGATATACAAAGGAAAAGGGAGAAGAGCAGACATGGACTCATATAGGCCAGTATCTATAATTCCAGCTATAGCAAAAGTTCTTGAAAATGGAATAAGCTCACGACTTACATCATACTTGGCAGCCACTCGCGCGCTATCAGACAGGCAGTATGCGTACCGTGAAGGACGATCGACCACGTCGCTAGCGCGTGAGGTGCTGCGGATAATGGATGCACGGGAGAGGAAACAGCAGGTTGCCATAATCTGCTGCGACCTCTCTAAAGCGTTTGATGTGGCTGATCACGCGGTGCTCACGGTCAAGATGGGGCACTACGGCATACACGATTCTGCCCTAGCCGTGCTCACAAATCTAATGAGATCAAGGTCTCAGGTTGTCGTAGGGGAATGTGGTATGATGAGGTCACATCCTCTCATTACGAACATAGGAGTAGCACATGGTTCTGCGGTTTCCAACATCTTGTTCTCCATACTACTAAATGACCTCCCGGAAGCTATATGCTCCGCGGAGGTGTTAATATATGCTGATGATGTGGCTGCAGTTGTGTCAGCCACTACTCTGGACAGCTTAGAACAGAAGCTAAATTAAACGTCTTGTGCCCTCAATCATGACGTAATAGTGTATTTTATGCGGAAGTAGAACGGAAAAATTCTATGTAATATTAAAGTATCTAACGGCACCGGATTTAAAAGCGCCTGAAATAAATAACAAGTCTCCAAATGAAACAAAAAGTAGTTTTACACGAAGTCTAGTTCCTGAATAGGAGTTGTTCTCACGAACGTAGTAAGAGCATTACACTGTGCCTTTATTTTAAAAAGTTAAAATACTTCTACGCCGTAACTAGAAACGCGCTTAGTGTATTTCTGTTGTGTTGTGGATAATTGTCCTGTGTGAGTGTTTGTGAGGCTAAGTGTTGTGCGATATAGCTTGTAATCAGTGATTAAAGTCTAGACTAGCATCATTATTTTTTATATCAGAGGGTAGGCCTGGTCAGCTGATCGCATGACCGACTCATAGATTGCACAGTGCGGCACAGTACAGGTTTTTTGTAAGCGCCATCTAGCGAATCCATAGCGAACTATTACGTCAACGCGATGCCGATTGAGAACCCTAAGAAATCGAAATGTTCGGCGTGTGGAAAATTTCTCTCGTCGACAGGTGCCGCCACTTGTACCATTTGTCCCGCATTATACCACCGCGCTTGCGTATCGGTCTCTGAAACAGCGCCACTCGGCAAAGACTGGACTTGCTCGGAGTGTAAAATTAAAAAAACGCGCAAGGGTGACAACAGCAGCACACCCGTCAGGGGAGTCTGCGGAGGCTACGCGCAAGATCCTACTCCTGTCCTCGCCCCTGCCGCCGCCATCCCTGGTACGCCGGAGTCGCCCGCCGCGTCGCTCGCCGGCATGGTCTCTGACGCGGCTGCGGCAGCGCGCGGTGTGGAGATGTTGCGTCGGGAGCTCGCCAAATACGCGGCCGAGATGCGCGACTTCCGGAAGGAGATGGCGGAGCAGCGCGTCATGGTCGCAGGCGTCAACGCGCGTATCGAGGACATGGAGAGGAGGCTGGAGGAGGTTGAGCGTCGCGAGGCGGCGCCCCAGCCAAACGTCGCCGATCTGGAGCGCACGGTAGATCTACTGAGGCGGGATCTTGACGACCGGGATCAAGACGCCCTCCTATCGGACCTCGAGATAGGGCACTTGCCCGAACAGATGGGTGAGAACGTGGGCCACGCCGTCACCGTCCTTGCCATCAAGCTGGGAGTGAAGCTGGACGAGCGCGACATCGTGTTCGCGGAGCGCGTAGGCGCCGCGTCGCCGCCGCAGAGCCGCGAGCCGAGCGGGGGCGCGGCGCCACGCACGCGCCGCGTTGTGGTTCGGCTGGCGCGCCGCTCCCTGCGTGATGAGCTGCTGCGTGCGGCGCGCGTTTGCCGCACGCTGACCACCGCGGACGCCGGCGGCTCGGATGCCGCGCCGGGCGAGCGTATCTTCGTGAACGAGAGGCTGACTCGCAACAACCGCCAGCTGTTTCATCGCGTCCGCGAGGAGTGCCGCAGGCTTAGATGGCGTTACTCCTGGACGAGGCGGGGACGCATTTATGTAAGGCGTAGTGACGGCGAGCCCGCGCACCTTATACGGTCCGAGGTTGACGTTGGGCGGGTTTTTGGGCCTGGTCATGTTTGATGTATAATTCAACTGTAAGTAGAGCAAACAAGCTGTTTAATGTTAGCACTTTCCTTAAAACTAATGCACAGTTAAACTATTGTTCACTAAGGTCACTTATTTTTAGTATGGTAATGGCTTGTTATTCTCTACCCTTTAATGATCTTATTCTAGTTATAGAGGCGCGTCTTCTCTGCTGTGTGGAAAATTTTTGCTTCTGCCATACTTTATTATTTGATAACTATAACCAAACTGCAAATCACGAATCCAAGCACTTTTTTAATTTTATACTATATTATACACATTATTTATATATTATTAATTTCATAGCCACATATAAAAATTACCCTGGTTGTAATTATATAATACTACCAAATTATAGTAAATACACCACAACTACTGCACTATATGCACATAAAGACCATTATGTTTACAATGTTTGTGAAATACTGTTTAGATATAAAATTAGCCATTATGGTTAACTTATCCCACATAAAAGTTGGTCTTTTCAATTCAGGCTCACTCAATACTGGTCAGGATGAATTTATTGCAGCTATGGCGGAACAAAACCCTGACATTTTAGCAATAAATGAAACCTGGATGCAGGCGGGACAAGATGACAAGGCACCTAAAATAGCTGGGTACCGTATAATGTATACTCCTAGGCCTGCGTATATCAAAGGAGGGCGTGGTGGTGGGGTTGGTTTTTATGTACGAAGAGGTATAAATGTGCGAATCTGTCCCTACCCCATAGTGCCTCAAGTAGAGCAGATGTGGTTGCGTTTAACTGTACTTGGTAAAAGTGTTATTGTTGGGACTGCCTACCGGGCACCCTGGCAAAATGTCATCACATTTTTTGATGCTCTGACAGATTCCATTTCTTCCTTTCCTAGGTGTGACCATCTTATCCTGTTGGGAGATTTCAATATAGATATGCTTGACCCAGGAAATAGCAAACTACCTTTACTTAATCAACTCTTGGAATCCCTAAACCTAAATCAAGTTGTCGCTGAGCCAACACACTTCACTGATCACAGTCAGACTTTGATCGATGTAGTCTGCACTGACACAAGGGTACGGAAGGTGACTGTGAAACAGACTCCAGATCTGGGGCACCATGCCATGATAGTGGTTGAATTTAATATAAAAAAGGAAAAGATATCACCTCGGTTAGTAACTTACAGGCCCCTAAAGAGTATAATTTTGGAATTATTTGCTTCTGACCTAAATGCTGACTGGGATTATTTTCAATCACCACATGACGTAAATGAATTAGCATCAGCACTAACTTGTACAATCGTGAATTTATTTGACCTACATGCACCAATTAAAACAACAAAATTCAAAGGTCCACCCCACCCTTGGATTACAGACACTGTAAAAACAATGATCAAAATTAAGGATGACTGTCATGATAGGTATAAGATACATAAAACAGAGGCACTTAAAAATTGTTATAAAGACATGAAACAAATAGTCATTGCAGCTATAGAGAGTGAAAAAGTGGCTTTTTTTAAAGAGAATATTAATAAAAATATAAGTAACTCAAAACAACTTTGGAAGAATTTGAAGAATAATATCTTATCAAATAAAAAGCAGGTTTCGGAACTCCCTCCTCATTTTGACAATCCTGATCATATCAACTCCCATTTTCTTAATATATCTGGTAGCAGCAGTGTGGAAATCTCACTGCTCACTTACTATGAATACCACAAATTTGGCTCCGAGGTCTTTTCTTTTCATTCAGTGAGTGAGTACACAGTGCTTAAGGTCATTCAGAGCTTTAAATTAAATGCTCAAGGTTTTGACGGCATCACTTTAGATATGCTGCTTATGACCTTGCCTCAATCTCTACCGGCCATCACCAACATAATAAATGGGTCAATGTCTAGTGGGCTGTTTCCGGAATACTGGAAAGTCTCAGTAATTAAGCCAATACCAAAAAATAGTCAGCCTTCCACTATGGGTGACTTGAGGCCTATTAGTCTGCTTCCATGTCTATCTAAAATATTAGAAAAGATAGTTTGCATGCAGCTGATTAAGTTTCTGGAAGATAACCATATCCTCCCTCAATTTCAATCTGGATTTCGTCGAAATCACAGTACATCAACTGCTCTAATAGATATTGTGGATAACCTTTTGGCAGCTCAAGATCATGGAAAATGCAGTATCCTGGTTCTTCTTGACTTCTCACGTGCTTTTGACTCTTTAAATATTTCCCTTCTTCTTTCAAAGCTTGCCTTTTATGGATTTGATCCTAATACCATTAATTGGTTCTCTAGTTACCTTACAGGGAGACAACAGTGTGTTGACCTTCGATTATCTAATGGAATTTCCTCAAGATCCTCTTTTTGTCCTGTTCCTAGAGGTGTCCCCCAAGGATCTATACTTGGGCCCATTCTTTTCATTCTTTTTAGTGCGGACATAGTCAAGGACATTTCACACTGCCAATTTCATCTATATGCGGATGATTTGCAGCTGTACTATTCTTTTCTACCTTCGGACTGCGCCAACGCGGTAAATATGATAAATGATGATTTAGCCCAGGTATATCAGTGGTCAGAGTCTAACTCCTTAGTCCTTAACCCCAAAAAATCAAAGTATATAATGACCGGTACTAAAGCTAATTTGCAAAAACTATCAGATTATCACATTAATATTTCGGTTAACGGGGAATCCGTTGAATATGTAAAGGAAGCAAAAAGTCTTGGACTGACTCTTGACCCTCATCTCCGTTTTGAAAGGCATGTGGCTGATGGGGTTCGTAATAGTTTTTACAGATTAAAGCTTCTCTACAAAATACGACCCTATTTAAGTGAGGATGTTAGGATCACCTTATGTGAATCTTTAGTGCTTTCTAGATTGAATTATTGTGACGTGGTTTATGGGGCGTACTTGTTGGCTCGGACTGAAAGGTTAATACAGCGGGTTCAAAACGCCTGTGCGCATTTTTGTTTCCACATTCCCCCCCGCACACATGTCACTCCTTACCTAAATTCTTCAAACATGCTAAAAATGAAAGCGCGCAGGCTTTTGCACCTCGCATCTCTGCTCTTTGGTATTGTGTCTAATAAAATACCTGTTTACCTTTACGATAAACTCAAATGGGTTCAAGAATGGTCTCGCTACCAAAAGCGAGTCTGTACTCATGTGTTTTTGACACCTAGACACAAATCTGTCGCATTTCGTGGGTCCTTTAGGTTTGCAGCTTCTCAGTGCTGGAACGACCTGCCGCTACCTTTACGTGCCCTGAAAACAGTAACTTCTTTTAAATTTGCACTGAAGAAAGAATTACTAACGCTACAAAAGCGCTCATAGCTTACCTTACTTTACGTGGGCATAGAGTGCTGGCCTTTCAGTCACACAGGAAACAGTGTAGGTAGTATATTTTTCTCCTACTTGTTGCACTGCCCACAAACACTACTCCACACTCTCTGCTCAATCGTCTTCTGGTCCTGGCTGTTGCCTCCAGTATATTTTTCTTGAACGTTCACTCCTGTTCGCTTTCCGTGCGCCTATATATAACTATTTTATTCTTTCAAGTTTATTTTATTATTTACGTATGTGTATCCATGTATGTCTATATATATGTTTAATCATTTATTTTTCTGCGCTCGTGAGGCTACCCATGGGTCCCATCTGAAAACCAGCGCCGCTTATCTTCCGGTAGGCAGGTAGGCAGCAATACGCTGAGATGGAACCTGTTTGGCCCACACAGCACGGAAGACCATATTATCTGTACCTACCACATACCTATGTATACTTAAGAACTAAATTTTTATCTTGTGTTTTTTCTTTAATTCTGTACTTAAATAATTTTTCTTTTTACTTTTATATTCTTTAGGTAAGTAGGTATGTTTTTTGTATTAGTTCTGTTCTGAATGGTCTGTCCTATGTGTGTGTCAAATAAATGAATTTTCTTTCTTTCTTTCTTCCTCAATTAGCCGAGTGGTTTAAAGACAATGGGTTAGTCCTAAACTTAAAAAAAACTACTTTATCCATATCTGTTTATCGGGGCGTCCCTCCAAAGAGCTTACGGTTCTCGCGGGAAATACAAAATTAGAGCAAGTGGAGAGCACCACGTTTCTAGGTTTCGAGCTCGACAGGACGCTCACTTGGGAATCCCATATTGATAAAGTATGTGGAAAACTGGGTGGCGCATGCTACGCGTTAGGGCGACTGTCTCGTTTCTTGCCTGGTCACGTGTTTCGCTCCTGTTACTTTGCCACTGTCCATTCCCTCCTTCAATACGGGGTGGAACTGTGAGGGCGCGCAGTTGACTGGCAGCGTGCTTTCCGCATGCAGAAGCAAGCCGTGAGAGCAATGGTCAGAATACCGCAGGATACCTCCTCCGTAAGACCGTATTTTCAAGAACTGGAAATATTGACGCTCCCGTCTATCGTCATATTCCAGGTTGCTGTCTTTGTGCGGTCTAACCTAGAACTGTTCAGCAAGAACAGGGATAGGCATCCGTACAACACTCAGAGAGCTGACAGTCTTGCTACCGTGTCCCGTACCTTGGCCAAGTCGGGATAAGCTAACGCATGTAATGGGACCGACTGTATATAACAGACTACCCTGTACTGTAACTGAGGCAACCAGTTGCTATACATTTAAACTCAAACTGAAGCGCTGGCTCCTGACTAACACCTTCTACAGTTATAAGGAGTTTATTGACATGACGAATTAATAGATACTATAATTTTAATGGACTATTGTATATTGACTGTTTTTATATTGACTATCTTATTGATTATGTTCTATGACTATTTGTATTGTATTATTAATATTCTATTTGACTTGTGTAATTCTTTATAACTTAATATCCAAATTTGTTTGTTTTTTTATTATTATTCTAAATAACTTTTATTATTTTATATTTTGATTATACCTACTCAATATTGTAAGAACTATACTAAATGTGTACAGTGTGTACCGAATTACCGATACGAGGTACCATTATAAAATGTGACGTGTAATATTCTTACCAAATAAATGATTATGATTATGCTGCAAGTATTATAAAATAAATAAAAAAATTACAATTTTAAATCGACCTGTGGAATTCAAATTAAATTGTGAGGATTCAGAATTACATCTCCATAAATTCACATTTCAATTTCAAACAAATACATTTTTAAACCTAATTATAAGATTCAATTTTAAAATTCAGTGAATTATTACCTCATTAGTAAAGTCTCCATCTTCCCCTATTTCATTAAGCAAGTCCCGAGGCTATTCTCTCGTGCATTTTATTTGTTTTCCAGTTTGCCATCGATTGTTTCTGGGTTCGATTGTTCTCCACATACGAAGGGTTAACTACAGACGGCATGGTACTAAGGGTAAAAAAGGGTAAAAAGGGTAACATTCAGTAAACCCCGCCTAAGGCGGATACACGTTTCTTTTTAATTAAGCGACCACAGACTGCTAATGACGCAGAATTCTTTTGTTTTAAACGGAGCAACAGATTACGTTGCAAGTGCTGTCAGCATCAACTTTTTTCTAGGCTAATGGAGGCAAAGCGCTTCCGTCTATTCAACGGGGAAAATGTTACGTAATGAAAAGCATAATTTCTTATTAAATAAATAAAACTTTAGATTGTCACTTAGTTATTAGAAAATAACAGGCTGTTTTATTTTTCCGTAACAAAAACATAGTAAGCTATGCGTTCAAATTAGGAGGTAGATAATAAAAAACTTTGTACATTCGTTTAATTAATTTATAGTCAAAATTGCGGACGGCACATGCGCCATTTGACTCTGTAGTTATATCAGGGAGTTCATAGCTACGGACGGACGGACGGACGGCCTCGCCCTCAACTTGCGACCAAACTATTCAAATGCATTTCCTAGTACTTGTCGACTCAAGTAAATCATACATAACAGTCGAGTGCTTCAACTTGCAAGTGAGTTACTAAAACAGTAACATGTAACATACTACTGCCATACTACTGAGAGTAGTAACATGCCAGTTACTACTCTCTTTGTATTCATTGGTTAGATATTTATTCGAAGATAGTTATGCCTACGCCAAGTATACATAATTAATATATTGATTGTCTTTGGTTGTCACCAAAAAATTGATCCAATAAACACATGAATGAAGTATGGTGTAAAATATGGGCGCAATAGTTAGAAGCAAGTTTTACTTATGTTTTTAAGAGGCTAGCCTCACCAGTAGTTTGCTTTTATAAGCGTCATTAGCAAGCGACGCGGTACCTAGACAAGTTCATAATGAAAGCTACAAGCGTGTGTCTGGCGCGCCGCACGCCGCACGCCTGTACAACTTTTAGCGCTGTTTATTTCGTTAATTACTATCTGTTATCGTATTTTGTGAAGTTTAAATGACATTTCCCCGCCGTATTTTATAGCCGCCCACGGCTGTTAAGTCACGCTCCTCGCACAACATTAATATCCTTCTCATCGCTAGCCACCTACTTGTACCACAGATTAAATGGAATAGCTGAATCACTTCACAAAACTTCTTTAAGTAGCGCCATGTACCGGTCGCGAAGTCAGCACCACAAACTGAAAACCACTATCTACTTTGTTTATGCCATATTAAATATTTTTCATCCCATCTATTTGAAAAGAGGCGAAGGGTTCCTCAAAAAGTGCGCTCAAAATGGGTCATTCCGGCGCACTTGTTAACAAGTCCGACCTAAATAGTGTTAAAAAGGTGAAGTGCTGCCCCTCGCGAGGGGATGAAAATAAAGTACCGAAAGAACAAAAAGCCTTTGTTCCAGGAAACTTTCACTAAATATAGCCAATATTTTACTTTCGTTTTTGACTTTCGTGATTGATTTCAATCATTATTATAAATACTGGATTTATGGCGTACCGTCTTATCGGTGTTTTGACCGACAATGTTTCGGTTCAATTCGTGAACCTTCATCAGGGTGAGTGCGATCCGCTCCGAATAACGTCTCGCCTCGCAGTGCGAGGCCCGTATTTATAATAATGATAGCCAATATTTAGTCAATGTTTCCTGGACCGAAGGCAAATTCAGGTTGGTCCTAATTGTATCAAATTCTGTTACTGTGAATCTGTATTAGGAAAACATCTAGGCATCTAGGCGTGCGATGGAATCATTTCGAGCCCAAACACACTTCGTAAAACTATTTTTAAATCACCACAACAAATATAATCCGAGTAGTGGGGTTCGCTTATATAGTTCTCAATTATTGGAATGTAAAAATCAGTCTATATTTGGAATTTACTGAAATGATTTTCACATGACATTACTTGGCAATAATTAAACAGTCAGGCACTGCATTATATTATTTTGTACATAAAATGTATATCTACAATTAGTAAAACTACACAAAGCTTTTCATTACCCATTTGTTTTGTTTGTGACGCTGCTGCACAACCTTTGCTTTTAGTTTCACAAAGAAAAGAAAGAAATAAAGAAAACACGTGTGTGTGTGTGTGTACTTAGATACGCACGTAAGAAATTATGCTTCTTATGTGCGTAACAGAACAAAAATCGCTAAAGATTTCATCCCGTATGCCACAATTACAATTCCCTGTTTGTAAAAGAAAAAAACTTTAATAAATATTGTTATGAGTTTTCACGAAAACTTGAGAGACAGTTATCAGTTAACTTCATCATGTCACTTTTTGACTGTCGGTGTGCGCATGAGAAAGTTATGAGCTAACTTCATCATGTCGCTTTTTGGCTCTCGGTGTGTGCGTGCATCGTAAAAATTATACTCTCATGATTTTTTCAAAACGCGCCAAAAGAAGTATAACTGCAAAAACATTTATTAATTCCACTACAAGAAACAAATGATACAAAAAAATAGTAGATTATTAACCAAGGGGATAAATCAGAGTCTTCTGTCGCGGGTGACGATTTAAATCGCGAGCTTAACGAATGACTCGAGGTTTACTCCCGAGCGTAGCGAGGGTGTTAAAAACTTAAATCACGAGTGAAGCGACGGATTTAAGACGAGTCCTGAGTGTAGCGAGGGATTTAAGTTCATCCAAGACTAAGACAGCTTTATCACCGAGGAAAATACCCTACTTTTCGTACCATTTGCGAAAAAATTAACACAATAATAATATAGCCAGTAATTTTGTGAATCTATTTATTTCAATGCTGTGTTTGATGCTTATTGTAGCTTTCAGTTTTGAGTGTATGCACCAAAGTGTATTCGGATTCTTTGTCTTGGATAAATAATCAAAATAGACAAGAAGTACTGATTCTGAAATTGATAAGCCTTTCGCACTTCTCCACGTTGAAAATTCTTCATAAGTTTTTAAATAATTTTCCTTGGATTTTGTTGGAAGCAAATTATTTATAATTGCGGCAGCATTTGCATTGATGGAATCCGACAATTCACTGTTACTGTCGCTTTGATTTAACATCGTAACGTATTTTTAGAACATTAACTTATTTATAAAAATAAATTAAAATAAACTTAACGTTTATGTATTTGAAGAAAACAAAAACGCGGCAAATTCCTAGACTAATATTTTTTTGTCGGAAAAGCAAAGGCATCAAGCTCATACGGCCTCGTCGGTTTTCGTAATTTTGTTTAATAATCATAACTGCATAATAAATGCGTATTCCTTTTTCAAAAAGATGTATAATGCTTTATATACAAACTTAATGGTGTAAACACAGATGTAGTTCAGTATAAATTTCGGTAAGTATTCCAAATTTAAATAACATTCTCCCCCTAGAGGATGAATGAAATTCAGTACAATTTTCTTTCCCTGTTTTTAACAGATTAAAAATGAATATTTGTTACGTTCGCTTTTTGTGGCATAGAATATCACTTTTTTGAGCAAATGGTACGAAAACATTATTACTTATTCACTACAATTACAACTAACTACTTAGTGTGGTGGCGAAAGAGTACTCCTGACAGCTCAGCATTTGCTACAACATGTTGGCATGCTGTAGCGCCGGTTTTCTGACACCCAGACATAATATTTATTACTATATTCCCATAAAGCATTAAGATTATATTAAGCATTCCCTACAAAACACAAACTCAAAATTCATACAAACCATGACTGACAAATCTATATATTATTATAAACAGGTGAAATTTGTATGTATGTAAGGGTACTTACTACGGAACTTTGAGTGTTACTAGCTATATATTTCACCTTGATAAAAATTTGCGCCAAGGCGGGCAGGTCAGCTAGTAAATAATAAACAGAGTGACGACGGAGGAATGCGAGTGAAGAGTGATAGAGAGTGATTTCATGTGTGATTTTGTGTGTTTTACTCTATTCGTATTCCATAATTTCCTGATTTTGAAAACAATATAACAAACAACTGTGAAAAATACACGTAATAATTGCATACACAATGGTCGCGATGCATTATTCATTGCTATGATACTAAGCAAAATTTCTATTAGAAATGTTTCTAATAGACTAAGTTATATTATATTAACTGCATTTGCATGCCAACTAATATGGTAAAACATGTCTGGAACCTATATATTGTATTTGTCACCTGTTTTTATACATATTTACCCATGTTTGCAAATTAATAAATGAATTATGAATTATAAGCATATTGTTACGAGCTGAGGGTTCGGGATAAAATAATTAAAATGAATCCAACCAAAATAACACTTTTATTGAACACTAAAATGCAAAATACACGATCTTAATCACAAGTAATCACAACACACTAATTCGAATCACTATCGCAAAATACACTACTAAAAGTCACCGAAATGTTCTCACGTATAGCCAAATCCAGACTGACTCTGCAGACGTCTCTACGCACTAATTATACCGAGCATTATTTCCAGAACTTTTCACTAGTATCTAGAAAAGTGTAGGTATTTCTTAATCTGTGCAACTGTAGGTAAAAACGAGGTATGTAGGTATATTCCATACCAAGTATTACCTATTCTGTGACACAGTAGGTACAACTTCGAGAAAAACCGACTATTACTTATTCTGTAACAGCCTCGGCGTAACAATATACAGCCAAATGAATTGAACCAGCTACTTCCTCGATTAACTGCACGTACACAACCAATATACCTCTAACATATTCTCAACCTTATCTAAACCAAATAAAATTTACTTTTACCTGTTTGCGGGCGACTCACTTTAATTATTACAAGATGAACTTCACCCAAATCGTACGTATCAACGTTATTTAGAACCTTCATCTTTAAAACATTACCGCCTATGCTTACAAAGTACCTACGCCGTAAAAAGGAATATGAGGCATTTGTTTTACTTATTTCGGGAATTAAGGTTCTAAAATATTTAGTACTTTAGTAATGAATTAGCTAATTTAGAGCAAAATAGTATTTTGATTGTTTAGTGGATTTTTAATACTTTCGCTGCGGGTCATATGGCAAGCGTTGAAGCAGTCTACGATGGAACACGCGATGCTCTAAGTCAGTGATTTCTAAAGTGAGTTCCGTAGAAAAGTCAATAGGGTTCCGTAAAATTATTGTTATTTATGGCAGTTAATTAGTTAAATACAAATATTATTTTGAAATTGCGTAAAATATGTGATGAGAAGAACGCATTACTGTTATGTAAGTAGGTAGGTAGTTAGCGAGTATTCAGCCCGGACTACGGCACGGCGCACATAGCCAGAGGCAACGCGCGACGGCGTGTTCTTATAGTTTTTTTGTTCTTATGTCTTCGATTTGTGATCATTTTGTAAGATTAATAAGTAAGTTGATTGATTGAAGAGAGAATAAATGTATAAGTACTTGAATAATTAGTCCAAATTCAATATTGTTAAATCTGTTCTATTTAAATTGTAATACATCTACCAGAGATGGGTATATCTTGATGGACATTCTCAGATCACTTACTCCACACCCGTGAAGATATACCCCTAGACTCTATGAGAGATGGGTATATCTTGAAGGACATTTTGAGATCTCTTACTCCAGATCCGTGAAGATATACCCCTAGACTCTATGAGAGATGGGTATATCTTGAAGGACATTTTAAGATCTCTTACTCCAGATCCGTGAAGCTATACCCCTAGACTCTATGAGAGATGGGTATATCTTGAAGGACATTTTGAGATCTCTTACTCCAGATCCGTGAAGATATAGCCCTAGACTCTATGAGAGATGGGTATATCTTGAAGGACATTTTGAGATCTCTTACTCCAGATCCGTGAAGATATACCCCTAGACTCTATGAGAGATGGGTATATCTTGAAGGACATTTTGAGATCTCTTACTCCACACCCGTGAAGATATACCCCTAGACTCTATGAGAGATGGGTATATCTTGAAGGACATTTTGAGATCTCTTACTCCAGATCCGTGAAGATATACCCCTAGACTCTATGAGAGATGGGTATATCTTGAAGGACATTTTGAGATCTCTTACTCCAGATCCGTGAAGATATACCCCTAGACTCTATGAGAGATGGGTATATCTTGAAGGACATTTTGAGATCTCTTACTCCAGATCCGTGAAGATATACCCCTAGACTCTATGAGAGATGGGTATATCTTGAAAGACATTTTGAGATCTTTTACTCCAGATCCGTGAAGATATACCCCTAGACTCTATGAGAGATGGGTATATCTTGAAGGACATTTTGAGATCTCTTACTCCAGATCCGTGAAGATATATGTACCCCTAGACTCTATGAGAGATGGGTATATCTTGAAGGACATTTTGAGATCTCTTACTCCAGATCCGTGAAGATATACCCCTAGACTCTATGAGAGATGGGTATATCTTGAAGGACATTTTGAGATCTCTTACTCCAGATCCGTGAAGATATACCCCTAGACTCTATGAGAGATGGGTATATCTTGAAGGACATTTTGAGATCTCTTACTCCACACCCGTGAAGATATACCCCTAGACTCTATGAGAGATGGGTATATCTTGAAGGACATTTTGAGATCTCTTACTCCAGATCCGTGAAGATATACCCCTAGACTCTATGAGAGATGGGTATATCTTGAAGGACATTTTGAGATCTCTTACTCCACACCCGTGAAGATATACCCCTAGACTCTATGAGAGATGGGTATATCTTGAAGGACATTTTGAGATCTCTTACTCCAGATCCGTGAAGATATATGTACCCCTAGACTCTATGAGAGATGGGTATATCTTGAAGGACATTTTGAGATCTCTTACTCCAGATCCGTGAAGATATACCCCTAGACTCTATGAGAGATGGGTATATCTTGAAGGACATTTTGAGATCTCTTACTCCAGATCCGTGAAGATATACCCCTAGACTCTACTAGTTTATAGTATTTAGTTTAGTTCTATTTTAGTTTATAGTAAAGTATATAGTTTATATAAGATATATATAAACTATTTCCGGAATATTAAGATAACGTTGGCAATTAAACTAAAATGTAACACTTCCTGTGTAAAACGGTATGAAGTTGTCGTCGACCGGAAACGACCGACAACAAGGTTGTTGTGGGTCTATTATGTCAGAAACTGTTTTACACTAGAAGGCGATGAGTTTGACATAGTGAATATATTGTTCGGTCTTCGTTTAGTCGTCGTGCAGTGAACTGGTGTGAAGTGAAAGCGACAAAATATATTCAGTTGAATAGCCGACGTGTTTTATTAGTCCGTGAGGGCTAACAATTTAACATGGAGTTCCATAGAATAAAAGCTATTTGGTGGGTGATCCGTTGTCTTAAAACTATAGGAACCCCTGATGTAGGCTGCGGAGCTCGAATCTACTAGCGTATCATTGCAGATGAGCTGATTGGCTCTTCTCTCAATTTAATTTACATAGTTCGGTTGTGTTCGATATCGGCGAAGAGTCCTGTCACGTATGAAATGCTAACTGATATTCATTATGTAGGAATGTATCAAACAAATTTTTTAACTTGTCTGTCCCTTCCCTCTGTCCCCTCTAGGCCCTAGAACGAAAAAACTATATCCATCTCTCATAGTGTCTAGGGGTCACGGGTCTGAAGTAAGATACCTGAGAATGCCCATCAAGATATACCTATCTCTCATAGAGTCTAGGGATATATCTTCACGGGTCTGGAGTAAGAGATCTGAAAATGTCCATCAAGATATACCCATCTCTGGTAGAGTCTAGGGGTATATCTTCACGGGTCTGGAGTAATAGATCTGAGAATGGCCATCAAGATATACCCATATCTCATAGAGTCTAGGGTATATCTTTACGGGTCTGGAGAAAGAGACCTAAAATATCCTTCAAGATATACCCATCTCTCATAGAGTCTAGGAGTATATCTCCACGGGTCTGGAGTAAGAGATCTAAGAATGTCCATCAAGGGGATTGATAAACTTGTGAGTCTTGTGAGTCTGTTTAGTTTTCTGTAGTTACTTTCTGTAGTTCTGTAATTTTCGTGTAGTCAGATTCCACAGCCCGATCCCAGGCGTTTGCAAATAAGTTATTCAATTTTAATACGAATAAAATGTAGCTCTGTTTCAGCTTTGTAACTGCACAAACCAAATTTCACTAAAATGTGGACATCAAAAGACTATCTTGAAAGGCAGCGCGGACAAAAGGTAACTTATAAAACCGGTAGAAAGCCACTAGGTGAGCGGCGAGCGGCGTTGCATTCTGGCATTACCGACACAAAAGCTCTGTCAGTGGGATAAACTCCTGTCTTGCACCATCCGCATTCTCACCAGAATTCTTATAAAATTCACATAAGATTGATTGCCATAAATCTAGGTCTTTTGGATTTACAAGTGGTTCGCCCTGAACTGAGATTTCGCGAGTCTACCAAAACACAAAAAAGTATTCTTAGGGCGACTCGCGCAACGATGCTTAAACGTATTTAGTGGCTAAATATGATTTAAGGAGTTGTCAAATCATACAAATACGTGAGGTTTAAACATGTTTAATTGCTTAATACGTTTAGAAGTCGTTCTGCAAGACGGCCTTATTCTTTGACTAATAAAATAGTGCCACCAAATGAAACCAACCTACTTGACTCACAGTTTCATTCAAATTACAGGTAACGGGAGTTCATTATCAATTGGTTGTTATTTTTGAGGTACAAATTACAGTTATTTTGGATTTCAGACTTTTGCCTATATTTGTGTTACTAAAGCTACATGCATACCTACCGAATTTCAGCACTGACGAAATTCACAGGGTACACCAGTGACCCCACGTTACTGGTGTACCCTGTGAATTTCGTCAAAATTTCGTTTTTATCATGGCTAATAACTCAAATCTATAAAAAATTTACGAAAAATAAAAACGGAGTCTAAATGTACTAACAAATACCTTTCATTTGAAGTCAGATAGCCTCATTTTCATTTTGTTTACCCCTCTTGAACCCCAATATATCAACAACCCCCCAACATTTTTAGCTCATTTAGTCACACCAGAATTGTGCCATCACTACCTACTTATGTATTAAGATATCCTGGATTAGACCTATCCTTAAGATTAAGTGGCAGTATCGCGTGCCGAATACTGAGGTCCTGCGTCGGTCCGGTATGTACGGCATGGAAGCTCTCCTTATGCAGCGACAGCTCAGGTGGTGCGGACACGTCTTCCGCATGGATGACCAGCGTCTACCCAAAGCGGTATTTTATTCCGAGATGGTAGAGGGTAGGCGTAAGCACGGTGGTCAGCATCTGCGTTTAAAGGACGTGTTTGAAAGACATCTAAATGCCTGCAATATTGACCCTGCGAGTTGGGAGGAGGTCGCTTCACACAGGTCGTCCTGGCGCTATACCATCTATATTAACATTAAAACTTTCTAAGAAAACCGACTTCATACACTCGATATAAAGCGCCAGATACGTAAAGAAAAACCTAAGGCTTCTTATACTTACACTTATAACGCAGCAAGCCAACTCTATTGTGACACCTGTGACAGGATTTTTAAAACTAAGTTTGGTCTAGCAAGCCATATTAGGGCTCACGCTGGAATTTATATATAATATAAACGCAGGATACTTAAATTTATTGTAATTTTTATGCGTTTAATAGAATTTTCTTTAAATTTAAATATAGTTAGTGTCGCCGTCATCGAAATCGATGAGGAGGACTATATATCGTGAAGTTTAATACATATATTATATGTATTTAACTTCACGATGATCGGATCAACGTTACCAAAGTTATCCTCGGACAAAAATACATACATACATACAACGCCGATTTGCCCAAGTTGATTTAGAGATCTCGCTTCGCTCGATCAATAAACAGGAATTTGTTACCGGTGTCTGCCTTTCCAAACAAATATAATCTCGAAATCTTCTCAAGAGTGAATAGGATAAATTTAGGTAAGCGTGTATCATTTGCGACTGCAACATTACTTTCCATCAGGTAAAGTAGTGGTCAAAAGATTGTCTATCTAAAAAATAAGAACTTTGTGATACAGGAGGGTTTAAACCTATAGATCATGTAAAACTCGGACAAATCGTAAATTATCTATGTAGATGCTTCTTGATTTGTTTATTTTTCTAATATTGATGGGAGAGGTGGACTTTATCAGACAATAATGTCAAAGCTTTTACTGATGTTTCAATTATCTCTTAACTGCAACTGCTAGGGCTTGGTTATTATGTAGTGCGTATGCAAATACATTAACAACACACATGCTCGTAAAGTGTGCCATAGTACATCGTTATTAGGGCCACAACCCGAACTATAACACACGCGTGCGTAATAATATAACACACTAGTGCATAATAGAATTATCCCTACAAAGTTAAGATAGTACCTACTCGTAACTGCAAATTATATGCGAGTAAACAGAGCATTTTTAATTTAACCGGGTATTACAGTTTCTGTTACAGCAAAGAGGTTTTATGCCGCTGAAAATCCTATTACATTTTTGGAATAAATAAATGGTATCCCTAATTAATATGCAAAAATATTTATTGTTCTCAAATTACTTATAATTCACAATAATTTGTTATAAAATATTTGCATTTTATCACTAAAGTTATAATTTTGAAGTAGGATGTATGGCTATATGTAATCAATCAAATCACATTTGGAGCGTGCAAAAAAAAAACTTGCGGGCCATTTTCCTTTTTTTTGTGTGTATCGCATTTGTTGCCGTGTGGTAAATAATTGTAAAAATGTCAAGTTTTAGTACAGAAGATTAACAATTGATAGATTTAACCCCGCCAGAAATACTAAATGCAGCACAAAATGCAAATGAAAGCCTAATACCTGCAAAATCTAGAGCAAACTTCTTAGCTGCTTACGATCGTTTCATACAATGGAAAAGCAACAAAAAAAACCTAGTCATTTTCTGAAAATGTTTTGGCGTATTTCTCTGAACTCGCTAATACATACAAACCCAGCTCCCTGTAGTGCATCTATTCCATGTTAAGAAGCATGGTTGCGCTCAAACATTGTGTTGATATCAAAACGTACTGTAACCCCACAACCATGTAAGTACATCCCGTAGCATGAGTTATTTTCTGCCTTCTCCTTCCAGTAATTTGTATGATTTACCTTTGTCGCCGACACTTACACAAGAAGTAAATGAAGATACTAAAGAAGTGGCAAGTACCAATGTAACACAAACTGTGAAATCGCCATCAAAACAATCCAATATCGTTTTGAAAATTGTATATTCACCAATTGTTTTAATAATTAGACGATTTATGCATAACATATTTGTTTTTTCCTCGCAAGTGTGTTAAAAAAGTGCGTATGAAACTCGTGAGCAACTTGCTCACTAGACACTCGGCTGATTTACGCCCTCGCCTACGGCTCGGGCTGCAAACCACAGCCTCGTGTATAATAAGCAACTTAGCTCACTTGTATCATAATATACTATTAATCACCAGCAACAGTAATTAAACGAAGCATTTACCATGTGCATCTCTTGATACGTCTGTAGTCTACACAATTGTGGTACCTACTTGTGAAATTTGCAATTTGGTTCCGGGTCTACGAATTGTATGTATGTAGGTACGCAAGTACTCGTAGGCCCTGATATCCTCTACACAGGGAATTCTAGTCTGGAACCAGGACTATTCCGAGTTCTATAAGTATTAGGTTTTTAATTTTGATGTAAAAATAACGAGTTATCTGTCTATCTATGAGTGTGTTTTTTGAGATTAAAAATTGTGAAAATATGCGACGAACAAGTCTCATGTCACAGAAAAATTATTAATACCTACCACGTTCTCCTGCTCTTGGCTTTTCATAAGATTTCATAAAGTATGAAACTTTTCAATCATAAATATAATGGAATAGTGTTATATCGAGCAGTTCTCAGCACTGCTGCCATAACTCGTGACGGCCATTTCTCAAGCGCTACCATTCAATAAAGAACATCTAATATCTTAAAGTTATAGTATACTAGCTATTGCCCGCGACTTCGTACGCGTTATAGTTCAAAATGTGTAGGTAACCTAGAAATAAAGCTAAACTCGCTGTTGCAAATTGACTTGACACCCCATTTTTATCCCATGAGAAATTATTTATGGAATAAATGGTAACCAATGTGGTGATCCAGGTTAAAACCTACGTATATACCAAATTTCATCGAAATCGGTTTAGCCGTTACGGCGTGATTGAGTAACAAACAAACATCCAAACTTTCACATTTATAATATTAGTGTGATCGGTCGAGAACACTAGTGCATCTACAGTAGCGGTGGTTCTACTGTACAAACACCACTTAAACTCACCGACGCGATACTAAACTAAACAGAAACTTGGAATGAAAATACAGTTTGCTTGCTCTTAACTGTGAATCTTAAGTGGTCATTTAGACTAACTGCACATCAGTTTCGATAAAGCTCATCTATTTTTGTTCTCGCAATAAAAGTTAGCAAAATGATTCAGGTAATTAAATATTTTGCTTCCAATTCATCTAAAATTTATCTCCACTTTACGAATTATAGGGAAACACATATATACAAGCTTACAAAGCTGCCGCCGAATATTGGTGAAGCATGTAATGTGGCTTTGGGTAAAGTATCTGTATAAATAAAGCGCGACTCAGGAGTTGATATATCTACAAGTATTTATGGTTTCGGTTTCATGTTGAACCATTAGTTTGAACTCAGAATTACGATTGTTCAGCGTTCGTGAGTACACCTCCGCTAGATTTTACGATTCACTCGGTTTCAGGAAGTACAACTGATCCATGCAAATTGTTGTCGCATGTCAATACTGTTCCTGCGAATTTCAATCTCTTTACTATTGAAGGGCAGTCCCAGCGCGCTGACCCCACTCGCTACGACCGATGCCCCTCACTCTGGCACATCGCCACCCCTCTTTTCATTTAGTAAAACTTTGCGAAGAACATTAGCAACGCCTTTGTAAGTAAGAACCGGCACAGACCGGATTTAACTGGATTACCACCAAATTGGAGGAAACGTGTTTATGGCACTTATATTGGCGGCGGCGCTTCGAAGCCAATTCCATGGCTAATTCGAGCACAAGTTTGTGTGAGAGGAGTGAGCTCTGCTCGCAACTCTACTTACAGTAAATACGGGAAATGTGCAGGACACTTTGAAAATTGCTTTTCAGTGTATATTATTTTTAACCACAATTTCTACAACTTTGTCAACGTTTCAAAACATAAACTATCAAATGAAACTCATGCATTCGAATTGCGCGAACTTTCCAAACTTTAGAACTCATTACATCATTAGCAGCTCCGTCCCCGTCTATTTGTATCATGAATAGGTTTAATTTGTACTCAAATACCAGCATATTCATTAATGTAGAAACTAAACGAATAGCAAAATTTTAATTAGTGGTGGCTATGAAAATTTACATATTTCATGTTTGTAAAGGATTTAGTTTTTTTCATAAAATAGTCACGTATTAATTCACCGATCGCGTTTAATAATGTTGGGGAAGAATATAGAGAAGGGTTGGGCGCGGCAGTTATAACCGAGCCTGACATCCAACCTTTTCAAAACGACGCACAGTATTAATAAAACCGGCCAAGTGCGAGTCGGACTCGCGCACGAAGGGTTACCATTATCTATAAAAACGGGAAAAAATCACGTTTGTTATATGGGACCCCCTCCCCCCCAAAAAATAAAATTAATTATTTATTTTTAAAGTGAATAATATTCAATATTCTATGAATATTTCAAGCGTTTACCTGTTGCCGTTATCAATATCAAGCGAAAACGAGCAATAAAATCACGTTTGTTTTATGGATTATAGCGAATACAGAAATACATCATCCCTGAAAATTTAAACTATCTAACTATCATGGTTCATGAGATACAGCCTGGTGACAGACTGCGGAGACTTAGTAATAGGGTCCCGTTTGACTCTTTGGGTACGGAACCCTAAAAATGACCGGAAAAATGGTCATACACTTATTCATGTTTTTAAGACAAAACGGGTCTTTTCGCGCACAGATTTATATCAAAATTATAATTTTGACTAACCTCGACGTTTCGGCCAAGTTACATCGGCCGTGGTCAGAAGAGACTCATGGCGATGTAATTTCGGCCGATGTAACTTCGGCCGATGTAAGGTGACCGAAACGTCGAGGTTAGTCAAAATTATAATTTTGATATAAAACTGTGCGCGAAAAGACCCGTTTTGTCTTAAAAACATGAGTATAGTTCGCGAAAAGTTAAAAAGTTCCATACATTTATTATTTTCCTATTCGATAAAGAAAATGGTTTCAAATGCATGAGTAAAACACCCGAAGTTCGTAAAATGGTGAAAATCTACAGGTAAAAAAATTGTCTTTGTATATTTACTAGTATCCTCATATAGAGATTTTACGTAGGCATATAATGTATGACATGATTATATTATAACTCAAGGCTTAAAAGATATTTAGAATAAATTTAATTTTGGTTTTTATTTTTTATTACCTTATTTTACCCTAGAAAGATTCAAAACCCTAATTAATATATTATATTACATTGTGTTAATAACATATCAAAAAAGTAGATCCTTATCTTTCAATATCTTGGAGTTAAAAGCTGCTAAAACTAAATTCCAAATTGCTAACACCACAGAAATGAGAAAAAACTTTAGCAGCTTCTAACTTCAAGTTCTTCAAAGATAAGGATACATTTTTTTTACATGTTATTAACAAAACACATTTTTGAACTGTAGATTTATACAATTTTACAAAATTACAGATTATTTAGAAAAAAATAATATCTCTAGATCTATGTACATTTGAGCTTCGGGTGTTCTACTTATGCATTTGAAACCATTTTATTTATCGAATGGAGAAATAAAAACTGGATGACCGTTTTTCTTGTCATTCTTATACTGTGCGGCGGTAGTCGCAGAAAAAGCGGATGACAAACAATATTCATTTACCATGTATTTATAATTAGCAAAGATCCAACAAATAATGAACTAACACACTAACGCTGTTGCTTGACGGAAACGGCTGTGAGGCCAACTGAGCATGTGATTGCACGAGCATTATAAAGCACACAGAGGAAGAGACGTGGCATTCAACGAACATGCACATGGAAGCTATATTTTGGATATGAGGGAAAACTTAGGATAGAAAGCAAAATGATAACTTGAATAGGGACAGCTAGGACAAGACTTTAGTCTAGTAGTAGATTTTACTTTAGTCGACGCGTCTTAAAACCAAATACACGGGGGAGTAGTGCTCAACTACCTACCACTACTTATCCTACGCAGTTATCAAAGAAAAACAGAAAAGAGTTAAAATCATTTGATCATCTGAAAATAAATAAAAGCATACTTATAGTCAGGTAAGTTAATACGAAACAAGTAGCCGCTTATTATTCTAGAGGAACTGTGAAGCTCGATCTACGCATTCCTAATGTGAAACCAATACCGAGTGTCGTATTCGCAACATTCGGTACATTACCCGGCAGAACAAAAACAATGGATTTCCGGGAAATTGTATAAACATATTTTATCTCGACCCAATTATTTTCGAACAAATCAGCCATGTTTTATCTGCCAGGTATTATTTATAAAATATTCGCATGTATACATTACAAGATATGAATGTAGGTTCGACAACAATAGGTTCACGTTTAGACAAAATGGTGCCTTCAAGAGATGTAATGTTATTGTAGGATCGTTATTTTGAAGTTCTGCTCACGTCAAAACCTTTTTTAAACGCCGAGGTACTGCAGTGTATCAGGAATGTTTGCAGATGCTCACACGAATGGATTTCCTGCCATTCTACGCAAGAGAGCCGCCTCGATGCTGTGCCTTGCCCGCGGCACCAGTAACACGTTCCTACGCGTTTTGGTTGATAAAGCTGACTGCCCATTATTGTGCCCCCTATTTCATCTACATATGTACATGTTAGAAAATAAGTATTCAGTTTTTATTTATTCATATATTTTTATCATTATTTGACATGTATTTTATTAACTTCATATTGATTTTAAATTTAATTTGTTTTGATTTAAAATTATTTGTCCGTTATCCTTATTTAATTTAAATTTGTATCACTAACATAAATATAAACAAATGTAGTACATAATTCATTGATTAATTCGCAAACATAATGTATAATATGTAAATATGTATAAAAACAGGTGACAAATATTACAAACATACGTTCCTGGCATGTTTTACCATATTAGTTGGCATGCAAATGCACTTAATACCTATAGTCTATTAGTAGCATTCCTACAATACATTTTAATTAACGTCGATGTTTAAAAATAATAACAATAATGAAAATCAGGAAATTATATAAAAAAAAAAGTATGTACCTATAAAAAATAAATGTAATAATCAATCTCAAAAATAAAAATTCGGTCAAATCTCTGAAAATTAAATAATTTACGCTATTAGTGGGTTTGTATGTCTTTGTCCATAAGAAACTCATCCACAGTATAATAACATCTAATTCTCAAAAATTTAAACAATTCATGCTTGAATTCAGTCAAATTTAATTGTTTTTTTTTTCTATTTGGTACTTTATTATATATTTTTGGAGCCATACCGCATACACTTTTATTAAGAAGAGCAGTGTTGCTTTTAACTAGGCACAGGTGGTATATGTCGCGTCTGTTGCGTGAATGGGTAGGCTTTACAAATAATTCGGGATTAATTTTGACAAAAATCGATATTGCGTAAATGTATAGTGAGGGTAAAGTTAAAATATTAAGTGATAGAAAGTAAGGTTTGCAGCTATCAGTTGTTTTCAGACCATACTTTGCCCTGATACACCTTTTTTGTGATTTAAATATATTTTCTCTCTCTGTACAATTTCCCCAGAATATAACACCGTAACTAAGCTTAGAGGACACGTAACTATGGTAAACTGTTTTAAGAACATCCAAACTGACTACTATACGCAACTTATAGAGCATATACGCATATTTACTGAGTGCCTTACGTAAATTTTCGGCTTGTATAGACCAGTTTAGTTTGTCGTCAATGACCAGTCCTAAAAACTTTGTACTCTTAGCATTCTCTACGCGCTGGCTTCTGTAGGTTATATTCAAATTCGGTATTCGACAACGTTGTGTGAAATGCTACTAACCATATATGGACATAATGACGTCATAAATATTTTTTTTTCAATTGAATTTAATTTATATTTTTAGGGTTCCGGACTAAAATGGTAAACACGGAACCTTTATGGCGCTACTTTGTCGGTCTGTCCGTCCGTCTGTCACAGCTGATAATCATATAATCGGATTAATAAACTCGAAATTCTGAATAAAAATTGTCCACCTATATTGCAAGTACTAAATAAAATTAAAAAAATCTGATTGTCAAAGGGCCTAAAAATATGAAATCCAAAATTTCAAAAAAAACAAGTGGGTTATTATATAAAAAGGCTCAACTCATACATTACAGGACAATTTTTTAGTTTTGGAGTTATGTTGAAAAATGTCGAAACAAATACCGGCGCCCCCTTATCTCAGGAGTTTGCAAAGCGAGCATCTGATAGATTCAGATTCATTTAATCCACACAGATACCACAGTACACTTGGAAAAGACATATTTTACATTATAACAATTAAAGTATCGCCATACGAACATGAAATAAAAATAAATTAACTAACTTAAACTAACATAAAACATTGAGTACAAAGTACAAATTTATATTTCAAATAATTTAACTAAATAACAAAAATAAATAAATTTATAGTGTACTAAGATCATCAGCAAGTGCTCGTATAATATGATTTGTCCAATAAAATCTTTCTAATTTTATGTGTGAAGTCGGCATGACTTGTATTCCGCAGATTATGTGATAATATATTAAATAATTTAACACTTAGACATAGGAAACTTTTTCCAACTTTAGCTAGTCTGTGTGTTGTAAGACATATATCATTTTTATTTCTAGGTAGTATTATATTTTTAATGTCACTTTTCCATTCCAATTTATTTGATTTCAATTTTACATACATAATGTTTCGGTTCAATTCGTGAACCTTCATCAGGGTGAGTGCAATCCGCTCCGAATAATGTCTCGCCTCTCACTGAACGAATTCGGTTCACGAATTGAACCGAAACATTGTCGGTCGAGACACCGATAAGATGGTACAGATTATTTTAATTTTAAATTCTATATATAAAAATATTTATTAAGTTTAAAGCCGATGTACCTAATAATGATATCTGATTCCTGAGATCTAAGTGATTATACGAGTGTTATTTCAATAATAAGTTTCCAAGCCATTAAAAGTTATGGTTCATACGAAACCCGAATTGCCGAGGATCGATGTAATGATGCATGTATAGTAATGGCATAGGTACGCACGATACACTGAGCCAGCAGAGATGTGTAAACCCTTTGTGGAACCCTGAAACTAATAAAGTTTGGCTTAATGTTATCTGCGGCTTTCAATCATGAGTTTCAGTTTTAAGGCAAATGTAAGTCTCTCAAAAGATCAAAGATTACTTAGAATGGCGCGTTTTCAAACGATTATTATCTAAACAATAAAGATGCTTTATCTTAATTTAGCTGGCTTTGATTTACGAGGGCAAAATAGTTGACTTTCAGGGTTTATTCACCGGAGGACAGTTGCGAGTTTAATTTATGCGAGATATACATAATACTTTGCATGTACCTACCCCGTTGCATGTATTATGCTCATGAAATGTTCCGACAAGCAAATTTTTATATTTTTGAAACTAGACTTTATTACGGACATTTGATGTCTTATTATTAAACTAATAACTGCCACCTGCGGCTTTGCACGCGTTAATTACCAATAAACAAAAGCCTATGACTTAATCCCAACCACAATCTATATACCAAATTTCATCGATATCGAAACAAATAAATCAAAAAGTAAACAAATTAACTTTTAAATTTATAATATTAGTAAGTATTATATTAAACTATGCATATTCAGAGACTCTTCAAGAGTTAGGACTTGGCTCTTTGAATGTCGTAGCTCTCGCGAATTTCTTCAAACGCGCCGGCGAAGCAGGCGTGTGGGGCGCAGGTTTGGGTTGTGGCCCCTGCCTGCGGAGTTCTTATCGCAACCTGTTAATACGGGGCGTTCGTTGGGTTTGGCCTTAAGGCTATCGTTCTTATGACCGACGTGGGTCTTAATCGCGGACTTGCCCTGAAGTGGGCAGTCCGGTATTCGGTCCACGCTTGGTGTAGGTTTGGGTATTGGGAGGAATTTGGGAGCTTGTGTGAGGGACAGATTTGTCTGGGGAGAGGGAGTCTGAGGTGGTGGGGGAAAATGCGGCGGCTAAGTCACGGGGGTAGGCTTTGGCCTTGGGTATCTCCTCGTGACCCCGGGCTAGGTTCTTGATGTGCTCGTATGTGGAGTCTTCGGTCCGCTTGAACATACTCTTAGCTAGGCGAGAGATGAATCCGTCCAGGCTCTACATGTTCAGGTTTTTGAAGATGGTGGTGTTTCTTACGAGTAGTGGGGCATCAACCATTGACCGAAGTGTAAGGTTTTGCTGTGCCAATAAACTCGTTCTGGCAGAGTTGGACAGGAGCCCAAACCATGCCCAACCACTTTTTTTGGACGAAAGAATTCGAAACATAAACACGTCTGCGTTACAGCTCTCAAGCAAAATAATCAAAATTACAGTGTAAAGTGCTTAGATACGAAAAATTTATACTGAAACAGGTACATTAACTTCAAACACATCCAGAAAACAAACTCATGTGACATCCAACAGGAGCTTATTGCTAAAAAAGGAGTACAATCTTTTGGGGATACACCAAAGAACACAATCACTGAGTCATCAATTTGAATTTGCAACATTTCCAAAACCGTGAGTACAGCTATCTTTGTTTACGAATACAACAACCGGCAATTAAAGATTAAAGTCGGCTAACAGTTGATTGCCAGACGTACCTTGACGTTTCCTCGACATACCAATTGTACCAACCTCGAAAAGGAAAATTTTCGTTCGGAAAGAGTCACAAATTTTGATTGGTTCACCACTGAACAGTACGGAGTTGCCAACTTTGGACAAATTCTACCAAATTAGGAAATAATTATTATGTTAACGAGAGAACAAAAAAATATAGCGGACTTAGAAATAAACAAATCTGTTCATGACGACCTCAACAAGTCTAGGCGGCTTAATAAACAACTTTTAAAGGAACAACTTGATGGTGAAAAAGAGTTTTCCTGTATTCTGGAACAGAACCATAAACTTAAAAAAGAACTTCAGCGGCTAGAAAAGAATTATGAGGAGCTCAAACACAAACATAATATAAATGTAGAATTAATAAATCGTCAGGAGACGGACCAAAATGAATTTATGAAAATAGTCGAAAAAAAAAGTAGAACACTTAGTACAAAAACTAGAGAAAAAATAAGTTCACTAAAGGCAGATTACCAATGTCAATATGAAGAGAACCAAAGACTAGAACTAGATTTAAATAAACTCACTGCAGAGAATATTGAGCTTAAAAGAGAAGTAACTATAATTGACTAAAAAAAAGTGAATCATATAAAAAGAAGTTTGACGACAAAAATGTTAAAAAGGAACTAGCAGAAATACGATAAGAACTTAGATTTAAAAACGCAGAACTAAAAGTTATTAAAAGAAAGAGACACAACGCAAAAAGAGGAAATTTAAGTACAAAACCAAAACAAACAAATACTCAAGACCTATTAGAACTACAGAGGTCTTACAATAAACTACAAGAAACATATAATGAGCAATTAGAGGTTCTGGTAACCAATGAGATTGAACTACGAGAAAAAATCACCACCTTAGAAAAGACCTGCAAAAGCATAAGAGAATCATAAAACAACCTGAGTATAGATTATTATAAAAACGAATGTGAAAATGCGGAACTTGCTCATACTATCAAGGAAGTGGAAAATATATTACAAGAGAGTGCTGACCAAATGTTTGAGGAAAACGCACCGCTTGGAACAATCTGCGCGACTGGAAACATAACAGACACACCCAGAAGACAAAGGCAGAGAATAGTAGTCATTGGGGATGACTACGCACAGGGACTAGGCCCAGCACTATGCAACTCTCTGGAAATCAACCAGGACAACATCTTCTGCTACGCCTGCTAAAACATCCCAAGTGACCTGCTGATCGACACAGCAAAACGTATGGTTGTAAAAGAGGGTGACTCCATGCTCGCAATGATTCTTGTTACGAGAAAATTAGGTATAAAACACGCCCAAAAATATGTAGCTGTAAAATACTAAAATATATGGAAAACAAAAAATCTTATGGGTACGATGACATGCCTTTTCAAATAATTAAGGAAAATGCAGATATTTTGTCTGAGCCCCTAGCGTATTTTTATAACCTATGTATTGAGTCTGATACATTTCCAGAACTACTTAAGGTAGCTAGAATACTGCCAATCTTTAAAAAAGGTTCTAAAACTGATCCAAAAAATTACAGACCGATTTCACTACTACCCGTACTGTCGAAAATTTACGAGATAATTATTAAAAATAGACTAATTAGGCATCTACACGGCAACAACATATTAAATGAAAGACAGTTTGGTTATCAACGAGGTGTAAGTACGGGAGATGCTATAAATACTTTACTGAACGATGTAATTTTACAGTTAAACAATAGAAGTAGGGTAGGATGTCTATTTTTGGATTTAAGTTCGGCTTTTGATACAGTGGATCATCAGATTTTGCTAGAAAAGTTAGAACACTACGGGGTTAGAGGGAAACAACTAAATTTATTCAAATCATATCTAAACAATCGGCAACAATTTGTAGAATTAATAACTATTGAGTGTAACACAGAGCGGATATATAGATCGGATTTAACTAGGCTCACAAGAGGGGTGCCACAAGGATCTATTTTAGGGCCAATATTGTTTATAATTTTTACGAATGATCTATTACATCACATGGAATCTAACATACCAAGGTTAAATTTAGTTGTTTTTGCTGATGACACTAATGCTACAAATTCTGCTAGTACATTAGCAGAGCTCACAGCGAAAGTAAGCAAAGCTTTACAGGATTTTAGTTAATGGTTTAGAATAAATAATTTAATCTTAAATATGACAAAAACAAATGTTATGCTATTTAAAATGGCATTGAAAAATAATGAAAATTTATGCGTGAATTATCATGACATTCAAATTAAAGCAATTGACGTAGTAAAATTTATAGGTATAAGTATTGACATGTTCTTGAACTGGAAAAATGAATTGACATCTATAGAAAGTTATATAAGCTCGGCATGTTATGCAATCAGAAGCCTTCGGGATGAAGTTACACTATTACAATTAAAACTAGTATATTACGCGTTAGTAGAATCGAAACTTCGTTACAGCATAATGTTTTGTGGGAACAGCTATGATTATAACATTAACTCAGCGTTCATTATACAAAAAAAGAGCTATAAGGACCATGGTACGCATACCGCAAACAGACTCATGCAAAGATCACTTCATTAGACTTGGCCTACTCACTGTCC
Organism: Philereme vetulata; assembly: GCA_918857605.2. Taxonomy (NCBI): domain Eukaryota; kingdom Metazoa; phylum Arthropoda; class Insecta; order Lepidoptera; family Geometridae; genus Philereme; species Philereme vetulata. The sequence goes on along the minus strand of OU975451.1, from coordinate 447,134 downwards.
CTTGTTTATACATCTTGGTTCTTCTTACAGATCTAGTAAAACACCGAAATAGGCTTGAAACGAAAGAAGAAAGGACAGTCAGAGAGAAAACTACTAAAAACTAGAAGAAAAGATTTAAAAAATGACTTTGTTCCTAGACTGAGAATTGCAGAACATAGTGTTCATCACCAGGGTGTAAAGCTATATAATAACTTGCATGTGGTCTTTAAAACCATCTACAGTACATTTGAATTCAAAACTAAACTTAAGCAGTCTTTGTTGAAAAAGTGTTTTTACTCCATTGACGAATTTTGTAAGGACAAGTCTCTAATTACCTGACGCAAAACTTTTATTTATTAAGTACTATTATTTGTACCTAATGTTAGGTATCATTTGACATGGAATTTTGACATGTTAAGATATTTATATTGTATTTTATATATATATATTTTTATCTTTTTATATATTCATTATTTTTATATCATATTCATTATTTGATATTATTCATTATCAATTATCTTAAGATCTGACATTTTATTTAATTATCATGTAAATAATAACGTTCCATTGTTACCATTTTCAGTCATTCATCTGTTGAATGAATTTCCTACATGTATGTATATTTTTTTATTTTTCTACTGTACCAAATATTCCGACACAATATGTGTATTGTTTGCGAATAAATCAAACTGAAACTGAAACATGCTGGAGCGGCGTATGTGAGTCTAGGCCGGATGTACGTCTTGTATATTCCGACCTTTGCCTTCAGTGGTATCTTGGAAGTCAGCAGTGGTTTGAGCAGGTTGCGGGTTACCCTGGCCAAGTTCACAATTTTGGCACATTGCTGTCTCATCGTGAGTCTCTGGTCAATGGTGATCCCGAGATATTTGGCAGTGCCTGACCATTTCACATTCTGACCTAGGAGGTAGAGGGCTTGTGGGTGCTCTCTCTTGCTGGCGCAGCAGATCGCCTGGGTCTTTCCGACGTTGACCGATAGGCGCCACTTTCCGAGCCACCTGGGAGGAGGTCCAGCGTACGTTTCATCTTCAGCTCCGCGTGACTGGCGTTCATGGAGGTGGTGATGTACGCAGCGTCGTCAGCGTACAGGGCTAGAATCGCTCCGTCTGCTCCAGTGGGAATGTCGTCCGTGTACAGGGTGTAGCAAATCGGTGAAAGGCAACTCCCTTGCGGAACTCCAGCCGCGATAGGGTATTCGTCCGACAGTTTGCCTTCCATGGTGACCCTGAAGTGACGGTCCTTCAGGAACGGTGCCAGGACCTCGTATAGTGCGAGGGCGAGAGTGAGAGGCGAGGGGTAGTGGTGTGAGCGAGCTTGAAGATTAGGCCAGCGTGCAAGACACGGTCGAACGCCTTCTCCATGTCCAAGAAGATGGCTACTGCCTTTTCTTTCCTGCTCGTGGTTACAGCCAGGTGGTGAAATACTCTTGCTAGTTGCAAGGTGGTGCTGTGCTCTGATCTGAAACCGAACTGCTCTGGTCTGGGGGTGATGTGCAGTATGAGGTATTTGAGCATCATCTTTTCAAAGAGCTTGGAGATGCTAGGCAGTAGCGCAATCGGTCTGTAGCCCTCGGGTTTCATGGAGTTCTTTCCTGAGTTGGGGATCATGATGACATGACCTGTCTTCCAACTCTCCGGGAAGTGGCCGCAGCGCAGTATGCCAGTGAACAGACGCGCGACTGCCGCGACTGCCTTGGGTGGCAAGTGGTGGAGCACCGCGTTCGATATTTGGTCCGCGCCGGGGGCCTTTCTAGGCTTAGTCTGGAGGATGGCCTTTCTGACCTGGCCTGGGGAGAAAAAGATGTTCTCCTTATCAGCAGCTTTTTCAAAAGTATGGTTCTTGAGGAACTCTTCTACTTCAGCTGTGTGTTCTGGTAAGACGTCTGGGTTAAGTTGGAATTGGCCTTCCAGGTGCTTGGCAAAAATCTCCACCCTGTCCTCTGCACGGTAGACAGGTTTGTCATTAAGGAGAAGCGGGCGTACAGGGGTTGGGGTTTTGTTTAGTTGCCGGCACAGGCGGTGGATGGCCGACCAATCATCTGCCGAGTCTTGCAGGCGTCTCTCCCACTCTTGGGTCTCGTGGGTTTGGAGCTCTCCCTTGACTTCATCGCATAGGCGATTCAGCTTTGTTTTGAGGGCCGGATCCCGGTTTCTCTGCCACAGTTTTCGGACTCTGCGCTTCTCTAACAGGAGTTTCCTGATGTGGCTTGGGAGAGGGGGTAATCGGTTTATTGAAACTCTCGGGGAATCTGTTGCGGTTTTTAGGGCAGCCTTGATGCTCTCTGTCAGTTCTGCGTCTAGCAGTTCTACCTCCGCTGGGTTTGTGGTGGGACGTGATGGTGTATTGGAGTCCATCGAGGAAGCGAACTTTTCCCAGTCCACCTTTGGTTTTGGGGGTCTCAGTATTACGTGGGCCGGTTGATGCTCCATGATTGCTAACACTGGTTGGTGTTCAGACTGTAGCTCGTCATGGAGGACTTCCTGTGAGGGTGGGCACTCCAGGCCTTTGTAGACTATGATGTCCAATACGTCTGGGAGGATATGGCGTTCAGTCGGTTAGCGGGAGGACATCTCGAGGCCGCAGACAGTGTACCCATGTGCTTCTGCGATGCTCTGGAGGCGTTTGCCGGCGTTTGCCGTGTTTGAGGTCATCGAGTTCCACGCTTCATGCTTGCAGTTCCAGTTGCCAGCGGCGATGGTAGGTAGTGGCGTGGACTTGATGACCTTGTGGACGTCGGCTGTGTTGACGGGTTCTTGTGGGGGCCTGTAGATGGCGTATATGTGGTGGGGTTTTCCTGCGATGCACACCTCCGCCTCTAGCACCTGGATGGAGTTGAGTTTGAGCGGTGGGAGCTGCTGGTGTATTATTTTCCGCTTGACACACACAGCGAGGCCTCGGTACGCGTGAATGCTTTGCTCATTCCACTCATCTTGGCGGTAGACAAAACAGCCGGGGAGCCTGAAGTGGTCAGCGTTCTTGAGCATGGTCTCGGAGATGAGGAGGGTATCAATGTCTTGTTCCCAGATGAGGAGCTTCAGAAGGCCTACCTTTCTTCTGATGCCCCAGGCGTTCCAGTGCAGGATCCGTAGTTTTAGCAGACCTGCAGGAGTTTTCCCATCCCGGCTATAACTACCGAGGTGGGGTCCTCCTCCGCTTTGAGGGTCTGGAGGATCTCCTTCAGGATCTGGAGTGCTGTGTCCAGCACCTGAAGGCGCTCGCTGCCGTAGGGCTGTTGAGGGTATTGGAGATGGGGTTGGGGTTGTTGTTGTGAGGGTAGTCTTTGAGGTTTTGGCCGTTTGTAAGTACGGCCCTGAGAGGGGTGGGGGAGTTGGGGGGCCTGGGGGGCCTGGGGGGCAGCTGGTGGTGCTGGTTCTGGGAGGGGGGCGGAAGCCCGGGGTTGGGCTGCCGCAGGCGTTGCTGCCTGAGGGGGCAGGGGGGGGGGTTGGCTAGGAAGACCTGAAGGCCGTGGTTTGGTTGCCGCCGAAGGATCTGGTGGGTGGTGGGTGTTGTCTGGCAGGGGGGGATTGGAGTCAGAGGGGGGTTCCTCTCTGTTCCTTCTCTTCGTCCTCTTCGTCTTCTTAAAGTCGTAGCAAGAATACCAAATATTAGTAAGTAGTCCTGTGTGCCTGAGCTATGTGATAGTGCGAATGTGATGTCGCTGGCCCAGACTTATTGGTCCCTGCACGGCGCTACACTACATATATTTGTATGGAACCTGTTCCAATTTTTTGCAGGCATGTGATGATATAATTAAAATAAAACATGATTGAATGAATGCTAATACTTAATTGTACACCTCAAAAGAAATAAAGTTAAATGTTTGCAATTTTTATCATATGCCATTTTCAATAAAAAGACGAAATGCACGATGTAAGGCTTCCGAGTGGTTCGACGGTCTCTGCTTCTGTTTTTGACAGTGGGATTTCTTTACGGATGCGAAAATGAGTTTGTTTATTTGTTTGCTACCGATTTCGATGAAATTTGGTGCATCCGTAGATAAATTACGGCCTGGGGTGAGATATACTCCTTATTGACAAGCCCCGCGCGTGAAACTGCGGGCGGCATCTACTAAAATATACGTTTCTAACTATTACTATGATATTGATAGAACCATATATTAATAAAAGAATATTATCATTTATGTATGTACAAAATACACGTGACACTAATACTTTGGTATGTTCTGCATATTGTTTGTATGCTGTTACTGTTCATATGTATTAATGTGTATAATATGTTCGATTGATTACTGAAAATTGCATCAATGTACCAACCTCACAACGTAAGGAAATAAAATACCATTTAACTTGAATATTTTTAATTCTAATAAGAATATACACTGAATACTTTGCAATACTTTATTCACATTATATTCTACCGACTTCACTACAATTTAATAATACCTAGTTATCCTAGAATACTCACTAAAATATTAGCAATATTGTAGTGAGTACACACAGAAATAATCCAGATAAAAGTACATTACAATTAAATCCCCACCAAACAACACAAATATTAAATGAGACAACATCACATTTCAAGTACTTCATTAACTTTATGTTACTTAAATTCGCACCACCTTCCTGGTCAACAGCCCAACCCAACCCAAAGTGAGTCCGCTATTCCCTTGTTCATCAAAAACCGACTTTCCTATCACGTGACGTTGCCCACCAAGCAACTTCGGGGGCATTGAAATTGCGTGAAATCAGTTACTGTCTTATTTCATGATTTACGTGAAACATACAATTATTTCTTAATTAAAAAAAACTAAGAAATTTATAACATAATTTTTATATTAGTTTGGATTTTACAACATCAATATATAAATTAAACCTATTAACAGTTATACCAACTTCCGTCTTACTTTGCTTCCTATAAATCAGATGAACTTTGTAATTATTTAAAAAATACTTTACAAATAATCTTATTTATATATTATCTTTTCTCTTTAAAAATAATGTTATTTTAAAGTAATACATATATTTTGGGAAAGTAATTACTTAATTAAAAGTAATACAACCAATAGATCTAAAACAAAACAGCAGGCAATGTAATATCCTGCGTGAAATCAACTGTAGGTTTTACAATTTGAATAATTCGTATTAAAATCGTACAAAACATGTATTCTTTATACCATAATATTTATAGAAATTAATACGATAATGATCCAACGTATATATATATCTTATTAACATAGTCTTTTGTATTTATTTTTTCCTTTCATTTGTCTTCATTTCTTTGTAAGCGTACCTAATTCAACAATCGTAGGAACCGGCCCCGGTCCGAGCACGTTCCTATTTATTTCCGGACCGGATTACACTCGTAGACTCGTAGGGCGAGAGCACCAGAAAAAAGGTTAGGTATTATATCTTTAAATTAATACGTGAAGAGAAAACTTTGTAACCTTTGTTAAGGTTTTTACGTGCGCGGAGGTGAGTGAGATTTGGCATGTAGTTCAATTTTATATGGAGATAAATAGAAGAGGCGAATGCTAGAGTGCAGAGTGCAGAGTGCAGAGTGCAGAGTGCAGAGTGCTCCAAATCCGACCGTAATTATTGTTATTTTCTTGTTTTTAGTTTAGTTTTAGCGTTCGCCGCTCCTTTTTCTAGTATTGTTAAATATGTCGCAACAATAAAATACACAGATAGGTAAAAGTTAAATCCGTATCGCATAAGGTTTTCTTTTTTGATTGCTATTTAAAAGCTATTGGTTGCGCCGTGTTATGAATCGTTTATCGATTCGCATGCTTCAATTATTATTATTACTATTATGATTTAATTTGGTATATACAGTGTGTTTTTTTAACTGGGACAGTACGGCAGCACCCATAACTAGAGGAGATACAGGTGCAGTTTCTTTTAAAACATCAGCTCGTTTTCGAAGAAAAACATTTAAGCATTAAATTTTTTCATAATTCATCCAACAAACATGTTATAAGATTCTAATTGCACATTAAAAAAGTATTAATACTGTAGCGATTAAGAAGTTTGGAAACTCCATGCTCTCATGAGCATTTCAAAAACATTTCGTATTTCAGAATAATTTTTAATTTCAAACATGGTTCTTGCATCTGTCGGACTTTTATATCAGTCATTGCATCATCTTATTTGTCCTATCATGGCATTGTCAAATACGCAAAAAGTAGACTTAATTGAAGCATACTTTCTCTACCGATGAAGATAAAAATTATTTCACCATTAGAATGCTACATTATCCATGAGTAACATAGGCTACTTTTTACCTGACTGCGTAGAAGAAGGGTAATGTTTTTATTGACAAACCAAGCATGCAAAGCCGTAGGCAGGTTAGCTAGTTATTTATATTAGTCTTTAGCCCAGCAGCTGTCTGCATTTAAATTTAATGTTTTTATTTATTTTGGATTAGCTTATTATGTTTCCTTCTGCCTACTAACATAGTACAAGATTTTAATTACTATTTACTAAGAAAATTGATGATATCGCTAACAAATACATGAATTGAATTATGATCACCATGGATCCTGTCCCGGTACCTCACGAGGATGTAGGTAGTTGTCAGTACCAGGTAATGAAACAAGCCACCAGCTCCGGGTCTAGCCGTAAATAAATGTGTTTATAATTGCACCCAAACGAAAGGAAGGACTACTGGTAAAGGAATACTGGAGTTCTGGAGAACATTAGCAAAGTACGGATATGATGTTAAAAGTAATGGTTTTCAGTGCGCGTACTGCAGTCCGGGCACGAACTTACGAGTAGTTTCCTGCCTTCTGGGACTTGTTGCATTAGCAGCGGACAGATGCATTTTCACTGCCTTTGAGAAATACATGTTTATGAAGGTTTTATTATAAGTTGAGGTGACCGCGGAAACCGATGGCCGATGTGCGGCTACCACTGCCTGTAACAATTGCGGTGGTACACTAAGTTCACCTAGAGCGAACCACCTAGATGAATTAACATTACCTTTGATTTCATCCAACTAAGAGTTGGTCTTTGCAATGCACTCACCATCCTGAGACGTACATGTGAATGAATTATATGAATGAATGACTACAATAATCAATTAATCACTGACTTCAAAGAATGAATGTGGTGCTCAATTCATACTGTGTTAGTTATCTGATTCCCATAGTACAAGCTCTTTTAGTTTGGGGCTAGATAGCGCTGTGTAAAAAGTCCAGCAATATTTATTTAATATTTATTATTGTACTCACGTTTAAGTTGCGCACCGCGGCTTCCGTAACACCTGTATGTATGTTAATTTAGCAGCGCCGCCGCCGTCTAGTTGTGTGCCTCAGAAACCTAGTAAGCTTATAAAGCAGATTTATAAAAAAAAACTTTTCTAAATAGACACATCGTTTTATTATTCCAGCAATCTGTCCGGCACTCCAGCGGCCCAGCTGGAGCTGTCAGCAGAGCTGTATAAATCATCTCCAGTAGACAGTAAAAACCTATGATTATTATACTTTATTCGGTATCAGTTTTGTAGCTTGCATATCTACAATGCAAAGATAAAACTGGCATTTTATTATGTAGGTATGTTTTTATCTCGTCGTAAATCAAGGCAATTGTGTCTCATGTATTACCGGCTAATAAAGGCGCTAAATCAAGTACGAATGACGTCATAACGCCAATTTATCTGCTAGTGGCGAACAATGCCTGAAATGGTTCATTTGAGTATCACCTACCACGACCGACTCACATTCATACTCTTTAATGAGCAGGACACTAGCAAGATTTTATCCTTATTTTAACACTAGTACCTCTAAATAAGACTTGACACTGCATTGCGCCTGTCACCCGGAGAAGTACGGGTGAAAAGTATCCTGTGTCTGTAAATAGGTGTAGTCAGAGACAAGTCTAGATGTTACTATCATTTCCATGTCGTTTGTTCAAAGCACAGAATTGATAAAACACCAGAACACGCATTTAGCTGTGATTGCAAGCCGTGCGCTGTGTCCATAAAACGAAACCCGCGTCCCGCGCCCACCTCACCCCCACCCGCGTAATGATGATCGCTTAGTTATTATATACCCACTTTGGGGTAAATGTTTTCGGTAAGATACAACTAATGAAACTATGGCACTATTTTATTAGTCAAATATTAAGGTTTGCAAAACGATCCATAAACGTATTTAGCGACTAATTTGACATATTTATATGATTTGAGAACTCCTTAAATGATATTTGGCCACTAAATACGGTTCAGCATCGTTGCGCAGATCTTCCTAAAAATACTTATATATTTTTTGGTTTTTTGGGAGATATGCAAGATCTCAGTTAGGGGGAAACCACTAGTTTAATTTAAAACTACAAGTAATAAAAAAAATTAAACTCCGAACTCTAGAGTAGGGAAAATAATAACACTCGATATTTGGCAACACCAGCAAAATGGAGGTATCATTATTTACGACAATTCCAAACCGAATAATTTATTCAATAATCAAATACACAACATCAAAATGCTCTACTTACGTATAAAACGTGATTCCATCTTGTTTTTTTTGAGCCCAGATAATTTTTTATACGTTGGGACGACACAAGAAGTCAAACTCCAAATAAATTTAAACACTGTAAACCACGTCACACGTGTGGTACGGTCACAGACTGACCAATGGCAGCGTATTCTACTTGGAGTAGATGTTGACATTTCAGTATTAGGCGCATTCACTTCTTCTGGGGTTTTATCTATTTTGTGGTTCAAAGGAGCAAAGAACTTTGCAGGAGGTATTGGAAAAGATGTGCAAATGATTCCTTATTCAAGTTTAGAACTGATCTTGGTACTCACCTGCAGGTTCTCGAGTTATAAATAACTCGATTTAAGTTGTTATAACTTGGTCGGGCTTACTGAACATGGTACGGGTTCCGATTATAGCTCTAATGCGGTCGCTCCTATGTATAAAGTAGGATATGCCGGTAATTAGGGTCGCTGCGGTGGCGCCTTGCGCCGCCATGTTTTGGCACGCTAACTGACGGTTGGGACGTTACTACAATTCAAAATTCGAACGTGATCGTTTTATATGCGATATCTGTATCAATATCTGTACTACCAGTAACATTCGAATCGGTTTAATGCGAAATAACTCTTTAATTTTTTTATGTTGGAATGTGATGTAAAAACGTGATTATTATGCTGATAAAATTTCATTCTTAGCAAACCATAAACATAAATAAGCCTCCAATAAGGGCGCCACTCTTCGATTATGCGAATTGGTGGCTAATCTTTTGTATAATTTTACTACATGATAGTATAGTGTACTCCAGTCACTATTCATGGCATACATGCTCAATTAGACACGATCAAGTAATATGCTCGCGTCTTTACAGTCAGTGAAGAGTTAAAACCAATAAAGGTTTAATGGTTAAAGGTGATAACTCTATTTCAAGTTACAGTTGGTTCCTTGGATTGATTGGAAAATGTAAGTTTATGTCGCTAACGCATGCAATGCCACTTGAAAAGTGACGTGTGAAGTTTTCACATCTGGAGTCGTATCGTTAGCCCCCCCCCCCCCCCCCTTCGTTATATGACTGGTATAATAAATAACAATCCATGTTTGGTGCGGGGGAGAAGGCGGGGGGCTCCGGAACATCTACAGATACGACACAGAATGAACTCTGTTTGCGGAGGACTGTTAATCATATATTGGACACTTTCAGAATAAATGTAGGAAATAGGTTATGGAATTGTTTTATGGAATTAATTTGTAAAAGATGGTAAAATGGCTTACAGTGTGATATGGGCCTTACTTTAGTATAGATTCGTTTAGTTGCATGCGCGGTACGTGCGGTACACTTCTACGCACATTCTTGTTTTTTCAAAGTCAAAATCTTTTATTCATTAAAATCACAAGGATCACTTTGAAACGTCAATTTTACTGCCTGTTCCTACGCGACCAAGCCAGGAAAGAAAGGCAGGAAAACAAGGCTGGTTGTTTTTTTTTTAATGATCCGTTTAGAATACATAACAACACAGTTAATAAATTATGTCTAAATTGTAACATTTTGAACGGGTTGGAGCATTTAGAATCCCAAGTTTCTTCATCATCTAAATAATCCGATATTTTAAAGTAGGCTTTTTATAAAGATTTTGTTTAATTGCGTTTTTAAATTTGTTAATTGTCAATTTTTGTACATCACTTGGGAGTTTGTTATAAAATCGAATACCTTGCCCTTTAAACGATTTACTAACTTTATGGAGTCTACAACGGGCAACAGCGAGTTTATCTTTATTTCTAGTAAGTATTAAAATTATGATTATCGAAATTTTTCTTAAACAAATTAATATTTTTGTGAACATACATCAGATTTTCATAGATGTATTAACAAGGGAAGGTCATAATATTTATTTCTTTAAACTTATTGCGTAATGATTCTCTGGGCCCATATTATAAATTGCACGAACAGCCCTCTTCTGCAGCACAAAAACGGTGTTTATATCTGCAGCACTCCCCCACAGCAGTATACCGTATGACGTATTGCTGTAGCTGAAGTAAACTAGTCTAGCTGTGTCTACGTCTGTAAAAAGACGGATCTTTTTTACTGCGTATGCCGCAAAACTAAGTCTCTTCGACAACTTATCAATGTGAGGGCCCCATTGAAGCTTATTATCTAGGGTTATACCTAAGAATACGGTAGTGTCCACAAGAGCCAACTCCTCGTCTTTGATTTTTATATCTGCTTTAACTTGTGTAACATTAGATAGTGTAAATCTAATACACTTTGTTTTCTTTTCATTTAGAGCTAGATTGGTTACATTGAACCATTTTACGACCTTAGAAATACAGAACTACCCACATATTATTATTCTAAAACTGTAACATCAATATTTTATATATTTATTTTAATTTAGTATTAATTTCCAAACAGTTAAGTGTATAGAATAGTTTGCTGCGCCAAATGATGGCACATTCTTTTTATTTATAAGATAAATTGTAATCACACTAATATTATAAATGTGAAAGTTCGGATGTTTGTTTGTTACTCCATCACGACGTAACGGCGGAACCGATTTCGATGGAATTTGTTATATATCTACATTGTAACCTAGATTACCACATAGGCTACCTTTTATCCTATAAATCAGTTCCCGTGGGATAAATATGGGGTGTCAAGCAGTGGCGTAGCGTGGGTGTCAGCCGCCCGGGGCGGAACAACATTTTGCCGCCCGCATATGTAGGTCTTTACGAACACTTTTTTAGACAATTCACAATTTAATAGACTATAATATACAGTATTTCTAAAGGTTTTTTAAGCAAAAACAGGCATCATTATTGTGTATTGTACAGGTTACAAATTAAAAAGTCATATATACTAGTGGTTCGTCCCGAACTGAGATCTCGCGAGTCTCTCATTAAAACCAAAATAAAAAATATTATTTGTACTTAATCTTAGACTATCAAAGTGCCACGAAAAGATTAACGATCTTACTTGACCTATAGCTTCATTCAAATACAGGTAACGGAAGTTCATGTTATTTGGTTATTCTTTTTTGGAGTAGAAATTGCAGATATTCTGGATTTCAGAAGTTTCCCTATATTTCTGTCACTTAAGTTACACGCATATCAAATTTCAGCCCTGTGTCAGGTCACTGGTGTACCCTGTGAATTTTGTCAAAGTTCAGTTTTTATTATGGCTAATAATTTTAAAACTACGGTTTTGACTATAAGTAAAAACGGCCTCGAAAGTATTCATAAAGACCTTTTGTCAAACATGCCACTTGACCGGATAGTCCCATTTCATTTTTTTCACCCCTCTTCTCGGGGGATTAATTATATTCTAGCTATATTATATCGAAACTAAAAATTGTTACACGTGTGCCACTTACATTGATATAACAGATGAAGTTATTACCTAATTGAATATAAAACGCAAATAGACTTCCAATTAGAACTACGACGATACTGTTAGTATTTATATTATTATTGAAAATTATTATACCTACTTGTTATAATAAAAAACGTAGGCTGCGTCATCGCTTAACATCAAGCGAGAGCCTATAGTTTATATATAAAAAAACTTCTGTCTTTAACTAAAACATTATTTGTTTACTTTTGTTAAGAGCAAAATATTTTATTGCACTATCAATGTCTATAGCATCACACACCTCTTAACTCAATAGACAGGATAGCCAGATTGGTTAGCCTTAAAGTATTCATTGTTGATCTTAAATAATTATTGATCAATTTACATTTTGAATAACCTCTCTCACAGCTGGCAATGCTTATGCGACAAAATATAAAATGATACAAATATTTACAAGATATTATTAACGGGAAATTTTGCCGCCCCCTAAAGGTGCCGCCCGGAGCAAGCCGCCACTGTCACCTTTACTACGCTACGCCACTGTTGTCAAGTTGCAACAGCGAGTTTAGCTTTATTTCTAGGTTACCTACACATTTAGTAGTGTAACGCGCACGAAGTCGGGGGCAACATCAAGTTTTCTGTAGAAGTGAATTTGTAATTCTTTTGAGAAATAAATGCTTAAACCATATTTCTGCTGTAGAAAATCTCAGATCAGTCCCGGAAGTTTGTGAACAATATTTGTTAGTTGAAGTTTTGAAAATTGAATTGTACTAATTTAGATTTTTTTTAGGTCAAACTTACAAAATTATTTATCACCGTTCTGATTAAAAATCTCAAATCTTTAGTTATTTTTATCCAAACATAGGACTACATTAGTCTATGTATGTTAAAAGACTGATGGTATTTTAACAAGACAAGAACTCATTATTTCTAGCCGTGACATACTCGCTGCGGTGGGCGGCGGCGTACACTCTACAAAGCGCGTTCTCAACAATTTCAATTTACTTGCAATTTAATTACAAGAAAAAACCTGTTGCCATTTATAATATTAATAATAAATATTACTGGATACTTCACACAGCGCTATCTAGCCCCAAACTAAGCAGAGATGGTGCTACGGGAACTCGATAACTGATAGAACACATAATATACATTCTTTTATTGTAAATACATACTTATAATATTTTAAAAAAACATCCATATTCGGAACAAATATCTGTAAATCATGCAAACATTTGTTCCGCAGCTGGAATAGAACCCACTACGTCCTGCGTCTCAGCCGGCTATTCGCCCACTGCGCCACGGAGGTCGTTATAGATTAGTTATTTTATTTAATCTAGATACGCGAAGCGTGTTAAGCCAAGTTTAAGCTAACAGAACTGGCGACCAGCACCGTGTGTAATATAACACGAACCATTTGGAGCCACTTTTGACCACCTCATAACTCAAAAACTGTTGCACATAAACATGTCAAATTTGGCTCATATATTGAGACTTGCAAGATACATATATGTGCTCCAAATTTCATAAACAAACTTCAAACGGTTATTTATATATTAACGTCCAAAAATAGATATTTTTATCACTGACTGACTGGCCTATCGCTAGATCAAAACTCTAATCAAGTTCCAGATAACCTAGAAAGTTAAAATTTGTCATCCAGATAGGCTTATCCAGTTGGCTGAATACAAAAGAATAAATCAGAAACTATTAAATGTTTATCGTTTTATTATCATTTTTCATTTAATGATTATATTAGGAACACTTTCCTATAGTGTATGTAATGTAAGAATCTGCAATCAAAATTGATTACTGATAGAAAATAACACAAAAAAGAAAATTATACGTTAACGAAGGAAAAAACAGTAGATTGACAAAAACCATTTGGTATTCATTTTATTATGACCTACTAATAATTTCTGCACAAAAGTTAATGATATCCTATCAAAAACATATATGTGAAATGAAGGCCAAGTTCAATATTATGATATATGTCTTGGTTGTTGACTTCAACGACAAAAGACGTGAGATCAAAATGGATGCCAAATTCAATGGTCAGTTCTGAAATTAATTTATAACAACATACAATATTTCATAACAACTTAAAATATAAAATTTATTCTTATAACTTACGATAATATATTGAAGCCTAAAGTCTGACTTGAATAGTTCTCATATACGAATATAATTATAGCCTTCGCAAGTTCTAAAGCTGTAAGTTCTCATTTTATTCATAGCACATTTAATATATTAAAATATAAATAAAACATTTAGTGGCATTAATATTTTCAACATCAGCAAACTAGAGTTCACGCGGGACGTTCTCCAAGTCCTAAATAAACATCCTAACTAATGAAGCATACGTCTCTAAAGCTCACACAGTCAGTATATACAAGTGTGGACGGAGTATTTAGGTATACACTTCACTACTCAGAAGTACTTTCATTGGATAGTTAAATTAAGTATATGTGTGTTTGTAGGTATATAGGTGATTAATGTATTAAAAATTATTTATTGCATTGACTATGTATTAATGTATAATACATCTTTAATGTTACTCGTATATTTATCTTAAGATTGTTTTTATAATTGTAATTCTTTAATGTTAAAATCACGGTCCTATTTAGTTAGATAAGTGATTTACGCCGTTAATCTATAAGTACTTGAATAATAAAATGTAAATCCTTTATTGGCGGTGAGTTTTATCATAAGGTACACCTCTATTATACTAAGAGCTGTGGATTTTGTTCGAAATTACATAAAAAAAAGAATAAAAAAAACCAAAATCTTCCGAAAATTTGGCTTGCTGGTAAAGAAAGAAAGAAAGAAAGAAAAATATTTATTTTGTGTCCATTTTTACACTCTACGAATACAACAATTATACTTATACCTAATACAAGATTACAAAATAGGTCGTCACTCAGCGGTGTGCCACTGTAACATATAGTTACTGTAGCGCTGGTATTATGTGACGCCTTTAGTGCGTGTGAGCAGCAGAAAATAGAAACACGCGTTTACAATATTAATTAACATATGAAAGTATACAAGATTCACAAAAAACAAAAATTTAAAATTTAAATAAATATTTTTACACAATAACTACTAAACATTGCACATACCTAACTTATAAAAGAAGACAATTTATGAAATCAAAACTAAACAATAAATATAACAGTAAAATAATCAACAAATTTCTGCAAATAATAAAATAAATAAAATATTAAATATTTTGTGGAATTATTAATTTAACATACAGAACAAAAGTAACCTTTGCAACTAAATCAAACTAAATGTAGGCCCAGAACGACTACCTGTTGATGGAGTAATTTGTGAAAGCAGTAGAATTTTCTTGAGTGAAATTTTAAAAAAGTGAACCGATTTTGCGTTTCGAACTGGTGGTGGTAGATTTATGATTGGTAGAAACTAGCCATCGAACATAGGGCTCTTCCATGACTGTTTTAGTAGGTACTTAATAGTAATTCGTATATGAGAACTAGCCAAGTCAGACTTTAGGCTTCAATATATAATAATTCAATTCATATAATTCAATATCTAAGTTATAAGAATAAATTATATTTTACGTTGTTATAAATACATTTCAGGACTGACCATTAAACTTGGCACCCATTTATATCTCACTTCTGTTGTCGTTGAAGTCAACAATCAAGGCATATATCATAATATTGAACTTGGCTCTCATTTCACATTTATGTTTTTGATGGGATTATTGGTTAGCGAAATAAACAATTTTCTTTAAAAAGATTTCTATTTCACTTGTATAATACAAAGAACTTAGACTACTTACACGGATAATATAGTATTAAACGCGTTTGTATGAAAAATATTAAGGCCGATTTACATCAGACGAGCGACGACGAACATTCATTCTATCTCCACTCTATCAAATTTTTTTAGTGTAAACAGACATAGAGCATTCTTTCGTTATTTTGTCTGCGTTCCCAAAGATTCTATGGAATATTCTAAGAATGCTCGCTCGCTTGATGTAAACGGTGCTAGAGAGTGAAAACAGTTGCTTAGAGCATTCTTGCTTGTTTGAACGGAGCGGTCTCTTCAAAGTGTTCTTGTGAGTATATACTCAAGAGCATTCGTTCGGCTGATCTTAACATATATCGTGCAAGAATTCTAGTTCTTGGATCTCATTCTAGCTCGTTGATGTTTTGGTGTAAACGCTAAGATATATCTTTCGTTTACATTAAAAGATCGAGAACGAATGCTCTTGTTCTAGCTCTATGCTCATTTGGTTTAAACGCGCCTTTACAGGCAGCGCGCGGTCCAAAACAATACAAAGAATTATGCTAGGCGAAGCGAGACTGGCGCAACCCCCTAAATCCGTGATATGTAAGTGTTGTAGTTATCATGCGCAATGACCAAATGCTTTATTGTAGAGAAGAAAAATAGGATGTGCACAAGCAAGTAAGGATGTGACAGTTGTTCTATTAATTAAACAACCTGTGCAAATCACTCTAAATCTATTGACAATATTTAAAAGTCAATTTGAAACAAGTCCTAAAAACGGTGAATAAATAATCACATTTGTTATCGGCATTCGGTATGGAAAGCATTCGGAAACGTTTTTTAACAATTGTCACCTGGAAATTGTTTACCTATTTTTTTGTTAAAACAAATACTTGGTACACTTTTTCAACTCGGCACAAAGGAACTTTGTTCTTTTACAATTTCCTCAGTAAAATTATTTATACCACTTTCTAAGATAGCTTCATTGGAAAATATACGTAATTCCCTGAGAAATAGAATTAGTTTTTGCTTGTTGAAAAACTTTAGCCCTTGTAATTGTTCTGAAGGAATACATAAATGAAGAAGTAGAAATAACTTAGTGGCTTGTTTCTTCAAGAGTTTTTAAACATTAAATACATTAACTGTTCATTTGCGCTGCATAACGAGGTGTTTGTTACGAGAAGGGTGAAAAGTGTTTGGTACTTGTTTCAGTTATGATAGTCTTTTTTATGAAAATTAATCACGTAGTCTAAAACGCTGGGATTTCTGGCGTGCTGATTAATGAAGTTGTAACAATTTGTAAGAATTATCTTACAAAACCAGCGTTAAAATACAAAAAAAAAATCACATTGAAATCGGTCCATCCGGCCGAAAAAGGTTTGGACCCTTTAACACTCCTCCTTTTACGTCAGGCGTTTGAATATCATAAATAGAATACTTTTAAAGTTTTATATAGAGGTCAGTGAACAATATCGAGGCCTGTGGAATCAGTGTCGTATTGCTAGATGATATCAGTTCATACCTGTATCGCGCAGTTCATACCTTTATGTCCGCGTTTATTTATCTTAATAGTCAGTACTCTGAGCTTTTACAAAGCCAAAAGAAGTCTTACCCG
Source organism: Philereme vetulata (assembly GCA_918857605.2). Classification (NCBI taxonomy): domain Eukaryota; kingdom Metazoa; phylum Arthropoda; class Insecta; order Lepidoptera; family Geometridae; genus Philereme; species Philereme vetulata. The sequence goes on along the minus strand of OU975451.1, from coordinate 429,989 downwards.
GCTACTAGCGAAGATTTTCCATATTAACTTGAACAAAAGAAGGCTGTACTTAAAGGCTTAGCAAGTACGTGATCACGTAACAGCATCATCTCATAGCCTTTGTTTGTAACGTCTTACGCAAGGCTCTGTAGCTGTTCTTGGATATTAGTACTAAGCGTATCGTGTTCCAGCCGCGAGTGAATGCCTTCCGGCGGATAGATACTGCCTTATTGTGTCACGAGTTTTGGGATGTTTACGAAAAGTTAATTCGGGAAAACATGTCGGCTCGTCTGAGGCGCGGTGGGCAACGGTGGGTTTGGCGGGACAAATGTTTGCATGGTGTGTAAATGTATATATATTTCGTGATAATTTTAGCATACAATGCATGCGGGGTTAAGGTATAATACAAAACTCATGTCATTCATTTTCTATTATTTTGTTCCGAATCTAGGTGTTGTGGTACTATGACTCTCTTACAGGAGATTCAAACCTTGAACCCCTGTAAGAGTGTAAGAGTATCAGAGTACAAGAGTTTTAAGGTACAATAGGATCCCCAAATCAACTTGGGCAAATCGGCGTTGTATGTATGTAGGTATGTATGTATGTTTTTTTGTCCGAGATTAACTTTCGAAGCGTTGACTTGATCATTGTTCGTTCGAAATTTGGTATATAGTGATCACAATCCTGGTGTGAATGACCTAAAAATGTGTGTGTGTGGAGGGGGGGGGGGGGGGGGGGGTGTTATTGGAGTTCAAGAGGAGTAAAAAAAAATGAGATAATATCGTTATTATTTTTTGTGTAAGTCTTGTAGTTTTTGAGTTATTAGCCATAGTAAAAACAGATCTTTGTTGAAACTCACAGGGTTACACCAGTGGTTGTACACAATACGCCTTTTTGTTATTTTGACGCTGAATAACAGTGTTTGATATGAATATAACAGCGTATGATACGGAATTCTCAATTATCGTACATTATATTTCCAATAAACATAGTAAATCTCCAGTTATAAAATAATAGGGTAAAGGTGTCATGAAGGTATTGAAAATACGCTGATTACTAAAATAAGCCTAAACAAATATAAAATTACATTAAAACAATAAAGGTTATTGTGTGTAATTAAATAATTAGCTTGGATAGGTTTGGGTTTACCAAGCTGGTTATAGAGGCATGTGGTGTGCAACCATATGGCTCTATGTACCAGCTTTGTACTCGTATTCCATTAGTAGCTGTGCGGGCAGTAACTGACATTCAATTACAAACGTTATGTGCACAAACGAATCGCAAACCAACAGTTCGGCTGCCGCAGCCCGGCTCATTCACTAACCTACGAAACCACGATACAATTAAATTTCCATCAATTTTAGGAGGTCAGACAGAACTTATGGTAAGTTCTGACTGACCTCCTAAAATACATTTTTAAAATACAAACTTTTAGGATTACGACATTAGAGACCGTTCAGTGGATTTTACGTTTTTTTTCAGCGAAAACAACAGGTTTTCATTACCATTTTTATTTTTGATAAAGATCTTAGAAATAAAAGGAATAACAGTTTTCCGTTTTATGTAATCACCCTTCTTTTGGGTTAACACACATGATCCGGGATAACCTGTTTGTAAATCAAACCAACCTGTCAGATGTTTGGAACATACTGTACAGCTCAAGTCACGCGATGCCCGCGACAGTTCAATTTAAACTTCATCGCGGTTTCAGAGCTTAGTGAATAAGGCAACAGGAGGGAGGGTCGGGGGGAGCGGGGTGAGCGAGGGGGTCGATTAATGAACGCGTGTCGCATTCAAGAGCTCGTGTCGAGGGTTAGCCGCGATGCTGCTCCACGCTGACAAGTGAGGTCCAACCCCTGGCCTCATGTTTTGAATGAAACTAATTACTATTGTGCTTGCTCGAAACTTAACCCGAATAACGACTAAGAGTGATAGAGTTCCTGGCCGGGGAAGTACTGCCACCATACCCATTTTTGCTGCCAAGTAGCATTGCCATGTTTCGGTTTGAAGGGTATGGTTGCCGGTGAAATTACAGGCACATGAGGCTTTACACCTGTATATCTCAAGTTGATAGACGCAGGGCAGTGCATCGTAGGGACGTTACTAAGGTGCGTTCGTGACCTACGAGACACAACATTACTATAGGTGATTAACATACAAACTACTTATCATCAGATGAGTCAGATACTGCTCATTGCTCCATCTCAATCAAATAATACAAATCTATAAAATATGTTTTCAAATGAATATGCAAGTAAAAAATACGACTACTAAACTCATTTCAAATCAAATAAATTAACATATATTTGTGACAACACCAATAGTAGGAACAGAACAAACACACACAGGAGACATAACAACAAGAACAAAGTAACGATATGTAGCTTAACGAATAAAACAATAAACATTAAATATAAATTTAAAATATTGCAGTGTGTGGCCTCATTGTACTCACTGCATGTGTCACAAAAAGGCTCTAAGTCAGCATGTGCTGGGTTGCACCGGCTACCCAGCGCTGGTATTCCGTTAGAGCCTTTTTGAGTGGACCACGGATATCGGATATCCGAATAATTTCACACAAATAAATACCCGCTGCATCAAAAAATAATATTACATTTTATGTCAGAAAATACCAGTTATATCTAGAGTTCCAACTTTATGACGCCAAATAGTAGCCAATTATAAAATACTAGTTGCTGCTCACGGCTTTGCACGCATGGTTTGTCAATAAAAACATTACCCTCCTACTACGCACTCGGGTAAAAAGTAGCCTAAGTCTCAATGTCTGTCATAATCTATGTATTTACCAAGTTTCATCGAAATCGGTCCCGTCGTTTAGTCGTGAAAACTTAACACTTGAAAACTTAACTGTCAAACAGATAGACAAACATACAGAGGAACAGAGTTACTTTATAACATAAGTAAGAATTATTAAAATTATTTAACCGGGTCCCGTCGGTCGGTCAGAGGAATATACAGAGGAACAGAGTTACTTTATAACATAAGTAAGAATTAATAAAATTATTTAACCAGGTCCCGTCGGTCGGTCAGAGGAACATACAGAGGAACATACAGAGGAACATACAGAGGAACAGAGTTACTTTTATAACATAAGTAAGGATTATTCAAATTATTTAACCGGGTCCCGTCGGTCGGTCGGTTGGCCGGAACTTTATTCTACGGGTATATTGTACTTTACAGGCTGTTTTATCACACCACAAAAAGAAATTTCATTCAAAAAACATGTAAGGATAGCGGGTTTTCCCTGTTCTTGCATCAAATACTTTACTAAATTTACATAAACGCGTCGTACAATTTTATGGTCAATTTGTCGAACAAACTCGATTACGAAGTCAATACAAACAGTCTTCTCGACCGATCGTTTCGAGAATTTCCTTTGATGGAACTTGTGTAATTTGTTTTTTATTATTCGGGAGAGATAATAATGCATACGATACAATATACAAGCGAATGTTTTAACATAATTACATATACGATTTGTCGCGATGAACAGGTCAAATGGACGATACAAAATGCTTATTTTTTTAACACGTTCTTCGTTTAACCTATACCACGCCTGATGGTAAGCGATGATCAAATCAAATCAAATAAAATCATTTATTTTTCATAAAGACTTACACAGCTGACAATGCTATTTATGATACAGTGCTAGTTCATAGATTTGGCTTTTAACAAATATTGCTTACAGAGAGCATCAAGCTAAGCTTATAGAATATGCTTGCGTTTTGAGGCTCGGAGTACGAATTTAACTACAAAATCACAAGCTACATAATTGCTCGAACACCAATATTATTGAGAAAAAAAATATATCAATAACAGTTTTCATGAGCATGCATTACATAATAATTATTTAATAACATAAAACAAAATTAAATTAAAATCTTACAATACGTTACTTATTTTATGTTTATGATATGATAATATCAGTGAGTGGGTGAGTGGGTGAGTGGGTGTTTGAGGGTGCGTGTGCGTGTGTATGTGTGTATTGTGTCGTGTCGTGTATGTGATGATGTGGTCTATGGTGAAGTACAAATATCTAGAAGACACCTTGTTGTGCAAGATTTTGAGTTTACCGCTTTTTTAATGGATAGAACACCGTCGCGAACCTTGCCAGTAAATCCATTTCCAACGGGCCTTCATGCAGGCGCCATGAAATAGCAGTACAAGAAGAAAAGGAAAATTTTGAAAGATTTTGGCTATTTGAAATTTTTAAACCAAGTAGTTTGGAGACCAGACCAATACTGCGACGAGAGAGGCTACAACAATCTCAGTTGGCGACTTAGGTGAGTGGTGGGGTTCTGATATTTTGCAATTTCGTGGTGATGCTGAAGTCTGGTGGATGACCCTTGGCTAAAACAACACCTATTTACTCTTACCTTAAAAAACTCGGATTGTAGACTTAGTAGAAGAACAAACGACCATTATTGTTTGTAAAGTTGTATTGGAATAAGGTTTCATATATATTTATTTCACTTTAATTATAAGATTGCTTGTGAGAGCCTATTTTTACGTTCATTAACGTATAATTGTTAAATTAAAGAAATATACGATATTTATCAAATTCATATAACTAAAAATACTTTTTTTTCCAGCCCGTACTCTCCCACTGCTTGGCAAATGCCGTCTTCCTTCCACTTATCACGGTCTAGAGCCAGGTCCCGCCAGTCTCTTTGGAAGAAGTCCAAGTCGTCGCTTCAACGCTTTTTAGGCCTTCCTCGGTGTCGCTTTCCATCTTTAGGAATCCATATGCTTGTGACCTTGGCCCACCTATAGGGTTGCATACGGGAAACATGACCCGCCCACTCCCATTTCAGCTTTGCAGCTTTGATGCCCACGTCAGCGATGCCGGTCTTAGAGCGCAGCCAGGAGTTTGGAATCAGGTAGATACGCTCTACAGCCAAACTGCAGCGCTTCATCGCACAAATAATGTCAAAAAAAATATGTCAACTAAAAACAATTGAACTAAGAAATATTTGTTTTTGAATTTTTGACCACTTTTAGCACTCTGTACTCGTGTTTGATGAACGTTATTGAAGCCAGAATAATGAATGCTTGTTACCTTTCCTAACGTTTCTCGTATAATCGAAATACAACACTCTTTGTTATGTTTGTATTAGGAGCTTCTACTGTGGGTTGAAGCAAACTTAGCTTCGTACCTAACTTAGTCATTAGATCAAATATTAACGTTTTGTGGGGTCAGTACTCGGATAAGTTCACTTATCGCGTTTAGTTACGTCTAAGCGAATCCAAGCGGGGTAAGTCATTTGGTTGGTTCTGGGTAAAACATCGTTGTACCATGCATAGAGCTCATGCACGGTCTAAAAACTCCCACACGAGGGTGTAATACTTTAAAATAGTATTCATAACTAACCAGACTTTCAGTTCTAGGTGCTACTGAAACCACCTGCGACACCTGGTGGTGACTGGATGGAGGTCGCTCCCAGGCGGCGGCAGCGACGTTGGGAGCGGCGGCGGCGGCGGCGGCCGCTTCCATCGCGGTGGCTTCCGAACTCGATCTACTGTATTTCACATTTATCTGCAATACAAACTGCAACGCCAATACAGCTCCATTCTATTTCCTCGTGCACTATCATTTCATTTTGTTAGTTTCACGGAAATAAGCAAAATGTTGGTTTCGTTTGTTTGTCCTATTCCTTCTTAGTACTCAGTCAGTAAACGAGTTGTTAGGATTGTTGAAGCATTCAGTGGAAAGGCTCCATCATCATCACATGAGTCGAACGACGTCCACTTCTTGAACCTTCCCGATAGATTTCCAAAGTGACCTACCTTGTGCGACCTGCAATCATCGTCTCAATTTATGCACAATATCATTAATATTAGCGTACTCGTTCTAAAAGCCTTCGACATGCCTTAGCATGTCGAAGGCTTTTGGAGAAACATTGGACGTCCACTGCTGAACATAGACCTCCACCATTTCCAAAGCGACCGATCTCGTTCGGCCCTGCACCCAACGGCTTCCAGCAACCTTTATCAGGTCGTCATTCCACCTGGTGGGGGCCGTCCTTCGCAACGATTTCAAGTGCGTGCTCTCCACTCGAGTATATTTCTACCACAACGGCCGTCAGGTTTTCAAGCCATATACCCTGTCTACTGCTACTTCAGCTAATCCTCTGAGCTATGTCAGTGAGTTTGCCTACGAATTTTCTCATTTCTGATTCGATCTCGTAGAAAAACACCAAACATAGCCCTCTCATCTGATGATGAAGATGTCGAATCTTGACAAAGTAAAGTTTCACTTTCAATCCCGATACCTTTTCAAATGGTACTCCAACCGAAGGTTGTATGATGCTCATACAAATACACATATAGATATACTTACTTAATTACAATAGTAAAAACATCACAAAAAAATTCGACGCATCTGCCTCGCTCGAAATAAACGAGCTAACCAAACTATCCGTAACCATTCATTCCTCGTCAGACTAAAATGTAGCCAAAACGTTCAGCTATTCCTCAAGTGTAGCAGTATCGATACTATTCCGAATTTAACCGCCGTTTACCGAATGTCTCTGTAGCAGAACTAGAGCGGGCCGACCAGGGCGGGCGGCCAGGGCGGGCGGCCAGGGCGGCGACTCATGAAACGAAGTGGAACTTTTATCCCAAAAATATTTGCGAACAAACTTCCACTTGCAAGTAAACTGGTGATTTTGATAGAGTAAGAAAAATGTATTCTCTGTTATAGACAACTATTAACTGTGCAGTCTACGATTTAAACTTAAATGAATGGTGGGCAAAGACAGGCCAAAGAAGTCCGGAACGTCCGACCACGGGATGCATAGACGACATAGCAGTTAAGTATATGTAGTTACGTTGTAATGTAACTGACCTAATTAAACGTTATTTCTTTCTTTCTTACATAAGGAAAACTCCTGGATGCACTCCTATAGCACAGAACTGGGAAGGGTGGATTTTACAAAAGAAAGCCTACACGTAAGGTCTGTAAATAATTATGAGTCTAAGATACAGACACAGAGGCTCTGAAGAAGTTATAAGGTACAGTCTCATGCTTAGTAACAGAGCACGCAACCTAGTGACCTTACTAGTCCTTACCAAATACACTTAATTTATTTCTTATCTCACGTACGTAGTTGTAGACGAGAATAATCATAATAGATTAATTATTATTACAAAGGTAAAATAAACATATTAGTATATACCTATATATATATCATATTATTATATCAAGTAGGTTTATGTATTTATTCTAACTGTAATCGGAGTTTATTGTTATTTGTGTTTCTTTTGTTTTTTTTAATTAACATTAATATTGTTAAAAAGTAGCACGCCAACCTTTTTTGTTAACTCGGAGGTTGGCAGGTAGAAAATGCTATTAGCATTAAGCCCACCTTTTGTACATGTAATTTGTATTTTTGGGCGCAATAAAGTATTAAATAAATAAATAAATAAGGAGATATGATAGAGGTCAAAAATCAAAACGCCTCTTGTAACGCTAGTCTGCCAGTTTAGGGTAGGGCGTCATCAGCATCATCATCATCAGCCGGAAGACGTCCACTGCTGAACATAGGCCTCTCCCTTAGATCGCCACAACGAGCGGTTGGCAGCCGTTTGCTCCCAACGGCTCCCTGCGGTTCTTACTAGATCGTCGGTCCACCTTGTGGGGGGCCGGCCTACGCTGCGTCGTCTAGTCCGTTGTCTCCACTCGAGAACCTTTTTTCCCCAACGGTTATCGGTTCTACAAGCGATGTGGCCGGCCCGTTGCCACTTCAACTTGCTAATTTTGTGAGCTATGTCGGCAACTTTAGTTCTTCTGCGGATTTCCTCATTGCGGATTTTGTCACGCAAAGAAACCCCGAGCATAGCCCTCTCCATAGCTCGTTGAGCGACCTTGAGCTTGGTCATGAGGCCATGAGTAAAGGACTACGCTTCAGTGCCATAGGTCATCACTGGCAACACACACTGATTGAAGACTTTAGTCTTCAGGCTCTGGGGAATTTTGGACGAGAAGATCTCTCGAAGTTTCCCGAACGCTGCCCAGCCAAGTTGGATACTTCGTGCTACCTATTTATCAAAGTTGGACTTACCTAATTGGACAGTTTGTCCTAGGTATTCGTCGACAACTTCGAGAGTATCGCCCCCAACAACTACCGGTACGGATGCAACATGAATATTTGACATGATTTTCGTCTTATCCATGTTCATTTTAAGACCCACCTGTTGGGAGACCCTACTCAGGTCGCTGAGCATGGTACCGAGTTCCTCGAGCGATTCGGCCATAATGACTATATCATCGGCAAAACGAAGGTGAATGATGTATTCGCCATTGATATTGATGCCAAGTCTGTCCCAGGCCAAGAGTTTGAAAACGTCCTCCAATGCGTTCGTGAACAGTTTCGGAGAAATAACGTCTCCCTGTCTCACGCCTGCAGTTCCGTACTCTGGTCCCGTAGACGGACTGACATAGTGGCGTTACTATACAAACACTTCAACACTTAGATATACCTATAGTCGATTTGGCATCGCTGAAGAGACTGCAGTACCGCTCACGCCCCGGCCGGCCCCCGCGATTAAGCGGCGGCCGGCCGGGTCCCCGCTTAAACGCGCGGGCGCGGGTAGGTGATTTCGCATGCCGTCCGCAACGATTTGAAATGTACCCTATGTTTAAGAAAATAATGTTGTTTTGGTTGTATTATGAGCAAGTTGTAATATAACCGCAATACCAGCTTGGTAGGTTTATCTACCTAAAAATATTTAGAGCTATACTTGTAAACAGGTAGAATAAGCTTGATTTCTTGACCTTAAAAATGCGCGCTATACAAAGTGCTCATTTCAACTTTTTTAATATGTACTTTTTAGAAAAATTTTGGCTACATAAAATTAAAAAAACTGATTTAAAAAGTGTTACTCTCATAAATACTAATTTTATCAAAAAACTTATAAAGGTGCTATAGCCTGCTGAGTTATTCTAGGTTAAGATACTTTTACGCTAAACTGTGTTTAGTTGTAATACGCTGTAAACATTTATGTTCAATAAAGACCTTTTAAAACAAAACAAAAAGTACCGCCCAGGTCTCGATTGAATCGAAGGCTTTTTCATAGTCCACAAACGCTAGACATAACGGCCGATTATACTCCTCGGTCTTCTGTATAATCTGGCGTAGCGTGTGGATGTGGTCTATGGTACTAAAGCCTTTTCGGAAACCGGCTTGTTCGGGAGGCTGGCAGTCATCGAACCTGCGTGCGAGACGGTTCGTAATCACTCTCGAAAACAGCTTGTAAACGTAGCTCAAGAGCGAGATGGGCCTGTAGTTCTTTAATAAGGTTTTATCACCTTTTTTAAAGATAAGCACCACCACGCTCTTATCCCACGCTTTTGGCGTGGTTTCAAGGACGACGCAGTTAAATAACTTCTGGAGGACTTGAAGTACCGGTTTTCCACCCGCTCTCAGAAGTTCTGTCGTAACTTCATCCTCACTTGGTGCCTTGTTGTTTTTAAGCTGTTTCAGAGCGATCCTTATCTCGTACAGGCTGATGTCCGGGATGTCTTCGGTATAGTGTCGGGTTAGTTTGGCTCTGGTGTCCTGAGCCAACTGACTAACGGGGTTTTGTGTTGAGGTGTACATCTGTCCATAGAACTTTTCGACCTCTCTCAGAATCTCCGGTTTTGACGAAATGATAGTGCCGTTGTCGGTCTTCAGCTTAGTCATTTGGCTTTGCCTTATAGACGAATGCTTTGCAAATACTTTTGAACCTTTGTTCCTTTCTATTGCGACCTTAATACGAGATGTATTAAAGGTACGCAGATCGTGTCGCATAGATTTCGAGATTCGTCTATTAAACACGCCGTAGGCCGACATATCAGCTATATATAAATATAAATTTCCGCATATATGTATAAATTTCCAAATTTCAATCGGGAAGATGGCTATATACTCTCAGCGTCTTGGAACCCGGTGATTGCTAGATGTGCGCGTCGTAATCGGTCGACTCAGTGCGTGGATACGGTTAGTGTAGTGTGTCGTAATATGAACGAGGACATTTCTAATTCTGAAGACCAAGTGAGGGTAGATGCTGCAGCTACCCGCATTTCCCGACGGTAGCTCCAAGTACTCCAGTCAGCCCGAGACCATGACTGTTGCAACACAGCCGAAACGTCGGGATAACAAATAAAAAAGGTACATACGCGATAAATACCCGTTTTAATCAATAATTATATCAGCTGAAGACTGCAATCTCATTTCATCCCGGTCCTCCATTAGCTTAATGGTTTCATCTGAGAGTTTCTGGTGCTGAGTTCCGCGGGGGGCCTTAAAGAACTTAAATCCCACCGCTTGGACAGTTTCCACCAACCCGTTGTTTATCTCGTCAATATCATTGCAGCTGGCTAGGCACTGGAAGCGATTGTGCAGTTCTAGCTGAAAGCTCTCGGGGTTTTGGATTTGGGCAGGATTTGGACGGAGCGCAGACTTCATCAGACGTGCCCTTTCAAACTTAACATCTATATTCAATGTGCCTCTAACAATGCGGTGATCGCTCCCGGTTTTCACCCTGCTGATCACGGAGACATCATCAAATATTTGCTTCTTGGTCGTCATAATGAAGTCTATATCATTTCTAGTGAAACCGTCGGGGCTTATCCACGTCCACTTTCTGGCTGGCCGCTTCTCATAGAAGGAGTTCATCATGAAGAGGCCCTCCTTCTCCATGAAGTCGGCCAGTCTCTGGCCCTTTCGGTTCCGCCGCCCGACTCCAAGTGGCCCCACTCTCAGCTCATCGTCTTTCCCTGTCCCTAGCTTTGCGCTGAAGTCCCTCATTACAACCGTGAAGTGAGTCTTGGAAGTATGTATGGCCTCGGAGATCTCCTCATACATGGCTTCTAATTTATCGTCTGGGTGTGTCGAGGTCGGCGCATATACCTGTATGACCTTCAACGAATACCTTTCGGTAATTCTGAGTATAAGGTATGCTACCCTGTTCGACACACTGTCGATTTTTGTCACGTTGTTATCGAGGGACTTGCGGACGAGAAACCCGACACAACCCTGGGCTAGTTGATCTCCCTCCCGGTAGAAGAGTAAGTTACCGGAGTTAAGGATCATCGTGTCCTGACCCTGTCTTCGGACTTTCGACAATCCTAGGATGTCCCAACGTAGCTTGCTCAGTTCTTCTTCCAGCTGTCGAGCTGGAAGAAGAACTGAAACCTTCTCGTTAGCCCTGAGCGTTCGTGTGTTGTACGTTGACAGGTCCAGTCGTCGGTGGTGGTAGCTGGATCGCTGCTGGAGATTCTTAGCACCCCCTGCTCCGCCACTGCCCTGGTTGCTACCACTTCCAGGGATGACGGAGTCGCCGGGGACTGGGGGCCGTTTGTTAATTTTGTCCATCATAGGGGGGGTTTTGCCATAATCACCACGCTTGGCAGGCGGCTTGGTGATCGCAGTGGTTGGTGATTAGTACACAGAAGAATGCTGCTGCCCATTTCCTGGAACATCTCCCTTTGCCGGCTCACACGGCTCCCGCGGGATGAGAAGGGGTGGCCCTATTATTACGCCGGGACCACACGGCGGGTAAGGCGTAGTTATCTAGAAACGATTTATTTTTTCCAGAACATGAGTTAAAAACTATTAAAACCAGAACTATTAAAATATATGAGAAATAGCAAGTATCTCCATATCCAGCCTTATGTGTGTACTAATTACATCTGCAATCCGGTTAACAGTGGGTATCCTACTTCTTAGTTGGATGCATTCATGTAAAACCGTGTCTAGAGTGCGCTAAGTGGTGCATTTCATCCATGCTCAGTGCGGAGAGTAGATGGCTCTGGTTGCAGCGGAGATGTGAAAGTAAGTGGCCGCGCTTTGCAACTTTAATAAGTTTTAGGTAAGCGTTATGCTTGTTGCTAAAGTTAATACAATACATTCAATTATATTCCCATTTAGAACTTAACAGCCTCGTTTTAGATCTTATTACCGTTCGATTTTGCTTTATGTCAACTGCGGTTTTCACTCTAGGTTAATAGCGTCAGAAGTGGTGTTTAGATTCTCCGTCAAATATTCGTCCCGCGGTAATCAAACCCGCAAAAGTTTGTTTTTTTGTGGAATTAACTACTGTTTGAAATTTACATAGTTTTAAACGGCTTAATTAGAAAATTAGTAAAATGTCTTGTGACGAGTTTGGGTTTTTAGAAAATGAAATGTGAATTGTGAAAAAAAATTGAAAATTATAATGTATAAAATGAAGAGTGCTACACAGTACAGGTCATTATTTTTTAGCAGTTTGTCAAATACGGGGTTCGGCTACTATACACGTAGTAGTTGTAAGCGTACAAAGTCGCGGGCCGGCGGATACATCGATTCTTTAATATTAGACTAGAGTTGGGTAAACACGTTTGTAGGTGAGTGTACCGGGATGTTGTTCTCGCTATTATTTCGGTCGGGAGGATAGATGGGAAGGCGAGCACAGAAACGTTGTATATAACTCGTAACTACCGCTGTGTGTTTTTGTGTTGTTTACTGCGAGCGTTAGAGCTGCAGGGCTGTAAACGTTCAGGATAATATATTTAACTAATATTTCCACATCAATCGGCTCTTATTATATAAAACAAGACACTATATCTACTGAGTTTTCGCTAAACCATAATGCCAGTCATAAAAGTGCAAAAGCAAAGCGGTAGTCCCTCGTCACCTTCCACTAACGAAGGACGTAGCTCATCCTATGTGTCATAATGAATAGTTTCTTGCTAAAACAACAGGTATTCGAATACATCAGGATTACCCCGTATACTAAATCATGCATCGATTTTTATGGACGGTAGTGTCTCGTGTCTCCGTGGTACAAGTAGTCAAATCTGACCACAAAGCTCCAATTACAAGAATTGTCCGTCCAGCTAACGTGATGCGGAAACCAGCCACCATAGAACGTAGAATAGTAACCGACAACAGAATTAATCAACTAAAACAAACACTAAATCTTAATACGATGATATCGGACAAGGTTGACTTCTCCATCTATTTTTCCAAACTGTTGAAGGAAATTAATATGCAGATGCCTCTAAAAAATAGAAAAATGAATAATGTACCCGTAAGCAAGTCAAACCATTGGGCAACAAAGGCCATACTTAAATCACGCCAGACTCTTTACATGTTATATGACTTAACTTATTATTATGACAATGAAAACTTAAAAGACTGTTAAGAGATACAGTAAGATATTCAAGCAAGTGACATTAATAGCAAAACGACTCAACTGCGAGACAAAATCAATCAGCTCTGACAACAAATTATAGACTTGTGGCGTACCTACATACTCCACCTAATTATACTTACCTTTGTATGTAGTAGAATACCTGAAACATAAAATATTATTAATATCCTTAAGCGAAAATCATAACATTATATAATTTACATAAATAAATATACGGTAACTATTGTATATTAATTAACTTACGTATCAAAATAAGATTAACTTTACAAACATTAGTTGTATTTAAAATATTGTACTTACCAAAAGTCGCAATGTCAAAGTGCGGTCGTGAGCGTACGAAAATCGTATCGGTTAAAACTCTTCCGGTCCGCAGTGAATGTAGGTCATCGAGTGAGGGACGGGTCTGCGCGTGCGTTCGCTCGTTCTTCTATCAGTCAATCAAAATCAGTCGATTCATTACTCACGCGCAGGACGCATGTCGCTCGTCTGCGATTTCCGCCCGCTAACCGCTACCGGCATATTATAGTGTTATTTGTTATTGTGAATTTCATCCTTGGTTTTTTTATTCTTCACACTCCGAACTATCCGCTGTGTGATTCAGTGCTTTATCAAAGACTAGATTATAATTGTTATACATCAATAAGAATAAACTGAAGTGAGTGGAACTTAATCTGTTGTGATTCATTACCTCCACCACACTGGTGACCCCGACGAACAATTTCACCACACTGGTACCACACTGGTGACACTGGTGACTCCGCTGAAAGAATATGAATCAAACAAAAGGCAACGAGGCATCGGCAGACAAAAATGCTGATTCACAAAGGACATTTACACCTTACGATCCGACCGGCATTTTTCGGGTCGGAGTGCGACCACCTCCGTTTTGGCCGGAAGAGCCTGCAGTATGGTTTTCTCAACTAGAAGGTAACTTTATACTGTCTGGCATCAAAGATGACGACACAAAATTTTATTACGTCACTTCTACTTTGGAACATCGTTATGCCGCCGAAGTGAAAGATATTATTGTGTCACCACCAAAAACGGATAAATACGAGCGATTAAAGGCTGAACTAATAAAACGCCTGTCAGCATCTCGAGAAAAAGAAGTCAAGCAGTTACTCATGCATGAGGAGCTCGGCGACCGTCGTCCATCACAGTTCATGCGCCACTTACAACGCCTGGCAGGACCTACCGTTCCAGACGAATTTATTAAAACAATCTGGACCAGCCGCCTGCCTACCGATTTACAGCCAATCATCGTGTCCCAGAAGACAGCCGATCTCCAGGTACTAGCAGACTTGGCCGATAGTGTGCACGAGATAGTTCCAAGCACACCACAAGTAGCCATGGCGTCGGCACCAATGGATTCTGCGCTTCAGTCGATGGCCCAGCAAATCAGTGAACTGACGAGACAGGTGCAAGCCTTTTCTTCACGTGACCAGAGATCTAGGTCAAGATCAAGGCGCCACAGTCCAGACAGGAAAACCACAAGATCCCAGTCCAATTATAGGAAATTTCCAGTATGCTGGTATCATAGCAAGCACGGCAAAAAGGCTAATTTCTGCGTGAAACCCTGCGACTACAAGCCGGAAAACTACCAAGGCAGTCGGTGAAGGCGACATCCGACAGCCAATTAATACCAAGTCGCCTGTTCGTAATGGATCGTAGAACAAAGATGCAGTTTCTCGTTGACACTGGCAGCGATCTCTGCGTCTTTCCTCGTGTCATGATCCGCGAACGCCGGCCTCCTACAAAGGAATATCAACTCTACGCGGCGAATGGGACTAACATACCAACCTATGGCTTCGCTCACCTCGAGTTGAATCTTGGACTACGTCGGGACTAGTGATTGGGGGGATGTCACGAAACCAATCATTGGCGTAGATTTCTTGTCATACTACGGACTTGTAGTCGACTGCCGAAATCAACGACTTATCGACAGTACCACTAGCCTGACATCAGCAGCAGCATCGGTATCATCGTCGACCACTATTTCTTCTGTAAAGACACTGGTCGGCGATTCAACCTACCACGAGTTACTGCGCCAGTTTTCCGAAATTACGCGTCCAGCTGGCACGGATCGCGTTGTCAGTCATAATACGCAACATCAAGACTACGCCTGGACCTCCAGTATCCTGCTCTCCACGTCGTTTAGCCCCGGACAAACTACTCATTGCTAAAAAAGAGTTTGAGGCTATGATCAAAAATGGAACTGCAAGACCATCAGAGAGTCCATGGGCGTGACCTTTACATCTGGCACCGAAGAAGGACAACGGATGGCGTACATGCGGCGATTACAGAACGAGAACAGTTCCTGATCGCTATCCAATACGCCACATCCACGACTTCACACACAACATTTCTGGTTGTCACGTTTTCTCCACGATTGATCTAGTAAAGGCATACAATCAGATTCCAGTGTGCAGCGAAGATATATCTAAAACAGCTATATCTACGCCGTTTGGCTTATATGAGTTCCCATATATGACATTTGGTCTCAGAAATGCAGGCCAAACATTCCAGCGCTTCGTAGATGAAATTACCAGAGGCCTGGACTTCATCTACGCATATTTGGATGATTTTTTAATCTTTTCCCGAGACGAAAACAGCCACAAGGAACATCTCCGCCAATTATTTGGAAAGCTGCGAGACTATGGCATGGTGATAAATACATCAAAGTGCGTATTCGGTGCTTCAGAAGTGACCTTTTTCGGCTACACAGTCTCATCTGCTGGAATCAAGCCACTGGAATCAAAGGTCGAAGCTATTAGCAAATTTCCGATACCAAAAATGGTGAAGGAACTAAGACGATTTTTAGGGATGATCAACTTTTATCGCAAGTTCATCCCTAGTGCAGCCAAAATTCAAGCGCCGCTACATGCCTTGCTTACTGACAATGTGAAAGGTTCACACCCGGTGAGCATAGTAGGCGACGCGTTAAAGGCATTTGAAGAGTGCAAAAGCAGTCTCTGCCACGCCACCTTACTAGCGCATCCAGACTTAAATGCTAAGATAGCAGTTGTCACAGATGCCTCAGATACGGCAATTGGCGCTGCTCTTCACCAATACAAAGACAAATCTTGGGCACCACATGCTTTCTTTTCCCGAAAACTGAGTTCACCACAGGTCAAGTACTCGCCATACGACAGAGAGTTACTTGCGATATACGAGAGAATCCGATACTTCAGATATATGTTGGAAGCTCGCCACTTTACAGTATATACGGACCATAAGCCAATTTGCTACGCATTTACAACTCGAAAGGATAAATGCTCGCCACGACAATTCCGACATCTTGATTATATTTCACAATTTACTACAGATATACGGCACATATCTGGAAAGGACAATATTGTGGCAGATACACTGTCTAGAATTGAAGAGTTGGCTCAACCTGTGGACTTAATACTCTTGGCGAAGTCACAAAACAACGATCCAGAGCTAAAACGTATATTAGAAGGAGAGACATCACTTACCTTACACAGAACCACCATTCCTGGAACGCAGCACGAATTATATTGTGATGATAGCAATGGAGTACTACGACCGTTCGTCACATCTCCGTTTCGACGCCAAGTGTTCGAAAGCTTACACTCTCTCAGCCACTCTGGAGCTAATGCAACTGCAAAGTTAGTTGCCCAGCGCTATGTATGGCCTGGCATACGGAAAGATTGCCGTGAATGGACAAAAACATGTCATCCTTGTCAACAATCGATGGTTACTCGGCACGTATCGGCAACTACTGGAACATTCCGATTACCACGTGCCAGATTCACCACAGTCCATATAGATCTCATAGGACCAATGCTAGTATCGAACGGCTACAGATACTGTCTTACAGCTGTGGATCGATTCACAAGATGGCCAGAAGCCTTACCTACAGTTGACATAACTGCAGAAACGGTTGCCAAAACCCTGATGTCCGGGTGGATAGCACGTTTTGGATGCCCTACTGCCATAATAACCGACAGAGGAAGGCAATTTGAATCATCCCTCTTCAAAAACCTAGCTGAAATGGTTGGCTTCGAATATAAACGAACAACAGCATATCACCCTGCCTGTAATGGGATGGTGGAAAGATTTCACCGGCAACTGAAAGCCGCAATCGTCTGTCACTCTAACCCAAACTGGACAGAAACACTCCCATTGGTATTGCTTGGTATACGAAGTGCCTTTAAAGAAGATATACAAGGATCTCCGGCAGAATGGGTATACGAAGAATCTCTGAGATTACCCGGGGAGCTGTTCCAACCATCTAATAACAAGAGCGACGATATAACAGATTTTATGGCACGGCTCAGAATGATTGCTAAGAACCTTCAACCGCAGCCAGCAGCCAGGCACTGTAAAAAGTCAATATTTGTTTATAAAGACCTAACTACTACAAGTCATGTTTACCTCAGAGAAGACGCTGTTAAGGGACCACTTCAACCAGCTTACACTGGACCACATAAAGTACTGAAAAGGAATGATAAAGTGTACACTTTACTGATAAAAGGAAACTCCGTTTCTGTGTCAATAGAAAGACTGAAACCTGCCTATATACTTACCGATGGCGCTGGTCCTGAAGATAATCCACAATCCACATCTGGTTCACCTGCAAAAGATTATAAAATACCCGAGAAACATATTTCATTACGCTTACCTGATTATTATCGCCCGTAGGACGGTCTCTGGGAGGGAGTGGTGTGGCGTACCTACATACTCCACCTAATTATACTTACCTTTGTATGTAGTAGAATACCTGAAACATAAAATATTATTAATATCCTTAAGCGAAAATCATAACATTATATAATTTACATAAATAAATATACGGTAACTATTGTATATTAATTAACTTACGTATCAAAATAAGATTAACTTTACAAACATTAGTTGTATTTAAAATATTGTACTTACCAAAAGTCGCAATGTCAAAGTGCGGTCGTGAGCGTACGAAAATCGTATCGGTTAAAACTCTTCCGGTCCGCAGTGAATGTAGGTCATCGAGTGACGGACGGGTCTGCGCGTGCGTTCGCTCGTTCTTCTATCAGTCAAACAAAATAAGTCGATTTATTACTCACGCGCAGGACGCATGTCGCTCGTCTGCGATTTCCGCCCGCTAACCGCTACCGGCATATTATAGTGTTATTTGTTATTGTGAATTTCATCCTTGGTTTTTTTATTCTTCACACTCCGAACTATCCGCTGTGTGATTCAGTGCTTTATCAAAGACTAGATTATAATTGTTATACATCAATAAGAATAAACTGAAGTGAGTGGAACTTAATCTGTTGTGATTCATTACCTCCACCACAGACTTGTTGAAGTATAATTAACGAAGTCACGGGAAAGAAGGGAAGAAAAAGATCTCGAGATACTCTTACCTAATGGAAAAATTACCAAAGAGTCGAAAGCAGTGGCAAACCATTTTAAAAACCTATACGTCAAAATTGCTGAAAAGGCCACAAAATCGCTAAATATTAACCACACCAAATCAAACTTTTACGTTTCACTTTACATATTCCAGTTAAATCTGAAAGTCACCGAATATAACGCTTTTTACACAGTTAATGACATTGAAATATTCAAAATAATCAAGAGCCTTGAAAATAAGACCTCAACTGACTACTGCGATTTATCTCCGAAAATTATAAAACTCATCTCAAATGAAATAACCTTGCCATTAACAACATTAATAAATGACTCGCTGACTTCAGGAACTTTTCCAGACATATTAAAATTAGCAAAAGTCATTCCGCTCTACAAAAAGGTGGACAGTCATGATGCAACTAACTATAGACCTATCTCACTATTGCCAGTATTATGCAAAATTCTCGAAAAGGTCATGTATATAAGATTAGAAAAGTTTTTAAATGATAATAAGATACTCAATGAAAAGCAATTTGGTTTCCGAAAACATAGGTCCGCAACTGACGCTATTGCCGATATGACTTAGCACATCCTCAAGCATTTGTTGCAATTGACTCAAAAATGAACACTTTTAGTATTTTTTTTTTGCAACCAATCTAAGGCGTTCGACTGTGTCAACCATGACATCCTTCTTTCCAAACTCAAATTTTATGGCATTCATGGATGTGACCTACTTTTATGACGCTCTTATCTGTCAGCCAGAATGCAGGTGGTGGAAGTTAATGGAACAAAATCTAAAGAGGCGATTGTCAAACGCGGAGTTCCACAGGGATCGGTTCTAGGCCCACTTTTCTTCTTATTATACATAAACGATATAAGCGTCAGCGTTGAAAACGATGTGGACCTCTACATGTTTGCAGATGACATATCTCACCTTATTCATGCCAACAAAAAATACAACATTACTATAAAAATAAATCGTGCACTAAACGATATAACCACATGGTTTAAATGTAATAATCTACAACTTAACATTGATAAAACCAATTTAATGGACTTCTCTCAAAACATAGATAAGTCTACTCTACCTGACGCAGACGGCAATAGCCTATTATTCATACCACCTGACTGTATTCCTTTTCTAGAATTAAAACTAGACAATAAATTGAAGTGGAACAAACATATCAATATACTGGCTGGTAAGTTAAGCTCGGCATGCTATGCTATCAAAAAGATAAAAGAGTTGTGTGGGTCGAATGCTGCCAAAACCGTGTACTTTTTTTACTTTCATAGCATCATGACATATAATATTCTAGTGTAGGGGGATGAAGCGGAATTGAAAAGAATCTTTATTCTGCAAAATAGGACTGTAAGATACATACAAGGTCTAAAACCAAGAGAAACATGCCGAAATGCATTTTCTCAACTAGGGGCAATGACGCTGACTTTTGCTTATGCTTACCAGTGCCTCTTGTATATTAAAAAAAATATACATGATTTTCCAACTTTGAATTCTATCCATTCCTACCAAACAAGGCACGGTGCGGTGGCAGCATTCGACACCCAACTTTAAGGTTATCTAAACTTTCAAAGGGTTTTCTTTGTAATGGAGTCAAACTATTTATTCAATTAGATAAAGATTTGCGTGAAATGGACTATTCCATATACAAAATAAATTAATATTAATTAAGAAAAGCTACTATAGCATGACAGAAGCTCTCAAGGATGACTCTATTTCACAGGAAGTTATTTGATAGTAGGTATGTATTATTTATTTTGAATCGTTGTTTCTGTGATATTATAATTAGGTATATAATTTTTTTTGTTATTCATTATTTAGGTAAGATATCAATGGCTTTTTACAGCAGCTACGATTTGATATTATAAAATGCATATCTTGATGTTACTTATAATATAATCAATGACTAATGCAATTCAATATTTATAATTTTTGTTATTTACTGACATACGCAGCAATTTATAATTTAAATTAGATACTACGTATAATCAATTCTTTGACAATGCCTCTCTACAGCAGCTATAACCTTATGTACCTACATACTTATTAATCAGTATTTAGATGCATAAATGTAATGTATACGAAATGCTTGTCTGTTTCTGGCACCTCCAAAATTATATTGCAATGAGGTACTTAGATAAAGCCATGTAAATAATTAAGTACTATTTTTGACGTAATCAAGTGTTCTATTGTGTTCCTACTGTTTGAATAAATGAGCATGAGTAAAATTGACGTTTTAAATCCTTGTGATTTTAATAAATAAAAGATTTTGACTTTGACATTTTAGTGTATTTATGTTGTACCATACTCATACATAGGCAGCAAATATACAAACAATAAAAAACGCAATCCCATTAAGTATGCAATTAAGCTTGCTATGTTAGGCCCGGGTTTGATGTGCCTGTGGAGATTTGAGAGGTTTAATTATTGCTCTCGGAGTTAAATTAATGCTAATCTTGACGAGATTAAGGGTGGATTTGCCTTTGTTTAGCTCACCAATAATCGCTAGAATACCATTCAGGCCACTAATGTTATATTTGATTATACCATCTAATATGAGTCAGTAGACAAGTTTCGACACAAAAAAGATCTCTATAAAGCTCATCTATACCGTATTCAAAACGCAATTGATGAGATGAGAGTATTCATTTCGCGACAGGCATCATTCAGAGAGTACAATTATATAATATATAACATCGATAGCATTATGTATTAGTGAGCATTGAATTAGAAGGGTGACCGCGGCTCCGCGCCGGCGCCGCAGTCGCAGTCGCAGTCGCGCCTCTAATAGCCACTGCAGGTGATAATCGTGTAGTGACATATTATTATTTGCAAAAGACTAGTGTCCCCATATGGAGGACAGATGCCTTGCTCAGGCGCCCATGTAATTGTTTTGAAATAAATGCGTTGAAGATCGAAAGTCTGAAAGTCTATACAAGCTTTTTATTAACTTGCAATTTATGTATGTTTGTTTGGGTAGAATCTTGAAACTGAATTTTAAATCAATTATCTTTAACCGATTGAGCTGAAATTTGGTGTACACGCTTATTTTGGAGGACTATTCCTATTTAAAGTAAGCATGATCTATTCTATTCCCTGGATTGGCTCCAGACGAAGGAACTCTTCAACTGACAACAGCACAGATAGGAAATTTAGTATATGCATTTAATTATGGTGCCCGTTCTAAGGTCCACTATGTCATGGCTTCTGCACTCAGGGTTGGCTTCCAAGAAGGAACTGCTCAACGGTCAACAGCACAGACACGAAATTTTGTGTACGCATTTAATTATAATATCTTGTTCTAATATCCACCATGACATGTCTGCTGTATTCAGAGTTGACTTCCAAGAAGGAACTTCTCAACGGTCAACAGCACAGACACGAAACATTATATACGCATTTAAATTTGAAATACATATATAACTTTGGTGACAATGCAGTAATGTAGTACCAAAGAGGTGATCTCATGATGGACGCGGATGCTAGGCAATGGAACTTCAGAATGGATTGTAGTGGGCTACTAGTATTTGGGCTTATTTGAATCTGCTTGCGGTTCTAATAAAATTTTTTATAAAAGCTTGTTTGGAAAAGTAATATTTCAACAAAAAACTTAATATAAATATACCTATACCTAGGGTGGAAGTCTCCATATTCTTTATCTATAATAACATAATTTAACGATCCTAAAAGTTTGCGTAAGTAATCGCTTGCTGTAACGATGTTTACGTCAAATACGAGTCTAAAATGCGTCCCCGGGTCGCGGCAGTCTACACTCTAAACTACCGTGACAGAGCGCAGGAAGATAGTTTAAATCATAATCGAGCAGTTTCCCATTTAATTATATTGCCTCATATTCAGTTCTATTTTATTGAACTGATTTAGCGCTTAATTAGAGCACTGTTGAGGCGTGCCCGCCGGCGGAGACTGCTGGTATTGAACTGTAATTAACACTGGCTCGCGATTAATTCATTTTGTAAACTAATGGCACCATTCCTAAAACCAAATACTTTACAATGCATTAACATTGTGAGATGAAAATCGCTAAAATTAGGATTTTAAACTAAAACTTACTGTTTCGATTGGTATGAACTATTCAGGCGTCCAAATCAAAGCATTTGATATGAAATGCATTTGTACACAGCTAAAAATGCTATGCTGGTAATTTTCAAACATACGACGAAACAATACTTTGCATTGTTTCGGAGTAATATTTATTTTTGCGCGAGGTTTCTTTTCGAATCAGCTTTTATGGTAATGTAGAGTTTTAGTTAAAAACTTTCGTGATTGATTTCAATCATTATTATATAATCGAGATTGATCACGAACCGTTCAATCGGTGTTTTTACCGACAATGTTTCGATTTAATTCGTGAACCTTCGTCAGGGTGAGTCGGTGAGGGTCGGTGTAGATGACTGTTGGTCGTAGCACCGATTAAACGCTACGTGACCAATCCCATATTTATAATCTTCTTCGTTTGTGTCAATAGCATACAACGTATTTAATTCGCATTTTTTTATATTAGGGTTGAGTGGAACCTGGTATTTATAATAGTGATGTAGAATGTTCAGCGCTTGCGGTTAACAGCAACAAAGTTAATAATATCGCGTTTGATCCCATATGTTTAGGAATTGTATTTTCATCGTAATTTTATTTATTTATCTGATGTAGAAAGGCACGACGTTACTGGAGACATTATTTTCTTTAGAACCTTTTTTTGTATCCCGCTCAAACGAGCAAGCAAAGGGTTAAGTTGAAGCAGACAAACACAGCACAGTGAACAGTCTATCATCTTAACAATTTATATCTTGCTAAATTGGTATCTACTTATTGCTGGGAACCTAAATTAAGTAGATAATCGCAGCCATCATTAAAAGTATTATTCCCACTTTTGTAGTAGGTACTTGTTGTGCAATATCACTGTAATCGTTATACAAAATATCCAAGTACTTTTTTTAAATGAGTTCAGTTGCGTTACTTTGTTTGATCTACTATCCACTTACTCCACATATATTATGTCATATTTCATTACTGATTTTCTTTTAAACTGTAAAAGTTACTTAACAACCTTTTTCTGTCTATTAAACGATTATACGAGAAAATATGCCAACTACCAACCTACTCTAATTAATGTTAAATGAATTCTTAGTAAAGCTTTTTGTATTTTTTTTAATATAGGTGCTGAAGTTTCAGTATTTTCCTAAGTAATAAAGTATAATTGATTTTTTGTACATTTATTGTATCCATACGAGGGCTGCTATTTATGTATCCGGAATAAAATAAAATAACTATCATTGACTGTTAAATATGGTTTTATTGCTTTTCAAAATATTCGCCATGATGATCAATGCACTTTTGCATTCGGTGAAACCAGTTTTCATAGCACTTTTTCCAATCGGAAGACGGTATCTCCAAAACATGATTTTTGAATGCCTCAACGGCTTCTTCCCGGGTTGAAAATCGTTGACCACGTAATTTATTCTTCACGGTTGGGAATAAAAAGAAGTCGTTGGGTGCCAAATCAGGGCTATATGGCGGATGACCCGTTAATTCCACCGTTTCACCCTCCAAATATCGGGTCGTTTCACCCGAAGTGTGACAGCTTGCATTGTCGTGATGGAGAATGATTCTGCGTTGTGGATTATTCTTCCTGATTTCTGCAAAGACTTCTGGCAAACAAATGGTCGTGTACCACTCTGAATTAACAGATTTACAATTTTCTAGGGGTACAGTAGCCACGTGTCCATCTATACCAAAAAAACAGGCGACCATTTGCTTCAAAGTGCTTTTCGCACGAGCAACTTTTGTTGGGTTCGGCTCATGTTGGAAGACTGAAACTGTTGACTGTTGCTTAGTTTCGGGGTCATATGCATAAATCCAGGATTCATCACCTGTGTAGATATTATATACAGCTTTTGATGCACCACGATTGTATTTTTTTATCATTTTTTTGCACCAATCGACACGAGCCTGTTTTTGATCTATTGTCAAGTTGTGCGGTATCCAACGCGAACAAACTTTTTTTGCAGCCAAGTGTTCGTGTAATATCTTATGTATACTCGTCATACTAATGCCCAAGATCGCTTCTATCTCTCGATATGTC
Source organism: Philereme vetulata (assembly GCA_918857605.2). Lineage (NCBI taxonomy): Eukaryota > Metazoa > Arthropoda > Insecta > Lepidoptera > Geometridae > Philereme > Philereme vetulata. The sequence goes on along the minus strand of OU975451.1, from coordinate 405,333 downwards.
ACATGACGATCTTGCATTATTAGTTTACGCACTGCGTCGATGTTTCGTGGCACAACAACTGATTTAGGCCGACCATCTTTAATTTCGTCTGTGAGCATACGACGTCCACGATTAAACTCACTAAACCAGTGATACACAGTAGTCTTTGATGGTGCTTTATCCCCAAAAGTCGAACTGAGTTGATCGATACACTGCTGTTGAGTTAGACCACGTCGAAAATCATAAATAATCATCGCACGAAAATTTTCTCGAGATAAATCCATTGTGATAATGACACGCAATTTTTGAAATCGCGCCACACAATGAAAACAATTGACAGACGGACGAAATAACCTGCATTCTACAGCCAAAGAGTTCCATTTTCAAACGTGATAATTTCTTTTTAAATATTATTTATGCAGTGGTCAGTTCCGGATTCTTAAATAGCAGCCTATGTAGTAGAAGATTGTGTAGTTATCGGTAGCGGATATCTAGTTAACATAATTCCGGTCCATTCGAGGAACTTGTTAAAACGTGGATTGAATACTGCGGAGAGTTAAAGGCAGAAACTCACGGCAGGCATGAATACGCGGCTACGGACGGCACGCTCCCAGGCCCCCGCGGTCCCACTCGCCCAGCGCTGGGCCTGCGAGCCGGCATTCACTAGCAGCTCATTAATAACACGAATCCAAGCTCGGATGGATGGAGCTCCTCCCCTATGTTTTGTCCTATCTCGTGATTTCAAACACGCATTTTAGATTTCGATTTCTTTTCTTAAATGCTGTTGTTACATATTACAAGCTTTTAATTAATTTGCATTGTATGTATGTTTGTCCAGGTGGAACTTTACATCTGAATTTTGAACCCGTTCCCCTCAACCGATGATTGATTAAAATTTAGAATACATAATGTAACTTTGGTGACAATACAATAATATGGTACCATGGAGGTGATCTCATGATGGAGGCGGATGCTAGGCAATGGAACTTCTGAATAGATTGTGGTGGGCTACTAGTGTTTGGGCTCATTTGAATCTGCTTGCGGTTCTAATTAAACTTTTTATAAAATCTTGTTTTAAAAAAATAATTTTTCATCAAAAATCTTATTAATTTAAAATAGAATGTTGTTGCTACGAAAACCGTTACATGTTCTAAGAACATAATTTTCGATCTGCAATTGCACAGCTCTGGACTTTAGTGCACCACCCGAGCCAATATACAAATACAATTTGAAATAGAAATCCTTCGATTGCGGTCGGTCGGCTGGCGCGCTCTACCCATTACTGGAATGTATGTGCGTGCACTGCGCCAGTACGCAGTACTGACTAGTAAGTACTGTCACAGTGCTACGCTCCGCCAACCTTATACATTTCTTCCAAAGGGAACATTTTATTTGAGGTCTTTCAATTTGAAGTCTGTTATGATTTTACTAAAAGAAAAAACCTATGAGTCCAGAATTTTTTGTCAATAAAATACTTAGCAATCATTAGTACCGAGAAAATAAAACACACGAAAAATCACTCACTAAAACACTCTAATGCTTGAACCGCGCCAGGTACGCTTTCTGTTTGCCGAAGCCATACTACAATCCTAATTCTACGCGTTAAAAAAATCTAGTGTTTGTAATGTGTGAAACAAATATTGTACTAGTTTGAGCATATTGAATGTGTTGATAATATATCTCAGCTCTATTTTTAATGGTTTGAGGTCAAAATAGGCCGAACAGTTGATCCGGAAGGTTCGTTTGCAGTTCTTTTGACGCCGGCGTCTGTTCCCAATTAGTGCAGGACGGCGCGCGCCGGCCGGGACTGCGGAGTGGCGCACTCCATTGTTTGAAACGTCCATTTAAAAGTTCCGCAAATTCCTATTTCCTTCAAACGGTACGCTTTACAGATAGTTTATTTTTTGCGAATCGGATATTCAGGGAACTGACTTTATTGTTATCTTTCCAATAAATGGGAGGATTATGTTTCACGAAGGCCACGGGAGTGTTGTGTTACTGAACTTATTTTCGATCGTTCTCTGAATGTAAAATGACCCGAACACCTCATGAAATATTTATTAACTTAGATAGCATCTAGGTTTGCGAAAGGTGTAAAGTCGGACTGTGTCACTAGTTCGAAAGTTCTCAGCGAACAATTAAAAAAATAAACGCTCGGTTTATCTGTCACTTTGCGGAAAAGACAATTACTTACTGAAATTCAATTCCATTTTATTCTTTTAAATGTTTATATCAATAGCAAAACGGAAAGCCTTTATCCAGTGCACCTGCGTCTCGCATCTATTCTGAATTCATACAATTTGGAATTCCCGCAACTAAACCGTGCGACCTAATTTATAGTTTTCATATTCGTGACGGTTTTCGGTTCCAGCTTTTATACAGACGGCTTCTCATCGGATTTAAATCATATGAAAAAACCGGTGAATACAAGGTAATGTAGCGTATTGAGAACCCAGATACGCAACGGTAAGAAACGCTATGCTAGCACTAGGTTAGGCTTCATGTTATAGCTTATAATTGATTGAGTTTAGAAATAAATGATACTCCGATGTGAACAATTGTTTATATCCCGCTTCACCCTGCTCTCTACTCAACGACGCTCTTTATAGTAAGAGGCGAGTTAGTCGCCGGTTACGGCGGATCCGATACCGACTGCGGCACCTTTACGACGTCGTAAACCGACGGCAGGCGATCTGCACACGTCGCCGCTCCCCTGCACTGCACTGTTGCTGCTACTATTTATTGGAATATGATTTACGGTACGTGACGTTACTTCTAGCGCTGATAGCTACCATGACGTGCTTCATTTGTCTCATAGTGGTTTAAACGATATCTGTTTCATTATCATCATACTAACCATAAGACGTCCTCTGCTAAACATAGCAAGTAACTGCAAGTAACTGTTTAATTTAATAAATAAATCTTTAAACATGCCTCCCTCTTAAATTTTATTGATATTGAGATTTCCAAAGTGAACGATCTTCCTGCATTCAACGGCTTCCAGCTACCTTTATCAGGTCGTCTTTTCATCTAGTGTGGGGAGTCCTATGCTGCACTTCTCAGTGCGTGGTCTCCACTCGAGAACCTTTCTCCCTCAACGGCCGTCAGTTCTTCAAGCTATGTCTCCGTACACTCCGCCACTTGAGCTGCTAATCCTATAGGTTATATCATAAATAAATTATAAATCTTTATTCAGTACATGATACAACAATAAATATACTATAATTAAACTAAGCATGCTAAAAGAAAAAATAAAACTAATGTAAAGTAGGAATAGATAAGTAGATAGTTGTAGTCTATTTATCAGAGACATTCATAGCAGATTGTCTACAAATATCCTCATTTTAGATTCAATCTCGAAGAGAAACACCAAGCATCTCCATAGCAGGCTGAGCGACATTGAGCCTTCTCATAAGGCCCTGGTAAGAGACCACGTTTCTGTGTCACCACGTAACACACACAGATTAAAAAATTTTGTCTTCAAACACTGAGACGTATTTTGGTCTGTGTCGTTTGAATGCACTGAACAGTAGAACACTATTCTACACGTATTCACTGGTGTTTATATATTTAGATCCGTAACAATAGAGACACCTAAATTTGAGTACCGAAGACCCGTACTAAAAATGGCCTAGTGTATTTTAACAACACTTTTTCACGACTATCGTCAAAATATCATACACTTGCAGCTAAGGAGGTAAACATACGGCTCTAGCCGAACTTACCCGAGATTACGGCTCGTGTAGAGGCGCCTTTATGCATTACAGAGATAATCTAAATTGAAGTGGGCATTACGGCAAGAGGCACTCGGCCACTTGCGGCCAATATCGTCCTAAGTGAAATAAAAATAAACTTTGTGAGTTGGGAACATTTCACGAAACTAGGTAACTGGTATCGACTTGGGAATAGTTCGGGAATAGCAATCTGGATGCATCGGCAGCGCAGTGAGCGGTACGACGCGCCACAATATTGTTTATTGACACTCGTCTAAACATTATCTGCTAAATCCGTATCTATCCCAGTGAGGATTTTGGATTCGTATTATGAAAACTCGAATAAGTAAAGTATTATATTTTTTCTTAGAATAAATAAATAACTTTAGAAACCAAATATCTTGGGCTTTATTTCTTCAGCTATGAAATTCAACTATTATGTCTAAAATAATCAGTTTCTAGAAAGCTCTCCAAATATTTTGATTCTTATTACGAGTGCTGCTATTTATGTATCCGGAATAAAATAAAATAACTATCATTGACTGTTAAATATGGTTTTATTGCTTTTCAAAATATTCGCCATGATGATCAATGCACTTTTGCATTCGGTGAAACCAGTTTTCATAGCACTTTTTCCAATCGGAAGACGGTATCTCCAAAACATGATTTTTGAATGCCTCAACGGCTTCTTCTCGGGTTGAAAATCGTTGACCACGTAATTTATTCTTCACGGTTGGGAATAAAAAGAAGTCGTTGGGTGCCAAATCAGGGCTATATGGCGGATGACCCGTTAATTCCACCGTTTCACCCTCCAAATATCGGGTCGTTTCACCCGAAGTGTGACAGCTTGCATTGTCGTGATGGAGAATGATTCTGCGTTGTGGATTATTCTTTCTGATTTCTGCAAAGACTTCTGGCAAACAAATGGTCATGTACCACTCTGAATTAACAGATTTACAATTTTCTAGGGGTACAGTAGCCACGTGTCCATCTATACCAAAAAAACAGGCGACCATTTGCTTCAAAGTGCTTTTCGCACGAGCAACTTTTGTTGGGTTCGGCTCATGTTGGAAGACCCAAACTGTTAACTGTTGCTTAGTTTCGGGGTCATATGCATAAATCCAGGATTCATCACCTGTGTAGATATTATATACAGCTTTTGATGCACCACGATTGTATTTTTTTATCATTTTTTTGCACCAGCCTGTTTTTGATCTATTGTCAAGTTGTGCGGTATCCAACGCGAACAAACTTTTTTTGCAGCCAAGTGTTCGTGTAATATCTTATGTATACTCGTCATACTAATGCCCAAGATCGCCTCTATCTCTCGATATGTCACATGACGATCTTGCATTATTAGTTTACGCACTGCGTCGATGTTTCGTGGCACAACAACTGATTTAGGCCGACCATCTTTAATTTCGTCCGTGAGCATACGACGTCCACGATTAAACTCACTAAACCAGTGATACACAGTAGCCTTCGATGGTGCTTTATCCCCAAAAGTCGAACTGAGTTGATCAATACACTGCTGTTGAGTTAGACCACGTCGAAAATCATAAAAAATCATCGCACGAAAATTTTCTCGAGATAAATCCATTGTGATAATGACACGCAATTTTTGAAATCGCGCCACACAATGAAAACAATTGACAGACGGACGAAATAACCTGCATTCTACAGCCAAAGAGTTCCATTTTCAAACGTGATAATTTCTTTTTAAATATTATTTATGCAGTGGTCAGTTCCGGATTCTTAAATAGCAGCCTATGTATTTCAGCTCACAAGTATTTCAAATAATATAATAATGTAGATAGATAGAAACTAACTATCATATTGCCTCGATAGTGTTTTCTCTTCGTGTCTAATTCAAGGATAACGAGAGGTGGCGCCTAATTGTGTGTGCACATATACTAGTCAAATACCCCAGCCTCAAAGCAAGATAGTACTTGTATAAACGAAAATATCTTCTTTGAAGACTTTAATATTCTGGGGTACTTACAATTTTAACTAAGTAAGTAGATTTTACTTAAAAAATGTCATGATTTATTTCTATCATTATTATAAATCCGGGATTTATCACGTACGGTTTTATCGGGGTTTCGCCCGACAATTTTTAATGTTTTATTTTAAGTAAGTAGAAGAAAGATGACGAAGCTGCAGAGGGAAGATAGCAGCATAACGTCAAGTAAAGCGGAAGTGTTAAGGGAAGTCGAAAGGTTCTATGGACGGCTCTACGATTCGGTCACTAAACCTGTTTGCAGTGCGACCAACGACCCAAGAGCCAAACTGACATTACACCGAAGATATTCCGGACATCTGCCTGTATGAGATCAGGATGGCTTTGAAACAGCTTAAGAACTACAAGGCGCCGGGTGAAGACGGAATCACTTCAGAGCTTCTGAAAGCGGGTGGATCACCGGTACTTAAAGTCCTTCAGAAGCTCTTTAACTCCGCCTTGCTTGAAGGTACGACGCCAAAAGCATGGAACGGGGGCGCAGTGGTTTTGTTTTTCAAGAAAAGTGACAACACCTTGCTTAAGAATTACAGACCCATCTCGCTTTTGAGCCATGTTTATAAGCTGTTTTCGAGGGTCATCGCGAACCGTCTCGAACGCAGGTTTGATGACTTCCAGCCTCCCGAACAAGCCGGGTTCCGTTAAGGCTACAGTACCATAGACCACATACATACGCTGCGGCAAGTAATACAGAAGACCGAAGAGTATAACTTGCCGCTATGTCTCGCGTTTGTGGACTATGAGAAAGTCTTCGATTCGATCGAAACATGGGCAGTGCTTGAGTCTCTCCAACGATGCCGTATTAACTATCGGTACATCGAAGTGTTGAAGTGTTTGTATAAAAACGCCACTATGTCAGTCCGAGTACACGAACAGAGCTCGAAGGCGATTCCCTTAAAAAGAGGCGTAAGACAGGGAGATGTAATCTCTCCGAAACTGTTTACGACCGCATTAGAAGATGCCTTCAAGCTTCTGGAATGGAAAGGTCTGGGCATCAATATTAACGGCGAATACATCACTCACCTTCGGTTTGCCGACGATATTGTGGTCATGGCAAAATCGATGAAAGACCTCAGCACGATGCTCGAAGGCCTCAATCTAGTCTCCCAACGGGTAGGACTTAAAATGAACATGGACAAGACGAAAATCATGTCGAATGTCCATGTCGTCCCTGCCCCAGTTATGGTTGAGAACTCGGCTCTTGAAGTTGTCGACGCGTATGTATACCTAGGACAAACAGTCCAATTAGGTAGGTCCAACTTCGAGAAAGAGGTCAATCGTCGAATCCAACTCGGATGGCCAGCATTTGGGAAACTTCGCAACGTCTTTTCGTCCAACATACCTCAGTGCCTTAAGACGAAAGTCTTCAATCAGTGTGTGTTACCAGTGATGACATATGGAACCGAGACGTGGTCCTTCACTATTGGCCTTATGAATAAGCTCAGAGTCGCTCAAAGAGCTATGGAGAGGGCTATGCTCGGGGTTTCTCTACGGGATCGAATCAGAAATGAGGAGATACGTAGGAGAACTCAAGTCACCGACATAGCCCGACGGATTAGCACGTTGAAGTGGCAATGGGCAGGCCATATAGCGCGCAGAACAGATGGCCGATGGGGCCGAAAGGTTCTCGAGTGGAGGCCACGGACCGGCAAGCGCAGCGTAGGACGTCCACCCACAAGATGGGCAGACGACTTGGTAAGAACCGCAGGTCGGCGTTGGATGCAGGCCGCTTCCAACCGCAGTTCCTGGAGATCAATGAGGGAGGCCTTTGTCCAGCAGTGGACGTCCTACGGCTGATATGATGATGATGATGAGAACTCAAGGTTTTGTTTGGCATGTTAGATAATATTAAGTTAGTTTTGTAGAAAGCGAAGCATTAGGCCCTGAGATAAGTGTACTCGTACTACATCGCGGTTGAACGTTTATCAGATAGCGGCGGGTGTGCGCATAACCCTCAAAATAAACAACTATATATATTGTTACGCCGAGGCTGTTACAGAATAAGTAATAGTCAGTATTTCTCGAAGTTATACCTACTGTGTCACAGAATAGGTAATACTTGGTATGGAATGACCTACATACCACGTTTTTTGTCTACGGTTGCACAGATTAAGAAATAGTAGACGATCGATATACCAATACTTTTCTAGATACTAGTGGATGGTTCTGGAAATAATGATCGGTATAAATAGTGCGTAGAGACGTCGGCAGAGTGAGTTTTGATTTAGCTATACGTGCGAACATTTCGGTGCCTTTTAAGTGGTTTATTGTGCGAAAGGAATTCCAGGGTGTGAAAGAGCAGATGGAACATCATGAGACCCGTATTTCGAAAACTGAAACTCAGATCGCTGATTTAAAAAAAACTCTGGATATCCTGAAGTCTGGAGACAACAATGTGGTTCCTCTAACTGCTGCACCTTCAGCACGAGGTTTTAAAACGCCACCATTTGATGGAAGTTCTTCGTGGTCAGCCTACAAGATTCAGTTTGAAGCCGTTGTCCAGGCCAATGGATGGACGATGGCGCAGGCTATGACGGCTTTAAAACTGGGCCTTCGTGACAAGGCACTTACGATTTTAGAGGCTCTTGGGAAGGAGGCCACATACGAACAGCTGTTGGAGGCGTTGGAGTCACGCTACGGTGACGCACACCTGGAACATGTTTATCGAGCGCAGTTAAAGGACCGGAGCCAGCGTAACTCAGAGAATTTACAACAGTAGGCCCTCGAGATAGAAAAGCTGGTTCGAAGGCATACCAAACCTCTCCAGCACCCCTTGACGGTTATTTGGTCCAGGCATTCGTTGACGGAATACGTGACTTGGAAGTGAAAGCTGCTGTAAGGCTTGGACATCATGATACCTTGAAAAATGCCTTGGCTCATGCGTTGGAGGTGGAGGCCGTGCGTCAGAACCCCCGAGCTCACCACATCAGAGAAGTGAAGGGCTTTTACACTCACGATAGTCGTTCAAAGTTTAGCCCTAGATGCTTCGGGTGTGGAGAAAGAGGACATCTGAGGTCGAGTTACCCAAAAAGAGAGGAGAGTACTCAAGTAAGTTCCGTCCAACAGCAGCAGGGAAACGAGTAAGCGCCAGGACTGCGGGGCGAGTGCTGGCTGGTATTGAGAAAGCCCTAAAAATTACGGTCTCACAAGTTCATGATGGGAATTGCCTGACTATAAAAGGCCAAATTAATGGAACACCTTGTAAGATGACTTTGGATACTGGTGCTTCCCGTACAGTGGTCAGTTCCCAACTGGCTAATTGGTTTCTTGGGAAATTCAACAGTAGCCATGAGCGAGTTCAGCTCCTGACGGCAACCGGCCAGCACATATCCATCCAGGGTGAAAAGCGGGTGGAGATTATGCTGGGTGAAAGGCCTTGCCAGCAAAACGTTATCATTGCCGATATAGTTGATGACAGCATTCTGAATTTAGATTTCTTACGAGAGCACCATTGTAGAATTGACATAAATCAAGGAGTTTTACAATAAGGAGAAGAGGAGTTCTTTATGGAAGGTGGGACCATGAGTAAGGTGTACTGTCTGAAGAAAATTGTTCTTCCACCAAGATCGGAAACCATTGTACCAGTAAGCTTGCCACGGACTTCAGGAGGATGGAAGCGATGTGTATTGGTGGAAAGATCGGACAATGGCTTTCCGTGGATTATTGCTCGGACACTAGTGAGGACCACAGATACTGCAGTGGTGCGAATATTAAACTTTAGCAATAAAGAACACCTATACGACCTATATAATAAGAACAACTATATAACCTGAAAACTTGACTTAAAGTGCATACATAAATTATATAAACAAACAAACCAACATACATATTATGCACGTTGCCGTTGTATGCGAAGACGAATGTCGAATGGGAGGATTAAGGGGAGGGGAACATCAGTGAATCGCGCGGCTCTGATGCATGTAAATGAATGCTTTGTGCAAAATATAGCGCCAATTTAAACACCTTGGACTGAAGGAATTACATATTACCAAGAAAGGAGATTGGCGAACGTCTATGAACGTGGAATCCAGACTTATTCATTTAAAACCACTGGTTGCGCTTATAATTTTTTCGTTTTTTTTTCTTATATTTTATTACATCATCTTATTGATTGAGAGGCATTGATTTAATAGTCTTATTTATTGCATAAGTGTCACTATACCGTTGTTTTGGTGATTCTCTGTGCATTTCGCCACCAACTTTGCCGGCTTCCGGGCAGTCTCGCAAATACGATCGTATCGTGCGCATCGCTTGCGCATTGATCCAAACACCATCGGACGCGCATTTTATCGCCCGAAACCCTGAACTGAACTTACATCAAGACAAGTGTTATCTGTATTCTAGACTCTGTGGTTTTTATCGCTGGCCAGCATAGTGCATCTAGACTGAACTTTTAAGCTATAACGCGGCATTGTATCTGTGTCGGGGTTTGCTGAAATAAAGGTATGTGGCATATTGCTAGTAAATTGGACTTTAAGTCATTGCCTTAACTCACCTTGTGTTTCTTTCGCCTTAAGTTAGCATCGCTGAATAAGCTGTTAATAGCCTAGATTGCTCTAATAATCTAGGCTCACGCGCGTGTGACATTACTAGTAATTTTCGAGTCAATATTCAAGTTATAGAAGTTATACGCACCATTTTGGTCCTTCGAGTTCGCATACATTAATTTTGGGCCTATTCACGGCCTATTTTTGAGTTCTAAAAGTCTAACTTTAGGAAAAAAAAATCGAGAATTTTGTATATAAATTGCATATCATCACACAACTATCACCTCTATTGCGTTGGGAATAAGGGTCAGACTACCTTGCAATCAATTGTTACCCGCAAATTAATTGTTAATCTAAATCTTTAGTTTCGCTAATTAAACATCTGTTATACACATACAATTTAATATCAACGTTAATTCATATCGCTAAATAATTTCATTTATTAAATCAGTTGAATTTCGTCGAAATCACAATTTTTTTTGTTCGTATATGAAAATTGTGGGTAGTTGTACAACTTTAAGTTGGCCTTCGTGACGTGTGGAATATTCCAGGTCATTGTTCTCGTACGGTTAATTTTTATTTACGCATTAGATACTTGTATATTTTTTTCTAATCGAGATTTGCTGAGTGAATGATATCAATTGTTGTTGTATGATACACTTGTACTGTGGGTTCGTTAGGTACATGCCTACAATATTCGTATTGCACGAGTAGGTATTTTTATATAATATCGAGACTCCATTTGGTTAATTATTGCAATTAATCATCTTACTTCGCATTTGTTTATTTATTGCAATTAAACATCTTATGCCGCGTCGCTTGTTATTTTATTTTGAAAGAAAACGGTATCTTTGGATATTTTCTTCAGGTGAAATAGCTGATGTGTATAAACTTTACGTGTTTGTTTGCCTAAGAAATAACCGTATAATTATACATATCACCCGCACCTAACTTGGTAAACGTAGCACTTGCTCGATAAGTTATTTGGAACGGTCGCGTCGTCTACGCATTACTTGTTAGGTATTTATTGTTTAGTACGAAGGGATTTCGTTATACATATGTACAATCGCATCGCTTACGTAATAAGTTTCTATACTTATTTGTAGTTTTCGCACTTAACTTATTATAGGTTAAGAATCTGTACTATAGGTATTGAGTAAGTTACGCTCGTATAAATAGAAGTAGTGCAGAATTGTTATCGCATCGCATTCAACATAACTGCTGATTATCAGTTTTGCAAACAGATAAGTAAGTACGTTCTTAAGGTATTAGGCGTTTTTACTATTTTTATTGCATTCCATTTGTTATTTGCAATCTGTTGAAATTTATTCGCTTTATATGTTTTAAACGTTACAATTTGTTATTGTTAGGGTTCGCGCGCACGGATAAGTGCGTCCGTCTATACTATTATTATATTTAATTTATAAAACTGCTCGCTGAGTTATTGTTTTCATTTGCCCCCCTAACTTCACTTACGCATTTTAGGGTTCTGTAAATGTAATTTAGAGTTCGGTTGATTTAATTTAGAAATTCTTTTTTTTTTCGTTTTGTTTTGGTTTTAACGTCTGTTCACAATGAGTGACAAGATTAAACTTAGATTGTTTGAAAGTAAACGCGACTCGTATTTCGCACGGGTTCAAGGTATTTTTGATTCAACAAAATCTTTAACAACCGAAAGATTACGTAAGACCTTTATTGCTCAGGCTAAACAAATTGATGCACTACGTAGCGAATTCAATGAGATTATGGACGAGGTAAATATGTTAAATTTGACATTAGATCCAACGTGTGCAGTAAGCTATAGTGCTTTAACATCCTTTGATGAATTGGTCTGCGAGATAAAAAATACTTTGGTTTCATTGACTGAATCAAATGATTCCAAGGAACCCGCTTCTGCGGCTTCGACTAGCACGAAATCGAGCACTAATAATTATCATATAAAAGTGCCTAAAATCGAGTTGGCCACCTTTGACGGTGATATTCAGAACTTTCCGTTCTTTTATGAGACTTTCAAACGTATTATACATACTAACTCAGATTTATCAGATTCTGATCGCATTCATTATTTGCTGAGTTGTTTAAAGGGAAAGGCGAGGAATGTGGCAGTAGGTATTGTACCTTCTGGCGATAATTACCGCGTGGTCTGGGATGCGCTTATCGCAAAGTACCTGGATACTCGCGCGCTCGCCACTAATTATCTAAATCAGCTGTTCTCATTGAAAGCGTTCGGATCGACGCCCGCTAATATTGAAAAGGGTTTCGATAAATTAACTGCTACGGTTGCGGGACTCAAACAATTGAACATAGATAACTTGACTGATTTTATATTTATTCATTTGGGTCTTAAATTACTAGACTCAGACATTGCAAAACACTTTGAAATGTCGCTTCGTAATCAACAGGAGTTAGATTATGATTATTTCGTAAAGTTTGTTCGTGAACAAGTCAAAATCTTGTTTCGCACGTCTCCTGCAGCAACTAAGCCCTCGCCCGTAGGTGGCTCCAGCACCTCATCTAAAGTATCGCAGGTGTTTGTAGCTACTGAATCTAAATGCTCACTTTGTCATTCCACGCATACAAACTTGTTTACGTGCAATGCGTTTCAAAAGTTGAGCGTAAATGATAGATTTAAGTTTGTAAAAGACAATAAAAGATGTGGTAACTGCCTGAGTAGCCAACATACCGTATCTAAGTGTCTATCCAAGTCCACATGTAAGAAATGCAACGGCAAACATCATTCCTTATTGCATTTTGAGCAATCGACACAAGCTCCTACGCTTGCCCCCGCGATCGCCCCCTCCTCAAATTCTGCGGCCGACCCTGCTACTCCTGATCGTGTGGCGTTGTGTACGCATTCTTCTGCTCAAGTTCAGGCCACACGCAGTACCGAAGTGCTGGCGACGGCCAAGGTTTTAGTAGCAGGTAGGAAAGGTAAGGACGTGGTGGTTAGATGTCTTTTGGACCCTGGGTCACAAAAAAATTATATTACGACGCGTTGCTGTCGTATGCTCGGTCTAACTATACATGCAGATTCGATAAATACCGTTCGTGGTATTGGTGGCACGTCGCAGTCCGTACGCGGCTCGGTGAACCTTATGTTCGGCTAACGGCTTCGCCCGCAGCCTAGGTATGAAATTGACGCTTTAGTTTTGGATCAAATAACCAGCCAGCTTCCTTTGTGTGCTATAAATATTGCCGAATTGAATCATATTGATCCTAAACTACTCGCGGATGACACCTGGGGTGTGCCAGGTAATATTGACATGTTACTTGGGGTCAAGTTGTTCGCTAAGTTATTGCGACCAGGTCACGTGACCAGCGTACCCGACTGCCCCGATGCATTGGAGACTGTGCTCGGCTACGTACTTCTAGGAGAAGCACCTATTATCGAACCTCCAACTGACACTCTGTCTTTCTTTGCGAGTTCGTTCGATAACTTCGATCTTCGTAAGTTTTGGGAGATTGAAGATGTTACTGCTCCGTCCATTGATAGTGTGGATGATAAACGCTGTGAACAGTTTTATTGTACCACAATTACCCGCGCTAAAAATGGCAAGTATGTGGCAGCCTTACCACTGAAAACAGACGCGTCAGCGTTAGGAAATTCTTTTGATATAGCTCGCAAGAGATTTTTGAGCCTCGAACGTAAACTAAAATCGCTTCCTAACGTCAAGCTTCTTTATGATGACGTTATACGGGATTATCTACAGAATAATTACATTTCTTTGGTGCAGAATATCTTACCTGAATGTACGTTACCCAAACGAAATTGTAAGGAGCGAGATATGGAATACTATATTCCTCACCATGCTGTTATTCGAGAGGATAAAGTGACTACTAAGTTGCGAGTGGTCCTAGATGCCAGCGCATGTACAGACAATGGTACCTCGCTCAATGATATCCTGTTCGCAGGTCCAGTCCTTCAGGCTGACCTGTTTAACATCTTGTTAAATTTTCGGCTTTTCAGTGTCGCTGTTTCCGCAGATGTCCAATCTATGTACCTACGTATAGGTATACGCCAGCAAGATCGTTCGCTTCAACGTATCTTGTATCGGTTTAATGAAGAAGAAGAACTTAAAATTTATCAGTTTTCAGTGCTTCCATTTGGTTTAAAGTGTAGTCCTTTTATAGCTATTCGCACTATCCAACAGCTATGTCAGGATGAAGGAACACAGTTACCTCTCGCCAGGGACATTTTACAACGAGATATTTACATGGACGACATAGTTAGTTCTATACCCAGCACTGCGCTAGCTATAGACTCGGCTCGTGAACTGATAAAAATATTCTCTCTCGGTGATTTTCAGCTGACGAAGTGGTCTAGCAACAGTGTCGATGTTCTTCGGACTATCCCAGAGTCATTACGACTTTCACAGAGCGTGGACTTAAGTAAGGATCTAACACAGAAAATACTGGGACTTCGTTGGTTTCCTGACGAGGATTGTTTCGCCTTCCAGGTTAATCCTAATAATCGCCCTTGCACAAAACGGAATATTCTATCTTCCATCGCACGTCTCTTCGACGTTCTAGGCCTTGTGGCACCAATAATTTTATACGCCAAGCTTCTTATCAAAGAGCTTTGGCTTGTCAAACTTGGATGGGATGACGTTCCCCCACCTCGAATTGTTCGTCTGTGGGAACAATTTCAAACTGAACTGCCACTTATCTCTGAATTGAGATTTTTGCGACATGTCGGCGTCGTGGAACGCTGTAAGCTCTCACTCGTTGGTTTTGCCGACGCTAGTGAGAAGGCTTACGGTGGTTCGGTCTACGCCCACGTTGTCAAACCCGACGGTAGTATCGTCGTTTCGCTGGTGTGTGCGAAATCTAAAGTCGCACCACTGAAAGTCGTTTCTCTAGCTCGTCTCGAGCTATGCGCCGCACTTCTCCTATCAACTGTGATAAAGCGAGTATATAATCTTTTCGCAGCTCGGCACGCCATTGAGGTAGTAGTTGCTTTTTCGGATTCAACCGTAACTTTGAGTTGGATTCATTCCGCACCGCATCGATGGCACACTTTCGTAGCCAATCGTATAGCTAAGATTCAAGACAATCTTTCTGCAGATCACTTCTTCCATGTGAAAGGGTCTGAAAATCCCAGTGATTGTCTCTCTCGCGGCTTAACGCCTGCCCAATTAGTCCATCATCCGCTATGGCTAAATGGACCGCCATGGCTTAAGCTTCCCCGCTCTGAATGGCCGATAAAACCATTCGTTTCAGGTGAGTCGCAAGAGCTTCCCGAAATGAAGCCCGTGGCTCTCCCTGTGCTCTCGCACGAATGCTCGGACGGAAGTCCTCCTTCCGACGACATTTTATACGCTCGTTCTACCAGGTTCTCTTCCTGGTTGAAATACTTAAAAACGATTTGCTTCGTTTATAAGTTCATCAAACGGCTCCCTAGAGGGCCCGTTACCGCGTCTGACCTAGAGTTCGCTGAATTCGTTGTGTTACGATCGATGCAAAGGATTCATTTTGAAGCTGATCTCGGTCGTTTAGCCCGCAATGAATTGTGCTCTAAGCCAGTACAACGGCTAAGTCCCTTTCTCCACGAAGGACTTATTCACGTTGGAGGTCGCCTAGCAAACTCTGAGCTAGATTTTGACTCGCGTCATCAGATCCTCCTTCCGCGTCAAGATCATATAGTGGAACTTCAAGTTTCCCATTATCATGTGAAAAATTTCCACACAGGACCAAACTTGCTCGTATCTCTCCTACGACAGAAGTTTTAGATCCTGTCTGCGCGACGTATTGCACTTCACATTACCTTTAATTGTAACATTTGCTTTCGAGCAAAACTGCGACCTACCTTTCCTATAATGGCGGATTTGCCACGTTCTCGCATTGAGTCTGCTCCTAAGGCTTTCTCTGAAACAGGTTGCGATTATGCGGGACCCCTCTTGATCACGTCGCGTCGGTTCGTGCTTTTTCGTTACATTTAGACTAAGTTTTATCGTGCACCAATGTGCAGTATTAGATTTAGTTACCGCGTAGAATAATTAGTTAATATTCTTATTTGTAATATAGAGTCGCAATTTTAGAGTTCTTATAACTTTGGTAGAGTTGTGATGATATGCAATTTTATTTACTTTTCCTTTGTGTTTCGAAAGTGGGAACTTTCAAGCCGGGGAAAATGGTTGCGCTTATAATTTTTTCGTTTTTTTTTCTTATATTTTATTACATCATCTTATTGATTGAGAGGCATTGATTTAATAGTCTTATTTATTGCATAAGTGTCACTATACCGTTGTTTTGGTGATTCTCTGTGCATTTCGCCACCAACTTTGCCGGCTGCCCGCACCAACCACCTATCTTCGAGTTTTAATATGAGTACTACGTTTAGTTTTATGACAACTAAGAGGTGTTGAGTCGGCAGGCAAACGTGTGTGTTATTTTAGTTACTACAAAAAATTAGGGCGAGTAATATCGCTACACTACCTTAATGTTTGTTTGCGTGAAAACTTTTCCAGTGTCGGACTCGGAACCCTTATAGTTTCGCCATATCTGTCTGTCTGTCCGTCGGCCCATCAGACCCATAACAGCCGTAAACTCGTAAACTGTTAGTGCTGTAAAGCTGAAATTTGGCACGGCCAAGTGAATTGCGAGGCTCTTTTTCAACCCCCTCTACCCGCACAACGACGTAGGCGCACGATAGCTTAAGTTCATTAATAGGCAACGTGCAGGCAGGCAGGGTTCAGCAAATATACAATCCTTGAGTAACGAGATATATTAATTTTTTGTAGTAAATTAAAGCCTTTTCAAATAACTATTAATAAATGATAAATGTTATATATATGTTTATAAATGTTTTTGTAATAACTGAACTAAAAAGTAGAAAATAATTTTCTATAAATTTAAATGAAGAAGAGTGAGATTAACAAAAAATGTATTTTATTGTAAAAAGCTCTTTTATATATATTTTATTCAATTTATTTTATACTTTTTTATTGAATTACTAACTTCTGCCCGCGGCTTTGCACGCGTGGTTTGTCAATAAAAGTAGCCTACGTGCCAATCCAGGACATAATTTGCCATCCACCAATCTTCATCGAAATTGGTTAAGCCGTTATGACGTGATTAAGACAAACGTACAAACTTTCGCATTTATAATATACTAGCTGTTGCCAGCGGCTTTGCCTGCATTTTTTTGGGGTGCAAAAATACATATAGAAACTTTGACATCCAATTTTTATATAATGGGAACTGATTTATGGAATAAAAAGTGGCATATGTGTTAATCTAGGTTGTAGTCTACATACATACCAAATTTCATTGAAATGGGTTAGCCGTTTCAACGTGATTGAGTAACAAACAAACAAATAAATAAACAAACATACGAACTTTCGTATTTATAATAATAGTGTGGTTGGATTAAATTACGCTATTTGTCATTATAGGTCTTTGATAATTGTGCAACATTTAAACGTTTTGAAGTAGTTGAACGTCAAGATCAAATATTCCAATACATACATTTATACATTTATTTTATTTATTACATATGGAACACAAAACGGAGCACATCCAGAAAATATGAAATATATACATTATAAAGAGTTTTGAACTAGGAATATACATACATACATACCAAGCTAATAAAAGCGTGTTAAAGCACTTTAAACCCCGCATCAACTAATGTCATGTGAGATTATTATCATGAGTGTTTATTTTATTGCTCGGCTTAGTTTCATTTATCTCTATTGTACAATTTTTCATAACTCGTTACATCCTTATCGTACAAGGCAATAAAAAGTTAGTTGTACAATGAAAATGTAGAACATGTGTACTGCAGGTAGGTGCATAAAACGCGTAATTACGCATTGATGTACTGCAGGTAGGTGCATAAAACGCGTAATTACGCATTGATGTACTGCAGGTAGGTGCATAAAACGCGTAATTACGCATTGATGTACTGCAGGTAGGTGCATAAAACGCGTAATTACGCATTGATGTACTGCAGGTAGGTGCATAAAACGCGTAATTACGCATTGATGTACTGCAGGTAGGTGCATAAAACGCGTAATTACGCATTGATGTACTGCAGGTAGGTGCATAAAACGCGTAATTACGCATTGATGTACTGCAGGTAGGTGCATAAAACGCGTAATTACGCATTGATGTACTGCAGGTAGGTGCATAAAACGCGTAATTACGCATTGATGTACTGCAGGTAGGTGTATAAAACGCGTAATTACGCATTGATGTACTGCAGGTAGGTGCATAAAACGCGTAATTACGCATTGATGTACTGCAGGTAGGTGCATAAAACGCGTAATTACGCATTGATGTACTGCAGGTAGGTGCATAAAACGCGTAATTACGCATTGATGTACTGCAGGTAGGTGCATAAAACGCGTAATTACGCATTGATGTACTGCAGGTAGGTGCATAAAACGCGTAATTACGCATTGATGTACTGCAGGTAGGTGCATAAAACGCGTAATTACGCATTGATGTACTGCAGGTAGGTGCATAAAACGCGTAATTAAGCATTAATGTACTGCAGGTAGGTGCATAAAACGCGTAATTACGCATTGATGTACTGCAGGTAGGTGCATAAAACGCGTAATTACGCATTGATGTACTGCAGGTAGGTGCATAAAACGCATAAGTACGCATTGATGTACTGCAGGTAGGTGCATAAAACGCGTAATTACGCATTGATGTACTGCAGGTAGGTGCATAAAACGCGTAATTACGCATTGGTGTACTGCAGGTAGGTGCATAAAACGCGTAATTACGCATTGATGTACTGCAGGTAGGTGCATAAAACGCGTAATTACGCATTGATGTACTGCAGGTAGGTGCATAAAACGCGTAATTACGCATTGATGTACTCAAATGTTTTGCGTACATCTGATTCCCAATACTGTTACACGAGTTCATTGTTATACAGAAACAACTTAACAATTCCCGCAGTTTACGAGATTTCCACAAAGTTTCGTTTGTTCTGCTTTGTCGTTTCGGTTTCGAGGCCTCATTAGTGTCAACTAAAATAAAATAAATAAATAAATATAAATATTGCTGGACATTTCACGCAGCGTTATCTAGCCTCAAAGTAAGCAGAGCTTGTACCACGAGAACCAGATAACTGATAGAATACTTATATACTTTTTTATTGTAAATACATACTTATAATATATAGAGAAACAATCAGACACGAAACAAATATCTTTAGATCATGCAAACATTTGTTCCGCGGCGGGAATCGAACCCGCTACCTCCTGCGTCTCAGCCGGCTATTCGCCCACTGCACCACGGAGGTCGTCTTATTCGTCACTTGCGAGCACGACATTAAATCACGTTTTTACGATTGTGCTACTTACTCACAACCTATGCTGGTTCGTTACCCGCGATGTTCTGAGCCAGTTAGTGTACGCGTTTAGACTAAAAAGTTATATTTTTATTTGTTTTTTCAATGCTGTTGGCCTACCTACAGATTTTATTACTTAAATCCTTCAGATGCCTTCAGGAGATTTAATAGCTCCTACACTGGGATTAGCCAGTATCTCATGCGAAACTTACTAAATGCTTATCTCCTGGAGAATTTTTTTAGACGCTTCTCAGAGTAGT
Organism: Philereme vetulata; assembly: GCA_918857605.2. Classification (NCBI taxonomy): domain Eukaryota; kingdom Metazoa; phylum Arthropoda; class Insecta; order Lepidoptera; family Geometridae; genus Philereme; species Philereme vetulata. Next base: position 385,570 of record OU975451.1, on the reverse strand, counting down.
CAGATTATGTTGTTAGAGGTATAATGTCAAAGGTATTCTAATCACATGCCATGTTTTCAGTTTAACGTCATCGGCCACGTCGACAAAGTAAAGAGGAATATCATTTAAATAAATAAACCATATTATTCGGGGTATGGTTATGTTTCTCACAGAATTTCATAATGACATAAAGTTTTATGGGAGCTCGTTCCAGGAATGGTTTTATTTAGGCGGTAGATTGAAATCTATAGGGAAGAAAATCTCGAGACTGAAAGAGTGTTACATAAATAAATAAATATTGCTGGACATTTTTCACAGCGCTATCTAGCCCCAAACTAAGCAGAGCTTGTATTAAGGGAACCAGATAACTGATAGAATACTTACATACATTTTTTTTTGAAAATACATACTTATAATATATAGAGAAACAACCAGACCTGGAACAAATATCTGTAGATCATGCAAACATTTGTTCCGCGGCGGGAATCGAACCCTCCTGCGTCTCAGCCGGCTATTTGCCGGCTGCACCACGGTGGTCGTCATGATATGAAATGAGATATGAGTGTGCATGGATATAAAAGTAAAGGAAGGCCGAAGAAGAGATGGATGGACTGTGTGAAGAATTATATGGGTTGGAACGAAGTAACAACGGAGATTATAGCTGATAGAGAGGTAAACAAGAAAAATACATGATGTGCCGACCCCACGTAATGTGGGAAAAGGGCAGGAAGAACAAGACATTGGAATCTATAAGTTTAAGTAAGATGGAATTCTACTCCAATGTCATTCTCTGTGCACGTACCCACCACTATAATCAAATATCTCTATCTTCAAAGGTTTGCTGGAAGAAAACTCTTATTAGGGTTAAGCTCGCCTTTGTTCATGTCCATTTTGTAAGCTATTTTTATCTGTAAATGTATTTGTGTACAATAAAGAATAATTTATGGAATGTAAGTACGAGTATTGATTGGCAAAGGCGCGGCGCGGCGCGGTGAGGGTGTTGTTTTTGGATGGATCAAATTTCCGACCCTACTGCATTCTTTCGATTAACCTAACCTAACAATAATATTACGTTTTTGTACCACAAATCTATCGATGTTAAAATAAATCAGGCCATAATGCTTGTTCCATCTCCAGGCAGTATAAAAAAACCAAGTTGTAGGTAGTGTATTTGGGTGCAGTATTCACGTATTACTTAGATAAATTAATTTATTTTTGTATTATAACAAATATTTGTTTATCTTATAAATAAACTCTTAAAAAGCAAAGTAAACTTAGGCTAAGGCTTTAGTACACGGCCACCTTTTCCGGCCATAGCGATTCAGTCGCAAAAAGGCTATACAGTCGTTGGCAGCGCCGCACTTGTCACTTCATGCAGTGAGTATGCGGGGGAGCGTTTCAGTAGGTACTGCATAGCTGCAGTCGTAATTTATCAAAAGCTCACATCTGCAGTCGTTGCATTTTAAATAAATAAATTATAAGTAGATGCAGCCCGGGCGGCGGCGACCAGGGAAACACCGCGCAGCGCCCCGACACGTCGCGCATTCTAGAACTGCACGATCTTATCCTGCTTGCACGTGACTATTCTATTCCTAAATGTGACCTATTTTCATTACATTTCTTCAGGAGTTATGAGTACGAAGAAATTAAAAATATTTGTAGCGTCAGATATTTACACGATATTGTTGACGACTCTCCTTTTACCACTTATTAAAAGTTCTTGACACTTTAGTTTTGAATTGGTCACTCATAAAATGTTTATAAGATTAAACATGATATAAGGCAGCAGTAGTATTTTAGAAGGCAGCAAACATCGCCGTATAAATGCCATAAAACTCTGTATAACCTTTACGGCATTTTTAAAATATTAAAAGTAATATTAAAAGTTTGTTTTCGGTTTCGGCTTTATCATGACTCCGTAAATCCCGAAACCATTAAGTGATTACAGAGTTTACTCCGTCGCGTCGTCGATGCGGTTTTTAGCGAGTTTATTTGCTAGTTAAAATGCTTTTTCTTGTTTTGGAATGTTCTTCTTTGCATCTTAAAATGGTTTTACATTCAGCGATCAATTATGTAAGAGGTTCTCAGACCAACTATTATTACGTACGTGTTCAAACTAGAAGTCAAAATTTAATTTGGACAGATTCTGTAGCAGACTTTAACAAATTATCTCACATATTTTTTTTATACAAGACCTAATAAAAACATTTGGACATCAGACCGTTGTCAACATTTCCAAGAAATATTCCTACCCTAGCGAAACAGAAAATATAATTTGGTAAACACGGGTCACGCACGACGTTATGTAAGTTCTGGACAATATGTAAGTTAGGACATTCGGATAGCTGTCCTGTTACAATGTGAGTTTAGATTCGACCCGCGTCACGCTTGAATGGCCGCCTCTCGCTGCTATGCAACTTTCTTCTTGTAAAAAGATATTCAATTTTCTTTTAAGAAGTTTCTTGGTAGGTATTTTGAGAAATGGGAGTAAGCGTGGTGCGCAGATTAGACCACTTTACGCTCTTTATCATCCTGCTGTGTATTAGTATTCACTCGTCGGTGCTTAATTTATGTAGGTACGTATGTACATACGTGCAATAGGAAACACATATTTAGCACGGAGTATTTTAAACTTATACAACTTTTAGTAAAGGCATGATAAAAGAATGCCCTTTAATATGTAAGCTGAGATATCGATGATCTCAGCGCCTTTATTTGCTCAACTGAGTTTGTTTTTACTAGAGCAGTTTGTTACTTTTGTTGAAGGAAGCTCGGGATCGCAAGAATAGCTCTTTTACGAAAGATATAACAAGGTAAATTACTGAAGCATTCTTTCGGCTGCAAGATAATAGCTGTTATTTTATCAGAAAAGTTGGTGAAAAATATTTCCCCCATACTTTACGTCAGCTTCAGAGTACAAATGCTAAAGTTTTCTCGGCATTTTCTTACGCTTTCCTTCCGTGTGAATTTGTGCAGTTTTCCCAAGAATATCTGAGTATATTCAGTAAATCTGTGCAAATATGCTCATCTGCAGGCGGCTTGCGAGCGACGGCATTGCTTTACCAACCGTCTAAAAGAAATGGCTGGTTCACTTTATGGTAAATGAAAAACGGTATTTGGTGAAGCTGTGAAAGGACAAGTCATTTTTGTACTTTCACGGCTTCACCAAACGCCGGCCGGATTGGTGTGGCGTTGTCGTTCGTTTCGCAACTCAATGCCACGGTAGTTAGCTCGCGTTTAGTGTGACGTGGCCCTTATATGCCAGTCAGAATACTCGGAGCACAGGTAAAATACCACAGACATATTTGGGCCGGTGGATGGAAATTCGAGCAAAGTATGACAGCTACTAAACTGGAACTTAAAGTGGTTGTTCAGTAGCGACTAGCGACGCCGTAAATGGCCCAGATATCCGTAGCACTCTATAAGCTCCATCAATACGTCAAGTTCGGTACTTATCTCGGAAGATGCCGATCTCAACTATCGTTTTACTGTACTATTAAACAAAACACTCGTATTAAGGTAAGATTCGAGTTTCCGACACTACCGCGCTCGTAAACCTGCCGTTATTTATATAATACGGAACGAATGAAATTGTTATTCTTATCTCCACGTATAGTCGCGGGCGTTTAACTCGCCGAATTAATGACAAGAGCGAACTAAGTTCTGGACTCTACATAAACACCTAGAGTTATTTGTGTAGACTAGTATAGTTCTACCAAAAAGCATACTCTTTGGTTGTAGTCAAGAAAGCCAGAAGTGGCTACTTGAACACTTTTTGTGTTTTATAACGCATTTTTTTTAATTTTATTTCAGCACATCTCAATTTTTTCCCTTGCAATAAAAATTCTTAAAGTAACTCAGTTATGACTTGACGACCACCATGCTGCTGTGAGCAAATAGCCGACTGAGACGCAATAGGCAGCGTGTTCAATCCCTGCCAAGGAACAAATAATTGCAAGATGTGCAGATATGTAATACTAAACACCTTGTAGGTATTACGTAATAAATATATGTGTATTTGGGTTACTTTTCACATATCCACACATATTGCAAACATTTGGATTAATACATACAATATGTATATTCTAAGTATGTATTTACAAAAAAATGTACATAAGTATTCTATCAGTTATCTGGTTCTCATAATACAAGCTTTGTTTTGGGCTAGATAGCGCTGTGTATAATATCCAGCATTTTTAATTAATATTTATTTAGTTGTTAATAAATGTTTTGCGTATTTATGTTTTTTTTTACTTTACGAATAATAAATCAACACAATATTATAACTTATGAAGCAGCTCATGAAACATTACTATGATTGACATAAAGTATTTCCCAGGGGTTATTGGTTCTTTCACAACATATTAATAAGAATAAGAATAAAGTTTATTTTACCATAAGAACATGTAACTTACATACTAAATTTAAAACTAAAAACAAACATAAAGGCAATAACAATACATCATAGTAATAAACAACAGATAGATCATAATAGAATGTAGATCATAATGTAGGCAGAACCACAGACCAGTATAAGCATAAAATATAACTGAATAAAGGTTTACTTATACTTATACTGGTATGCAGTATAATATAGGTAGGTACGTGGATAGAACTTTCCTATGTCGTGAGAAGCTCCATCCACGCACCCACGACAAAGTTTATGATTCTAAAACAATAAGTACCCAGAAGTGAAAATAATTTAAAAAAAAGTAGGCAAGTATTGATTGGGTGAACACCAGCCCTCACACTAGGATTCCCTGTGTCGTGAGGAGCTAGTTTCTTCCAGGGGTAATAAAAAAAAATACTAAGAAGGATTTAAAAAAATTATATATTCTCACAACTGTTGTCATTTTGCCTTTCCTAAAGGACAAAAAAACTTTACAAAACCAAAAATGTTGTTAGAATTACGTATAGTCAATAAATATTTATAAAGTCTAGTTCAAAAGTTGGTTCGTTCGCTGTATAACGGCACGGTAACGGATAGAGCCTAGCGTCCGCTCATGGGCGGGAGGGGGGAGGCCGGGGGGCGCCCGCCCGCCCGAGGCGGCGTCGTTTTAATAAACTCTGGAACTTGGGGTGTAAAAACACTTTATTGTTGGTACGCAAGTGGTCACTTGGTATTTGGAACGATTTTTGGTAACTTTAGACTATTTTTGGAGTATTGGTTGAGTTCTCTACTTCTTTCCCCGAGGATAAAACGTGATGTTGATAACAATACGAAACCTCGAGTGTCACTCAATACTTTGTCTTATAATATAGTCTGTCTACGTAAAATTATGAATGGTTAAATACGGCTACACATCAAGCGATACATTTCCAGTATAAGCTGACCTCGCATTGTGTAGACTTTTCGTAGAATTTGAGGTCAGCTTATACTGGAATAGTATAGCTTGATGTGTAGCCGCGTGTACATTTAAAAACAATGTGAAATAACTTCGGATGTGTCCAACTATAAGACGTCATAGAACACCAGCTCTACAGCAGCGTGCAATTTGTTTTGTTGTATAAGTCAGATTTTAAGACCTTTTGATATGAAATGAAACGTCATTAGGGAATAGTATTAAAGTTTACTCTAAACGCTTTCATTTTAATTATATTGTTAAAAAGACGTCCGAGGCAAGGCAGGTTCATTCTTATAAACGAATGCTTACAATTAACATAATAACAAGTCCCGGAGACGCACGCGTGGGTGGTCAGCTGATACGCGACCATCACAAGGACTCGTTAATGGAGCACGAAATACATTTTACACAATTATATGGTTTGTAAGTGTAAGAGTAGTTTTGTGTTGTCAATTATGTCGATTGAAGTGTAGTTTTTAAACGAGAAGTTTTTAAGTCGAACTGACTACCAGCAGTCACATAGCTAATGCCGTTAGAGGCTGTCATTACAAAAATAATTGTGAAATTTAATAGATTGTTAACTTTAATAGTGACTTACAATTTCTCGGTTTAAAACAGGTTTCTTACTTTTAATGCCTCAAACATAAATATAGATAGAAAGAAAAGGATTTATAGTACGACACACTTAAACAAACAATATAAATAGGTAGACATGCGAAAATACAAGTAACGGAAATATATTTTCATCACACTTGCTCGTAAAGTGAGCCATAGTACATCGTTATTAGGGCCACAACCCGAACTATAACATACGCGTGCGTAATAATATAACACTAGTGCATAATAGAATTATCCCTACAAGTTAAATTAGTACCTAACTGCAAATTATATGCGAGTAAACAGAGCATTTTCAATTTAACCGGGTAATACAGTTTTTGTAACAACAAAGAGGTTTTATGCCGCTGAAACCCCTATCACATTTTTTGAATAAATAAATGTATTACTAGTTAAGACGAAAAAACATTTATCAAATTACTTATAATTCACAATAATTTGTTATGAAATATTTGCATTGTATCACTAAAATTATAATTTTGAAGTAGGCTGTATGGCTATATGTTATCAATCACCTTACATTTACGCGTGCAAAAAAAAAATTGCGCGCATTTTCCCATTTTTTATTTGTATCGCATTTGTTGCTGTGTAGTAAATAATTGTAAGAATGTCAAGCACAAAAGAAATGTACAGATGATTTGTTTTTTCCTCGCAAGTGTGTTCAAAAAGTGCTTATGAAACTCGTGAGCAACTTGCTCACTAGACACTCGGCTGATTTACGCCCTCGCCTACGGTTCGGGCTGCAAACCATAGCCTCGTGTATATTGAGCAACTTAGCTCACTAATAATACGAATAATAATAATACACATAATATACTATTGCGAGTTGTTTAAAAACTCCATTTTAAATTCACAAAGGTTTGGTGAGAACAATTTGGCACACGCGTTGTTTTTTATAAGTGTTGCACTGCACGCGGCGCGTCGCCGGCTTACCACGTGCGAAGCTACCTTACGAGCAGACTTGTCGGCTATATTTTAATCTGACAACCTTCGTGGTGCATTGGGCGAATAGCTGGCTGAGACAAAGAGGTTGCAGTATCAACTCATACCGCAAAACAAATGTTCACAAAAAAACCAGCCAAGTGCGAGTCGGACTCGCGCACGCAGGGTTCCGTACCATTATCTATAAAAACGGCAACAAAATCATGTTTGTTGTATAGGAACCCCCCTTAAATAATTGTTTTATTTTAATGTAATTATTTATTTTTAATGTGAATAACTAAATATTCGGTGAATATTTCAAGCGTCCACCTGTTGCAGTTATCAATATCAAGCTAAATATTTATTTTATTATGCTTATAGTATTTGGTGTTATAGAGGCAACAGAAATACATCATCTGTGACAATTTCAACTGTCTAACTATCACGGTTCATGAGATACACCCTGAAGACAGACGGACACACAGACGGACAGACAGCGCAGCCTCAGTAATAGGATACCGTTTTACCCTTTAGGTACGGAACCCTTAAAAAGTATGATTAATCTATTAGATGTCTGGTCTCCACAGTACAGGCTTTGCTTAGTTAGGAGCTAAATAGCTTTGTGGGAAAACGTCCACCATTATTTTTTTTTATTTTCCCATTAACGTTCTTAGATTTTATGGTTTCTTATAAACTGCTCGCCCGGGGAAGTATTACCATCATACCTATTCCTGCCGCCAACCAGCACTGCTACGTTTCCGTTTGAAGGGTATGGTTGCCGGTTAAACTACAGACACATAAGGCTTTACACCTGTATGCCTTAAGTTGATGAACGCAGGGCAGTGGATCGTAGGGCACTTCTGTAAGGTGGCAAGGCAAGCGATGATTACTCAGGTGGGCCGTACGATTGTTTCATCTCCAAGCCATACAAAAGAACGATTACAGTGCAGTCTGCGTCCAATAGCTCCCAGGTAGCATTATTGGCTAGTCTTTCAACGTTGCAATTATTAGTAGCTCGTAGAAGAGTAAAATAAAGTGATGTTCCAATGAACAGACATTCACGTCACTCCTTATCTACAACAATGAGTATTCAATAGTGAGTCTGAACCTTCAGTTCGCCTGCCCGCTCCCAATCCCAACCAGATTAACAGTTTTCTAAAAAGCGGCCACCGACATAACATTATTAAATAGCAAAGACACCTTATTAATTGTATGTGTGTGGTTAAAAATAGCAGTGACTATCTTATGCTTATTGTGGTCTCTGCATACCTCCTAGGTAAACCAACGTGACATTCTATATTTTGATATTAGATACAGAGATAGATAGATAGAAAACGCTTTATTGTATACTAGACTTAAATTAACAAATCATATTTAAAACACTTAAAACTAGACACGCGATAGTACAATTGGCGATCTTATAGCTAAAAGCGATCTCTTCCAAACAACCTTTATTATATTAATTTATTTATATATGATATTAATATTTTTATTTTGGCGTAATGTTTAATTCACAACATCATCGGTGAAACGAAAGTGCATCGCCTTCGCTGGCTCGGCCATTTACAGAGAATGGGAGAGGATCGACAAGTTCACAACGCGATCACACTTTCACTTACCATCAGGTGAGGTAGTGGTCAAACGCTTGGTTATCATCAATAAAAAAAAACGAGGCGAGACGTTATTCGGAGCGGATCGCACTCACCCTGATGAAGGTTCACGAACTGAACCGAAACATTGTCGGTCGAAACACCGATAAGACGGTACGTGATAAATCCCGTATTTATAATAATGATTGAAATCAATCACGAAAGTTTTCTGAGTAAAAAAAAAACGCCTGTCGGTTGCCCCGCCGGCCGGCCACCCGTTGGACGGCCGCGGTGCCGCTGGAAAGATGTAGTGGAAGCGGACCTGCGCGAGCTACAAGCGGAGAACTGGCGGGAAGCTGCACAGGACAGACCGAAATGGCGACTGCTTTTATCGGAGGCCGAGACACACTTCGTGTCGCCGAGCCATACGAGTAAGTAAGTATAATGTTTAATTGTTAATTTATAACGTTGTATTTATTTGACATAGCTAATTAATATATTAATGTATTCAGATACATATATATTAATTTATTTATACTACTCACTATTATTTACTATATTATTACTATAACTATATATACTAGTACTGTTATTATTATACAACTATTTTATATTATTTACTATTATTTATATATTTTTTTTCAGATATATATTTTTACACACAAAGTTCTATTTTTTGTCAGTGTTATAGCTATTGCTTGCTACTGAAATAATACAGTGCATGGTCGCTAAACAAAGACAAGTGCTGCAAACCTGTTGTAGTTTAACAACGACGTACACACGTGCTCACTGGATACCTATTGCAAACCTGTTGTAGTTTAACTACGACGTACACACGTGCTCACTGGATACCTATTGCAAACCTGTTGTAGTTTAACAACGACGTACACACGTGCTCACTGGATACCTATTGCAAACCTGTTGTAGTTTAACAACGACGTACACACGTGCTCACTGGATACCTATTGCAAACCTGTTGTAGTTTAACTACGACGTACACACGTGCTCACTGGATACCTATTGCAAACCTGTTGTAGTTTAACTACGACGTACACACGTGCTCACTGGATACCTATTGCAAACCTGTTGTAGTTTAACTACGACGTACACACGTGCTCACTGGATACCTATTGCAAACCTGTTGTAGTTTAACTACGACGTACACACGTGCTCACTGGATACCTATTGCAAACCTGTTGTAGTTTAACAACGACGTACACACGTGCTCACTGGATACCTATTGCAAACCTGTTGTAGTTTAACAACGACGTACACACGTGCTCACTGGATACCTATTGCAAACCTGTTGTAGTTTAACTACGACGTACACACGTGCTCACTGGATACCTATTGCAAACCTGTTGTAGTTTAACAACGACGTACACACGTGCTCACTGGATACCTATTGCAAACCTGTTGTAGTTTAACTACGACGTACACACGTGCTCACTGGATACCTATTGCAAACCTGTTGTAGTTTAACTACGACGTACACACGTGCTCACTGGATACCTATTGCAAACCTGTTGTAGTTTGACAACGACGTACACACGTGCTCACTGGATACCTATTGCAAACCTGTTGTAGTTTAACAACGACGTACACACGTGCTCACTGGATACCTATTGCAAACCTGTTGTAGTTTGACAACGACGTACACACGTGCTCACTGGATACCTATTGCAAACCTGTTGTAGTTTAACAACGACGTACACACGTGCTCACTGGATACCTATTGCAAACTTGTTGTAGTTTAACAACGACGTACACACGTGCTCACTGGATACCTATTGCAAACCTGTTGTAGTTTAACAACGACGTTCACACGTGCTCACTGGATACCTATTGCAAACCTGTTGTAGTTTGACAACGACGTACACACGTGCTCACTGGATACCTATTGCAAACCTGTTGTAGTTTAACAACGACGTACACACGTGCTCACTGGATACCTATTGCAAACCTGTTGTAGTTTAACTACGACGTACACACGTGCTCACTGGATACCTATTGCAAACGTGTTGTAGTTTGACAACGACGTACACACGTGCTCACTGAATACCTATTGCAAACCTGTTGTAGTTTAACAACGACGTACATACGTACTCACTGGATACCTATTGCAAACCTGTTGTAGTTTAACAACGACGTACACACGTGCTCACTGGATACCTATTGCAAACCTGTTGTAGTTTAACTACGACGTACACACGTGCTCACTGGATACCTATTGCAAACCTGTTGTAGTTTGACAACGACGTACACACGTGCTCACTGGATACCTATTGCAAACCTGTTGTAGTTTAACAACGACGTACACACGTGCTCACTGGATACCTATTGCAAACCTGTTGTAGTTTGACAACGACGTACACACGTGCTCACTGGATACCTATTGCAAACCTGTTGTAGTTTGACAACGACGTACACACGTGCTCACTGGATATCTATTGCAAACCTGTTGTAGTTTAACAACGACGTACACACGTGCTCACTGGATACCTATTGCAAACCTGTTGTAGTTTAACAACGACGTACACACGTGCTCACTGGATACCTATTGCAAACCTGTTGTAGTTTAACTACTACGTACACACGTGCTCACTGGATACCTATTGCAAACCTGTTGTAGTTTAACAACGACGTACACACGTGCTCACTGGATACCTATTGCAAACCAGTTGTAGTTTGACAACGACGTACACACGTGCTCACTGGATACCTATTGCAAACCTGTTGTAGTTTAACAACGACGTACACACGTGCTCACTGGATACCTATTGCAAACCTGTTGTAGTTTAACAACGACGTACACACGTGCTCACTGGATTCCTATTGCAAACCTGTTGTAGTTTAACAACGACGTACACACGTGCTCACTGGATACCTATTGCAAACCTGTTGTTTCTCATAAAGTGAAATAGAAATCTTCTTTTGAGAATACATTCTTTAACCCATAATACTAACTACTACTACACAGCTAAACTGACTTTCACCAGTTTTCAAATAATTGAAATCGATCCATCCGTTTGGGAGCTATAGACATTATTGGACGTTATCCATGTCCAATGATGTTCACCCACATTTATAAACACATGCTTGAAACATTATAATGCCTCCTATCTTATAAACTCGAGAGTTCCCGCCACGATCTGCCGAGGCCTGTCTGGAAGTCCTTAAACTCCCAGGTTGGCCGCTGCAGACTTAATATGTCCAATTAGAAATTCAAGGACCCTAAACTAACGCAGTGCAACTGCGGTGATCCCGCGCAGTCAATGCAGCACTTGCTAATGTGCCCTTTGTACCCAAATATCTGCACGATGAAGTGATATACCAAAGCTAATTATCTAAATCAGCTATTGGTATAATATGCCGCTTAAGTAAAACGGTTACCTCTTCTTAGAAACGCAGAGATATCTCGTGAGGTATACACAGAGAATCACGTCTTATTATTGTAACGTGACGTAATACGTGAGGCGCCGGAAGTGAGCGACGCTATACTTCACGAGTGTCAACACTTCTCTTGTTCGATGCCGTTGAAAAGATTTAAATTTTATTCTGAATCGAGGGTGGTTGTTGCCGAGTTATATGGGCATTTAAGTGCGTTGAAATATTACTGGTATACATTTTCTGGTTCAAATAAAATTCATAATCATTATATTCGGCCTGTCTGAACCCACTGCTGCCCGTTGAACGCTTGCTGGGTAGCACCAATAAATTAGTTGGGGCACTCGCTGGCAGATATGACAATATGAAATAACTAACTGCAATTAATAACTAAAAGCCCGCGGCTTCGCACGCGTTATTTGTCAGTAAAAATCAAATCAATTTATTTATTGCGAGTATGGGTTAGTAACAGGTGGTTAGTGATACAGTTTGAGTTCGTCAATGATCAGAGTTTATTGCATGCAATTTTAGTAAGGGTTATAACATATAAAAACTAAATAAATAAGATTAAATTATTTATAATATTCAACATGTCAGCTTTTACCCTAAAATAGAGATTCAATAAAATTATTTAAGGGATTTATCTCTAAGAAATTCATTTACCTATATTGTAGCACGCCTTTTGTGTTATTAATATATTAGTTTCAAGTTTGTCTTGAACGCATTGATACTGGGAGCACCCAGTACAGACTCAGGTAGGTTATACGTGGTATACGTGGAGCCATACACATCACACTCTGATTAAACAAGGCTGTCTTATTAGGTGGAAAACAAATTCTATTATGATGCCGTTTACTCTTACAATTTATAAATAAAGAGGTCCATATTTGTAGTTTTAAAAAACAAGGTAAAACATTACCCTACTTCTGGTAAAAAGTGGACTGTGTCCCAATCCCGGTGATAATCTATCTGCGTACCAAATTTCATCGTAATCGGTCCAGCCGTTATATATATAAAATATAAAATAAAAAAATAAGTTATAATTATAAAATAAATTTATTTGCTTGAACATAATGTTATTATAAAGAAACCGTGGGCGTAGCACCGCTACATGGGCGTAGCACCGCTACGTGGGCGTAGCACTGCTACGTGGGCGTAGCACTGCTACGTGGCGCACTCGGGCCGCGCGCCGAGCTTGTGCACGATACATTGCACTATATGCAAACTCTAAATTATAAATTATATTTCTTTGTTTTGAACTAGGTCAGCTGGAAACTGCCACACACAACAAAATACACTCAAAGGCTTCGAATTAAACAAAGTTGTGTAGAGAACTACAGAGAAACCTAACTGAGCATAACTCATTACAGGTAACAGGCATTAGTATGGCACTTGACATTATAACACATTATAAACTACCTGAAAATGAGAGTGCCAAATTATTTTTCTTTCATAAACCGTTAATTAATTACTAAGCTAAGCTCTATGCTAAGTATAATCTCTAATAAACGACGCGTCCGGTCAGAGCGAGTACATAATCATTCTCTTGTGTGTACCTACTGCAACATAATCCTCGGCTAATAATACTGTAGTGTAGTGTACATAGGTATAATGTAGGTACCTGTGCCGTACGATAATCCAACGGCACATGGCAAGATCTCACCGGAGTAAAGGCGCAGTGCAGGCAGAACAGCTGGTTTAACCTTATATTACAGCTTCAATGATAGTGCACAGGGCCAATGCATTCTGTAAATGTTTTGAATATTTTAAATGAAAAAAATTAGTACAATAACTACTAGCTCAGCATTATTCATAATTAATACGTTTATTATACAAAAAAATATATGGAGTCGTATGTATAGTTAGCTGTGTTAGTTCATAACAACTTCAGATTTTAAAATGTTCATTTTCTACTACATCGTACTAGAACTTCAGTAGTTCAAACAATATTAAATCTCCTTTGTGCTTTATTGAAGCAGTGAATATATGGTTGACTATGCACAATTTTGTGTACAGTGTCAATTTATTTGTTGGCACCTTTGAAATTGTAAGAGAAGATTTATCTTGCTCGAAGTATGGTTGCCTGCAGATCTTATTATGAACATGCGCCGAGTTGGCTGTTTCCCCCGGACTGTGTGACGGCACAGGGCGGAGGAGCAAGGGGTATAAGCCGATTAACGACAATGCCGCTAAGCACAATCACAGCACAATCCAGCGCTTCAAGCAGCGGTGCCCGAAGCGCTAAAGCCGCTGGTTTGTATAATCACAGCTTTGTCCCACAATTTTGTTTTGTTAATTGCTTTTTGTGGGAATAAACAAACACTTTGGGACTAAAGTCTTGAGTTTAAATGTTTGTTAGGAATTTGTTTGAATTATAGTCTTTGTGAATAATAAATAGTTTGTTTTGAAAATAAGCCTTGAAAGAAATCAAGTGTTTACTTATACTCATTCATTAAAACCGTAGGGACACAATGGAACACTTGGTTACGTCAATAACAGTACATGTTTAATAACATGGCTTTTATCTAAGTTCCTCTAAGTTTGATGAAAAGGCTAACAGTACATTGTTAGATTTTGATTGCATATTGTTGTATAACTACCTTTTTACGACCTTGGACCCTTGTGATTACCAACCTCGGATCCCTTGTGATTGCTAACCTTGGATTGCTGCGTGACCACAATCTATTGCTGCGTGTATTTACCAGGTGGCTGCTTTGATTTAGCCTTTTTTATGACATTTCCGATAGTTTCATACAATTTGAATCCCCGAAGCAAAAAGAGGGGTGTTATAAGTTTTTATGTTTTTATGGTCTGTCTGTCGGTCTGTGGCATCCTACTTCCCAAAAGGAGTTTTTTGATCCAGCGAAACGAGATCTCTAAATCAACTTGGGCAAATTGGCGTTGCATTTATGAATGTATGTATGTTTGTTTGTCCGAGGATAACTTTCGAAGCGTTTATTTGATCATCATGAAATTTGGTATATAGGTAGTTAGTGATAGCAAAATTCTGGTCTGTTTAAATGAGCTAAAAATGTGGAGGTATTGTTGAGATATTGAAGTTTAAGTAGGGCAAAAAAAACGAGAGAATAAGATCAAATGGAGCGTTTAATGATTCTTCATGATCTTTATTAGTACATTTCGACCCCGTTTTACTTTAAAATTTAAACTTTGTAGTTTTTGAGTTATTAGCTAAATTAAAAACAGAACTTAGACGAAATTCAGAGCACAGATTCTGGTTTTCAGACCAGTGACTCCACGGTGCGAAAATTTGGTATACATGGAGCTATAATTTCGCAAATTTAGGAAAAAGTCTGAAATCCATAATATCTGTAATTTCTACCACAAAATAACATAACTAATTTACGTGAACTCCTGTTACCGGTAATTTGAATGAAACTGTGGGTCAAGTAGGTTGGTTGTGCATTTCGTAGCACTATTTTGATAGTCAAAGTTTACAAATAATATTTTCGCCGCAAACCACTAGTTTAATAGAAAACTAGTTTAAATGGGGTTGATCGTAGCTGTGTGTGTGTGTGCTGTAGACTAGGATAGCTGAAGGTATCTCAGTTAAAAAATGGCCGGAGGTTTTTTAAATTTTGTAAAAATAAACTTGTAACTTAAAGAACTTGTAAATAGTCAATATACAAAGCACGATAGGCTTTCAAAATGTACAAAGACAACTACTCGTAGCCTCAAACAAAACGAAGTATCCATTCCAGGGTTGAGTCGTTTGTAGTAAGCTTCTGAAAACTAGAAATTGTTCGACAGGTCGTGTTGTGTTAGGCGGGCGCTCCTCCGCAGTGCTCACTCGCTCAATTATTTACTCTGTTGGGGCGGCCGGCACCCGCCGCCCGCCCGGGGCTCGGACACACCGCACCAAAACATACACAACAAATTAATTAAGAAACAATTAGTAATCTAAACATGTTACTAATGAACATGCATTATCCTTGTTTTAGATGTGAAAGATCTATCGGCACGCCTTGTGGTAAGATGTCGTTAATCAATAATTGTCAAAAGTCAAAAGTACGGATAAAGAATAGTTTGCCGTCACGCGTATTTATATTGTGTATGATAAGATAAGATAAGATAAGATAAGATAAGATGAACGGTTTTCTTTAATTATAAATTTCTTCGATAACGTACAATTTATACGAATATATTTCACATATGCCGGGCGTCCCGTTACGTGGCCTCATTTTTTTAATGAGGTAACTGAACATTGCACCGCCGCCTGGCCCACCTGATGTGAAGCGGTTACGTGTCTATAATAATTGCATTACCTTACAGGTTAGGTTTGACTAAGACTGAGTCATGTAGGCAGTCCATTATATTTTCCATCACCCTGACACCTACAGGTGAAAAGTCCACAGTGTTTTGTCTCTTTCGATCACATTGAAAGTCCCCGTTGATGAAACAGACAAAAAAATATAGAAGTACAAGTGAGATGAATTTTCAGGTAAGAGCTGTAGGATTTATTCAGTACTAGCTGTCCCGCCCGCGCACACGTTTTGTCGTTAAACATTTCACTCCTGCGCAGCTGACTGCGCAGGAGTGAAATGTTTTACGATAGGCGATTACCTGAGTAATTGATCATTTTATATATCCTCCATAGTACATTAATTTGATCTATTTCGTAATGTTTAGCCTGCGTTTGCGATTTCAGCGCACAAAAATAAATTTTATTTAATTTTAATTTTAATATCAACCTTCCTCTTAAATCATTCTATCTATTGCTTAAAACTGCATTAAAATCCGTTAAGCAGTTTAAAAGATCTAAGCGAACAGACAGCGGAAGCGACTTCATTTTATACTATGTAAAGATTCAGTATTTTATTGCGTTTGTACAAAGTGGATTAAAATATTACAATGTTTCAGATCTTGACTAGATTATTGTTATTATTATTGATTATTATTACGTCAAGATAACAAATAAAAAAGGTACATACGCGATAAATACCTGTTTTAATCAGTAAATCAAATCAAATATTTTATTTGCAACAAAACATATTACAAAAATAACTACAAAAAATAATACAGTATATCATTAAAAACATAAAAACGTAAAGTTAGGTAGGTACACAAATTGGTTGCAAAGAGGTCACTCAGCGTGTGCAGGACGTTAGAACCTGCGCTGGTCTTCCGTTGAGACCTAATTATGTACAGTGATCGCGAAAATTTAAAAAATACTAGATGTTATTAGATGTGTGATGAATAGAGGTGTGTTTGTCCTGTGCTATTCCCTGCTGCGCTTCACAATCCTAGCGTTACTTATTATTTCTAGTTGTTACGTATTCACTGTATTTGGTTTATATTTTAATGATATCATAAGTCTGCTTCAATACAATTTTGTTATCAGAAGGTTCCTCAATTAATTCGTGTTGGTCATGATTCGAGCCATAAAAATGTCATAGCACTTGATGACAGCAATCCTCGCTAACGACCGCATCAAGAACGAACGGCCGTTTAAATAAATATACAATGTGCACTCAGCTTTATACTGGATTCCGTCCATGTTCAGGTAACTCCTGATTTATTTATACGGGAAACTTTACTATCGACTGTTAGGCTAGAGCAGCCCCTGCTACCCGAAAATCAACCTTAATGCCATGGGATTGGGGTGTTTGCTGAAGCCATGGAGATGGTATAATTTGTAGAGGAAAATATAATAAAATTGGATAACACTTGACCGCTTTCCGTCATGACCTTATTTATAAAATTTAACATAATTTTACGAGCTACACAAACTGTTAAAACACAAAAGAGCTGCGAACCGCAATTTCCCTTTCAAAGAACTTTATGATTTGTAAAGGAAACCACTAATTTTAACGAGCGCCGCCACCCTGATGTAAAAAGTAATTTTACTGGAAATTACTTGTAACTTGAATATACCAATTAACGAACCACCAGTGCGGTGGTGGATCGGTACTATCCTATGCATAGATTACTGCTAGTACAGGACCGCCCTTGCAGTGAACTAGGAGCTAGGGGAAGCATGACCTAGTTATCTACCAACTCACAATTATTTATGTTGGGTGATACCTACCCACCCCAGTATTTGGGAGTGGCAGTTTAGAATATTACCTCTCAGCGGTAATGACTCGGTCAAGTTTACTCTTAGTCGGAACTCTGAGCTTCAAACTTAAATCAATTAACAAGTAGTCACCCACCCCACTCTTTCGAGAGAAACAATTATCGATATAATAATAGATTATTGAACGAGGGGATAAAGCAGTGTTTTGCGTCACGGGCGCTATATTGAGTCCCGAACGTAACGAAGGATTCTAGAGTTCGAAGGACTCGCGGGCGGTGCGAGGCAGTAACTGGAATCCTGTGTGCAGAGAGGGATATAAGCACGCTCAAGGGATATAAGCACAGCTTTATCCACGAGGAGAATACTCTACTTTCCACACTTTCTGCGAGACAATAAAAACCAAATCTAGGTTGGTGCATTTTGTGCAGAGGTTAGTTAGATTTACGAATAAGTTCTTATTGTGTGGGTCTCTTTGGTTCAAATTTTAATACAGATGAGGTTCCAAATTCAAATCACTGAAATTCAGTACTTTACTTTACTCCCGGCTCAGCAGTAAGGATTTAACCACTAGCTTTCGGTGATTTTTCGTTTTACAGCGTATTTTATAAGCAATAAAAAATAATTTCGTTCTAGCCATCGACAAATGACTTTATTGGGATGGTCAGTTCTTTAGTTTCCGTTCATTTTGTAATGCCAAGGGCTTACATAGCTTAGAGCAGACCTAACTCATCGGTATCGGGCCGGCCGTGTACCGCACAGCACTCGGTGCTCATTCGTACGAGTGAGTCGTAACTCGTGTGTGTCTATCTGGTGGACGCGTGACCCTCGTGCCGGTGCGATACAGGGAGCATTAGCGGGGGATCGACGCACGGCACCGACTACTCGGCGAGCTGGAGGCGTCATGCGCTGCCAATGTTGCTTTTATTATTTCACTTTACACTTTAAGATTTTTTGTTTATCACTTTGCTCTCCCGTTATGTGAGTTATTTATAGTAAATTGTATTATACTAGACAATGCACAGTGGTGTTAGTATTGTTGAGCATTTTGAACGGCATGTAGGTACCTACCTTTACTGAACCTGCAATCTCTTTTTACCCGACTGAGCTGAATGAAGGTAATTTTTATACACTTTCGGAAGCGATCGTTTCATTTGTGTCTTTTTTCATTAAAGTGTCGCGTAAAGTATGCAGGCAATACGCAATAAGTTTAAAGAAATAAATATTATGACATTCCCTTGTCAATACAACTATGAAAATTTGATGTATGTTCACAAAAATAATAATTTGTTTAAGAAAAATAGCGATGATCATAATTTTAATACTAGAAATAATAATGATGATTAACGCTGTTGCCACTTGTAGACTCCATAAACTTTATAAATTGTTTAAAGGGCAAGGTGTTCGCTTTTATAACAAACTCCCAAGTGATGTACAAAAATTGACAATTAACAAATTTTAAAACGCAATTAAACAAAATCTTTATAAAAAAGCCTACTATAAAATATCGGTATATTTAGATGATAGAGAAGCTTGGGATTGAAATTGCTCCAACTCGTTCAAAGTGTTACAATTTTGACGTAACTTACCTGTATTTTTATGTATTCTAAAAGGATCATTAAAAAAACAACCAGCCTTGTTTTTTTGCCTTTCTTTCCTGGCTTGGTCGCGAAGAAACAGGCAGTAAAATTGACGTTTCAAAGTGATCCTTGTCATTTTAATGAATAAAAGATTTAGACTTTGACTTTGACTTTTGCAACGGCTCTTCGTGTGTCCGGTGCCGGACAGTTAGTTGGATCTTTCTCTTATAATATTTGAAATAATGAAATATTTTATCTTTTTATAAAGAAATCCTGATAATATCATAAATATCATGATTTCTTTATAAAAGGATAAAATACTTCATTATTGTCACTCAAGCGTCTAAGTATTATAGGAGAAAGATCAAACTAGATATCAGGCACCGGACACACGAAGAGCCGTTGCGTGTCGCGTACATACGTTACGCGTTTGCGCGCGTCAAATGCCGTGCTGCGTTTACACTAAGATTTGTTAGTTTTGTTTGTTTGTTTTAATACATTATTGCACAAAAAAAAAAACGTACACATGGAAGACTTAATGCTAAAAGCAGTTTTTACCAGTCAACCGTGACAGGTAAAAAAACTCAGGTTGGCGTGCTAGGTACTAACAAAAATACAAATATAAATAAAAACTACTAACTACCTTATTGCCTACATAAATATAATAATACTCACAAATACCATATAACTATAAAAATTATAAAATACACTAGTATAACATACATAGATAACATAAATTAATATATATACATATATAATAAATCTAATAACAAATAATTAATAAAGGTATACGGAAAGCAGAAAAATTAGAATTAAAATAGTGTCGCCGCTTCAAACCGCTGTTTGACAAAAGCGATGGATATAATACAGCAACCCTGCCGCATCGAACGCCATCTAGCAAGGCGTACCCAAAAACACTTCTTCACTCGATTATGGCGAGAACGCATCAATATGTCGCCGCTTCAAACCGCTGCTTGACAAAAGCGATGGATATAACACGGCAACCCTACCGCATCGAACGCCATCTTGCAAGGCGTACCTAAAAACACTTCTTCACTCGATCATGGCGAGAACGCATCAATATGTCGCCGCTTCAAACCGCTGCTTGACAAAAGCGATGGATATAACACGGCAACCCTGCCGCATCGAACGCCATCTAGCAAGGCGTACACAAAAGCACTTCTTCACTCGATCATGGCGAGAACGCATCAATATGTCGCCGCTTCAAACCGCTGCTTGACAAAAGCGATGGATATAACACGGCAACCCTGCCGCATCGAACGCCATCTAGCAAGGCGTACCCAAAAGCATTTCTTCACTCGATCATGGCGAGAACGCATCAATATGTCGCCGTTTCAAACCGCTGCTTGACAAAAGCGATGGATATAACATGGCAACCCTGCCGCATCGAACGCCATCTAGCAAGGCGTACCCAAAAGCACTTCTTCACTCGATCATGGCGAGAACGCATCAATATGTCGCCACTTCAAACCGCTGCTTGATAAAAGCGATGGATATAACACGGCAACCCTGCCGCATCGAACGCCATCTAGCAAGGCGAACACAAAAGCACTTCTTCACTCGATCATGGCGAGAACGCATCAATATGTCGCCGCTTCAAACCGCTGCTTGATAAAAGCGATGGATATAACACGGCAACCCTGCCGCATCGAACGCCATCTAGCAAAGCGTACCTAAAAGCACTTCTTCACTCGATCATGGCGAGAACACATCAACAATCAATTTTGTAATTTTAAATCAATACAAGCATTTTTTTAAACATAGAGTTTTTCATGAAAGCTCCTAAATAATAAGGTGTCCGAATGGACAAATAGTGACTATAGACAGAACGTTTTAAAGTTGGTTTCGATGATATTTTTGTAATAGTGAGGGGAAGAGCGTTCCATAAGCCCACTGCCTTAACTTCAAAAGAGTTGGCACGGTAGGCAGAGGAGTGGTTAGGAGTGGCTAGGCAGAGAGAATCTGCTGACCTAAGATTACGATCGTGACTGTCGGCTAGGAATGTAAACCTTGATAAGATTTATCAATTTCTTGAATATTATTGAACTAAAATTGAGTTAAACAGGCTTTCTGATTGTACAACTTATATCGTTACTTGTTAGTAAATTGTAATCAAATCACAGGTAGAAAACGAAAATATTTTTTCTCGAACTTTGAGATGAGCGAATGCCGCTCCCGGTAGATACACATGTCAGTGGTCTGGTTTTAAAGACACTCAATTTATATAAAAAGCGAGTGGAGTGCGCTAATTCACTGGAAGTGGCATTGCTTATTCAGACACGTTCACAAAGCTTTGTAGCTTTTTACTTACACTCACTTTTTGTTTACTTCTGTTATTCTGTTATTTGTACAGCGCTCCCAACTCCTGTAGTTTTAACTTTTGCCGACTTTCTGTTACTTAAGGATCTGTAGAGGCAAACGTTGCATTCATAGGTATGAATCAAAAAATCAAAATCAAAATAAATTTGTTTTGGAACAAAAAAATATTGTAGAATAATACTGGAAGACGATAGCTTTCGCAGAAGTTATAAGCTGTGTAGCCAACACTAACGCCACCCCCTCCGAGCAGAATCGAGATTACATCGGCATTTCAAGTTGGCGGTTACAGGAATTATCTTTCTGATACAAACAACACTATTAATATTAGATCCGCTATGTAATATAATATTGAATGCAATTCGTTAGAAGACTACAGGAAAACTATTAGTGACCACCTTATTGACAAACTTTGCATTCAGTTTTATTTCAATTCAGAAAGAAAGATTGGCGAGACTAGAACATTTTAAACCCCCTTCCCAAAAAGAAGGACGCCTATGTCTGTCTGTGTGTCTTATTGTGTGTCTGACTATGTGTCGGGCTGTGTTTCTGGCTGTATGTCTGACTGTGTGTCTGTCATTGAGTCTGTCTCTGTGCCTGTGTGTGTGTCTGTATGTGTGTTTGTTGTGTGCGTGTCTGTGAGTCTGGCTGTATGTATGCCTGTATGTCTGTGGCATCGTAGTTCTTAAACGAATGGACCAATTTAGACGTGGTTTTTTTAATAGAAATCCAGTTTAACTGAGGTAGTTTTTAGGATTCAGTACCCAAATGGTAAAACGGCACCCTTTTACTGACGCTCCACTGTCTGTGTGTCACGTGAACGAGCCACTGTGTACGAGTATAGCATGTACTCTGCAGAAAGCATTCTGCAGAGTACATGCTATACGCGGTAGTTCTCTACCATCTTGGTGTTACTGAAACTGAATATGACCTCATGACTTTTCTTAATTATAATAAAATTCATTTCAATCCATTAATTTATCCGATGCGATATTCTACAGTGTAGGTAGTTCATACAAATCATCTACACTATAGAATATCCAACTCAACAACTCTTAAATATAGGCACGGACGCTGCTGTACTTATCGATTCTGGCAATCTATTGAAAACCGATGGGCCCATGATGTATGCGGACCTCTCGGATTTGGTCAATTTGTGCGGCGGAGTTACCAGATGATGGTGAAATTTGTTACTGCGTAGTGTACGGGATTTGTTAACGCCCCGAAGTTGAAACAAGTCCAAATTTGTAAAGGAAACAAGGCCACCTGGTATAGAAACTCGCCAATTTCAGCCAATGTTCTGTAATGCAAATAATGTCATTGTTATTTGAGTTCATGTACAATTCCAGTTCTAATTATTTACAACTAATTCCTTCAACATGTTGGTGCATCGAGTTGGTTTAAATTATTATTTATTGACTTTTTGTTAACTCTTTTTTTATAAAATAGTAATAACTAGTTAAGTATAAGTTTCTTCTATGGGAAATCATTCACTGTCGAAGCAGTGCGCCTGTGGAATGCTTTGCCTATACAAGTTAGACGAGCTCCTTCACAGCACTCTTTTAAGCTGAGATTAAAGCAGCATTACCTTAATGCCTAGCTTTCTGCTCATTTGAGTTACCTATTTAGTATTTATTTTAATTGTTTCCGTTTTAGAAGATTTGTAAGCGTTGTGATTTATTTATATAATAGGATTATAAGTTCAGTTTTTTATTATAATAGTTTATTTCTCTTCATTTGTAATTATACTCGGTGCACCGCTGTTAGCCTTAGTTACTTTTTAGCTCATTACTTTCCATCCAAAAGTTGTCTGGAAAAAATCACCCTCAGCGGCCGCAATGATAAGGCCGTCCATTGTATTTAGCATTAGTTAGTTTTATAAGTATTCCCGGTTATATAATAAAGCATTATTCTACTATATAATATAACCACACAGTTTTACACGTGAGATTACGTTTTTAATGCATCCCTAGGTCCTATTCCCTCCCTCCCCCTCCCCTCCTCGACCCTTCTTGCCGGACACGTCGCACCGGCCTACGAGCCACGTATCTCAACTATTCCCACAAAGGCTTTGTGGATCCCACCGCATAAGAGTACACTCGCGCTCAACGGATGTTTACTGTAAATTGCCTGATTGCTTAGAGTACGAGCATGCTCATATTACCGTGCTCCTACTCTAACCTATAATAGAGGATAGGATAGGATAGGCAGCTAGAGGATAATACTTTTCTTCACTTACTAGCAGAACGGTCGGCTGGAGAGCACGCTCTGGAAAGCGCAGCCTCTCGCCCCCGCCAGGCTCCCCTCCTACTACATGGAACAATTATATAATGAAAGGTTCTGTGTGTCGTTGGGTGAAGGTCGCTTTGGAAATGTATGAGTGTGTATGTATAGATGTAGGCGTACGATAAACTATACATAATTGGTATTTTTAAATAGTTGTTATGTGATGCAGTGATTATCACTTGGCTTGGTATTCAATTAGAATAGCAAACTAATATGATAAGATACTAGAGATTTCTAGGTCTTATAAACATACCAGAATCAATATTACGACCTCCGTGGCACAGTGGGCGAATAGCCGGCTAAGACGCAGGAGGTAGCAGGTTCGATTCCCACCGCAGAACAAATGTTTGCATGATCTACAGATATTTGTTTCGGGTTTGAACGTTTTTCTATGTATTATAAGTATGTATTTACAAAAAAGAAGTATATAAGTATTATATCAGATATCTGGTTCCCATAGTACAAGCTCTGCTTAGTTTGGGGCTAGATAGCGCTGTGTGAAATGTAAAAAAAAATCTATAAATCCTATCATTGTTAGTTTTATTTAGACTTAATGTCGATGGACTACTATGAAGAACGCTAAAATTTATCGGAATAAACCACAATATTTACAATATCTGTTTGTCCGCATTACACAAAGGTTAACTGAAATAGAAGGCTATCTAGCATTAACTTCGCCTATGTACAGATTATTTTTATTAATTTAGATCCAGCCATTTAGTCATTTATTGGTTTATTAATTAGAACGGCGATTACCAATTACACTAATTAATAATAAATCAATTACAATTAACATACAAATAATAAAAACAAATATAATATGATAGATGTATCAAGTCGAGACTTTAAATAACATTTATGGGTTAGGAAAACCATTCAGTAAACTTTCAATAAATCTAATGTGTTTTTACATCTTGAAGAGCCGACTTGAAAAACATTTTGGTTGTCGATGGTAGTGTGAGGAAACACTACTTAAAGAGTGTTGACTAGGTCACTCGTGCAAGTCAGCTAACGAAGCAAGCATCTGTAAGTAGATGGTCAGGTAAATGTTCCATCGCGTCATTGTTGACTGGCAGTAGTTTGGTCTGGTCTTGGGTCTGGTGTTCCTTTCCATAGACTTGATTTGTCTCCACAACTATTTCAACTCCTTATTTCATAAAAAAACGCGATGGATGGTTTGCTTTTTATTGTTATGGAAATATAATTAAAAGTGTATCTGTTTATTCCCTAATCGCCAAGACTTTATACTCAGCTTAGGTAGTAGAGTATGTAGTCCTGAGGATGATAGAGACACGTAGAGCCCTACTGTTAGCTACTAATAACTTACAGTTTTAGAACATACTGAACAATCAGGGACATGGGACCTATTTATTTGCACAATAGATCACCGTGGGTTGTGAGGTTGTGACCTTGCTCTACTATCGTTAAGGCGCTTCTAAACAAGTAATCTTTTCATGACAATATGTGTCTGACAATGCCTAATATCACTGTCCGGTATCGCATGTCCATCTGCTGACTAGTTGCCGTACATTATAGGATTAAATGTCTAGATTGGCTTAAATTTTTAAATTACGAAGATACTGAGGACCTCCTAAAGATTCCTAATAGAGCCTACACACACTCAATTACTCACATACACCCTCACTCATAAACCCACAACCACTCACACACACTCTCGCAGATCCTTCTGGTCTATTGGAATATATTTTAACTTTTAGGGCCCGTAGCCAACGGGTAAAACGGGACCCTATTACTAAGACCCCGCTGTCTGTCTGTCCGTCTGCCACCAGGCTGTATCTATCTCATGAACCGTGATAGTAAGACACTTGAAATTTTCACACGTGATGTATTGTAACCTTATTTTTATTATATGGTTCAATTATTATTGTTATTATTTGTTATCTAATATTGCCCACGGTTTCAAACTATCGGCAATATTATAACAATCTGGGTCTTTGAGAGTTGTCAAATTACACAAACGTCAATAGATTAAGTGAGCATTTTCGTTTTGTTCCATACATTTTAGTTGCAGCGGTCCCCAAGCGAGCTCACGAATACTATTGACGTTTGACAACTCGTACTAAAGGCCCGGGTCGGGTTATATGACGAATTTGGAGAGCAAACAAACATATAACAACGTCACATTGCCGACAATACTGACTGGCAATGCATTGGCATGGAAATGTTGTTTGATTGAGAGCACCTCTGTGCTGCCTACTGACGGCTGAGTACATATAAAATTACTCCGTCTAGTCTAGACACTTACCTGACGTCTTATTACATCACGGCTCGTTTATTTACCTGACACAAAATTCTGCTACAAGATAATACTTTCATCCTCTGAGAGACAATACGTACATACAGATCACTAGCTGACCAATCCGCAGCTTCTCACGCGTAGTTTTTCAATAAAAACATAACCCTCCCTCTGCGCAGTTAAATAAAAATCAGCCTATGTTACTCACGGATAATGTAGCATTCTAATGGTGAAAAAATTTATGAAATCGGCTTAGTCGTTTTTGTGTTTATTCATTACAAACATACACCCACACACAAATACAAATGTTTCCTCTTTATAGTATTGGTATAGATTACCAGCATTCACAGCCCATTGGTCATCTTTATTTATAGTTTTGTGTTATTTGGTTCAATGGAAAATGCAATGAGTCCCAAATAAAAGTAGCTTTTTCCTTTTATAAGCAAATCAGTATCGCAGTAGTTTAATTCATCTTTCTAGCTGTTAATCGATGTACTTTCAATAGAAAACTGGTATTCGAATTAAAGGCGTCAAACTCAATAACATTTATTTTCTTAACGTTCCTAAAAGGTATCCAGCGCAATATTGCGTCCACTAATATATGCTCCCAAACAGTTTCACACTCAAAGCAGGTACACAATAAACTTTCCTCCCAATTGTCACTGTTTTCTATTTATTCTACAGCTTAGTTGTCGGAAATAGCATAAAAACGGAACTCTAAAACTGGCGGAACCATAACGCGAGGGACAAAGTACCCGTTCGAGTGACGGAGGAGATTACGTTGTTTTCCATTCGCAGGGTATCGGATAACTTTGCATGTTTTATGAAAACTGCGTGCGTGTATGCAAATATTTGCGGATATATGTCTAGTTGTTATATAGGTATGTGCACACGTGTCCGTTCAATACTGTCTTATTCAATTGTTAGAATATAACAACTTTGTTATTCTATGCGTGGACCACAGTGGGGTCTATTGCCTTTTGATAAATAGCGCAAATAATATTTGTGTGGGTATTAAAGTTCTGTGAAGTTCATGTAAATTCTACCAGTAATATAATAATGCAGATACTGAGTTTGGAAATAGCGATTAAGTTACGGCACGCGTGAGCCGCGGCGCGCGACCGACGGGGGGGGGGGGGGGGGAGGCGACTCGTTCCTACCGCATGTTACCACAACTTTACATCTCATTCCAACTTCAAATACATATACTAAGCTAAGCTAATAAGGCTCAGCTAGTACGCGTGCGAAGCTGCGGATTGGTCGGCTCAGCTAGTACGCGTGCGAAGCTGCGGATTGGTCGGCTCAGCTAGTACGCGTGCGAAGCTGCGGATTGGTCGGCTCAGCTAGTACGCGTGCTAAGCTGTGGATTGGTCGGCTCAGCTAGTACGCGTGCGAAGCTGCGGAATGGTCGGCTCAGCTAGTACGCGTGCGAAGCTGCGGATTGGTCGGCTCAGCTAGTACGCGTGCGAAGCAGCGGATTGGTCGGCTCAGCTAGTACGCGTGCGAAGCTGCGGATTGGTCGACTCAGCTAGTACGCGTGCGAAGATGCGGATCGGTCGGCTCAGCTAGTACGCGTGCTAAGCTGTGGATTGGTCGGCTCAGTTAGTACTACGCGTGCGAAGCTGCGGATTGGTCGGCTCAGCTAGTACACGTGCGAAGCTGCGGATTGGTCGGCTCAGCTGGTACTACGCGTGCGAAGCTGCGGATTAGTCGGCTCAGCTAGTACTATGCGTGCGAAGCTGCGGATTGGTCAGCTCAGCTAATACGCGTGCAAAACTGCGGATTGGTCGGCTCAGCTAGTACGCGTGCGAAGCTGCGGATTGGTCTGCTCAGCTAGTATTACGCGTGCAAAGCTGCGGATTGGTCGGCTCAGCTAGTACTACGCGTGCAAAGCTGCGGATTGGTCGGCTCAGCTAGTACGCGTGCGAAGCTGCGGATTGGTCGGCTCAGCTAGTATTACGCGTGCGAAGCTGCGGATTGGTCGGCTCAGCTAGTACTACGCGTGCGAAGCTGCGGATTGGTCGGCTCAGCTAGTACTACGCGTGCGAAGCTGCGGATTGGTCGGCTCAGCTAGTACTACGCGTGTGAAGCTGCGGATTGGTTGGCTCAGCTAGTACTACGCGTGCAAAGCTGCGGATTGGTCGGCTCAGCTAGTACGCGTGCGAAGCTGCGGATTGGTCGGCTCAGCTAGTATTACGCGTGCGAAGCTGCGGATTGGTCGGCTCAGCTAGTACTACGCGTGCGAAGCTGCGGATTGGTCAACTCAGCTAGTACTACGCGTGCGAAGCTGCGGATTGGTCGGCTCAGCTAGTACTACGCGTGTGAAGCTGCGGATTGGTTGGCTCAGCTAGTACGCGTGCGAAGCTGCGGATTGGTCGGCTTAGCTAGTACTACGCGTGCGAAGCTGCGGATTGGTCGGCTCAGCTAGTACTACGCGTGCGAAGCTGCGGAATGGTCGGCTCAGCTAGTACTCAATAAAAAGGATTGGATACAATTTCAAAGACATTTTCATGCAAAAACGCATACTGGGGCATAGTCTATCGCGATTTTAGATTTTTTCGCCCCAACCTAGGTACAGACCTAGCGTTATTTATCGACGGATTTCAATCAAAGTTAAGAGATGTTAAAGACGTTTAAGAGAAGTATTAAAGATTTCATTTTACACAAGATGTGAAAAAAAACCAAAAGGGGGAGTGGAGGGGGGATGGGGGGGGGGGAAGGGAGGGAAGTTTAATTTTTTATTTTGATTTTTTTCGGAAAATGTATACCTATGTATGCCAATTAAACTACACAATCCTCTTTGCCTTCATGAGAAAACCCCGTAAACGCCAGATTCGACCTCTTAAGAACAAGGGAGCGCGAGTAATCGCTAAAACTTTTACCAATATTTTGCTCAAAGTCTACAAAGGTAAGCCTATTGGGCGAGGTCTACTGTTCTCACAAAACCACTAGTAGAATAGTTTAAAAAGTGATTTGTTAATTGATCGAGCGAAGCAAGATCTCTAAATCAACATTTTTTTTTAAACTAAATAGATCTTCGTTTGATCACTATCTCACCTGATGGTAAGCGATGATGAGGTCTAAGATAAAGCACGAAGATCTAGAAAAACCTATTCACTCTTACCTTAAAGAGGCCCGAATTGTATTATATAGGAAAAACAGACGAAGACAAAGCGTTCCATACCTCAGCTGTACGCATTAAGAACGTAGAACCAAAACGGTGTGTGCGAATGGGTGGTATATCAACTAGGTACGGATGTTACTGAGCCGTGCGCCTGCTTGTCCTTTGATGGAAAGGAGATGGCGGAATCAGATCGTAAAGTTCCTGGGCACATTCCTGGAAATGTATTCTGTAAAAGATCGATAGGCTTGAAACTTTACGGCGGTGTTCGAGACTTTGGGTCTTAGCCTCTGCCATATATTGCTCACCTATTAGCCTAAAAGCCGTACGATGTATCGAGTCTAAGGTAGCGAGCTGGTATTTGGCCGAACCATCCCAAAGGTGGCAGCAGTACTCCATACCAGACCGGACTTGTGCTTTCTATAGACTAAGAAGCTATCCTGGTGTGAAGTATCTCCTGACCTTGTTAAGGATGCCCAGATTCATGGCAGCTGTTTTAGCCTTAGACTCGATGTGTGAGCTAAAGTTGAGAGTAGGCGTGAACGAAACCCCTAGAAGCTCGAGGTGACCTTTTACGGCTACCGGTACATCTCGGAAAATAGAACTTGGATATACTGACTCTTTTTCGCCGAGAAGAGACATGCTTGCGTTTTTGAAGCATTGAATTTAACGAGATTGGCATCGCCTCAGTCAGAGACGGCCTTGAGTATCAAATTCAAACGCTGCAGCATCCCATCTCTCTGCCTCTGAATTTCAGCCCTGATGGCTCGAGCATTAGAAGTGTACCTCTCCACAACTGTACTATCGTCTGCGTACCCAATGATACCGGGCATAAGCAGATCATTGATATGCAACAGAAACAGTGTAGCTGAGAGAACTGACCCCTGAGGTACCCCGGCGTTTATAGCTAATTGATTAGACGAGCGGCCATCAATGACTACCCGAATGGATCGTTCCCTCAGAAAGTCTGCAAGCCAAGAGCAGAGCTGAGCTGGAGGTCCGTATGAAGGAAGCTTGCCAATAAGGCTAGCGTGCCAAACCCTGTCAAAAGCTTTCGAGATATCTAGTAAAACAGCCAGTACTTTACCATACCTCTCTATGGCTTCACTTCATATGTGTGTGGCATACACTAGAAGGTCCCCAGTAGACCGTTTCTGGCGAAACCCATATTGACGGTCCCTGAGGAGGTCGTTGTCTTTAAGGTATGCAAGGAGTTTCCTATTCAGCATACGCTCCATACATTTACACAGTAAGGAGGTGACCGAGATAGGGTGGTAGTTTGATGGGTCGGTATGACTACCTTTTTTGGGCGCAGGCTGCATATTAGCTAGCTTCCATGACTTCGGGACTAAATCAGTTTTCAGAGACAGGCGAAAAAGTCTTGTCAGTATTGGAGACAACTCAGAGGCACAAGTTTTTAACACTACGGCTGATATTCCGTCCGGTCCACTAGTTTTATTCACATCAAGACTTGCGTAGCCGTAGCATTTGAGCACTTCTTTTTGCTGGATGTGAATATCGTGCATAGACACTTCACATCGGGGAAGGCTAGGTGGAGATTCGCCAGTGGTGTCGAGACATGATGCTTCCGCAAATTGAGTTGCAAATAAGTTGATTTTCCAATAGCAGAGTGAGCTAGGAAATCATCCGGTTTCAGTAGTGGAGGAAGTGAAGGGCGGCTGAAGTTCGATTCCACCGATTTGGCCAAAGACCAGAAAGCTTTACTTCCCACAAGGTACGCGGCAAGCTTAGACCCCATTCGGTCAATCCGATCGAAACGAGCCTTCCGTATCACCTTCTTGCTGGACTTGGCGGCCTTATTGTAGGCTTTCTTCTTCGACCGAACATCCAAGGCTTTGCTGTTTCGTGCATCTACCCAGGCAAGATACGCCGCATGTTTTTGTGCTTCTGCACTGGCACACGCGGGACTAAACCATGGGCGAGCATTGCCTGAAGGTGAAACGTCGGAGAATGGAATAAAATACTCCATTGCTTTTTTTGTCTGTAATGTAACACCTCTGTTATGGCATCAGCGCAGAATGTTGGATCAAATGAAGAAAAGCAAGTTTCCCGCCATGGATAAGACGCGAAGAAATGACGCATCTCATCCCAATCTGCTGACTTAGGCAAATCGGCGTTGTATGTATGTATGTATGTATGTTTGTTTGTCCGAGTATAACTTTCGAAGCATTGATCTGATCATCGTGAAATTTAATAAATAGGTGATATAGTGATGGCACAATTTTGGTGTGACTAAATGAGGTAAAAATGTTGGCGGGTTGTTGAGATATTGGGGTTCAAAAGGAGTAAAATAAATGAAAATGAGGTTAACTGGTCAAGTAGGACGTCAAATGAAAGGTACATTATTATTATACATAGTATTAGTACATTTAGACTCCGTTTTTGTTTTTCGTAAACTTTTTATAATATTTGAGTTATTAGTCATAATAAAACCTAAACTTTGACAAAATTCACAGGGTACACCAGTGACCCCACAGTGCTGAAATTTGGTATGCGTTTTAACCTTATTAACCAATTAACATGAACTCCTGTTACCTGAAATTTGAATGACACTGTAGGTCAAGTAAGTTGGTTTTTGCACTATTTTATTAGTCAAAGATTAAGGCTGGTTTGCACTACGATCCCTGATGTTTAAACTTTACGTATTTGTATGATTTGACAACTCCTTAAATCATATTTAGCTACTAAATAAGTTCAGGCGTCGTTGCGAGAGTCTCCCAAAGAATATTTTTTTTGGTATACTCGCGAGATTTCAGTTCGGGGCGAACCACTAGTATGTAGATTTTTATGAGTTTACTTCTGGTGGTTATTATTCCTCTGAATAAAGCTATTGGCGGTATCTGTTCATCTCGCCCTGGACACCGTCTCACATATATTTTTACACCTTATAAAACGTAAACATTGGAACTAATACGTGTAAACTTACAGTTATTACCCGCATCTGCAATTATATTTACACTAGCTGACCCGCCTCGGCTTTGCGTGGATTTCTGTTATAATTAGCACTCAGGTGTCACACGGTCTCTCACGTAATGCTCAATTTCACTCAACGTGCTGTAAAGAGGACTATGAAAATGAAAAATATTTACAGCCAAAAACTTATAAATAAGATTAGGTAACATGAAGATATTTTTTTGTAATTTATGCCTGGTATAACAGCAATATACATTTTATACAGTTTGAGGCAGAAGGCACTACCTACGATCACAATTAAGCAGCGGCCTTCACACTAGGCAAGCCTGTATCGTGAAGACCAGTCAGATAGAATTGTCAATTTTATTTCGTGACCTCGGGCATAACACAGTTTTCCAATAACTAAAACTAATTTTACAGGTATTCTGACTAAAAATAAAAATAAGTAATAATAATAAAAAAATAAAAATACAAAACTAAAAAATAACACAAAGAAAAGCTTATGTAACTATTTGAATTATTTTAAGGAAGCTTATGTAGGTATTTATAGGTGCTTTAAATAATAAAAATATTACAAATAACATATTATACATATAAAACAAGATATATAATATATATATATATACAATAAATATATATTTGAGCTTATGTATGACACAGTAGATAAAATGATAAAATTTAGGTTAAAATACTTAAAACATTTTCAGTTTCGGTGTATGAAAGAGTAAGTAACCACCTATTTACTACACATTTTGTCTGATAAACTGATTTGTCTTTTAAATCACAGTATTTAAGAACACTGTTGTATACATGTGACTTTATGAAAAGGCCAAATCGTTGTGCGAAAGATGTTTTGCATGGAGGTGTGGGTATTTTAAAGATCCTTTTCTCAATATGGGTTTCATCGTTTAAAGAGGTCAATACGGTCTTATGGACACTGGCTGTGGTTTTTAAAAATTTTAAAATGAAAAGCTGCCTAACGCTAAGGACACCACTTTCTCTGTAGAGATCAATTGTGGGAAGTCTATATGGCTTCCTTAGCATGACCTTTAGAACTAAACGTTGTGGCCTCTCAACTTGTAACAAGTGCGTCTTAGCAGCGCTACCCCAACAGGTGACGCAGTATAATAGGAGAGACTGACACAACGCAAAATAGACTGATCTTAGGACCTCTACACAAGCAACGTTTCTCAGGTGTCTCATTATATTAATCACCTTTCTTAATCTTCCCGACAGAGTTTCTAGATGGTGTTTAAACGTTAAATTTTCATCGACTAAATCACCCAAGTATTTCATGACCTTGGTTCTGGTCAGTGCATCGCAACTGCAAGAAGTGTTACCGGAACATGCACTGTGTATTTTTATTTCTGTTTTCATTGGTGGCGCGGATGCTGCTGTCTTATGAAAACAAACATACATGGTCTTCTTAGTGATTAGTGTGAGAAGGTTTTGTTGTAGATATTTATTTACTCTTGACATTCCAGCTTCTGCTGCACCCGAAACACTTGACCAGGAGGACCCGTGGAAGACCACTGCAGTGTCGTCAGCATAACATAAGATGTCGGCGTTTTCGATTTTAAGCTCATGAATGTCATTGATCTACAAGTTGAATAGAGTTGGGCCTAAAATACTCCCTTGCGGAACCCCGTAATGTATAGTGAGAGGCCTACTCATCGTTTCAGAAATCTTGACACACTGTCTCCGTTCAGTGAGGTAGCTTATACACCAATCTAAAGGGGTGCCTCTGATTCCTAGATTGTCTAGCTTTTTTAACAGTACGGGAACGGAAACAGTGTCAAAAGCCTTAGCTAGATCTAAGAAAACCCCTACACAACAATGACCCACATCGAGATGAGCCGACACAGTGGACGTCAGCCGTGACACAGCATCCTCCGTATTCTTACCCCTACGAAAACCAAATTGATTATTAGAGATAAGTTTGTGAGACTAGAAAACCAGTGAGACGCATATTTACTATTTTTTCAAGCAATTTTGAGAAAACCCCGAGTAGCAATATTGGTCTATAGTTGTCAATGCTGTCTTTAGAACCACTCTTATGGATTGGACATAACGAAGCTACTTTCCAGTTTTTTTGGAAAAGTTCCAATTGACAAACTCAGATTGAAAATAAAAGCCAAAGGTTCAGCAATAGTATCCTCTATGTGTTTAATCAGTGAGTTGCCTAGACCATCAATACCAGGTGCTTTAACGTTTTCTAGTCCCATGATTAATTTCCTAACCTCGACAGCGTCTGTCGGATTTAAGTAAAACGAGTCAACCGGAGAATACTTAAGCCGAACATTATGAGCCAGGTCATCTTCGCTATGATTAATATTCGAAAGAATCTTATCAGCTAGCTTTTGACCAACTGTAGTGAAGTGGCTATAACAAGTATTTAATGAATCTTGAGTGTCTGAAGTACCACTTAGCGATAAGAGTTCTATAGGTTCTTTCTTTGAGTTTTTGAGGTAACAAATATTTTTGATGGATTGCCATAGTTTTTTAGGATTACCTAAATTCTCATTCAGTTCATTTGCTTCATAATCAGATTTAAGTTTACGTAAGAGAGATATGAAAAAGTTTTGATAACGACTGTACGTTAACTGAAGTAGTTGATTTTTCGGATCTTTTCTCGCTTGTAAATGCAAACGGTCCCGATGACGCATGCAACGCATTAGACCTGGAGATATCCAGGGCTTAAGATTGTGCTTTGTTCTGCTTACTCTAACTTCTTTTGTATGCTTATTGATGATGTCCATCAAAAGCTTAGTAAAAACTTCTGTCGCATTATTAACATCTCTACATTCATAAACGACGTTTCAGTTATCAAGGAGATCCTTAGATATAGTTTCATGATCTCTATGCTATGCTTGGTGTTTCTCTACGAGATCAAAATAGAAATGAGGAGATCCGTAAACCAAGTTACTGACATAGCCAAGAGGATCAGCAGGCTGAAGTGGCAGTGGGTAGGGCATATAGCTCGAAAAACTGACGGCCATTGGCTCAGAAAAGTTCTAAAGTAGAGACCAAGCACTGGCCCCGATTAGATGAAAAGACGACCTGATTAAGGTTGCTGGGAGCCGATGGGTGCAAGATCGGTCGCTCTGGAAATCTATGAGGGAGGGCTGTGCTCAGCAGTGGACGTGCTGTGGCTGATATGATGATGATGATTATAGATTAGTTTATCTGTGTGGTTTGAAAAAATACGGAAATTTCACTTTATTGTATTAACCCTCAATAAATATGTACGACACGCACACAGTTATATTGTAATCAAAATTTCTGAAACCAGACTATGTTATGCTCCCGACCCCAGTCCAAGCCAAAGTATTATGAAAGAGATATTCCGTGCTCCTGCAGTATATGTATAAACACTTATATTACAAGCATGACATCGCTGTGCATGTCCTGTCAACGCTCACCTAATTACTGTTACCCTCTCTAAATGACCAGCTGATCTAGATAACTCTGAGCTTTATACCAAGGG
The DNA here is from genome assembly GCA_918857605.2 of Philereme vetulata. Lineage (NCBI taxonomy): Eukaryota > Metazoa > Arthropoda > Insecta > Lepidoptera > Geometridae > Philereme > Philereme vetulata. The sequence goes on along the minus strand of OU975451.1, from coordinate 349,701 downwards.
AGTAATGTTTATAATGCAATGACGAATACTACTGCAAACAAACGCAATATTCGTGCTACAAAATAACGCAGACGGAATAATATAGTAAAGTTCACTGGCGGGTGTTCCTACCCGCTCTAAGATTTTTTACTTACTACTAGTAGGTATTTACTGGATCACTATTTGCTTGCTATTTTATTCAAAATACTTGTTAATATAGCAACTTTTTAATCATAATAGATAAAACGGGTAAACTGATTTTCATAAAATTTTGTTAAGTCTCATCTCGCAGAAACCAGTTTACATATAAAAAAACTGCATCGAAATCGGTTCATCTGTTCGGAAGCTAACAGATAGACAGCGGCTTTAAACTTAAAATAAACCGCTTTTTGGGTCAGGATTAAAAAAATATTGATGTTATATTGTTAGTTGAAGTTAGGTATGGTAATTTAGAAGAGCCATAGGTAAGCAATGCCTCTTCAATATTGAGATAGATTAAAATCTCTTTTGATATGTTGATAGAAAACAAACTGAATATAAATAAGTTTTGTGAGGAGCTCACCGTCATTGCATTTGTACGAAACCTCTCAATATGTTAATGATTGGATGAATCAATACAAAACTCGCATGCGTATTATAGCGTTTGCTATTTAGCTACATTGTAAAGGAGTTTAAACCTACAAAAATCACCCACTTCCTATATATATTATGAAATATATTAGTCCAGCAGCAACCTCCTGTGTTTTTTAGTGAGTAATAACAGGCTGAATCTTCGTGAGCAGATTCAGTTCGACGAGACGCCCAAGGGTTTGCCTCTAAAATATCTCAATAGAGGTAGCTAATGCGCAGGTATAAATGCGTACGCATGTCGATTCTGTGGGGTGTCGAAATTGTGTTCAATAACAGTAAGTTTTGTTTTAATATTGAGGTAGTTGGACGATAAGCTCTGAAAAACAATTGTACTACAAAATGAATGGTATGACTGCAGTGTCCTACACTCCGAATATGTCCAAATAACGAGGTCATCAAAATTATTGATAACAAGCTGATTTTTTATTCAGCTTAATTAATATTTGTACAATTAAATGGGCACATAGTCCTACAAATATAGTGGTACGGTTTTCCAGTCCTACGTTTATAAGTTGTCCATTCCTCGGTAAGAATTTTTTCATTAATAGTTGTAGGACAAAAATAACACGTGATCAGTTACTGCATTCTTTGCCTAAATCAAACAGTGTCCTTCCAAAAAATAGATATGTATCGCTAGTTTTACAAGAATATTGAAAATAACATTATTTCGTTTTATTAAATTCAGATAAACTATTATAAAAGTACTTCAATATAATTTCAATCGTCGTCGGATTCCAATGTCGACGTTCCATCAATTTCGTCTTCAACATCATCATCATCTTCGTCGCAATCATCAGAATAAATAAAATCTGGTTCTGTAACAAAATAATTGTGGAAATTAACAAATTGCAACAAATTAACAAACTCGTAAGAAAAGTTTTAATAGAGTACTTTGAACATCAGAAGACAATTCTTCAAGAGATGGACTGTGAGGGCAATCGAACAAATAATAATGGTATTTCTCATCAACTAATGCTAATTTGCAATTTATAAATCAAAAAAATAAAATAAAAATATTTTATTTCAGATAATATAAATCCATATGTTGTTAGTTTGATTACTTAACGACTATATTAGTAGGGACACACACGCAATAAAATAAACTAAAGCAAAACAAAAGGACTTCGCGCTGAGAGTGACCAACCTAGGTCGGTTTGATCACTCTCAACACGGAGCACTTCCATATCGGAGATGTAGCTCTGTCCGATATGGTTTTCAGGATGCTGTTTTGACCGTCCCGCACCCTGTGAATCAGGGATGCAGTTTTCTTGCGTAGGATGGCTTCGAAACCATCCGTTTGATATTCTGCAAACATCCCTGATGCACTACAGAAGCGGGGCAGTCCCAACATCATCCTGAAGATATTATTATATTGAACACGCAGGGTCTCCAGCGGCTTTTTGGTGTAGCTGACCCATAGGTTTCCCGTGTAGAAGCTTTGGCAATATGCCTTGAAGAGTGTCAATTTAACCTCTTCAGTACAGCGTGCAAACCTACGGATCAACATGTTCCCTCGAACCGCTAATGCCCTGCGCTCCCTCTCTATGTCAACATTGTCCTTAAGGTCGTCGGTAATGTTATGCCCCAGATATTTGAAAGTTGTTACTCTTTTAATGTTCATGCCGTTAAGGGTTAAATCTGGAAAACTTTTCATGTTACTACCTGCGGCCCTAAATACAATGTATTCACACTTTTTCACATTGTAGCAGAGCCCATGAGAAGCAGCATAGCCAGCGCAGACCTTCAGCATTTCTTCGACTGATCTCGCAGTCGGGCCCAACAGCACCATATCGTCCGCGTAGCTGATGTTATTAACACTAACACCATCCACACGGCAGCCGACTCGCATGCTACTGAGCCCGACTATGAGATCATTATCATACAGACTGAATAGCGCGGGAGAACTTACCCCCCCCTGTCTCACCCCGCACTCCAACCTGTATGGCTCGGAGAAAGCATCAGACCATTTTACAATATTGCTTTGGTTCCTGTACCAATACTGGAGTATATTTAGCAGGTCCGTCGGTACACCCCTGTCTTCCAACTTTCTCCAGAGCACATCATAAGACACTAGGTCAAAAGCCCTGGAGAGATCAAGGAAACAGGCATACACCGGCGTCCTGCGACTGGTATAGTACTGGACGGTGTGCTTGAGTCCTAAGATTGCGCTTTCTGTTGATAGTCCAGGCCTAAACCCAAACTGTGCGTCATGAAGTTGAAGATATTTTTGTAAAATAGAATCAAGCACACCGTCCAACACCTTGGCTATTATTGTGGCCAGAGAAATCGGGCGGTAGTTCCCCTTATCCGAGATATCTCCCGTCCTGTTCTTCACAATAGGCACTACTTTAGTCTTCATGAGGTCAGCTGGAAAATACCAGTGGCTAAGACACATTGAGTAGAACATGGACAAGAGACCGGGCAAGTGGTTACCTGCATATTTGAGATGCTCGACGCCTAGCCCGTCGTGTCCGGGAGACTTGCCTCTGGTCATACCCTTAATTGTCGATTGAACCTGCTTAGCAGACAGAAGCAATAGAGGCTCGTCACCCCGACCGACAGACCCAGCGTCTGACACCTCGAATGATGGCCCGAGGGGGGAGTGCACTTTGAAGTGTTCCATAAACAGCTGGGCAATCTCTCTCTGGTCACTTTTGCCTTCCACGCTCACGGGAAGGCCAGGCCTAGTATTCAGCTTACCAGTGGACTTCCAAAAAGTTTTGAAATCTTTTGCCGCTCGTTCTTTAGCTATTTTGTCCATAACTAGCTGGTCCTGGTTGTTTTGACACCACTTCAGGCGGCTTTTGAAGATTTTACGAGATCCATACATATCTTCATAGGTTTTGCCTGATGTGGGTCTATTACAGAACACCCAGGTTTTGAATTTAAGTCTGGCCTCCGCGTGTGCAGCTTGTACATGTTTGTTCCAGCCACAAAGATTTTTACTTTTCCTAGGTCTGCCACCCCCACACTGCTTCGTCTGCACTGCCGCATTTGCCATAGTACTTACAATATCATTATACAGCCTGTCTAGAGTTGTCCTATGTTCAACCGAGGTACATGAGCACACTCTTCAAACTCCTGAGGAAAGTGAATCTTCCGAAAGATGTTGTTACAGATGTCATGATATTTACTGATCTGATCGTCACTCCTCTCCCCCCATAGAATAGCACTAGGAGGCATATCATGTGTCATCAACCTCGGTCTGACTGCACATAAATCGCATTCTACGTAGATAGGTAGATGGTCTGATGTGAAAACATCTTCGCATACACCTACCTTGACAACAGTTTGCCAGGCTGCAAGTGAAACGACACAGTGGTCCAGCCATCTTCTACTACCTGATTTTTGACATACGAAAGTATATGCATTCGAGGAACATCCTAGTTTTTCAACATCGGCGCAAAGCCAAGACTGTTCCGAACAAAAACCAGACAACTCCCTATAAAACGGTTCCCGAGGGTGAGCATTAAAATCCCCCAATATGAATAGGGTTTCGACATTACTACTCTCTTCTAATGCACTTATTTCGCTCAAAACTTTAGTGAAAATTGGTAAGTTCACAGTCTTGTCTGTTGGCATGTACACAGAGAAAATAATAGCAGACCTACCATGTGAAGAAGCTTTAATTGCGACTAACCTATCGCTGTTACATTTTAGAACCTTGACAGACTCGAACATACCCTTTCTCCATAAAATGGCCACCCCCCCATAAGGTCTTCCCACCAGTAGGCCAGCGGACGTGTCTATAGCTGATTTTCCTGTATATTCAAAATCTTTGCTCACGGTGCCCAATAATGGGACACAGTGGGGGAGTAGCCAAGTCTCCTGGAGTGCAACTATGTCCGAAGAGTCACATAGTTTTCGCACACAATCGATAGAAGTACGTAGGTTCTTACAATTAAAGCTTGTGAGTTTACAGCGCATAAGGTTGTGACCAATCATAAAAGTCCCGGATTATCTGACTTTAACTTTTCTGCTATATTTGTTTTGTACATAAAATGCACAAAACGCCTAAATGATACTCCATCTGGCCAGAACTGATCACTTAAATATAAGTCTACTTTATTTTTAGACACATACACTTTATATGCGTTATAATTTCTTTAGTGTTTCATATTTATTTTCTTTAAAGTCACTAAATCATTAGTTTTATCCTTTATGTAACTAATAATGTCATTTTCGGAGGTTTCAACGCTAACATTAGAAATAAACAAAGGCACTAAGTTGACTTCAGCTCTAAAATTCCCGTTCGGCGCGGTGGAAGCGCAGCCTTTTTTTGTAATGAGTCTGTATTGCCGAGGGGTTTTACGTTGTACAACCTGCCACTCCGAGTCCGTATCTACTCTGCTAACACTCGAACTGAGCGCTGCATACGACTGGTTTTCACGCGAAGAATCTTTGATATGCGCGTGCGCGTTGCACACGCAGTCTTGAGACTGGGCAAGTTTGCTTGCACCACTTGAGGTAGCCGCCATGCCCTGCACCATCGTCTCGCTTGCACTCGTGTTTTCCGCATATTCTGGCATCTCGTTCCCACGCACCAATTTCGAAGCCGCGGTATGAGCCTCACTCTGCAACGCCGTCCCGCTTACACTTCCACTGACCGTGTATTCCGACGTCGCTATGCAGCCGCTCTTGCTCACACTCTAAGAGACCGTGGTACTGGCCTGCACGCATCCGTGTTGTTCTGTCGCATCATTTTGTTCATGCAAGACCGAGACACCACAGTCACCTTTGCCATCATTTGTACAGGTGGGTAACTTATTTTTTGGCATGGAGCGGTGGTCGTTCTCATCAGCTGTTAATAATGTACGATTTATAGGTACATATTGCAGGCCTATAGGGCCACTATCCATTGTAAAGCTATTTTGTAAGCATGCACCCCGTTTCATATTTACCCGTAAATTTGGTGAACTATTATGCAACAAGGATGCAAACTTCATATTATCGACTTCTTGTCTCAGTACATCAAATTTGTCAATAGTCACAGTTTTTTCTTCCAAGGCGTTTACTTGACTTTTCACCTTCAAAATATCTTTCAAGAGCCGGGTAACATCAATATGGTCGAACGTAACCGGTGGAAGTTTATGCAATTCTTTCGCTACGAAAATTGGAAAGAGTTCTGGATTTGAGCCCTTCAAGAGACAAATTATGTCATCGAGATCTCTCGATAGTTTCTTTTTTCCTCCTTTTCGACGAAGCGGCATTTTCTTCGAGTTCGGAAGTGATTCGAACAACAATGTTTTGGCGTTCACTATATCATCAGCTGTAAATGATGTAGTGCACAGCTGATGAATGCTTTCCTCGTCCATAACATCCAGCACATTATGTAGAAACGCAAGCAGTTCGTTAATTACAACATCACAATTAGCACATTTGACAGTTTTTGAGGCCATTGCACTCAACGATGAGTCACCGATCACAAACAAACACGCGCGTCCGAGCTCAGTCGCATTCGTCAGGAGACTGATGTGCATGTGGTGGGGCTGTGCATGTGTGCATTACACCATATACTACAGATGTAATATGATGTTCGTTTAATCTGCTGCAATAGCTCTTGTTTGCGTTTTGTTAGAATTTTGTCACCATCACTTAGGTAGGTACATCGGTGTTATTGTCAATGAAAGTTCATCACAAGTACAGAAATCAAACAAAATGTGAAATAAATTAAGCATCAGAGATTCATCACAACGACACAAATCATATAAATTAAACTTCAGGGAACACTTATCAAAAAATATCTCATACAAAACCTATTTTATATATAATATATAAAATATATATATAATATATAAAATATTATAAATATATATTATATAAATGAGTAGTAAGACAGTATTTATGTGCTGCTTACCTGTGAGGTTCCCGAAAATTCTTTCATATTTTATACATGCTTCAATGTAGCCATGTGTTCAGAGAAGCCACTCTTTTGAGAATGTCGCAATTACAGGCTCTACAGTGTACATTCGCTTCATTATTTCTTGAATTATTTTAACCATTGCTTGAATAAAGAATCTTGCTCCCACTCCACGCGATATATAGATATATTAGAATATATTTACGTTTCATGACGCAGTCAAACCACAACAGGTGACGTTATAATAATGAATGAACAAAAGTTTGTAATGAAAGAAAATATAATAATCCGTCAGTTAATAATTGAATAATTATTAACTGACGGAAAAGCCTCGGCTAGGCTATGAGTGTTTGTTCTTTGTAGAATGTAGAAAGAGATAAACTGATTTTGACTCTAAGAGAAATAACACGAATGAATGAAGAATTTGCGTATAAGAATAGAATTTAGGAGGGGGTTTAGGAGGGGGCCATCTTCTTTCGAAAAAAATACCATCAATACACAAAAAATTATTAAATCTACCAAAATAAACTGATATTTTTTTGCCTGCTAACAGCTGTGGCAAGTTCCTCAAAATCTACCGGAAAAGTAGAAATCTACTAAGTTTGGTCACACTGTTGGGAAGGGTAACCAAGGGCAACCGACGTTTTCGGTGTCCCAAACTTTGTATAAGTGTATACAATAGCATAGTCCTAACACGTGTCTCATGTTAGCGATTTACTCCAAACTACAAGAAATGCGTTGAATGAGTCGAATATCGAAAATATCTATACCTGGAAATACATACCATTTTTTGTGTAGAAAAGTAATAAAATTGTGTTCTACATTTATTCCTGATAAGAAAAAAATAAAATTCAGTTGTTATTAATGAGAAAGTCTTACTGTGGAATGAACAACTTCTAAACGAAGGACTGAAAAACCGTACCACTATATTTGTAGGACTATGTGGCCATTTAATTGTATAAATATTTAATAAGCTGCATACGATAAATCAGCTTGGTATCAATAAAATTGACGACCTCGTTATTTGACATATTCGGAGTGTAGGACGCTCCAGTTAGACCATCCATTTTGTAGGACAATTGTTTTTTTTTTTTTTTTTTTTTTTTTTTTATTTATTCATAAACAATTATATAATTGTGTTTGAAATCACATCCTAAATACAAGTTACAATATTTTAAAATTATCACATACATGTCAAAAATAATAAAATAGAACAAAACAAATGTCTACTTACCTATATATAAAGATGTCAAAAAAGTCAAGAAAAGTCAAATGGAAAATAGACATCAAAGAATATAAAATAAAAATGAATTAGAATAATATTACTAAGGAATTAATAATACACACATGTCACAAATTAATTAAATTGACCATTAACTCAAAATCTATATAAAAAAAAAAAAAAAAGAAAACGACTATTCAATATTATTACAGGTCATAAAATCAATAACTGAATAGAAACACCCTTTCAACAAGATCTCCTTTAGTCTTGATTTGAATTTAAAAGGACTGTCGATAATTTTCATGTCAGTAGGCAGTGCGTTAAAAAGTCTTACAGCTTGATACCGCGAGCCATGTTTGGCAACATTCAGCATTGGACAAAGAGGTGTCTCAAGATCTTTTCTCCTTGTGTCTATTCTTTTTTTTCTTTGTTCAAAAGTTTCATATTTAAGCGGATTTTTAACTACGTCCATTAAGACTACTAGAATGTATAAGCTGGGAACCGTCAGAATATTGAGGTTTTGAAAATGTTCTTTGCATGATTCCCACTGTGGAATGCGCACTATAGTTCTAATGGCTCGTTTTTGAATAATAAACGCTCTATTTATGTTGTAGTCATAACTACTTCCCCAAAACTTCACACTATATCTTAATTTTGACTCTACTAGGGCATAATATACTATTTTAAGCTGTGCGATCCCTACTTCTTCTCTAAGGCTTCTAAGAGCGTAACATGCTGAGCTGATAGCATTAACAATAGAATCCATCTCAGTTTTACAGTTCAGGAACTGGTCGATATGAACTCCTAGAAATTTGACACTCTTTGCAAATTCAACCTCAAGCCCCTCACATGCTACATTAACCGATTCGTTAGTGCGATTTGTTGTTTTAAACAGGATAGCTTGTGTCTTCTTAATGTTGAGTTTTAAGTTATTGGCATGAAACCATTGATTGAAAACTACAAGTGCATTGGCAATCTTTATTTTAAGTTCTTGTAAGCAAGAGGCTGGTATGATTGCATTGGTATCATCTGCATATACGACTAGTTTAATATCGGGAATGGCATTGCTTACAAAATTGATAAGATCATTAAGGAAAATAATAAAAAATATCGGCCCTAATATAGAGCCCTGTGGAACTCCACGTCCGATGTTGCACACTTTCGACTTCGTCACCACTTCCTGTCCATTAATAATATTTTTTAATTCAATAAACTGCTTCCTATTGTTCAGATACGATTTTATAAGACACAACGCAGATCCTCTAACCCCATAATGTTCTAGCTTTGCAAGTAGAGTATTGTGGTCTACCAAGTCGAAGGCAGAGGAGAGATCAAGAAATAGTCCTGCTACCTTCTTTTTACTATTAAGATCACTAACAACTTCATTTATAAGCAGATCAACCGCATCTACAGTACCGATACACTTTTGGTATCCAAATTGTCTCTTATTTAGTACGTTGTTCTTATTTAAGTGTAACACTAACCTATCTTTAATAAGTCTTTCATAGATTTTAGAGAAACATGGCAGTAACGAAATTGGTCTATAGTTTTTTGGGTCATTTTTTTTTCCTTTTTTATGGATCGGTAGAACTCTAGCTATTTTTAGTTGCTCAGGGAAAATGCCAGAACTCATACAGTTATTGAAAAAATTAGACAATGGCTCAGCAAGAAGATCAATATTGTCTTTGACAATTGTAATAGGTATTTCATCATATCCATATGAACGTTTTACCACCATCCTTTTAACTAAGATTTTAATCTCATTTCTATTAGTGGTTCCCATCTCCATGTCAGTAAAAACTCTATTACAATTATTCATTAAAAATGTCAGTGCTAAATTATTGTCATTATTATCTAAGTCATATGTACTGTAGTCAAATTGTTTTGCAAATATGTCAGCTACGTCTTGGGCATTGTCAAAAATTTCATTATTAATTTTAAGTTTATAAGTGTCCATGTTTCTTTTACTACATTTATTTCTATGTCTGTTAACTATTTTCCATATTAGTTTCGATTTATTACCAGCTTTTTCTATTTCATCTTTAACTGCAACTTTTTTTGATGTAATTAATACCTTTTTATAAAGTTTTATGTACTTATTACGATATACGGTTAACGATTCATGACAGTTGCTCTTATTCATTGAGTTTAGAAATCTTTTCATTTTACTCGACTGTCTGACACCCTTTGTTATCCAATTAATAGAATGTTTCATGTGTGTATTTACTTTAGTACATATTTTACTAAAAGCTTTGTTTACTAGACGTTGAAAGCATGTTATAAAATTATTAATATTGCAATTCGCTAGGTCACACTCGATTAAACTCTGCCTAAAAGTACATTTATTTTTCTGTGAAAAAACTCTACGTTTCACCGTATAGAATTGTTGGGGTATTTTCTTAAAATTAGTGTTTTCTAGAGCTAGGCTGCAAAATAGACCTGCATGCCCATCTGCAAGCCTGTTGTGATCAATGTCGCTGCTCAAAATATAATCCTCTCGCAGGTTGGTTAGAATGTTATCAATACATGATTCGGAGCTGTTTCGACAAAAAGTATTTGATTTAACAAGATATTTAAAATTGTAACAGTTAAGTAGCGTTAATAACTCACCTTGATGCTTACTTTCAATTAGAAAATAATGTTGAAATCTCCTAAAATGATGCATTTTTTGTTGAAAAAGTGTTCCAATAGTCCTTCTAAATGTATAATAAATTCATTAAAGTTCTTGTCATCAGGAGTTCTATAAATGCAACAAATATTTAAGTTACAATCCATGTCTCTGACTCCACATATCTCGAAACTGTTTAACTTATACATATTCTTACAGATCTTCAACTCTTCTACATTTTTATAATTATGAACTAAAATTAGAGTACCCCCCCTAGTTTTATTGACTCTGCAACTATATGACCCTATTTTGTAACCATCAAAGTTGAAAACAGACATACTTTGTTCGTTGAGAAAATGCTCGCATAGGCATATAAAGTTAGGATTTTCAGTCTGCTCATTTAAATACATTTTAAATTCATCTTTTTTTGTCGATATCCCACATACATTTTGAAAAAAAAACATTTAAACGTGTTGTTGTTACATTATTGATCACGAAAAAATGTTTCATTTAATTTTAGAGTATGAGTTGGCAACTCTACTTTATAAGAGTCCCTGTGTGCTATGTATTGCTTTATATTTTCCATGCAGTAAACAAGATTACGGAAAATGCTTCGTAGCCCGAAGTTGTTTACTTTTCCTGAAAGCCTATGAAACATACTGTGGTTATACGTTAGATTTCTGTTAGTGTCAATTATATAAGCATATTTGTATGTTTGTGTGTCTTGATACAGAATGTTGTTAAAATTTCGAATTCTTTGATTTATTGTATTTCTGTTTAGTCCATATTGATAAGTAGGTGCACATAATAAAATATTCGTTTGTGTAATGTCCTGCAGGCATTCTCTTATGTTATTAATTAATTCTTGATTGCTATTCGATACTTGAAAGTCTTGGTCACCTATCATTATAATACAATAATCTTCTCTTGTGAAGTCAGTTAACTTTGATTTCAGTCCTTTCAGTAGCTGTTGAGTGCATCCATTTGGAGTCAGGTAATGACAAATGTTGTAGTCATTATTCGTTATATCCTGTGCAGTAGATAGTATCTTGTTCTGTTTATTGTCACTGATCAGACATATTTTCGGTTTGCGTGTAGATGACTGTTGATTTTTCTTACCGTTCTGAGGAATTTTTGCTATATTAGGGATTTTACAGGCGAGATTGTCCATTTCTGTTTCAATGTATATATTTGTTTGTATCGCTCTATCTTGTAGGTGTATGTGTGATCCAGTCGTTGTTTGAGTTTTTTTGTGTAGTAGGTTAATATTCGTATGTTTTGTTTCCCTTATTTTTAAACTTTCTGTTTGTGTTTGAACATGAACTTTAGATTTAGGTAGTTTCATATTTTGTCTAGGTGTTGATAATATCGGAGAAATAAACTTGGAAGGGCTATTTCCAATTTTTTTATATAAGACATTCTTTTTTGTAAGTTCTTTATTTAATTTAATCAGATTTCCATTTTCTAATGTCAGTTTTTCAATCTCATTATGAGCGCTCGTTAGCTCAATTGTAAGTTGCTCATTTTTATGTTTAAGCGAATTTATCTCTTCAGAAGTATCACCGGAGAGGTCTGGAAGGCTGGTAGTAGTGACATCTATTGGGTCAATGCTCATATTCGAATCGTCCTTATTGCTATTGCTAATAGACAGTTGCGTCTGCGCCCGTCTGAACGTTATGTTATCTTGGTTCTCCATTGTTTCTGCTGGTAATACAACTACTGCTCACCAGATGGAGTAATTTACTGCTCAGAAAAATGCTCTTCAAAAACTTTTTTCTATACAAAAATTTATAATTCCGGCTGGGGATCGATCTCGGTACCGGCTGGACGTAGTATCGACATAAAATTACATCCAATGAACCACAGTACTAGATCGTCTTTAAATTGGGGCTCGAAATTGTGGAACAGGTACGAGTTGCTATGTTATCTTGAAAAAATTCCGTTACGTCTTCATTCTGTTATGAGTCACAAATTTCTCGTAGCACCGTCAATATGATTTTGTAATTAAACGATGATAGAATATTTCTATTTGTATTTACTTACAGTTTCTATTGTTTCTTGTTTGCTATGTATGGCACCATTTACTTAATAACACTGGGTCAAATCACTCAAGTCAAGCTATATAAAGAGCACTAGGTTTTTTGTTTCCTCTGCTAGAGAAATACGTTTCTTTTCACTTGTAACCGTATATTTAGGTCGTTTTCACCAGATAACACTGTCACGTAAACTTCATAACTATATCAAGATATTTATGTAAAAATTTTCACAGATTTTAAACTTTGAGTATTTTATTTACAATTTTTAATACCGAGATGATGTTCACTCGATAGCAGCGCCATCTACATCTGTGTTTACCGAGTTTAATGTCCAACTACCTCAATATTAAAAAAAAACTTACTGTTATTCAGACAATTTCAACACCCCACCGAATCGACATGTTTTATACCTGCGCTCATATTAGTTACCTCTATCGAAAACTCTCAGAGGAAAACCTTGGCGTCTATCGAACTGAACCTGCTCACGAAGATTCAGCCTGTTATTACACACTAAAAACACAGGAGGTTGCTGCTGAACTATATACCATATTTAATTAAAGACCTTAATTTGTAACATATTATCAGTAAAGATTAAATGACTTATGACTAAGGTGAACACACTAATTGCTTACTAAACTTGTGCTTTTTAATTGAGGAAGCTATACATGCTGTATATTGTACTTGTCGGTAAGCAGCAAGAGCTTACCATCATACTTGTGTTGTTCTGTGCTGTGTGCTTTTGATATTGTGGTAAAACGACCACAAAATAAAAGCTTTTTTAGCGATCCAATGTAAACAAAAGCCACTATTTATTTATTAAAATACCTTTTCCGTGTTTTCCAATATTTTGTTCAAACAGATAGATAAATGTAAACGAAATATGAATCATAAACAAAGTTCGGGAATAAATGGCAATGGAATTTATCTAATAAACATAGACCAATTCCAATTATTGCGATACGTATTTTATTTTATTGTTGCTTCTACTTTCATTCGAAGTCATGTGTAATTGAGTTCCAACATATACAAAACTAAGTTAGATAGCTTTTCCACTACACCCATTTCTGCTGCTAAGCAGCATTGCTGTGTTTCGGTTTGAAGGGTATGGTTGCCCGTGACATTGCCGACATATGAGGCTTTACACTTGTATGCTTCGTACCTTAGTGGTTTGTAGGGCACGTTTCTAAGGTGCATGACTTACGAGCACGGACTTCACTTACGAGACAATTAATGTAGATTGAATTGATTGAATGTAATATGCCGTGGCTTGTGATTGGTTCGCGTTTTTTTCCAATCTCAATCTCAGCCGCGCGGTGTTGCCAATTTAAAAAAATACAAGGCTTTAACTGTCTTGTTGCCATTACAACAAAGAACGTTTTACAGTAACATAAATAAAATCACGACATTCGGCCGTCCGACATTGTACGACCTCCCGGCGTACGAAAGCTGACAGCAGATAATGATCGTACATACTTACATTAAATAAAAATAACAAAAACTTGACTTTCCATTATTTAACAAACATCATTATTTATCCATGTAAATAACCTTATTAACTAATAGTAAGATTTGCTTTACAAAATATTGCATTCTTACTTAACAAATAATCTAATTAACTTGTTCTATTTTAAACGGTACCTAATATAACAAAAACATATATTTTTTTCATCTCATGTAATAAAATAAACATTTTTCCTTTTTAATATTATTGACAAAAATAAAATATAAAAAAATCATGACTTTAATTTACGAATACATTGGCTTGTTGGCTTTAATACTTTTTCTTAAAATGGTAACAATAACATTTGCAAAACTAAGTATATAATAGTTATAAAATAACATTATAGAAATATATGATCACGACATTCTGCCAGAAAACATGATGTGTATTCTACTTAAATAACAAGTTGGTTTTTTTTATTACCACCCACAATGGGACTTCGTTTTAACGGTCTGACAACACTCCAACTAGAAAAAGGATCGGAACTTAGTGTGCACTTAGCATTGGAGAAGTTATATTATTCCAATATCTGATTGTGTCGACTGTAAAAACGGTTTAGAACCTAGTACATTCGGTATTTTATCTATTTATCGGTCTGGTGAATATAGACAATTATTTTACAGTATTGCAGCGAGCAATAAAATTCATTTATCTCCGATAACCGAAACATAACGCTGGTTTTTTTCGCGCATCCAGAAAACATGCTCCTTAGTTTGATCGTTGATGAAAGGGCCCATATCAGAGAGTTGGGGTTTAGAAGAATTATAAAAGCAAGGGCCGTAGCTTCCAATAAAAAGCTAATCCGAACTTTCAAACCCCCAAAACTCAACTTCCAGACAAAAGAATATCACGAAATTATTGATTGGACTACAACTACTATTTATCCACCACCATTGTTGCGAAGAGTATCTGACGAAGAAATCTGGGCCAAAATTTCAACTGCCAACACAGCAGAAGAATGGAACTTCCATAAATTCCCGTGTCACACGCAAGCGGTGGAGCGCTGTGTGAAAATGGTAACTGAAGCCTCCTCAAAACTCGTTGGTACCAAGAACAGAGATGGTTTCATCCGAACAACACTGCTATCAAAAGCTTCAATGCCAAGTTTTTCTAGCAAGCAAGATTTCAAAGTTCCAAATATTTAAAGGACTATTCTGTGAGAAGCACAATAAAATTTTTGATCGTATTTGACGATAAATTTTGTATATTTTGTAATTAATAAACTCATTTGGATAGATGTAAATTGCCTATTTATTTATTTTTCCTACAGATAATTGTTTCATCAACATCATATTTCTAAAAAAACACATGAGTAGTGGGTTTAAAAAAATTAGATGCTGCACTGCACTACAGCCGGTTCGAACACGAAAAGTGAAAAATTAACTATATTGAAGGCCTTTGCGCTACCTAAAATTAAAAAAATATATATTTTTTCAATAACTCATTGTGTTTTTATAACTCTAATATTAATGATTTTCACTATAGCAGTTCAATATCTAGCTGTTTGGATACTTAAAAAAAAATTGTAAATACCTGTGATTTTAGTGAAATTTCTAAATTTCAAGTGTGTTGCGCTAGCTGGGGGTAAAGTATATATTTTTTTTTTTTGTTGCATTTTGATATGCCGTGGGGTGCCGGTAGTAGAATGTTACCCCTCCTCTCATGCCCGTGGATGCAGTAAGAGCCTGCTAAGGGATACCTCCGGAAGATGGGCAGCAGCGTCTTTCCGTGTATCAACATCCCGTACTGCGCTCGCCAACCCGCCTGCCAAGCGTGGTGAGTATGGCAACTCCCCATCATGGAGATCCATGGAGGCCTGTGTTCAGTAGTGGACGTTTTACGGCTGAAATGATGATGATGATGATGATTTTGATAAGCCATTATAGAGACAAGTTTTTTTCGGTATAGCATTAAGAAAAAAAAATAAAAACATTTTTCGGCCCACCCTATTCTATACATTTTAGACTATAATTTACACAACTAGCATTTATGAAACATTACATACTATTTAATATTTTTTTTTATAACCAGAAACAATTTATTTTTAAGATAACTAACTTTTATATATCAAAACAAAACGAGGCTAGTTTAAAATAAAATAGCACAGAGCAATAGCGGTTGAGAGAGTAAACAACTTTCTCAAAATGAAAGTGGATATCGATGATTCCTCTCTACTGTATGCTGTAGCATGTATACTGTAACAGACTACCCTGTACTGTAATTGAGGCAACCAGTTGCAATACATTTAACCCAAACTAAGGTGCTTGCTCCTGAGTAACATCTACAGTTATGAGGAGTTTATTGACATGACGAATTAATACTATAATTTTATTGGACTATTGTATATTGACTATGTTGTACGACTATTTATATTGTAATATTAAAAGTTTAATTTACTTGTGTAATTCTATACTCATATCCAATTTTGTTTGTTTCTTATTACTTTAAATAACTTTTTTTTTAGAAATATATTCAGTATGTACAGTGTGTACCGAATTACCGATACGAGGTACCATTATAAATTATGACGTGTAATATTCTTACCAAATAAATGATTATGATTAGCCACAAGTCCTAGTAAGCCAGTTACGTACGAAAATAAGCTTCTACGATAAAGTTTTACCCGAAATTTAAAACCCCTATACAAATATAACTAGGTATTAGGTTAGATTACTCCATTGGAAACCAAAATAAATTTCAGAACATAATTTCTTAGAAATAGATTTAGCACAATGGATAGTATCGCTAAAAGCTATAGTTATGTTGGTTAGAGATGGCTTGATGTTATACGCTTCTTATTTTGTACAAATTTATTGTGACCCCGTGAATGTTTTAACTAACAACTCCACATCTGTTTAAAGCATTGTTTGTTAGGTATTGATACATTAAACACCAGAGACCAGAATTTCAATTTCAATGTATTTCATCGGACTCATTAATGAAACTAGCGAACAAAATAGGAATAATATAGATAATTATGATATCTACTAAATACCTCTAACTTTTTCTAGAAATATAGAATCATGCTTCATAATAAATAACATTACCTCCATTATTGTCCAAGTTTCCGGTCGCTTCCACATTAGAATTTCGAAACTGGAACCAATCCACAATTGTAATAATTTGTCTGCCTACCCCGCCTGTACTGCGCGGAGCGCGAGAGTGCAACGGTAGCTAAGTTAGTGTGGCTAAAACGACATAAACTACTCGCCAAGATAAAGTTCTCAAATAGTTCGGTGGGTAGGATGAATCCCATTCAACTACTTGTTATCAAACTACCTGCACAAATTCCATTGAATACGTATGGCATGGTATACTCACAATAATGTTTAACAAGAACTTAGTATTATGCATAACCGTAGGCAGGTGTAGGTGTAAGGTTAAACCCGTCAAGGACCACGTCAATACATTTTTGTATGGTTGTGGTGCCTGAACGACTAAGTAACTAAATATGTAGTAGTAATAAGTAGTTCATGTACACTTTTTGGGAAAGTAAATTATTTGTAGTTTTACTTATTTGCAAAGAAGAACAAGTGAAAAGACGCTAACTAGCTCTTCCATTGATAAACTACTGGGTTTATAGTTTGACCCAGCCTTGACATGGCATCAGCATATTAGCATTATATGAAAAAAATGAAATTTGGAATGTTTGCTGTAAATCAAATCGAGCCTATAAACATCACCAATCTCTACAAGAGAAGTTTAATATGCATATAATCGTTATGATCTCATAATAGTATACTGCTGTGGCGACAATCAAACGATTTCAAAAGAATACTACGAATGAAGAAAAGAGCTAAACGTGTACTAATGCAAGCAAATTATAGGCACTCGCGTAGACAACATTTTAAAACCTTTAAAATAATAATCTCATCAGTGCACATCTTTACATTTATTCTTAAAAATACTCATTGTTAGTTATGTAGGTACACAAGATTATAGCTGCTGAAGAGGAGCATACCTCAGGTAACAGTTATGTACCTAATTACAGTCAGTTGAATTTATACTGTTAATTATTAAAAAAATATTTGTTAAGGGAATCTATAAAGGGAGGGCCTATTTCCAGCAGTGGATGGGCTGCGGCTGTTATGAGGATTTTATTGAAAGTTAAATAACCAATGTGTCAGTACATTTTTGTCCATACACGGACTAATTATTTACAAAAAAATAAATAAAGTAAACTTGTAGACTAGCGGACTCACTCGAGTATTCACGGCAGAGAATGCGGCAGAGATGAATGAGGGTTCAAGCTATTTCTTCAATATCTAAAGGTTAAATCAAATCGCGCCAGATTCCTCCTCCGCTGCCATTTACATAAACTTCCAAAGAAAACAGGATAAAAATTAATAGAAGTTGTCAACGCCTGAATGTGAAACAACGAACTTGAATTATTGGACTCTCACTTCATCAAAAACCTTTTAGGGAGTTTCAATAAGTTGCTTCGTTCAAAATGAAAAAGCTGTTCCGGTTTTCTTTGAAAGGATCAATTAGGACTGACAACTTGCTCTGAAATAAATAATTATATTCATTTGAGAGAAACAATGAACATTTTGTAAATACTTTAATATTACTTCACTTGTAAGGTAATTAACGGAGTCGACCGTTCAAACCAAACATCCAGAGGCATCGCTTGTATATTAATACTGTAGTTTGTAGGGTTCCGTATAAGAATTAAGAACCCCTATAGTCAAGCTATGTCCGTCTGTCTGTCTGTGTATCTGTCTGACCAGTTATAGCCGTTTTATTTGTAGATTATTAGTGCTTTAAAACGAACGATGTTACGCCATGAAATAAAACCAAAAAACTTTTTTTAGCGTACGTTCTTTACTTGGAAGTAGAGAGTCAATTTGTTTTTACTAATGCACCCTATCGTGTGTGGGGTATTGTTGAATAGGTGATATTTCAAGATCTTATTTTTATCATTCTTATAAGTTAAGATGGTTAGGAACCCTTTTACGGGCCATAAAGGTTTTCGCTATCAATAACAACATTGCATTCACAGACAGTGAGATTATATAAGAACTTGATCTTAACTGAACACGGGAATTATAATTCAAGAAATAGGAAACGAAATATGTATACTTTGAATGAACTTGTAGTTATTGCGCAACAGTACCTAGTTACGACACCAATCAAACGAAAGAAAGAAGACATTTACTTACATACGCTGCAGGTACACGGCGACAAGCCAACGCGAGTACTTAAACGAACATAATTACTTAAACAAACAAAAGTGAGCTATACGCTATATCTTAGGAATGGGTTATATGCAGTCATGTAGGGAACATATGAGGAAGTGGACATCAAGACAATGATTATACAACTGACAATGCTTTTTGCAAATACTTCTAATTTTATTTATTATTATGAATATATTTTTATTAATTTCTTTTGTTTATGTATTTACTAACCAAGTAATTTGTTATTCACTATGGACATCATAATTTAATTCTACCAATGTGACATTGTAATTAAGTTAATTATTTTCAATGACTTTTTTATTATTATACTGACATATCTAAGAACATGTAATTTGTCAAAAGATGAAATAAATGAAATTATGAAAAATTATTATGAAATGATGAGAAACAATTTAAAGACAGGAGGAAGATAATAATACCTATTATAGACGATTTTATGAAGTGTATGATGCGTGCATCAAACAAGCAAGCTGCCATGAACAGGCTTATGTGAAAAGGCTTAGTTACATCCCACTGATACAAAGTCACACGTAATCGATGATAACAATAACAGCAGTAGTTCAATCACGAGATGTATCCAGAGAGTCCATTATAGAAGATCAATCCTGCAGAATAGCTGAACAGCCCCATCGGACGCCAGCGAAGCTGGATAATGCCTCATTCATGACGATATAACATTCCAGGCTGTTACCCACCTTCAAATGAGTTTACTAACACAGGTAACCGGTAAACAGCTAAGTAGTTATGCAACCAGCTGAGATACGCATAACTACATTGAACACATAAAGACGCAAACGCTGCATTCTCGAAGGTGCAGCTGGCTGCTTATCAGCGACCACCTACGTAATATGTGCCTCTTGGCTTTATTATTGTAATACTAAATAAATCATTCGTCTCGAGAATGAAATTAGTCTTAGACGTTTCACTGTAATATTATTTTAATTAAATTATTTAATCCAAATATAAAAGTTTAGTTTTTAAAAACTGCAATGGCTCAGGCGGGGCTGATTTTCCGAATTTCCGCGTAGTTTTTCACGTGTTTCCGTAAATTTTCCAACGTATCGGATCTGTTCGAACAAACAAATAAGTGAAGCATCTAGGGATTGAACGAGCATGTTGGTGACTGGCTGGTGAGTAGAATTTTCGCCATCCTTTCCTACCTTTTTCATGTTTTCGTGTCTTGTTATTTTCGGAATCAAACTTTTTTCGTTATAACGTTATCTGGTTTCCTATTGTAGGAATTTCTTATTATAGAGTAGGTAGAATTAAGAAAACAGTACAAATCAAAATTTATGCCTGTTATAGTATTTGGTATTATTTATTAAAATTCATAAATAGCCAAAGAAATAAGTTAAGTATTAAATACAAATCTAGTTTATAGACATAAAATTTTGTGATTAGTTTATTAACGATTTTAACCCTAAAAAATAGTTTTTATATATATAATAAATTATGATAAATTAATAAATTGTGAAAATGTCGACTCTTACCCCAATACCAAAAGAAATAGTGAAAATAGTACCCTCATTTTAATGGCAATAAACGCCACCTTAACCTATTTTTAAGAAAATGTTAAGGAATGATTATGTGGTAGAAAAATTTGAAGGAAATACAGAGCAAAATATTTATGTATTACACACAATCACGAGTAAATTGACAGATGAAGCCGCAGCATTGGCTAGTGAGCGAAATGACATAACATCTTGGGAAAAATTAAAATCTGTTTTAGTGCAACACTTTGGTGATCCTAGAAGTGAGAAATGTATCGCGATAGAGTTGGAAACTTTAAAAATGAAACATGGGGCAAGCTATTTAGAGTTTTGTAACAGGAGTCTGTTAGATCAGTACTTATATCAAAAGTGAACCTTGCTGGATGTAGATATACGGAATGGGTAAGGTAGCATCTATAACCACCTGGCACTTAATGTATTCTTATACAACTTGCCCGAAAATCTTATTAGGTCAGTGCGAATGAAAATGCCCTCCACTTTGGAAAAGGCTTTGGAATTTTCACTAGAGGATGTGGACTTTTATGAGCAGTATACTCTCCGTAATAAAATGATTAGACCTCTACAAACAGCAGGTGCAACAACATCCACAAAATTTGGTACAGGTTCATCATCTCAGAACGTGCCCATGCAGCTTAGTGGCTTTAGACCCACCTTCAATACAGCCCCACGCTTTAACTTTGGCATGCCAAGTAACAGTCAATATAGGCAACCTTTTGTTAACAAATTCACATCGAAGACTTCAACTGGGTATAGACCACAGTTGATGCAGCCATCACAGTTTGGTAAGCAAAGGTTCATGCAACCACAAAATTTTAATCCGAAGTCGCAGTTTGGTTATAGGCCTCAGTTAAATCAGAACCAATTTGGTCATAAACCATTTCAACAAAAATTTAATACAGATGTCACAATGAGGACTGCTCTTCCTCAAAAATCACAATTACAAGCACAGCAACCGCAAGGATTTAGATTAAATGAGCTTGCGATAGGTGAAAATTACAATATGGAAAATTATGATAAACAGGATAATCATTATTTCACTGAAGATGATTATGCGGATTATTATAACTCACAAAAGGAATTCACAACAGATAATAATTATGAGGAAAATGATAACGAAACGGAAGTTGAGAATTTTGACATAGTTTCCTCTATTATACAGTATACAAACGCTGATGCCTTATCGTGCATTAAGGTAAATGCTCTTAAAAGTGATTCTTTGGACGAATCAATAGTAATTAATGTAGACGAAAAGGAACAGCGACTTCAAAAACACACTCAAAAGATAACTGATAAGATAATTGATTTAGCTAGGGACACTGATGTCAAATCCATAGATACGAGTACAATAATATTATCCGATTATTCTGCCGCAGAGACAATTCGTAATATTTTTGAACGAGAGCAGGCTTACCCATTACCACCTTTATCAAGTAGCTCAGGAGGAACAGTTCATTCAACTGCAGGTTTCGAATCTAAAGAGATTCCTATGCTGAATGAGGCCGTTGACACAGCCAAACCAGATCCTTATCTATACTTGGCTTAGGAAGGAAACAAGCGTAAGAAAAATACCTAAGGAAAAACAAAAAGTTCTTGAAGTTTTTATGCATATAAACGAGCAAGAATTAAAAAAACAATTTTTAAAATAATATATCAAACCTAAAACTAAATATTTTATCTATTTTGAAAACGAGCAACACAGGAAAGACTTTAACAGTATAATCATAAATTTATTCAAAGCAAGTATGGTAGATTTTTATGAATTCACCGAAAGAGTAGTATATATACCTAGTCAGGTCAAAAGTATTGTCACACAGTAAAAACTTTTCTTTTAGAATGCTGGCCACAATAAAGTTTATAGAATTCGAATTTCGAATTGTTCATGAAAATAAAAATGTATACTTTTTAGAATTTTACTCATTTTTAAATATGGAGTGGACGCTTAAAGAAGACCGTGTTGCAGTTATTGCGTTGCATCGTTGCGGTTATGCGCCAATTCAAATTTTAGACATACTGAAAAATTTGAATATAACCAAAAGATTCGTTTATCGCACCATCAAACGATACAATGAAGACTCTAGTGTAGATGACAGGTCAAGAAGTGGTCGCCCTCGGTATGTTAAGACTCCAGCAGTGATGAAAGCTGTGAAGGTGCGAATTCAAAGAAATCCCAAACGTAAGCAGAAACTGGTGGCCCTTTTGATGGGGTTAAGCAGAACCACGGTGAAAAGGGTGTTAAATGAAGACTTAGGGCTTCGGGCATATCGAAGAAAAACAGGACATCGTTTGAATGCTTGTCTAATGGACCTGAGACTGAAGAGATGCCGCGCTTTGTTGAAGCGGTACGCGGGAAAAAAAAAAACGGGAAATTCTTTTTTCGGATGAAAAAATTTTTACCGTAGAAGAGAGCTACAACAAACAAAATGATAAGGTGTACGCACACACCTTGTGTGTGAAGAAGCGAGAAACCGTATTCCGCGTGTCCAACGAGGTCATTTTCCATCTTCGCTCATGGTATGGTTGGGAGTTTCTTATTGGGGCTTAACAGAGGTACATTTTTGTGAGAAAGGTGTAAAAACGAATGCAGTTGTGTATCAAAATACAGTCCTGACGAACCTTGTGGAACCTGTTTCCCATTCCATGTTCAATAACAGGCACTGGGTATTCCAACAAGATTCGGCGTCAGCTAATAGAGCGAAGAGCACACAAGACTGGCTGGCGGCGCGTGAAATCGACTTCATCCGGCACGAAGACTGGCCCTCCTTCAGTCCAGATTTGAATCCGTTAGATTACAAGATATGGCAACACTTGGAGAAAAAGGCGTGCTCAAAGCCTCATCCCAATTTGGAGTCACTCAAGACATCCTTGATTAAGGCAGCCGCCGATATTGACATGGACCTCGTTCGTGCTGTGATAGACGACTGGCCGCGCAGATTGAAGGCCTGTATTCAAAATCATGGAGTCATTTTGAATAAACTTTAGTGTCATAAGAATCTATGTTTTGTTAAGTTCATTTTGGTATATAAATGGTTACATAATGAATAAACTGTTTCAATTATTTTATATTAAACATGTGACAGAATTTATGACCTGACTAGGTAGAAGACGAAAATGAACAGAAAGCGATAGTAAAGCAACATCATGAAGGTAAAACGTGTCACCGGGGAATAAAGGAAAGAATAAAAAGAAATTACTTTTGGCACAATATGCAGGAAATTACATCAGCTGTAATTAACTCGTGTGATGCTTGTCAAACGATGAAGTATGACAGAAAACCGTTAAAACCAACAATAGAATTAACTCAAACACAATCAGCACCATTTCAGGAAATATTTATTGATCTCTTTTCGATTATAATCGAAAATAAGATTTATTTGACAATAGTAGACGCGTTTAGTAAATTAGGACAGGCCATAGAGATAGAAAACAAATCAACACCGAAAGTTGTTCGTGCATTGATTAAATACTTTTCGATGTACACCGTACATCGAAAAGTATTAAAAGTATTTTCACACCACAACCCTACACTAAGTACCTGTACAACAACGGTGACTATGAGTCATTACGCTCCGACCTTGACGCCGTCGATTGGCATACGGAATTAGATGAAAGGTCTTTTGAAGACGCGATTTCCTTCTTTTATACTAGTATGTATAAACTACGCGATAATTATATACCATCTAAGTTAGTGACTGCAAAACGTAAATATCCACTATGGTACGGAAGTCCATTTAATAAATTACTGCGTGAAAAATCAAAGTTCCACAAAAATACAAAAAGTATGGTAATTTCTACGATCTTGATTCTTTTGTTCTACTCAGAGACAGGGCTCGTGTAATGGAGAAAAAAATGTACAGTAATTACATACTTGTAGGTAATATCGAAAGTTCAATTAAAAATAACCCTCGCGCCTTCTGGTCTTACGTGAAAAGCAAACGTTACTCAAATGCATATCCCTCGATTTTTCAATATGGGAATTGGTCTTCCGATCAAGGGGATGAGATTTGCAATTTTTTTGGTGATTATTTCCATGCTAACTTCCTTCAGAGTGATTCCTCTCTACCTTCAACCCCTTTTACCTCTCCCTCTTCCTCCTCACTGGATGTTGTGTCCTCTTCGGACATCAGTTCTATTGAAATCTCAGACGAAAATGTATTTAAATTGTTTAAATCATTAGATCTTACAAAGTCAGCGGGGCCCGACAATATACCAGCTATTCTGATTGTTAAGTGTGCAAGAAGCCTTGTACTGCCCTTTACTATTTTATACCGTCGTTCCTTGTCTGAGGGTATAAGTACCCATTATTTGGAAGGCTACCTTCATAACAGACCTATCTCAAAATTGTGTTTGATTGCTAAGGTTCTTGAAAAAATTGTGTACACCCAGCTTTATTCAGTCATCAAGCACAGTATATAGTTACATCAGCATTGCTTTTTAAGAGACAGGTCCACTACATCAAATTTGCTACTCTGCACTGATTTTCTAACACGATTTATGTCTGAACCTTCACAAGTAGACGTTATCTATACCGACTATTCTAAATGCTTTGACCGTCTCGATCATTCTATCCTTTTTGACAAGCTTCTAAACATAGGTATCAGAGGTAACTTATTTAGATGGTTCACTTCGTACGTCCGCAACCGCTGCCAGACCGTTGTACTAGGTGGCTCCTCTTCGCTACCCCGTAATGTTCCTTCAGGTGTCCCCCAGGGGTCCTTACTAGGACCACTGCTTTGCAACATATTTTTGAACGACATCGCATCTTGTTTTAAGTACTCAAAAATTCTTCTCTATGCCGATGACATGAAGATCCTCCTTCCAATCAAAAATTTTAATCACGCTCAATACCTACAATCTGACCTAAATAGATTTAAAAATTATTGTATTTTAAATAAACTAGATTTAAATGTCTCTAAATGTCACATATGTTCTTTCACCCGTAAACCTAGTAAATTAATCTCGACCTACACATTTTTTAACTTACTTATAACAAGAGTAAATTCAATTAGAGACCTAGGCGTAACATTTGGCTCCAAGTTGTTGTTTAACGAACATATTAATAATATAACAAAGAAGGCATCACGCGCCCTGGGATTTGTTCTGAGAATGTCATCGGAATTCGTTAGCATTAAAACTTTTAAAATTCTGTATTGTGCTTACGTTCGTAGTCACCTTGAGTACGCATCGCAGGTGTGGAACCCAAACTATGCGATTTATTCATCGCGTCTTGAGTCAACACAAAAAAAAATTCTGCAATGCAGAGCTAAACTATACTTACCCGATTATCTTACAAGGTGTCACAAGTTTCATTTCCTTCCACTCTCTAATCGCAGGCAAGTTGCTGACCTTGCATACCTCATAAATATCTGCAATGGTAACGTAGACTGTTCTGAGCTACTCGAGCAAGTAGGGTTAGGAACAAATACTGCTGCATTGAGAAAACCGAGTAATCTTCACGTTCCTATGGCAAAAAATAATTATAGACAAAACGCATTCTTAATACGAGCTACCAAATCGTTCAACTCATTGGTCAATAAAAATATCGCAAGTATCGCAGTAATATCTGCAAGTAAGCTTAAACGCTCGCTAAGCGATCATTTCTTCTTACATTAAGCATTACTTTTATTTTATGTCGCTTTATGTTTTATATCTTCTGTCGTCTATATTCACTGTGTTCTTTATTCTATTTATGTATCTACATACCTGCGGAAACTCTTTAATTGGCCATCAGCACACATGCGCTGGTATATACCGGCATGTAATATGTAAATAACTTATTTTAAGACCTATCTGTAAGTTTTTCAAAATTTTTGTAAATAAAATAAAAATAAAGTACCTAATGAAATTAGTTCTGATCCTGGTTTTGAATTTAAAAACGAATTGATGAAAGAATTTGCCGACACGTACAAAATTCAGTTACACATTTGTACCAATAATAACCCAAATTCAAATTATTAATTACACCAAAGTTCAGAGAATCAGTTTGGATAGCTGGATTGTTTTTACACGTAAACGTTTACGTACAGTATTGGTGGAAAAATGTAATCATGATAACACAAGAGAGTCGCGCTATGGTACATATATATACAACATTATATAACAACAAATGAAGACTGCGAGGTTATTCTAGATGAGATTAAACTAAATTATCGCAGAACGTTTACAGAACGTGTACAGTATAAGATCACTCCAATTATTACGTTTCCAAAATTAAAATTACTTCATTGCCTACTGTTAACATCAATAACATCGATTTGGAGGGAATTAAACAATTTTCACGTGTTCTAAAGTTAAAAGAAAGTGTGTTCAGTGAAAGTGAAAATGATATCAGTGGCGTCAGAGTAAACAGTGTTAGTTTAGGCACTCTATTATTGTACTTAATCTTAAGCATTTTTATTATTGGTTTTATTGTTTATTGTTTTAAGCTTAAGCGAAATGATCGGAGCAGAGCTTCCGCGAGACCCGATAATTTCGATCTTAAGGAGGGAGGAGTTATGCAACCAGCTGAGATACGCATAACTACATTGAACGCATATAGACGCAAACGCTGCATTCTCAAAGGTGCAGCTGGCTGCTTATCAGCGACCACCTACGTATTATGTGCCTCTTGGCTTTATTATTGTAATACTAAATAAGTCATTTGTATCGAGAATGAAATTAGTTTTAGACGTTTCACTGTAATATTATTTTAATTAAATTCTTTTATCCAATTATAAAAGTTTAGTTTTTAAAAACTTTTTTAACGTTCCCGTAAACTTCAATAGGTATCTTATGCGTAGAGTCGTGCATACAATCCTGCAGAATAGCTCAACAGCCCCATCGGACGCCAGCGAAGCTGGATAATGCCTCATTCATGGCGATATAACATTCCACGCTGTTACCCACCTTCAAATGAGTTAACTAACACAGGTAACCGGTAAACAGCTAGGTATCTTATGCGTAGAGTCGTGCGTACAATCCTACAGAATAGCTGAACAGCCCCATCGGACGCCAGCGAAGCTTGATAATGCCTCATTCATGGCGATATAACATTCCACGCTGTTACCCACCTTCAAATGAGTTAACTAACACAGGTAACCGGTAAACAGCTAGGTATCTTATGCGTAGAGTCGTGCGTACAATCCTGCAGAATAGCTGAACAACCCTATCGGACGCCAGCGAAGCTGGATAATGCCTCATTCATGGCGATATAACATTCCACGCTGTTACCCACCTTCAAATGAGTTAACTAACACAGGTAACCGGTAAACAGCTAGGTATCTTATGCGTAGAGTCGTGCGTACAATCCTGCAGAATAGCTGAACAGCCCTATCGGATGCCAGCAAAGCTGGATAATGCCTCATTCATGGCAATATATTCTTCCGCGCTGTTACCCACCTTCAAAAGCGTTAACTAACACAGGTAACCGGTAAACAGCTAGGTATTTTATGCGTAGAGTCGTGCGTACAATCTTACAGAATAGCTGAACAGCCCCATCGGACGCCAGCGAAGCTGGATAATGCCTCATTCATGGTGATATAATATTCCACGCTGTTACCCACCTTCAAATGAGTTAACTAACACAGGTAACCGGTAAACAGGTATCTTATGCGTAGAGTCGTGCGTACAATTTTTCTGTTAGCTGAGGACGCATGACTCTATGTAAGCGAAAACTCTAAAAACTAGGTGGCACTAATATCTTTAAACATATACGTATTTTCTGTAGGATATTTCAATTTATTTTAACCAATTTGGGATTATACCCAGCCACACAAATCACTATGAAAATAATGAATATTACTTTGTATTAGAATTATGTTAGTAGATGTACTTAAGTGCTTATTTTAGCTTCTGATGGTAGGTAATGTAATGTAAGTAGTAGTTTAACTGTATTTATCTTGTATACGTGAAAAGGTACACTTTACAAAACTTTCTTTGAAGATGTTCAGAAGATTGACGACCTCCGTGGCGCAGTGGGCGTATAGCCGGCCGAGACGCAGAAGTTAGCGGGTTCCATTATCGCCGCGGTACAAATGTTTGCATGACTCACAAATGTTTGTTCCGAGTCTGGATCTTTTTCTATATATTATAATATAAGTATGTATTTACATAAAGAAGTATATAAATATTCTATCAGTTATCTGGTTTCCATAGTACAAGCTCTGCTTAGTTTGGGGCTAGATAGTACTGTGTGAAATGTCTACCAATATGTATTTATTATTTATTTATTGATATTATTTCTTAAATTACGACTGTTTAATAATAATTATCATCATCTACACCCTGACTTCACACATTGCTGGAAACACACGACGGAGAAATAAAATTATGCCAATTTTAGATTGAAATTAGCATTTATCAAGTACATGTACATGTTTCCGTGTACTGCTTTATACCTTAGCGGGAATAAATAATTTAAACTCTAAAAAATAAAAATTGATTATTTTTGAATAAAAGTAATGTAGCTATTAGCAGATGCTCTGTGACAAACCACTAGCACAACGTTATAATGTGAGCGCGCGCGGACGCACTCAGCAACTCTATGGAGCAAGATGATGGATGCCGACCCACTGCAGCATCAGCAATCACTCTGGCACATGGCACAGCTGGATTCGCTGCTCCTGTCACGGTTTGTAGTCGGACGGCTAAAAAAAATTCCGACCGAGGCTGGCTAGTACGAACTGTTTGTACAGAGCATTTAGATGGGTCAGAGAAGGGAAATCCTAAACGGTAGGAGATATCAAAAAATGCTGAAGGACTCGCGTCACTGATGTTGATAAAAATAAATCTTGGATTTAAAGATATTGAAAATATGTTATACACGCCTCGGGAAACGAACCAACACTTTTGCGAAAAAAAAACGATGCTTATTATATCACTAGAATCGATAGTGTAGGCTTTAAAAAGTATTTTTGTATAGATATATTATTTGTAAAGTTAATGGAAACATAATTAATGTTAATTTAACACATAAATATTTTGGATAAACGAGTTTTTAAGTATTCCCGGTGCAGCGTTGTTATTTAATTATATTCTTGAATATGAAAAGATTGAATATGGGGTATTGGTTATCTATAATGTTCCACAGTGTCTGCCGGTACTGTGACGGGCGTAATAGCCAGTTACGAGATTTCCATAGATGCGGGGAAGCGTGTTGAGTTACTGAATGACGGGTTACACAGCTCACTAGAGGTACATTCTACTTGACACTTGCATTGCATACTAGTCGAAGGCATCTTCATTACATTACGAAGATCATAATATGTTTTTATTTTAATATTTACTCATCAAGGATCATGCCAATACATTTTTGTATGGGACTTTTTTCTCCCAACCGTCCTCCTAGGGGGACAGAACAGACTGACAGATGGGAATAATTGGTTTAAAAAATCCAGGTTATAATCTATCAACACACCAAATTTCATTGAACTCGGTTCAGTCGATACGACGTGATTGATTAACAAATAATTCAAACATCCAAACTTTTTTTTTATTGATGATAGCCAACCGCTTGACCACTACCTCACCTGATGGTAAGTGAAGGTGTGATCGAAGATGAAGCACGCTTGTCTAGAAAGAACCTATTCACTCTGGACTTGAACACTCCCAGATTATACTGGCTTGGAAAAACATACGCCGGAAGTGAGTTCCACTCCTTCAAGAACATATACATATACTTTCGCATTTATAATATAAGTGTGATGGATGACTGATGAATCAAACACTTAAAAGCAAACCATTTATAGGG
Organism: Philereme vetulata; assembly: GCA_918857605.2. Classification (NCBI taxonomy): domain Eukaryota; kingdom Metazoa; phylum Arthropoda; class Insecta; order Lepidoptera; family Geometridae; genus Philereme; species Philereme vetulata. The sequence continues at coordinate 319,429 of OU975451.1, read as the reverse complement.
TTCCGTAACTAAAGGGTAAAACGGGACCCTATTGCTAAGACTCCTGTGCTAAGACTGTCTGTCTGTCCGTCTGTCACCAGGCTGCATCTCATGAACCGTGATAGTTAGACAGTTGAAATTTTCACAGATGATGTATTTCTGTTGCCGCTATATTAATAAATACTAAAAACAGAATAAAACTAATATTTAAGGGGGGCTCCCATAGAACAAACGTGGTTTTGTTTTTGCTCGTTTTTGCTCGATAATGATAAGGGCAACAGATACACGCTTATAATATTCACAGAATATTGAGTTATATTAAACACTGTAAAAATAAATAATTAAATAAAATAAAATAAATATTTAAGAGCGCTCCCATACAACAGACATTACTGTTTTGCGGTTTTTATAGATAATGGTACGAAACCCTTTGTGCGCGAGTCCGACTCGCACTCGGCCGGTTTTATTATTTGTTTTTATTCGTTTGTCAGTCATTATCTTCTAGAGTGCTAGAGGATTATTTTTGAATATTCTGAAACAAAACCTAAATAGTTGTCAATGCAATGCACTGGCTGTAGAGTCATAGAAGATTGGCTTCCAAAATGGTAAGTTCTTGAGTTCGGAATCTCTACATCTCTATATCTTTCCATCAAAGGACAAGCAGGCGCACGGCTCAGTATCATCCGTACCTGGTTGATATACCACCCATTCGCACACACCGTTTTGGTTCAACGTTCTTGATGCGTACAGCTGAGATATGGAACGCTTTGCCGTCGTCTGTTTTTAGTAGGTATAGTAACTTGCATCCAGATGCTGAATAAATTATCTTCATTTAGAGAAATGTAAAAATGGTAACAGAGAGTTCAGACAAAACCATTCGTACAGTTTAACCAGTTGCGGTTTTTGTGTCTCCATTTTAAATGAAATCATAGCGTTGATTGTGGCGTTTTGTTGAAGGAAATAAGCTTTCTCTTCCGCGTTCTCCGCTGCAAGTCTCTAGAAATCGTTTGCATCAAACACGATCCGAGCTCAAATCTAAGCCCACACTCCTGAATAATGCAGGCTCCACATGCCGCGCTCGAGTGCCGCAGCTCACTGTACACGGCTGTGTCAATCCATACAGATGGCTTTACTGCCGTCGGATTTGGCAGACAGTGTGCTTTGGATACCGGATATTCAATAGGATACGACCATTACGAATTGGAACATCACGATGCAACTGTTTTCTTGACAAATTGCACGTGAACAATTCTATCGTAGAACAATATATTGCATCCTCAGTAAAAGAAGGCTTTTGATTTGTGTAGTTGTTTATTGTATTTGAATGAAATATTTGAGGATTGTTTTAGTAATGAGAATAAACAACATTATGAGTAAAATTATATTAAAAATGATACACACACAATATTTTTTATATACCTTAATTATTGTACACACGGCTACACATCAAACTATACAATTCCAGTATAAGCTGACCTCTCATTCTACGAAAAGCCTACACAATGCGAGGTCAGCTTATGCTGTAAATGTATAGCTTGATGTGTAGCCGTGTGTACCTTCTCGATGAATATAAGTGCCTATTTCTAGTAATGTTAACTAGGTGTTCACTGTTTGCAGTGCGCGGCACTTTGCATGCGCAATCAACAATTCCATGATATATTTATCGAGTACTCGTAGATATTGCCGCGCCATTGCTTCTGTACGTGGCGGTTTGCACTGCACTGTACCTACTCGTACCGTGTAATATTCCACGATGCAGCGCGTGCCAACTGCCGAACTCGGCGGCGCTACTGCGCTAGGTATGCGGACCCACCTGTGTACCAGAAAGATACGCTGAAATAGCAACTATTGCACTGCCCTTAAGTGTCAAACCTGCAAAACAATATACGTCTTTTATGTTCCTCATCATACAAAAGCACGCTCAATATTAGTGTGGGCCAGCCAGCGCGGCATCTGCACGCCACGAGGTAGATTGAAATAGTCGCGTGCAACTGACTGACTGTTCGTGTTGCAAATCTAAACGTCTACTAATGGTAACCAGTCGTGCACAAAATGAATGCCTACCCCAAAACAAAATCACCTGAATATTAATGCTTAAATTGTAGGGCCGAAGAGACAATTACGGCAAAGCATTATGCGATTAAACTGATAGCGGTTTCTGAAAGGTACACCGTAATTTTCGTTTCAAATTCAAAACGAAATTAATGGATCAACTAATGAAAAAATGTATACCTTTAGGTATGTCTGGAATAAACCATGAAAACAAATAAGGTAATGCCCACACAGTCCATTCCATCAAAAGGTTGTCTAGTAGAGATCGCTATTTAGCGATAAGACCACTAATTGTATCCATAAATTTATGTTATTTTTTTATTTGTATTTGAATGAATGAATGAATGAAAATTATTTATTACACTTGATAAGCCAGCTTTGTCCAGCAGTGGACGTCCTACGGCTGATATGATGATGATGATAAACTAGACACAACAGATATAAAAATAACAAGAAAACAAATAAATGTAAGCATAATGGGCGGTCTTATCGCTTATCAAAGCGATCTCTTCCGGACAACCTTTCTTTCAAACTAATTTGTTTCATGGTTTGCTATAAAGAATGATCTAATCTTATCTAATCTAAGGAAAACCAACAAAGCAATCGTTACAAAACGCAATCCAAACGATACGTTAGGTAAACGGGGCTTACAGACGTCTCAAGCGAGCGCAGGTGGAATCGAACATAGCGATTATACTCGTAGCTGAGAAGAGGAGCTGCCGGATTGCACAGGCTCACGTCAGTTGGAGCCAGTTTACTCTGGTTCACAGCAGGTGGTGGTTAGAGGTGGCTCAAGGTGAATGGGACAGCTGTAACGTAACGCGGTGTGCTCCCGCTGGCTGGGCCTAAGCATGCGTGAAGCGTGGAGCCACAATGTGCTCTATTCAGGCTTTATTCATTATTATTTGAGGACTTTTACATCTGTGAATTAAAAATTATTTACACGGCACGGCACGGAATTGGAGGTGGAGTAGGCTCAGCATATAGACCAAGTCAGCCTTAATCAGCAGGAAAGACTACTAAGGACCACTGACTACCTCAGGAGATATTATGACTCTTCTCTTACTACTCATAAGTAGATCCTCCGCATACATATTATAGGTAATGTTATATTGTAAAAAAGCGCCCTCAATAATCAGTAATTTGAGATACTCGTAAAGTGCAAACATGTATAAAGTGCCATTACCTAGTTTTTAAGACCATAAGGAACACATGTTTACAAAACATACAATAAAAAACCGTGTCAGATCATTAAGGGTGTGATAAAGTACCGATATTTGGTCACAATCATGTAATTCTTGACCAGAAAAAAAATACTCAACTAATTTAATTATTAGGCGCTGAAAACTTAAAACTTACTTCGGCAACACCGGCGGAAATATGCACCGCGCCGGGCGGCGCCGGCGATGTGGAGGGGTCAATAACCCACGACAACATTTACGACATTTGTTCGTTTGTTGACGATAGCAGTTAAAGAGACAATAAATTTAATGTAGCTCTGAAAAGAACTTTGGTTCAGTTCTGACAAGAACGTACGTATTGCTAGATAAGCAGAAGCACGTCAACTTGATCTTCGGCGGTCGTGTTCCACGTTCCACTTCAATGCATCTTCGACACTGTTTTATGATGTTGGTACGCACATTTCGCACAGCTTACTGAACACAAAACTTTTTACACAAATACCACAAAGCAAATTAACATGTTGTAATATTCCGCATTCGACATTTGCGAAGAAATAAACTCGGGACACGCAAACGATATAGGTTACAGCGGGATCTTGAATGGAGCGTGGGCCGTGGGCAGCGCGACGTGTGTGAGCGAGAGAACGAGTGATTAAGTGCGGCGCCCCGACGTCAAAGGCGAAGCGGTACTCTTTGAACTTTTGAGTTAACAGCGTGATAAAATTTGACTATTTTTAAGGTAAAATTCAGATTCTTTTCGAAATTAAAAATGAAATGACCTCCAATTTATTTGACGCAGAGGTTTTTTAAACATCTGTCTGAATTTAATTTTTATGCCAGAATACGCTCCTCATGGATCGGACAGGGTTTTTGTTACATATTGTATACCTTGTATCTCTTCAGAAGGGTAATTTTTTTTTAAAACCACATACAACATTGTAGAGGCGGATATATAACTGTAGTCTAGATTAGGACCCATAGCTCGAACGATGTGTAAAGTGTGCGATACCCCGGCGGGGATTCGAAGAGTTTCATTAAATAAGCAATCAATTTCAAAATGTTTTTACTTATTTCAAGTTGATTGATAACTTTTTATGAAATTTTATTTAATAAATTTCAAAAATTCAATTAAAATTTATAATCTTGCATCATTTATTTGAATTTGATTGATAATTTATTTAGCATAGCATCTGGTAATAAAGAGAATGTGTAATAGATACCTAAGAGAGATTCAGTTCGGAATATTTACAGCGGTCAAATTTATTGTAACTATAAAAAAGCTGTGCATCGTTTTTTCCTTGTTTTTAGCGCTAAAATGGAAACGTTACATTGCCGAATCGAGAAAAAGCTAATATTAGGCATAGACTCAAAGTGTATACGCCGTTGCGACACCCAGTTGCTGGTAAAGTTTCATTATCGCTCCGTGTCTATAGATTGAGTGTTTAGTGTACGTACATATGTCTGCCATAATAGTCGACAGTTCTGTTTTATTTGGGTCCAAGGTTATTTTTGCGAGTAGGTACAACCCAGTTTCGTGAACACATGTCAATACGAAGGCCACACATGAGTTTGCGTTGAATCTTTTGTCCCGCTGAAACCTTTGTGATCATACCTGAACACCGGCACCGCTACCGACGTTCGAGACGAAAAAATGTAATTGTACATTCCTGGGCGTACCTATTCCTGCACCCCTCGCTCCTCTAGCTCCCCTCCGCACCGCGCCCGGCGCTCGACGCGCTTGATAGCACCCGATCCACAATTACTGCCAACACTACGGCATAGTATAACCGAATTATAGTAAGACACGAGTCAAAACTATACACATTCTCAAGGTGTATATTCACTTTAGGTGAATCATAATATATTTTATCAGCATCTTTGTAGGCAGATCAAATTGCATTTCTCTTATATTCGTAAAGTAGAATTTTATATCAGAATTATTCTGCGATTTATTATTGTCAGGACAAAAATAGAGAACGCTTTCGAAACCAAAATGCATTATGAAACACTTGAAGTGGCTCTACAGTTAATTTGAATTTGTTTCTAATTTTATAATAATGCCAACAAATTGTAACGCCAACACCAATGGTCAGGTACCAATCTCTTCTGCATAGTCAATATTCATTTATTCATTGAAATCACAAGGATCACTTTAAAACGTAAATTTTACCACCTGTTCCTCCGCGACCAAGCCAGGAAAGAATCAGGCAAGGTTTTCATGATCCTTTACATAATTAAACAATAGGAACTTGTGGAGACGACGTACTGCAAGTGCGAAGGTACACTGCTCTAGGCGGCTTGCCAACCACACTAACATTTTTGGTTTGTTGGCTCTGCACATTCTACCTCTCATGGGTTCGGGACTTTTTGTGTGAAATGTTTGACAGTGTTTGCGTAACGCGATGGAATATTTTAAGGCCTTTCGGCTCATGAAAAATAGAGCTGATAATGGCTTTTAGTTTTTATTAGAAAAGTACAGTATTGCAATTGCCAGGTGAACATAGTGGTCATCTAGTACATTTTTCGGCTTTCGGACGTGACAAAATTTACATTTTTTGTTACATTTAAAAGAATATGATATTTATTGTGATGAAATCTTGCACGCCTTGACGAGGCAGAACGAAGCGGACTTTTTAAATGTATTTAATATGACGCTTGAAATCAAACGAGTTAAGCATGCAAATAATATAAAGAGTCTTCGACACATGACTGTATACTTCCACTCAACACCAAACATCACAGGGAAAAGTTGAAACGATGTCAGAGAGCCATGGAGAGCTACAGGAATAAAAAAGCTAGACATAGTGAGAAGTAGCATAATAAGGGAAAGAACTAAAGTAGTTGATATAATTACCCGAATAGACCAACAGAAGTGGAGATGGACAGACCACATGGTCCGAGATCCTCACACTGGAAAACCGAATAGTTTGAACTCCATAATGTAGTTTCCATTTGAGTTCCATTTAAGTAGAGTCAACAAAATAACTAAGTTAAATATATATAATCAGGTCAAATTTACCTTTATAGTTCAACTATTTTATTTTGGTAATTCAATAAATCATGTTTTTAAGACAAAACGGGTCTTTTCACGCACAGGTTTATATCAAAATTATAATTTTGACTAACCTCGACGTTTCGGCCAAGTTACATCGGCCGTGGTCACGAGAGACATGAGTATTGTCTGCGAAAACTTTAAAAGTTCAATAAATCATGACGGTAGGTGCTACTCGTATATTAACCTAAAATATAGGTTGAAAAAAAGTTAAAACAATCTATTTGGTTTTTCAGTGCAGGACAAATGGTGCAAAAGGGTCACGGATTGGTAATCCAGAAATGGTAAGCGCAATAGAGGGCGTCAACAAACAATATAGGAAGACGACCTAAAACTTACAGCTGGACTACACTGCAGAAGGGTAGCACGAGATAGAACCCAGTAGAAAGTGTTAGAAGGGGCCTATGCCAAGAGGCACACTAAACTGCGGGACATCCTATAATCGAATCTGAACTCACAAAATTACTAAAAATATGTGAACCCAAAGTTTAATTGACCTCTAAACACCATAATAATAATTAATTGCTTGTTATTATGGTGTTTAGAGATTTTCTGTACTCGATTTTATAAGAATCGGTAATAAGTGAGGGCCACGGGCCTAAGCGAAGTGCACCTCAGTGAGTGGGGGGAAGTTCGCTAGGAAGCTCAGTCTGTGGGACCTACACCTATTCAAAATATAATAAGTGAGGGCCACGGGCCTAAGCGAAGTGCACCTCAGTGAGTGGGGGGAAGTTCGCTAGGAAGCTCAGTCTGTGGGACCTACACCTATTCAAAATATAATAAGTGAGGGCCACGGGCCTAAGCGAAGTGCACCTCAGTGAGTGGGGGGAAGTTCGCTAGGAAGCTCAGTCTGTGGGACCTACACCTATTCAAAATATAATAAGTGAGGGCCACGGGCCTAAGCGAAGTGCACCTCAGTGAGTGGGGGGAAGTTCGCTAGGAAGCTCAGTCTGTGGGACCTACACCTATTCAAAATATAATAAGTGAGGGCCACGGGCCTAAGCGAAGTGCACCTCAGTGAGTGGGGGGAAGTTCGCTAGGAAACTCAGTCTGTGGGACCTACACCTATTCAATAAGTGAGGGCCACGGGCCTAAGCGAAGTGCACCTCAGTGAGTGGGGGGAAGTTTGCTAGGAAGCTCAGTCTGTGGGACCTACACCTATTCAATAAGTGAGGGCCACGGGCCTAAGCGAAGTGCACCTCAGTGAGTGGGGGGAAGTTCGCTAGGAAGCTCAGTCTGTGGGACCTACACCTATTCAATAAGTGAGGGCCACGGGCCTAAGCGAAGTGCACCTCAGTGAGTGGGGGGAAGTTCGCTAGGAAGCTCAGTCTGTGGGACCTACACCTATTCAATAAGTGAGGGCCACGGACCTAAGCAAAGTGCACCTCAGTGAGTGGGGGGAAGTTCGCTAGGAAGCTCAGTCTGTGGGACCTACACCTATTCAATAAGTGAGGGCCACGGACCTAAGCGAAGTGCACCTCAGTGAGTGGGGGGAAGTTCGCTAGGAAGCTCAGTCTGTGGGACCTACACCTATTCAAAATAGGCACTTTTTCTAGCAGAATCTAAGTGTTATTATTATTATTTTAAGTATTATGACGGTTGAGATGCAGGAGGTAGCGGGTTCGATTCCTGCCGTGGAACAAATATTTGCATGATCTGTGCATGTTTGTTCCAGGTCTGGATGTTTTTCCATAATTTTATAAGTATGTATTTACAAAAAAGTTTTACTTAGTTTGGGGCTAGATAGCGCTGTATGAAATTTCCAGCAATATTTCTTAATTTATTATTTTTTTACTTTAGAAGTACCTACATTTCTGTGCATAAGATAATTATGAATGAAAAATATTAATATTAGCCGACGCGACGTTGGTATGAGACCATGCCATTGGCAGACAAGCATTCGATGTGCAATGGCCTTGTGGCCGCGACGCGCCCAATCACACGGCTAGCTCTAGTCAGTTAGAACCTTTGATCATTGAAGTGGAAACCCTCGCATTGAAGTGGAAACCCTCGCATTGAAGTGAAAACCCTCGCATTGAAGTGGAAACCCTCGCATTGGATCGACCCTTATTCAATTCGTTTATTACAAAGCATGGGTACATATAGGACACTTAGTTACGTCAACTTTACTGATAGGTACTTATAATAATGTTAATTCATGGTATGTAACGGAACAATATTATTTAAATTGCAGCTATGAGTTTCAGCTAAATATTGCAGCCCTTGTCTGATGAAAAATGATATAAAGTAAAATAATTTAATGTACAACACTAAATGAATTGAAGCGGCTGTGCAGCTGTGTAGCGGCCTTCTCATTAACAATTGAAACTTCATCATCATCATCATATCAGCCGTAGGACGTCCACTGCTGGATAAAGGCCTCCCTCATTGATCTCCAGGAACTGCGGTTGGAAGCGGCCTGCATCCAACGCCGACCTGCGGTTCTTACCAAGTCGTCTGCCCATCTTGTGGGTGGATGTCCTACGCTGCGCTTGCCGGTCCGTGGCCTCCACTCGAGAACCTTTCGGCCCCATCGGCCATCTGTTCTGCGCGCTATATGGCCTGCCCATTGCCACTTCAACGTGCTAATCCGTCGGGCTATGTCGGTGACTTGAGTTCTCCTACGTATCTCCTCATTTCTGATTCGATCCCGTAGAGAAACCCCGAGCATAGCCCTCTCCATAGCTCGTTGAGCGACTCTGAGCTTATTCATAAGGCCAATAGTGAAGGACCACGTCTCGGTTCCATATGTCATCACTGGTAACACACACTGGTTGAAGACTTTCGTCTTAAGGCACTGAGGTATGTTGGACGAAAAGACGTTGCGAGTCTTGAATTGAAACTTAAATAGGTACTATTACATGTGAAGTGGTTGCAGCTGTACAGGGGCTTTATTAATAACGGCGGTTACAGCTTTATGTGTGTCAGTATATTCTAATAAAGCTATCTTTTTATAAAGAAGAGAGTTGTATGTAACGCTGTAGATTTCTAAAAAACTGTTCTAGATAGAGAATTTGTTTTATTTTTCATGTAATCTTTGCATTTAATAAGAAAAACATCATAAAGCTGGATTATGAAATTTGAAACTGTATTCTTTTACGTTAAAGAAAATATAACAAAAATATTGCTTAATAAAAACTTTATCTAAAATTACCATAATGTTATACTATTTATATATTTTGTTACCAGAAAATTACCGTTTATTAAACTAAGAAAATATTGCGTACGACGGAATCAGACATGCTGCGCTTTTCCCTTCTAGTAGGGGTACGGTCTGTTCTAACCGTTGATTAAAAACGTTTGCTACTGAAAGCAAAATATATTTTTACCCAATAAATTTTTCAAATTTTTTTTCAAATGCCTTTGAGGTGATAAAAATCTATTTAAATCAATAATCTTGATCAAAGTAAATAAATGTCTACCATTAGTTCGTATTCACACGGTCTTGAACGATAAACTTTAATGAATAAGAAACCTCATTCGCTTGGCGCGTGGGGTGACGAGGGAGGGGGGGGGGGGGGAGGGGGATAGAACTGATTAGGGAGCATTCAACTATTCGCGAACGCATTACAGCTAATGGCGTCGCCGGTAATAGAAATTGCGTTGCAACAGTACATAAAACCTTATTAGAACCTCAACAGTATATATCTTCAAGGGGATTGAGTACAAATATTTACAGTCAGATGGCTTTACGGTTCCGTACCCTAAGGATGCTAATAAGAGCCCATTACTAAACCTATTGATGTCTGTCTGTATGTGGGTGTATCTCGGCTTTTGAATACGGGTACCGAAGACAAACGGCCGGAACCCTGTGTATGCGGACACGCACCGCACTTGATGACTTATTTTTTAATATGCCAATTTTGTGATGGTCTCATTTGAAGCAGATTATATTCAGAGGCTTTAAAATAATATCGTGTATTATTTTTTTATTCAAATGCATTTAAAATTGATCTGGATTTGAAGGCCAAGGTGTCAACTTGGCACATGCCTTAACGACCTGACGTAGTCAGAATTTTACATGTACATAACATACTGGTTGTTCGGAATGCTGTGTGAATATCTTAAGTATAGTGCACACCTGGAGGTACAGATTAGTTGGCAGTAAGTACGTGCGGGATTAGAGACCTAAGAGCAGCTCAGTAGTGCCAATTGCCTGCAATTTGCAACCATTCTTGTAAAACCTGCAGTACTGAGATCGTACCTGAATAAATAAATAATAAATAAATAAATATTACAGGACATTTCACACAGCGCTATCTAGCCCAAAACTAAGCTGAGCTGAATGTACGTTAATATTTGTTCTTGTTGCTTACATTGTTTTCATTTTATTTATGGGTACTTTGTTAGCTGAATTGTAAACCACTACGGCTGTTTTCAGCAACTCACTTGCTGAAAACAGCCTTAGTAACGATTTGTTCATTAAATCAGCCATGGACGTCTACTACTGACCATACGTATTGATTTCCAGAGTGATATATCTAGGTACTTTGATCTGCTTTCTATTTAGTGGGGAGCGCTCCTACGCTTCACTGTGCGTAGTCTCCACTCGAGAACCAGTCTGATCCAACTTTATGCAAAGTGAAAACAGGTTGAAATTATTTATTCACTAATTACAACAAAGCAAACGTTTAATCACTGTACCGCTGTGCTGTGCTTAGCAGGGTCCAGGTCCTATACCAGGACCTATACCCGAGCACAGGCTAAGTGGCTAAGTGGTATTCACATTGCTCTAAGTTCCGTTAAGTACGCACGTCTTAGTAGGTACGTATGCAAACTAGGTATCATAGAATTGGCACCGACTGAGCACAATAACTCCAAATAAGCAGCGGGTTCTAAGAAGCTCCTGCCAACGTACGGAACTGATTAGGAGTCCCTCGGCGCTGGCGCGCGCCCAAACTGATACGGAAACTGCATTTACTAAATCCTATCTTCAAACAGATGGACACTGGAATTGTCTTGTGCTGAACTTGCTTATTTTTATCAGAATACAGAAGGCGCATTATAATTTTTGACACAAGTATGTTTGCAATACAATATCTAACGCTATAATATATTTAGTATCCATTTACGAGTATGTGTGAAACAAACAATACATACACGGAACGCTGGTCGAGCGGTGTGTGTGGTCACACTCCGCCTTGCCGCCACCGAGCAATGCTCACCGGATGTAGAGCGGGCCGGTTTCTATCCACAGTGCACCGCGCGTTCCGCGTGTGGAGCTCCTAAGCCTCGTCGAACTATTTCAAGCGGTACAGTAACACTTACACCACAATTACCTACTACCTTATGCAAACTAACTTATATAACCTGGTAGCGCTACACAACAAATAGATGGATCTATTTGCACATGAAATGAATTGTCGAGTCCTCGAAAGCTACGTCGGGTAAAATAAGCTTCATTAAAAATAGCGGCGTAGAATTTCTCTAGCTTGTGGAATCTCATATATAGTTTTTTTATATTACTCTGTTATTGTATACTGCTAGATACAAGGAATGCATTCGAGGTCGAACAAGGTCGAAAACCTTATTAAAACAAGTCAGTTCAGTGACCTCGTTACACTTGTTTATTTACCTTTCAGTTTATGTAAAAACCAGTGTATGTATTAATATATGTTGTTCATCATAATATTCACATAAGAAAAAAATATTCTAAATTTAGAAAATAACAACCAGATCACGTGTTTTTGCTGAGCTAATTAAATTTATATACGAACGCATTTTTGTTTAATATTATTTATGAAATGAAATAATGTTCCGCCTTTGCTGCTACACCACCAAGTACCAAGTGTCCTAAAATATCAACTATTTAAATTAGACTAATAAATATTTCTTTTTATTTCAGGCCACATAAGCCCATATCTTAAATAACACACACAAATAGAATTAGAAAAACATAAGAACAATAAAAACAAATAAATAATGAAAAATTAGATAATTTTGAAACAGAACATTATAAAAATATAATTGCAAACAAATACATTTGTGCGTTTCCAACTATTGAGACGTGACAGATAACCCGCAAGGTGCTGCAGCAGCGTTACTGTTGCACACCCATCTTCTATTCAAGTTAATTACTTGCCTAAACATACCATTACTACCAGTTATATATAATGCGCTTCAGTGCTTTTTGATGTCGATGTGTTTTTGTTAATAACGTATTACCTAGATTTACATAAAAAAAAGAACTCAATATCTTTTATTACAAAAAAATAGTAAAGTATAGTTAGACCATACCCACATTTAATTTTGTATGGGTTAGCGTCGACGAACTGTACCGGAGTAAAGAAATATGAATTCTTGATATATGAGGGATAATATGAGTGATGCAAAAATGCAGATGTATTATGCAGCTTAGCGAAGTCCGTATAACGAGTCCGTTGACCGGGGGGGTGGCGGCCAGACAGGGGGACGGAGTTAGGGTCAAACTCTAACAGACAATTCTTCCACTGCTTTTATGACATTTTCTAAACCATTAAACTTTAAATATTTTCTAACTTTTTCTAAAGTACAAATCATTAATTTTATACAATCAGGAGAAAAGGGCAAATGAGCTTTCTACTTTGACTTTTACTGAGCCCATCAAAGGTTAAGGTATTTTTGATAAACTCAAACCAACGAATAAACTGCTAATATGACCGCATATATTAATGAGAACCATACGATATTATACTGGTAATAAGAAGGCGGAATTCTATTCAAGCGAGCCCTGGATAAACATTAATTTCAAAACGATGGCTGCCGACCGTTAGTAATGGAGAGGCATCTGAAGAAGAAGAAAGAGGAATTATATATAAAAAATCATATTCTAGAGTATTTTATTAAAAAATAATTTTTTTGCCATTTGTTTGTAGATTGATATTGCAGCCTTTGGTCCACTGATGAGATGTAATGCTAGGATAACCCCTACGCAGTCCCTGGTTGCATCCCTGGTCAGACGCCAATCAAACGGAATATCTTTGCATCTCAGATATTCTGATTAAACTCGGCACGTACAGACTCCTTCATAAACAGAGCTTCTTCTCGCAAGACCTTTGTGTATCTTAAATAACGTTCTTTAAAATATTTCGTAAATCTGAATATACCTATAAATAGCTATCTCCGGACAGATAAACTTATCTTACTTTTATATTTTCGATTAATTTATCAACTTTTTAAATAGAATGGTACGCCACATGTTAATATTAACTTTGAAGAGGTTAGTTCAAATCTTGACATATTTATAAGATGTATCAGATTAAATATATTATTTTTAATTAAAAATATTTTTATTTTTTCTCCCTGTCTGCGTATTTAGCAAGATATTATAATGTGTCCTGAAAAACGTTTGTACCTAACTACGCCTCGATAACACAATGCTACCTATTGACTATTCACTGCTGAGTTATTATATTATACATTGGATTGTGACATCTAGGAGTACTCCTCACTAAGCAGAACGCGACAGTACGGCGTCGCAGCACGGCGACTTACAATTTAATTTATTAGACCATGTTCTAATGACAATTTATATACATGGTACGTTTCGACGAAGAGATTTTGGGTCTTAACAAAAAGGTAGTAAATTTTGTAACATAATATAATATAACTTATAGATTTCACGATCAATTATATTTAATTCGATTTGAGCACTTTACACTAGTATTAAAATAGCCTAATGCTTTTGAAAATATAATAACGAATTGAGATACAATATATACTATAGGCTACATACATTTCTATTATTTGAGGTCACATATATCTTCATCTGACAATATTGTGTACCGCGTCGTATCGCCGCTGTACCGTCGCCGCGTCGTCGCCGCAGCCCCGCCTTGTGCCCACAAATTCATTCTGGGTGAATGTAGTGCTACGATTAATGAAAGGTTGACGGGAATGTCCCTTTTGGTTTCGATCGAGATTGTACTGCGTAGTGGCGCGCTGTCGTCACCGAAACGGGAATCAAAGCCACGGAATATTCATGTATACTTCTCAGTAAATCCGTGTATGCAAAGTGTCCATGTGTGTCCAAAGGCGATAGTTCTTTCTGCAATTATTAACTGAAAATGATATTCAGTTCCGCAATCCTTTAGCCATGAGTCATTTATCGAACAATTTCCAAGTCGAAGAAAATACACTTATGAAAGGCCCTCCCTTGCAAGAACAGTGTTTATTCTAAATTACTCTTTGTGGCCATATTTAACTTAATTTCATTTATTTTCCACTGTAGGTACATTAAATAACACTAAGTAACGTCATATTTAGAATAGGTATATAAAATAAATATACATTAGGTACTGAACAACCTGTATAATTAGGGATGTTATCACTTCACAGACCCACCATCTCGTCTGCTGTGTTGACAGTGTAGCTAGTGTCTACTGAACAGCTGCGTTTGTATCTAGATTTGTACTGGTCGGGATTAGTTCAATTTTTGTCCACCTAAACAGATAAGTTGATAGCATTATATAGTTATATATGTCAAACGTTGCGTTGACAATCATTAGATTCGATTTGAGTTTAGCTAGATTTAATTACCTACGGTAATTTAGTTATGTTTAGTACAAAGTACTAGTTTAGTAGTAAGTTTAAACCAAAACTTTTTGAAGTAGAACTCTTTAACGAACGCTTGACTTGGTGACTAAGCTGGTGAAAGCGTTACGAAAAGTGCGAACGGAAGTTAAGAGGTAGATATAAGTTAGTGAAGATAGAAAGAGAGAGAGTTACGTTTCGTATATTACTGTAGGGGTGAGAGAGAGAGAGATGCAAGCACATGTTTTCTCTCTCTCTTTCTCTCAAAGCTAGTTGATATGTCATATACCTCCTATTCCAAATTAGTCTACATTATACAAACTGCAAATTTATACAAAACACTCCTTGATGCTGTATAATAAAGTTAATTTTGCAATAGATAAAAAAGTATTTACAACGTTTCGTATTTTGAATCTACCAGCTTCGATTTACGAAAATGTGTAGCTATTGCACAACAGATGGCAGCCAGCAGCAGAAAATACCTTATGTACTGACTGTATGCGCCTAGATGGAGCTAAAGAAGTTTTACTTCAGTCGTTGTCTAAAGTATACTCGTTTTTTATTAATGATAGCCACGCGCTTGACCACTACCTGGTGGTATGTGATGGTGTGATTGAAGATGGAGCACGCTTGCCTAGAAATAACCTATTCACTCTGGACTTGAAGACTCCGAGATTATACTGGTTCGGAAAAATATACGCCGGAAGTGAGATCCACTCCTTACTTGTGCTAACAAGTAAAGTTGAAGCAAATCATTTGGTACAACAAAGTGGTATGCCGACCAGGTATGGGTGGTACTTCTCGGTACGTTTGCTTGTCCGGTGGTGGAAAGGAAAAGGAGAGATAATATCTTGCGTACATTCACCAAATTTAAACTTGTAAAAAATTTAAAGTCTGGCTACTCGGCTTCTGTGCTCTAGACTTTGTAAATTGCTTCCACTAGTGAGTCATCACCAATGAGTCTAGCAGCACGTCGCTCAATCGAATCAAGGGCTACAAGCTGATACTTGGCCGATCCATCCCAGAGATGACAGCTGTACTCCATACATGAGCGGACATGTGCTTTGTAGAGACTGAGCAGCTGTCCCGGTGAGAAGTACCGCCGAACCTTAGCTAGGATGCCCAGCTTCATAGCAGCAATTTTGGCCCTAGATTCGATGTGCGAGCCGAAGTTGAGGTTGGACGTAAGCTCGTTGCCCAACAAGTTCAGACTTTCAGTAATTACGAGTGGTGTACAGTCTTCAACTATACATTTTTGATGAGATTGCGATCGGCGCGAGCGCAGTCTCACTTTACCTAGCTATTTATTATATTTCGCATATTTTAACACTCAGTGTGAGTGTAACTAACGAGAAGGAAACATCACGGTATAATTATCTGTACAAACTTAGTACAATAAACGTGTCGATAGTGATTGTGATCTTTTCTATCCACACTCAAATTGCAAGTGTATAAACCATACGAGTGGTATGTTACAAAGGGTGGGAATCGGATGAAAGAGATACCGTTTTGCGAAACACACACGCCTGAGTTTTAGTGACGTTAAACCTTGCCAGATTTGCGTCACCCCAGTCAGAGACAAACTTCAGGTCAAGGGTCAAACGTTCCACCATATCCGTACATAGAATGCGGATTTTGTCAGCGACTGCACGTGGACTAGAGAAATACCTTTCCACAACTGTACTGTCATCCGCATATCCATAGATACCGGGGTTCAATGTACTCACTCACTACGGTACAGAATTACACTACTCACTACGGTCTTAATGTAGGTACTTTATTGAATAAATACGTAGCGACATGAGAAATGACACGCTTGCTCATAATTGAGGCAACTCGCCGAACAATGCAAGTGGAATATGTCATTTAACTGCAGTAACTCAAGTCTGGTTGTTTTCAAGTTCCTACCGAAACTGCACGTGTTTGCAGCTCCCAACACCTCCTCCTGAACTCCGTACACAGTAAATAAACAACAGTGCTCCATATTATATTTTTTTACTGCTTACTTAATTAAAGCAGTGTCAGTCGTGATTAATGGTATTAATATTCTAATAGGTAAGATATTATTTTTATCCAGAGTATATTTCTATAACCCAGAATTAAGATAATAACTCTTTATTGAATTACCGCACATACAGAAATAATACAAAAATAAGTACTAGGCTAGAATAAATAAGGCAATACAATGGGCGGCCTTATCGCTATAAGCGATCTCTTCCAGGCAACCCTTGGATGGAACAAAGTTTATGAAGATACGGACTGCGGTGTACTTTGGAGGATACATTTAGGTACACATATATTCTTAGACATACTAAAAAAAATATGGTAAAGTTTTAATCCTAATAATTAAAATACTTATAAAATAGACTAATATATAGGTATATGCATATAGCAAACTATACTAGCAGATAAAATACTTAAATAATATATAAATAACTCTAGGAAGATGACATCGTCAGGTAGTGTTGCTTCACCTTCAACTTGAATGTGTGTATGGAGGATGGCAGTCTTATTTCTTCGGGCAGAGCATTCCATAGCCGAACAGCCTGGACAGTAAAAGAAGCGCTGTAAAAGGAAGTGCTGTGCGAAGGAGTTCTGAGTATCAAGTTATTTATCCCAGCTATCCGCAATACTCCGCATGGATTTGAGCAGAGATTAACGTATTCCCTGTATTACCGCTACACCGTATATCACATAATAAAGGTCGGGAGGCGTTTATTTCCATTGACTCACGTACCTTGTGACAGGACAGTGCTTCAAGAACCTTATCTCCAAGCACTTCCGAGGCTGGTCAGACTGTAAACATATGTACTAGTGTGGGCCAAATTCAATTTTTGTTATTAAATCCAGTGTTAGTATTCTGGATTCTAGATGTACTATGTTGTTGGACGAGTTACGGACTAACTTTAGACGATAATTTGAGAGCTTTGCCTCGCTTTCTTCTCGCTTCATATTGCAACGTTTTGTATTCTGTTTCTTGTTCCGAGTAAAACCGGTTTGTGAATGCAGATAATTCATTAGCGAGACCAAACATACTGCTTACTCGCGCAGTCGAACAAGGGCGGTTTTTTATAATCACACTTTTTGTAGAAAACTTGTAGCGAACCAAGCTCGTTGGTAACGTAATTGCGTATTTGGAAGGTAGAAGTGGATGATATAATAATTTCTAGATCACCAATTTGGCATTTGGATCGCATCGGCAAGTCTTACCAAATTCAAGTTTTAAAGACCGTTCTTTGAATTACTAACCGTTTCTTTTTGCAACAGTAATGGCAAAATAAACCTAATTCATACTGAATGACAGTTCATCTTTATTGTTTCGATGACTTTATGTTAAATTATTGAAATTAAATTACACCATAATTTCACATCGAACGTGACTATAAGGCAATAACCATTTTTTCTCAAATTGAGCCGTAAAATCCGTTATTAGGTACATCAGAAGCTTTCAGCCCATTAAAGTGACTAAAAAGAAATGTATAAAGAGTAATTTCGCGTAATGCCGGGCGCGAGCGAGCACGCGACACCAACCAATCCATTACCTACCGCTTGAGGGGCTTCGCTGCCGAGCGCAGCGCTTCGCACGAGCGCAGCGGACGCTGCTCACTTTAACGCAACATATACTTTATATATAAGAAGATCTGCACACCACCAGGCGGCGGCATGCTGTCGCACTTGCTAAAATACATGCCAGCCTGCTTGATACAGTACCTACACTTTCTGAGCCATTTCTTTAATTTATATGAACAGTTGAAATAAAATCGCTAATTACCTTGCTCCTATATAAATTTCGAAACTGTCATAGTATGGCTGTCTATTTGCAGTAAAACGGGATCTTTATCGTGGTACATATCCCATTTTTACTGCTAATTAACTGCTTACCCTTCTCCTGTTCTTCTTAATTCACTTCTATTTAAGTAATAATCTAAATTAGATCGAAATTTGAATTTAACTAGACTTTGTATTAAACCAGACTTTGTTACTGGAATAGCTCCATTATAATAATGTTTTGGCAATTTGTGCATCGTTGTCGCTCAGTTCATGGTTGAAGAGGTGGTCCTATGTATATTGAGTCGGCGTCGAGGCACTCGCGACCCTCGCGTATAGATTGACGCGGTGGGCGGCGGCGGCGGCGGCGGCGCGGCGTCGAGAGGCACGTCGCGACTCGCACACGCAGGTTTATGACCACATCCAATCTCAGTATGGACTGACTCTAACACTGAGGTTATTACTCCTCACTATGTAAACCGTC
The DNA here is from genome assembly GCA_918857605.2 of Philereme vetulata. Lineage (NCBI taxonomy): Eukaryota > Metazoa > Arthropoda > Insecta > Lepidoptera > Geometridae > Philereme > Philereme vetulata. The sequence goes on along the minus strand of OU975451.1, from coordinate 300,402 downwards.
TTCTCTCAACCAAGTGTTTTTTGATTTTTTGTGAACGTGACGGGGCTTGGCTTAGTTAAGCCGGGATAAGTAATGCATATTTATCTCGGCAATATAATTCGTTATCTTAACGATTTTCCTTGTACTAGTAGGCACTGTAGCTACTTTAATCAGATTTGGGAATAACAAATTGAGGACAAGATGTTGGTTCTTGGTTCTTTCTGTAAACAAATTATTTTCTATGACATTATCTATAAAATGATTGGTTCTTTTTCAATATAATTACTAATGCTGCATAGTATATTATTTATCTGTGCTATTATTAAACGGGTTTTTATCGAATTAGTATCTTTTGATTTATCATCCCAACGTTTCAACGTGTTGCAACATCCGTGGTCGCGGGCACACTGTAATTATGTATATCAAACTTTTAAAAAATATTTTTTCAATTTATTCGATTGAAATTTTAGGGAATCAAGTTTGTAAATACGAATTTATCAAACAGCAGTAATTCTCTTTGTTGCCACAAAGAACTCATCTGAAAACAGCCGTACCCCTACGTCCCTACAACAAAGGTGTACCTCCAAGCTATAAAAAGAAATCAACACTTTGTTACCGTCAGCGTAGATCATTTATTTATTAATTTATTTAGTAATCTTCGGCATGCCTGGTCGGTTTGCTCAGACCTGACCTGCCACATACAACGTTGCATTTTGTTCAAATTTTAGTTCTGAGCGTAACCACTATGTACGAAACCCTTTGAACATTTTAATGGAAGTGGCGAGGACTGACTGTTTAAAAAATGTATCCAGAGTTGATTTAGAAATATAATTAATAAAGGTTGTTAATATCCAATATTTATAAATTGAACCCATAATTATACACCCCTGCATTATAACTATTAGAACACTGACTTATTTATAATAAATTATAAGCACGCAGTTGAAGATCCTTGTTTAACAACCCACAAGGCCTACTGTGCAACGGTTGCCACTAGGCATGCCGAGGGTTACATATTGCCCAATGAGTAATACACAGAGTAAAACTTAAATAGAATAATATAGACGCGAACAATTGTTCCAGGTAACAAACACACTTCAAGTTATAAATGTCGAGAGTTTATTAGCTTGCTAGTTAAGTTACTCTGATTGTACTTCAACGAAGGTTATACCTACACGTGTCGATAACTTTAAACACTTTACGAAAATAAACAAATTGCCTTAGACTGCCTCGGCCGTAATAACCGCAACGAGCTGTTAAGCTAACTTGTACACAAACATAGTTTTAGTTGGGCCGCAAGTTTTATTTTTGTTTTGCGGGATTGTTCTAGAATTATAACAAGGTGGTTTATGCTATTTAAAGCCCGTTTTCTAGAATCATGCTAAAGCTTAAATAGAAAAATAGAATAGATTTGCGAAGATTTCCAATGAATGGTTTTCAAATAAAAACCTATGTTAGAGTTTCGTTTCAGATATTCAGAGCAGTGGACGTCCATTGGTTGATATGATGAGTTTCGATTTAGGTTTGAGTTTATTTCTGGCACTCGGCCATGAAAATACTTTATTTAGTTACCTTGCAAAAGGTATCAATTTTTGATAGCACTAAAATTACTTGGTGTTTCTTGTGCAAGTAAGTAGCTTCTCAGTCCATTCAGGAAATTCATATTTAAAAGAACTTCTAAAAATCCACATAAGTAAGTACTAAAACAGAGAGATGAGTTCATTTAAACACACATGTAACGCTCATGCCGAGTAGAACCGGCGGGCGCGCGGCGGTGCCGGTGCAGCGGTGGTCAAACAAGAGTTTCGACCACAAGCGAGCTGCCAGTTTTTTCGCTGCAGCTCTCCGCTCGCTGTACGGGCGCAGTACATACACAGACTGTGTGACTTTGCGCTCTGTTTGACGCATTTTGTTACCAAGTGCATATTAACAGTGACACCGCTAAATTGTAAACTCGCTTTTGGAGTCAGTATTTCTGAGCTTAAAATAACCGTGATTACTTCAAACAAATATAATACTAAGTCTCTGCAATAAACAGGTGTCTATTTTAAGACGGCTGACCGAATGAGTTAACTCAACACGTAGCAGTAACATTATTAGTAGTTGGTTATGAAAGACAAAACATAATTTGGGAAACAGTTGTACGACTGACAGGTAATCGGGCTCTATCTCGTATATGACAGTGACGGATGTTCTGCCGGACGTTTTCACGAATATTTTGGATGTGTCTGCAGATTTGAACAATGTTACGAATCAGTGGCCTCTGTAGCGCGGTGGACGAATAGTCGGTTGAGACGTAAGAGGTGCGAGTTTGATTTACGCCACGGTACAAATGATTTTATGATTTTGGTAATATACATATTTAATTCCTAGTTTGTGTGCTGTGGTACCCAGTGTATATTAAGCTAAGTTAAGCGATGCCGCTTAGTTAGTTTCACAGGTACCTACTTACATATCTAATTAATATATGTTTGCCTATTTTATAGTAACTATGTTAAGCGCATGTCCAAACATTAATGTCCAAAGCATTCTTGAATATGGGTCACAGGTTTGAAATTTGCGATATGTTATATAATTATGTTAATAGAGTTGTAGGAATTCTAGTTTGATTTATTAAATATCTCTATTTTCGGTTTAAAATTTCCTATAAGTCTTTCGGTTATGATGAACTCAGCATAAAAATTCACTTTCTTCCTCTACCAAAAAGGCATAACTTCAAATATAATAGATTGTCCTGAGCTACTAAATAAAATTGCCATTCATGCCCACTCCAAAATAACGCGATTTAAGCCCTTCACCTATTGTTACACAAACTACAGGCAAAATGTATTTTTTTGGCGAACATGCGATCTATTCAATAAGTGTTGCAGGCACCCTGATTTACATCTAGATCTATTCTGTACGAGCGTTAATTCAATGCTCTTTACAAATGAGCGAACTACTTTCTAGACAACAAAACGGCTCACGGTGCTCTTTACAAAATGCGATTTATTACACCAAATTATGCCGAATACATGTTGTCAAATATTTTAGCAAAATGTCTAGTCGGCACAAGTTGTGTACAAACGTACTCGATGTTTTCCATTTCCTTTTTCGAGTAGTAATCAGCAAAATACATTTATATTTCAAAAACAAGGTTAATCATAAAGCAGCAAGTGATGTGTGAAATATATTTGGTGCGCCTTCTACAAATCTCCGTGAAAAGCGCGCGCTAGCGACGAGGGAAATATACGCCGAGCCCCGTCACCTTTATTAGGCTTACAGGAAAATATTCACTTCGTTTATTAATATTTTATAAGGATGAACTCGGAGATAAACTATTGGTTTGCCTCGAACTGAGATCTCACGAGTCTCCCAAAACACATTAAGTTATTTGTTAAAAATTACTTTTTCAAAACAAGCTTGTATAAAGTTCTTAATTAAAACCGCAAGCAGATTTAAATAAGCCCAAACACTAGTAGCCTGCTACAATCTATTCAGAAGTTCAGTCGCATTGTCTAGCATCCGCCTCCATCATGAGATCCCCTCTATGGTACTATGTTATTGCATTGTCACCAAAGTTATATATGTATTCCAAATTTGAATGCGTGTACAATGTTTCGTGTCTGTGCTGTTAACCGTTGAGGAGTTTTTCTTGAAGCCAACCCTGAGCACAGCAGACATGTCATGGTGGATCTTAGAACAGGATATTATAATTAAACGCGTACACAAAATTTCGTGTCTGTGCTGTTGACCGTTGAGGAGTTCCTTCTTGGAAGCCAACTCTGTATGCAGCAGCCATGACGTAGTGGAACTTAGAACGGGCTATCATAATTTTATGCGTATACTAAATTTCGTATCTGTGCTGTTGACCGTTGAAGAGTTGCTTTGTCTGGAGCCAATCAGGACATGCTTACTATTAATAGGCATTGTTCTCCAAAATAAGACTGTATACCAAATTTCAGCTCAATCGGTTAAAGATAACTGATTTAAAATTCAGTTGCAAGATTCCATTACGCAATAAGTTTAAAGAAATAAATATTATGACATTCCCTTGTTAATACATCTATGAAAATCTGATGTATGTTCACAAAAGTATTAATTTGTTTAAGAAAAATAGGTATAATCATAATTTTAATACTAGAAATAAAGATAAACTCGCTGTTGCCCGTTGTAGACTACATAAAGTTAGTAAGTCGTTTAAAGGGCAAGGTGTTCGCTTTTATAACAAACTCCCAAGTGATGTACAAAAATTGACAATTAACAAATTTAAAAACGCAATTAAGAAAAATCTTTATAAAAAAGCCTACTATAAAATATCGGATTATTTAGATGATAGAGAAGCTTGTGATTAAAATTGCTCTAACTCGTTCAAAATGTAACAATTTAGACGAAATTTATTTTCTGTATTGTAATGTATTCTAAAAGGATCATTAAAAAAAACAACCAGCCTTGTTTCTTGCCTTTCTTTTCTGGCTTGGTCGCGAAGGAACAGGCAGTAAAATTGACGGTTTAAAGTGATCCGTGTGATTTTAATGAATAAAATATTTTGACTTTGACCACCCGAACAAACATACTCGTACATACATTGCAAGTGCATTTTGCAGTTTTTATTATGGCTACATCAAAACTAAAAAGTTTAAGCTAAAAATAAAAAGGGATCGAAATGTCCAGATAGTTCCAGCTTGTTTTTTTACCCCTCTTGAACCCCAATATTTCAACGCCCCCCCCCCCCTCCACAGTTGTAGCTCATTTAGTCACACCTAAATTGTGCTATAACTACCTACCTATATACCAAATTCCACGATGATCGGATAAACGCTTTGAAAGTTATCCTCGGACAAACAAACATACATACATATAACATACATACAACACCGATTTTCCGAAGTTGAATTAAGGATCTCGCTTCACTCGATCAATTATTTTGAATTAAGTATATTAACACTGCTAACTGCTATAACTAAAGTCGCTCTTTATGCTAAATTTTTTTATAGCATAGAAAGATTATGATTTCGACTTCGTCTCAGAAAACTAGGATAACAGTAGGCCTGCCATGACCTATAAACATGCACTGAATATTTTGTAGAACGTATCCAATTACTGGGTGTTGTAAAAAGTCGTTATTGTTACTATTAATAATTTGAATTTAACTCATAAGAACTTACATAGAACTCGCACACCTACCGTACAAACATTTATTCAAAATCAAAAATAAAAAAAAGTATATATAAAAGTCGAGATATCTTTATTTCATGAAATCTATAAAATCATTTTGAGTCAGAATTGACTAAAATCCTTATCTAGAGTCCTATCTTCAAACACGGGTGTCAACCATCAAACTAGAATCTATTTACACGGTGAGTGTGCGAGCGGGAGCGGGTAGCAGAAGGCTCTCTGCAAGTCGGTCGCGTGCCGGCGAGCGCTGCTTTCGGACGCATCGGCCGCGGTCCGCCCCACAGGTACACTACTGACTGACCACCGCGATAGGCACTACCATTGACGCGCAATATTGACCCTCGTGTAGTTGATATTCCTGTGTACTTGCCCTAAAACTGACAATTTAAATTAACCAACAGCCGAACGATATATGATTATACAGATAATATAATAAATAAAACGTTTATTTTCCGATCACAAATAGGTTTTACTAAAAAATATACAAGTAGGTTTCAGTAGGTATTATTTAGTTAACATATTAATTTCATATATGCCTATAGTTGGGTAAGCTTAATCACAAAACCTGTTTCGTGAGAGACTGGTGCCTAAGGTTTAGAAAACCTGTATTACAGGTCACCAGTGCTCTTTCTCCATGGATTAGACAAAGGGATTGCTCGTTAAAACGTTACTAGTTACTAACTTATACATTACGAGATAATACAACAAAATAGTAAATATAAATGATTACCACATTGAGCTTACAATCACAATACCAATATTTGTAAGAGGATGCATTGTGTGTTTGTATAATAAGTGTGTGTGTATGTGTCAGTGAGTATGTAAGTGGGTGATCCCTCACTCACCCAGAGTGAGGGATTTGGATGAGTGTATGAGTGCGTGTAAATGTATTAGTGTATGTATAGGTATAAGAGCCAAGAGTGAACAACGGCATAAAATTAAGTTATGCCATGATAGAAAGTATGTTTTCTGTATTTTCGTAAGAAAGGCTTTAGCCAGTAAGTGACAACGGACTTGCACTTGAATCTAAGCAAGGGGTAGATACTAAAGGCTTTATTAGCTTTGTTGTAAACGTGTGGTCCAAGGAAACAGCTGAACTTGTGGGAGAAAGCTGTACAAAACGATAGTTCGGCAGACTGTTCCTTTTCCTTCATGAGATTTACGTCATTAGAGAGTTGGGAGTGGTTGAGGAGTATGATTTGTAGCCTGATTGTTAATACGTCCCATTTTAGATAAAGCTCTAAAGTAAGAAACCGGTAGGGGAGGCCCGCGCCTATTTTCAATATGGCTCTTTGGGTTCGTTCAACTTTATGAGATGGGCCTTTGCAGCACCACAACCTATGAAGTGATGCAGTAGCCAGAAAAAGATTGGTCTAAGGCCAAAAATACAATCCTGACAGTTTCGTGATTCGCCCCATGTTTTAAGGCTGTAAATATGTGAATAAGCTTTCGCAGCCTGGTTACCAACGTGTAATATGGAGTTTGTAAGTGAGGGTTTGGTCAATACATACACCGAGGTATTTTGTGTGTATACAGAGTTAAGCTTATCAAATTAAGTACAGTTAAAAAATTAAGCATTTCATAAAACGCGTTTAGTTGTTATCTCGTATAAATTATAATTGATGATGACTGAAATTGTTTTATACCATTTAGATAGATTATTTGAATATTCGGACACATCCAATCTATTCGGACACATCCAATCACACGACTACTACAATATTTCCCACTTTGAAGCATTATATTTTATAAATAGATTCTTGTACAAAAAAACTGTAATAAAACTTATATTATATTTTAAAAGACCTATCTTACGCTAGCGTACACTATGGGTTGTGCATGTTAAAAATAATCACCCCAACTTTCAATTTCAAGTAATCCATAAAAAAAACATTCTCTAGACGTTACAAAAAAGTTTGATCGTGCCAAATTTGAAATGAATATCAGTATTAGTTAGCGGTTGCGGAAGAATACTGCAAGTCTCTGACTGCGACTCTGGGCGTGCGATGAGTGCGGCAACACTCCTCAACGCCACGAGTTTATGAGCTTATATGAGTACTCATACTTTCTCATACTGCGATCATTTCCTCTTTACCCGAGCCTACACTTCAATGTTTGAATATGTTGAAAAATTAAGCAGTATTTCTGTATTTAATTGATCGAGCGAAGCGAGATCTCTAAATCAATTTGGGCAATTCGGCGTTCTATTTTTATTTGTCCAAAGATATCTATCAAAGCGTTTATCCGATCATCTTGAAATTTGGTATGTAGGTAGGTAGTTATAGCACAATTTTGTTCTGACAACATGAGTTAAAAATGTTGAGGGATTGTTGAGATTCAAGAAAAGTAAAAAACAAACAGAATGGGACTATTCTGTCGAATGAAACGTCTAATAAAAACAAACAGAATGGGACTATTCTGTCGAATGAAACGTCTAATAAAAACAAACAGAATGGGACTATTCTGTCGAATGAAACGTCTAATAAAAACAAACAGAATGGGACTATTCTGTCGAATGAAACGTCTAATAAAAACAAACAGAATGGGACTATTCTGTCGAATGAAACGTCTAATAAAAACAAACAGAATGGGACTATTCTGTCGAATGAAACGTCTAATAAAAACAAACAGAATGGGACTATTCTGTCGAATGAAACGTCTAATAAAAACAAACAGAATGGGACTATTCTGTCGAATGAAACGTCTAATAAAAACAAACAGAATGGGACTATTCTGTCGAATGAAACGTCTAATAAAAACAAACAGAATGGGACTATTCTGTCGAATGAAACGTCTAATAAAAACAAACAGAATGGGACTATTCTGTCGAATGAAACGTCTAATAAAAACAAACAGAATGGGACTATTCTGTCGAATGAAACGTCTAATAAAAACAAACAGAATGGGACTATTCTGTCGAATGAAACGTCTAATAAAAACAAACAGAATGGGACTATTCTGTCGAATGAAACGTCTAATAAAAACAAACAGAATGGGACTATTCTGTCGAATGAAACGTCTAATAAAAACAAACAGAATGGGACTATTCTGTCGAATGAAACGTCTAATAAAAACAAACAGAATGGGACTATTCTGTCGAATGAAACGTCTAATAAAAACAAACAGAATGGGACTATTCTGTCGAATGAAACGTCTAATAAAAACAAACAGAATGGGACTATTCTGTCGAATGAAACGTCTAATAAAAACAAACAGAATGGGACTATTCTGTCGAATGAAACGTCTAATAAAAACAAACAGAATGGGACTATTCTGTCGAATGAAACGTCTAATAAAAACAAACAGAATGGGACTATTCTGTCGAATGAAACGTCTAATAAAAACAAACAGAATGGGACTATTCTGTCGAATGAAACGTCTAATAAAAACAAACAGAATGGGACTATTCTGTCGAATGAAACGTCTAATAAAAACAAACAGAATGGGACTATTCTGTCGAATGAAACGTCTAATAAAAACAAACAGAATGGGACTATTCTGTCGAATGAAACGTCTAATAAAAACAAACAGAATGGGACTATTCTGTCGAATGAAACGTCTAATAAAAACAAACAGAATGGGACTATTCTGTCGAATGAAACGTCTAATAAAAACAAACAGAATGGGACTATTCTGTCGAATGAAACGTCTAATAAAAACAAACAGAATGGGACTATTCTGTCGAATGAAACGTCTAATAAAAACAAACAGAATGGGACTATTCTGTCAAATGAAACGTCTAATAAAAACAAACAGAATGGGACTATTCTGTCGAATGAAACGTCTAATAAAAACAAACAGAATGGGACTATTCTGTCGAATGAAACGTCTAATAAAAACAAACAGAATTGGACTATTCTGTCGAATGAAACGTCTAATAAAAACAAACAGAATGGGACTATTCTGTCGAATGAAACGTCTAATAAAAACAAACAGAATGGGACTATTCTGTCGAATGAAACGTCTAATAAAAACAAACAGAATGGGACTATTCTGTCGAATGAAACGTCTAATAAAAACAAACAGAATGGGACTATTCTGTCGAATGAAACGTCTAATAAAAACAAACAGAATTGGACTATTCTGTCGAATGAAACGTCTAATAAAAACAAACAGAATGGGACTATTCTGTCGAATGAAACGTCTAATAAAAACAAACAGAATGGGACTATTCTGTCGAATGAAACGTCTAATAAAAACAAACAGAATGGGACTATTCTGTCGAATGAAACGTCTAATAAAAACAAACAGAATGGGACTATTCTGTCGAATGAAACGTCTAATAAAAACAAACAGAATGGGACTATTCTGTCGAATGAAACGTCTAATAAAAACAAACAGAATGGGACTATTCTGTCGAATGAAACGTCTAATAAAAACAAACAGAATGGGACTATTCTGTCGAATGAAACGTCTAATAAAAACAAACAGAATGGGACTATTCTGTCGAATGAAACGTCTAATAAAAACAAACAGAATGGGACTATTCTGTCGAATGAAACGTCTTATAAAAACAAACAGAATGGGACTATTCTGTCGAATGAAACGTCTAATAAAAACAAACAGAATGGGACTATTCTGTCGAATGAAACGTCTAATAAAAACAAACAGAATGGGACTATTCTGTCGAATGAAACGTCTAATAAAAACAAACAGAATGGGACTATTCTGTCGAATGAAACGTCTAATAAAAACAAACAGAATGGGACTATTCTGTCGAATGAAACGTCTAATAAAAGGTCGTTGTAAAAAAATTCTGACCCCGTTTTTAGTTTTGGTTTAAATCTTGTAGTTTATAATATAAACTGAACTTTGACAAAATTCACAGAGTACACCAGTAACCCCACAGTGCTGAAATTTGGTATACGTGTAGCTGCAGTAACTCAAATATAGTCAAAAGTCTAAAATTAACAATAAATGCAATTTCTACCCCAAAAAATCTACCAATTTAAATGAACTGCCATTACCTGTAATTTTAATGAAATTGTTAAAAATTAAAATTAAATTAAATTAATTAATCAAATGTAAATTCAAGTAATTTGGGTTACTATTATTATAATGTTTGTTTATTTCACAAACAATACATTCATTTACTATTATTTAAACTGCGTGCCACTATTTCGATAATTAACGATTATGAATTATATATTTTCGTTTTTTTTGGGAGACTCGCGAGATCTCAGTTCGGGGCGAACCACAAGTATTCTACAGCATACATTTTTGCGTAATCGGTTTCAAAATAATAGAAAACTAAATTACATTTCAGCCAACGTCTTGACGTAACACTCACTTTAAATTCTACGAGGTGCTACGGTCGCGCTACGAGGTACTACGCTTGTGCTACGAGGTGCTAACGTCGCGCTAAAAAGTGCTACGCTTGTGCTACGAGGTGCTACGCTTATGCTAAGAGGTGATACGGTTGGGCTACGTGGTGCTACGGTCGCTCTACTAGGTGCTACGATTGTGCTACGAAGTGCTAAGGTTGTGCTACGAAGTGCTACGGTCTACGAGGGTCTACGAAACACTTCGCTTCCCATATACCAACATCCGTAACGAGGTTATCCGACAGAGAACCAAAGTTACCGACATAGCTCAACGGATTAGCAAACTGAAGTGGTAGTAGACTGGCCATATATGCCGGAGAACCGACAACCGTTGGGGTAAACGAGTTCTTGACTGGAGACCGCGTCTTGGAAAATGTAGTGTGGGGTGTCCCCCGGCTAGGTGGAGCGATGACATAAGATAGGTGGCGGACAGAAATTGGATGAGAAGAGCTGAAGACCGGGCTCAGTGGCGCGTATTGGGAGAGGCCTATGTCAAGCAGTGGACTAATGTGGGCTGATGATGATGGTAATACCAACATCGCATAAGCAGCCTATTGCCGCAGCTCGCTCGTAGCCGCGCTCAACGTAACTTATCAAAAGGTATAGCTAAAACTGGAAACTGCTGAACTTCGGTTGAACAATATAATTTTCCAAACGTAAGTAAAATTTAATGATGCTTCTAATATAAGTTATCTGTATGTCAGCTCGTCAGGCGCAATTATGTCGAACAATACGGCGAAATTACCTACTGTTGAGAGAACACTGAGAGAATACTTGAGATCGAATAAACAAGTTTCCGAGAGCTCCGCGTCTTCGACTCGGATACATTTTCTTGGAACAAAATGTGTTAGCGCCGCAGCCTTCGGTAACTCACCGAGTAACTACTGACTCGGAACGTACAACCAGACCACTATCATTACACTTTTGTCGTGTTTAAATAAAAACTAAACTTCGTGCACGTCAACTTCAGACCGCAATTTATCTGATTTTTAATCAATTTGCTTGGTTCTAGTACTGTCTCAAAATTGAACACGGTTCATTTCTGCTAATTTATATCTAAATTTCTTAAATGAAAAGTAGGTAGACTTTGATTAACCAGGGGTTGCGATTCGGGCCAACTTCAATATCAAAATGAATATGCACCGCAAAATGGATCGTAATTAGAAAGAGGAGCGAGGAGGGTGGTAGCAGCGGGGAGTGGCGACGCGGAGGGGGGATCCTTGTTTAATAGTTTACGCTAAATACCCGCGGCCTTTGATGCTAATAGCTTACGGACGGCGGCTACCTACAGCTGATGAATAATTCTCTCAGTGAATCCTAGCAAGGAGATACTTGGGGAAAACATGGCAGTGCTATTACTGTTATTATCTCGAAATGCAAGATCCACCCACAAGTTAGGTGTTATTATAGTATCTGTATCATAGGATGTCAAATTCGGGACATGACAGTATTTAGTGGTGCTCTAGCAGACAGGCGGCTTTCTAAACTGTGCGTTTACGGAACTTGTGCCGGCAACAGCCGAGAGATGCGTGGAACAATTGACTTGCCCACTTTTACCGAGTGCAGAATTGAGTTTGCTGATTTTGCGGAACCCGCACAGACATAGAGCACGTGACTGCACATTCGACGCAGCCGCGCCGCTTGCGCCACGCTCCGCACACGCCTCGCTGCCGCCACGCTCCGCCGCCGCGCGCGAGCTTGTGAGTTGTGACTGTGGCGGAATGTAGATATAATGCTTGCGTGTAAAATGTTATACTCGTATATCTATTGCAGGAATTTTAGTTCCGTAAAAAAACTTAAATGTTTGATTTATTTATCGATGAAACGCTAAGTATATCATTTGCTTACATTTTAAACATAGGATGCCAATATTCTGACCTTTTTAAACAAAACTCACAATTTTTTTGGGTATAAAATGATCACTATATTGTAATATCAGATAATTTATCATAATATTACTAGCATCTAGCTAAGTATGTAGCTGGGTCGGTACGGGCAGCGGTCGGGCCCTCTAGTCGGCGCTAAGCGCTCTCTATTTTCAGAGAGTTGTTGCGTTCGGGTTCCGGAGGATATGCTACTTTGGACATGTTTCATATAATAACTACTGTAAAGAAGGGTCAAATACCATTTATTTTAAGAATTTATATTCATTCATATTAAGTAAAACATATTTGACTCTATCATTGTCGATGATTGCTTTTAATGACTCCCTTAGAGCTCGTCTATCAGAACTAAACTCAGAACTGAATCATGAATCAAGCATAGCTTGGGTCGCGATCAACCATAAATCAATCTTGAAATACCAATTTCTATCATCATCATCATTTTCAACCCGTGGCAACCCACTGCCGGGCATAGGCTTCTCTTTGTTTATGCCATCCCGGTCCTGTGCCATTCTAAGGCAAGTACAACCCACGGTCATAACAATCTCGTCGACGCTCTCGTTTCCGTTCTCCAGTTCTCGGCTACCCGTCGGCAGTGCGTCTCGCCAAGTGTCCTGCCCAATTCTATTTTAGCCCCAGTATTCGCTTCCTGGCGTTTCAAACTTAAGTCCAATTTAACTTATAAAAATTAAATCCAATTTTCAAAGTAATCTTGATTCCCATCAAAGCATAGGATCAGAAAGTGGTTTTGTTTCTATAGATCGTAAAATCAGATAATAGGGTTGGAGAGTGTAATCCCAGAACTGCGCGTTGCTTCGCACAGAGCAAATGCGGCATGTAGGTCGCGACCTGTTTCTTCACCTGAAGGGAACTAACAACTGTACGCGCCCCTTTGAACCCACTGCAGAAGCAACAAACTCTTTCTCCAATTCGTTCCGAGCCAAAGAACTTATAATCTCACGTAGAAAACAAAATTACTGGTTTTTTTACGTTTTTATATAATGTAAAAATTATAAATAAACTCATTATTAATATTTTGCATGGATCACCCTAATAACTACGAACGAGTTTTTAAAATTAAAAATTATTTTAATCTAATTAATATACAAATTTTGTATCAATAAATACATGCTAGTTTCGAACTAGTGAATAAGGAAGGTCTATGTTTAACTTTGGAAGTCCTATAGTAGATATGATGATGATAATGATGAACTCTATGGCCATACGTATAACTATTGTAAAACTAAACAAAGTATAAATAATATCACCCGGTGTGTCAACCTTACAGGGACACACCGAGTGATTATTGATTAAAGCTGTGTTGCAACAGTCGAAACGTTGGGACAACAAATAAAAAAGGTATTTACGCGATAAATACCCGTTTTAATAAATAATTATGTACAGTGATCGCGAAAGTTTGAAAAATACACCGGGTGATATTATTTATATTAGTAAGTACCTACATACTGTGTTTTTTTAACTGTAACAGTACGGCAGCACCCATAACCAGAGGAGATACAGGTGCAGTTTTTTTAAACATCAGCTCGTTTTCGAAGAAAAACATTTTGCCATTAAAATTTTTTTGGTCAAGTGTGACTAGCACCTTAAAATGAATCAAGTTGGTAAAATTTTTTTTGATGCCGATCGATGCAGTCCTATGTAAGGATTATTTTTTGTATCTTATGAAAAAAATCTGAACAGCGAAGGTTAGTCTGATAAAAAGTATTCTCATACAACAGGACAAACAAAATTCCTTCTACAAACATTTTATTAGATTCTAATTGCACATTAAAGAAGTATTAATACTGTAGCGATTAAGAAGTTTAGGAACTCCATGCTCTCATGAGTAAAAAGTATTCTCATACAACAGGACAAACAAAATTCCTTCTACAAACATTTTATTAGATTCTAATTGCACATTAAAGAAGTATTAATACTGTAGCGATTAAGAAGTTTAGGAACTCCATGCTCTCATGAGTAATTAACATGAATTCAAAAACATTTCGTATATCAGAACAATTTTGAATTTCGAACATGTTTCTTGCACCTGTCGGACTTTTAAATCAGTCATTGCATCATCTTATTTGTCCTATCATGGCATTGTCAAATATGCAAAAAGTAGACTTAATTGAAGCATACTTCCTCAATCGCGGTCTGGGTAGCGTTCCTGATACCACTTCAGCGCATTAGTTGGGCTTCGTCGGTTAAGAAAGTATGCTTCAATTAAGTCTACTTTTTGCGTATTTGACAATGCCATGATAGGACAAATAAGATGATGCAATGACTGATATGCAAGTCCGACAGATGCACAAACCACGTTCGAAATTCAAAATTGTTCTGAAATATGAAATGTTTTTGAATTACTCATGAGAGCATAGAGTTCCTAAATCTCTTAATCGCTACAGTATTAATACTTCTTTAATGTGCAATTAGGATCTAATAAAATGTTTGTAGAAGGAATTTTGTTTGTCCTGTTGTACGAGAATACTTTTATCAAATTTGACTAACTTTCGCTGTTCAGATTTTTTTCGTCCAATACAATAAAATGATCCTTACATAAGATTGCATCGATCGGCATCAATAAAAAAATTTATTAACTTGATTCATTTTAAGGCGCTACTCGCATTTGACCAAAAAAAATTTAATGCCAAAATGTTTTTCTTAGAAAACGAGCTGATGTTTTTAAAGAAACTGCACCTGTATCTCTTCTGGTTATGGGAGCTGCCGTACTGTTACAGTTAAAAAAGCACTCTGTATATATATATTACATTTGCCACAAAGAACTCTGTTTACTACTATCCTAACATAAATGACTATCTGAAAGAGCACCCTATACGACCTTTATACGTGTGTCGTAATAGATAATGATTGGAAAAGTGGACATCGATATTCTTCACTTGCCAAATAGAAGAGCTAGTTCCAAAGCTCCAGGTAATAAACTTGTAAACACGTTTCCTTAACGCTCCTTCACATAAAGCAGAGGGTTCTAAAATGAGGTACGTGTCATATTATGGCCGGCTATTAATGTGCCACGTCAGAAACCTTCAGACTCCGACAAAACTCCGACACCCAGATGTCTGAGTGAGGTCATTTAGCGTCGTCTTATTGTAAGGTTGTTACTATTTTACGCCTCGATGCAAATAAGGTGGTGTTATAAGTTAGTAGCCGTCGTCAGTCTGTGCCATTATACTCGTACTTACAAAATCTATGGACAAAATCATTGTGTGCGCGATTTTTTTTGTAAACGAAGTCAGTATTATATTGTGATTAAATGGTGTTTAGCCGCACATTTGCAGTTTCACGCCACACAATGGCCTCTGCTTATTGAGACACTTTGCCTTAATCTTTTATTAGCAAATATCAGTCCTAGCTGAAGTACCTACTTGATACATTCTTCCTTTCTTTTCTCGGAACAGAAGCGTCCATCTTTCTCTATCACAATAAAATACTATCTCTATCTCTGTCTCTTAAGTTTGAGTATCATTGAGTATATTTATCTTGGAAACGTATTTAGCAAGTGTTTGTTCTCTCATATAGCGGGTGTTTGCGCATAGTGACGTCATTACCTCAATCAGCTTTATTTATTAGACACGTTAGAGGAGGATGGAAATTGTCTATGGATATAGAAGAATGTACTTACATGTGGAACTCGTATTCGTATTGACAATTGAAATAAAAATGTGTTTTAATTTAAACAAATCGTTTTCTATGCACTACTCACACATCTACCACAATACACAAAGGTTATCTGGAAGATAATGCTTTCTAGCATTAAATTCACCTTTCTACAATAATTGTGCTATTTCTTAAGTTGCAATAAATTATTTTCAACCAATCAATCAATTCGATTCAAAGTTATCTCAAATATTTGTACTCACTAATATATTGTTTTGTAATGGATAAGCCATGTGTGCACTCGACTTTCCTATTCAAAGTTAGCTAGTTTCCATTTTTTATTTACAATCGCTTTGTAGTCGAAATAGGAATCCGTATAGTTTCGCCATGTTGGTCAGTCCGTCTGTCTGTCTGTATTCATTTATTCACCATTTCATAATATTGGTATGTCAAAAATATATTACAAATGTCAGTTAACTATACTGTATGTCTCTAACCAATTACACCACTTTTATTCGCCGACCTTTAGTAAGTAGCTGAAAAAAGCTGATTTTTTTTCTTTTAAATAAAAATAGTTTTTGTATGAAAACGAGTATAAAACACTTCCACTACAGGGCAGGTGCCCGCCCTTTAATGGAAAGGAAGTGTTTTTATTTAATTCACACACACTATTTTGTGGGATTTCGTCAAAAATGTAAGTCTTTAATATTAGGTTTCCACAACAGTTTTTTTGATACAAGAGCCCGTTTATGGATTATAAAGCTTCAAAGTGATTCTTCAACCCACCATCATTGTATCACAATAATAGCAAACATGCTTTAGTACTAAGGAGAATGAAAGTTGAGTAGATTCTACTAGTTTACAAGTTTACCTTAACTAATTCATGTTCAATTATTTAATTGTTTACAAACCAGTAGGTAAGGGTAAACCATACAAGATGACCAAAAACAACTGTTAAATTTACTTTGTATTTTAAAATGAGTAAGACGCAGCCGTTGCGTTGTCTACCTACGGAACTCTTTACAGTGCGTGGTTACACGCTTTTGATCAATTATTACCTATTGCGATGGTCACTGATAGGTACATAAACAGCTGTTGTAAAGGAAAACCTAAGGCCGTTTGTCCACCGACACCGTCACCGGGACGTCTCCTCAGAGGACGTCACCGAGAACGAGATGACGGCGCTCAAGTAGAACGCATACCTACATTTAGTATGGCCGCGTGTCCGCGCGCCCGCGCGCCCGCGCGCCCCTCATCCGAGCGCCGTCATCCCGTCCGCGACAAGAACATCTTTTACAATATTCTTTTAATCTGTGCTAATATGCCAACATATAGAACTGTACTGGAAGTACACTCTATACCACTAGTGGTTCGCCCTGAACTGAGATCTCGCGAGTCTCTGATTAAAACAAACAAATATCGTGATCTTTGATTATTTTACTGTAAAACGTTCTTTCTCGTAACGACAACAAGACAGTTAAAGCCTTGTATTTTTATAAACTGGCAATAAAACGCGCTGGGGTGGGTCGAATGATTCATTTTCGCTTGACTTAAAAAGCCTCCACGAATATGTCGCGAAGAGCCGGCATATCTTCGTTGGCGCTCGACAAGTTAACACGTTCTTAAAATAAGTAGGAACTGTATTAAATAAGTTAAAATTGTACCTGCATATTCTATCTTGCATTTTATACTTAATAAAGGAAAAGTATTCCGAAGTTTATTTGTCTGTCTCCTTCAATCTACAATAAAAATATTATTATTAAACATTGACTATCAAAATAATGCCACAAAATAAATAACCAGCCTACTTGCCCTACAGTTTCATTCAAATTACGGGTAATGGCAGGTCATGTAATTGGTTAATATTTTTTGGGTTACAAAAAATTTTGGTTAATTTTTTATTATGTATAATAACCTAAAACTATAAAGACTACTAAACATATAAACAGAATTTGAATTTATTAATGAAAAAGACCTTATATTTAACGTACCATTTGACCTAATAGTCCCATTTTAATTTTTGTTTACCCATCTGGAACCCCATTATCTCAATAACACCCCAACAATTTTAGCTCATTTAGTCAAACCAAAATTCTGCCATCACTAACTACCTATGTTTCAAATTTCACGATGATCCGATTACCGCTTCGAAAGTTATCCTCGGACAAACAAACATACATACATACATACTACATAAATACAACGCCTATTTTCCCAAGTCGATTTAGAGGCCTCGCTTCGCTCAATCAATTAATAATTAACAATCAACAAATGTATAAATAACAAATGTACGAATACAGTTGAGTAGCTATTGCATACGCTCTCGAAAGTCGTGTTTCAAGAGAGAGTATTGGACGTGGCCGCTAACTACAGTGCACTCGGTTACACAAACATCGCAAGCCTCGAGTTTCAATCGTCCGGCAAATCTACTCGATAATATGATGATGCCTCTAATAGCACAAAGGATTAACAAGCTGAAATGGCAGTGGGCAGGGCACATAGTTCGAAAACTGACTGCCGTTGGGCCGAAAGGTGCTAAAGGTGATAGAGGTTGTGACAAAGGTTGCTGGGAGCCGTTGAGTGCAAGCCGCGCAAGATCGGTCGCTCTGGAAATCAATGAAGGAGGCCTATGTTCAGCAATGGACGTCCAATTTATGTTTGTTAGTTATAGAATATTTTAACAATTTAACTTCCATTGGCAGCATTTTGATAATTTATTTCAACAATATATGGTCAAATGAAGATAATAACTTGCGTTTTTTTTACTATAGTATCTACCTAGTCTTGCCATAAATACAGTAAAGAAAAAAATTTTTTTTTCTTGCAAATAACATTTATTACTTTTACAGTGTGTTAGTTTAATACATAAATATAAAACAATTTAAAATATAAAAAGCTTATTCCAAATAATCTCCATTGGCTGCAATGCAGTCCTTTAAACGTTGAGGCCAGTTATCAATAGAAGCACGCACTCTTTCCATGGGAAAATGCTTCTCTGCCAATCGTATGGATTGTTTTAGGGACTCCTAATTATCATGGCGTCTAGAGCAAGCCGTATTCTCTAAAACTGACCATAAATCATAATCCAGAGGATTAAGATCGGGACTAGACGACGGTCAGTCTTCAGCTCTGATGACGTCTGAAACGTTTGTTTCCAACCAAGACTACGTAGACCGAGCTTTATGACCCGGCGCCGAGTCTTGCTGGAAGGACCATTCTTGGTTATTGAATATGGTGTTGTTAAGGGGCTTCACTACCTTCTCAAGAATCGTATCTTGATGCACTTGTGCCGATGTTTTGATACCTTTTTCACAAAAGTATGGCTCACTGAAGTCGGATAATGCCCACGTTGCACTCTGTCGACTACTTGGGAAGCTTTCTTAGAGATGTGAGCATAGATACGGTCATTTTTTTGTTAAAATGTTGCTTAATTGTACAAAATTTCTCATCCGTAAACAAAACTTTTCTGTGACCTCCCTTTGCGTACCGCTTCAGTAGATTTTTCGATTTCACCACCCTATTCTTTTTTAAATTATCAGTTAAGAAATGGCCAGTACATCTTTTATAGGCTGCAAGTCGTAAGTCATCTTTTAAAATACGCGAAATGGGTCTAGGTGCTATCTTCATCTCCTGAGATAAAATCTTTTGCTTTCGGACAAGATTTCTTAGAATTATTTCCCTTACTGCTTTGACCACCTTTTTCGTACGAACACTACGTGGACGGCCAGATCTGTTTCTGTCACAATCCGAGGAGGTCTCATTGTATCTATTAATAGCCCGGTACACAAACATTTTACTAATACCAAGCGTATGGAGAGTTTTAAAAATTGCATTTGGCTCCATACCTACTTTGTGTAATGCAATCACAGCGATTCGGTTCTCTTTATCACCCCACTCCATTATAATATCGCAAACTTTGTACAATGTATTGGCGCCAAAATGAGAAAACACAATGAACAATCATATAAAAATGACAGATTCCAAATTCAAACGTAATTTTTTGTTTATTTTTATTTGTAACAGTATTTATGGCCAGACTAAGTATACACGACAGCCACACCTGGCATAAATGCATCAAAGAAAAACTATGCTATTTAAACTAAAATAATATCACACTAAAAGAAAACTGTTTATCTATCTCTACAATTCAATTTAAAGTTGACAAACTAACCAAAGAACCTTGTCCGTTTGAATAGCAGTAACAGTAACATTATAATGAGTTATCGTTTGTAATCTCGTGCGTCCGCACTCAAACGACTAGCATTAACAACGGCGACACAATTCACAAACCGCTTTGCTCCCCGGGGTCTTCATCAACTTGGTAATAGTCTGTGGAAAGTTCATACTGACAGTTTATCCATCTGTGCCTGAGGCTAAACTTTAAAGAGTAACGTCGAGCGTTTGAGCGCCAGCTGAGAACCGTCTCTCTCTCTTGCGAGAGAGCGGGCTCCACCACACACAATCTAGTAGTACTCTAGTAGTCACTCTAGTAGTCTACACTCTAGTAGTACGCCACGAGAATCTTAATACAGAGCATTAATGTATTTCAAAACAACTTTTTAAAACATTTTTAATGTTCTCGTACATGTTGGTACCAAATTAATAACATATTCTCAAAAGTAGCCGAATGGAATTAGACTGTAGATGGAGGATAGAAGAAAGATTACCTATATCTATATCTATCGTCGTTATACTTAGCTTGAACATTAACTCTTCATAGCATTGAGTGAGCGTTCAAAGCGGTAGCACAAAAGAAGAGGTTTGTGTCCATTGATACACGATAAACGGTTTTCTACCTAACCTACACTATAAAAGACTGTATCAACCCATCCCTCCTTCCCCCTGACATCCCGTGACAAACAAAACTCCCGGTTTAGTTACTCGCAGCCTGTAGCGTATCGTTTTGCAAGCTTTTAACACAATTGTTAAGTAAACATACTATTTAGTTCGTTTCCAAGAGCTTTGTACTCGAGTCTCAAGCGAGTGGGTATGTACTACTTCAATTGGAACGTTTCGTCTTTTGTCCTCTAAATAGTGACGGCTATCGTCATGTCTTGCTTGAGAGATCACTTAAAATATACATTCGCAGGAGAAACATATATAATTGCACTCTCACACAAGTTTATTTCAGATATGTAGAGTAAAGCGCGAGTCACGCGACGACTCGCATCTATAGCGTAATGTGTATGTTTTATTGTTCCAATATACATTAGTACTTTTATATAAGACACACGTAAATAAATTGTGTAAACGTATACAACGCAGGCAGTTATTCAATTTCATGCCATAACATGTACGTGGTATATATGAAAAATGTCATATCCTATTCTCTCCCTTTAAATAACATTTGGCAATTTCAATAGAAAAGAGTGATATTATAACATAAAACTTTCTTTGATTTTATTTGCTTGCCGATATATTTGCGTTTCTACAATTTCCCAGTAAATGATTTTGACAGCAATCGCCTGCGAAATAGGGTACTTTGAGGAAACAAATTCCGAGTGCCTCGCGCTTTAAGAGGGTAGTTTCAAATAAAAATTGGAAGACATTTCTCCCTCTCTGGACAGCCTTGCTTCCTCCGCCACCGCGCTAGAGGCGAGCGCCGGGAACTTACCTACTTAAATACATATTTAATTCAACAGATCTTTTCTTGAACCGAGTTGAACTAAATGTAAGCTATTTATAAATGAACAGCTGCTGAACGATTTCGTTAAATCAAGTAAACAACAATTACTAGAGCTTTTGTGAACGGGCTCGAGGAAGTGGGCACCACCGCCTTACCTTTATCTGCCACCAAATACCAGTACTTGTGTTGCTGTGTTCCGGTTAGATGGTAATGGTATGTTCCTGTAATTACTGGCACATAGGCATACCAGCTAAGTCCTATTGTATGACAATTATCTACATAGAGATCAAGGCAACATAATAGCTTGCTTTGAATTCTATGTGGATATCCATGGGCTGCAGTAGCCACTTAACATCTGGCGGACTGCATGCTCGTTTGCCATATAAGTAGTATAAAAAAAAATGACGATTGCCTAAATTGTACAGTTGCGCTTTGTTAACCTTGTTGGTTTAACTCTATTCGTATTAGGCGTGAAACAAACTAGAAGTTAGTCGGGAAATGTTGTTGGTACCGTACATCTTCCATCTACTGAGAGGTACGAGTATACTGCACAATACGGAGTGTGCTGATCATTACGTTTATAGACGGCGACGATTAAGGCTGCTAGCGATCCCAAGAGCAAGGACTAATCTCCTGAGCAAAGCTCCATTCACGCGAGCATCTTCGGCTAGACTTAAGCTGTTGATATTGTCAACATTACCTTGGCGAAATTCATAGATATTTTCTTACAGTTTCTAAGTGCGAGCTATCTAGTTTAAGTGTAAATACTTAGTTTATAAGTACTAGATATTAAGGTTTTGCAAAATAGTGCGACGAAATTAATAACCAAATTACTTGAACTACAGTTTCATTAAAATTACAGGTAACGGGAGTTCATGGCTTTGGTTATTCTTTTTTTGGGGTAGAAATTGCATTTATTCTAGATTTCAGACTTTTTCCTATATTTGTGTCACTAAAGCTACACGCATACCAAATTTTAGCAATAGGGGATCACTGGTGAACCCTGTGAATTTTGTCAAAGTTCTGTTTTTATAACTTAAAAACTATAAGGTTTAAACCTCATATTAAAGCTTTTATTATTTAGTCACACCAGGATTGTGGCATCACTACCTACCTACGAATATATACCAAATTTCACGATGATCGGATCAACGTTAGTCGAGAGTTATCCTTCGACAAACAAACGTACATACATACACTCCCCCCCCCCCCCCTCCTCCTCGTTTACACCACGTATGCACTTCTAGATTAGCCCACAACTACATCTATAATCATATCTTCTAGATTTGATATAAATATTTACTCTACACACTACTATAAACAACCAATTGCAATTTAATCTGGATATTGTTGATAAATTAATTTATTTTATGTAGGTACAAGTTCGGAAGAGCACTAACCTCCACAACACAGGGTTTTCCTAGGGTGGAGGTTAGGGAACTATATAAAGTGAGACTACAACTATCTACTTATCTATTCCTACTTTACATTAGTTTAATTTTTTCTTTTAGCATGCTTAGCTTAGTTATAGTATATTTATTGTTGTATCATGTACTGAATAAAGATTAATGATTATGAAAGATTTATATATGCAACGCCGATTTGTACAAGTTGATTTGGAGGTCTCGTTTTGCTCGATCAAGAAAATAAATCCCAATAACTTCACCGAAGATGAGAAGTGTACCGGTGGCGGTGTGCGTGTGATCTGCCCAGCTGGCACCGGCCTGCGTAGGTAGCACTCTTCTAAGAGTCCAAGGTTCGTATCGATTGAAGTTATTGAGGTGTGTTAGTAGAACTTTTTAAATTTTCCGTACTATACTCATGGTTAGTCAAAATTATAATTTTGATATAAATCTGTGCGCGAAAAGACCCGTTTTGTCTTAAAAACAGGTGTGTTAGTAGTTGTATCGGTCTTGTCCTCCGTTTGCATAATGAATCCGTGGCGTCGCTCGGGGACTTCCTGCTTCGCTCACTGCTGTCCATTAGCTCTTCACTTTCAGCTCTTCACTTGCTTTTCAAAATAAATAGTTTTAGTTTTAATTTATTTATAAAAGCGTTGTGACGCTCAAAGAGATTCCTACTTCCGGCGGATGTAACTCAAAACGAAGTGAACGAATATTGAAATCAAACACTTTCTTAAGTGAGTAATAAAATATAGACTGCATTTACTTCGAGAGACGAACCTCGAACAACTTTGCAAGAGAAGAGTTATATATATTTAGCGAGTAAAATTACACGGTTCAAGTTTAGGAGGATTCGCTTATATTGAACGACCGCTTTAAGTTCGCGTAAATATTAGAGGAACACCGCCAACAACTAATTAATTATAAAGTTTTCATAATTACCGAACAACCCACCGACACAACTATTTGCTTAAAGAGAGCGCACACTGCAGCGTCACTACGAGATCCTTTATTGAATAAAAGATGGGTCTGCAGAAATTCGTATGACGTTTAAAAGTTATAAATTGTGTTCGGTGTTAAAATAGGTGTTACTGAAACCAAAATACCTTTCTCTAAACTTTAACTGTCACACTAATATGCAGTTTTATGTACGGATCATCATCATCAGCCGGTAGACGTCCACTGCTGAACATAGGCCTTCCCCTTAGATCGCCATAACGAGCGGTTGGTAGCCGTTTGCGCCCAACGGCTCCACGCGATTCTTACTAGATCATCGGTCCACCTTGTGGGGGGCCGGCCTACGCTGCGTCTTCCAGTCCGTGGTCTCCACTCGAGAACCTTTCTTCCCCAACGGTTATCGGTTCCACGAGTGATGTGGCCTGCCCATTGCCACTTCAACTTGCTAGTTTTGAGAGCTATGTCGGCAACTTTAGTTCTTGTGTGGATTTCCTCATTGCGGATTTTGTCACGCAAAGAAACCCCGAGCATATGTACGGACGGATGCCGTGTGCTAAATATGTTTTAACTGCAGAGGGTTCGGCATTCTATTATTATTATTCAATTATATGTGTTATTCATTTATATATAATTATTATATACTTTTGATTATAATTTTTAATTATTAATATTGTGAGTGAAATGGGTTTTTGAAATAAATGTATTTATAGTAAATAATTCTAAATAAGTATCTAAATCCATAAAAAATAAAAGCAAGCTGTAGCATTCTTCGAACAATGTATGTAAGTGTGACAATGCAGACTGGCTCGCTGCGCAAACATTCTGTTTAGGAGCGCAGCGAGCCGACACACATGGTGTGTTTGTTTTGTTTTCAGAAATACATAGGTATCAAACATATCGCTAACACGCCGTATAGGTATTTTAATATCTGCTAGCTCGACAAGCTGAAGCGCCTCTAAAAATCTTTTGACAAAAAAAATTATAAATATTTTACTTTGTAAATGTTGTAGGTATATATTTATATTGTGTTGTAGACACTATTGATGTGTACTTTGTCTAGCACACATTGATTACAAAAGTGTGACAATTGGGTGCTTTACTTGAAAGTAAGTGTCACTCCGTTTAGAAATTTCCCTCCCCCTCCCCACCCCTCCATGTGTTAAAAACTGGCATGGCTAAGAGCTGCCCCAGTTAAACAAGCTTTCAATTGAAAAAACCGCGTTCGAATTAGTCCATCCGTTTGGGAGCTACGATGCCACAGAGACACAGACAGACCGACACACACACAGATAGATGCGTCAACCTCTCTTTTTACGTTAGGGGTTATAAATAGTAGATAATGAAAAGTAGAATATTTTAGAATAGTATCATTATATTCTTGCTGTGCAACTTTATATATATATATTTTAAAGTCAATATTAAAAATAAAATTCCTAGATTTTATTTTTAAATTGTGTAGCGTGAGCCTAAAAATTTAATTGGATTTTGTTAAAATGACAGGTTAATTATAAAATGCCAAATAGGTATAACAATGATAGAATAGATAATATATATTATAGAATTAATTAATGATAATAGAATGAAATGTGAATACTTACATTGAAATAATTATAAATAATAATATACTTAATAAGGTACTTCGGCGAATTATATTCTTTTATAAGTTATACGAGTACATAAGCCACAAAAGACAAAAAAATAATCTATTACTAAAATTATTTTTTTTATAATTTTGGAATGTTTTGTTTTGTGACACTTTTAAGGCTTCAACTGATGTTTAATGGCACTACTTTATTTACTAAGGGCTCCGCACAATAAAAAGGTATCAGTATGAATTCTTAGATTTTCTTACAGACATGAAAGTGAATCTAATATAAAACGAATTCGCTCAACAGACTTTCTTCTAATGTAGTTCAAACATACCTGGTGATGACCAGCAGTAGGTATACGCTCAGACAATGCCTAGGTTCTGTCAGCTGCACATTGTGTACATACAGACAGGCAGGCTGTATACAACAGGTACATTAGCTAATTGGAGCGTCGGTCGGCACGCGCGCCCGAATTCCATAATGTCGCTAATGACTCGTGCCTATATACCTACTCCTGTACATTATGTGCTAAACTAAGTATATCATATAACTATACTAGCTGCATTCCTAAGTGGGACAAGCTTTCCTGACATTTCGCTATAATCATTAGTGATCAATTCCTTGATGAATACTCCTTCAAATACAAAATCATGCCAGTTTATTTTACCTAATTGCAAATATTTGTGCAATATTCAAATAAATTTATTTAATAACGCAATTTAAAAACCATCGATCTTTGGATCGGTAGCCTTACTATGTATGCATATTGGTGTCACGTCGCGCTCGCTGGTCAGCCCGTCTCCTTTCCACAACTACAGTGCGTATCTCACGTGTGTAGATATATGATCCTTCTGGCCCTCTCACTACTTTTGACATGTATATATCGTAGTGAGTTACATTAGTAGAACTTCTGTCGCATAGATACTGTATCTTATCTAATGTTTATAGTGTAGCTGTTTGTTGTTCCAAAAAATTAAAACAAATAAAAAAATATATTTTTGTTGTTTCTCTCTCTCTCTCGCTCGCTTAAACTCGTTTAAAAACTACGATGATGAGGACAGAAAAGCAGACGGAGTAACGCGTCAAACCTGATGAGAAACAGATGAATGTTGCTGGGTATGACACACCAACATTCATCTTTTGCTCTTTTTGTGCTTCAAAATATAAAGAATATTTTTGAAGTATGTAACTTAGGCCTGGCTTGTGCTCGTACGAGTGCACTACACACAGTTATTTTGTAAACTAACACGTTATGTTCCTTGTGGCTGAGGCGACTCGCGACACAATCTCGATGGAACACTTGCGCTGTACGTGAACACGTGCATGTACACGTACATGGAATGTACACGCCAGCGTACATGTCACACTCGCTTTAATTACGCAAAGTGCGCTTTGCACTTTATCGCCGCTGTAATGGGGCATTATTTTTAGGTTTATAGATCGTGTTTAAACTGCTTCACGGCGAGCTGAGTGTTACACTTCATTAGGGTTATGTTTTGCGGAAAACAGAATGGTAATGTTTATTGTGGCCATGGAGAGTAACGACTGTACACTCAGCTATACGTTTGTATATTTTCTCATCCTGCGTCTATCTGTACAGAGAAACAGGTTATTTGGTTCTTAGTTTTGTTTTGGCACAATAAGTTACAATCAAACACGTTCGATTCAGTTGGGTAGTTAACTCTCATTAACTTTATAATTTTTGATAAGACTTTTAGACTGAGTCATTGAAAATTGGTTTTGAGGACTCTAATTTACATTTCAAGGTAAGCAATGTCTGAAGACTGAATAGATTTATCCCTGTTTTGCGTAAAATATTCATAAATATGCAAAAATGTAAGAAGACATTTAACGCCTGAGCGAGTCGAGTTCCGGTTCTTACGAAATAAGTTACTAAACCATTCCCACCCACTGCGTGCTACGAGTATTTACCCAAGGTATATATGTAACAATCTGTTGCTTGGTTGGGTTATGCACAAGTGCGAGTACCGGACTAGGATCGTCGCATCAATCGTCCTGTAATAAGTTGTTATTATATATATCTTTTAGGAGACAATACCGTCACAAGGTGTGCAACACAAGGTAAAACAGATTAATTATAGGTTCATTATTGGGTTCTCACTTGTAAAAACGTTTTAAGTAACAAGAGAAAGACATACGATGTCTTATGTTTAGTCTACTCTTCTGATCATTCTATTTTTACTTAATTATGTATTTATTTATCTCATCCATTTTTTTAGCAAACAATTATTTATTAAATCTTAGAATTATGTTGGGAGACAGGTAATTGTAATTAAATACATTTTGCAGCGGTTTGGAAATTTTATTAGACTACATGTCTATAATATAGTAGCCTAAAATTGCGACATCAAACACAAGTCAATTTATGAGGCACAACGTATAATTTTTGAATGATTTGCATCACTAAGCTGCGACCAAACTAAGGCAAAACTAAAAATTATTTGTTAAAAAACCGTTAATTTTATCTTATTTATACTTAATATTATTTTATATTTACCTCTAACTAATTCTAATATTTGTCATTACGTATATTAAATAACGTAATTGAATCTGTCAGTCGACCAACTTGTATGCTTTATGTTCCGACTTTCCGAGCTTTAGTTTCCTCGATACAGGCTACGCCTAGTGAGGAAACCGATAGATAATACTTTAAATCGCACGTGTAAAAATAAAAAGAAGTAATTCAAAAAACACAATTTTTGGAAAATCGCGTTCGAAGTTTTGTTACTTGGAGTATGTTTAGTAAATTAGGAATAAATACTTTGTTCGTGTGGATATTATTTTTTTTCTTACTGTAGAATAGTCAATAGATTTATCTTTAATATATAGCAAGAAAATCAATAAAAAAAGTAACTAGTTTTTTAATTACGTGGCTTTAAAAAAATATTGCTGACTTACTTCTTTTTATGATAAAAGACAAGCATTTTATTCAAATTCTAACAAGTTGTATGTATTAATAATGCTGTTATTTTTAAAATAATATTTAAATTTCCAGTAATGTTACGAAAAACTTCTTTTTATTAGTAAGGAATATTAGTTTAGAATCCTATATAACATAATATTTATGTTTTATATTGAACTATGTGCTATACTAGATTGAGGTTTTACTAATAAAATGAAACACAACACGAATTATAAATGAATCATGGAATTGTATACAATAATTATAAAATAATGTGGCTATATATTTATTTTTATTCTGGCCACAACAATTATCTGAGTAGAAGATAACGTTCATGCAGTCAGCATTTGACTCACATGATGATATATTTTGAAGGTAATTCCATATACATGTTGCAATCTCAATAGCACCTCTTTTTGCGTCTGATTCTGTCCAAAAGTAACAATGTACATTGTCGTAAGCTTGTTTTTTGGTGTCTATATTAGTAAGTTCAGTAACTGTTAAGTTATAACTGTTTAACTTTGATTTATAGTAGAAAGCAGAAGAATTTCCGCGAGGGCACTGCAGTACTGCCTCTAAGTCATAAATAGCGACAATGTTGTCTTCATTAATGTTTTTACGGTCCGTATTCTTTTCTAATGCTTGTTATATTTTTCTTCTAAATATATTTTTTGTTCTTCGTTGGCGTTAAGGTAGGCGGTGCATGTCGCATTGGTCTTTCTTAGGTGTGAAGAAACTTAAATTAAATTCATTGTTAAAAATCTTGTAATAGGCTACGTAATTGGATGTTTCTCTATTATTTTCTATTTGCTCTTGGGTGAAGTCGTCATATAGTTCTTTAATATTTTTTCCTCCGTCTATGTATTATCTGGTCGTGGAAGTTCTCAAGTAATGCGATTCAACCCTGGGAATTGATTCAATGTGTTTTAATATCATTTATTAGCTGCGTACTTAGTTTCTTTTGATTCCATGGTCGTTTATTATAGTTTGTGTTGTAAACATCATTTTATCTGACACATCCAACGTGCTTCTAAAAAAACTTTGCGAACCTTCACTTTTGTATGTGTAATAATAAGTTAATTCTCATCCAAGTTAATTCTGATTTGAAAAATAAAAATATTTGTATTATTTATTGTAAAATAATACGCTTTGTTAGGTTTGCGTGGTCTATTAGCATTTGAATATTTATATTTTGGTTTCACATTAACCATACACGAGTTTATGTAAGCTCTTTGCTTACCTAAATCGCCTAGCTTCCAAAATTCGTTGAATAATTCATATCTGTGATAGTCATCTATTTTTTCTGTGCATATCTGTCTACATGCTTTAGTGCAAGGTATTTTAAGACATCTAGCAGCAATTTGTTTTTTTGGAGCTTGATAATGTTGTATAGGATCTACCATGGTTTCGAAGACGCTTCGCTTTATTTTGCTTCCAATTTTTCATGTTTCGTGTTCTCTTGCATCCTCTTTGCTCTGTCTCTAGGTCAGAGTCAGAAAAATCGGAACTTGAAGGAATTATTAAGTTTCTTAGTCTAGCAGCAGCGCTTGATAAAAATTTGTCTGTACTACCATAACTACGGTCGGCTACCTACAATATCATCAAAAACACTCTCGTCTGCATAATGGAGTGCAATAGGTGGAGTTTTATTTACTGGGCTGATAGAATCACCTCGTTTTTTTTCTAGGGTTCATTTGATGAGTTGATTCGGGCGTATTCTCTATAAAATCCGATTCCGATTCTATAATCTGCATGTCTGTAGGGCCAATGTCAATTAATTCCCTGGTTTGTTCCGTTAAATTTTTTTCTGCAGTCTGTTGATAAGTTGGTGTCGGAGATCTTGACGAGCTATCAGAATCTGAGCTTGAAAAATTAGAAGATGAAGAGCTGCTTGAGGATCTGGACGAAGATGACCTACGGTGCGGTAAAGTTTTTATTGGTTCATCATCATCTTTGTCACTTCTCGAAATATCACTATCACATTCAGGAACTAGACTTCATGGAAAACTAATTTTTGTTTAATTTTGAGAGTTTTGTTATTTATTTCAGGCGCTTTTGAATCAGGTGCCGTTAGATGCTGCAATTAAAGAAAACTGTAAAGTAATAATCTAAACCATCTATTATGATGATTGTATTTACCCATTTTTATTAGGTATTTTTTAGGTAAGCATTCGGTTACCTGCTTCTTGATAACTGATTTGTTCGCATTCTACATTTTCACTGTGGGAAGAAATCAATGAATCCATAGCCCTCTCTTCTTCGTGTTTCTGAAAGAAGCAACAGTTTAAAAACTGTAACGTACGTAGGTAAAATTATAGCATACATATTAATGTCACTAATAGATCGATGCCTCGTTCTTTTGTTAGGTAGTTAAAAGTAGGTAATAATATGGTAGTACAAACACCAAGATACCGAGTGGACTAAACAGACATGAATACTTATTTGTGAAGCGTCTAAATTATTTTGATGAGCACCAACGTCGTTGTCATAGTTTTGGTTATCGCCCGAGACAATATTTGCCGTCTCCATAGTATCAATCGTGGCACTATTATTGTTATTATTCAATTCTTCCGTTGAAACCTTTATATAAAACAGTTTTTTATCTAAATTAGTCATACGAAAACAGTAAAGGTAAGTAAACTTAAGTAGGTATATTTGTTTAAAGATAATCTGGATTTTCGGTTGATACCTATCTTATACTACCTATTTTACCGCCATAACAGGAACCACAGCTTGTGTCCATTAGATGGCCAATGCATTTGCCAGCATGACAAGTTTCTTACATCTACAAGACATCTTAGGTGCCTAATTTATCACATGAAGAAGTAATTTAAAATATGTCAATCGAAATTGTTATCAAGTGAATCTTAAAGAGAAATAACTTTTAACTTTGCGGGGACATTATAATCAGATTTTATAAAAAACGGAACTACATCGTATTACTTCTCAAATGCATTAAAGTTTTTTTAAAATAAAAGGAAGCATTTCATAAAATTGCTCGTATTCCAGCACATTTTTTTATAATAAAAGGAAGTAAAACTTATTTCTGTCATAAATATTACCATCATTGTTAAAACAAAAAAGAATTAAAACCGAATGTAGCATCTTTAGATTAAATTAAATACAAAAGAGGGACTTACCTATGTTAGTACATATAATTATTCCGTTCTACTCCCGCATATAATACACTATTACGTCATGACTGAGGGCACAAGCCTGAATGTCGCCACTTTACCAGAATTGACTTGTAATTCTCGTTTAACGGAAAAGAGATGGGTGATCGTTTGTTTTCTTTCTAATGCTCGTTTTGCAGTGGCTGTTGAAGCTGTCCTGCGCATTGGATTGAGATAATGCTGTTTATGATAAAATCTCACAAGACCGTTATTTTGAGATAATTCTTTTTATTTTTAAACGTTCGAATATATAAATGTTATAACTTTTGAAACTATCATGGTTATGAACACTATTTATACTAAAAACGGGATATTTACCATGATTTGTGAGTATTTGAGTATCCCGATATTTCGGCGCAGTTGCATGCGCCATGATCACGGGTAAAATTGTATATAAATGTTGTCTGCAAAATTCATGCATCTATTACTTGTATATACCTAGTTATAGTTTAGCTTGTAAATCATATTTTAAATTGTTTAGATACTGTGTTTTTGTAGTAATAATAAAATTATTTCCATTATTTTTATCATTTATATAACATTTTAGCAGATGGTATTTTCTGATCTTTATTTACTGTAATTAATAAACACATTTAATACTTAAATACTTGACCGGAGTTTTACTCACGAATAATTCCCTACGACAATAAAACCTTTTTATTATCTATGTGGTTAGCGCCTGCTATTATTCCATCTGCGGTGTAAAGTCGGCTTTGTTGGCGTTTTCATAAATATTTTGTTTTTCTTTAAATACAAAATAATTATTTATTATGAAATGTATTATAATAAAAACATTACAAGGAACCTGTTAAGGTTCCTTGTAATGTTATTATTGCTGCAGTTGGAGAATAACGCGAGCGGAAACGTAAAGAGGGGCCGCGGGCCCGCGACCCTAGTACAGACCTTACTAGATATCTAACTCCAGTTTGATATTGTAATCCTCTTAGACAATTCATAATATTCATATGTACGTAAATATATGTACAATATATGTTTTGAATGCCAGTAACGAATTTTTATAGGTAATACTATATGTTATTTAGGTATTTATTAACAAGAAAATGACGTCCTCCTCTCTACTATATTGTTGTGCCCAACAGGGTCCATAATGATAGACATAGACAGTCATTTATTCACTACATGAGCACACAATATAAAATTCAGTTACATTTTAAGAGAGAGGAAATACTTAAAATGATCATGATCATGTATGTACCTATCAATTACTACTTATTATTACATTGTTGAATAAACGGTTCAGTATTGTTTAATAGTGATTTAATTTAATTGTATTGGCTTTTAGAAACGTCTATTTTTTAAATTAGCCTTTGTTACCATTATTTATACTAATATTATAAATTATGAGGAAAGATTTCTTTGTTTTTTGTTTGTATTGAATAGGCTCCGAAAGTACTGGACCGATTTAAAAAAATATTTCACTGTTGGGAAGCTACACTATCCCCAAGTGACATAGGCAACTTTTTACCTAACTGCGCAGAAGGAGGGTAATGTTTTTATTGAAATACTAATGAATGAATGTGTTAAAAACTTGAAAATAACTTACTCCAAGTATCACTCGCGCTGATGGGCGACTTTGCGCGGCGTCACAGTACCAGGGGACCGTTTATCTAACCACACAAATATCGACGTTTATTTCGGTATATATATGGCGTCGAAGCATTTAGTGAGTACCTAAGAAAATAAATAACGCTACGCAGCGCAGCGCATAAGTGCGGGGTATTTCGTCTTCTGGATATTTAGTCTAAACGACTTGATCTAATTTATCGGGTATCGAAACCTATTTGTATTCGCTTAGTAAATAATAAACGCGTGTGCTTTAGACCACACGACTGAAGTAAAACTTCTTTTTCAAAATATTAATTTAGTAAATTGTTCAATTACAAAATTGTCCAGACGTCTGTTAGTCGATCAGTCTATATTTATTCTGGACAGACACAACTCGCACTCGCACATTAAAGTTTAAAAATATACGCAACGCAACTCTCTCTCTGTATATCTTCACTAACTTATATCTCCCTCTCAACTTCTGTTCGTACTTTACGTAACGCGTTCACCAGCTTACTCCCTAATTCAAGCGTGTGTAAAGAAGTTTTACTTCAAAACCACTTGATTGGATAAATTTTTCGTTTTATTGGTCCGAGAATTTGGAAACGATGTAATAAAATCAATAATCAATATTAATAATGTTTATTTGTAACAAATAGTTAGGTACTGATGGGAGCATTCATGTTAACATCACGCAGACACAATAACATTAGCATTAGAGATAAACATAAAGAAACATACGCAATTATTATAAGTACAGCTGTTGTACTCTTTATCTTTGAGGGTTCCTTGAAGTTCCGACTATGTAAAGTAATGATATCATAAAATGAGTATGAAGTACTGTATGTGTGAGGCAGTGCGCCGACGGAGCTGACAGGACGGAAGCGGCGCCGGGAACGAACCTATTATAAACGCATTTCACTACAAATGGGCGTTGTTAGCTTTGACGCGATGAGCGCGCATTCAATGCTCTTCAGAGAAATGCTGCCTTTGAAGAGGCTTCAGTGTTTTACGTTGCTCTTTGTACTTGGAAAATCCAATTCAACGGAAATATAACTTGGTATTTTTCTACAAAGTTATTTAATAGTTGAGCGTGTTTATCGGATGCATGTCAAACTATATACGTTCCATTTGTATTCTAAATTTCGATTTAAAACCAAGAAAACATTTTTCGTAGCTCTCTTGAGGCGACACGTAAGGCTTAGTCCGGTTAATAGAAACGTAGAGAAGGCTTCGCCGCGCCTCGCCTCCTCGACGAGTTATAGCGAGCGCATTAATCACGCGTCCCGTCCGATCCGCAGCCGTCGCGCGCCCGCCCCGTCAATGCGACACTACACCGGTGTGTGCAGTAAGCTAAGAAGCCTTTCCTTAACGGAATCTACAACACTTATATGACGTCTCCAATCTTCATGTCGGAGGGAAAAAAGTGGAATATACAAAAATAACGAGTGTGCTTTAGACCACACGACTAAAGTAAAACTTCTTTTTCAAAATATTAATTTATAAAACTGTTCAAGAACGAAATGAAATTACGAAAAAACAGATGCATCCGCAGATGAATTTCCACGAGCTGTCCACACGTCTGTAGGTCGATCAGTCTATATTCATTCTGGACAGAAGCAACTCGCACTCGCACATTAACGTTTAAAAATATACGAAACGTAACTCTCTCTCTTTCGATCTTCACTAACTTATATCTCCCTCTCAACTTCCGTTTGCACTTTTCGTAACGCATTCACCAGTTTAATCCCCAAGATAAGCGTGCGTAAAGAAGGTTTACTTCAAAAACACTTATATTAAAAATGCGAAAGCTCGGATGTTTATTTGCTCCTCAATACCTTCGTTACGGTCGAACAGATTTTGATTGAATTTGGTAAATCGATAGATGCGGATCAATATAACCTGGAAGCCGGACGGAACATTATTGTATACTCAGCCATTATCCGCCTCCACGCCCCCACGCCCCTGGCCATTAAATGTTGTTGTATAATCAAATAAAAAAATTATGAATGGGTTTTAGCAATGTCCTTTATGTGAGTTTCTTTATTTTTTGGTCCGTAACAAAATGCGTAAAAGCTGTCGTACTGCGAGTAAGGGGATATATAACGGTGTCGCACCGACTCGTATAATTACACATGAGTAGGTTTCACTTCCTTCCGAAAGATATTTATTATCTTGTCGGCCTCCGAAGGACCCTTATTACCTGTCGTCGGCGCGCGACGACGCGCGACGACGTCGGCGTTGCGTCTCGCGACACGCACAACTATTCAATTACTATGTTGTACGACATTTTGAGTTCGTCCGGGGAAGTACTACAAACTATTATTGTTATTTCTGCCATATTTTTGGGTTTGAAGGATATGGGTGCTGGTGAAATTACAAGCAAGTAAGACATTGAGTTCAATCCAACGCCACCTGAAAACATTGAACCTGTAAGGTTATCTAATGGTCGTTGGAAGTGGTAACCGATTTATATCAAGCGTGTCATCGGCTTGTGCTTTCATCTTAGTTTAAAATCACTATCAGTCGAATTGAGCAGCTATAAGTTCAATTATCGGTCACTTTAATATTAAAACAACATCAATTCTCGTAAAATATTCTATCAGTTTTGAAAACGAAGGGCGGATATAAATAGCATTGGTAGCAGCGTCTGCCTGCATCAACGGACTTATCATTTACTCAACAAGAAAATGAAGCTTTATAATTTTAATCTAAACAAAATAAATGAATTATCTTCAGCGCAATCGATAATTGAAAGCGCTGCGTGAACACTACAGAGAACTAGGCGTGAGACCACTACTACGCCTTCGGAGTTGAATATTGAATACCGTATTGGTAAATGAGCCTTGCCGTACACTATTCCTCTGAAACCCTTCAACTAAAAACTCCCCACCATACCTCAGTATTTTATAGTACCTCTTTTACTTTGCAGGCTACCAGACTCTGGAATGTCCTACCTGTCTCAATTCGTCATGCAAAATCTCTCCCTATCTTTCAAAAACATGGCCAGACAACACTTTCTGTCATATACTTGTTCTAGGGATTCTAATAATATCTTACGCCACCGTCCATATTTGTTCATATAGATCCTGTCCATCCAAAGGTTGCCTGGAAGAGATCGCATTTAGCGATAAGGTCGCTCATTTTACCTATGATTGAAAAGTGTATTTTCTTTTATATGTTTGTATTTAATGGTGTGCAATAAAGAAATTATCTATCTATCTATCTATTCCAGTATTTTAATCTCAGACGGTTACATCGTCAGTCTTCATAAATCAATGTCATCAGAACCAGGGTATTATTTTGATAGTGAAGTGAACTCGTCTACAGTACACTACCTATGCAATAGTACATTGTGTTGTTGTACGAGAACTTGTTTTGTTGTACGAGAACTTGTTTTGTCGTGTTAGATCGCAATGATTTAATTTTACTATTTTAAGTAACTTTACACTGTACAGTTTACAAGATTAAAAGCAAATTTGAAAATAGAATGAGACTCATTGCATACATAATAAGCTAAAAAGAAATACAATCTCAATGATAAAACCTTATTCTGTTTGTATTTTTCTTATTTATATTAAATTTGAATCCACTCTATCTATTTTCACAAATTTTCTTTTATATCATCGCTGTGAAAGTTATCTTTTCAAGTTGATTTGGAAATTACTCAATCAATGCATAAATACTTTCATAATACTTATGTATTTTGAAAGTTTAATTGTAGTTATGTAGGAGTGATGTTCGAAGTGTTGTTTCGGGAACCTCTCTAGCGTGCAGCTCAGAGGATCATTAGCTGTGTAAACTGCCACCGCCGCCGCCACCGATGTTACTATTAGTTACAGCGCTCGGCAAATACTTACACAATAACATCGGTGAACAAATTACCTGCGCGTGTGTGAGCACTGTGTACACTCACGAGCTGTGCGCTCGTCTCACTAGGTGATTCTCGCATGTAAAGTAAGACAAACTGTCCATTTGTGGCATCGGAAACTTTTAACGTGTTTATTTGTTTAGAGCGCAGAGTAGTGGGAAACACGTTAGAAACCTCCGTGGCGCAGTGGGCGACTAACCGGCTGAGACGAAGGAGGTAGTGGGTTCGATTCCCACCGCGGAAAAAATGTTTGCAGATCTACACATAGTTGTTTTGGGTCTGGATGTTTTTCTATGTATTTACAAATAAAGTATATTATGTATTCTATCAGTTAGCTGGTTCCCATAGTACAAGCTCTGCTTAGTTTGAGGCTAGATAGCGCTGTGTGAAATGTCCACCAATATTTGTTTATAAGATATTTTGAATATCAAGATTGATATTCATTGAATAGACATATTTAAATTTCGTTTTATACTCAAAAATATTAAACCACACCTTAAGCTATTAATAGTATTTAATCAAGAAGAGCATAAGCTCATTAGTTTACTCAAATATTAACATTTATGGCGGCGGCAGCGGCGGCGGCAGCGGCGGGGGCAGCGGCGGCGGCAGCGGCGGGGGCGGTAGGGCACACCAAGGAATATGCTTTTAGTACAAATCCTTTGGGGCACAAGCCAACCTTTTCACAAGTTACTTTTGACATTTTTTTGTTGATGATAGTCAATCTCATGATTCCTACCTCATTGAATGGTACCTAAGTGATGGTGTGCTCGAAGATGGAGCACGCTTGTCTAGAAAGAACCTGTTCACTGGACTTGAATACTCCGACTTGAATACAACATGCGCCGGATGTAAGTATGCACATGCACGCACCTCGATGGAGTTTCCAAAATTAACTTGTGTTTTATTAACTCGGGTAAAACCTACTAGTAAGCGGCTGCTACGCCATGTATAATATACGATGCCTGCTGCGTAACTTATGTTTGTATGATCTGCAAATATTTGTTCCTTGTACGTGTTGTGATACTGCCTCATAGTACTCGTAGTAATTAATACTCACGCACAACGCATGGCATCCTGCATGTGCTTACTTTAAACAGTGGTTTAATATATAAATCAAGGATTTTTGTAAGCTTTCAAGATTTAACAAATGGCACCTGCCTAAAGTTACTTTTAGGCACCGTTAGTACTCGCCCGTTGGCTTGGGAAATCATTTCAAATTCAGAATAAATTGCCAAGAATGGAGGAAAAATTAGAATCTGCACGTCTCGGGAGTCGGAAGAGGCTCCTTTGACTTCCTCCAGACAGAAGGCGACGCCTTTGTACCGCGCCGACACCTCTACACCTTGTATTCTACCTACCGCCTCTCTTATTATGAGAATGTAGGCTTGTAGGCACGAGTAGTAGGTACGAGTAGTAGGTACGAGCGCGCCGGAATCACAATTATACACATTGTTTATTTTTAATTATACACACGTTTAATTACTAAAACTCGATTATTCGTTTTCATGTTGCGTACCAGGCTTGAAAAAGCAAAACTATGAGTGAGTTTTTCAATATTTAGAATAGAATAATATTTTATTTGCAACATATTTAAAGTAAATACATAAAACACAATAAAACAAAGTAGAAAAACCGAGTCACCGCCGTACAGACCACACAGACCACACGACTGAACTAAAACTTTTTTTACAAAATATTATTTTATTAAATTGTTCAATTACAAAATTGTCCACACGTCTGTTGGTCGATCAGTCTATGTTAATTCTAGACAGATGTAACTCGCACTTGCACATTAACGTTTAAAAATATAATATAATAAAAAAAAAAATATGAAATAACGTAACTCTCTCTTTTTCTATCTTCACTAAGTTATATCTCCCTCTCAACTTCCGTTTGCACTTTTTGTAACGCATTCACCAGCTTATTCCTCAAGTCAAACGTGCGTAAAGAAGTTTTACTTCAAAAACAAATCTTAATTTATTGACAAAGTATAGTTTCAAAATGATCCATAGCTCAGCATGTGCTGGTTGCGCTGGTCTTCCGTTAAGGCCATTTTACTAGTTGTGGACATGTTATGTTTATATGCACAGAATAACAAAACAAACAAAATAAAATAAAAGTGTGCTATAAAGAAATACAAATCAAAAATATTCGCTAGTAAAGCCGCACATCGACTACCTAATCGAAGTCTGAGGCTCAGCAGCAAAAAACAATCATATAGTATTACAAACGTCACAAAATCATAATGCCATTACATATATTTTTAATTTAAGTCTATCAAATGGAGTTTTCTCACATAAATGGAAACTTGCCTCAATTTGCCCAATGCACAAAAGTGGCGCCAAAGACTCATTGTATAATTACAGACCTATTTCCCTTTTAGGAACCTTCTCTAAACTCCTAGAAAAGCTTGTTAACAAACGCCTAGTGAACTTTTTGAAATAACGCAACCTCATCTCACACAGGCAATTCGGTTTCCGAAGAGGTAACTGCACGTAAGATGCAGTGACACTTCTAACATCAGAAGTGTCATCACAACTTGACACTGGAAAATGCTGTGTAGGAGTCTTTTTAGACTTAGCCAAGGCCTTTGAC
This sequence comes from Philereme vetulata, assembly GCA_918857605.2. NCBI lineage: Eukaryota > Metazoa > Arthropoda > Insecta > Lepidoptera > Geometridae > Philereme > Philereme vetulata. The sequence continues at coordinate 260,738 of OU975451.1, read as the reverse complement.
ACGGTCTCTGATCCGATACTCCTAAAGAAACTGGATGGTATAGGGGTCAGAGGTATCGCTGGTAACTGGTTTAAAAACTACTTATCGGAACGGAGACAGTGTGTCAGGATCATGCAGACAGTTAGTGGACCACAAGATGTAACCTTTGGAGTGCCAAAGGGCAGCATTTTGGGACCCACACTATTCAAGTTATACATAAATGATATGCATAATCTCAATATTCAAAATTTCGAAATAATATGCTAAGATGATACTACAGTTGTCTTTCACGCAGCTAGTTGGGAGAAGGCTATGTCACAGGTTGAAGTTGGAATATCAAAAATGAGTGAATGGCTTAGACAGAATCTCCTTACACTGAACACGGGCAAGACGATATACCTTTGCTTTCATAAAACAGCTGCCTCGGCTCCACCAGCACAATATGATGATAATATGAAAATAAGAATTAACGACTTTGCATGTACTGATGATACCTCTTTTCATTGTGTACCTATCACTAGAACCAAATTTATAAAATATCTAGGAGTTTTGATAGATGTAAATTTAACCTTTAAAAAACACATAGAATGTCTGTCAGGTCGAGTTACGAAAACTATTAATATACTACGCAGTCTTAGAGAGGCTGCAAGTAAGGAACTGCTTAAATCAGTATACCTAGGCATCAATCTCTAATATTTTATTGTATAACTTGTTTGATACAAGTTGAGCGAGCACAACGGTCTGTATTAAAGGTCATGTACAAGAAACTATTCACGTATCCCACAACAGACTTTTACAAGGAGGATATATACTATCAGGGATGTCGTGGACTATCAGCATCTGATTCTGCCAGCCGGCCCTCGTAGACGGTGGAATATTCAGTTAAATTTGTTGTTGGTCTATAAACTCTCAACATTGGCTCCAAGAAGTTGTCCTGCATGCAACGGCCACACCCCGGAAACCACGTCGGCTTGTGGGCTAAAACTGGTAGAGGGGGGTTTGAGTGTTCTGGCACTCAAACCTGGCGGTTGCTCCCCGCAAAGTGCACCAAGGCTGCCTTGGCAAATTAGCAATCCACCCTCGGTGGTGAGGTAGCAAGGGAGTGATGGAAGGCCTTAAAGGCGATGATAGGGGTCATATAGTTATCGTCGGCTAGACACTGCATCTAGCCCTTCTACAATTGTAGCGGTTTTCCGTTCCATTGGGTCAAGGAGGGTCAGACGAGAGAGTGCACCTGCTGTTGCGCGCCCGCTTGTGCACTTAAATATGTTCTGCGCATCTGACATGTTTCTGCTTACTGGATGCTGAGTTAACACAGTTACAAAGTCCTGCTACGATGGGTAGAGGTAGAGAGCTCTGGCTTCGATGCCGGACAGGGTTTGTCTGATACCTGCACGTAGGCGGCAAAGGCAGGGTGGTCGGTTTTGCAATGCAGAGGGTAACAGTGTGAGCTCGGCAGCACCCTTTGTGATGAAGCAGCTCTATTAAGAGAGGCACAGCTTCCCCCGCTCAGCCAAGGAGGGGACTAGAAAAGGGGTCCTAAAAATTGCTTACTCCCAAAAGCATATGGGAGGTAGTAACCGCGGCTGCCTACGCATCCATCAACTCGTGGTCGAAATAAAAATAATAATACTAATAAACCAAAAAAACATCACATCAGCAAGATGATATTTGGTGCCTGGAGCGTGCGTACACTTCTCGACCGTGCAGACAGTATGTGCCCTGAACTGAAAACTGCAATTGTGACTCGTGAACTTGGAAGCTATGATGTGGACATTGCTGCTCTCAGTGAAACCCATCTGGCTGATGAAGGTGAGCTTGTGGAACAAGGTAGAGGATACACGTTTTACTGGAAAGGTACAGCGGCCACTGATTCAAAGCCTATACCAAAGTGTCATACGATATAATCACAGAAATAATGTACGCTGACGATCTGTGCTTTGTAGCCGATACATTTGAAGGCCTACAAAACTTAATGCGGAAACTCGACGCTACATGTTGTAGATTTGGTCTTAAAATAAGCGTTGCTAAAACTGAAGTGATGGTAATGGATGCTGAAGATCGTGCTCCGCCAAATCTGCTTCTTGGCGAAAGAGTTCTAAAGCAGGTGGAGAAATTTAATTATTTAGGTAGCACCATCACATCAAAAACCGACCTTGACTGTGAAATTAATCATAGAATCGGTGCTGCCTCCTCTGCTTTTGGAAAACTTAGGGTCAAAGGTTTCCGCTCACAACACATAAAGCTAAGCACAAAGATCAAGGTGTACCTGGCGATCGTTTTACCTAACTTATTATACTCCGCTGAAACATGGTGCCTATACTCCAGACATATAAGAACCCTTGATAGGTTCCACCTCAAGTGTCTCTGTGATATTATGAATATTCATTGGTCAGATCGTGTTAGAAACACTGATGTTCTTCGACGAGCTAATATCTGAGGAATGGAAGCTTATTTTATGCGCCGGCAATAGCGGTGGTGCGGGCACATAACGCGTATGTCCAACGACAAGGTGGCGAAACGCACTTTCTACTCAGAGCTACAGGACGGCAAGCGAAAGAGTGGTGGCCAGCTGCTCAGATACAAAGACGCTCAGAAGAGAAATATGAAAAAGTGCAAGATTGAGCCCTCTCAGTGGGAATCACTGGTAGAAATCGGTCAGAGTGGAGACGATTGGTTCAACAAAGTGCAGGTGTAATTTAGACAGTAAACATGATCATTTTAAAAATAAGCCACCTGCCAATATACACTATAATTACATAAATGGCGCTTTGATAAGCACATTATGTTCGCGCACATTTAAGGCCAAAATTGGCTATGCTAGTCATTAAAGAGCGCATCAACGGAACCAAGCAGGAACAATGTCGCCGTAGCCGAAATCGGCCTGGATGACATCATCATCATCATACAAGGAGGGTCGCGTTATAAGCGTACGTCAACTTTTTGTGTGAAGAATTTCATTACATGTGCACAAGACCTTCCCACTTGTCTGCCACATGGCTCAGTACGGGCCGCGCCAGTACGGGTTCACCTTTTCGCTTGTTGTATCAAAACTACTAAATCAATTTTATCCATTGGACTTTACTTGTTGAGATCATAGAGCAGGCTTTATTTTGATACCAAAAACAAAATGCCGGGCCTCAGAAAATTTAACAGGAAACGAAGATTCAAAAGTTGTTTACGTTTCCCGCCATTTTTAACGGTTTGTTTGTTTACATTATATTCATTGTTTGTTATTGTTTTATCTTATGTAATTTTACCGTGGTATTTGCTATTATTTGATATGTTTCCGCGTGTAGTTGGTGGAAAGAGTATTTGCGACGGTAATAAAATTAATTGTTTTTGGATTAAAACAATTATTGTTCGTTTATTTTTTTAACGGTTTTTTTTTGCCACGGCTGCAATGTTTTGATTTTAATTAGTTGAATTTATTAATCCTTATCTTAATTTGTATTTTACGAGGCTTAATAGAACCATAATAATGTTAATTTAAAAAAATCTCTACGATAAACCTATAAAATACCTATTATAAGGGTCTAGGTCAGTGGGAATTAAACTCAGTATCACTTCACAGTAATTGCACTATTTATTACAACTTCACTTAAACTATTGTACACGTGTTGCTTCGTCCAGTGCTCTACCCAGAATGACCGTCGTTTTTCAACGCATCGTCCAACACGTCACCGTAAAAAAAACGAGGTGAGCTGTGATTGGTCGACGCCTCTGATTCATCGACGTCTCTGATTGGCTTCCGTACTTACAGACAATGCACTTATTAGCTTCCGAATAATCAATTGATATATTGTTAAGAATCAAGTTATACATTTTAAGTAGTGTGAAAAATAGTACTTAGTTATTTTCTAGTTACTTATGCGAAATACGCAGTAAATTTAACGGCAATATCTGTCATACCTAACAGCTCGGCCATCCTACCCTAAGCGAGTCCCATCGCTTATTAATTGATACATAACACTCCGACCTCATTTGAATTTTATACAATTATAACATGCTATAAAAAATTAACTGATCGAACTTATAATTTAAATCATCATTTAGAATCCGTAAATAGCATAACTGTATATGCTTCTAGCAGGCAGAATAAATAACTAGATTTAATAAGCTAACTAAAAATTTAAATAATAATTATAACTAACTTAGATAATTTTAATATCATTCACAATTATTATCATAGATGATTGAATACACAACTAGACATTCATAATTTAATCTTCTTTTTCGGTATCATTATCAGAACATTCGCATTCAAAACTTCTAGTAAAATTCATCCATGGTTGAATTTTGTCTATAGCCACAACAGCTTCGTACCTTCGACCGTGTTTTCTAGTCAAAGGTGTATCTTCTATCAGAAATCTGTCATTATCGAGCATTTTTACTACGCGGTAAGGTCCTTGATATTTTACAACCAGTTTATGTGATTTACCATCGTGGGGCACTTGTCTTTCTACTCGTACTAAGTCTCCCTCTTTATATTGTTTTGCCGTCTTTCTGTGTCTATTATAATTAGCAGCATCTCTTACCTGTTGTTCTTTTATCTTCTCTCCAGCCTCCTGCCTTATATCCTGTAACTCTTCTGTCGGAATTCTATTTAATGTTTCGGTAATGACTTCGCTCAATTTACCTTCCGTTCTGCTGATAACATTGAACCCAAAGAGTAGTTCTGAAGGGCTCTTCTGTGTCGTTTTGTGTTTTGTAGTATTTATACCTACTTGTATATCAGAGATATGCTCATCCCAGGACTTTTCGTCTTCGCTATGGTTGGATGTACGCAGCGCATCTAAAATAGTTCTATTGAACCTTTCGACCTGGCCGTTTGCCCTGGGAGTAGCAACGGCATTCTGAATATGCTTTATACCGTATAATTTAATGAAGTCCTGAAATGTTTTGCTCGTAAAACTCGTGCCTTTATCTGTAATTAAGCGCGTCGGTACCCCGAAATAACTTACATACTGTTTTAGCACCTGTACCGAAGTGACAGACTTTGTATTCCTGACTGCGTTTATACTCACATACTTGGTGAAGCCGTCTACAATTACCAGCAAGTAGCAGTTACCTTTTTTACTCTTGATGAACGGTCCCAGATGATCTGCATGTACGGTGTGGAAGGGTGTGGTTACCTTTTCAATGGGATGTAACTCGCCTGTACGTTTCCCACCGGGAGCTTTATGATGTGCACATTCTAGGCATGAGTTAACGTATTTTTTAACAAACCTGCGCATCTTTGGGAACCAGTAATGTTCTCTTATGCGTTGAAGGGTTTTCTCAAAGCCCCAATGCCCCAGGTCGTCGTGATTCATCTTCAGAATCTGCCATCTCACACCTCGAGGTACTAGCCATTTTATATCTTCACCAACGATGCGATAAACTCTGTCGTTTTTGAGTTTATAATTTTTATGTACATCGATAGCTTCCTCAACAGATGGGTCCAAAAGGATCTGTTTAATTTTCTTTACCTCTTCATCAGCAGATTGAACTGTTGATATCCAATCGTGTTCGACTTCCTTTATGGGTAATACATCCAAGATATGCTGTCCAATTTCATCGTTGCTCACCGGATTCCTGCTGAGTGCGTCTGCGTGTGCCATTCGCGCACCGGGTCGATATTCTATTGTGCAGTCGTATTCCTGTAGCTGAACCCACCAGCGAGATATGCGAGGTATCAAGTCCCTCTTGATTAACGTTGATCTAAGTGCGTTGCAGTCTGTCAGGATCTTGAAAGGTACTCCTATTAGATATACCCTGAACCTGTTTAAAGAGGCGATCACCGCCAGGGTTTCAAGTTCATAAGAATGCAACTTACGTTCGTCGATTGTTGTCTTGCGACTAAAATACGAGACCGGTTGCAGTACCCGATTTGAGTTCCGTTGAAGTAGTATGCCTGCCAAACCTTCTTTACACGCATCTGTATGCAGTTCTAAATCCGCTTTAGGGTCATATAATGCAAGTATTGGCCTGCTTGTCAGTAATTGCTTCACCTTGTCGAATGCTTGTTCTTGCTCGTTGTTCCATAACCATCCCCCATTTTTTTTTAATAAGTCTGTAAGTGGGGCAGTGATCATTGCGTACCCTTTAATAAAACGTCTGAAAAAGCCAGACAAGCCAAGAAACTGACGTACTTCGTGTTGATTTGTGGGTCGCGGAAACTTAGAGACCGCTTCGCTCTTCCTACTGCCAGGTCGGATACCCTCAGCGCTAACATCAAATCCGAGATAGTCAACAGAGTCCAAAAAGAAATGGCACTTACTCAACTTCAGCGTTAACCCACCTGCTTTCAGCAACTGTAAGACCTCTTCTAACCTTTGCAAACCTTGCTCAAAATCCTTTGATGTAATTAGGACATCATCCATGTAGACAATGGCGTACTTAATTTTGGCTTCAATCAGTATCTTGTTTATTGTCCTTTGGAAGACAGAAGGTGCATTAACGAGACCAAACGGCATGTGATTAAACTCAAATTGTCCATCAGGTGTCACAAAAGCAGTTTTGTGGCGTGACTCTTCCGATATTGGGATCTGATAATAGCCTGATGCTAAGTCTAAGGATGTAAATAAGGTGTTACCTGCCAATAAATCTAGTTGGTCTTCCACACGAGGCATCGGGTAATGATCCTTTTTAGTTTTCCTATTCAAGGCCCTATAATCGACGCATAAGCGTTTATCGCCCGTCTTTTTCTGCACCATAATAATAGGGCTTGCATATGGTGACGAAGATTCCCTTATGATTTTGCTGTCTAACATCTCTTGAATCATGTTACTTACCATCAATCTTTCAGCATGTGACATGCGGTATGGACGATATACAATCGGGTCACCATCAATAAGTTCAATAGTCATCTCGGTGACCGTTGTAAACCCTAGGTCATGCAATCCACAAGAGAAACATTCACCGTACCGTTCTAGCAAATCTTTTAACGCTTTACTCTGATTTGCGTCCAGTTGTTGGTTACAATTCACAGATGTATCCATTATAGTGTTGTTGAAGGTAACACTGAAAGAGTTTTTGATATCAGTTGTTACCTGGTTCCTTTCCATGGACCTAGTCAAAAGCATATCTTTGACGATTCTCATGGGTTTCAACGCGACATTGTAAATTAGGATCGCACCACGACCGTTCTTGATCTCGTACTGACCAGGAAATAAATAATACTCCTTACTTTCTGGACCACGTAGCGAACCTTTTACATGCACCTCACAGTTTAATAATTGAGAATCAGTAGAAACCTGTACTGCTCGCATCGTGTTACAGGGAATCTCGCAGTCATAAGTAGCCACCAAGCTTATTTTGTTTGGAGGCATCCTCTGAAATTGAATTGCGTCCGGCGTCTTAATTATTAAGATGTCAGGCTTCTCTGTGAATGAATACCCCAAAAGAACCGGATACATCAGGACATAATCTTCCACGACATATAAGTCAATTGTCTCTGATACGGCTTGAACTTCTACAGTAGCGACGACTACTCCAATAGGACTTACCAGGCTAGCTCCTATACCTCTGAGTGTCGGTAGGTTCGCTCGAGAAGTCATTGGGAGGCCTAGAAACTTGACATCGCTTACCCTGATAAGAGAACATTGACTTCCTAGATCTACATGACATGAAATTGTAGACTCGTTTATTTTAATGTCCATTACATACTTGTCTATTCCTATGTTTTCAGCTGTTACTTCAGACACCTGTTTTTGTTTTGGATCATTACCTCCTGTTGAGCCTAATTCAGTCTCAGTGGTAGATCTTCCCGTATTCTTGTAACAGTTGGCTGTCAGATGACCGACCCTGTTACATATTGTGCATTTGGAAAGAGGTTTTTCACACCTAGAACTGCGGTGACCTGTCTCGTTGCAGTTATAGCATTTCATCGAGGACGTTGATTTGTCGCATTTAAAACTAGGGTGACCAACTTCGTTACAATTAAAACACCTAATCGACGGGTTGACTACGCTACCTGATTTTGATGAATGCGTACGATTTGTGCTGTTTCCGAACCTACCCCTTTGCATAGTGTCCTGGTTGTCTCTGCCGTGACCTATCCTAACAGTTTTAAAATATTTAAGTACCTGTTCTGGCTCTCGGAATTGAGCTGCCTGCGCACCAACTTTGACAGCTCGATCCTCAATGCCGTACAGGAGACAGTCTACTGCCTGTCTTCCAGTGATTTTACATCTGTTCAATAAATTAACCTTTGCGTAATAATAATGCTCTAGTGACTCGCCATATTTTACTTTTTTAGCTAACATTTCGGATAGAAGTTCAGCGTAATCCTCTCTGCATGGAAAAGATTCCAATAGTTTCTTTTTCCATTCAGACCAGGTATGCAATACCGAAGTTAGACCCTGATACCATGTCTTGGCTACCCCACATAGTTTTGGCAGAGAATAGTGTATGATTTCTCTTTCTTCCCAGCCATATATCTCGGCGCATTCTTCCACTTTTGTGATCCACGTCAGAACGGTTTGATCTTTTGATAAAGGGTCGAACTCCGGTAACACATTCGCGTTAAATGCTAATTTAGGCTTATCAGAACGCTTAACCTTTTCTAAAATAGATAAAAACTTATCCATTAGTCGAATATCCCGTTTTCTTTCCCTGCATTCTGATAGTCTTCCTCTTTTTGGAGACGGTGACTCGCTTCTGCTTCCAGATGAATTGACACCGCGTCTTCTTTTCTTAGCACCACCAGGTCCTTCTCTCGTTCGTGAATATATGCTCCTTGCAGGACGCGTAGAAGACAACTCGTCTTCCGAATCAGACGATGCAGAACGGTGCTGTCTGCGTTTCTTTGATTGCCATGCTCGTTGTCCTTTACTTACATCTTGACTCGAGTACCTTGTATATCCATCTTCATCAGACGTGCTTCCTCCTTGATCCATTTCCTCAAGTTGTCTTGCAAACCGTAGTTTCGACCCACCACCTTGGGTTTTTTTCCTTGGATTGGACCCGCCACCTCGGGTTGCCTTATTTTGATCCGACCCACCACCTTGGGTTTCCTTCCTTAAATTGGGCCCGCCACCTTGGGTTACCTTATTTTGATCAGACCCACCACCTTGGGTTTCCTTCCTTAGATTGGGCCCGCCACCTCGGGTTACCTTATTTTGATCCGACCCACCACCTTGGGTTTTCCTCCTTCTTGGCCCTCCACCTTGGGCAACCATCATCTTCCCACCATCATCTTCCATTGCTCTCCTGAAACTTTCAGATACCACAGCTTAATATACTGTATATCCACACATATAATATCACGCTCACAAAACACCAAAGACATTGCGATAACATCAAATTAATTATTCCTACTCCTCTTTAAATGTAAATAAAAAGTATTCAAATTAGATATATCATCGATTAATCCACCCCCAAAAATAAAATAATTAATAATTTCCAACACTAGTAAAAGAAAACAAAAAAAAGAAATAGACACCTATTAAAGTTTTTAATACAAGAAAAAAAAAATATTATTATTCAAATATTATTAAAAATTAATATATTAATATTCAAGCTCAATATCAAAATATAATACTGCCAGCAATTTAGAAAATAGAGAGAAAACAAAAAGATAAAACCACGAAAAATAAATTCTTATTTACATATTTCATCTAAATATCCACACTACGCCAAAGAAAAAAAATAAAACGCAAAAAAAAGGTTTAAACTCTTGCAAATCTTATTGTCTTTTTTTTTATATGTAAATAGGATGTATCCCATAATAAAAGTCCACCATACCATAAAAATCATTTTTATAAAAAAAATCGTGCTTATAATGTAAATCGTTACTTACGTTTGCTTTCCGAGCAGCAGGCGTGGCAAGAAAATGTAAAATTTTCTCGATTATCCCACTTCTGACCTATAAGGGTCTAGGTCAGTGGGAATTAAACTCAGTATCACTTCACAGTAATTGCACTATTTATTACAACTTCACTTAAACTATTGTACACGTGTTGCTTCGTCCAGTGCTCTACCCAGAATGACCGTCGTTTTTCAACGCATCGTCCAACACGTCACCGTAAAAAAAACGAGGTGAGCTGTGATTGGTCGACGCCTCTGATTCATCGACGTCTCTGATTGGCTTCCGTACTTACAGACAATGCACTTATTAGCTTCCGAATAATCAATTGATATATTGTTAAGAATCAAGTTATACATTTTAAGTAGTGTGAAAAATAGTACTTAGTTATTTTCTAGTTACTTATGCGAAATACGCAGTAAATTTAACGGCAATATCTATCATACCTAACACTATATTTTATTATTTTTTATTATGCGCACCGCCAAGGAGTGGAACGCCTTGCTAGAGTCTGTGTATTCTGATAGCTACAACCTGGGTTATTATAATATATAATAATATATATAAGTCGCAAGTGAATATGTTTCTTCTAGGCAAGCGTGTACCATCTTAGACTGCATCATCGCTTACCATCGGGCGAGATCGTGGTCAAACGCAAGCCTATAAATTATTTTAAAAAAGTTAGTAATTGTACATAATACAATAAAATATTCACAAATCGCACGTGATAGAAAGGGTGTAACAGTCTACTAATAATTTCACTATGACCCATCTAGAAATACAAATCAATAGCCAAAGTAGCATTGTGCTGGACTCGCAATTCTACTTTTACAGCTACTGTGCCTTGAACTATACACAACCTAATGGGGATTTATTGTTAAATAACGGATATACACAAAATAAACACAAAATACTTGAACAATGTATATTCATTCATTACATACTATAAATAGGTAATAAATTGAAACAAAAGGCTGACGATAATGAAAAGTATCTAGATTCTATTCCAAAATTATCTACACAAAATAAGCTGGATGGGCGACAGTGTAACTGATATAGTTTGAATAACTATACGGTCTATTACAATATTCTAAATACACGGTAGCTCACCCAAGCCAATCAGGTAACACACAGAAATACAAGTACAAGTTTACAAAGAAAGATATTACAGCATTAGTAAATTGGTTGGTACTTAACTTATTCTCGAGCCAGGAATACAAAAGTACCCCCAGAGCATTTACAATGCTATTTATACCCCCCAAAAGTCGTAAAAAGTCACGACATCTTTAGCCAATCACAAGCATTGGTTGTTTACATCATAATATCTTTTTATATTGGCTATAATAACAATATATAATGAACTTAAAGTATGTTAAAACTTAATTAATGATTATTACAAGTCCTAACAATCACAAAATCGTATTAATATGTCACAAATTTCTACTTTTTGGGCGCCACCAATCACAGCATTATTCTCATATCGTTAATTTTTAACAAAATCTAATTAAGTAGAACATTTTTAAAAATTGAATAATTAATTACACAATCTTTCGATAATTGAAAATCGTATTCCTAACATATGACAACATATCAATGATACATATCAATCCTGATAAGTAATCATTTTAAAACTTATATTTTAGGAATAGAGAAACAAAATGTAAACACAACTGAAAATATCAATAATATTAATACAATTATTTATTGTTCTAATGTACTATCATAACATTATCAATAAGCCTCAATTACAGGTCATTGTTCTTATAAATATAGCCATTGACCAAACGTTTCGTTCGGAAACATGTATAATATAATTTCGTTCTAAAAAAATCTCCAAGACATCGAATCATTGATTTGAAATTGACATTTGGAACTTGACGACAAAAATTGAAGTTTATAACAGGAACATAATGTAAATAAACAAAATATCTAATGCTTTTTTATAATGCAACTTGTCACGGCCATTCTGAAATATACTTCGTTCCCGAAGTACAAATATATAGAGAATATTACAACCTACATACATTTAAGTCGAATTAGTCTATATCATCGTTTTTAATAAATTGTTATACATATTAGCAGTCTTAGTATACACAGTAACTTAATGCAACATAACGTTAATTTCAGGGTACTATGTGTACATATAATATATTTTGACAAGGCCCATATCTATAAATAACCTTAAAGACTAAAACAATAAACTTAGAAACTAACAATTAATCACCTGCTGCACATATCAGCAGTTTTACCTGCTGCACATATCAGCAGTTTTACCTGCTGCACATATCAGCAGTTTTACCTGCTGCACATATCAGCAGTTTTACCTGCTGCACATATCAGCAGTTTTACCTGCTGCACATATCAGCAGTTTTACCTGCTGCACATATCAGCAGTTTTACCTGCTGCACATATCAGCAGTTCACAGAAACATAATCACAGCCTAAGCTACCTGCTGCACATATCAGCAGTTTTACAGTAACATAATCACAATATAGACATAAGGTATTATATAATATTTTTATTCATTTAGTTATTGTATCTTCATCCGTGAATTCACCAGGCCACAGCCTTAATTTACGAGTATCATTGGCTCCAGTTACATTTCTTAGATTACTTATTTCTCTAAAAGTATATCTATCATGGGGGAGAATAGAGTATATTTCATATGGTCTGGGTCCATTGGTCCCATAAACCTAAGACTTAATATGTAATATCGTCTATGACCCTGATTTACATACACACCTTAAAACTCTTACTATCTATCCGCCATAATGAATCGACACGCGTTTTGATTTGATTTGCTTGTAAGTTAGAGCGTTGGTGAGCTATTTCACAACGTACCCTCTTACAACAACATTAACACGCACATCGTTTAGACTCGATTGAATACATGGAATATTTGCAGGTGTAAAGCCTGTTGATTCTTGAACATTAGTATTAATTGATTGTTGTACTTTCTATAATCCGCTTGGCCAGTCTGACAAACCATTACAAGTGGTATTAAACAAATAAACTACAGATCGCTCCTACTTGTCCATTACCCTTTGGTGTACCCGCGGACGCTATATGATAGTCTAATTCTAGTTCCCTAAACAAGGATTGAATTTGGGTTGAATAAATTTTTTTTTTTTTCAGTATCAATTATTATTAAGGAGGGAGTGCCAAATATGGTAATAGTGTCACGTATAAGAGGTACATACAGTTTAGGTTTATTTTGAACTATATAAAATATCAAATTATTTTGGATATTTTCATCAAGTTCGTCAAATATAACTTGACTTACTAAATTTTGAATTTCTAGGTATTATGCTAAGCCATTTCGAGCGAAGCTGAATCGTTATTGATCAAGTTAACAGTATTATTTGGTGATGGTGTATTAGATTGCAACTCATTTATAATATAACAAAGTTGATAGACTTTTCGATAGGATCGTGGCTAAGGAAATCGACATGTCCTATATATTTGCGGTTTTTATATAATTATGATCTCAAACTCAAAGTCCTACATTATGTCCACCGATTGGGATTGATTATCCACTGATCCCAGCTACTCGAAGGGACAGATCTTTTTTTTTATTCATTGTTGAGTTTATAGGATTACAATCAGTTATAAATACAAATGTAGTGCCTAATAACTTATTATTATTAGTAATAAGTATAAAGATGCATTAAAAAAAATGCTAAAGTTTCTAAATTATCTGCAGGTGAACGTTCTTATACTTACTTTTTACTTATGTTATCTACTCTTTGAATTAATATAGCTCCGTAACCTAATGAACTGGTAGATGTAAGCAAAGGTATAGACGACTAGTTTTTGATAATATAATCCCTAACCACGTCATGCTCTAACCCCCATTTCCACATTTGTTGTTGTCGGTAAATTGTGATAAGCAAGCTGTACGAGCTGCAAAATTCGGACGAACTTTTTTTTTTTTCTAAAATAACTTGCAAGGCCCGTAAACTGTCATACTTGTGTTATGTTACTAGGTACAGGAGAACCAACTAATTATTAACTTCCTGTGATAAATGCCTATCAAGATATTCTATACTGTCAACGAAAAACTTACATTTGTTTTGATTTGTAAAAGAAAACTACATTGGATAATGCGAAAATAGATTTTCTAATTAAATTAGGTCTTCGTCTATAGGTTAGAAACGTATGAGAATGTCATCTATTTATATATATAAATATATATACATACATACAAGAAGAAATTCTATCTTTTCCCCCTCAATTGGAGCTTATCAGTATGGACGATAAAAAAAATGATATAATTTTTTTGTAAACGTAAGTTTAGATCAGCTAGAATTTACGGTATCAGTATAATTTAAGACTGAAGATTATTGTAGAATTGTATTGTATTCTTGATTTTCACTTTTGTCGTACATCGGTAATAAAATGCTTGATTTTAGGGGTTAACTCCATTAACGGAAGATTTAGTAATAAGGTTCACTACGATTTTAAAACTAACTCAACAAATCTTATAATTTCAATATCTTGGTATAGAACAGAATTTCTACATATAAGAAGATCGCAATGAAATCTCTAGTAACATGTAAATTAAGTTCTAAGCAAACATCCCCAAATTTAACCTTTGATGTATTCTATTTGGCCCTATTTCTTTTATATGGGTGATAAATGACAACCTAATCGTCATGCTACGGATTCTGAGTCTATAAGATTCTTAATTGTTATATTGTTCATTATTAATTGATTATATTATTTCTATTGGCCTAAAAATTGATGTTAATATTTGATGGCGCTTTTGTTACTGGTACCGATTTTAAAACTTTGGCTCGCTGCTTGTGGTAGCATACTGATTCTTCATGACCAACTTTTTTTTACAAAACAGGTTTTTGAACGAAAATTGTCAGGTTTATTAAAATTTTCAGTAACAAATGAAACGGCTTGAGCCATCTTTTTTTTTTTTGACATTGAAAGTGATTATGAGCAAGTTGATTACAAATGTAGCATTTGCGTTGTGTATTTGTTTGTGATTGAGTCGCTTTGCTTCTAGGGCAGACCCGCTTTTTTTCTAATGGTCTCATTTTTATCTTTACGTATGTTTAACGCAAAAAAATAAGAACAGATTTCATAGTAACGCCATTAATTAAAGCAGTCATTCAAACATCAACATCACTTATACCGCCAAAAATTAATTTGATCAATGTACATCAGTTAGAGCTATAATGGTATAGTGAAATACTGAACCTAATTAAATTATATCGGTCGTAATTTTTCGCAGGATCTTCCTTCCAATGGTTCCCAATTTTCAAACTATAACAAAGTCGAGTCTTTAAGCGCCTTACCGGCTTTTGCTGCTGTCTTCATGCTGCTCCATTTCAACTTCTTAGTGAGGGCCTCGATGCCGTTGCACCAGCTAGCTGCGCCGCAGTCGTTTTTGTCAGGGTCGAATTGTGAAAGTGCAACGTCATCGTCCCGCTGATGAGATGATGAAGCGGCGTCGCGAACCGCTTTGAGCAGGTTACTTCTGCAGCTATTCTGAAAAACAACAATAAGTATATGTATTAGTAATATAGCCTGGGGGTATCCCACTTCTGATGATAGAAAGGGTGTAACAGTCTACTAATAATTTCACTATGACCCATCTAGAAATACAAATCAATAGCCAAAGTAGCATTGTGCTGGACTCGCAATTCTACTTTTACAGCTACTGTGCCTTGAACTATACACAACCTAATGGGGATTTATTGTTAAATAACGGATATACACAAAATAAACACAAAATACTTGAACAATGTATATTCATTCATTACATACTATAAATAGGTAATAAATTGAAACAAAAGGCTGACGATAATGAAAAGTATCTAGATTCTATTCCAAAATTATCTACACAAAATAAGCTGGATGGGCGACAGTGTAACTGATATAGTTTGAATAACTATACGGTCTATTACAATATTCTAAATACACGGTAGCTCACCCAAGCCAATCAGGTAACACACAGAAATACAAGTACAAGTTTACAAAGAAAGATATTACAGCATTAGTAAATTGGTTGGTACTTAACTTATTCTCGAGCCAGGAATACAAAAGTACCCCCAGAGCATTTACAATGCTATTTATACCCCCCAAAAGTCGTAAAAAGTCACGACATCTTTAGCCAATCACAAGCATTGGTTGTTTACATCATAATATCTTTTTATATTGGCTATAATAACAATATATAATGAACTTAAAGTATGTTAAAACTTAATTAATGATTATTACAAGTCCTAACAATCACAAAATCGTATTAATATGTCACAAATTTCTACTTTTTGGGCGCCACCAATCACAGCATTATTCCCATATCGTTAATTTTTAACAAAATCTAATTAAGTAGAACATTTTTAAAAATTGAATAATTAATTACACAATCTTTCGATAATTGAAAATCGTATTCCTAACATAGCGGTCGAGCCACTCATACTCTTAGAAGGTCTAATCCGAGGTCAGGTTCAATCAGAGCCTCTAACACAGCATGCTCAATTAGGATGGTTGCTATGCGGCAGTGAAAAACTTCATTACAATGCAATGTTATCTTAAATAACATTGAAGATATCCAACAGTTTTGGAAAAAAATCAAATATATTCATGAGCAAAATGAGATGTCAGTAGAAGATCAAGAGTGTCTAGATTTTTATAAAAAAAGCAAGATGAAGTTATAGAGCATCAGCAAAGCAATAAAGCACAAGCGGAGAGGAGCAAGCAAACTGATATCGGCGGCGTGACGAATAGCAAGCGATTAGGAAGAAATAGATGTCCTAAATTCGTCAACGTAGCTTCATCTCTAGAATTTTTTATGAGCCTAATAATGTCCAGCAAAGCATCTTATAATATTACATAATTTAGCAATAATAAATCCTTTTACTTTGATCCAGTGGGAAAAATGCATTTAAACCGTGACCAATGGAAAATCGTCACTTATTACAATATGCAACCTTATTGGCAGGGCGATAGAGCGGTTATTGCATTTAAAGAATACCTACAGCAAACTTGTGATAAGGTCAAGGGACCGAGTCATTGCCATATGATCCTATTACAAATACAGCATGACTACAGCGAGTAACAATACTATAATCAGCTGATGCTAAATCAGCATATCAGCGCGCGGTCAAGAAACCGACGCGGTCTTATCAACGCAGTCGGCTCCGTGGCAAATACATTGTTCGAAGTACTGGATGAAAGCTTTGCAGAAAAATATCAACATGACATTGAACTTGTCCAGAGTAATAAAAAACACCTGACGCAGCTATGGAGAAACCAGACGTCAGTTGTAGAAGCAGAATATAACATACTTAAACGTACAAAACAGACTATTGAAACCCAGCATAAATTATCAAACCGGCATCTGAACTACTTAGATCAAACAACAAAGCAAATGCAGAAAGAGAGCGAATCCATATCTATTATACAAGATTTTACTTTAGCAGCAATAGCTACCACCAATATGGTGCAAAATTTAAAGCGTATCCAAGAGACATTGATCGACACCTTGACAGATATTTATCATGGTAAAATAAACTTGCACCTATTGACACCTAAACAACAAAGAAAGAGCTTACGTTATTGGTAACGTAAGCTCTTTCTTTGTTGACGTTCTTTCTTTCTTTGACAGCATGCAGTCCACCTTATATCAAATCTACAAGCTATTGAAGATCAAAGCAAGAATGAGCAAGGAATATTTAATTGTAGAAATAACTTTGCCATTAATTAGAAGAGACAACTTCCAACTTTATCACTTAATACCTGTACCTCTTCAAATCAAAGACTGTGAGATGATCAGTGTTAAGACAAGTACAGAGTATGTAGCCATCAACCTGAGAAGAAACTCTTACCTATCAGCGAGCACTAATGACCTGCAGAGCTGCATGTATCAAGAAGAGACATACATTTGTCAGCTGCAAGGACCCATTAACCAGCTTGATCCTGATGAAAGGTTCTGTATTACAGGGAAAACGGATACCTGTGAACTCATACAGCAAAGCTATAAAAATAGGTGGGTGCATTTACACGACCCATCTATCTATCTTTATTTTGTATGTGATTCATATTCTTTGAGAATCATATGCGACGATGAGATGGGAGCCCGCCAAGTCAGCAAGGCCGGGCTCATTCAACTCTCGAAGCAATGTATAGCAAAAGGACGTGACCTAACTCTTTATTCATATCAGCATGAAAATACGCTCACTCTCAAACCCGACATTGTACAATCTAAGATAGCTCCATTATGTCATCCTTTGGTCAATACTACGTTCCAGCAATACGATTTAAAGGAAAATAACTCTCAATTTTACAATAAATTTTTATCTATATATATATATTTTTTTATATTGTTCTTATATACTTTATTTTATTATTCATGTTGCAATCGTTGAATGATTCTAGTGATGATGATGACTTCTTCTCAATCTTCTCTCTGAACTCAAACAGAAGTGAGGACAGTTATTTGAGTTTACCTGCTCTTTCCGATACATTGTCGGGCCATCTTCCTGACGAACCCAACTGTTTTAATGTAGTTCATATTAATGCACAGAGTATTCCGGCTCACTATCCAGATATGCTGGATTCCTTTGATATAAAAAATCTCCATGCTATATTAGTCTCCGAATCTTTTCTCAAACCATGTCTCCCTTCTACCTCATACTCTCTTCCTGGATTTATCCTGATTCGTAACGACCGGACTGGTTGTGGTGGTGGCGGTGTAGCCATTTACTTACGTGCCAATATTCCTTTTTCAATTATTAGTATGTCTGCACAACCACCTCCATCTAACGCTGGCGAACACCTTTTTGTCGAAGTCTTACTTTCTCACACTAAAATTCTTC
The DNA here is from genome assembly GCA_918857605.2 of Philereme vetulata. Taxonomy (NCBI): domain Eukaryota; kingdom Metazoa; phylum Arthropoda; class Insecta; order Lepidoptera; family Geometridae; genus Philereme; species Philereme vetulata. The sequence continues at coordinate 242,135 of OU975451.1, read as the reverse complement.
TCGGAGTCTACTATAGCCCTAACATGCTTGTTAACTTTTTCTCTTCCTTTGAAACACTCTTAGAAGAGCTCCTGCCATCATACAGTCATTCCGTATTGATGGGTGATTTCAATACATGTCTGATTAAACACGATCATCGTTCTTCTAAATTTGAATCCATTATTAAATCTAACAATATGCATATTCTCCCTCTTGGTACCACACACCACTTTCCAAACTGTATCCCATCACTACTTGATTTAATTTTAGTCTCGTCCCTACAGCATGTTGCCAAGCACGGTCAATGTGCGGCTGATGCCTTCTCATATCACGACCTTATTTTTCTTTCCTATAAAATTCGCCCTCCAAAATCCAAACCGAAAATTCTTCTGCAACGCAATTTTAGTACCATGGATGTGGAAAAGGTGAGAGCTGATGCTGGGGAAATGGATTGGTCTGCAGTAATGGGGGCAAAATCTATTGACTACAAGATTACCGCCTTCAATACAATCATCACACAACTCTTTGACGTGCATGCTCCAATCAGAGCAGTTAAAATAAAGCATCTGCCGGCTCCATGGCTCAACGATGCAATACGAATTTTAATGCGTAAAAAAGCATCTTCTAAATTAAAATATAAGCTGAATGCTAGTGACGTCAACAAAGAAAAGTACCATATAGCCAGGAATCGCTGCAATAGGGTGTGTAGGGATGCTCAACGCCGCCATATTCATGCCTCTGTTTCTAATAACGATCCATCTAAAGTCTGGAAATTTCTAAGAACACTAGGAGTTGGCAAGTCTCGACACGATACCATTCCAAATGATCTAGACATTGGCTCTCTTAACAAACACTTTTCGTCATCATCCAATATTGATTTAGAAGATAAAATGAACACTCTTAATTATCTTTCTTTGTTGCCAACTCCTAATTATTTTCCTTTTGTCTTTAGTCAATTCACCGCATGTGATGTTAAAAAGAGCATTCTGACAATTGCTTCAAATGCCATGGGTAGTGACAATATTGGACGGAATATGTTAGTTCCAATTATTGATGAGGTACTTCCAATAATTTGCCATATCCTCAATTTCTCTACTTTGTCTAGTTCTGTTCCACTTTTGTGGAAAGAAGCGCATATAATTCCACTTCCTAAAAAATCCAAACCCACTTCCTTTACCGACTATCGTCCCATCTCTATTCTCCCATTCCTATCAAAAGTCCTTGAACGTCTCGACCACAACCAGCTTAGCTCCTTCCTTATCACAAATGCCCTACTCAATCCTCTTCAATCCGGTTTCCGTCCCGGTTATAGTACTGTAACCGCACTTGATAAAATCACGGATGATATAAGATCGGGCATGGAAAACGGCTATCTTACTATTCTAACACTGCTCGACTTTAGCAATGCTTTTAATACTGTCGACTTTGACATCCTGCTGGGTTTGCTTCGCTCAATTAACATATCTCCATCGGTGGTTGACTGGTTTCGCAGTTATTTGCACGGACGCCGGTAACGGCTACGTTGTGACGATTCCTTTTCATCTTGGTGTTGTACATCAGCCGGTGTACCGCAGGGTGGCGTCTTATCTCCTTTTCTTTTTGCACTTTTTATAAATTCTATTTCTCGTCAACTCACTTCATCCTACCACCTTTATGCAGACGACCTCCAAATTTACACCCAGGCTCCACTTAATGAGTTGCCTGATGCGATCACCGTCACTAATAATAACCTGCTTTATATAAGTGAATGGAGCAAGGCTTATGGATTAAGAGTTAATCCTAATAAAACACAGACCATCATACTGGGAAGTTCACGCACCTTATCGAAAATCAACTACACAACACTCCCTCAAATTAAGTTTGATAATGTAACTGTTCCCTACTCAAAGGTTGTAAAAAATTTGGGCATCTTCATGGGTAGCTGTATGTCGTGGGGACCTCAGCTTGAATCTGTGAGTCGGAAGCTATTTGCCTCTGCTGGTTCGCTAAGGAGACTGCGAAACTTTCTTCCGATAGCTACTAAAATTGCGCTTGCACAATCTCTTCTTCTCCCAATTTTAGATTACGCTGATTCCTGCTATCTTGACCTCACGGAGGAGCAGCTCAATAAGCTTGAGCGTCTTCAAAATTTTTGCATAAGATTTATATTCGGACTTCGGAAATACGACCACATCTCCGAATTTCGTAATAAACTGAAATAGCTCCCCATTCGTCTTCGCCGGAATACTCACATCCTATCCCTCCTATATATATATATTCAACATCCTTCGTAATCCTTCCACGCCTTGTTATCTGAAGGAACGCTTTGAATTCCTTTTTTGCACAAATTCCCAAACACTCCGATCCTCTGAAAACCTCCTTCTCAAAACCCCGATACATAGAACCAGTTTCTATGCAAACTCCTTTTCCGTCCTAGCTGTCCGATTATGGAACGCCTTGCCGGTCTCCATTAAGAAATCCCCCTCACCTTCCGTATTTAAAGCTAGACTCAAAAACTTTTATCTCCATGAAGAGTCATGATTCATCTGATCTCTAATATTATTATTGTAAGTATAAGTATGTTAGTACATATTTATTTATTTTATATATGATATTTATTTATTTATTTAAAGTTATTTATGTACCTAATATGTATGTATGTAACTAATTTCTTTTTCTATTATTAAGTTTATTCTTTTTACATTTCGGCCAATCTTCCATTAAGCAATGATCCTCTCCATCCAAAGGTTGTCTGGAAGAGATCGCTTTGTTAAGCGATAAGACCGCCCATTATGCTTACTTTTATTTGTTTTTTTTCTATAAATCTGTTGTGTCTAGCTTGTAAGGTATAATAAAGAATTTTCATTCATTCATTCATTCAACTCTCAACTCAATCTCTCGTTAAAGCATCTCGGTGAACAAATCACCACTATGAAGGAAGCAGCTCCAATAGACGTAACTCTAAGCTCCCATGATATACACCAATATCATATGGGCTACTGGCAGCAGCAGTCGCAGCGTTCCTGTGGTTCCTGTGCAGGCGAGACAGACGAGTCAGCTTGTTCGCGCCCGTGTCGGAGCCCGCGTCCGCCCAGAAACGGGAAGCGCCACCCAGCAGCAGCGCGAGTGTGAATGTGCGTAATATGAGTGTGCCCTTGCCCGAGCAAGAACAAAGTGAGTGTGCGCGTCAGCAACCTTTGCCCGCGCAAAGGAATGGTTTTAGTGTGGTCAAACGGTGGGCCAGTTTGCGTTCCAAACAAGACAATTCTACGTCGCCAATAAATAAAACACAATCAGTTTTTACCATAGATAAAGAATAATTGCAGCATCTTAGCATTAGCATCTAGCATTGTTTGAATTTTTTGTACTTAATATTCTAGAAATAATATGATCATCTAGCAATGTTTTAACAATCATTTAGAATAAGCCAACTATTGTTTCACCCTTGTATCTACTAACCCTCAAATCATTTGTAGCATCTCATCTCATCCCATTCCTCCCCTCGGAAGCATGTTCGATACATGAACACTTTTAGCCCAGCCAGCAATTTTAACTACGTAGGTCGAATGCCGCCTCAGCGAGGCGACGCGCGATTTACCTAATCAGTGCACAATCGGCTAGCGGCCGAGCCATTCATATCATTAGCATCATTAGTGTAAAGTTATGCTCAATAAAACCATCTTATAAGCATCTACCTCCCGTATATCATTCCACGACTGAGCCGCGCTTACGATCTCCTGTTGTCTTGCTACGTGTCGCGTAACTATGATCGCGCTGGTAATGAAACAAATCAACTCATAAAAAGCTGACTGCTTGTCAGCACACAAAGAAGTAAGTTTTCCATAGATTCGAAGTTACTGGAATCTTGTTCGTACTCGAAAAGGTTTTTTACAAAATCAGCGACATAAAGTCGGCGAACATTAACAAGAGGCAGAAGTTTGTGTAAATGTCATGTGCCTGCGCGTTTATGAACAAAGTTGTGTGAGTGTGGGTGTTGGAGGGAGAGGGGGCGGCGGAGGAGGCATCGTGTGTAGTAGGTGCTAGATTTATGAAAGTTTAGCGCGACTCGTGCGGTCAAGTTTTCGTTTGTTGGCTAACTTTATCGCGCGACATAGTTACTCTACGAATACAACTCACTTTGAAAAGCTGCGCATACGAGATATTTATTTATTTATATTATAAAATGCTTGCACACTCACAGCAGTGCCAAGGCGTGTGACGAGCCAACTAACAATATACACATTACAGAACAATACAGTATAATAATACATCTCAACAGTTATTGCTACTAAATACAAAATGTCATGTTAAATTAATAATAATTAGACATTATATTAATCAAAATAGGAATAAGTTAATTAATTAGGTAGGTAAGTGCAATAAATATTAAAAATTATATATAATAAATATTATGTCAAATAATTAATACATAAATTAACAAACACACAAAATTTAACATAGAATAAGTCAAAGTGAGGGTGATCAGCAAATCAGGCGTTGACCAGAGATACAGCCTGGGCTGTGGGAGCATACTGGGTGGTGTCAGTGCGCGCGCGCAGGCGCCGTGTATGCCGCCGCCGTACACAGTGCAACACGCGACAAAGTGAGGGTGATCAGCAAACAAGGTGTTGACCAGAGATACAGCCTGGGCTGTGGGAGCATACTGGGTGGTGTCAGTGCGCGCGCGCAGGCGCCGTGTATGCCGCCGCCGTACACAGTGCAACACGCGACAAAGTGAGGGTGATCAGCAAACAAGGTGTTGACCAGAGATACAGCCTGGGCTGTGGGAGCATACTGGATGGTGTCAGTGCGCGCGCGCAGGCGCCGTGTATGCCGCCGCCGTACACAGTGCAACACGCGACAAAGTGAGGGTGATCAGCAAACCAGGCGTTGACCAGAGATACAGCCTGGGCTGTGGGAGCATACTGGGTGGTGTCAGTGCGCGCGCGCAGGCGCCGTGTATGCCGCCGCCGTACACAGTGCAACACGCGACAAAGTGAGGGTGATCAGCAAACAAGGTGTTGACCAGAGATACAGCCTGGGCTGTGGGAGCATACTGGGTGGTGTCAGTGCGCGCGCGCAGGCGCCGTGTATGCCGCCGCCGTACACAGTGCAACACGCGACAAAGTGAGGGTGATCAGCAAACAAGGCGTTGAGCAGAGATACAGCCTGGGCTGCGGGAGCATACTGGGTGGTGTTAGTGCGCGCGCGCAGGCGCGGAGTGTGCCGCCGCCGTACACAGCGCAACACGCGACAAAGTGCTAGTGTTATCGATCCTACAGTGGAATAGCAGGTAGTAATGGATCAATATCGCGCACTTGCGCCTGAGTTCCAAGGTGTTATTATATTATATTGTTACCTAACAATAATATTAAATTAATAAATAATAACATTATATTATTACCTAACGTTTTCAGTGTGTATTAAACAAATTGATGGCAATTACACAACGAGGTATTTTTGTTTTAAATTTGTTTGTACTTATTTTATTTTACACTATTTTATTTTCAGTGTTTTAGTAAAAATGTAGTAACCCAGTGGTAGGTATGTTAATAAGCCGTTGTGTACATGCCACACAAGATAGCTCTCTGTGGAATGTCTCCCTATGGGGAGACCTACATTAAGTCTCGCACTATCGCTATCGATAGCGATCTAATAAGGTACTTAGTAAAGCCTTGAGTGAGAGTTCTAGCACAGATGCTAGTATAATCACCAGTCTAAATGAAAATTGTGAAAGACAGACAGCGCAGAGAGTTGATTAATTTGAATAATCGAACGGCAGCGAAATGACAAACGATGGAGCCGCGGAGCAGAGACCGGGCTCGGAGCTCCCGGCTCTCGGCTCCCGAGGGGCGCCGCCGGGGATGAGTCTGCCGCTGGATTACATCTATTACATTATTCGTTGATTTTACCTACTACTGCTGTGCATTTCGACAAGTGATTGTCGAAAATGAAAAGTGGTACGAAAGTAGTAACTTTATATAAATCTCATAGCTTTTTTTGACCGTTCGGAAGATTTTCCTTACATTAAATGAGCTCCGCGCTGACAAATGAGCCCAGCGCAGGCGCTGACTAGAGATATCGAGCGTCAATACTTCAGCTACACGGCGTCGGCGTCGCGTCGCCGTGACACGCCTCATCTCTACACGAAACTGCTACTGCTTAACTTTAATATTACCTACTTAGTTTTATTTAAATAGTGACAAAATATTTGTTTTTCGCAAATGATTGATGATACGGTAATAAATAAACTTTCATATATTACTAACTGCCATTGTGCCGATTAGTATTTGTTAAAACAAAATTACTTTAGTAAGTTTTCGTGAAACGTTTGCCAAGTTTATTATAGATTCAACAGACCGAACATATTCATTTCACAAAGTTGGTATCTGTCTTATGTTAGAAACTTAAGCAACAGTGATTGTTATCTAAAACAATTTAATTAAATATTTAATAAATACTAGTTTAGAAGACAAAAGCGGTTCATTATCGCGACGGAAATGTTAATGAATAGAGTTGATGCCGGAGCCCCCGAGCGCGGCGAGGAGTAGCTAGCTCACTGCGCGCCCGGGACGATAAGTACATATGCTTCTTGCAGTACTGGATCTACTAGTAAGGATTGCAAAGGTTTTGTGTTTCCTTACAAGTAAAGTCGGTCACAAACCCTTATTGTTTATAATTAGTTGTTTTATATTAGCGATGTTAATCAACTCTTTTCTTTTATATTTGTAGGTTCGCGTTCGACCTCGATCTCGCTCGTGTCTTTATCGTTGGTTGTGCATATACAAATGTTAAATACATTTTAAACACTTGATTTTAATATTAATATCGGTGTCTTGTAAACCTTGTTAGAAATCACAGTTTTCTGTTAGTCACTTCCAAAAGTGTATTTATTTATCTAGACACGCGGTAGCGTGTCAAGCCAAGTTCAAGCTAACACATTTGGTGAGCAGCACCGTTACCGTTACGAGCCACTTGTGACCACCTCATAACTCGAAAACTATTTCACATAAACATGTCAAATTTGGCTCTTAAATTGGGACTTGCAAAATACATATGTGCTCCAAATTTCATAAATACACCTCAAAAGGTTTTTTTAGATATTAACTTCCAAAAATCGTCATTTTCATCACTGAATGACTGGCCAATAGATGGATCAAAACTCTAATCAAGTTCCAGATGACCTAGAAAATTAAAATTTGTCATCCAGATAGGCTTCTCCAGTTGGCTGAATACAAAGGACTAAATCTAAAGTTACTAAACTTTTATAATTTTATTATAATTTTTTAATTAAATAATTCCATTAGGAATACTTACTTATAGTACCTAACTGTTATGTAAGAATTAGCAATTAAAATTGATTACAGATAGAAATTAACACGAATAAGACTATAATTCCCCGTAGACGAAGGAAACTACAGTAGATTAACAAAAACAATTTGGAATTAATTTTATTATGATTAAGTACCTACCTACTAATAATTTTTCTGTACAAAAAATAATGACATCCCATCAAAAACATAAATGTGAAATGAGAGCCAAGTTCAATATAATTTCAATATAATATTGAATTTGCCTCAACTAGTTTTCATATACGAAGTAAATTATAGCCTTCGCAAGTTCTACAGCTGTAAGTTCTCATTTTATTCTTCCGAAAATTTGGCTTGCTGGTAGAAACTAGCCATCGAACTTGGGGCTCTTCCATGACTGTTTTAGTAGGTACTTAATAATAATTCGTATATGAGAACTAGCCAAGTCAGACTTTAGGCTTCAATATATTATCCTAAGTTATAAGAATAAATTATATTTTACGTTGTTATAAAATATTGAATGTTGTTAGAAATAAATTCCAGAACTGACCATTGAACTTGGCACCCATTTAGATCTGACCTCTTTCGTCGTTCAAGTCAACAACCAAGGCATATAATATAATATTGAACTTGGCTCTCATTTCACATTTATGTTTTTGATGGGATTACAAATTCATCAACTTAAATAGTTACCTGTATCTATAATACGTATTGACTACTCAGTTCATGGTTGGTAAAAAAATGTAAGCCTTGTTAAGCATTGCAATTGTATAGACTAAGGTAGCTGCTCTTGTCAATGTGGACCGATAATATTAGAGGACTAGGGTAAATATCGCCGGCGAGTGACGGATTCTGTTAATGCCGAAGCACGTTCGCTGTAGCGCTGGTGATGCCGCTCGACTGATCACCGGCTAGGGTCCAGCAGCTTCCTGCAGTACCTGTGCTGGTTTCATTTACTAATACTGAATGCTATCTAGATATTTCTATCATAATCGGTTACTTGTTTTTTTGGGCAACTGGTCTTGCGCACCTAATAGCTCACAGGTTATATACCTTCGTAGACATTACATAGTCTTCCTATCTAACGGAAATCTTGAGGAACATGAACCCGCAACCTTCATTATAAATAAATAAATAAACATTTCTGGACATTTCACACAGCGCTATCTAGCCACAAATTAAGCAGAGCTTGTACTATGGGAACCAGATAACTGATAAAATACTTATAACCTTTTTTTTTGTAAATACATACTTATAATATATAGAGAAACAACCAGATCCGGAACAAATATCTGTAGAATTATGTAAAGCAACTTACCCCTCGGCGCCACAGAACTCTTAATAAGTGCGGCGCGTGTAACGAGTTCACTATGTGAAGGTTCGTCTCGAGAGCCCGTGCACGCGGTTCCTTGCGGGTTTGTGCGACGAGGCCTCGCGGCGGTATTCTTTGCCTAACCTTACCGCTATATATTAGTATTCGATACCGCTACGTTTTCTAAGAAACGTCATTCAGAAAATAGCGAGACACTTATTGATGTGATTTGTTCAGATTGTCGCATCCGTGACGTGAACGTTTCTAACATCACGGGGTCCCTGGGATACTCATTTGTCTGCGCGACCTTAAACATAAAGCGTGGGAACGTGCGTCCGAGGTCTATTGTATGTAGGCCACTCAAAAATGTTTGTCTCGAGGAGTTTGACCGCGATCTGTCTGATGTTGGTTGGGCTGTGCTCATAGATGCAGTTACCGTGGATATGATGGCGGATATTTTTACATCCACTATTACTTCTCTGCTCGACAAACACGCTCCAATAAAAACAGTTCAAATAAAAAAAACAAGTCTGCTCTCTGGATCACGGATACTGTAAAGATTATGATGAATTGTAGGAACAAAGCACTCTATGGATACCGGCAAACGAAATCAGAACATCATAAAACATATTATAAGGAATTAAAATCACTTGTAACTCAAAATATTTACTACGACACGCGTGCTTACTATGACTATCGTATTAATTCCGAGCTGAGTAATGAAAAGAAGCTTTGGAAAAACTTGAAAGAGGATGTTCTAAACAGTTCTAAGGATGATCGTTATCTGCTGGGGACATTTGATAACCCTGACATTATAAACGACCACTTTCTTAATGTTCCAGGTGAAAGTGCTGTTGAATATCCAATTTGTCATATTTCGAATTTAATCGACATAACCATAACATATTTTCTCTTCAACCAGTTTGTGAGCAAGAAATTGCCAAAATCCTTCTGTCTATCAAAATAAATGCACGAGGGATAGACGGGTTATCCATGGATATGTTACTGCTCACATTACCGCGGACTCTGTCGCTAATAACTGAAATAGTCAATAAATCGATCATGACGTCTACCTTTCCCAAACAGTGGAAAATTGCATGTGTAAATCCCATACCAAAAGTATCAAACTCGACTGATGTCAAGGATCTCAGACCAATAAGCATACTACCAGTTCTTTCTAAGGTTATTGAGAGGGTTGTTTACACTCAGCTAAGTAAGTTTATTGAAAGTAATAACATTTTACCTGACGTTCAGTTGGGCTTTCGGAAGGGTAGAGGGACCACGACAGCATTACTGGACGTAGTGGATAATATACTTGTAGAACAAGATCAGGGGTTGGGTTCAGTGCTGGTATTGCTCAACTTCTCTCGTGTATTTCACTCCATTAATGTCCCACTGCTTTTCTCAAAACTGTCATACTACGGAGTAGACGTTGCTTCCATAGAATGGTTTGACAGCTATCTAAGTGACCGTTATCAGTTTGTGCAAATCACTCGACAGGACGGCACGCAACTCACGTCATCATTGAGAGGAGTGAGTCGGGGCGTGCTCCAGAGATCCATCCTAGGTCCACTACTTTTTATAATTTATAGTTCTGATATTTGTCGGGGATTTTTTTTTGTCGGGCACTGTCGATTCCACCTTTACGCTGATGACGTACGCTGATGACGTGCAGTTGTACCTCCCTATGCGTGCCGAGGATGTGCCGAGTGAAGTTATTAAAATAAATGACGATTTGGGACGCATGGCTCTCTGGTCACATAACAACGCACTTGTTTTGAATCCCTCTAAGTCTAACTTCATGGTTTTGGGTTCGAAGCATCTGCTAAATGGTATAGCAAAACACTCTCTAGATTTATACATCCTTGGTCAAAGCATTGAGCAGGTATATGAAACTAGAAACCTCGGAATATTATTTGACTGCTCCCTCCGATTTGAGGGTCATATTTTGGGATTGGTAAAAACTTGTTTTTTTAGGTTAAAGCTGTTGTATAAAGTAAGAAAATTTCTAAGAGAGGAAGTCCGTATCAAATTATATGAATCCCTTGTCTTATCGAAGCTGAATTATGGTGATTTGGTGTATGGCCCACGCTTAACAGCAAAAACATCCCGTCTTGTTCAGAGAAAAATACAGAAAAGTAAAGAAAGACACCAAGAAAGTAATAGCAATAGAACAAGCAAACTCCCAGAAAAACCTTTACAAGAAGTTAGACAGCAAAGAAGGCCAAAAGAAAATTTACAAGCTCGCAAAACAACGTTGTCAGGTCACAAAGAATCCTGCTAGGTGTAAAACCATCAAAGGACCAAATGGTCACTTGTTATACAGGTACAATGATATTGTTACAGCTTGGCATCAATATTACCAACAGCTGCTGAATCCAAATCTAGCTAGTACATATACCTCCAATACACTCAAGAGAGGTTAAGAAAGCTGTGCATAAAATGTCAAACAAGAAAGCCATAGGACCTAATGGTATCCCAGTAGAGGCTTGGAAATGTCTACGCGAGCGAGGAATGGCTTACAAATTTATTTAACTGTGTGCTCCTCTCTTCTAAAATGCCAGACGCATGGAGATTGAGCACCATAGTTTCGATTTACAAAGGAAAAGGCAGCAAGTACGAGTGCAACAACTATCGCGGAATCAAGCTCCTAAGTCAAACTATGAAGTTTTACGAAAGAGTGATAGATAGCCGCCTAAGATCCGTGTATTCTCTATCCAACAATCACTACGGCTTCGTACCTGGCTTATCAACCACCGATCCAATGTTTGCTCTTAACACCATTGCTGAGGAATATCGCGTCAAAAACCGACCATTGTATGTCACGTTTCTTGACATGGAGAATGCATTTGATCGGGTGCCGAGAGACACGATAAGGAACGAGAGACCTTCGCAAGAAGAATGTCCTCGAACAATATGTCAACATTATCGCCGACATGTATGGGGGAGCGAGGTCAATGGTACGGACGGTAGTGGGTGAGACAAAACCGATAGCGGTCACAGAAGGCGTTCACCAAGGCTCAGTACTGAGTACTTTTCTGTTTTGCTTGGTTTTGGATTCACTCACAGAGGCCGCGCAGACCTCAGCGTTGTGGACGTTTATATATGCTGACGACGTGGCCATTTGCACTGAGAGCCGTCCCGAGTTCTATGAGGCGCTTTTGTTGTGGAAGCAACAGTTACAGACCGGTGGCCTAATGTTGAGTATATCAAAAACCCAGTTCATGTCGTTCAATGAATCAGACCCAAGCAACAATAGCCCGATCAATATCGATGGGCAATAAGTCCCCTTGTGTGATCAATATAAGTATCTGGGTAGTATGATGCATAACTCTGGGAACGTGGAATGTAATATTCAGCACCGAATAGACGCAGCAGGGCTAAAATGGCGAGAAGTAACCGGTGTCACCTGCGACAAAAGAATGCCAGTAAAACTTAAAGGTCTTATTTATAAGACTATCATAAGACCAGTCTTAACGTATGGAAGCAAAACTTGGGCCGTAACGCAGAAGAACATACATACCATCCAAGTCGCCGAAATGAAGATACTAAGGTGGATGTGCGGCGTCACCAGACTCGATAAAATCCGTAACGAGTACGTGCGAGGAAGCCTGGGGGTGCGCGACATCGCTGACAAGATGCAGGAGAGTCGGCTGCGATGGTACGGTCACGTGAAGAGGAGGCCACCTGACTATTTACGTAGGGAATTTGGCACTACAACTTTCCATCCCCGGTCGAAGATCTAGAGGTAGACCCAAGACAAGGTGGAAAGATGTAGTGTCAAAAGACATGAGAGAGTGCCAAGTTTCTGATGACGATGTCGAAGATAGAGCGAAGTGGAAAAGAACGACCAGGAAAGCTGACCCCACCACCATGTAGGATACATAGCTGGGAAGAGAGAGAATTGGATAAAAAGTAGCATATGTATATTGAGGTTTACGAAATTTCATTAAAATCGGTTCAGCGGTTACGATATGATTGAGTAACAAACAAATAAATAAACAAACATCCTCGCTGACAATCATCACATAAATGAATGTGATAAGTAGTGATTAGTACACATTTAGTATTGTAACGCGTACAAGGTCGCGGGGAACAGTTAGTCTACTATAAATGTTTTTGAGTGTATCTAAAAATTTACTATCTAAACTTGATAATCTTTTAACCTTTGTAAAATCTTTGCTTTTGCCTAAAGCCCAAATAAAAGGATTGCGTAGTTTTAAAGCCTTTTTTCTCTCTGAGGTAAATATTTTTACGAGATTATTATAGAAGACTCTGATAAAATATTAATCATATTATCCACTGCAGTCGCCTGTTACATCGATCGATCGATGGATCTTGGTGTTTTGGAAGCAAATTAATAGTTTGATAGCATTATAGAGTATCTGCTCCAGACTTTTGAGAAAATAGTTTCTGAAATTAATTAAAGTCTGTCAGTTTTCTAGAAACTTATTAAAAGGTTGTTTTAAAAGAGTATAAGTACTGGGGGATTATTGATTGCGTCAGGCGTTACAACTTACGTCTTACATCTATTTAACCGACTTCAAGAAAGGAGGAGGTTTCAATTCGACTGTATTTTTTTTGTTTGTTGCCTCAGAACTTTTGACTGGGTGCACTAATTTTGATTATTCTTTTTTTATTTGAAAGTTGGTGCTTCCCTTGTAGTCCCATTTCCATTTAGTCCAATTATGACTATGGAATCAATGAGAAAACAATATAAGTCTTAAATTTGGGTAATTTTTAGTTATGTTATGTTTGTTAGCTCAGAACTCCATCAATTATGAAACTGATTTGAAATATTATTTTACTATTTAAAAGGATATACTTTCAAATTGATTCTGTAGAAATTTCATTGCAATCGGTTTAGTAGTTTGTTTTTTACTGTTAACTGAAGTCGGTTATATTTTTGTTAAAAAGTTACAAGTTATCATACAAGTTTTATAATGTTGATGGCTCTGTGCCTTTTATAATCAATAATTCTGATTATTCAAAGTCAAAATCTTTTATTCATTAAATCACAAGGATCACTTTGAAACGTCAACTTTACTGCCTGTTCCTTCGCCACCAAGCCAGGACAGAAAGGCAAGAAACAAGGCTGGTTGTTTTTTAATGATCCTTTTAGAATACATAACAATACAGGAAATAAATTACGTCTAAATTGTAACATTTTGAACGAGTTGGAGCAATTTCAATTCCAAGCTTCTCTATCATCTAAATATTCCGATATTTTATAGTAGGCTTTTTTATAAAGATTTTGTTTTGCGTTTTTATATGTTTTATAGGATCACTTTGTTGTCAAGCACCTTTTTTTAGGAACGCGTGATGGTATCATGTTTTAATTTATTTCAAATACGTATGTTTATGATTCATTGAAGCTGTAAAAAAATCAAGCTTCTAAATCAACGTAATCAAAAAACACGGTCATTCATGTTGTATATTTTGCTCGCGAATAAATCAAAGCCTATTGGGTACTTTCCGTTGACCTAGAATTATAAAATTCAGTAATAAGCAAGGTCTTACAATTAAAGGAAACAACAAATTAAGGACAACTCACAATTAAGGACTTATACAAGGAGGGTGGCACATAATGTGCACAAGACCGTATTGTCTGAAAACTACGGCTCAATAGCCAAAAACAAAAGAGACTATAAAATTTATATTAAACCAGTAAGCACTTGATTTGCACAGCAGCGCTTTGGAGATTATCTTAGAGCTCACGTTTATAACAAAGTTATAAAATTCTGTGATATTAAAGGTAAATCCGTACGAGAGGCCAAAGCTTATATAACTAGCTGGTTACCAATGCAAACATACATAGATTCAGAAGAAATCCTCACTAACATTTTATTCATTTAACTAACATTTTATTATACTACATACCTACTATATTTATTTATATATAAGTACTATATTTTAGCTTACCTTTTTTATCTATCAGTACATTTTATTTTAAATAAATACATATTATTATCCTTAAATCATTTTTATGTATACCATATACTCGTATATAATTTAAAATATAACGAGGGACTTCATCCGGCTATTGTGTAATTTCTTATTTAAAGCATTAAAACTTCAGTCCGTTTTTGCAATTAAGTATAATCTAAAACATAAAACGTTTAGCTTAGTCCTCACGACACAGGCTTGGCCTAGTGTGAGTATCACTGATCCAACATAATAAAAAGTGTAAATAACTTGTCAGCATTGTGCACTACATTAGGTTGCCTAGCAAATAAGATTGAAGTTTAAGATGTATCATTTGTGACTGCTGTAAATAAATATTTTTAATGTTTTTTTTATCCATAAAAGGGTTAATTTGTAGTTATAATACTTAAAATAAAATACGGAACCCTTGGTGTGCTAGCCAGATTCACACACCGAGTCCGTTTCTTTCAGTAGATATATTAAACGTGACATGCCTGTCGCAAGATGTTAGCTGCGGTTGCCTTCGCAGAGTGAGCACAGGGAGCGCTTCTATTTTATTTTATTGTCTGTGTAATACTTATTGGAAATATTTAATAAATAAATTAAATTAAGATACAAAAGCAGAGAGCTCGAAAAAATGGCTTAGCTGCCGTCACCGCCGGCGCCCGGCGGGACGGGGCGGGACGGGGCGCGGAGAGCCGGTTACACGGTTAATCTCCGCATTATTGTGGTTTAACCTCATAACGTACAATTAAACTCCTGTCACGTTATTCTTATTAAGTACTTCATTTGCTCATTTTTCACAAACGTTCGTCGGCCATTGCATAATAATTTATATACGACGTGTGATCCGAGAGCTGGCGCTTATCTAGGTCAGCGCGTAAGCATTGCAATTCAGCGAGTAAATGCAACCAGTGATCTGGGACACTCTCGCTTGGTACTGATCTGAAGTGTTCAACTACTGAGGCCTCTGCTCTGCATCTATCAATTGAAAATGATTTATTTTATTTTATATATTATTTTAAAAATTTTTGGAAAACTTACAGCTAGGTCTTAAAAATAGTTATATACATAATATATGCCGGTATATACCAGCGCATGTGTGCTGATGGCCAATTAAAAAGTTTCCGCAGATATGTAAATACATAAATACTTAGAATTAAAAACACAGTGATTGTAGACGACAGGAGACATTAAACATAAAGCGACATAAAATAACAGTTATATAGGTAGTTAATGTAAGAAGAAATGATCGCTTAGCGACCGTTTAAGCTTACTTGCAGATGTGTTCAATAAATCGACATCAATATTTTTATTGACCAATGAGTTGAACGATTTGCTAGCTCGTATTAAGAATGCGTTTTGTCTATAATTATTTTTTGCCATAGGAACGTGAAGATTACTCGATTTTCTCAATGCAGCAGTATTTGTACGTAACCCTACTTGCTCGAGTAGCTCAGGACAGTCTACGTTACCATTGCAGATGTTTATGAGGTATGCAAGGTTAGCAACTTGCCTGCGATTAGAGAGTGGAAGGAAATGAAACTTGTAACACCTTGTAAGATAATCGGGTAAGTATAGTTTAGCTCTGTATTGCAGGTATCGGAACAAATCTTTTTTGTATTGACTCAAGACGCGATAAATAAATCGCATAGTTTGGGTTCCACACCTGCGATGCGTACTCGAGGTGACTACGAACGTAAGCACATTCCAGAATTTTAAAAATTTTAATGCTAACGAATTTCGATTACATTCTCAGAACAAATCCCAGGGCGCGTGATGCCTTCTTTGTTATATTATTAATATGTTCGTTAAACAACAACTTGGAGTCAAATGTTACGCCTAGGTCTCTAATTGAATTTACTCTAGTTATAAGTAAGTTAAAAAATGTGTAGGTCGAGATTAATTTACTAGGTTTACGAGTGAAAGAACATATGTGACATTTAGAGACATTTAAATCTAGTTAATTTAAAATACAATAATTTTGAAATCTATTTAAGTAGGTCAGAATGAAGGTATTGAGCGTCATTAAAATTTTTGATTGGAAGTAGGATCTTCATATCATCGGCATAGAAAAGAATTTTTGAGTACTTAAAACAAGAAGCGACGTCGTTCAAAAATATGTTGCAAAGCAGTGGTCCTAGTAAGGATCCCTGGGGGACACCTGAAGGCACATTAAGGAGTAGCGAAGAGTAGCCACCTAGTACAACGGTCAGGCAACGGTTGCTGATGTACGAAGTGAATCACCTAAATAAGTTACCTCTGGTACCTATGTTTAGAAGCTTGTCAAGAAAGATAGAATGATCGAGACGGTCAAATCATTTAAAATAGTCGGTATAAACAACGTTTGTGAAGGTTCAGACATAAATCGTGTTAGAAAATCAGCGCAGAGTAGTAAATTTGATGTAGTGGACCTGCCTCTTAAAAAGCCATGCTGATGTAATGATATACTGTGCTTAACAGCTTAATAAAGCAGGGTGTACACATTTTTTTCAAGAACCTTAGTAAACAAACACAATTTTGAGATAGGTCTGTAGTTTTCAACTTGATTTTTAAGTGTGTTTTTTTGTGTGGGAGTTATGAAGGCAGCCTTCCAAAGAATGGGTAATATACCCTCAGACAAGGAGCGACGGTATAAAGTAGTTAAGGGCAGTACAAGGCTTCTCGCTGGTATATTGTAGGGCCCCGCTGACTTTGTTAGATCCAATGAGTTAAAAAATTTAAAGACAGTTTCGTCTGAGAATTCAATAGAACTGATATCCGAAGAGGAGACAACATCCAGCTGCGAGAAAGAGGAGGGAGAGGTAAAATGGGTTGAAGGTAGAGAGGCATCCCTCTGAAGGAAGTTGGCATGAAAATATTCACCAAAAAGATTGCAAATCTCATCTCCTTGATCGGAAGACCGATTCCCGATATTGAAAAACCGAGGGATATGCATTTGACTGACGTTTGCTCACGTAAGACCAGAAGGCACGAGGGTTATTTTTAATTGAACTTTCGATATTAACTATGTAATTACTGTACATTTCCTTCTCCATTACACGAGCCCTGTTATTCGGTAGCTAATGGCAATGGGCGCAACCGCTGTGGCGCCTGAGACCCCATTTTAGATGGCATAGGCTTGAACTATCTATAGATCGTTTCCAATGGTAATTAAGTAACTTCGAAAATTTTCGTGATTGATTTCAATCATTATTTTAAATACGGGATTTATCACGTACCGTTTTATCGGTGTTTTGACCGACAATGTTTCGGTTCAATTCGTGAACCTTCATTAGAGTGAGTGCGATCCGCTCCGAATAACCTGTGTACTACCTACACATCTTTATACACAAAGGTTATTTGGAAGAGAATGCTCTTAAGCATTAAGTTCGCCTTTGTGCCTTTGTACAATCAATCAATCAATAACGTCTCACCTCGCACTACGCGCCACCGCAGCACTCTGCGCGCGAGTAGACGGGCGGGGTGGTGGGGATTGCGTCAACGATGGCCCGACGTGTTGACAGGCTGCGTCATCATCATTATAATCACTACTGATCTCTTCGGTATTTCTCGGTACACAACACTAACTATGTCTCTACCAGGTTCACTCACTCCTCTGTCGCTTGCATCATGAAGACATGGCCTTCAGGCTGGCGGTAGAATCCATCGTCTATCTCTGTTAAAGTTCGGCTCACGATTTATTTCTATCGATCTTGCGAGAAACGAAGAACCTCTCTCGCTAAGACCCGGGCCTTGTCGAAACGTATGTAGTGCGTCGAATCAGAATCTAGGGCATGTTCCGCCACTGAAGAATTGTTGGACACCGATAAAACCGCTACGTGATTAATCCCGTATTTATATTAATAATTAAGTTACTTATAGGTTTAGTTTAAAACAGTAGTTTATTATATTTTCCCAAAGCGAGAAGAAAACAATAGGATTTTATTTCCGTGTTGTTTAAACGAGGCCCCGAAGCGTTGTGGTGCGAGAGGCGGGATGCGAGACGGGCGGCGCGAGGCGTCGGGAATCTCTTTTATAAAATCAGCTAGGAATGTAATTACTCGCTTATGATACACAATATACGGTCTGTACTTAGCGCCTTCTTAAAATTATTTTCCTAAAATTTTTTTATTCCTATTACGTTTATAATTGTTAAATTGGTTTTGTCTCATAAACAATTACTAACTATTGGTTCACCCCGAACTGAGATCTCGCGAGTCTCCGATTAAAACAAACAATATTATTTGTAATTTTTGACTATTAAAACAGTACCACGAAATAATAACCAACTTACTTGACCTACAGTTTTACTCAAATTACAGGTAACGGGAGTTCATGTATTGTGGTTACTCTTTTTGGGGTACAAATTGCAGTTATTCTGGATTTCAGACTGTTGCCTATATTTATGTCACTTAAGCTACACGCATAATAAATTACAGCATTGTGGGGTCACTGGTGTACCCTGTGAATTTTGTCAAAGTTCAGTTTATATTATGGCTAATAACTCAAAAATTATAAGAACTTTACTAAAAATAAAAACAAAGTCTAAATGTACTAATGAAGATATTACATTTGACGTCCCACTTGACCAAATAATTATTTTTTTACCACTCTTGAATCCCAATATCTCAACAACCCCCGAACATTTTCAACTTATTGTGTGACTGCACCAAAAGTGTGCTATCATTACCTATCTATGTATCAAATTTCACGATTATTGGATTAACGGTTTAAAAGTTATTCTCGGAGAAACAAACATATATACCTAGTCAGGTCATAAATTCTGTCACATGTTTAATATAAAATAATTAAAACAAGTTTATTCATTATGTAACCATTTATATACCAAAATGAACTTAACAAAACATAGATTCTTATGACACTAAAGTTTATTCAAAATGACCTCCGTGATTTTGAATACAGGCCTTCAATCTGCGCGGCCAGTTGTCTATCGCAGCACGAACGAGGTCCATGTCAATATCGGCGGCTGCCTTAATCAAGGATGTCTTGAGTGACTCCAAATTAGGATGAGGCTTTGAGCACGCTTTTTCCTCCAAGTGTTGCCATATCTTGTAATCTAACGGATTCAAATCTGGACTGAAGGAGGGCCAGTCTTCGTGCCGGATGAAGTCGATTTCACGCGCCGCCAGCCAGTCTTGTGTGCTCTTCGCTCTATGAGCTGGCGCCGAATCTTGTTGGAATACCCAGTGCCTGTTATTGAACATGGTATGAGAATCAGGTTCCACAAGGTTCATCAGGACTGTATTTTGATACACAACTGCATTCGTTTTTACACCTTTCTCACAAAAATGTACCTCTGTTAAGCCCCAATAAGAAACTCCCAACCATACCATGAGCGAGGATGGAAAATGACCTCGTTGGACACGCGGAATACGGTTGCTCGCTTCTTCACTACTGTGTGCGTACACCTTATCATTTTGTTTGTTGTAGCTCTCTTCTACGGTAAAAAATTTTTCATCCGAAAAAAGAATTTCCCAATATTTTTTTCCCGCGTACCGCTTCAACAAAGCACGGCATCTCTTCAGTCTCAGGTCCATTAGACGAGCATTCAAACGATGTCCTGTTTTTCTTCGATATGCCCGAAGCCCTAAGTCTTCATTTAACACCCTTTTCACCGTGGTTCTGCTTAACCCCATCTAAAGGGCCAACAGTTTCTGCTTACGTTTGAGATTTTTTTGAATTCGCGCCTTCACAGCTTTTATCACTGCTGTAGTCCTAACAGACCGAGGGCGACCACTTCTTTACCTGTCATCTACACTAGAGTCTTCATTGTATCGTTTGATGGTGCCATAAACGAATCTTTTGGTTATATGAAAATTTTTCAGTATGTCAATAATTTGAATTGGCGCGTAACCGCAACGATGCAACGCAATAACTGCAACACGGTTTTCTTTAAGCGTCCACTCCATATTTAAAAATGAGTAAAATTCTAAAAAGTATACATTTTTATTTTCATGAACAATTCGAAATTTGAATTCTATAAACTTTTTTGTGGCCAGCATTCTAAAAGAAAAGTTTTTACTGTGTGACAATACTTATGACCTGACTAGGTATATACATAAGTCAAGAGTTTGCTAAAATGCTTACGCCACAAAGGTGTTCTTCATCTGAAAGCTAAAAACAATCCGCTTAACTATATGCTTCAAGAAACCTATAATAGATCCCGAATTAAATGTATCAGTGTCACAGAGCAATCGCGGAAATCATACGAGTCAAGATTACTAATTGAGGCAAATGGTGATAATAAGAAGACTTGTTAGTGTATCAAATCCATCTGCAATATTAGCCCTACAATAAATAAAAATCTTAAATTATTGAAATTGTATAGTAACCCTAAGAACGCTCTTAACGAAGTCAATAACTACTTCTCCAACATTGGCAAAAAATTGTCACATTAAATCCTCAACAAACTAAATGCATCTGGACAAGATCTTGATAACCGCTCAGATCTCATTTCAGCAACACCAAAACACTCATGTCCTCTTCTGATAATTACGAAATTCTTAAAATATTAGATTCCTTAAGGTCATATTCTGCGCCTGGCTGGGATAGCATAGGTAACAAGCTACTTAAAAGAGGCAAAAATACACTCATGCCCGCTATCACTCACCTTTGCAATCTCAGTCTCTCATCTGGTATAGTTCCGGATTGTCTTAAACTAACTAACGTAAGCCCCATTCATAAAGCAGGTGATCCGCTTCTGGCTAAAAACTACAGACCAATATCATTACTTACCTCCATTTCTGAAATAGTCGAAAAAGTAGTCAATGAACGCCTACTGTCATGACTGGAGGCAGAAGACCTAATTATCTCAGAATCAATACGGCTTTCGAAATAATTGTTCTTCTGATAATACAGTATCTAACATGGTCAATTTAGTCTCAGAACATCTTGATAAAGACAAAAAATGCGCTGGTGTCTTCCTAGACCTAACAAAGGCCTTTGACACAGTGTCTAGTACAATACTTCTTAAAAAAATGAAAACTGTTAAGAGGAGTTGCCCTAGACTGATTCTGATCTTACTTGAGCAACAGAAAACCACGTGTTAAAGTTGGTGAGGTATCGAGGTGGACTTTGGCGTACCTCAGGGCAGCGTACTTAGTCTTTCTCTATTTCTAATATATATAAATGGCTTATGCTCACTCCGATTGCCCCAAACAAGAATATTTGCTTTTGCTGATTATATAGCTTTGGAGACAGCTGGGAAAAATTTGCGGACACAGCTGAACGTAACATGAGAATAGGTTTTCGTTGGCTAAATAATAACCTGTTAACCCTAAATACTGAGAAAACGAAACTTGTACATTTTAACATAACTAAAAGAACAGCTCCCCATAGTTCATTCAAAGTTAAGCTCTACACACGTACACACAATACCTATACACACAAACGCACACGAACACAAACACACACTCCCACTCACAGGACGAAAGAGACCATCTCCCACAACACAGGTTTTACCTAGGGTGGGAGCTAGTGAGCTTCAACAATGGATATCATTTTTTTTGTCCAGAAACAATTACATAATCGTGTTTGAAATTACATCTACAGTATTTAAATTACCACATACATTTAAACTCGACATTGCATTAGTAAAGCCCTTAGTATAGCTGAAGCCTGCACTTATAGCTGCAGCCTGCACTTATAGCTGCAGCCTGCACTTATAGCTGCAGCCTGCACTTATAACTGCAGCCTGCACTTATAGGCGTCATGTTGTAATAGTAAACAATTTGTTACGCATAATACGCAGTATACAAAATTGTATAGTATTGTAGATTTGTATTTTACGTTTTTAGAAAATTGTAATTGTAATTTGTATGTTTTCTTTAAATGTTTTATGTTGAGCACGTAAAGAATAAACAATAAATACATACATACAACGCCGATTTGCCAAAGTTGATTTAGAGATCTCGCTTCGCTCTATCAATTAGCTACATAAATAACACATAACAGTAACTTGCCTACAACATTCTCATCTCACACTTGGCTTAAGTGCATCGTGTGGATATCAGGATCTAGTCATGGAGTACCTGGGTATCACAACGCACGTGGGTGTGCTGTGTGGACGTGGGTGGATATGTGTGGACCGGGAACAAATATTTACACAAATGTGCAACCCACACAAAGAATTGAACTTCTTTATATTTAACAAACAGTGTCAACTAACCGCGACATGATGCTTAGTACCATCGCGTCGCGTCGCGTCGTAAGTACCGAGAACGTTGTAATATGTAAACAGCCGTAAGTTTAAGCAGCAGTGCCCCCCCCCCCCCCCCCCTCCGACGCCTCCTACTTATGCACACATTCTTAGAACAGAATCAAATAATTATTCATTTACAACAACAATAGAACATAAAGAAACAAAAACACACACTTGTCACATAAATAAATAAAGTTGTGTTAGGTTATGTTAGGAAAGTGTGGTAGTGAGTAAGTACTCTGCATGCACTATGTGGGTGCTTTAGAGTAGTGATTCCTTAAAAGTGGTCCGCGGAACCCTGGGGTTCCGTGGATGGGTCACAGGGGTTCCGCGGTCTGAGTTGAATTGTACTTAAAGATGAATACCCGGCAATCGTTGAGAAAGCTGTCCTGGTTCTGATTAAGTTGGTGAAGACTTACCGATGCGAGATTGGTTTGCGTTCAATTATCAGACTTATTATTATTGTGTAAAAATTTCATTCTTCCAATTAAATTATTACCTAGGTACATTGTATTTCTTTGTTACAATAAATTATTTGCAATACTTATAATAATTATTTTCATTTATAATTTGTTAATTCTGCGAGTCTAACATGAATACGAGTATATTAAAACTACAAGGTAAACACTTTAGTTATCAAAATATCCAGCTAGGGTTCCGCCAAAAAAAGTATGATCAATTAAGGTTCCATGGCCAAATAAAATTGGGAACCTCTGCTTTAGAGCATGTCTGTTAACTAAAATGAGTGATTAACGAGGAGAATACTCTACTTTCCACACTTTTTGCGAGAAAACCAAATCTAGGTTAGTGCGTTCTGTGCAGAGGTTAGTTCGATTTACGAATAAGTTCTTATTGTGTGGGTCTCTTTGGTTCAAAATTTTAATATAGATGAGGTTACAAATTCAAAACACATTATGCCCGCAAGGGCATAATGCAATTCAATACAACTTTACTCTCGCTTCAGCCGTAGGGATTTATTCACTTGCTTTCGGTGAGGTTTACATGACATATAATTTGACATTGTCGAGCAGGTGGTGTGATAAGCTATTATTTATTATCCTAAGCCTCTTAATAATAGTCCGCAAATCCCTTAATAACACGGAAATCCTTCAAATGCATGTAACCTGAAGGAAATGAGATAACAAACCTCTCGTATGTAATCCTGGGCCCGGCTGATTGCTCGCATTCATCATACAATAGATCGCTCTGTTTGTCTGTTCGTCCAACTTTGATTTGATTCAGCTGATATTGGCATTGGATTGTCTTGTAATTGGGTCGCGTCTTATCCGCCCCGATCCGTCCATTAACGGTAGACCGACAATCAACGTACTATTTGAATAGGGAAGGATTGGTTTAATACAATAAACGAAATATTGTGATCCATTCAATATTATGAGGTACCCTTATGTCTTGCTGATACAGAGATTATTCATTTCTATCGGCGGTTATGAGTCACTTACTAGTAACTATGTTTTTTATTTGGAAAATTATTGTTGATGTAGTAACTAAGAACATTGTAGACATTAAGTCAAAAAATTGTGTAGAACCTCATATGAGCCGGAATAAATAAATGGAAGATTTCGCATGAATGCGATGTTTGTCGTGCGTCATAAATGTATTACGATACGAGTAGGATCGACACCCGACGCGCGCGCGCAGGTTACGTGTTGCACGCTGCGCTGCCAATATCTCAACAAACAGTCCATCTATACCATACTTAGGTAAATCAAATACAACCTCAATCCAAATCCTTTTTAGGGTTCCGTACCTCAAAAGGTAAAAAAGGAACCCTTATAAGATCACTTTCTTGTCCGTCTGCCTGTCCGTGTGTCACCACCGATTTTCTCAGGAACGGGTAAACCTAGCAAGTTGAAATTTATACCAGTCTATAGTCCCTATTAGGTGTATAAAAATCGAGGCCCTGAATCAACATGATAAAAAGATATGGGCAAGTTTAGATTTTCGCGAAACCTTGTAAGTACCACAATTTACCTTAATTTTAAACCTTTTTATTATTCGGAATTTTCCCTTTACTTGTGCTGTAATACCTTGCTTTTAACCAAAATTGACAATTATAAGTCAACCGGAAATACCCTATAGGTTTTGGGTCAAAAACCTATATGGTAGTTCCCGTTGACCTAGAATCACGAAATTTGTCAAAAAGCAAGGTAGCACAAATAAAGGACGAATTCCAAAAAAATAAAAATTTTGAATATTAAAGGTTGTCCCCATACATACATAGTTGACGTCAATTAAGATAGTCCTCTGAGTTGTATGGACGCTCATACAATTTAGAGGACTAGCTTGATCGGCACCAACCTCAAATAAGGTAAATATATAAAATTGTGCTATTAAATAAAATCAATATTTAAGTGGGACTCCCATACAAGAGACATGATTTTTTTGCCGTCTTTATGGTACGGAACCCTTCGTGCGCAAGTCCGACTCGCACTTGGCTGGTTTTTTCTAATAACTAAAAGAGGCCTAGTATTAAAAACGTTTTTTTGTTTTAAAATTACTTTTTAAAAACAAGATTTTATAAAATTCATAATCAGAACCGCAAGATCAAATCCGCAGATTCAAATAAGCCCAAACGTACGCACGGCACGCCAACCTATCAAAAATTAAATTTGTAAGCACAAAGTATAGGTGTTTTAGCCGTTTCCTTATTGGGCTTTATAGCAATATCTTTCTCCTAGATAGATTGCAAACCAATGCTGTTGACGTCTAGCTCGCCAAATTACACAAGTCAAAGTATGAAGTCGACCAAGGAATACTTTTGTTAAAATTTAGCTGTATTGACTTCAGAAAAACAGAAAACATCCTCCGCCATCTTGGAGGTCCCACCATATTGGATTTTTAGTATACATCTTGGATGGTCCTCCATATTTTGGATTTAATGTGACATTGTATTAGTTTTCGTGTTCTCCTCAGCACGTCCTTTCATTTGATACCTATACTGTGGTAGTGCAGAAAACTAAAAGATAAATAATAAAAATAATACTATGATAGTCCGCCATCTTGGATAATCCGCCATATTGGAATTAGAATAACGACACATAGCTTAGCATGCATTGTCGTCCAAAATAAGCGTGCATACAAAATTTCAGCTCAATCGGTTATAGATAACTGACTTAAATTTCATTCCACCCGGACAAATATACATACATTGCATGTTAAATGAAACCTTGTAAAAAACAATGGATCGCGGGAACGAATTTCATAGTAGCAACAGACCGTTATAAAAAGAGAATTTTAATTTCCTTGCATTTGTGATGTATGTGTTATACTCGGGGTTATGTGTTATCTATCAGTTATCACTAACATCTTCGATTAACGTCCTCGCACGCTCGTACGTAAAATATCTGGGGTTTAGAATAGCTCACTTACAGTCTTGTATAACAATGTCCATTACTCTAAGTAATGGACAGTAGCTGTTTACAACGTCACCCGCGTAATAAGATATATTGTACCGCGAGAATGCATAGCAATTTTGATAATTCGGAAACTATACGTACCGACAACAAAAGATAAATAAATAATGCTGGATGTGATAGCACTATCTAGCCCCGAATTAAGCAAAGCTAAGAGAATAACTTTTTGATCGATCGAAGCGAGATCTCCAAACCAACTTGGGCGAATCGACGTTGTATGGATGTATATATGTATGTATGTTTGTTTGTCAGAGGACAACTTTTGAAGCGTTGATCCGATCATCGTGAAATTTGGTATATAGGTAGGTATTAAAAACAATCCTAGTGTGACTAAATGAGCTAAATGGGGGGGTTGAGATATTGTGGTTCAAGAGGAGTAAAAAAATAAAATTGGACTATCCGGTTCAATGGCAAATCGTGAAGTTCTATCCAGTGGTTTGGTCCAGCACCTACTAGAATCTGGACCAAACCACTGGATAGAACTTCACGACCCCAAAATTTTCTCCACCGAACGCCAATATTACCCAAGAATCGTTCGAGAAGCCGTCTAGATAAATAAATATCGCAATTTTAATCGTGAGGGCGGCTTTAGATTATCTGCATCGTGGAATTCAGTTATAGTTAGGTGTTCACGTCGCGATTTAGATCCACACGTAACTTCAGATACTGTTAGTATTGTGTGTCGAAACAGTGATACGTGCCATTCAAAAAACCAAGTGCGGGTAGTTGGTGACAACATTTGCGCTGCCTGGCAATGACACTTACCCGCTTCAGTCTCTCGTGACCACGGCCGATGTAACTTGGCCGAAACGTCGAGGTTAGTCAAAATTATGATTTCGATATAAATCTGTGCGCGAAAAGACCCGTTTTGTCTTAAAAACATGAGTATAGTTCGCGAAAATTTAAAAAGTTCTACCTGTAAATTATGTCCATGATTTTAATTTTGTATTACAGATTGCCTGCACGTGCAGATGAAAACAATTCTATTCTGGTATAATAATAATTCTGCTTGTTGTGACCACCATCTCGAGCATTTTAATACATTAGGCAAGTTGTAGATTTATGTATACCTTAGCGGTATGCTACAGTAATTTGGAATACCCCAGTGGCGTAAAAACTTATTGTCAATAGTGATTGTTGTAGGACGCTGATAGAACTACTCCGTAATGTAGGTAAACGGGCTTTATCCCCAATCAAGGCATTTTATGTAATCACAGGCTTTGAAACTCTATAGCGCATTTTGAATTCTTCCTCAGTGAAATCCTCAGATGGTTTCACTCTTGTTCTCATCACTCTTGTCTGTCGTGGTCATCCTTATCATTGTTACTGGTTAAATTCAATAGAGACATCCTAAAAATAAATAATTTAAAGGTATGGTTATGTAGGCAGTTTACAATAGTTTTTTAAGAGATAAAACTTGTGGTTAAAGATATTTATTCTCAAAGAACAGGGTTCACTTACAGAGAACATCTAATTACATTATTGTACTGGATTATTTATTTATTTATTTATTAGGTTTACCAACAGTTAAGCACATGATTGCTTACAAAAAAAAACTTATTATCTAAATGCTCTATGCTACATGTGAAACCAGTAACAGGCAAACACAACATGCTCAGTAATCTAACATTTTAGTTAGGTAAACATACACGTAGGTATCGTAACTAGGTAAGAAGGTAAAATATTAATAATACAATAGGTGGCCA
This sequence comes from Philereme vetulata, assembly GCA_918857605.2. Lineage (NCBI taxonomy): Eukaryota > Metazoa > Arthropoda > Insecta > Lepidoptera > Geometridae > Philereme > Philereme vetulata. The sequence goes on along the minus strand of OU975451.1, from coordinate 214,287 downwards.
CTTCAAGCCAGAGATTAATTTGATTGTCTAGTAAACAAACAAAAACGGGGCCTGCACAACGACCCCCAAACGCACTAAGCAACTATACATGTTCAAATGATTAAAAATATACGTATCTGTGTTATTCGATAACGCATTAAATCATATTTAGCCACCAAAATACGTCTAGGCTTCGCTGTGGAAGTCACCCTCAGTAGGTTAATAAACCTATAACTAAAATAATCAGATATCAAGGTTACGTTAATGAGTAAACTAGTAAAACTGACAGAACGAGACGCAGACGCCTTCAAGCTAGGTACATTCGAGAGAACAATACTTTAATCATATTGCAATGCTCTTTTAAAAGTAATGGCGTATTATAAAATAATAATAATAGTTAAATTACATGAACTAAGTGCATGCAATAAAAATGCAATATCTGTACCAGGTCCATAAACAATCCAAGTATGTATTTACAAAAGAAAACTGTCAGTATATCTATATAAGTATTTATGTAACAGTTCCCATAGCACTAATATAATATTTATTTAATTTTTTTTTTGTTTTAACACTGTCAAGGTCGCTCACGATTACGAACGAAAGATTTTATTTTAGTGATTTCGTGAAAGCCGATATCCAAATCCACAAATTCATTATAAAGTTTGCAAAGACGTGGTATACAAGAGCTCGTACCCAAGACTGTCCTTCGAAAAGGGGGCACAAGAGGGTTAATTTTAAAGCGGGGGTACCTACGAGGTACTTTGAAGCGTAATCTTTCTAAAAGTTGAGGGCAGTCAATTTTATTCCTTACTATTTTGTGTAAAAATTTTAGATCTATCAGATCTCTGCGTTCATCTAATGAACTGACTCCAAAATGCGCTAGCCTTTCATTATAAGATACATGTCTCCTAGCGAGTTTGGTACCTCGAGCTAAATGCCAAAGGAACCGTTTTTGTACCCTTTCCATTCTCAATTTATGTACAGCATAGTGAGGACGCCAAACCGAGCTGCAGTAATCAAAAATACTACGTACAAGTGAGCTATAGAGTATCTTTTTAATTTTGAGTTTTTTGAAAACCTTTCCGTTTCTCATAACAAACCCGAGCATCTTTGAAGCCTTTTTAACGATATAGTCAATGTGAGGGACAAATGTGAGCTTGCTGTCAAGTATAACACCCAAATCTTTGTACTGAGTAGTTTCTTGCACTGCCTCTTGTGAAACGAAATAAACAGAAGGAATGACATTAATTTTACGAGTAAATTTTATGTGAAAGCACTTTTTTAAATTTAATAGCATTTCATTTTCTTCACACCATTTGCTCAATCTATTCATATCGTCCTGAAGTAGTGTGACGTCCTCGATAGACTGAATACACCTGATAAATTTTAGATCGTCGGCATATAGAAAAGGTGTGGAGTTCTTGAAACAGTCAGTTATATCATTAATAAAGATATTGAAGAGAACAGGCCCTAAATGAGAGCCCTGGGGCACGCCTGACAAAATATGCATCAAATGTGATTATGTCCAGTAATATAACAGTAACATTGTATAACTTCATATATATTACAATAACTTAATATTCTTTAGTATATAGTTTCTCAATCTTTTTTAGGATGATTGAACACTTCCATAAATATATATAATCATTATATTGCCACTTTTGGAGTACACGCCTGATGTATTTGTAGAATAAACCACTAAATTCACTCGAATTAGCCAAATTATTTCTGCTAATTAGAGCTCAAGCACTGAATAAATAAATATCGATTTGACAACCGATTAATGGACAAAAAACGGCTAATAAGCATTCCTGCAACCCATTTTCACATTTGACAAGAGATTTTGTTGACTGATTTGACAACCTGAAAAACTAATCTCTGATTAAAATCCAATGAGGTAAAATATGTTCTAGCAACCCAATTTGCACTTGACAAAAGGTTTGAATAATGGTCAACTGATTTGCGAGTTAATCATCCTTCCAACAACCGGCAGTTAGCCACATTATATACAGTTACCTCTAAATTCAGTTAATATGATTCCGGATGTGTGTTTTAAATATATGTCGTACATAACAAAACACGTAGTATATAAAAAAATATTAATGCACGTGTTGCAATAATACTCAACAAATATATTCGTAAGGTCGGTATGTTTTTACAAATGAACGTAGGCGGTCCAGTGATTTCAAAGTATCATTCGCTTTGATTTATTTGAGATCAATGAAACAAACTTGTAGTGAGCCTTTGAGACGAACTTCCAGTGAGTTTCCACCGGGGCCGCGGCCGTCCTAAACCGACGCACTATAAAGGGAATCCCATTCTGAGCTCTCTCGTAAAAATTGATCAAACGAGTCTTTGTAACTAACATTACTTTTCTCGCAAGGAGCGTACGAGTAAAGCTGTAATCCAGGATAGGTAAAACCCGTGTATTTATCATTTAATGTTGAGTGGTGGGTGGTTACCGTCACGACACCGTCAGTGCGTCAGAGTGCAGTCGGTGCGGCGGAGCTGGAGGGGGGGGACAAACGCGATAGTACTAGTGGTTCGCCCCGAACTGAGATATCGCGACTCTCCTAATAGACAACAAAAATATTTGTAATCTTTGCCAATCAATATAGTGCCACGAAATGAAAAACCATATTAATTGACATATAATTTCATTTAAATTACAGCTAACGAGAGCTCATGTAATGTGAATTCGTCTTTTTCAGGGTAGAAAGTGCAGTTATTCTTGATTTCAGACTTTACCCTATATTTGTGTAAATAAAGATACACGAATACCTTTTCAGCGCTGTGGGGTCACTGCTGTACCCACCATACTACTAGGGACTAGTGAATTTGTCAAAGTTCAGTTTTTATTATGGCTAATAACTTAAACAGCCAAGTGCGAGTCGGACTCGCACACGAAGGGTTCAGTATCATAATTTATAAAAACGGCAATAAAATTATGTCTGTTTTATAGGAGCCCCACTTAAATATTTATTTCATTCAATAGTACAATTTTATTTATTTACCTTAATTGAGGTTAGTGCCAATAAACTAGTCCTCTAAATTGTATGAGCGCCCATACAACTCAGAGGACATCTTAATTAGCGTCAACTATGTACTCGTATGTATGGAGACAACCTTTAATTTTCAATTTTTGTTATTCTATTGAATTTTTCCTTTATAAGTGCTGGAAGTTTTATTTATTTGTACCTTGCTTTTTGCCGAATTTCGTGATTCTAGGTCAATGGGAACTACCATATAGGGTTCGACCCAAAACTTATTGGGTACTTCCGGTTGTCTAGAGTTGTCAATTTTGGTTAAAAGCAAGGTCTTACAACACAAGTAAAGGAAATATTCCGAAAAAAAATATTAGGTAAATTTTGGCACTTACCAGTTATCTGCCAGTTTTCGCGAAAATCTAAATTTACCCCATAGGTATCTTTTTATCGTGTTGACTCAGGACCTCGATTTTTATACACCTAATAGGGACTATAGACCTCAGTATCTGGTATAAATTTCAACTTGCTAGGTCCGTACCTCAGAAAATCGTGAAAATCGTGGTGACACACTGACAGACAGACAGACAAGAGAGTGATCTTATAAGGGTTCGTTTTTACCATTAGATGTACGGAACCCTAAAAACTACAAGGTTTAAACTAACAATAAAAACGGGGTCGACATGTACTCACAAATACCTTTTATTAGACGTCCCATTTGACCGGATACTCCCATTTTCCTTGTTTTTACCCCTCTTGAACCCCAATATCTCAAAAACCCCCATACAGTTTTAGTTCATTTAGTCACACTAGGATTGTGCCGACATTACCTACCTACATACAAATTTCATGGTGATCGGATTAACGATTCGAAAGTTATCCTCTGACAAACAAACATACATACATACTTACATACAACGCCAATTTGTCCAAGTTGATTTAGAGATCTCGCTTCGCTCGATCAATGAATACATTGTGCCGGTAAAGATGGCACGGAGGTTGCGGCGCAGCGGCGGGGCGGCTGCGGCGCGTTGATGCCTGACAGCTGTCGGTGCCGCGTTGGCGCAACCACCAATTCAATATTTAACCGCAACGCGATGCGATGTTCTAACAGTAGGTATTGTGATAGAATTCGATAAAATCACGTTTGTATTATACAAGTTTTTATTTAAATCTTGCAACTGAATTTTAAATCGGATATCTTTAACCTATTGAGCTGAAATCTGGTAAACACACTTATTTTGGATCACAATACATGTGACGTCATTCTAATTCCAATATGGCGGATCATACAAGAAGGCGGACTAGTTATTTTTACTGCACTACCACAGTATGGGTATCAAATGAAAGGACTTGCTGAGGAGAACACGAAAACTAATACAAAGTCACATTAAATCCAAAATATGGGGGACCATCCAAGATGTATACTATAAATCCAATATGGCGGGACCTCCAAGATGGCGGAGGATGTTTTCTAGCTTGTATAAATTTTATAAAAGCTTGTTTTGAAAAAGTAATTTTTCAACAAAAACTTATTTCGAGTATTTTTGAAATTTCAGCCACGCCATGTGTATGTTTGTTTGTCCGAGGATAACTTTCGAAGCGTTAATCTGATAATCGTGAAATATGATACATAGATTCGTAGTGATGGCACAATTTTGGTGTGACTAAATAAACTAAAAATGTGGAGGGATTGTTAGGATATTGGGATTCAATAGGGGTAAAAAAAATTAAAATGAAAATTTGTACCCCAAAAAAGTTAACCAAATAACATGAACTCTCGTTACCTGTAATTTGAATGAAACAATAGGTCAAGTTAGTTGATTATTTATTTCGTGGCACTATTTTGGTGGTTATAGATTGCGAATAATATTTTTTATTACCTAAATTTTGACCGGACCGGGCCGAATCATTGGATTGAACTTCATGATCCTAAGGTTCTCTCTAGTGAACGCCATTATTACAAGAGAATAGTTCGTGAAGCGATTGAAATCAAGAAATTTCCAAATTTCAATCGGGAAGATGGCTGACTCTTAGCGTCCTGGAACCCGGTGATTGCTAGGTGTGCGCGTCGTGATCGGTCATCTCAGTGCGTAGATACGGTTAGTGTAGTGTGTCGTAATATGAACGAGGACATTTCTAGTTCTGAAGACCAAGTGAGGGTAGATGCTGCAGCTACCCACACTTCCCGACGGTAGCTCCAAGTACTCCAGTCACTCCGAGACCATGTCGAAACGTCGGGATAACAAATAAAAAAGGTACATCGCGATAAATACCCGTTTTGAAAAAATACTAATATTTTTTATTGTTTTTATGGTAGACTCGCGCGGTCTCAGTTCGGGGCAAACCACTAGTTTAGTTAAGTAAAAGCCTGAACTGTCCCGTATCGTAAGAGAGTTTACTGCTGACGTGCCGGTTACTGGAGATGGATTAAGGGAAATAAATCTTGTGTTCCGTTTCCATTAGCATGGGAAGGATTTGCATTGATCCGCGGCCATCCGTCTTCTCCTCGCACAGGCCTTCCGTCCCTAATGATACTACCCTTTTACTTTGTATGGCGGACATGTTTATGGACAAATTACGCGCGCTTTTTTGCTTGATTGATGCTCGTAGGCTAAATGTAGACATTATCGTCGTCTTACCCTACAACATCTATGAGAGATGATTAAGTGACGCCAGTCGGCCAGCTACTTGCGTGCGTGGCGTGGCGTGGCGTGGCGCAGCGCGGCGGTCACGCGGGAGCTATGCGCCCGCATCTCGCAAGGGATGTGCAGCACGTTTGAGCGCGCTTCTGCCTCAACCTATCGGCTCATGTTCCTTGATGCGTAAGTGACAACGCAGTCAAAGTCAGAAATTAATTAAAACTATCACTGTATATGATTTACTTCAACTAAAATCATCTAGTTGTGATGTTTTTTGTGCGAATGAGCTGCAAAAGCGTATTAAAGCTATATGTGAGGGAATATATGCCCGATCAGCTGGGTGAGCTGGTTACTCGGTGCCGGCAGTAAGTCCCTTCACCCTCCACATGACTTCGCGATACTTCCCGCGGGACGCGATGCCACCGCCAACAACACGACGCCTTTCGGTGAACTGTGATTTTTTTGCACGATCGTATCCTTTCCTGTCATAAGAGTTTGGTGCCGGTCAAATTAGAAGTGCTTATGACTTGTTTCCTGGATGTTTTAGGGTAACGGGCGCAATGCAAGGTCGTGTTGAGCAAAGGTTACATATTGCATATGGCTCTAGAGGTAACACCAGGCGAGCCATCAGCTTGTTCCCTCATCAAATGAAACAATTAATATATAAGACTTGGAACACTTACACTCACTGGACTTACATTCATTAATATGCACACATTTTGTGATGTAATATGTAGCATTAGTAGTACGTGGTCGTCAGTACCGCGCGATGCGACACGAGGCAACGCGACGCGACGCGGGCCCACGGGAGCGCCGCCGCCCTCTAATACTTACAGCCACTAAATATTCACCAATCAGCTAATTAACGCTAATTAATGCGATGGCCACTCGGGAAATTACATTATTCAATCGAAAACACAAAAATACAAGATCACATTCATAATGCTTACAAATTCACCATGTATTTTAAATCTTCATTCGAGTGATTTTACGTCGGTTGCTAAATGTTTTTGCAGTCCGTTGCAGGCCACAACCACCACGCTGCCGCAGCCGCCAAGCTGCCGCAGCCGCCACGCTGCCGCAGCCGCCACGCTGCCGCAGCCACCACGCTACCACAGTCGCCACGCTGCCGCAGCCGCCACGATCCCGCTGCGCACCCGCAATGTCGCTCTAGTACAAAACTCCTAAAAAAATTTATAAAACGTCTACGTCTACTTGGCAAAGAACTCACCCATTTATAAATTTAATTTAACTTTTCAGTTTGTTTAGCGGAACCTGATTCGTAAATCTTGCAAATATTTCGGTTTCTACATTTTTTGTACAAAACCTGCTGAGGCCTAATTGGGCTTCCGATAAAGCGACGTAACCACAGAATAAATAACAGTAAATTTCGACGATACCTTAAAACGCCTATTCAAAATAGCATCGTGATATGTAAAGGCTTGCTCGAGAGCGAGATACAAGATGTCGCCGCTGCTGATTATGCGCGGGAAAGAAAGGGAGGGCTGTAGAAAGCTGGTTAGTGTTGACGTAACCTCGTTAGAGGTGCTTTGCGCCGGATGCTAATTCCGCAAGACATAATGCGAGATTATGGGGCGTACTGCCTCTGTACCTAGCTACTGAATATTCTCTCTCCGGCTCCCGTGGCCTGTCGGTAGGACGAGGTCCTACACCTACGCACTTAAAGTAGGAAGGTGTTCAATTATAAATGTGGATTTAATGTGCTCGAGCACGCGCCACCGAACAATCAATTCTACGGGAAATTTGTATCATCACATTACACAGAATTTGTTTCGTAATATTTGTCTCTGAGAACAATCAACGGCAATTACAGCAAAGCTTTTCAGCCAAAAGTGTTTATTATGAAGAAGATAATTAACGAGATGTGTCAAACTGGGTTAAATCTCTCGTAAAATGGGCACTTCGTAATGTCAGCTTAATGAGCCAAGCCCCGTGTTTGCATTCCATTATGTACCGCGCGCTGCACGCAGCACACCCGCGCGTCTCTGCGCTCTGGCCGCAACAAACAACACGTGTGAGTTAGCTACGTGTTGCATCGCATATTCGCATCGCTTACTGGCGCAATTGGATAGATCTTCGTTTCACCACAATCTCACCTGATGGTAAGCGATGATGCTTGATGGTGAGTGAGATTAACCACCAGTAGATTAAACGCATTTTTTTTCCTTCTTTTTTTCTCCTAATCATGAAAAAAAATACCTAACTTTATCTGTGGTTAAAATAAACAGAAAATGAAAGAAGAATACAATTAGGTGTGGCACAATCGCCTTGCAACTGCGGCACAATTGCGATGATACAAAAGCACAAACTGGATACGTGCTCAGAATAAACAAGTTATTCTACTGGAAGAACAAACCTTTACCGGGGCTAAGTAGGTGTATGAAGACATTCACTGTATGTCTGGCCATTCATCACCCTTGTTCAATCACTCAGACACTGCTCAGTGCTCAGCACCACATACCGGCTCTTCTAACTTAGTACTTACTTTTTGCAGTATCTTTTGAATAGAATAAATATTAATATTTTTCTAGCGATCGGTAGATGAAAATTTGGTGCAAAATTTCACCGCACTTTAGTAAAGGATGCCTATTTTGATTCCTTCGTTTCCCAATTTAGATCCTCGAAGATGTTTAGCAGCACTGCTATGAAAATCTTGGGGGACAGAGGGTCTGCCTGTCTTACTCCTCGTTGAATTGGTATTTCCGGTCCTCTTTTTCCATAACAAAATTTCCCTAGGGTAGTATCTTCGTTTGCTATTCCCACTTTGGTTTAAAATCTCCAATAACTAGTACGTTCTCCCCAGCCTAAGCTTGTGCTTCTTGCAGAGTATCGTAAAACTTATCAATTTAATTAATAACTGACTGACAAATCCGCAGCTTCGCACGCGTAGTTTTCAATAAAAACTTTACCCTCCCTCCTGCGCAGTTGGGGAAAAAGTAGCCTTTGTCACCCGAGGATAGTGTAGCTTCCCAATAGTGAAACATTTTTTAAATTAGTCTAGTAGTTTCGGAGCCTATTCAATACAAACAAACAGATATTTTCTCTTTATAATATTAGTATAGATTAATTTAATGTGCAAATGTAAAATATGTATTTTTTATTCAATATATTTTTTTTTAATATTAATTTATTTCGGAACAACAAACAGTTACACTATAAAGGTTGGGTAAGATACAGTATTCATGTGATAAAAGTATTAATAATGTAACCCACTACGTTATTCACATATTGGTAAGACAGACTGTCTTGTAATGTAAATGTAATGAAAAGTAGATGCATCTAGAGGGCCAGAAGGGCCTTTTAACTATTTAAAACAAAACTATATATGTATAAGTAAATTAAAAGTATACAAAGTAAATATAGGAAAAAGAAAAAGTTAAAGGAAAAGCACAGAACGGAATTACGCTAAGACAGAAGCGAATGAAGGTCGTGTTTTGAAAGTATTATAGAGACTAAGTTCTTAAATTGATAAGTTGAGCATGCAAATATGTCTACAGCCTCGAATGACGTATTGTAAGACTCAACCATACGTCGGATGGGCGCGCGTAGTCCCGAGTTAGTGCGGCAGGTGCCAGTTGCAAACTGAGAACGGGAGCAAACTGCTCTTAGATCGCACGTTCTGGGAATTACAAGCTATATTTTCTTCATGAATATTCTTTTAGCACGACCAGGATGACCGGTAGATAATGATTTCAGCATTAAGTCATCCTAGCACTATTCTGTTTTGTGTGAAAGTATTAAATAAATATATAAAGAAAACAAAATCTTGAATAAAGACAGTCTACTTTCATTAAAATTATTGTATCGAAATAAATGATAAGTCCTGTTTTGAAACTACCATTCCACCTAATTAAATTTACCAAAATACTTGATAAAAAACAATAAGCATTATAAATTGAAGTGGTTTTGTTTCAATATAATATGAGACCACTATATTTTTGGTTTAATGCAATTAACTTCTATTTAAGCCACTATGTTGTTTTTTATCCGTGTATGCTCTCAACGTATCGGATTTTCAGCAAGTCGATTTTTGAGATGTGCCTAGGTACCTCGCCGGAGTTATCACTGGTTGCGGAATTTCAGTGCAGCTGCGTTGTCAGGACGCGGTAGAAATGCCAACAGTTTTAAACTAGCGGTTCGCCCCGAACTGATATTTCTCGAGTCTTCGATTAAACTAGTGGTTCGCCCCGAACTGATATCTCTCGAGTCTTCGATTAAACTAGTGGTTCGCCCCGACCTGATATCTCTCGAGTCTTCTATTAAACTAGTGGTTCGCCCCGAACTTATATCTCTCGAGTCTTCGATTAAACTAGTGGTTCGCCCCGAACTGATATCTCCCGAGTCTTCGATTAAACTAGTGGTTTGCCCCAAACTGACATCTCTTGAGTCTTCGATTAAACTAGTGGTTCGCCCCGAACTGACATCTCTTGAGTCTTCGATTAAACTAGTGGTTCGCCCCGAACTGACATCTCTTGAGTCTTCGATTAAACTAGTATGTTCGCCCCAAACTGATATCTCTAGAGTCTTCGATTAAACTAGTGGTTCGCCCCGAACTGACATCTCTTGAGTCTTCGATTAAACTAGTGGTTCGCCCCGAACTGATATCTCTCGAGTCTTCGATTAAACTAGTGGTTCGCCCCGAACAGATATCTCTCGAGTCTTCGATTAAACTAGTGGTTCGCCCCGAACTGATATCTCTCGAGTCTTCGATTAAACTAGTGGTTCGCCCCGAACTGATATCTCTCGAGTCTTCGATTAAACTAGTGGTTCGCCCCGAACTGACATCTCTTGAGTCTTCGATTAAACTAGTGGTTCGCCCCGAACTGATATCTCTCGAGTCTTTGATTAAACTAGTGGTTCGCCCCGAACTGACATCTCTTGAGTCTTCGATTAAACTAGTGGTTCGCCCCGAACTGATATCTCTCGAGTCTTCGATTAAACTAGTGGTTCGCCCCGAACTGATATCTCTCGAGTCTTCGATTAACACAAAAAAAAATATTATTTGTGATCTATATCAAAATAGTGTCACGAAATTAATATCCATCTTTAGTGACCTACAGTTCATTCAAATTATAGGTAACGGAAGTTAATCTATTTTGGTTATCTTATTTGGGGTAAAAATTGCAGTTATTCTGGATTTCAGACTTTTGCCTATATTGTGTCACATATGCTACACTTAAGCCAAATTACAGCACTGTGGGGTCACTGGTGTACCCTGTGAATTTTGTCAAAGTTTTTATTATGACTACTAACTCAAAAACTATAAGGACTTTACTAAAAATAAAGCAAAGTCTAAATTTACTAATAGAGCACTTTCATTTGACGTCCCACTTGACCTAATAGTCTCATTTTTTTTTTACCCCTCTTAAACCACAATATCTCAACAACCCCCCATCATTTTTAGTTCCTTTGATCACACCAAAATTGTGCTATAACTACCTACCTTTGTATTAAATTTCAGGATGATCGGATAAGCAGTTCGAAAGTTATCCTCGGACAAACAAACATAAATACATACATACTTACCTAAAACGCCGATTTGCCCAAGTTGATTTGGAGATATCGCTTCGGTAGATCAAAAAATATTTTCTGTTCTATGAAAATACCAGTGGTTCGCCCCGAACTGAGATCTCGTGAGTCTCCCATAAAAACAAAAATAATATTATTCGTAATCTGACTATCAAAATAGTGCCACGAAATAAACAACTACTTTACTGGACCCACAGTTTCATTCAAATTACAGGTAACGGGAGTTTATGTTATTTGGTTATTTTTTTGGGGTACAAAATGCTGTTATTCTGGATTTCAGGCTTTTCCCTATATTTGTGTCACTAAAGCTACAGGAATACCAAATTTCAGCATTGTGGGGTTACTGGTATACCCGGTGAATTTTTTCATAGTTTCTATTTCATTCTGGCTAATAACTAAAAACTACAAGGATTAAACTAAAAATAAAGACGGGGTAAAAATACACTCATAAATACCTTTTATTAGACGTGCCATTTGATCAGATAGTCCCATTTTGTTTTTTTTACCCCTCTTGAACGAACGCCAATATCTCAACCCCCCCCCCCCCCCCCCCCCCCCCTACACGTTTTTAGCTCATTGAGTCACACCAAAATTGAGCCGACACTACCTACCTATATACCAAAAGTTATCTTCGGACAAACAAACATACATACATACAACGTCGATTTGCAGATTTCGCTTCGCTCGATCAACTAAATTAAACAGAAGTCATTGACATAGCAGATCAAATAAAAAAGCAAAATTAGTTTGAAAAGAAATAAACATTTTTATCTTAAAAGTTATGCAATTTACCAAACCATATGTTATTCAGAATCCGGGCTTCGTACGAAAGTGTGTCGAGCATTGTCTTCGACGGGAGCCATACGTCGCGTCGCGTCGCGTCGCGTCACGTCGGCGCGCGTTGCGTAGCGCCCTTACCTCGCTCGAATATACAACAACATGTGAATGCATTAATCGCGTGAAGCCTCGACTTGTGTGTTCTTCTTATTGACTGAATTATGAAGGTTCACGGAACGGTGTCAAAAAACCTATAAATAATAGAACGTGCGTACACCTTCAGTGAGTTCACCCGTTGTCGTCTGAGATTACTAATAGTACCGGGAAGATTCCTGTGAAGCGGCTCGCGGTGAGCGACCTCAAGCCTCCGCTCTATAATTCGGGCCGCGTGCGATCGCTAGTCAATGAGTATTTCATGAGTGGAATAAATTGAGTGTGGGACGCGCTGCCTATCCCCCCATCAACTCCAACAACTTAAACTACCTACATATCTAAAGGAATTGCTGATATTGTGCAATGTGACCTTGCAGCGCCTATATAGCTCTTGTTCCTCAGGGCCACCTTGAGGGAAACGTTCTATCAAAGCTATAATGCGGAATTTTATTTGTAAGCTGTGAAAGTCACTCACAACATTTTGGTTTGATTCATCATAGAATCGATTAGTTGTTAGTTCCGTCACGTCTGTAAGTAGCGCAACTAGCTGGCTTGGTTTCTAGGTTGTGCGTATTGGAATGGCAAGCGCGACTGAATGCCAAAATTACCCTGTTTATTAGTCGGACTAGTTCCGTGCTTGATATTAATGAACTGCCCAGATTCCGCGCCGCCGCCCGCCGAGGCCGTCGTATATCTCAACGCAGCGCATTCATTCGTACAGTCCTTGTATCAGCTAATGCAGAGAGTATAGTGCAAAGTCTAGAGCACAGACGCCGAGTAGCCAGACTTTTAGTTTTTTACAAGATACATTTTGGTGAATGTGCTCAAGATCTTCATGACCTTATCCCTCCTTCCGCCTTCCACCACCGGACAAGCAGATATACCGAGAAGTACCACCCATACCTGGTCGGCATACCACCTTGCCGAACCAAACGATTTGCTTCAACTTTTCTTTTTAGCACAAGTAAGGAGTGGAACTCACTACCGGCGTATGTTTTTCCAAACCAATATAATCTTAGAGTCTTCAAGTCCAGAGTGAATATGTTCTTTCTAGGCAAGCGTGCTCCATCTTTGATCACACCTTCACTTACCATCAGGCGAGGTAGTGGTCAAGCGCTTGACTATCATCAATAAAAAAAAAGGTTTTTCCAAACCAATATAATCTTAGAGTCTTCAAGTCCAGAGTGAATATGTTCTTTCTAGGCAAGCGTGCTCCATCTTTGATCACACCTTCACTTACCATCGGGTGAGGTAGTGGTCAAGCGCTTGACTATCATCAATAAAAAAAAAGAAAAAAAAAACATGTTCATAAGAGGTATCAGATAGGATGTCAAGAGTTGGGGTACAAAGGGCAGAGCTCTAATAGCTTCAGGACAACGTTCGTAAAACATTTAAACCTAATCTTTGAAATCCACATCACATAACAAGATATCGCTCCTAAATGAACATAAACTTAGGTAGGTACGGAACCGTCGGTGCGCGCGTCCCACTGGTACCCGACCGATCTTGTTTGCATACAAGTGAAACATTCGTGTGACAGTTGAAGGCCATCGCCGCTTATTAGAAAACTAGCACGATGGTTCTCTCTGCCAAAAGAAAGAATTGAGTTGACTGAACGAGGGCTTTGTGACAACATAAATAACCATCAAACATTAAACACTTATCTCTCTTATACATTCTTATTATTTTTATTTATTTAAATTTTACACAGCCATTACAGTAACACCAAAGCGACAGCAAAACCTTAATATCTAGTACTTATACACTACTTATTTACACTTAAACTAGATACGTTGCACTTAGAAAACGCAAGACCATATCTGTGAAGTTCGCCAAGGTAATATTGAAAATATCAACATCTTCGGCTAGACATAAGCTGTTGATAAGCCAAAGGGCTCGCGTGAATGGAGCTTCGCTCAGGAGATCAGGCTATGCCCTCGGAATCGCGAGCAGCCTAGCTCGTCGCCGCCTATAAACGTAGTTATCAGGTACGTACAATACAAACCTACACACATCAGCACTAGCGGATTGTACACCTCTCAGTAGACTAAATATAAATGTTACCAACATTTCCCGTCTAACTTCTAATTTGTAATAATCCACCATGCCTAATACGAATAGAGTGGGGTACATAAAGGGTGAGAGGGGTAAACCTCGTCTAGTTTAATGTACAGAAACCTTGTCAATTTATTCTGCATTTTATCTACCATACTACTGTATTTTCTTTTATGAGGGCTCCAAACCATAGCGCCACACTCAAGTCAGCTCAGCTTAGGTTTTGTGTCAGTTATCGTGAAATGACTCATTAAATCCTGTTTCCGTGATTGTATATACTCGTATGTGTTCCGACGAGGATAGTAATCCGTAAGTGAATAAATCTAGTTTTGTCCTCAAACCTCGCACGTTTATGAATTACATACATATATAGGTGTAAGGCGGCGTCTAAATACTACATAGTCACCATTGCTTACATACTACTCGTACCTGCAAGGCAGCGTCTTCAAAGTTGATTCAGCGTACGCGGCAAACATTAAATACTAAGTTTATTTCAAAAGCCGGCACCAAATGGAACCTACTGAAACATTAAAGAAAATCAACATCAACACAGAAAATCAACAAATATCAACAATAAATTCACATTGAAATGAAACGAGGAGAGTTGGTTTGATTGTCGTTAATCAACGCTCTGATTCACGCTGTAGTCTGACAATCGCAGCATTTTTCACGAAGAAGATTAATTGAGTTGGGAAGTGGGACGAGTGACTCTCAGCAGAGCTTCGGATACAGCCCGGCGGGGACAGCTGGTTCACTCGTGTCTCCATTCAACAATAATCGTTCTCAACTACGTTATTGCAATCATCATCAGCTGGGTACCACGATCCTCGTCAGGAGATTTTTACGGACACCCCTACTTGAAACTTCGGTCATCGTAGTACCCTGAGGTAACAGTCGTAGAACTGCTCGTGCCACCGTTTATAACATTTTGTCAAAGTCAAACAATAATTAAAATAGTTGAGCATAAATAGTAAAGTTGTCGTAGCATTCGTTATCTGTGTCTGTTTGTGGCTCCCAAGCACTGTACTCGTAGCTCCCAACCAGTTCAACCAGTACAATGCTATTTTTTTACTCTGGACCTGAGTGCACTTGTAGTGTTAAGCCAAGTGTGGTGGAAATCGGTGCAGCCGTTTTCATCAATCAAGACCTTGAACTATTTCTTCCAGTTGTGTTAGATTCAGCGTAGTATCGGTAGCACTGCACAACGGTCGTCGCATTGCACGTAAAGCTCGCGTAGCACTAACCCAGCTGTTCTCTTGTGCATGCGTTACAGTCTGTCGTCTGTCGGCAAGTTATTAGTTAGCGATCTGTCGGAAGACAGGTCGTCGCGCCAATTATTCCTTGTTTGTACCTCGCTGTCTCTCGCCTCGTGCAAGTCACGTGGAGTCACGTGCGCGAGTGAGGCGCGCACGTGCCGAACACACAGCTTTGAGGACAATTTACTTATAGCGACAATTTACTTTACTTTTTTATGGAAGCCACGGACGTAGCAAGCCTGTAGCCTTATTACGTAAGCCAATTGCTGTTGCATCGCTGCCGCTGGTCAGGCCGTTTCTCTTTCACACCTACAGTGCGTATTTCACGTGTTCAAGGGACGGTTTGACCAGCGACACCAACGCGACAGCAATTGGCTCACGTTATAAGGCTACCGATATCATAATTAGCTTGACACGCTACTTCAAGCTAACAGAACTGGCGACCAGCACCGTGTCTAATATTACACGAACCATTTGGAGCCACTTTTGACCACCTCATAACTCTAAAACTATTTCACATAAACATGTCAAATTTGGCTCATATTTTAAGACTTGCGAGATACATATATGCTCCAAATTTCATAAACACACCTCAAACGGTTATTTAGATATTAACGTACAAAAATAGACTGACTGACTGACTGACGGACCAACCTATAGATAGATCTAAACTCTTACCCAGTTCCAGATGACCTGGAAAGTTCAAATTTGGCATCCAGATAGATAGATGGGTGAATAGATGGGTATGTACGGCATGGAAGCTCTCCTTATGCAGCGACAGCTCAGGTGGTGCGGACACGTCTTCCGCATGGATGACCAGCGTCTACTCAAAGCGGTATTTTATTCTGAGATGGCAGAGGGTAAGCCGAAGCACGGTGGTCAGCATTTGCGTTTTAAGGACGTGTTCAAAATACATCTAAATGCCTGCAATATTGACCCTGCAAGTTGGGAGGAGCTCGCTTCACACAGGTCGTCCTGGCGCTCTACCATCTATAATAACATTAAATCTTTCGAAGAAAGCCGACTTCATACACTCGATATAAAGCGCCAGATACGTAAATAGAGACCTAAGCCTTCTTATCATTACACTTATAACGCAGCAGACCAACTCTATTGTGTCACCCTGTGATAGGATTTTTAAAACTAAGTTTGGTCTAGCAAGCCATACTAGGGCTCACTCTAGAATTTAAATATAAACGCAGGTTATTTAAATTTATTGGAATTTTTATGCATTTAATAGCATTTTCTTTAAATATAAATATAGTTAGTGTCGCCGTCATCGAAATCGATGAGGAGGACTATTTATATAGGGAAATGTCTGAAATCCAGAATAACTGCAATTTCGACCTCTAAAAAAGGTACCAATTAATATAAACCCTCGTTATCTCTAATTTGAATGAAACTGTAGGTCAGGTACGTTGGTTAATATTTCTTGGCATTATTTTATTAGTCAAAGATTAAGGCCAGCAGGCACAAAGATCCCTAAACGTATTTAGCGACTAAACATGTTTAAATTAGACGTATTTGTATGATTTGACAACTCCTTAAATCATATTTAGCCACTAAATACGTTTAGGTTTAGGTTAATAATATTTATTTTGTGTTTTGGAAGATTCGCGAGATTTCAGTTCTGGGCAAACCACAGGGTACACCAGTGACCCCACAGTACTGAAATTTGGTATGCGTGTGACTTTAGTGACACAAATACATATCTAGGTAGTCAAAAGTCTGATATTCAGAATAACTGCAATTTCTACCCCAAAAAAATTTAACCAATTAACATTTACTCCCGTTACCCGTAATTTGAATGAAACTATAGGTCAAAAAAATTGGTTAATTAATTCGTGGCACTATTTTGATAGTCAAAGATTAGGAATATATATTTTTTTTGTTTTTATGGGAGATTTGCGAGATCTCAGTTCAGGGCGATCCACTAGTAATTTTGTTTTAGTGATTGTAATCAGCTTTGTTAACTTGAAATAAACAAATTAAATTTTCAAGTCAGTTGCAGTTCATCGTTATTGGGACGTTCCTGTCACTAGAGCGGCTGCGTCACACGGCTACGCGACTGGTGGATGCTGTGTGCTTTAGATTGAAGGCTATATGACGTCATGCGCCAGCGGACGCGGAAGGAACCCCGCCCTACGAGTATGCTCTAAAGAGACTAAAGAGGCATTAGTGGGCGCCCTAATAAGCTATTACGCATTCCAATTTACTTTTTATGATAACTTGAACTAATTAAGAAATTTCGAGAAGAAATTTCCAGAATTTCACTTTGAATTGCGCAATTGAATTAGCCACTTACATCGAAATTAAAGTAATTATTCCGCTCAAGTAATTACCCAAAGCGTGTCTGGGATGGAACTGTAATTATGTACCCCATACCTAGGATAGGTACGCGGGGTCGGGCTGCGGGGGAAGGTATTCAAGTATTTTCTATACTACGTACGACATTCTATGAAAATACGGGTAATGACTAATATTATAGTAAAATTGGTTATTTTTTTTTCTCATTACCATAGAAAATTTTAAATTTTTAAACCAGCTTAATATCAAGTCCTAAAATATCAATGAGACAGCCTGTATATAATAGGTACACAAATCATATGTATATGTACCTCTTAAACTGAGTAAGCGGCATTGTCGCTAAGGCGCCGCCGATTTACGTAAAAGTTGTTTAATGGAAATGTATCGATTACTGGATAAATATTCAAGCTACCGGTATTAAACTCACCTCTAAAATCAGTTAATACGATTCCGTATGTGTGTTTAAAAATAATAAATTAATGTTGATATTAAAGTGGTTTGAAAATTAAAAATAATTATACGACCGGTTTTACAACAATACTAGACATTAGCCCTACCCGTGTTTTCATTTAATCTCGTACATAAAAAAAAACACGTCGTTTATCAGTATTATATGATACAAAATAATATTTTTGAAAGCGTGCATTTCCAGTAGGATGCGTTATCATCATCTCGTAACCTATGAATTATCCGGTTGAGTGCGTGTGCATTTGTATGAAACGGGTTAAAGAATTTCACGCAGAGCTATAAATAAAACGAATATATTGGTACACCCACAGAACACAAAAACAATTTTATGTTCTGTGGGTACACCCGATGACTTAAATGAAATGAAATGCATTTGCTAGAAGCATGGTGTATAAGTTGTTACAGCTATATAGGTAGGATTCACATACTTCACCGATTATCAGCGTGCAAATTACAGTTACATAAAATTAATTCAATTATACATAAAAAATCTTCAGTTTAATAAAAATCAATCTACTATTCTCCTTTGCAAGAAGTGCAGCTTGGAATATACAAAGCCCGATTAGTCTTAATAGCTTATGTTTTATAAAGAGAGGCCTACATGAATCTAAGGGACTTGCACCACATAATGCTCGTATACATTTTCTTTGGACGATAAAAGCATTGCAATCATTCATCGAGTTGCCCCAAAGTATTATTCCGTACCTGAGGACTGACATTACGTACCCATGATATGCAGTAAGAGCCAGCTTCTGGCTAGATATTTGCCTTAGCCGTAACAGAGCGTAAACAAAGCGATTTATTTTCTTACAAACATGTTCAATATGGGACTTCTAGTTACAGTTTTCGTTCAACATAAGACCCAATAATTTTATGTCATTAGCCTTTTGAATTTGTTGATTGTGGCATGCCAAATTTAAATTAATTTTATTATTATTATTGTAATTATGATATTTGATCTAATTGGTTTTTGAAATATTTGCGCATAAGTTATTACTGTCAAGCCATTTTAAGATAGTTTCTACTTCTCCGTCTAGAGCTTCCTTATAACTGCCATCCTTGTAAGGTACTGGTTATACTGTGAATATGTCGAACTTATAACGATTTCAGTGTTACAGTCAATGATCTTGATATATTCCATGACACGTACAGCTCTTACAAAAACAAACTGTTTAAAAATATCTCATTGGAGATAATAAATAAACATAAATATTTAATAAATATATAATAATAAAATATTAAACATAATTATTGCTGAACATTTCACACAGCGCTATCTAGCCCCAAACTAAGCAGAGCTTGTATTATGGGAACCAGATAACTGATAGAATACTTATATACTTTTTTTTGTAAATACATTCTTATAATATACATACAAACATCCAGGCCCGGAACAAATATCTGTAGATCATGCAAATATTTGTTCTGCGGCGGGAATCGAACCCGCTACCTCCTGCGTCTCAGCCGGCTATTCGCCCACTGCGCCACGGAGGTCGTCAACGATGATGGCGAGAGTTCTGCCATCTCTTCCAGAATCTCTGTAAGATTGCATTTTGCCATGATGCACTCGTGTTCCGAAACAACATCGGAACACGTATTAGTTAGTATTACTTTATTAATATAGTTAGTTATGTATATGTAAAAATTCAATTATATTTTCACCGTCGTTGGCGAATGGTGTATACACCTGTGCACGTATTAGAATAGTTTTAATGACTATCGTCATATATCTCAGGTATAAAGAGCTATAAGGAGATAAAATACGTGTACTGTTGGTATATCTTTAAAAAAATAAAAAAAGTACGACTACAGAGATGTCGTTCGCAAATATAAAGCATTGATGAGGGGTAGCGTTTGGCAGTGGATTCGTTTTAAGTGGATTACCAATTAATATTTTTAAACCTCAATTAATCCGTAACTCGTATGTACTTCATATAGAAATAAACGTCCATTTAAAGATGCCTCTTTAATCAAATTTGCGTTTATTTTTGGCAAAATCATAAATTGTATCTTAAAATCCCAAAATGTTAATCATCTATATACGTTAATGATCTGTGTAAAAGAGCTAGATGTGGCGACGCGCGGTCTCACACCATTCCAATTCACTTACTGTTCTGTTAAGATAAGCTGGCACACGCGCTCTCCTCCCCTCAGCTGTAAACTCTCAGCTATCCGCCATGGTACGTCAACTGCCAAACGCATTAAAACTTTTATCGTGCAAGATGCGGTCGCCTGTAATTGAAGGGTCCTTAGATATCTTGTATGCAAGTGTTTCCTTTGTAAGTGATCCTAAATAAGTCAAATTAAATTAGGCATCCTCGTACATTTACAGAGCGAGCCATCGCATGCGGTCTGCACTGCGCCCAACGGCTCCCAGCAACTCGTTAGGTATTCTCGCAAGTGCATGGTATCCACTCCAGGTCATTTCTGTTTCAAATAATCCTATTTCAAATTAATTCTTTTACCTAAATAAATTCCATCAATTTACAGATTTGAACAATAAGGAAAGTTACATACAGGTAACGTACCTATTTATACTTAGAGGATTGCCGTCTCCGTAAGCCGCGCGACCAGCCGACCTGCCGCCCGACCGGCGATCCGTCGCCGGGATGAGAGGCCGCTAAAGTAATGTACCATTAACTGCGACATAATTCATTCCTATAAAACTACAATTTAACAAAGCATACGACTTTTTGGGGTTCCGAACCAAAATGGTAAAAAGGAAACCCTTATGGTGTGACTTTGTTCGTCTGTCTGTCACAGCTGATTATCTCAGCAGCTGTTAAAGCTATTTACTTAAAATTATAAGGTAATAATAATAATTCTGGCCCACCTCTAATGCAAGTAAAAAAACAAAATATTTGAAGTTTGATTACCAAAGGGGCAAAACTTTAAAATATGGTGAATAGGTCAAGTAGTATATCTTATAAAAGAGCTTAACTAACACATTTAAGAATCATTTAATGGTCCAATAATAATTTTCGACTTAAGATAAAAAAAATCGAATCATAAAGAATCTTGTAAATCCCCGCCGCGGCTACTCGCCGCCGCCGCCGCTCGCTCACACTTCGCTGCTTAATTAGGGCCCTAATGTATTTAGCCGATAATTGTGATTGAGGTGCTTCACTGTGCACCAGAAATTTCCGTCTAATTTGATTTGTTTTTTCAGTAGCTGCGGCTACTCGTAAATCATCAATATTCGCTTATTTAGCTGTTATAAATGTTATCATTATCTGAAGGAACTTGTCATCGTGTTTCGCAAGTTCACGAAACTTCTCTAACTTTGGTCGAGTCTCTTTCGTAATGTCATTACCATTTACCTCGGGGCGAGATAGAGGATCGACTATTGTTCAACTGATCAAAATTAAACTAAACTACAGCAATTACGTTCTGATGGTAGTGTATGTAAGTATCGCAGCTCTAAACACGTATGCGTAATGTAAACTGACAGCGCTGTCCTGCGCCGCGTCACTCGTCACCGCTCGCTGGTGGCGAGTGTCGCAGCGCTGTCCTGCGCCACGTTACTCGTCACCGCTCGCTAGCGGCAAGTGACGCAGCGCTGTCCTGCGCCGCGTCACTCGTCACCGCTCGCTGGCGGCGAGTGACGCAGCGCTGTCCTGTGCCGCGTCACTCGTAACCGCTCACTGGCGGCGAGTGTCGCAGCGCTGTCCTGCGCCACGTCACTCGTCACTGCTCACTGGCGGCGAGTAACGCAGGGCTGTCCTGCGTTACTCGTCACCGCTCGCTAGCGGCGAGTGACGCAGCGCTGTCCTGCGCCGCGTCACTCGTCACCGCTCGCTGGCGGCGAGTGACGCAGCGCAGGACAGCGCCGCGTCACTCGTCACCGTTTGCTGGCGGCGAGTGACGTAGTGCTGTTCTGCACTGCGTCACTCGTCACCGCTCGCTGGCGGCGAGTGACGCAGCGCTGTCCTGCGCCGCGTCAATCGTCACCGCTCGCTGGCGGCAAGTGACGCAGCGCTGTCCTGCGCCGCGTCACTGGTCACCGCTCACTTTTTCACGCTCACGCACACGGTCACAGCTTATTACACGGCGTTCGAACGCCGTGTAATAAACTGTGCTGTGTAATAAGTTTAGTCGACTAAACTCTGAGAATGAGTTCAAATGCATAACACAAACTTGGCAAGTCGGATTCATGCGATTATGGAAAAGATTTGTTATCTAGTAGATAAGCCATCTGGCATAGTTTCAGCATCTTAGCAGAGCGTGTCCTGCCCGTCCAGTAATGCATCGAACTACCAACTATAAAATATGTAGTAAATATTGTTTGTGTGTGGTTTGGTACAGTGGGACTTGAGTGAGGGCTCTATTGTTAACCAATATTATGTAGGTATGCCCATTAAATAAATTATATAAATAAATAAAACTTGTAGTAATGTGTAAACACATTTGTATTAACAAAATATCCATCTTTCACATCTGAATAATAAATGAAAATAATTGAATATTTGGTTAATTTGCGAATAATTCACATATTTTTAAAATCATCTCAAAAATTTCAAGCCTAGACGGGACTTGAACCCGCAACCTTCCTCTTTTCCACTTTCCTCTTTATTTCCTCTTCCTCTTATAGTGTTCGGATAATACTATGAATAAAATACTATTTGCGAATAGTTATCAATAATGTTTGCGTAAAGGTATCTTGACGATTTCATGAATGCAGCTGAATACCACGACATTTACGGGTGAGTTTTGTACAATTTATAGCAGCACAAACATTTTCAGCATGTACGGTTATGTACATCGATATAGTTGCGAATCCCTAAGATAAGCATTTTATTATTATACAGTCAGTGACCATCAACGCGCAGCGCGACTAAGACGCTAGCGTGAAGCGTGTTTAATATCGTGAATAAACTGTTTACGTGAAATATTACAGTTTTCTTGCGGCACTCCAAAATATTACTTGATGAATTTGAGTGTGGATAGAAAAGATCACAATCAATATCGATACGTTTATTGTACTAAGTTTGTACAGATAATTATACCGTGATGTTTCCTTCTCGTTAGTTACACTCACACTGAGTGTTAAAGTGTGTGAAATATAATAAATAGCTAAGTAAAGTGAGACTGCGCTCGCGCCGATCGCAATGTCATCAAAAATGTATAGTTGAAGACTGTACATCTTGGCAACCCCAAAAGATTAGTTATATCTAATCGAGAAAAGGGAAGATCATCATAAAGTAGAACAATTAATAAAGCAATTAATCAAAATCGAAAGCAATGTTCCTAATTCCGTTGCTGGAGCTTCGGCGAGATGTCCTGGTTCCAGACTCCGCGCTGTTGTCTTTGCTAGGCGATGACGTTCCGGTTGCATCTTTTCTCTCGATGACTTGAAGCTCAATATCTTCATGATGGCGCTGTCGCACGATAGTTGAGTTTTTGAAACGGCGGCGACAGCGCTTCCTCCCAACCACCACAAATGCCGTTAAGATGGCAGCGGCCAATAGGAAATAGCTGATAACATATTGATGAATGTCATGTATCGTTACTGTGGTTTGTTGCGCTTCGTTTTCCTTCTGGGATTTAATTCTTTCCTCAATCTTTGAAATTTCAATCTCTGACGACGAAAAATGATAGATAGATAGATAGATAATTTCTTTATTGCACACCATTAAAAATAAAACAAACAAAAGAGAATACAAAATTAAATCAAAGGTACAATGGGCGGCCTTATCGCTAAAAGCGATCTCTTCCAGGCAACCTTTGGATGGACAGGATCTATGTGAACAAATGAGAACGGCGGCGTTAATCAAATAATAACTAACAGAATTAGTACATAAATGACTAAAATAAAATATACATATAAATAAATATAAATAATTTTATAATATTAAATAACCTACTGCAAAATACATTAGGTAATTAGAAAAAACAATAAAAAATTATATACAAAATTTAAAGTTGCAAAGTCTTAGTGAGCGATGGACGACAGATAATGATTATTAACCATGTTTTTAAAAACAGGAAGGGATTTGGCGTTACGAATTGAAACAGGTAGTGCATTCCATAGTCTGGTAGCCTGAAGAGTGAAGGAGTTAGTATAAAATACTGAGGTATGATGAGGAGTTTTCAATTTAAGGTTTTCAGCGGAGCGTAAGGACCGGGAGTTGGAAACATGAAGAAACTCAAAGCGTTCTTTGAGGTAGGGCGGAGTAGAAGAAATGAAAAGGATGCTGTAAAGAAGGGACAGGATGTGAGCATTCCGACGAAGGTGGATGGGTAACCACTTGAGCCTGTGGCGATACTCAGAAATATGATCGTATTTACGCAAGCCAAATATGAATCTAATAGAGAAATTCTGGAGACGCTCAAGCTTGTTGAGTTGATCTTCAGTTAAATCAAGATAGCTGGCGTCAGCATAGTCGAGAATGGGATGCAACAATGATTGTGCAAGTGCAATTTTGGTGGAAGTCGGAAGGAAGTTTCGCAGCCGTTTAAGAGAGGAAGCTGCAGCAAAGGTCTTTCGGCTTACTGCTGCTAGTTGAGGTCCCCAAGATAGATGGCTATCCATGAGTACCCCCAGATTTTTTACTACCTTGCTGATTGCTATTGAAGTACCGTCAAATTTTACCTGTGATTTTAATGATGTGTGTTTGAAATGTAGTTGTATGATAAGTTCACGATATTGTTTACCGACGTGTCCAAAAAGGGAACTGCCCACTCGTAGTCCATCTTCATCTGGCTGTGAGCGGAAATATCTCCTGACGTCCCAGCTAAGTCAAACCTCACGTTCTGTTTTTTCGTCAAGTCTGTCAGTTTGTTGACGATGTCCTGTTTGGTTGTTAAGTACATTTCCTTGGTTTTTCCGTAGATATCATCCGCGAAATAGTTGATTAAAGGTTGCCTGGAAGAGATCGCTTTTAGCGATAAGGCCGCCCATTGTATTGCCTTATTTATTTTAACCCAGTACTTATTTTTTTATTATTTCTGTTTGTGTGGTAATTCAATAAAGAGTTATCTATCTATCTATCTATCTATCTATTATTTTCTCCTCTAGTTCCAGGACTAAAAGAGCGTTTCTGCTATCAAAATCTTCCCACTGACTTTCTAGCGAGGATAAGCGTTTGTTCAGATAGTCCGCAGTTTTGCGGGCCGAAGAGTCCTTGCGATAGTTGACAAACAAGGTCTTGATGTTTTGATAACATGTTGACTGAAGTTCCAGTTTATCCATGTTGTTGATTGTGGATTCGTTAGTTAATTTGCTTGTAGTCACTTAGTTGACGGCGACTGATAAAGCGTAGCGTTGAGTTGAGACCACCAGAAGCATATTGTAGTTAACTGATTTCTTTTAGCAGCTGGTTTGGATAGCTCGTAGTCACGTTGTTGACAGCGACCGATGAGCGTAGTTATTCTCCTTACAAGTACCCAAGGATCCGTTCTTGTAGTTTCAAGAGAGTTCCGTAATCCTCGGCAACTTGAATAGGCGTTGGTTTCTACTGCGTTCGTACTCTAAATACGATATTATGCGCCTTCTCAATTCAACAGGGGCGACCCACTTGTGGGAGACCGGAAAACCGATTCGCTATCGTAAATAGAGACACTTCACACAGTTAATCTCGAAGAACCAAAAAATGTGTGGTTTTAGCGCTTGCAATTTGAGTGTGGATAGAAGAAATCACAATCAATATCGATACATTTATTGTACTAAGTTTGTACAGATAATTATACTGTGATATTTCTTTCTCGTTAGTTACACTCACACTGAGTGTTAAAGTGTGTGAAATATAATAAATAGCTAAGTAAAGTGAGACTGCGCGCGTGCCGATCGCAGTGTCATCAAAAATGTATAGTTGAAGACTGTACAACTACTTTATGTACGGTGCAACACTGGGATCGTACAAAATGGTCCTTCGAAAAATCCACTAGTGTATTTTGTGATTTGACGTTACGAATGCAAATCGGCGGCCTGGCCTCCCACAAGCGGGTCTCACCAGGCTGATTGAGAAGGCGCACACTTTCGTAGCGGACAGTTGCAGATGCATTAAGTGCTTAGAACATTCAAGTGTTAAAGAAATCAATCGTGAACTGCGAGGATCTTTGGAAAACGCTTGGAGAAGATTGATGATACTACTACCTTGTCTTCACGTTCATTACCAGCCGACTACATGGAAAACTTCCACTACAACTACTTCTGAACTATCAAGTATCAACTTAACTAAAACTACTGCTGGATTTTAACTACTTAAACTGAACTACTAACTACTTAAACTACAACTAAAAATGGAGGAACTTACTGAACAATTAAGTTGCTTTGAGAGTATTAAAACTTTATGCTCTAACTACAAAAAAGTCAGCACTTCTAGAAAAACTGTCGAATACTTAAACAAACGACTTGAAGCCCTTGAAAATTCCTGGGTTTCTTTCCACGAGAGGCATGAAGTTCTCGTTAGCAAAATTGTCGAGAAAAGCCAGCACAACTACTTTACGAGCAACGTGTATGGAAGAACTAAAGAACTTTACGAAGCTACCAAAGCAAACATGAGGGAATTACTAATTGTTCATCAAGAACAAGAACAAGAAAAAACGCTGGATTCTAGTGTCGACTTTGACCTATCCGGGATGCTGGACGATGAACCTTTCCCCACCATCAAAAAACGTACTGCAGATGCTGATGACTCAATAAAAAAACTGATGAACCGACCAGAATGCCATTTTAAAGCATTAGACAGATCAATGGAAAAAATAAATATTGAACAAACATCTGTAAAATGGGAACTCGAAGAGCATCTGTCGATTCTAAAAGTCAAATGGAACTCCATTGACAAACTGCACTGGCATCTAGAGAATGCCCTTCAAGGTTCGAGTTTACGTGAATACTCCAGTAAATTCGATGACATCGAGAAGAGGTACGACGAGTTGAGAAAACAACTGAATAACAAAATATGGTCAAACATGCACTTTGAAAAATCAGCTCCAAAAATAGAAATACCAGAATTCCACGGTGATTACATCCGCTGGATCTCATTCAAAGATCTCTTTCTGGAAATAATTCACAAAAATCCCACGATCTCCAAATCACAAAAAATTGAATACCTAAAAACCAAACTAAAAAGTGAAGCGGAGCGTTTAGTACAAAATCTACCTGTTAGTGCCGAAAATTACGATTCATGTTGGGAGATACTAAAGCATAGATATGACAATAGCCGGCGGTAGTTCACATCATTTATGAACGGGATGCAGCAGTTTCCAACCATTCAAAATCCCAACGCCTACAACTTGAAAAAGTTACACGCAATCATCAACAAAAGTATAAACGTACTCACTAACACGGGCGTGGACGTAACAACGTGGGGCTCAATCATCGTGTACCATATGGCACAATAATTGGATTCTACAATCTTCAATGAATACTCCAAGGAGATTCAAAATAACAGGGAGTTGCCTGACTTAACAGAATTTTTAACTTTTTAAAAAAATCAATTCATGGCCTTTGAAACCATCAAAACTCGTCAAAAAGACAAACAATTCGCATTCGCGGAAAGTAACTGGAAACATGAATTGCAACAAGCCAACAAACAAATATAACTTCAAACCTCACTACAATGAAAGGCCGAACTACAATAAAACGTCGACCTTATACAAAGACAATAAAAACTACTCGAAGTCTTACCACGCTGTTTACGGAAAATGTCTCTTATGCGATGGGACTCATGTTCTAATGCAATGTGCTAAATTCACAGAAATGAATATTCCATTGCGAAATAATACTGTTGCAAAACTGAAACTCTGCAAAAACTGTTTAAACAGTCATGGTAACACGGACTGTAACTCATCAAAGGTTTGCAAGGAATGTAATATGAGACATCGTACATTACTCTGTCAAAAATCGACAAAAAGTTACACGAATCATTTAAAACTGAGAAAACTAGCAGCGAAATAGAAAAACCTTCTACTTCCGGCCGGCAAACTTCTCATAACACTGCTACTAAAATCAAATCAAATATTTTATTTTGCAACACACATTATACAAAAATAACAACAAAAAATAAAACAGTATATCAATAAAAACAACATAAAAACTTAAAACTAGGTACACAAATTGGTTGCAAAAAAAGGTCTCAACTCAGCGTGTGCAGGACGTTAGAACCTGCGCTGGTCTTCCGTTGAGACCTTTAGGACCAAGAGAGACAAATAATTAAAAATAAATACATAGCGGACGCGATTTTAAAGTACTTAAAAAAAAAAACACTCAAAAACAAAAAGAAGTTTTAAACAGAAAAAGTTTTACAATAACAAGAAAAATAAACAAAGTCATATTAAATATATAAACTAGTTAAATATTTAAACGTAAGAAATTCAACGTATTAAATATGATCAAAACAATTCATAAAATCATATATGTAAATGTTAAAGGTAGGTAGGTATATAGAGTTATATTGCACTTGTATCAAATCTGTTAAGTTCCTGCTCCTTTTGCCAGTGTAATAAATATTTTTTTAGTTTTAATCTAAAACTGTGAATAGTATGCAGGTTCCTTATCGGCGGTGGAATGTTGTTCCAACATTTCGATGCAGCGAGCGTAGCGAAAACTGCCTCGAAAGGCTACTGTTCTATGTCGCTGTGTTGAAAGCTGCATCGAACATTGTCGGCGATCGCAGGATCTCCAGTTTGACGGTTCACTTATCTTACTGTAGAGATAACCAGGGGCATGGTGCTTCATTACACCAAAGAGGAAACATGCTAAATGAAGCTTACGTCTGTGTCTCATCTTCAATAATGAATGTGCATTAAGGAAAGGAGTAACATGTCCCCTTCTCGGAACGTCGAAGCAGAAACGAGTACAAGAATTTTGTACTCGTTGTATCAGTCGAGCCGTCCTCTCCAAAAGTCGTGGACCAAAAACCACGTCTGTGTAGTTCAACTTTGAAGGGACAAGTGACTCTACTAATTGAATACGCAATTCTTCTGATAAGTACGGCCTCATTTTATACAACATTTTAAGCTTATAAAAACAAGATTTAACTTTGTCAGCTATATGGTCTTCAAATCGAAGGTCACAGTCTATTTGCAGGCCTAAGTTGCGTGCTTTGTAAACTCGATCAATTGGTTTATTCATAAGTATAACACTTGCATTCGGGCCGATACTTGCCAGTTGATGTGTGCTACCAAAAATCATATATTTAGTCTTATCAGGGTTTAGTATAAGACTGTTATTTTGAGACCATAGCGCAATATTTGCGAGATCGGTATTAAGTTTATCAATTGCATTGTTAATCTCGGAAGGATGACACGAGATGTAGACCTGTATATCGTCGGCATAAATATGAAACCGACAATGTTTAATATGGGAACTTATGTCAGCTGAATATAAAATAAAGAGGATTGGGCCCAAAATAGAACCCTGGGGCACTCCTCTGTTTACTGGCACTGTGCGCGAAAAGCGTGACGTTCCGTTACTGCTTGATAGTTTAACGTGCTGAGAACGATTGCAAAGATAGCTGGTGAACCATTTTCGAGCATTATGATCGAAGCCATAATATGCCAGCTTTGAAATAAGCAGGTTAACGTTTATAGAGTCGAATGCTCTAGTAAAATCTAGCAGTACCAACAGAGTACACATGCCCCTATCTTGCGCTACCAACATGGAAGTGCTTTTAACTACGGTCAAACTACGGGTCAAGAGCAACGATGGTACCTACAAAACTTTGCGGGGACTACTTGACCAAGGCTCGCAAGTAAATCTTATAACGGAGAACGCTGCTCAGATGCTACAGCTTCCACGTCAAAAACTGAATACCTCGGTGTCTGGAATAGGGCACGTGGCTGAAAACTGTAAAGGACGGGTGCAACTTACCTGTAAATCCATACACAGTGATTACACTTTCGTCGCTCAAGCCATGATATTGAAAAGGCTAACAAATGACTTGCCTGAATCTACTTTCAAAAATGCTAACTGGCCACATCTACAAAACTTAAAACTCGGAGACCCAGACTACAATGTTTGCGGCTCCATCGACTTACTTTTATCAGCTGACATATATGCTGAAATTTTAATGGACGGCGTTCTGAAAGGAGGTCAACATTCTCCAGTCGCCCAACAACTAACTCAACTAGGGTGGATACTATGTGGAAAACTGAAAACTTTTAACTGCCACGCCACCATCATCAACCTCACTGTTTTAACTAAATACTGGGAGAGCGAATCCATAAATAATATCGTCCACTCTCAAGCTCCATAACTTGAACTTGCAGCGGAAGAGCAAAACCTACAAGCTAGAACAATGGCTAGCGATACAGAAAATGGGGGAGAAACAGCTACCTCAGACATTGTCCAACCGTGACATTCACCACGATGCCATTAGCTATAGTTTAGTGGCGGTAGTCGTCATGGTGGCTGTAGTATGGATTTTAAAGAAACTACATATGTTTGAGAAGAAACACAAAATGTGTCCCGACTGCACTGACACTGGTGGAACGCGCACCCAAGGACGAGGTCCAGCCGACACCAGCAGCACGCGAGTGGGGTCAGCAGCCACAGCCAGGACAAGACGTTACATTTAGTTTTGATTAATTAAGTACTTAAGTTTATTTTGTATTCTTTACATGTTTAATTTACTACTTTTACATTCATTTTATATACTCGTACTTACTGTATACTTGAATTATTTTGAACAACTTACTCACTGTACTTTTGTAAGAAACTTTTCTCACTCTTTGGCTGTTGTTGTTTTTAGGGCTAGTAATATGTACGGTTATGTACATCGATATAGTTGCGAAGCCCTAAGATAGGCATTTTATTATTATACAGTCAGTGACCATCAACGCGCAGCACGACTAAGACGCTTGTGCGAAGCGTGTTTAATATCGTGAATAAACTGTTTACGTGAAATATTACCGTTTTCTTGTGGCACTCCAAAATATTACTAACTAACTACTTTATGTACGGTGCAATACTGGGATCGTACACAGCAATTTCACTAATATTATTTCGGCGCACGCTCTGATGCCTTCTCCAAACAGTAAAATTCAAATATTTCAAATGCATATGTGTTTTGAATTTAGCGGCATGAGCCAAAATATTATAACAATAATCGCGCACCTCATGTCAAAGGTTACTCGGGAATACGCAGCACGTTATTTTAAATGATCTCTGCGATATATCAGAGTTTATTGAACGCGGGAAGGTGGCGAAATGAGAAAACACGTGTATGCTTCAAAGGCATGATTTCGGCAACAGAATATAAATTGGCGCTGTATTGCGAGGCGGCCGTGGCAGCGGCGACGGCGGTGTATAGCCCTCATTCTCCGTGCTCCCGGGTACCGGAGCATCTTTGCCGTACTTATGCTTCACTTTCACAGATTAACAAGTATCTATTGGCTATTGCAAACGTTGGCTTCTTTTTTAAGAATATGCATCACATCTTGTTAGTACGGGGCTACCAAAAAATGGAACTGTGTCAATCCGTAACGAGGAGGGAGGGAGGGGGGGGGGGGGGAGGTTGTATCTGTGTTCATACCAAACACGTGCCGCCGATCCTATTACCGCTTTATATTTCTTTTTACTAACAACATAATTCAATATTTGTAACACACGAGCGAAATGCAGCGACCGAAACAAACAAACAGGCTTTGAAACACAGGACACAAGAACGCAGGAAATGTGCCCTTACAAAATACTCTGTTAAACACGTTAAGACACTAGTAGAGAACAACACAACCTACCATAGACTAGCTCGGTAGTTTTCCTAGTTCAACGTGCTTGTTTAAAAGCTGGTACAAAGTTGGTTTGAAAACTTTAGCGACAGCAACAATTACATATACACGTAAATAAAAGGCAATGCATATCGTTTCCTTCGCCGCGGGGCGGCACATTTCATCTGAAATGGCCCGTCTCGCGGCCGCGCGCTTTATGTACTCGTACCTACCACATACGTCACGCGTGCACGGAACGCACCGCGTCGTACGTGCTAATGTGTACATTACCATAAGCAACCAAACTTTACGAACAAACATCTAATGGTATATCTTTATTAGCTTTTCTGTGAATATCTATAAGTGTTTTGCAATGACCGTGACCTTTATGCAGACGACCTCCAAATTTACACCCAGGTTCCACTTAATGAATTGCCTGATGCGATCACCGTCACTAATAATAACCTGCTTTTTATAGGTGAATGGAGCAAGCAATTTTAATTTTGATTGGCAAAGGGCCCCAAGGGGTCATTATTTCAAAATAGGGTTAACATGTCACGTGGACAATAATATAAATGAGATTACCTTGCACATTTCAAAACCATTTGTCTCTGTCCCATTCGATCGGATTAACTCAGCCCTACAGTATAAACCCACACATTATAACGTAACTGTAGGATTCGCGGCTAGCTCTTTCCGGGATGCTGATAGAAAAGTCGAGTTTACTGTACAAAAGCTATATTGTATATATAAAACTACGACTATTTATGAGTGCGGTTTGGATGCTGCTGGTGCACTGACTTCTGTAGGCGCCCCGGCCGCGCTCGCGGTACTTAGGTCAAACTGCTGATGATGCTAATATACCTACTCGTACCTGCGTGATCGATGTATCGAACATACTCCCGAGGGCGAAGTACGAGATGAGAATGAGATCAGGCGCTACAATTGAGGGGTTAGTATTACATAGATGATCAATATTTTCTTAGACTAGGTGAATGTTAGGACAATGCTTTAATGCTTTAATCTAAGTGATTGCTTCATGACAAAACTAATCCCTATTCTATACTAAAAACTGATTGTCCGCTGGTTGGCTGCTTGCTGATGGGTGAAGTTATTGTGTCTATATCACGTAAACTGGACCACCGCACGATCTCACTGGCACCATGCCCTAGCTCGGGCACGGGCTGCCGACGCGCACTAACACTATCTCCGCTGGAGGACGCCTCCCTCAGCGGGTGAGACGCGGGGGGTGGCACCGGCAACGCCACTGGCTCCTTGGCGCGCGCGGAGGACGCACTGACGGCTCGTCTGCTTCGTCTCCACAGGAACACCAGGAACGCTGATACGATCGCTGCTAATACGCTGTACGATATTGCGTATTGGTGAATATCGTGCGTTGTTAAGGTCACCTCCTGTTGTGCCGCTTCCTTCATCGCGCTGAATTGCTCGCTGAGCTGCTGTAGCGAGGAGTTAAGGTGATAATCTAGACTTGGTTCGATAAACGGTAACGTAACGTTGAAAGTGTGGTGCTGTATCGGAGCTATGTTGGTAAGTACTAGGTCCGATTTGAGATTAAGTGAACTTTGTTGTTAATAGGAATATAGTGTGACGTCACGCCCCTTTGCTGTGCATTGTTTTGTTAGGTGAATGAGCCCGGCCTTGTTGACTTGGCGGGTTTCACGGTCACATATGATTGTAAGCGTGTAGGTATCACATGCGAAATATAAATAGAACGACGGGTCGTGTAATTGAACCCATTTATTCTGGCAGCTTTCTCTTTTGATCTTGCAGGTGTCCATCTTTTACGTTTGACAGAACTTTTGTTCTGGACCCAGATGCTGGATGGGAGCTTGTAGCTGACAGATGTATGCTTCATCTTGATATTCACAGCCTTGAAGATCTACGATAGAAACCGGTAGATATGAGTCCCTCATCAGATTAGTTGCTATGTAATCTGTTGCTAGCTTTATGTTGATCATGTCGCTGCTGATTTGAAGAGGTACTGGTATCAAGTGGTATAGCTGGAAGTTGTCTCTGCTGATCAAAGGTAGAGTGATTTCGAATATTACATAATCTCTACTCATTCGTGCTTTTATCTTTAATATGTTATAAGTTTTATATAAGTTTGACTGAATATTGTCTACAGGTAACGTTAGCTCTTTCGATATTTGGCTTGAAACTATTTGAAGTTCGTCGCTAAGCTGCTTTGGTGTCAATAAATGTAGGTTTATCTTGCCATGGTAAATATCTGTCAGGGTGTCGAGGATCGTGTACTGGATACGCTTTAAGTTTTGGATCATATTTGTGGTCGCCATTGCTGCTAGAGTAAACTCTTGTAGAATAGACATGCTTTCATACTCTTTTTGTAGCTGCTTGGTTGATTGAGATATGTAGTTCAAATGTCTATTGAGAAGTTTATGCTGGGATTCTATTGCTTGTTCTGTTCGCTTTAGAACGTTGTACTCGGCTTCTACCACAGATGTCTGGTTCTTCCAAAGTTGCAGCAGGTGCTTCTCGTTGCTGTTTACGAGTTCAATGTCTTGCTGATATTTATCCGCAAAGCTTTGGTCGAGTACTCCAAACAATGTGTTTGCTATAGAGCCTACTGCATTGATAAGGCCGCGACGTGCCCTTGACCGCTCGCCAAAATGCTGATTTAGTAACAGCTGATTGTAGTAGTGTAGCTCGCTGTAATCGTGTTTCATTTGCAATAGAATCATGTTACAATGGCTCGCCTCTTTAACCTTATCACATGTTTGTTCTAGATATTCGGTAAATGAATTAACTGCTTTCTCTCCTTAGCAGTAAGGTCGCATGTCATAGTAAGATACGATTTTCCACTGGTCACGGATAAATAGCATTTTTCCTACCGGGTCGTCGTATAACGACTGATTAGTAGTGAAATGAGTTATATTGGCCGATACGCTTGAACAAATGATATTCATAAAAAAGGTCCATGCAAATGCAACGTTAATAAATCTAGGACGCTGTTTTCTACCTAATTGGTTACTATATTTTGCTAAATGTGCTACATTTTGTTTGCTTTCGTCATGTTCCATTTGTACTACTTTGCTTTGTTCTATAGGTAAAACTGATAATTTTATTATAGGACGCTTTATAATACCGCTTTTTGTTTTAAGAGACACCACTCTTACAAAACCATCATTTCCTTTGTGCACTTCTATCACTCTCCCCACAGGAAACTTCCCTGATGAGAAGTTGTCATCGTGAATAGTCACCATGTCGCCGATTTCAACGTTTCTTCTTGCTCTGAGCCACTTACTGCGGACAGATAATTGACTGAGATATTCGGCTTTCCATCTCTTTCACAGGTCTTGGAAGATCTTGTTTATTAGGTGACATCGGGTCCTAGCGTCATTGACGGTTTCTATAACTGTTAGGCCCGCGTTGCTGGTTAGAAAGTGTTTTGGCGTGAGGAAGTCGATGTCATCAATGTATTCAGATATCGGACATAGAGGCCTCGAATTAAGTCTTGCCTCGATTTGCGCCAACACAGTGCTGTATTCTTCGAAAGTTAACGCTTGTTCACCTACAACTCTTTTCAGATGCTGCTTTAGGCTTCGGATGGATCGCTCCCAGATCCCTCCTGCACTTGGCCAAGAAGGGCAGTTCCAGTGCCATTCTATGTCCATCTCCGCTACTTCTCGATGGAATGACTCCTTGAAAACTTCCTCTAGCTGCTGATATTTTTCTTGAATGGCCTTGTTTGCGCCTACAAAGTTAGTTCCGTTGTCGGAGTACATATGTAGTTTTCAAACTTTCGCGATCACTGTACATAATTATTGATTTAAACGGGTATTTATCGCGTATGTACCTTTTTTATTTGTTATCCCGACGTTTCGGCTGTGTTGCAACAGTCATGGGAGTCAGCCCGAGACCATGACTGTTGCAACACAGCCGAAACGTCGGGATAACAAATAAAAAAGGTACATACGCGATAAATACCCGTTTTAATCATTAATTATGGAGTACATATGCTTAGGTGTTCCGCGTCATGCTTCCATTCTTCTCAATGCTGCTATGAAAGAGGCGCTACTCAAATCGGAAACTAACTCTATATGAACTGCTTTTGTAACCATGCAGATAAACAACGCTACGTAGCCTTTCGTTGTTTTTATTCCTCGTCCTTTGTTGGCTTTGACTGGAATAAAACCCGTTAAATATACCCCTGTGTGATAGAACGCTGGTGCTGGATTAGTTCTAAAATCAGGATATTTGCCCATAATCTGCTGTAATTTAATGGGCTCTTGTTTTCTGCACGTGACACATCTAAGGATCTGTTTTTTAACTGCACGGTTGTCTTTAACTATCCAGTACCTTTGTCTCAGAAAGGACGTGGTAAGCTGAGGACCACCGTGGAAAGTAAGCTCGTGGGCTTGTTGGATGAGAAGCTCAGTTAATCTGCTGCTGTATGGAATGATACTAGGAAATTTCATTTCTGCATTGATGTTTGCATTACTGAGTCTTCCTTTGACTCTTAAAATGTCTCTTAATAATTTTGCTGATCGAAGCTCGTGTAACGTGAGATACTTTGGCTGCCTTTGTTTACCAACACTAGGGGTCACCACGCGTCGTATCCACGCTAAAATCCTTGTTATTTTATTAAACGAACTGTGACGGGTAAGTAAATCTTCGACGATGCTGCTGTTATCGGAGATGTTACTAATTACGTTCACGTGCTTTTTAACCTCTTCGTTCGAAGTAAAATTCATTCTTTCCTGTTTTGGTTTGAAATTGAGTGACGATAAGAAAGTAGGTCTTTGCCACCACAACTTATGCTCTTTGAGCTGTAATGACGTCAGACCTCTGCTTGCAGCGACAGCTGGATTCTCTTTGGTATTTATGTAATGCCAACACTCTGGTGGCAAAGTGGTGATGATTTTTGTCACCCTATTTGCTACAAAGAACTTCCAGCGCTCCGGAGAACCTTGAATCCAGCTGAGCGTTACTTGGGAGTCGCTCCAACCATAAACTACGACTTTGAAGTTACTGATGCTTTTGACGATTTTTATCATAAGTTTTGTCAGTAGTTCAGCTGCACAAAGCTCCAAACGGGGCAAAAATACGGCCTTGCTGCTAGGTACTAAACGGGTTTTTGCTGCGGCTAGTACTACTGACACTGAGTCATGTGTTACGATTGTCGCGTATACTACACATGCGAATGCTTTTATGGATGCGTCACAGAACCCATGAAGTTCGATCACGTCACCGTTTTTGCTTTTGAACTACCGGGGAATCGTAAACTGATTTATGATGTATAAATCTTTTTTTAGTTGAATCCACTCTTCCTTGATATTTAGCGAAACTTCATCGCTCCACTGAACGTCTGAATTTTGCCAAACTTGTTGGAATAATAGTTTCAATTTTGTTATCAACGGAGCTAACCATCCCAAAGGATCGAAAAATCCTAGAGATTTCAGACAGAAGCATTCTCTTGGTCAGCTTTATTGTGCTAGTTTCAGTTAGATCACATTTAAAAGTGAACTCGTCCTCGGTGGAGTTCCATTGTATACCTAACGTTTTTGCTGTGCTTTCTGTTTTAAAGGTAAACAATAGCGGCTGATTGTTATTGTTTTGTTCGACTTCTTCTAATACCTGTTTGTCATTTGAGGACCATTTTCTTA
Organism: Philereme vetulata; assembly: GCA_918857605.2. Lineage (NCBI taxonomy): Eukaryota > Metazoa > Arthropoda > Insecta > Lepidoptera > Geometridae > Philereme > Philereme vetulata. The sequence continues at coordinate 176,818 of OU975451.1, read as the reverse complement.
ATGAAAAGCCTCCGCTCTTGAGGCACGCGTTCATTTTCGCTATCCTCTGTTTCCCTTCTTCAATGCTGTGGGCCCCTGATACCCAATCATCCATGTAAAGCTGCTCTTGGATGCACTTAGCTGCATTAGGGAAATTATTTTGCTCGTCTTCTGCTAACCTTCGGAGAGTCATCATGGTAAGGAACGGTGCTGATTTTGTTCCATAAGTTATCGTGCTTAAGGTGTAAGCTCTGATAGCTTGATTCTCATGATCTCTCCACAAAATTTGCTGCAGATATTGGTTTTGCTGATTGACCAATATCATGCGGAAGCATTTTTCGATATCTGCTGTGTATACAAAACGATATTGCCTCCACTTGAGAATAATCTCTAGTAGATCCTGCTGTAGGTTCGGACCCTTGTACATCAGGTCGTTGAAACTGTTTCCTGATGAAGTTTTTGCGGATGCATTAAAGACCACTCGTAGCTTTGTTGTACTCGAGTCTTCTCTTAGCACCGCATGATGAGGTAAGAAGCATTCTAGTTCCACCTTCACCTGGCTGCTTGAAGTCGCTAACTTCATGTGATTAAGCTGCTCATATTCACTTATAAACTGCTTATATTGCTTGGCTAAATTTTCTTGTTTTCCTAACTTACGCTCTAAGTTTTTAAATTGTGCTATAGCTATCTCCTTAGACGATCCCAATTTCTCCTTTACATCCGGTTTCATTGGTAATCGAACCTCATATCGCCCGCTGTCTGAGCGTTTAGTGGTGGCGTTGAAGTAATCTAGGCAGGTTTGATCTTCTACCGACATTTCGTTTTGTTCTTGAATGTCTTCAATCTTCCAGAACTGATATGAATCCTCAATGTTGTTAAGGATAACATTGCAATGAAAAGAAGTCTTTACACTGCCACATAGAAGCCACCCTAGCTGAATATGCTGCGCTAGGGGCTCAGATTGTGTCTGTCCGCGGATTAACCCCTCCATCAGGATGTTGGAGTACACTTCTGCACCAAGAAGAAGGTCAACCGGACGGCTGATATTAAAATCCGGGTCTGCAAGGCTGATATGTGCTATATGTTTCCATGACGGTTTTGCGAATGTCCTATTTGGCAAATGTTTAATTAGGTTATTCATTATTAAAGCGTCCGTAGTAAACATAAAATCAGTGTAAGTTGATCGACAAGTAATTTTAAGTATACCCTTGCAGCTATTTTCTCGCTATCCTACCCCAAAAATAGCTCCTTTGCAACTCTTGCGCTTTAACCCTAGCTGCTGTGCTGCTCTCTCAGTAATTACCGAGACCTGTGAGCCCTGGTCGATCAGTGCTCGCAAAACGTGTTGGTTGTTGTCTGCTACGGTAACTTTAACCAAAGCAGTCGCTAATAAAATCTCAGAAGTTTCCTCTCGCTGAGATGTCTGAATATTGTCGTTACCATGCTGCTGCTGTTGTTTATATGCTTTTTATTGTTTATATATTTTTATGCTATGCTTTAAGTTTAAGCTCTTAGTTGACGAACTAGATCTAGTTTGACTTGCAAAATAATCATGCAAAATTGTGTGATGCTTTTCGTTGCATTTGTGGCATCTTTTTGCTGAATAGCACTTGGCACCTTCGTGATCATAAATGCAAATCGTACAAAAATCTAATTTACAGAGTAATGTAATTTTTTGTACGTTGTCTAATTCCAAGAATCTTCTGCAATTTATTAACTTATGACCAGAATTACATCGAGGACACTTATTTGCTGACCTCGACATGTGTAATGATTTCACAATTTCATGCGCTTTGTTACTTTGACCATCACTAATAAAAGGTTCATTTTTATTGTTTTGATAGTGAGACGTTTGCTGATGAGATGATGGGCTTTTAGGTGTCCCATCTTGTCGTCGCCGAGATGACTCTAGAGTGGTAAACTTGTTCTCTAGGAAGTCCATAAAGTCTTGTAGAACCGGTAGTTCTCGCTAATTCTTCAAGGATTCTATGTACTCGGCAAAGGACTCACCATCTAACTTCTGGGACAATATGTACACAAGAAGAGGGTCCCATGACTTTGTGTCGTTACCTAGATTCTTAATGGCATGGAGACTCTCTAAAGTAACGTCATGAAGTCGTTTGATGGCTGCATACGACTGCTGCTGTATGTTGGCTAGATTTTAGAAGGTGCTAACGTACGACGTGAAGATGTGTCTCTTGTTGTTGAACCGATGGTTCAAGATTTCCCAACAGGTTGCATAGTTGTCCGCGCTAATTGGAAGATGCTGTATCAAACGCTCCGCTTCTCCCTTGAGCTTACTCTTAAGAAACTGCATCTTCTGAGCGTTTGACAACGATGGATTTTTGTGGATAGCTTCATCAAACTGATCCTTGAACGATACCCACTGCTGAAAGCTACCTGTGAAAACAGGTATATCCATCTGAGGTGTGGTTTTGTCGCGATACGATGTCGACTACATCCTTGAGCTTAAAGCTTTCCTCAGGCCGTTGTAGGTACGCTCGTGCTTGTTGAAGTTGTACTCGTACGCTTCGTCTTCTCCCAGCTCCAACATGATCTCCCAATGGTAGTTGTCCACAACCGTCCAGCGAGTTTGTAAGGCTCGCAGGGCGTCTTCGTATTCCCATTTTTCTTGGTATGACTCTATATCTATGGTATCTACTTCTAAGGCTTTAAAATTAATTAACTGCTTACGTAGCATAACATCTAGCTGGCTATTGGTACCTAAATCCTCGTCTCGCTGTACACGGGGGTTTGGCGGTGGTGGTGCCAGGGTCTGCGGCCGCTGCTGTCTGCCGCTGGATGGACCTACTTCCGGCTGGCTTTCTCCGGGTTCAGAGACCCCTAATTGCTGCTCTAGATCTAAGTAATACCTATCGATCGTCGTTTTCGCTGCTAGGTACGACTTTTTAGTTCGCTCATACTCAGAATCGGCAAAGTACTTAATATGACTTTTACTTTCGAAAGGCAAAAGCTTTTCGTGGTTTTGCTCATACTCTCTCCAATACGCTTTCAGAATGTCTATTTTGCGTATACCGTACTCCACAGTCTTACGCTCGCTGCTATCCTTTTTAATATTAATAAGGACTTTCCTAATATTCTCCGCTAAATCTTTTTGTTGAGAATAAAGGGCCTCCATAACGTCGGTGAAAGTTCGAGCACGTTCGTTTGAATGAATGAAAAGGAACGCTCTTACTTGTAAGCCGTTTGTCCTACGGCTGTTGCTGGACTTTGCGTAGGTTGCTCCCCACCGCAGTGCTGGCTGAAGATGCTGAGGGCGCGAGTGGTTCGCTCACTGCTGCTGCTGGCCTGAATGGGTAGCTCCCCACGTCAGGTGTCGATGATAGCTTTCAAATAATCTGACTGGTAAAGCTAAGATCACTGAATCGAATGGCTGCTGGTACGTCCGAAGCACTCACGGTACGACTTGTTACGATCGCGCTATGAATCCTCGAACGGTATCTCGAAGGACCATGTAGGATTCGCGGCTAGCTCTTTCCGGGATGCTGATAGAAAAGTCGAGTTTACTGTACAAAAGCTATATGGTATATATAAAACTACGACTATTTATGAGTGCGGTTTGGATAGTTGCTGCTGGTGCACTGACTTCTGTAAGCGCCCCGGCCGCGCTCGCGGTACGAGTAACCTACTTAGGTCAAACTGCTGATGATGCTAATATACCTACTCGTACCTGCGTGATCGATGTATCGAACAGTAACAAAAAGAGTTTGCTTGTAGATGCAGTGTCAGAGGCCAGCCTAAGGAGCCAAGTAGAGCCACCAATGTGCTGATTGCCTGGCCTAGTACCTCCACTCCCGACCTGGAGGTTGTGGGTTTGCAATCCGACTGCCGTCCGTGCACCGATACATTTTGTACTCTAATGTGTTGCTCGCCTGGCCTAGCACCTCCACTCCAAACCTGGAGGTTGTGGGTTTGCAATCTGCCTGCCGTCCGTGCACCGATACATCTTGTACTCTAATGTGTTGCTCGCCTGGCCTAGTACCTCCACTCCCGACCTGGAGGTTGTGGGTTCGTAATCTGCCTGCCGTCCGTGCACAGATACATCTTGTACTCTAATGTGTTGCTCGCCTGGCCTAGTACCTCCATTCCCGACCTGGAGGTTGTTGGTTCGCAATCCGCCTGCCGTCTGTGCACCGATACATCTTATACTCTACTATGTTGCTTTCCTGGCCTAGTACCTCTACTCCCGACCTGGAGGTTGTGGATTTGCAATCCGCCTGCCGTCCGTGCACCGTTACATCTTGTACTCTAATGTGTTGCTCGCCTGGCCTAGTACCTCCACTCCCGATCTGGAGGTTGTGGATTTGCAATCCGCCTGCCGTCCGTGCACCGATACATCTTGTACTCTATTATGTTGCTTTCCTGGCCTAGTACCTCCACTTTCGACCTGGAGGTTGTGGATTTGCAATCCGCCTGCCGTCCGTGCACCGATACATTTTGTACTCTAATGTGTTGCTCGCCTGGCCTAGCACCTCCACTCCCAACCTGGAGGTTGTGGGTTTGCAATCTGCCTGCCGTCCGTGCACCGATACATCTTGTACTCTAATGTGTTGCTCGCCTGGCCTAGTACCTCCACTCCCGACCTGGAGGTTGTGGGTTCGTAATCTGCCTGCCGTCCGTGCACCGATACATCTTGTACTCTAATGTGTTGCTCGCCTGGCCTAGTACCTCGACTTCCGACCTGGAGGTTGTGGGTTCGCAATCCGCCTGCCGTCCGTGCACCGATACATCTTGTACTCTAATGTGTTGCTCGCCTGGCCTAGTACCTCCACTTCTGATCTGGAGGTTGTGGGTTTGCAATCCGCCTCCCGTCCGTGCACCGATACATCTTATACTCTAATGTGTTGCTCGCCTGGCCTAGTACCTCCACTCCCGACCTGGATGTTGTGGGTTCGCAATCTGCCTGCCGTCCGTGCACCGATACATCTTGTACTCTAATGTGTTGCTCGCCTGGCCTATAACATCCAGTCCCGACCTGGAGGTTGTGGGTTCGCAATCCACCTGCCGTCCGTGCACCGATATATCTTGTACTCTAATGTGTTGCTCGCCTGGCCTAGTACCTCCACTTCCGATCTGGAGGTTGTGGGTTCGCAATCCGCCTCCCGTCCGTGCACCGATACATCTTATACTCTGTGTTTGCTCGCCTGGCCTAGTACCTCCATTCCCGATCTGGAGGTTGTGGGTTCACAACCCGCCTCCCGTCCGTGCACTGATACATCTTGAAATGTAATGTGTTGCTCACCTGGTCTAGTACCTCCACTACCGATCTGGAGGTTGTGGGTTTGCAATCCGCCTGCCGTCCGTGCATCGATACATCTTATACTCTAATGTGTTCCTTGCCTGGCCTAGTACCTCCATTCCCAACCTGGAGGTTGTGGATTCGCAATCCGCCTGCCGTCCGTACACCGATACATCTTGTACTCTAATGTGTTGCTCGCCTGGCCTAGTACCTCCACTCCCGACCTGGAGGTTGTGGATTTGCAATCCACCTGCCGTCCGAGCACCGATACATCTCGTACTCTAATGTGTTGCTCGCCTGGCCAAGTACCTCCACTCCCGATCTGGAGGTTGTGGGTTCGCAATCCGCCTCTCGTCCGTGCACTTATACATCTTAAAATGTAATGTGTTGCTCACCTGGCCTAGTACCTCCACTACCGATTTGGAGGTTGTGGGTTTGCAATCCGCCTGCCGTCCGTGCACCGATACATCTTGTACTCTAATGCGTTGCTCGCCTGGCCTAGTATCTTCACTCCTGATCTGGCAGTTGTGGGTTCGCAATCCGCCTCTTGTCCGTGCACCGATACATCTTGTAATCTAATGTGTTGCTTGCCTGACCTAGTACCTCCACTCCCGATCTGGAGGATGTGGGTTCGCAATCCGCATTCCGTCCGTGCACCAATACATCTTGTACTCTAATGTGTTGCTCGCCTGGCCTAGTACCTCCACTCCCGATCTATAGGTTGTGGGTTCGCAATCTGCCTCTTGTCCGTGCACTGATACATCTTGTACTCTAATGTGTTGCTCGCCTGGCCTAGTACCTCCACTCCCGATCTGAAGGTTGGCGATTTGTAATCCGTTTCCTGTTCGTGCACTGATACATCTTGGACTCTAATGTGTTGCTTGCCTGGCCTAGTACCTTCACTCCTGACCTGGAGGTTGTGGATTTGCAATCCGCCTCCCGTCGTCCGTGCATCGATACATCTTGTACTCTAATGTGTTGCTCGCCTGGCCTAGTACTTCCACTTTTGTTCTGGAGGTTGTGGGTTCGCAATCCGCCTCCCGTGCGTGCACCGATACATCTTGTGCTCTAGTGTCTTGCTCGCCTGGCCTAGTACCTCTACTCCCGACCTGGAGGTTGTAGATTTGCAATCCGCCTCTTGTCCGTGCACCGATACATCTTGTTCCCTAATGTGTTGCTCGCCTGGCCTAGTACCTCCACTCCTGATCTGAAGGTTGTGGATTTGCAATCTGCCTGCCGTCCGTGCACCGATACATCTTGTACTCTAATGTGTTGCTCACCTGGCCTAGTACCTCCACTCCTGATCTGGAGGTTGTGGGTTCGCAATCCGCCTCCCGTCCGTGCATCGCCGGTCTAGTAATGGTTGCAGTACAGTAAAGCGCGCTCTGCGGCGCGGTGAGTCGTTGATCATTCCCGTATCCACCTTCTCACCTCGATATTAAATACTTGTGCTTAAGGCCGGTCTAGTAATGGTTGCAGTACAGTAAAGCGTGCTCTACGGCACGGTGAGTCGTTGATCATTCGCGCCGTAACCACCCTCTCACCTCGCTATTGAATACTTGTGCCTAAGGCCGGTCGAGTATTGGTTGCAGTACAGTAAAGCGCGCTCTGCGGCGCGGTGAGTGGTTGATCATTCGCGCCGGAACCGTCCTCTCACCTCGATATTGAATACTTGTGCTTAAGGCCGGTCTAGTAATGGTTGCAGTACAGTAAAGCGCGCTCTGCGATGCGGTGAGTCATTGATCATTCGCGCCGGAACCGTCCTCTCACCTCCATATTGAATACTTGTGCTTAAGGCCGGTCGAGTAATGGTTGCAGTACAGTAAAGCGCGCTCTGCGGCGCGGTGAGTCGTTGATCATTCGCGCCGGAACCGCCCTCTCACCTCGATATTGAATACTTGTGCTTAAGGCCTGTCTAGGAATGGTTGCAGTACAGTAAAGCGCGCTCTGCGATGCGGTGAGTCGTTGATCATTTGCGCCGGCACCGCCCTCTCACCTCGATATTGAATACTTGTGCTTAAGGCCGGTCTAGTAATGGTTGCAGTACAGTAAAGCGCGTTCTGCGATGCGGTGAGTCGTTGATCATTCGCGCCGGAACCGTCCTCTCACCTTGATATTGAATACTTGTGCTTAAGGCCGGTCGAGTAATGGTTGCAGTGCAGTAAAGCGCGCTCTGCGGCGCGGTGAGTCGTTGATCATTCGCGCCGGAACCGCCCTCTCACCTCGATATTGAATACTTGTGCTTAAGGCCGGTCTAGTAATGCTTGCAGTACAGTAAAGCGCGCTCTGCGATGCGGTGAGTCGTTGATCATTCGCGCCGGAACCGTCCTCTCGCCTCGATATTGCCAGAATGAATAATGTACGATTACTTTGACATTATGTGTAACGTCTTGCCGCAAGTCCTGCTCCTGTATTATATTACTAATTGCCATCGAGATATTATAGTGTTGCGCACCTAATTCGTTCGTATTTTATTTTTCGACAGAATGCAAAGTTTAACTCTGATTATGTACCTATATAAGAGTATTATTGGCAAACGAATGATTGTCTATGTCTATAATTTCAACACAATCGAGATGCAAAATAGCTTAGGTATGTCTGAAATTGTCTTATTAATGAAGTTTCTAATATAATGATGGTTATACCGATTATAATTTGTGTGTTTTAATTTTAGTTTAATGATCATATACCTAGTCAGGTCATAAGTATTGTCACGCAGTAAAAACTTTTCTTTTAGAATGCTGGCCACAAAAAAGTTTATAGAATCCGAATTTCGAATTGTTCATGAAAATAAAAAAGTATCCTTTTTAGAATTTTACTCATTTTTAAATATGGAGTGGACGCTTAAAGAAGACCGTGTTGCAGTTATTGCGTTGCATCCTTGCGGTTACGCGCCAATTCAAATTTTTGACATACTGAAAAATTTTAATATAACCAAAAGATTCGTTTATCGCACCATCAAACGATACAATGAAGACTCTAGTGTAGATGACAGGTCAAGAAGTGGTCGCCCTCGGTCTGTTAGGACTCCAGCAGTGATAAAAGCAGTGAAGGCGCGAATTCAAAGAAATCCCAAACGTAATCAGAAACTGTTGGCCCTTCAGATGGGGTTAAGCAGAACCACGGTGAAAAGGGTGTTAAATGAAGACTTAGAGCTTCGGGCATATCGAAGAAAAACAGAACATCGTTTGAATGCTCGTCTAATGGACTTGAGACTGAAGAGATGCCGCGCTTTGTTGAAGCGGTACGCGGGAAAAAAATATCGGGAAATTCTTTTTTCGGATGGTAAAATTTTTACCGTAGAAGAGAGCTACAACAAACAAAATGATAAGGTGTACGCACACAGTAGTGAAGAAGCGAGCAACCGTATTCCGCGTGTCCAACGAGGTCATTTTCCATCCTCGCTCATGGTATGGTTGGGAGTTTCTTATTGGGGCTTAACAGAGGTACATTTTTGTGAGAAAGGTGTAAAAACGAAAGCAGTTGTGTATCAAAATACAGTCCTGACGAACCTTGTGGAACCTGTTTCTCATACCATGTTTAATAACAGGCACTGGGTATTCCAACAAGATTCGGCGCCAGCTCATAGAGCGAAGAGCACACAAGACTCGTGAAATCGACTTCATCCGGCACGTAGACTGGCCCTCCTCCAGTCCAGATTTGAATCCGTTAGATTACAAGATATAGCAACACTTGGAGGAAAAGGCGTGCTCAAAGCCTCATCACAATTTGAAATCACTCAAGCCATCCTTGATTAAGGCAGCCGCCGATATTGACATGGACCTCGTTCGTGCTGCGATAGACGACTGGCCGCGCAGATTGAAGGCCTGTATTCAAAATCACGGAGGTCATTTTGAATAAACTTTAGTGTCATAAGAATCTATGTTTTGTTAAGTTAATTTTGGTATATAAATGGTTACATAATGAATAAACTTGTTTCAATTATTTTATATTAAACATGTGATGTGCCGTGGGGCGCCGGCAATAGAATGTTGCCCCTCCGCTCTTGCCCGTGGATGCAGTAGGAATCTGCTAAGGGATACCTCCGAAAGATGGGCAGCAGCGTCTTTTCGTGTTTTCAATACCTATACTGCGCTCGCCAACCCGCCTGCCAAACCAAGCGTGGCGAGTATGGCAAAAACCCCCTTATGGATATAGTGCAACATAAAACCTGGCCCCGAGTCCCCGGCGGCCCCGCTAATCCTGGCTACGGTAGCAGTCACGATAACGGCGGGGCCAGGGGTGCTAAGAATTCCCGGGAGACGATCGGCTACCAAACACTACGATGACCACTGGCCCTGGTAACACACAACATCCGCACTTTGAGGACAGACGAAAATATTGTTGAGCTGGAAGAAGAAATTAGTAGATTACACTGGGACATTTTGGGGTTATCAGAAGTCCGTAGAGAGGGCGAGGACACGATATCCCTTAAGTCTGGTAACCTACTATACTACCGGGAGGGCGACCAACAGTGCCAAGGTGGTGTTGGGTTTCTCGTTCACAAGTCACTCATCAACAACATTATCACCATCGACAGTGTGTCGAGCAGGGTCGCGTACCTGACACTCAGAATATCTAAGCGATATTCGCTGAAGGTCGTTCAGGTATATGCGCCGACCTCTTCACACCCAGATGAAGAAGTAGAGTCTATGTATGAGGACATCAGTAGAGCCATACATACGAACAAAACTCACTTTATTGTTGTTATGGGGGACTTCAATGCAAAGCTAGGCATGAGAAGCGATGATGAGTTGAGAGTGGGGCAATTTGGATATGGGCAACGGAACCCCAGGGGACAGAGGCTGGCCGATTTTCTGGAGAAAGAAGGACTCTTTATGATGAATTCTTTTTTCCAGAAGCCGCCTCACAGGAAATGGACCTGGATGAGTCCCAAGGGTTCCACGAGAAATGAGATTGATTTCATCTTGACCAACAAGAAACGGATATTCAATGATGTCTCTGTGATTCACAGGGTGAAAACCGGCAGTGATCACCGAATTGTTAGAGCCACATTGAATATGAACGTTAAACTTGAAAGGTCCCGTTTGATGAAATCTACACTCCGACCCACTCGCGCACATATCCAAAACCTCGAGAGGTTTCAACTCGAACTTGCAAATCACTTTGACTGTCTAGAAGTAGATGCATCAGTGGACGAGATCAATAACAGGTTCGTAGAAACCGTCCATACGGTGGGGTCCCAGTTCTTTAAGACCCCCCGTACAAATAGACCTCAGAAACTCTCTGATGACACCCTTAACCTCATGGCTGAACGACGTTCTTTGCAACTGCAGTCTCCCGATGATACTCAGTCACATAGGCAGCTCAATAGAAAGATTTGGAAATCCTTGCGGCACGATATTCGTACCTTTAATACATCTCGTATTAAAGATACGATAGAGCGGAATAAAGGCTCCAAAGTGTTCGCGAGAGATAATTCTATTGGGCAGAGCCGCATGACGAAGCTGGAGAGGGAAGATGGCAGCATAACGTCAAGTAAAGCGGAAGTGTTAAGGGAAGTCGAAAGGTTCTATGGACGGTCACTAAACCTGTTTGCAGTGCGGCCAACGACCCAAGAGCCAAACTGACCCGACATTATACCGAAGGTATTCCGGACATCAGCCTGTATGAGATTAGGATGGCCTTGAAGCAGCTTAAGAACGGCAAAGCGCCGGGTGAGGACGGAATCACTTCAGAGCTTCTGAAAGCGGGTGGATCACCGGTACTTTAAGTCCTTCAGAAGCTTTTTAATTCCGCCTTGCTTGAAGGTACGAGGCCAAAAGCATGAAACGGGGGCGTGGTGGTTCTGTTCTTCAAGAAAGGTGATAACACCTTGCTTAAGAATTACAGACCCATCTCGCTTTTGAGCCATGTTTATAAGCTGTTTTCGAGGGTCATCGCGAACCGTCTCGAACGCAGGTTTGATGACTTCCAGTCTCCCGAACAAGCCGGGTTCCGTAAAGGCTACAGTACCATAGACCACATACATACGCGTCGACAACTTCAAGGACAAACAGTCCAATTAGGTAGGTCCAACTTCGAGAAAGAGGTCAATCGTCGAATCCAACTCGGATGGGCAGCGTTTGGGAAACTTCGCAACGTCTTTTCGTCCAACATACCTCAGTGCCTTAAGACGAAAGTCTGCAATCAGTGTGTGTTACCAGTGATGACATATGGAACCGAGACGTGGTCCTTCACTATTGGCCTTATGAATAAGCTCAGAGTCGCTCAACGAGCTATGGAGAGGGCTATGCTCGGGGTTTCTCTACGGGATCGAATCATAAATGAGGAGATACGTAGGAGAACTCAAGTCACCGACATAGCCCGACGGATTAGCACGTTGAAGTGGCAATGGGCCGGCCATATAGCGCGCAGAACAGATGGCCGATGGGGCTGAAAGGTTCTCGAGTGGAGGCCACGGACCGGAAAGCGCAGCGTAGGGCGTCCACCCACAAGATGGGCAGACGACTTGGTAAGAACCGCAGGTCGGCGTTGGATGCAGGCCGCTTCCAACCGCAGTTCCTGGAGATCAATGAGGGAGGCCTTTGTCCAGCAGTGGACGTCCTACGGCTGATATGATGATGATGATGATGAAACATGTGACAGAATTTATGACCTGACTAGGTTTAATCATGACTTTTATACACGAACTTCACTCCATGCTTTTATATCAAACAAAATAGATAACCTGCGCTCCTTTACAGCGTAAATACCACATATGTGTTTAATTCAATTTTTTATGAGTAGAAATAATAAATGTACCCATAATGTAACAAGATGACGAGACTTAACATGTACCACTTAGTTAAAGTACTTATATTTTGTTCTGCCAATACTTGTATGCCCATAATTGTTTGTATTATATTGTAATAGCACCGGAAGTAGTACCAGTAGTGCGGGCGGCGACAATCCAAATATTAATCTTCATTTAATACATTTCAAAATATTTAAAATAACCGATTACACAACCAATGGTGTTGATATCAGAATGGTACCTATAGCATATATTTTGGTTCACTTGATAAACTAGTCCTGCAATCCTGAGTTATTTTAATTTTAATCTTTACTCTTTGGAAGTATAAATCAGCTAGCCTCAGCATTAGGTACATGAGTAGAGGTGGTGCTACCGTTTATATGGAGTGAGCTAGCTGTGTACGGCTTGCTGCGTCAGGTGCGTCTCGCTCGTGTGAGCCGTTGCACGAAGACGTCAACTATTCTCTTACTCGTTGTTGAACATTAAACTTCACCTCTCCAGGTGAGAGTCGTACGCCACCACCACGAGTAAATGTTCTCTCTGTTTCTATAATTCAATCTGCCTTTGAATAAAGCTGAACAGATTTTTGTAAGATCAAGAGTGGTATTAAATGGAGCTAACATCTGAAATCAGCTAACATCAGTTAACACCGTGCGCTGTCAATTTTGCTAGGTGGGTTGGGAACAACTTAGGTAATAAAAGAAATTAAACTACTTAGTACGTTCAGAGATTCATCTATTTCATACAAAAACTGTATGCAATCAAAATGAATGTTTGATGTGTTGTTTGTTATAAAAAAATAAAAATATTTTATTTCAGACAACTAGAGTCCATATCTTCAGACTAACATACACACAATATATATATATATATAACAACAAAGAAGAACAGCTAAATATACAAAAATAAACAATAGACAAAAATAAAAAATAGCCACTGGGTGAAAATAGAAAACACCATTTTGTGCCAAGGGTGACTAACTGAGGAAATTATTTCCTTCATTAATCACCCTCCGCACAAAACACTTCCAGAGCGGAGATGTGCAGCACTCAGCCACTGTCCTCAGGATGCTGTTGCGGCTGCCCCGAATTCTGCTCATCAGCGATGCCGTTTTTTTGCGCATGATGGCGTGAAAGCCATCTGTGTGATAGTAGGCAAACATCCCCGATGCATTGCAGTATCGGGGCAACCGCAACATCATCCGGAAGATGTTATTATATTGGATGCGTAGGTCCTCCAATGATCTTTTGGTATTTCGGACCCACAGAGTTCCCTACTGTTAGCTTGCTTATAGATTATCTCTTTGATTTATATAACTGGTAATATTAAATGATTGTATTTTATGTGATAAATTAGCATTATCAAAGGAATATTAACGGAAGTGAGCTATAATTTAATTTGTAATTTATATTAACTTGTTTAAAAATGATAGCTTTGCCTACAAATTATTGTTTTTATTTATATAAATGTCTACTTGTTTATTTAAATATTTGATAACAATTTATTGATTTATTAGTTCATGATTAATTAAATATTGACGGAAGTAAACTATAATTATATTTATCTTTTATAGTACATTGTTTAAAATAATATGTTATTTATTTAAAAGTTATTAATTAAATAATACATTTTTTGAATTCATTTTTTAATCGTTTAATAACAATTTAATAATCAATTTCTCAACGGAAATCCGGTTGCAATAAGTTGAAGTTTTAAAAACTTGAAGAATGACGTGTCATTTAAGGGTTTTTTTTCTTGATCGTAGGTAAATTCGACAGCACTGGGCATTCGTTCTGGAACTGTGAAGCCTAACGGTCTTATCTGTAATTATTATTGCATCTCCTGGTCATAAAGATTATACAGAAATATAACATCTGAAAGTGTTTTTTAATATTAGATTCTTACAAAGTCAGAAGTGGAACAACATACGCCTTGGAAAATTAAGTTAAGTACTTATGATATAATTATACTGGTATTATTTATTTTAGCAATCGTTTATTTATGTTCGATTTTTGAAATTGTTACGTGACATAAAGTGATGCAAATGTACTAGAAGGAATACTTTGTCACGCTACGCAAAAATACCACGCTATACAACATACGTTCTGGTAAAACAATTAAATCTGTTTTATTGTGTCTGTCAATGATTTATGGAAGCATCTTATTGGATTGTAATCGCGTTTTTTTTCTTTTATTTGTGTTTCTCTACTGCACAATGTTGAAATGGGTAAATCATCCATAATAATATTAAATGCGAAAGTGAATTTCTTTGTTTGTTACACTGTAACGTCGTAACAGCTGGACTGATTTCGATGAAATGTTGTTTATAGATATAATATAAACTGGAGTAAGATAAAGTTTTTTTTATTGACAAACCACGTCTGCGAAGGTGCTGGCCAAAATTTAATAGTGAAGGAATAGAGAAGGTTCGTATGAACGTTGAGTAGTAGTGAACCCTCTGGTGTCGTGCGTGCTCTGGTGTCGTGCGTGCTCTGGTGTTGTGCGTGCTCTGGTTAAGGCCACTAATAGCTTAATTTATTTTAAGCACACAGTTTCAATATAAACGTTTTTTCACCTTGCGTTTGCATCATTTTTGTTTGAACATTATCATTTTTGAAAGATAAAAAAGGGAGTGCCACTTTTTTTTGCCTGTGGTGGGTAGGTGAAGCAACAACTACAAAAGTGCTCTGAATTAAATTTATTATTTGAAAATACTATAACAATAGAAACAAGTAAATAAATGTGTTAAATTGCGTAAATACTTGAGAACTTCACCAGCCACAATCACACTCTCCACTAATTTTTACCATACAACATAGCTCTGGGACAACAACACTGCATTCAAGTTCACTCAGAATGGATGACCGACAGCCCCTGTCCGAGGTTATTGAAGCCCTTCATGATAGGATGACGCGTTTCGAAGGAGCCCTGCAGAAGTCCTCTTCTCCCACTACCTTGGAGAGTATTGCAGCTGACTACTCTGCCTTCAAGTCATTCATGTTGGGAGTTTTGAGGACTCTTCAGCAGCAGGTGGAGATCCTGGCACGCGGCGCCGATGATCAGGAGATGCGAAGCCGTCGCAAGATCATCCTTTTACATGGTGTGCCGGAAGACAATAAGGAGGACACAGCATCGGTCATAGTAAAGACTGTGAAGACAAAGTTGAAGCTGCCGGACTTTACTGGTGCTCATATAAGTCGGTGCCATCGCATGGGACATGCTGCGAGCGGCGACAGGCCTCGTTCAATCTTGGTGATGGTGTGTTATGTGACCATGCGGGTTATCCCGCATGGGTTAGGTTTGCTAAAACCAACCTAAAAGGCAGTAACATCAAGCTGTCAGAGTTCTTGACGAGGCCGAGACAATTTGCCTTTATGTCGGCGAGGGAGCGCTTCGGTATAAAAAACTGCTGGACCCGAGATGGATACATCCACATCGTCGGTTTGGACGGTGCCAGACATCGCATCTGCAGCCTCACTGAGCTAAACAAGTTCATGCCGCCAGACATCCAGAAACCAGCCACACAGGCGGCGCCGGCGACGGCGGCGTCAGCTGCGGCCCCGCAGAAGGAATCTAGACAGCCGTCTGGTAGACGGGCTGGCACAGGCGCATCATCGAAGAAATAGGTTGGGTGCACCGTCATTAATGTCTCGTGTTCGATGATTCATAGTGGGTCTTGATAACTTGTTAGCGCGTTATTCATCTGTTTATACCCGCAATAATTTATTTAATTTCTTTTTTATTAATTTCTAACTAAACTTGTGCTTGTGACGTGTGTAAATGTGTGATTTGACGACTTTGACGTTTAGTGTAGTGAATTTGGTGTTAATGTCAATTCAACTTTTTTTTATGTTTTGAGTTTCAGTCTTTTGAACCGTTTTTTTTAAATTATTATTTAACCATTTTGTTAACATTTCGTTCTAAATTTTTTTTTGAAAGCCCAGAACACAGCTGCCAGGTGGAGTTAAGGTTAGTTTGAGCAAATAGTTACCTATTTTATTTGTTTTTATTATTATAAATATATTTTTTATGTTTATGTAGTAATTTTTTATTTTATGTCTTTGAACGATACTGATGATGATGAGTACCTCTCGATCTCCTCCCTGGACTCGAGTACGAACAGTAATCTTAGTTTTACGAGTTTGCCATCCCTAGCTGATTCAATAACGTGCAACTTTTCAGACGTAATCAAAAACTTCAACGTTGTCCAGAGTGTTCCGGCTCATTTTCCTGACATGCTGGCATCATTTGATAGTAAAAACCTTCATGCTGTATTAGTATCCGAGTCTTTTCTCAAACCATGTCTTCCTTCAACGTTATACTCCCTCCCTGGATTTACTTTGATCCGTAACGACCGAACAGGTAGTGCTTGTGGCGGTGTAGCTATCTACTTACGGTCACATATTCCTTTCTCTGTTGTAAGTACATCTACACAACCTCCCCCAGCAAACGCTAGCGAGCACCTCTTCATCAAAGTAATCCTTTCTCATACAAAAATTCTACTCGGAGTCTATTGCAGCCCCTCCTTACGGATCAATTTCTTCTCCTCCTTTGAAAAACTCCTTGAAGATCTCTTACCTTCGTACAGTCATACCATTGTTATGGGCGACTTTAATACATGTCTTGTGAAACAAGACTCTTGTAGTCTTTCCCTCGAGTCGATTGTTAGGTCTAGCAACATGCATATCCTCCCGCTTAGTGCCACTCACCACTATCCAAATTGTATTACATCACTTTTAGATTTGATTCTAGTCTCGTCCTTACAACATGTTGCTAAACACGGTCAATATTCGGCTGATATGTTTTCATATCATGACCTAATTTTTTTATCGTATAAAATTCGCCCTCCCAAACCAAAACCCAAAATTCTTCTGTAGCGCAATTTTAGTGGCATGGATATGGAAAGGTTAAGAGCCGACGCTCAAAAAATAGATTGGTTTCCGGTTATGTCTGCTGGTACCATCGATGATAAAATCTCCATCTTTAATACCACGATAACGCAACTTTTTGATATCCATGCTCCAATCCGTGCAATCAAAATGAAGCATCTGCCGGCTCCATGGCTTACAGATGAAATCAAGACACTGACGAATAAAAAGGCTGCAGCTAAGGCCAAATACAAACAACGTGGCAGTGACGCGAGTAAAGATAAATATTTTGTAGCCCGGAATTCCTGCAATAGAGTATGTAGGGATGCACAACGTCGCCATATTCATTCTTCCGTAACAAACACCGATCCTGCTAAAGTCTGGAATTTTTTAAGAACACTAGGAGTTGGCAAGTCTCGTCTCGACACTATCACTAAAAACCTCGACATTAATTCTCTTAACTCTCATTTTTCGTCGTCAACGAACATGGACTCGTATGACAAACTTAACACTTTAACTTATCTTTCTTCGTTGCCAACTCCTAATTATCCACTTTATGAATTTAGTCAATTCAACGCATGTGATGTTAAGAAGAGCATCCTATCCATTACATCCAGAGCTGTGGGAGGTGACAACATCGGTCGGAATATGCTTATTCCTATCATGGATGAAGTACTTCTTATGATTTGTCACCTACTCAATTTCTCCGCTTCCTCTGGCTCCGTTCCTACGGTTTGGAAGGAGGCACACATAATTCCTCTTCCTAAAAAGTCTAAGCCCTCTTCTTTTACCGATTACCGTCCTATCTCCATTCTCCCATTCCTATCCAGTCCTTGAACGACTGATCCACAATCAGCTCAGCTCTTTCCTTGTTCAACAAAATTTACTTAATCCTCTCCAGTCCAGTTTCCGACCTGGTCATAGTACGGTTACTGCTCTTGTGAAAATCACTGATGACTTAAGACTGGGTATGTAAAACCGACAACTCACCATCCTTACGTTATTAGATTTCAGCAATGCATTTAACACTGTTGATTTCGATATCCTCCTTGGTGTACTCCGTTCTATTAACATATCTCCATCGGTGATTGACTGGTTTCGCAGTTATCTGCACGGGCGCCGGCAGCGGATTCGCGTTAATGAATCTTGTTCATCTTGGTGCTTCACATCAGCCGGTGTCCCCCAAGGTGGCGTTTTATCTCCTCTTCTGTTTGCGCTTTTTATTAATTCAATATCACACCAACTTACTTCTTCCTACCATCTCTATGCAGACGATCTCCAAATTTATACTTCAGCTCCACCTAAGGACCTGGTTGGTGCAATCTGTCGCACGAACAGTGACCTTAATCGTATTCGGGACTGGAGTAAGGCTTACGGTATCAAAGTGAACCCCACGAAAACCCAAGTGGTCGTAGTAGGTAGCTCTCGTTCTCTATCAAAAAACGACTGGTCGTCTCTCCCTAGCATAGAATTTAATGCTGTCACTGTTTTGCCTAGCAAACATGTCAAGAACTTGGGCATACTGATAGATAACTCCATGTATTGGGGTCCGCAGTTGGATGCTGTGAGTCGGAAGATGTATGCATCTGCGGGCTCACTCAGACGACTGCGTAACTTCTTACCCACCGCAACAAAAAATGCGCTTGCACAATCTTTTTTTCTCCCTATCCTTGATTATGCTGATGCCAGTTATCTTGACCTTACGGAGAACCAGCTTAACAAGCTTGAGCGACTTCAAAATTTCTGCATCAGATTTATTTTCGGTCTCCGGAAATTCAATCATATCTCTGAATTTCGTCTCAAACTCAAGTGGCTACCTATTCGTCTTCGCCGGAATGCTCATATCCTTTCCCTTTTATACAACATCCTCCAAAATTCCTAAACCCCCTCCTATTTGAAGGAGCGATTTGAGTTCCTTCATTCCTCCAACCCCCGCCTACTCCGGTCGTCTGAAAATCTATTGCTCAAAACTCCAGTGCACAGTACTGACTTCTACAACAAATCCTTTACCGTCCGTGCAGTACATCTCTGGAACGCGTTACCAGTAACAATACGGCAAGCCCCATCCCTAGCCATATTTAAATCCAGGGTTAAAAGTTTGTATTTGTCAGAAACGTCGTAGTATCGCACAACTCATATATATGTATATGTAATCGCATTTATCAGCTTATCTTTATAAACCATATTGTTATATTAAGTATGTATAATAATATGTATTTATTATATTCTATATGTATATATATATTTAATGTAAGTACATATGTTCTATTTGTATTTGTATTTATTTATAAAATTTATTATCTAGTTATATTTTTTATTTTGGTATTAGACGCACTCTCTTAATAAATAGTTTGGCCATAAATGTACACCCCCGACCATTATCTTTGTTATAACAGAATCCTCTCCATCCAAAGGTTGTCTGGAAGAGATCGCTTCTAAGCGATAAGACCGCCTATTGTACTATTTGCTTTATATTTTCTATTTTGTTTGTATTTTTTTTGTTTATACTGTGTACAATAAAGTGTTTTCATTCATTCATTCATTCATGTCTTCAATGCAGTGGCTACCTACCAATACCAATGGCCGATTTGGAATACTTACATCAAAAGTTTTTAAATACAATATAAATGTAGAATTTGTAACCTAGTGTGCATGATCAACCATTACGACGATCACGGCGGGCTACAAGTAAATAAACTGTATCGATACAGTTTCTGATGGTTGATTGAGTCTCGTCAGACGGTACTATTTAGGGGCGCCATGTGTGGTTATATTTTTTTGTATTGGTCTTGATATCTATGGATATGTTTTATACAGCTAGATCATATTTTAGTAGTCTATAGTATAAAAGTGAATCGGTATTTTACCGCTAATTTCACCTGTGTACGCAATTCTTAAAATCCAAAGAAGTTCATGAACTGATGTTATCTCTTTCATTGTTCCTTTATTTTACCAGCTTATATTTTTTACGCTATTCGTTGTTCATTATGTGGATCCACCCACACTATGTAGTATGACATCATTAGATATAAATATAAATATTGCTGGACATTTCGCATAGCGCTATCTAACCCTAAACTAGGCAGAGCTTGTACTATGGGAACCGGATGACTGATGGAATACCTGTATACATTTTTTTTGTAAATACATACATGTAATATATAGAGAAGCAACCAAACCCGGATATAATGTAGTTTGCTTTTATAAATCTGTGTTTTATAGTGGCCATAGGAAAACAATTATTCAGTGTGTTTATTTTCATTTCAAGGATCATGGAATACTAAAGAGATGCAAGACGTATCGGCTCTCTTGAGTTCGAGTAGCCACGGAAATACCAGCAGTCCTATGAACGTGGGCACACTACAATGCGCGACCGCAGGCGTCGAGAACGCGCTTGCAGCGGTGCAGATCGCAGTCAAGATCACCTTAAGGGCGCGGTCGGAGCCGTGGCTGCGGCCGTCACTGAAATCGCAGCCGGGAGACTACACGGGATCGCAGCTGGAGGCCTGAACGAGTTCTCAGCCCTGGTGTCCCACAGCGTAGTCGTAAGATATTTATGCCAGATCGCGTGCCACTTGCATGTTCTCATAGTAAAGACACGAGGTCACGGCTCGGATCTCATTGCGTGACCTAAAGTAGTAGGAATAGTCAAAGACAGACACTCTAAAATGAGTTCTGCTCATTCATAGTCAAATGACAAATTAAGTCCGTTCCGGCACCTTTAAGTAGCTGTGACATGCACAAATGTCTGGAATTGCAACGGCACGTGTGTTGAGAGGCCGAGTGGACCATTCAAAATCAATAGGCTTTGTTTGTCAAGGGCAATTCCCAATTTATTCCGGGGGTAGATCGGATGAAATTGTAACTTATGTTTAGGTAAAGATGACGGATATCGGAAAGCGATATCAGAGCACGGCTCGGCGGAGCGCTCTCTTTCACCTAGCGCTGCACGCGCATATTAATATTGTACCAGCCCTGTCCATGTCTTTCTAACAACTGTAAAAAATACATTGCTAAATTTTATGAAAGATTAAACCCACCGAAACCAACATCCAACGCAACGCAATACGGTCGACCAAACATGAAACATATCTCACGTCACCAAAACAAAATGACAAATAGCGAATTTCTAACCCAATAATACCTTTGAATCAGTATGTATGTACAATGGGATTTCATATGGTTTAAATTAGAAAATTTCACGTTTGCGATGTATTGCAAGCTCGACTTTAATACTCGCGTCTAATATTGCGCAAACATTCAAAATAACGCCGCAGTGCCGCGCCGCGCCGTACCCTGTCGTGCCTGGCACCCGTATCGCCGCCGGCGCTGTACCCACCCGCCGGCACTGTACCCACCCGCTGGCGATGTACCAACCCGAGCGCCAGAGCCGCCGACCGACGTCACAATAATCTTATGGAAACATTTTATAAACGAAAAGATATGTTTACGTAACTCTGAAGAATATCATAAAATATTTACGTTTATGTTGCGGGAAAAGTAGGTCGGCGAGCGTCAGACAACCGTAAAAGTAAGCACTTGAGCTGCGCCAAATTAAACGAAACATCTTACGCGGGTGCTGCGAGAGGTTTAAATGAGCTAATAATGTTTAAATGACAGACAGACGGGCACGAGCATGGCGAACCTACAAGAGTTTCTAGATAAACTACGAAACCCTATAAAGGTAAGTTCTATTTCTTTCCCCTTAAATTATACTAAGTGGGTCACGAGAGATGTTTTCACCCAAAATTACGGTAGCGTAACGATACTACGTACCCTGATTTTTTACCGTGATCTTTGTAATTTGATTAACCTAGCAAAAAATTATAAAGCAAAATTTTGTTGATACGTGTTGTTAGACAGGTTTGCAAACTAGGCGTTTCATTTGTAGACACCGGTCGTCGGCCGCCGGCCTCGGAAGAGAGCATTTGGAAACAAATACTGGAAGCTCGTTTCTGCCTGATCCATCTTCTGCCAATCGATAGCTGAAAATTACACTCAGATCTTATAAGTCGGACTTTTGTCGTTACGTGTCACTCGGCTGCAAGCAGCGTGCAGAGCGCAGTGTGCGGTGTGCATGATGCGCATACCTTACGGCGAGGCTTTTTGCGCGTGCGGTATGCATGTTGCGTATACTTTACGGTGAGGTGTTGCCGCGTACGGTGTGCGTGCTGTGCATACCTTACGGCGAGGCGTTGCCGCGTGCGGTGTGCATGCTGCGCATACCTTACGGTGAGGCGTTGCCGCGTGCGGTGTGCAAGCTGCGCATACCTTACGGCGAGACGTTACCGCGTGCGGTGTGTATGCTGCGCACACCTTACGGCGAGGCGTTGCCGCGTGCGGTGTGCATGCTGCGCATACCTTACGGCGAGGCGTTGCCGCGTGCGGTGTGCATGCTGCGCATACCTTACGGCGAGGCGTTGCCGCGTGCGGTGTGCATGCTGCGCATACCTTACGGCGAGGCGTTGCCGCGTGCGGTGTGCATGCTGCGCATACCTTACGGCGAGGCGTTTTCGCGTGCGGTATGCATGCTGCGTATACTTTACGGCGAGGCGTTGCCGCGTGCGGTGTGCATGCTGCGCATACCTTACGGCAAGGCGTTGCCGCGTGCGGTGTGAATGCTGCGCATACCTTACGGTGAGGCGTTGCCGCGTGCGGTGTGCATGCTGCGCATACCTTACGGCGAGGCGTTGCCGCGTGCGGTGTGTATGCTGCGCATACCTTACGGCGAGGCGTTGCCGCGTGCGGTGTGTATGCTGCGCATACCTTACGGCGAGGCGTTGCCGCGTGCGGTGTGCATGCTGCGCATACCTTACGGCGAGGTGTTGCCGCGTGCGGTGTGCATGCTGCGCATACCTTACGGCGAGGCGTTGCCGCGTGTGGTGTGAATGCTGCACATACCTTACGGCGAGGCGTTGCCGCGTGTGGTGTGCATGCTGCGCATACCTTACGGCGAGGCGTTGCCGCGTGCGGTGTGCATGCTATGCATACCTTATGGCGAGGCGTTGCCGCGTGCGGTGTGCATGCTGCGCATACCTTACGGCGAGACGTTGCCGAGTGCGGTGTGCATGCTGCGCATACCTTACGGCAAGGCGTTGCCACGTGTTCTATGCATGAGGCTGCGTCTTATGAAATGCACGAACTGTACAGATATAGACATTTAAGAGGCGCACTTCTTCATGCTCAGGATTGATGCTTCCTGCGATTGAATAATTTACCAATTTTTTTTATAAAACTAAGCGAATGCTGAATTTTGCAAAACAAACCAAAATGCTTTCTGGGAGTACAACATGATTTTTTTTCCTACTATGTTGAATATTTTCTCCTTCACTTCTTGATTACACACTCCCTTAGGATAATTTTACTGTAATGTAAAATTCACCACATAAACTCTAAAAACATCAGAAATAATATAAAATGCATTAAAACATCATACTTTTACGTTTATTTCAGGCAATACTTTGCATGTACAAAAATAACATTACATGACCCATATTTATAAAAAACTAACAACCATATACCATTATGTCCAATTTGATCCTCTTTAACGACTTCTTTACTGAAGCTATGGACAACGGCCACCAAGTCCACGTAGTCTATATCGACTACAGCAAAGCCTTCGACAGGATTGACCACAAGCTGCTTATGTCCAAACTTTGCTTCATTCGCATTCGAGATAACTTGCTGAGATCGTTCTCATCTTACATCAATAACCGATCTCAAGCTATCGTTGTCAGCAATTATACTTGGGGACTTACACACTGGGGACTCAATTTGTAAGGTTTTTTCTAAATATTTTTATTCCACTTTTCTAGAACCTGATTCGCAAGCTACTGATGCTGACCCGCCTAACTTATATAGTGATCACCATGCCTATGACATTTGTAGTATAGAGATACGCGTTCATGAGGTTGAAAAACTGATACTACAGTTGCATACATCTAAGTCCGCAGGGCCTGATAATATAAGTTTATTGCTCCTGATCGGTTGTGCCAAAACTATTTCTGTCCCAATATCCTTGCTATTCCAAAAATCTATATTGGAATGTACATTTCCTAGTATTTGGAAATCGTGTTTTGTTTCGCATATTTATAAGAAAGGCTCTAAGAATGAAGTTACTAATTATAGGCCCATATCAAAATCATGTATTATTGCTAAAATATTTGAGCGAATCGTCTATAACCAAGTATATGCTGCTTTGCAGAACTCCCTCAATCCAACTCAACATGGTTTCCTCAATGGCTGCTCGGTGGTGTCCAATTTGATCCTCTTTAACGACTTCTTGACTGAAGCTATGGACAACGGCCACCAAGTCGACGTAGTCTATACCGACGACAGCAAAGTCTTCGACAGGATCGACCACAAGCTGCTTATGTCCAAACTTTGCTTCATTGGCATTCGAGGTAACTTGCTGAGATGGTTCTCATCTTACATCAATAACCGATCTCAAGCTATCGTTGTCAGCAATTATATTCCTAGCTGGGTTTCAATCCCTAGCGGTGTGCTGCAGAGCTCCTTGCTTGGACCACTGCTCTTTTTATTTTTATTAACGATATTTCTACCTGTTTTCGCTACAGTCACTTATTATGCTTTGCGGACGACATGAAGGTTTTCAAAATTATTGATTGTCTAGATGATGCCTCTAAATTGCAAGATGACCTATCACGGTTGTACACCTACTGCCTCATCAACAAACTGGATCTCAGCCCAACCAAGTGTTCAGTCGTCACCTTTACCCGTAAAAATCTAATAACCTCATTTTCTTACCAACTAAAAAACCAGACCTTACAGAAACGGAGCACAACCAAGATCTCGGAGTATTGCACGACTCGAAACTTCAGTTCGACGATCACGTTTAATCCATAGTTTTCAAAGCCTCCAAAGTCTTGGGCATCATCATGAGGAGTGCAGCTGGTTTTCATCGTGCTAAGACGTTCAAGATCCTCTATTGCACCTTTGTCAGAAGCATCCTCGAATATGCTTCACAAATTTGGAACCTGCGTTATGATAAATATATTGACAGAATTGAACGCATCCAAATTAAATTTATGAAATACCTCTGCTTTCGTCTGCACATTCCTTATAGGTCTTCTAATTATATAAATATATGTAAGAAATTCCATTTTCTTCCCCTGGTCAAAGGCGTGAAGTCGCCGATCTGTCATTGCTATTAAAATAGTTTCGAACAATATTAACTGTGCCGATTTGTTAAGGAAAATTAAAATTAGTGTACTATTTAAGCCTAAGAGATTTAATCCTCCTATCCATGTATCTGTAGTTGGTACCAACTGCAGGCAACATTCATTTTTGTGGCGAGCAAGCGACAACTTTAACAAGCTGAGTAAGCGATTAGATATAGATCTTTTCTACATGAGGGTCAGTACAGCCAGACTGCGGCTGAACAGAGAATTTTTTGGCGATGCAAGTATACTTTAAATATATTTATGTAGTATTAAGTAGCTTCTATGTAACTTATTATCCATATTTATTTTTAACCACTTTGTTTTGACTTTTTTTATTGTTCACTTCACATTTTGTTTTATTATGTTGTTTAGTCGTGAAAACCTAATATTGGCTTTCTTTTATCTACTGTGTTTCATATTATGCATAATTAGCTCTTGGTTTTCCAAATAAATAAATATGAATATATTTCTAGCTGGGTTTCAATCCCCAGCGGTGTGCCGCAGGGCTCCTTGCTTGGACCACTGCTCTTTTTGGCACTCACTTGGGCAAATTGGCGTTGTATGTATACCTTCATTATATGCGAAAACATGTATTAGATGCGAAAACGTGTAAATATTAACAAGTGTTTAAAGTTAATAGAAAGTTAATAGTTTTAAGTGTTTAATAGATATAAGTACTGTTTGTTTTCCGAATAAAATAAAGATAAAATGTATATTTGTTTGTCCGAGGATAACTTTCGAAGCGTTTACCCGATCATCGTAAAATTTGGTATATAGGTAGGTAGTATTGGCACAATTTTGGTGTGACTAAATGACCTAAAAATGTGAGGGGTTTGTTGAAATATTGGGGTTCAAGAGGGGTAAAATAAAACAAAGTAGGACTATCCGGATAAGTGGTACGTCTAATAAATGGTCTATTTAAGTACATTTCGACCCCTTTTTTATTTTTAGTTTAAAACTTGTAGTTTTTAAGTTATTAGCCATAACAAAAACTAAACTTTGACTAAATTCACAGGTTACACCAGTGACCCCACAGTGCTGAAACTTGGTATGCGTGTAGCTTTAGTGACCCAAATATAGGCAAAATACTAAAATCCATAGTTAATGCAATTTGTAATCATCACAGCACAGGCTCGCCAGTGACCTAGTATGAGAAACCGAGCTACGTGAGGTACTCTGCCTTACTGAGTATATAACAGCCTTACATACCACAATAAATTATCATCCGGTCATTAATTTGCTAATTTAGGCAAACATTTCATGTAACCTATATACTACGAGGGCTGCTATTTATGTATCCGGAATAAAATAAAATAACTATCATTGACTGTTAAATATGGTTTTATTGCTTTTCAAAATATTCGCCATGATGATCAATGCACTTTTGCATTCGGTGAAACCAGTTTTCATAGCACTTTTTCCAATCGGAAGACGGTATCTCCAAAACATGATTTTTTAATGCCTCAACGGCTTCTTCTCGGGTTGAAAATCGTTGACCACGTAATTTATTCTTCACGGTTGGGAATAAAAAGAAGTCGTTGGGTGCCAAATCAGGGCTATATGGCGGATGACCCGTTAATTCCACCGTTTCACCCTCCAAATATCGGGTCGTTTCACCCGAAGTGTGACAGCTTGCATTGTCGTGATGGAGAATGATTCTGCGTTGTGGATTATTCTTCCTGATTTCTGCAAAGACTTCTGGCAAACAAATGGTCGTGTACCACTCTGAATTAACAGATTTACAATTTTCTAGAGGTACAGTAGCCACGTGTCCATCTATACCAAAAAAACAGGCGACCATTTGCTTCAAAGTGCTTTTCGCACGAGCAACTTTTGTTGGGTTCGGCTCATGTTGGAAGACCCAAACTGTTGACTGTTGCTTAGTTTCGGGGTCATATGCATAAATCCAGGATTCATCACCTGTGTAGATATTATATACAGCTTTTGATGCACCACGATTGTATTTTTTTATCATTTTTTTGCACCAATCGACACGAGCCTGTTTTTGATCTATTGTCAAGTTGTGCGGTATCCAACGCGAACAAACTTTTTTTGCAGCCAAGTGTTCGTGTAATATCTTATGTATACTCGTCATACTAATGCCCAAGATCGCCTCTATCTCTCGATATGTCACATGACGATCTTGCATTATTGGTTTACGCACTGCGTTGATGTTTTGTGGCACAACAACTGATTTAGGCCGACCATCTTTAATTTCGTCCGTGAGCATACGACGTCCACGATTAAACTCACTAAACCAGTGATACACAGTAGTCTTCAATGGTGCTTTATCCCCAAAAGTCGAACTGAGTTGATCGATACACTGCTGTTGAGTTAGACCACGTCGAAAATCATAAAAAATCATCGCACGAAAATTTTCTCGAGATAAATCCATTGTAATAATGACACGCAATTTTTGAAATCGCGCCACACAATGAAAACAATTGACAGACGAACGAAATAACCTGCATTCTACAGCCAAAGAGTTCCATTTACAAACGTGATAATTTCTTTTTAAATATTATTTATGCAGTGGCCAGTTCCGGATTCTTAAATAGCAGCCTATGTACTAGTTATAAAAAGTTGTTCATTTTCATAGTTCAGAATCAGGCCCGTTCGGGTCGACGTTCACATTCCGAAGATCCCTGCATAGTAAGTACATAGTAAGCAACGCAGCCTCAAGCCGAAGGAAGTTGAAATGTCGAGAACCGTAGTAGGGCCAGCACTCGCGCTACATCTCTTTACTCGCATCAAATCAAATAACATAACCAGAACTCTATGATTCAAACCATACGTTTCACAACAAAGTGGGGTATGATATTTCGGAATAAGCCGGAAACTCAGTTTTTATAGCGATGATAAAGTACGTCGTACGTCGAATTTCCCCGCCATTATGCAAATACGTTATCTTATAAAGAGATTAGGTTCCATAATCGCACTTTCGGCGGCCGGCGTGTAGCGAACCCCTACCTATAGTGACGTAGGCTCGCGCTGGTGCTGTGTGTAGAGCTAGTTGTAGCGGGTACTTGAAGTGATCGATCATCGTCAGATGCATAGACCGCAGGGCACAGCTAAAGTAACATAGGCGGTCAACTGTAAAGCACAAGTAGGTAACTAACTGTAGTAGATTTAGTTCCAATCTCGGAGAGAATAGTACCTAACGGGATGCGAGCATGCTGTCCTGTAGGTATGTGCTCGTAAACATGCGTGCTTCAATATGAACCCTTTACGTGAGTAGCTACTCGCATTGTACTCGTTGAACGACTTAGAGCCCCCGTACCTGGAGGCCAAGGCTGTAAGCCGCTCCTGAATGCATATTCGGTGTTAAAGTCGCAGTGTCCGCGCCACTCGTCGCTCGCGCTTACTCAAAGACAGTATCTCACTGAAAACCGAGGAAAAGGTAACAACTACATAAGGTACCTTTGTCTATATAAGCCGATTGGTAGCTCCAACTAGTAGTTCGCTCTGGCCACGACCTGATAACTAGACGCGGCCACTACATGCGGCAACTATCACTAGAGGCTAAGTTAGCGAGGGCTCTTAGAGATATGATCTCGTCAATTTATTATAGTCTGCATACACTCTCATCCGTGGGGCGCCGGCAATAGAATGTTGCCCCTCCGCTCTTGCCCGTGGATGCAGTAGGAGTCTGCTAAGGGATACCTCCGAAAGATGGGCAGCAGCGTCTTTTCATGTTTTCAATACCTATACTGCGCTCGCCAACCCGCCTGCCAAGCGTGGCGAGTATGGCAACAACCCCCTTATGGATATAGTGCAACATAAAACCAGGCCCCGAGTCCCCGGCGGCCCCGCTAATCCTGGCTACGGTAGCAGTCACGGTAACGGCGGGGCCAGGGGTGCTAAGAATCCCCGGGAGACGATCGGCTACCAAACACTACGACGACCACTGGCCCTGGTAACACACAACATCCGCACTTTGAGGACAGACGCAAAGATTGTTGAGCTGGAAGAAGAAATTAGTAGATTACACTGGGACATTTTGGGGTTATCAGAAGTCCGTAGAGAGGGCGAGGACACGATATCCCTTAAGTCTGGTAACCTACTATACTACCGGGAGGGCGACCAACAGTCCCAAGGTGGTGTTGGGTTTCTCGTTCACAAGTCACTCATCAACAACATTATCACCATCGACAGTGTGTCGAGCAGGGTCGCGTACCTGACACTCAGAATATCTAAGCGATATTCGCTGAAGGTCGTTCAGGTATATGCGCCGACCTCTTCACACCCAGATGAAGAAGTAGAGTCTATGTATGAGGACATCAGTAGAGCCATACATACGAACAAAACTCACTTTATTGTTGTTATGGGGGACTTCAATGCAAAGCTAGGCATGAGAAGCGATGATGAGTTGAGAGTGGGGCAATTTGGATATGGGCAACGGAACCCCAGGGGACAGAGGCTGGCCGATTTTCTGGAGAAAGAAGGACTCTTTATGATGAATTCTTTTTTCCAGAAGCCGCCTCACAGGAAATGGACCTGGATGAATCCCAACGGTTCCACGAGAAATGAGATTGATTTCATCTTGACCAACAAAAAACGGATATTCAATGATGTCTCTGTGATTCACAGGGTGAAAACCGGCAGTGATCACCGAATTGTTAGAGCCACATTGAATATGAACGTTAAACTTGAAAGGTCCCGTTTGATTAAATCTACGCTCCGACGCACTCGCGCACATATCCAAAACCTCGAGAGCTTTCAACTCGAACTTGCAAATCGCTTTGACTGTCTAGAAGTAGATGCATCAGTGGACGAGATCAATCACAAGTTCGTTGAAACCGTCCATACGGTGGGGTCCCAGTTCTTTAAGACCCCCCGTACCAATAGACCTCAGAAACTTTCTGATGACACCCTTAACCTCATGGCTGAACGACGTTCTTTGCAACTGCAGTCTCCCGATGATGCTCAGTCACATAGGCAGCTCAATAGGAAGATTTGGAAATCCTTGCGACACGATATTCGTACCTTTAATACATCTCGTATTAAAGATACGATAGAGCGCAATAAAGGCTCCAAAGTGTTCGCGAGAGATAATTCTATTGGGCAGAGCCGCATGACGAAGCTGAAAAGGGAAGATGGCAGCATAACGTCAAGTAAAACGGAAGTGTTAAGGGAAGTCGAAAGGTTCTATGGACGGCTCTACGATTCGGTCACTAAACCTGTTTGCAGTGCGGCCAACGACCCAAGAGCCAAACTGACCCGACATTATACCGAAGATATTCCGGAGATCAGCCTGTATGAGATCAGGATGGCCTTGAAGCAGCTTAAGAACGACAAGGCGCCGGGTGAGGACGGAATCACTTCAAAGCTTCTGAAAGCGGGTGGATCACCGGTACTTAAAGTCCTTCAGAAGCTTTTTAATTCCGCCTTGCTTGAAGGTACGACGCCAAAAGCATGGAACGGGGGCGTGGTGGTTCTGTTCTTCAAGAAAGGTGACAACACCTTGCTTAAGAATTATAGACCCATCTCGCTTTTGAGCCATGTTTATAAGCTGTTTTCGAGGGTCATCGCGAACCGTCTCGAACGCAGGTTTGATGACTTCCAGCCTCCCGAACAAGCCAGGTTCCGTAAAGGCTACAGTACCATAGACCACATACATACGCTGCGGCAAGTCATACAGAAGACCGAAGAGTATAACTTGCCGCTATGTCTAGCGTTTGTGGACTATGAGAAAGCCTTCGATTCGATCGAAACATGGGCAGTGCTTGAGTCTCTCCAACGATGCCGTATTGACTATCGGTACATCGAAGTGTTGAAGTGTTTGTATAAAAACGCCACTATGTCAGTCCGAGTACACGAACAGAGCTCGAAGGCGATTCCCTTAAAAAGAGGCGTAAGACAGGGAGATGTCATCTCTCCGAAACTGTTTACGACCGCATTGGAAGATGCCTTCAAGCTTCTGGAATGGAAAGGACTGGGCATCAATATTAACGGCGAATACATCACTCACCTTCGGTTTGCCGACGATATTGTGGTCATGGCAAAGTCGATGGAAGAGCTCAGCACGATGTTCGAAGGCCTCAATCGAGTCTCCCAACGGGTAGGACTTAAAATGAACATGGACAAGACGAAAATCATGTCGAATGTCCATGTCGTCCCTGCCCCAGTTATTGTTGAGAACTCGGCTCTTGAAGTTGTCGACGCGTATGTATACCTAGGACAAACAGTCCAATTAGGTAGGTCCAACTTCGAGAAAGAGGTCAATCGTCGAATCCAACTCGGATGGGCAGCGTTTGGGAAACTTCGCAACGTCTTTTCGTCCAACATACCTCAGTGCCTTAAGACGAAAGTCTACAATCAGTGTGTGTTACCAGTGATGACATATGGAACCGAGACGTGGTCCTTCACTATTGGCCTTATGAATAAGCTCAGAGTCGCTCAACGAGCTATGGAGAGGGCTATGCTCGGGGTTTCTCTACGGGATCGAATCAGAAATGAGGAGATACGTAGGAGAACTCAAGTCACCGACATAGCCCGACGGATTAGCACGTTGAAGTGGCAATGGGCCGGCCATATAGCGCGCAGAACAGATGGCCGATGGGGCTGAAAGGTTCTCGAGTGGAGGCCACGGACCGGAAAGCGCAGCGTAGGGCGTCCACCCACAAGATGGGCAGACGACTTGGTAAGAACCGCAGGTCGGCGTTGGATGCAGGCCGCTTCCAACCGCAGTTCCTGGAGATCAATGAGGGAGGCCTTTGTCCAGCAGTGGACGTCCTACGGCTGATATGATGATGATGACACTCTCATCTCTCGACTCATGTTTTAAAACTTCTATAAAGTTGAGCACTTTTGTGAAGTATAAAGCTATCAAATAAACGCCTTCTTTCAGGAGCAGGAGAGGGCGAGACTGCATTGTTCCTGCTCCGCTGCCTCAGCTGGAGGGTATTACCTCTGCGCAAGGGCTAATACTTTCAGGAGCAGGAGAGGGCGAGACGGCATTGTTCCTGCTCCGCTGCCTCAGCTGGAGGGTATTACCTATGCGCAGGGGGTAATACTTTCAGGAGCAGGAGAGGGCGAGACGGCATTGTTCCTGCTCCGCTGCCTCAGCTGGAGGGTATTACCTCTGCGCAGGGGGTAATACTTTCAGGAGCAGGAGAGGGCATGACGGCATTGTTCCTGCTCCACTGCTTCAGCTGGAGTGTATTACCTCTGCGCAGGGGTTAATACTTTCAGGAGCAGGAGAGGGCGAGACGGCATTGTTCCTGCTCCGCTGCCTCAGCTGGAGGGTATTACCTCTGCGCAGGGGGTAATACTTTCAGAAGCAGGAGAGGGCATGACGGCATTGTTCCTGCTCCACTGCTTCAGCTGGAGGGTATTACCTCTGCGCAGGGGGTAATACTTTCAGGAGCAGGAGAGGGCGAGACGGCATTGTTCCTGCTCCGCTGCCTCAGCTGGAGGGTATTACCTCTGCGCAGGGGGTAATACTTTCAGAAGCAGGAGAGGGCATGACGGCATTGTTCCTGCTCCACTGCTTCAGCTGGAGGGTATTACCTCTGCGCAGGGGGTAATACTTTCGGGAACAGGAGAAGGCGAGACGGCATTGTTCCTGCTCCGCTGCCTCAGCTGGAGGGTATTACCTCTGCGCAGGGAGTAATACTTTCAGAAGCAGGAGAGGGCATGACGGCATTGTTCCTGCTCCACTGCTTCAGCTGGAGGGTATTACCTCTGCGCAGGGGGTAATACTTTCAGGAGCAGGAGAGGGCGAGATGGCATTGTTCCTGCTCCGCTGCCTCAGCTGAAGGGTATTACCTCTGCGCAGGGGGTAATACTTTTCTTTATTATTTATTCAATCTATACTTATTTTGTAAATTATAATAAAGAGAAGGAAATAAAAGTGAAGGGAATAACAGTATTGTATGGTTTTGTGGCGTGACGGCATTTCGTAGCACATCGCAGAGCTGGCAGGATAACGCGCCATACGCTGCAGGTTACAATTATATCATAACTGTTTACATCAATATTGTATTAACGAATTTATTTATTGAGTCTTCCCGTTATTTACCGATACAGAACAGGCGTATAAGAAGAATCTAGAATAATAAATAAGTTATTTCTTGAAAAGTTACTTTTTCAAAACAAGATTTTATAACATTCTTAATTAGAATCGCAAGCAGATTCAAATGAGCCCAAGCACTAGTAACCCACTGCAATCTATTCAGAAGTTCCATTGTCTAGCATCCGCCTCCATCATGAGATCACTTCCATATTATTGCATTGTCACCAAAGTTAAATATCTATTCCAAATTATAAATGCGTATACAATGTTTTAGACATAGACATAGACATAGACAGACATTTATTTGCTACCATAACACACACAAATTCACACAATACAATCAAAAGGTATAACATCAAAGAGAAAACACAAGTTTTGTGTCTGTGCTGTTGACTGTTGAAGAGTTCCTTGGTCTAGAGCCAATTTAGGGAGTAGAATCAGGTCATGCTTACAATAAGAATGCATTGTTTTCCAAAATAAGCGTGTATACCAAATTTCGGCTTAATCGGTTAAAGATAACTGATTTAAAATTCAGTTGCAAAATTCCACCCGGAGAAACACACTTGTACATAGGTACATTGCAAGTTAATAAAAAGCTTGTAATTAACAAACCCAAACATAATTAGAGTTAGGGTTTGAGAAAAACGGCAAAGACCTTTAAGTTGTTAAATCAAGGCAATTTGATAGTTTATCCGCACATTAACTATCAAATAGCCTTGATTATAATGAGAGGGAATGTCCGTAAACCCTGCACCGAGCGCCGGCTCGGGGCGTCTCGCCGGACGTCGGCGAGTGACGCGCGACAGCGCGAGGCGACTCAATAGTCTGCTCAACTTTTAACTTTAATTACCGGTGTCGATGTAAAAAGTGCTGCGGCTTCCTCTCACCCCCTCCCCCTTCCTCCCCTGTCCTCACTCACTCAGTGTAAGGGGATTTACTGCTATCAACGTAGATTGGCGCGGATCCGCGTGAAGCAGCGCCGGCAGTTCTAGGCCGCATTCCGAATCACGCTAAAACCGATATCATCGCGCTAATAAGCGTTCCGAGTCACCGTGAGCGCGACAACGATGTCCTGTGATTTATCATATTTAACGTCATTACATCCGCTATTTTGCACTAACAATGTCCATGCTCCAAACCGATATCACTGTGAGCCTCCCTGTCAAAAGTGACGTGACAGCTGGTTGGTTGGTTGCTTGTGATTAATAGTGTTCTGTGGTTGGTTGTTTATAATGTTGTTATGAAATTAAAGGAACACTGACTAGCAGCGCGTTCATGAGCGTTACAAATCCTTGACGGCACTCAACTGCAAACTCATCAGCGCGATAACAGAATCGGTACGCAAAATAACTACGTGAACGCTAGCAGTGATTATGTCGTGATTCGGAATGCAGGGCTAGTATCAACATTCATGACATTTATTTCGTTGGCTTATTCCTTTTACTATGCTTATTAATGAACAACGCAAGAACAGAATGTATATATATATATTTGTAATTTGGGCGACACGCGCGATCTCAGTTCCGGGCGAATCACTAGTTTTATCATCAAATTATTTCGCAGACTATACGTCATTGCAGAATAACAATAAGTGTTCAGACAAACAATGGTTGTTATTCTGTGAATATAAAAGAGATATAAAAAACCGGCCAAGTGCGAGTCGGACTCGTGCAGGAAGGGTTCCATACCATTATCTTTAAAAACGGTAAAAAAATCATGTTTGTTGTATGGGAGTCTCACTTAAATATTTATTATATTCTTTATTTTAATCATCATCATTATTTACGTGAGGTTGGTGCCAATTAAGCTAGTCCTCTATGTTGTATGAGCGACCATACAACTCAGAGGAATATCATAATTGGCGTCAACTATGTGTGTAGGGGGACACCCTTTAATTTTCAACTTTTTTTATTTTATGGAATGTTTCCTTTATTTGTACTTGCTCATAGCTTGTTTTTTTACCAAATTTCGTGATTCTAGGTCAACGGGAAGTACCATATAGGTTTTTGACCCAAAACCTATAGGGTACTTCCGGTTGAATTGTGAATCCAAAATTCACAATCCAACCGGAAGTAGTTAAAAGCAAAGTATTACAGCACAAGTAGAAGGAAAATTCTGAAATATAAAAAAATTGTCAATTAAGGTAAATTTTCGTACATACAAGTTTTCGCGAAAATTTAAATTTGCCCATATCTTTTTATCGAGTTGACTCAGGATCTTGATTTGTATACATCTAATACGGACTATAGATTTCAGTATCTGGTATAAATTGCAACTCGATAGCTCTATCCGTTCTTGAGAAAATCGGTGGTGACACACGGACAGACAGATGGATAAGAGAGTCATCTTATAAGCGTTCCTTTTTTTACCTTTTGAGGTACACGGACCCCTAAAAACTTGAATAACATCGCGTATTATTTTTAGGCGTCTTCTCGGACGATATAACGAGGTGGTATCGCGACACAGGCAGCTACAGCCACCGGTACGGGTTCAGGCGGGTACAACGACCTAACGACCATAACCGCCTGCTGAAAAAGTCCCGCGAATGAGACCGCCTTGTTACCGTAATTCGCGACTCTTATCAGCGAGCGATCGCGACCACATAAACACGTGAATAGCATGCGAGTGATCCGTAAGCGCTTTTATGACCGTCGTAATCGTTTTACGTCCGATTTTCGATGTTACGTTCCGAACTATTAATTTTATGAAGTCGATAGAATCACGAGATTAGTGCTAACTTCCCGTTTTATTCGAGTCTGACGCCAGAGTGTATGTCGCGTAACGCGAGTTTTGTTTGCAGAGTTACGAGCGTGTACTCATCCGGTAGATCGCATCTACTCATCACAATCTAATTGAAACGGAGCCAATCAAGCCGACCGTTTTTATTGTCGTCGATTCAAACGCAGCAAACGAAACGGCAGCTCGCGCCGCGCGTGGGACGCAACCGAAGCGCACTATTTATGTAGTTGGCAGCCGAGCGCTCGAGTAACCGCAGCCGCAAGCAGCGAGCGCTTTATTAGTTCGCTTCACTTTATTTATCGTCGCGGATGCAATGCATCGAACTGCTTATATTATACCGCGTAGCACTCGTAGCACCATAGTGCGTAGTGTTGCTAAGCGGCGCCGCTGAAACTAATCATCGCATGGAAGCTGTCCTGATGGTAATGAGGCTGCCTTCTATAGAAGCAACATTATTGCACGCGACAATATTATTACCCCACCCTATATAAGAACAAAGATACAAAAGTAATGAGCTCAATAAAGACATGTAAGAACATAATCTGATGCAATAAAGGGGCAGCCGTAGCCGGTCGGCGGCCGCGTCCTACATGCAGCTCGTTTATTAGCGACATCGCGCTAAGTATTTCACTATTCATTTATTCACCATTTCATATTATTGGTATGTCAAAAATATATTAGAAATTATGTCAGAAATGCAACTTTAGAATATATAAAAATCAATACAAAATGAGCGCTGTTTTCGCGAGCAATTTACTCACTGGCCGTTTGGGACCGCCGTTGGTCCGCGGCCCCACAGGGCACATGTCGTATAAACAGCCACACAAAAATGTACATTTAGTCGATTATATATGTACGAGCTAACGCACACATGTACAATCAGCTTAAACTTGTGTAAATAATATATTTACTTTTAGCATAGCATGCATTGCCCTAGTTACAATAATTATTCGAATTTGTGATGAAAGCAATAAATTAGTGTACGACCAACACTCGACGAGTTCGGTTATCTATCTCTCTTTAGAGTTTCCAACCAGCTAGCATCCCTTAGCAATCTTACCCTAGCTTTTCTTACTGTTTGGTACATACCCCCAACATTTGGTCCTTCGAGCTTTAGTACAAGCGGGATCTTACGGGAGTGTTAATTCCTTCGATTCCGCGGACATTGACCCAGTGCAGAGTCGAAATCCGTTCACGTGTTAAAACCCCGTGAGCTGTCGGGTTTTAGCTAACTTTTTTGACTTTCGTATTCGTATCTGTGCGATTACGTGACGTTCAAGTGAGTTAGGAGACTCACTCAGCAGCATCAGCTCATCCTCCGTGGGTCAGGAGACTCACTCAGCGGCATCAGCCCTTCCTCCGTGAGTCAGGAGACTCACCCAGCGGCATTAGCCCTTCCTTCGTGGGTCAGGAGACTCACTCAGCAGCAACAGCTCTTCTTTTCGTGAGTCGGGAGACTTGCCTAGCAGCAGCATTCAAGTAAGATCGTTCATATTTTACTTGCTTATCTAACTACCATGACGAACTACGAAGAAATCTTCAAACGTCAAGCAGAAATTGTCACCAAGCTTCAGCGCATCGGGACTAACTTCGATAAGGATTCAGCTCATCGAAAGACCTCGGAGTATCTGAAGATAAGGTTAGACGCTTTAGATACCTTCTGGGGAGAGTTCGATAGTAACAACTCTACTCTTAAATTGTTGCTGACAAAATCTCAAAGGTACATTCAGGAATCAATTTATGATCGTATGAATAAATTCTATCGTGATACGCGAGCTAAAATAGCAGCTTATGAGCCTTATAAAGAGCAGAGAGCATCCGGTTCGGGTAAAGGTACAGGTACTGAAACCGAGACTGGTTCTACTAACAAGGTTGACAAGCTTTTGTCCTCGCAAAGGACTAACTTTCGAGCGTTTAAGCGACTAATATCGAGCATCAAAGTAAGCGAGGTTAGCGAGAAGTGGGAATTAGAAGACGAGCTACGCAGCATCCAATCTAGATGGAACGATAACGACAAGCTTCATCTCGAAATAGATAACATTCTTGAAGGCGAAGATGAGATCTACCAGGATGAATTTATCAGGCAGGAAACATCATTTAAGTTAACCAAAAAGGCGCTTAATCAGAAATTATCGGCTACAACGCATCTTCAAAAACCTACTTCTTTACTTGAAATACCTACCTTTTAAGGAAAGTTGACTCTCTGGCCTACTTTCTTCGATTTGTTCTCCGAGTCGATACATAACAATAATTTTCTATCTAAAGCACAGAAAATGCAACACCTAAAAGGTAAATTAAAGGGAGAAACAGAGCGTCTTATTCAGCATTTAAACATCTCGACTGAAAATTACGACATAGCTTGGGAGATATTGACACATCGCTACAACAATCCGCAAGTGTTATTCACTACCCACATTGATACCTTCCTGAATCAGCCCAGCATCAGCAAGCAGACGTCGTACGAGATAAAACGTCTCTACGACACCACTACCGAGTGTATTCACGCCATTCACAACTTAGGTGTAGATACTAACTCGTGGGATCCGATACTCGTTCATCTAATAGCAAAAAAGCTAGACAGCGAAACCTACACCACCTACAAAGAAGCACGCAAATCTCCGAGAGAGTTGCCTACTCTAAACGAGCTTATGGGTTTTCTCGAGGGTAAGTTTATTGCTCTAGAACCTACTCAAAAGAAAGAGAAAGACGACACTAATTCTCCAGCTAAGCCAGCTCCATCGTATCCAGCAAAGCCAAGCTACAAGTCAACCCATTATACTAATAAGTATTCATCGAGATATCAAGCAGCTTTTACATCCACGTGTAAGTGCCCTCTATGTAATTTTGATCACAAGCTCTACCGATGCCTACAGTTCACGAACATGCCACCGGACACAAAATTGAGGACAGTGACCAAGCTCCAGTTATGTAAAAACTGTCTATTTAAACATTCTTACAATAAATGTACATCGATTAAAAGGTGCAAAGAGTGCAAAGGTGAACATCATACGAAATTACATGACGCATATATAACAGCCGGCGCCGGGTCCCTGCACGCTAGATCTACTGTTGAGCAAAAATCGCCTTTAACAACAACATCGCCAATAGCGCCTAAGCCGCTCAGCAACAAGCTACACACAGCAAGTCACGTTTCTGCTGACGACGAAGAAGCTTTATTAGCTACTGTTTTAATAAAAATTAAAGCGATCGATGGTAATTACGTCACTCTAAGGGCATTACTTGACCAGGGCTCTCAGATTACCCTTATATCGGAGAAAGCTGCACAACTGTTAGGACTGCCACGTCAGAAATTTAACGCGTCAGTGTCTGGCGTTGGTATCGTTCATAAACAAAGCAAACATCTTATTTCTCCGGAATGCAAGTCTATCTACGACAACTACAGTTTTAATACTGAACCATGCATCATCCATCGAGTTATTAGCGACCTTCCCAATGTTTCATTTTCAAAGCAGATATGGTTCCACCTCCAACATATGAAGCTAGCAGATCCTGAATATAATGTCTCTAAACCTATTGACATATTGCTAGACGCCAGCGTGTACTCAGATATTATTATGAGCGGTCTTGTCAAGGGTTCTCAAAACGCACCCATAGCGCAGCAAACGAAACTAGGCTGGATTTATCTGGGAATGTCAAAACGTTCAACTCACGATATCCATCAATTTTCCATTATTTATGGTATGGTTGCCGTACTGGTGGTAAAAGGAATCGTAGCAGCATGTCTTTAAGCAAGGAGACGTTGTGTGGTGCTAGCAGCTTCTCCCGGGGGAGAGGCCCCGGTGAGCGCAGCTGCAGGCGCCCGCGTCGGCGTGATTCGAAGTATAGTGATTTACGTGAATCAGTGAGCATGGTCAATTTAAACGTAAATAGAGGCACCGCGCTTCCTAAGCCCCCACGTTCAGTGTCGATTCCCATTCCTTGTAACTCTTTCGGTGAAATAGTAGAGCCCACCGGAGTCAACTAGCTTCTCTACGGACAATTGAGTGATATTTATAAGTGACATGGACACGAAAACTTT
The DNA here is from genome assembly GCA_918857605.2 of Philereme vetulata. Taxonomy (NCBI): domain Eukaryota; kingdom Metazoa; phylum Arthropoda; class Insecta; order Lepidoptera; family Geometridae; genus Philereme; species Philereme vetulata. The sequence continues at coordinate 136,976 of OU975451.1, read as the reverse complement.
TATTATCTTAAGTTAATTCAATTTATTAAGCTTTCAAGTTAAGTCATTTTATACATTTTTATTACTTTGTTTACCTAACTTAAATAACCTCAATTTTAATTTGGGCTTGCCTTTCCTTCTTTTTCTGGTTGGCAAGATGTACGAGCTAACGTACACATGTACAATCAGCTTAAACTTGTGTAAATAATATATTTACTTTTAACATAGCATGCATTGCCCTAGTTACAATAATTATTCGAATTTGTGATGAAAGCAATAAATTTGTGTACGACCAACACTCGACGAGTTCGGTTATTTATCTCTCTTTAGAGTTTCCAACCAGCTAGCATCCCTTAGCAATCTTACCCCAGCTTTTCTTACTGTTTGGTACATACCCCCAACAATATAATAAAACTGAAATAATGTAAACTTCTTTGTTCCAGTGTGACTAAATGAGCTAATAATGTTGGGGGGTGGTTGAGATATTGGGGTTCAAGAGGGGTAAAAAAAAATTCAAATGAGACTATTAAAACAAAAGGGACATCAAATGAAAGGTCTGCATTAGTACATTTTCACCCCGTTTTTATTTTTAGTCAGGTCCTTGCAGGTTTTGAGTTATTAGCCATAATAAACACAGAAATTGTACGAAATTCACAGGGTACACTACTAAGCTCACAGTGCTGTAATTTGGTATTTCTGTAGCTTTAGTGACGCAAATATAGGCAAAATTCTGAAGTCCAGAATAACTTCAATGTGTACAAACAATTTATCCAAATTACATGAACTCCCGTTACCTGTAGTTCGAATGAAACTGTAGATCAAGTAAATTGGTTATCTATTACGTGGCACTATTTTGATAGTCAAAGATTACGAATAATATTTTTTGTTTTTATAGGAGACTCGCAAGATCTCAGTTCGGGGCAAATCACTAGTTATTATGTATCGAATGTTTCCAAAAAATTGGAGAAGTATGTCCCGAACCGCTTGGTGCATCGCAGCGGTGCACGGTGCGGGTGCGGTGTCCTTGCCTGCCGCACGATGCAACCCACGGAAACGTGTGTTACAACTACGCAACTTCTTATCGGTCAAAACACCTTCAAACTTCAATAGCATCATTAATATTTTGGGTTTGAGCGCCGCTCGCTAGCCAGTCCTGCCATTGCCTTCCTCGCGCAGAGTACACACATATTTTACAGTCGCCATGATTTAGCGGCGAGTCGACGTTGCCTGCGCGGCTCCAGCGCTTATAACAATACCAAATATCTACTCGTAGAAGCGTAGATGCAACTTGCCTATGCATCTATGTGGGTAGGAACCAAATCAAATCAATTGGAATATTTATAAATACCGGCTTCCGTATATGCATAATGACCCCTAAAATTGCAGTGCTTATGTACTGAATAAATTAAAGCTTATATTAGTCGATAATTAGTCGGCTGACACGTCGACTGCTCAACCTTCAGAGACAGGACCTTCGACTCATCGTGAGGACCCTTACAGGACATTGTCCCCTGAACAAACACCTTTACATCACCGGAGCAACAGACAGCCCACTCTGCAGGGGATGTCTCACCGAAGAAGAATCAGCTGCCCGCGTAGTCCTGGAATGCGTGGGGGTAACAGCACAACGTGCAGAAATCCTGGATAATCCAAGGTCACTTTGTGAAGCCTGCGAAGAACCCAGGAAACGTCTGCGCTTCTGGTCGGAGTTAGGCTGGCTATCCATATAGTCAACTCTCTCACGCATAATGGACCACTTAAGAGTTCAAATGCGGAAAAGGGAGTCCACCAACATAACATAACGTAGGCTAAGGTTCTTTAAATTCTATAAAAGTGGAATATGTTATAGTAAGTATCCTGTAACTATTTTATTGTTGCCAGAATTAAACTTTGTATTATTATACAAAATGGGTCATTACGTTACATTACCTTGACTACCGCTGTGGCGCAGTAGGCGAACAGCCGGCTGAGACGCAGGAGGTAGCGGGTTCGATTTCCGCCGCGGAACAAATGTTTGCATGATCTACAAATATTTGTTCCGGGTCTGGTTGTTTCCCTATATATTATAAGTATGTATTTACAAAAAAAATGTATATAAGTATTATATCAGTTATCTCGTTCCCATAATACAAGCTCTGCTTAGTTTGGGGCTAGATAGCGCTGTGTGAAATGTCCAGCAATATTTATTTATTTAAAAAAAATCGATATTTTTTCTAAATTGTGCGTTTGTCATTCAGTATGGAATACCCGGTGGTGGAATTGTTTTCGGTGCATTCACAGATTACGATTTCTTAGAGTAGTGCCTGCCGTGCTTAGGACTAAATAATAACTTAATAAATTAAAATAAAAACCTGACAAGTCTGACTCGCGCACCGAGGATTCCGTTATAATATTTTTTATGTGATATAATTACAAAAAGGGGTTCGAACCACTAGTTTACTAATTATCGAATCTTTTTTTCCAGAAAGCTAAGCAACACTCGCTCAGGCCGACCACTTTAGTGGAAACTAATTCAGTAGGTATTTAACTCACAAGTTATCATAACCCGATTAATAGAGTTCCTAAATACATGAAATTGAATAAGGAATGAGTTCTGTGAGTTTGGACGACATTAGTAGTTAATTGAAGCATACATTGTTATAGTAGTTTTAACTAAAGAGCTAACATATGGGTCGCAGTGCGTGGAGCCGGCGGCGCGCGCTAGTGTAGAGCACCCGTCCCGCGCCGCTCCGCTAACTCATTAACGGGAGAGAACGGCCCGAAATAAGACCAGAAAATTATTTTAGTTTAATATTTAAAAAAAGATAACGGAACCACCATCGGCACTCCAGTTCAACAATATTTTTATTACTTATTATATGAATTTGAACATTTTGAATCAGTCATTTATATTTGTAGCTTCAAAGGAAAAGTCGAGCGCGCCGCCTCGTCGCTGCGCCGCCGACCGAGTGAGTCGGCGCGGCGGGCGGCGAGCGCAGCCACAGCATAGATAACAGCACTGCTTACGGAACTCTCACTCCTGCATGTTCTTTGTTAATCATCACAAAGAAATGTTTTTTTTTCTTTAAAATCTTAGTCTACGAGCGACAACACAATTCCATTTACGGCTTATAAAATCGGATTAAAGACTTTTATTCTCGAAAAAAAAGAACAGTATTATGGTACATATTAATAGGTGATTGTGACAAACAATACGTTTGAGCTATACTTGCTTATTTAATTTATAATAAACCTATCAGTTTTGCCAATAAATAGGTATACAATTTTTATATCATTTTAATACACGATAAAGCAGGAAATCTACCTAGCTCCGCATACACAGATGAATTTGTTGTTAGGGTTCCACACCACAAAAGGAACCCTTATTATTTAAAAGAATTAGAATTTATATTTTTGAAGTAAGGATAGCTGAAAGAAAACTATTTTTATGTATCGTGTATTGTTTTTACGGTTCCGTACCTCAAAAGGTAAAAAAGGAACCGTTATAAGATCACATCTTGTCCGTCTGTTCATGTGTCACCACCAATCTTCTCAGGAACGGGTGGACTTATCAAGTTAAAATTTATACCTGATACTTAAGTCTATAATCTCTATTAGGTGTACAAAAATCAAGGTTCTGAGTTAACACGATCAAAAGATATGGGCAAATTTAATTTTCGTGAATACTTGTAAGTACCAAAATTTACTTTAATTTTCAACTTTTTTATTTTTCGGAATTTTTCGTTTACTTGTGCTTTAGCTAAAACCTTATAGATGTTAGACATAAGGCTGATTGGTCTGTAGTTGTTGATATTGTGTATGTCTTCTTTTTTAAGTAGTAGTACCATTTTAGATTCAGTCCATTGGGTTGGAATGGTTTCTGTTGTCAGGACTTTGTTAAATATTACTTCCGAAAGCTTTGGTAAGGTCAACTTCGTGAGTAGTAGTAGACCTGGTGATTTGTCTTGTATTTTGTATTTCTATATCCCTCTCCACTTCTCTGACTAATATTACTGGTGTGTCATCTCATCTGTTTTGTTTTGTATGTTTGTGTTTTCATGCTAGTTTTGTGTTCGATATAGTAATTGGTAGAACTCCGTAGCTATCTTTAGTATATCATGCTTTTGTTTATTGTCATGCCCTGTTTTGTTTTTTAATTTAGATATCAAATTCTTAGTTTCGGTAAAGCTTTTCTGAGCTTTCCATAAACCACCTGTTCTACAGATGTGCTCCTCTATTGTCTTTAGTCTGTTCCGTTCCTTTTCTTTTCTCGTATATTCTCTGATATATTTGCTCAAGCTTGCTATTCTTGCACGGATTTCCCTGTCTTTCCTGCTAATACAAATGAGACTCTTCCTGGTTTCGAGTAATTAGAAGATGTATGAATGTTTGTTTGTTTGTCCAAGAATAACTTTTGAAGCGCTTATCCGATCATCGTGAAATTTGGTAGGTATATAGGTAGGTAGTGATAGCACAATTTTGGGGTGACTAAATAATCTAAAAATGTGTGGGGGTTGTTGAGATACCTATTGGGGGTACAGAGAGGTAAAAAAACAAAACTGGGACTGTCCGATCAAGTAGTAACGTCTAATAAAAGGTCTTTATAAGTAAATTTCGACACCGATTTAATTTTTTATTTAAACTTTGTAGTTTTAGGTAATTAGCCATAATAAAAACTAAACTTTGACAAAATTCACAATGCTGAAATTTGGTATGCGTGTAGCTTTAGTGACACAAATATAGGGAAAAGTCTGAAATCCAGAATAATTTTAATATCTAATCCAAAAAAGTGTAACCAATTAACATGAAGTCCTGTCACCTGTTATTTGAATGAAACTGGAGGTCAAGTTATTTGATTACGCATTTCGTGGCACTATTTTAATAGTTGAACTATTTTGAGAGACTCGCGAGATCTCAGTTCGGGGCGAACCACTAGTTAAAGTACCTTTTAGTTAGCGAACGGGGTTGAAGTGATACGCGTTCGGCGCAGCCTCCCTCGGTGGGTGGTCGCGCCGCCCGCCGCCGCCGTCGCCGCCGCCGTCGCCACCGCCGATCGGCAGTCGCCGCTCTTTAGCCGCCGCGAGCCGTCGTCGCCCCGCGCCCGCGCCTGCCCCGTGTCTCTCTGACCTGCACTACGCCCGCGCGACGCGATCTCGCGACCGCGCGCTACAGTGGACGTTGCCTCTAATAAATAAGAAATACTGTGATTGGTGAAGTGACTTGTGAACTTTAAAGTGTTTGACGGAAAAATATTGGACCGCTCTGATCTGGTGTATCTAAGATTCTAAGTAAGCATAATTTACTCGTATTTATCTGGGCGTTCATGATCATTTTTAAAATAAATACGGAGGAACGTCTACTAAAGGATTAACTTTATAGTGGCTAACTAGTGCGATATTTCTCGTTACGCATACTCTGAATTTTAAAAAATTAACACAATCGTTATAATAATTGCATTTATAGCAAATAAAATTATAAAATATAATTGTATAAACGGAGAATGTACGACAAATGGTCTGTATGATTTATTCGTATAACTACGTGTAGGTACATCTATCCAATATACCTATCCTACGAGGAAACTGAGGAGTTACTAGCCGTAATAAAGTAAGATTTAAGAGTTGTTTATTACGTAATCCTAACCTTCCTTTGTTAGCACTTCGTTTCTTTTTTTATTATGTTGTTAGATTTTAAATTAATTAATTTGATTACTCATATTGATTATTGATTCACGGTCTAGCTGTTTCCGCACAGTGAGGTTTTCCAAGTTCAGGCATAGTGTAAACCGTATACGATATTAATCTGTAATGTTAATTTTAGCACTAAGACAATGAATAAACATTTATTTATTATTTATCTAAATCAGTACAAAAATCACAGCCCATTTTTGAAATCGGAACCTTTTTATTTTTCTCACAGAGTTAAGCGTTTATCCAGCCAGTATGAGAGATCTCGTCAGCCTACAGCCACACCACCTGTTCGAGTTTAACTTTTGTAAAATGTATATAATGCAGTAACAGTGTTCAGACGCTCGCGCAGTGACGCAGCGTCGACCTTATTTATTTATACCTCAACAAAACTATTATAATTTACCAATTATATACCTAATTGAATCATATATTATAACGATTAAAGTGACTTTTTTAGATTTTCGGATAACTTTATAATACAACTGCTACCAAATTGTATTTGCAATTACTTACTTTGCACTAATAGCTACCAAATTCAGGAAAGAACTATTTCATAAACACAAATTTTCAAATAAAAGAAACCGCATTGAATTGTATCCGTTCCGGTGTAGGTAAGATGCCGAGGACTCGAGTACACTGACGCACTCAGCACTCAGCACCGACACGCGACAACAATCAACAACAAAACTTATAATACCAATAACTTTGTATCGATGAAACATATAACATGGTCACATATATATGATCATAAATGTGTGGACCAAATGTCGAATTATTCATTTACTTTTACATAATGTTCTCATACAAAAGCTTTAGTTTGTTGTTTGTTTGTTTATTGAAAATGTCATTTGTTGTCTAGGGTTGGCAGCAGGTCCGCAACATACATTGTCATGTACAATTTGACTAGCTAGGTACCTCTTATGCTAGCTGACGTGCTATTGTACAGATAGATAACTCTTTGCTTTAAAACCAAATGAACACCAACATAACATGAACAACTCAGAGGTAGCATGGTTTAGCTCTGGACAGAGAGGACGCACAAACACCGGAGGCGCAGTGCGAGTCTCGGTACCCTTGGGACTGGCATTACCACCTTCTGGGTACGAAACCCCCACCTCAAATGCCCCAATCCAACATTTCTTTATTCCATTAAAATCATTTACATTTATATCATTTTTGAAATTAGTTTAATAAGTAATGTCTACATAGTTACATTTATTTTGTATGGAGGAGTAGTAGTTAGAGCAGTTTCCCTGTCGTCAGTGCTATGCGGATTCAACAAAAATTAACGTATTCGAGGCATTAGTAAAGCGTTGGAAACGCAGCGTACGGCCTGGGTGCGTGTCGTTGTATCAATATATTTTTTGTTAATTATGGTCAAAAAAACAATGAATTTATATAAACATTAATACAATTGTATTATATTATATAGCTTAGTTAATATTAGGTCTTAAACTAGAATCATAAAAATATTATCAAATCATTTATAAAAATAATATCAAATCATTTATAAAAATAATATCATACATTTTTTTGTAATGTTGAGTTCCACTTCTTAATGATTACGTAGGTACTTAGCACATCATTATTATTATTATTTAGTTGAACACCAACATTGTATACATTGACACTATAATTATAATGAATCAATTAATATTTCTACCCGCTAAATGTTACTATAATTACAGGTGAAGACTGCATTATCTGGTTTAATGAGTATAATGAATGAGCGAGTAACGTGAGATAAACAAAAACAATTAATATAAAATAAAATACACCGAGCAAAAGCTAGAGCCAAAAATCTATAAAATCAATAAAATAGATACTTATAAGAAAAATAATTATATCTAAAATAATAATCGATAAAGATTTTACAAATAGTTGAATTAATTATTTAACAAACAAGCCAATTATAAAACAAGTCAATATCCCGAATTTTCTGAAAATAACTAGAACATAACAAAATATATTTGAATGAATGCATACTATATATACTGCATTCAATTATTATTTATTTTACTACTTTTGTAATCGGATGATTCCATCTTGAATGATGAATGAATGAATGAATGAAAATTCTTTATTATACCTTACAAGCTAGACACAACAGATTTATAGAAAAAAAAAACAAATAAAAGTAAGCATAATGGGCGGTCTTATCGCTTACGGTATTACCTTCGAATTTGTCATTTTCCGTTGTATTTTTGTGATTTGCATGCTAGATAATATAGAACAAAATTGATCTACGTCACTTATGAACTTTATAATAACATTATGCGCAAGCAAATAAATAAGTCTTTATTCTTAAATTCCAATAAAACAAGATAATTACCAACTTTTAACAATTATCCTTGTTAATAATCATTGACAATTAAATTAAATTTATTTTCTAAAAGCATGGGATGTAAGTCGATACAGCTTTATAGGTAGGTGCTAATACTTCAACTTTTAACGGCGTGTAAGTTACAGTTGCATTATATTACGTTGGGAAAATAGTTTCTTCGCATTTTTTAAGAAAATTCAAAACATTTTTTAATATAGTTTATTTACATTTAACTAAAGTATGTAGGTACCATTTTATTCGATAAATTTTTGCCATCTTGTAGGTAGGGACATGATCCCATTGCTATAGAAGTTTTGGGGCTTCTGATCAAAATACCGCGACAAGTAGTTTTGGCAGTCCTCTCGTGATGTTAACCTGACACTGCTAAAAAGAATTCTGAAGAGACCGAAACAGGTGGATATCTGAAGGAGCAAGGTCAGGACTATACGACGGATGCATTAACACCTCCCAGCCAAGCTCTCCTAATTTTTTTTGAGTGGCTAAATATGTGTGAGGTCTAGCGCGTTATCATGATGATAAACCACACCCCTTCTGTTGATTAATTCCGGCCGCTTTCTCTCAACGTCTTGCTATAATCTCATCAGTTGTTCGCAGTAGAGTTCAGACTCGGATGTCCTGCCTGGTGTTAACAGCTCATAATGAATAATGCCCTTCCAATCCCACCACACACACAGCATCACCTTGTTGCGAGTTAACCCGGGTTTCGCCACAGTCTGTGAAGCCTGACCGGCCTTTGACCACGACCTTTTTCACACGTTCTTGTCGTACGTGATCCACTTTTCATCACCAGTTATCAGCTTCTTCAAAAATGGTTCGGTTTCATTACGTCGTAATAAAGAATCACAAATGAGTACACGGTTCATTAGGTTTCTTTCAGTGAGCTCGTGGGGTTCCCATACATCGAGCTTTTTTGTGTACCCAGTTTTTTACAAATGCGCCAAAACTATTTTGTGGTCAATTCCCAGTTTTTCAGCTACGTCGTAACTCCTGATATGCCGATCTTGCTCCACTTTTTCAAAAATGGAATCAATTTTATCCGTAATAGGGTCACCAGAGCAACGTGCATCTTTGACATCAAAATTTCCGGATTGAAAACGCTTAAACCAAATTTGTGCTACTCTCACAGACACTGCACTAGGTCCATAAACATCGCAAATTTTTTTCGCAGCTTTCGTTGCATATTTACTTTTTTTGTAGTAAAGTTTTAAAATGTATCGAATTTCTTTATTAGATTCACTCATCTTTACAGTACGAATAACAAATAAAAACCACACATTTTCCTAATTTGAATTTGGTATTATCTTCTTTAAAATATGAACTATTTATACGAACTAAACTTTGAATGATACCAAAACCAGCCCGATACAAATAGTATAGCCAAAGAGATTTTATAACAAGTTCATACATACTATAATGCGAAGACTTTTTCCCCAACCTATTACTTACTCGTATCTCTGATAATAACCTTTGACAACAATCTTTGACAATCTTCAAAGTAATCGTTGACAACAATCTTTGCGACTATCTTTAACAAGTTACTGACTATAATCTTTCTTTATTTTATTCATTTTATTTGTACATACATATTTATTTATCTTTGCCGATAAACCTACTCGATCAACTTACTCAATAAACTTACTGAATAATTTGTCAGCTAAAACCCTCACTATGATATTAGCTAACATCATCAGGCGTAGCGTCAAGCAAAGTACAAACAATTCAATTTAGTTTGTGCTTGATTAGCTAATGTCATCAGGCGTAGCGTCAAGCAAAGTACAAACAATTCAAATTAGTTTGTGCTTGATTAGCTAATGTCATCAGGCGTAGCGTCAAGCAAAGTACAAACAATTCAATTTAGTTTTTGCTTGATTAGCTAATGTCATCAGGCGTAGCGTCAAGCAAAGTACAAACAATTCAATTTAGTTTTTGCTTGATTAGCTAATGTCATCAGGCGTAGCGTCAAGCAAGCCACAGCAATTCGATTTAGTTCGTGCCACAAACAATTCAATTAAGTTTGTGCTTGACTAGCTAACTCTCTATCGCCAACCTTTGACATTACAGAAATTGATTTACTGCAGTAGTGTCAAGGTTGAATTGTGGTTACCGTTAAGCATCCACTTTTTTTGCAATCGTCTGGCTATTGCTGTAGGTCGAACAACTTCCGATCAAAACACGAAACAATCAATTTCCGTGTTTGATCTGAAACAATAAATATTTCATCTGTAGTAACTAGCAACACATTATCATCATAAACTATCCCTAAAAGGATATGTATTATTATCATCATTACCATAATTATCATCATCACCATCATCATCATTATCAAGTTCATCATCACCATCTAAACACTTTTACACACATCTAAATTTCATTTTAAAATTAAAGCAGTGACAAAACCGATTCTGACAATGTAAACCAGCCAATCGCTAAAGTTATAAAATGGTTCGATGTAAACAATCATCTTTGCTTGGTTTACTAAAATAAACATAATGTCATTTCTTTTTCAATACATTTATGGAAACTTGATGAAGTAAAATAGCGTTATGCTTAACTTTACTATCTATACTAATATTATAAAGAGGACAGGTTTGTATTTTTGTGTGTATGTTTGTAATGAATAAACTCCAAAACTACTGGTCCGATTTCAAAAACTCTTTCACCATTGGAAAGCTACATTTACCTTGAGTGACAAAAGCTACATTTATTATTAGAAAAGATTGTGGATTCTTACTAAAACTTAAGTAACGTAACCCAAGGTGTAAAAAGTGCGGAAACTATTGATGAATGAATGAATGAATGAAAACACTTTATTGTACACAGTATAAACAAAAAAAAATACAAACAAAATTGAAAATATAAAGCAAATAGTACAATGGGTGGTCTTATCGCTTAGAAGCGATCTCTTCCAGACAACCTTTGGATGGAGAGGATTTTGTTATAACAAAGATAATGGTCGGGGGTGTACATTTATGGCCAATCTATTTATTAAGAAAGTGAGTCTAATACCAAAATAAAAACTATAACTAGATAATAAATTTTATAAATAAATACTAATACAAATACAACATATGTACTTACATTAAATATATATATATATATATAATACCTAGTCAGGTCATAAGTATTGTCACACAGTAAAAACTTTCCTTTTAGAATGCTGGCCACAAAAAAGTTTATAGAGTTCGAATTTTGAATTGTTCATGAAAATAAAAATGTATACTTTTTAAAATTTTACTCATTTTTAAATATGGAGTGGATAAAAGAAGACCGTGTTGCAGTTATTGCGTTGCATCGTTGCGGTTATGCGCCAATTCAAATTTTTGACATACTGAAAAATTTGAATATAACCAAAAGATTCGTTTATCGCACCATCAAACGATACAATGAAGACTCTAGTGTAGATGACGTTGGCCCTTCAGATGGGGTTAAGCAGAACCACGGTGAAAAGGGTGTTAAATGAAGACTTAGGCTTCGGGCATATCGAAGAAAAACAGGGCATCGTTTGAATGCTCGTCTAATGGACCTGAGACTGAAGAGATGCCGTGCTTTGTTGAAGCGGTACGCGGGAAAAAAATATCGGGAAATTCTTTTTTCGGATGAAAAAATTTTTACCGTAGAAGAGAGCTACAACAAACAAAATGATAAGGTGTACGCACACCGTAGTGAAGAAGCGAGCATTTAGCATTTAGAGCATTAGTATTCCGCGTGTCCAACGAGGTCATTTTCCATCATCGCTCATGGTACGAGTATGGTTGGGAGTTTCTTATTGGGGCTTAACAGAGGTACATTTTTGTGAGAAAGGTGTAAAAACGAATGCAGTTGTGTATCAAAATACAGTCCTGACGAACCTTGTGGAACCTGTTTCTCATACCATGTTAATAACAGGCACTGGGTATTCCAACAAGATTCGGCGCCAGCTCATAGAGCGAAGAGCACACAAGACTGGCTGGCGGCGCGTGAAATCGACTTCATCCGGCACGAAGACTGGCCCTCCTCCAGTCCAGATTTGAATCTGTTAGATTACAAGACATGGCAACACTTGGAGGAAAAGGCGTGCTCAAAGCCTCATCCCAATTTGGAGTCACTCAAGACATCCTTGATTAAGGCAGCCACCGATATTGACATGGACCTCGTTCGTGCTGCGATAGACGACTGGCCGTGCAAATTGAAGGCCTGTATTCAAAATCACGGAGGTCATTTTGAATAAACTTTAGTGTCATAAGAATCTATGTTTTGTTAAGTTCATTTTGGTATATAAATGGTTACATAATGAATAAACTTGTTTCAATTATTTTATATTAAACATGTGACAGAATTTATGACCTGACTAGGTATATAAAAATGAATTGCTGTTCGTTAGTTTCGCTAAAACTCGAGAACGGGTGGACCGATTTGGCTAATATTGGTATTGAATTATTTGTGTAAGTTATTCATTTTCTCATACATAATGATAGCCGGGGACAACAATTGACAATTCTACTAGGGTGACGTATATTGACAGCCCGCGTTATATGCATGTCAAGTCGGTACGAAGTTCGGCGGGTCCACTAGTGAAATATATAGATAGCTGTATATAATTAGTGACTATAACATCTCAGTCGTATAAAAAAGTGCATTCGTTCACTTTTAGTCAGTACCTATATCGATCACTTCACCAATTTTTAGCAGGATCAAAATTAACACAATTTTCTTAGAATACATCTTTTGTGCAAGAGGGTGCATTTTGGTTAGAAGACAAGGATTCAAAGTAATTTTTAATGTTTTTAAATGTACGATATCTAAAAATAAAGAATGCCTATGTTACCTTTTAATTTATCCTGCGTACACACGTGGCTCTCGGTAATAATCCATGTCGCTATCCATGCAGGTCATCCTCAGACTGGCGCGTGTCGATAGACGTCGCAGACACGTGGCTCTCGGTGGCAATCCATGTCGCTATCCATGCAGATCATCCTCAGACTGGCGCGTGTCGATAGATGTCGCAGACACGTGGCTCTCGGTGGCAGTCCATGTCGCTATCCATGCAGATCCTCCTCAGCCTGGCGCGTGTCGATAGATGTTGCAGACACGTGGCTCTCGGTGGCAGTCCATGTCGCTATCCATGCAGATCATCTTCAGACTGGCGCGTGTCGATAGATGTCGCAGACACGTGGCTCTCAGTGGCAGTCCATGTCGCTATCTATGCAGATCCTCCTCAGCCTGGCGCGTGTCGATAGATGTCGCAGACACATGGCTCTCGGTGGCAGTCCATGTCGCTATCCATGCAGATCATCCTCAGACTGGCGCGTGTCGATAGATGTCGCAGACACGTGGCTCTCGGTGGCAGTCCATGTCGCTATCCATGCAGATCCTCCTCAACCTGGCGCGTGTCGATACATGTCGCAGACACGTGGCTCTCAGTGGCAGTCCACGTCGCTATCCATGCAAATCATCCTCAGACTGGCGCGTGTCGATAGATGTCCCAGACACGTGGCTCTGGGTGGCAGTTTATGTCGTTATCCATGCAGATCATCCTCAGCCTGGCGCGTGTCGATAGATGTTGCAGACACGTGGCTCTCGGTGGCAATCCATGTCGCTATCCATTCAGATCATGCTCAGCCTGGCGCGTATCGATAGATGTCGCAGACACGTGGCTCTCGGTGGCATTCCATGTCGCTATCCATGCAGATCATCCTTAGCCTGGCGCGTGTCGATAGATGTCGCAGAGACGTGGCTCTCGGTGGCAGTCCAAGTCGCTATCCATACAGATCCTCCTCAGCCTGGCGCGTGTCGATAGATGTCGCAGACACGTGGCTCTCTGTGGCAGTCCAAGTCGCTATCCATGCAGATCATCCTCAGCCTAGCGCGTGTCGATAGATGTCGCAGACACATAACTCTAGGTGGCAATCCATGTCGCTATCCATGCGGATCATCCTCAACCTGGCGCGTGTCGATAGATGTCGCAGACACATGACTCTCGGTGGCAATCCATGTCGCTATCCATGCGGATCATCCTCAACCTGGCGCGTGTCGATAGATGTCGCAGACACGTGGTTCTCGGTGGCAGTCCATGTCGCTATCCATGCAAATTATCCTCAGCCTGGCACGTGTCGATAGATGTCGCAGAGACGTGGCTCTTGGTGGCAGTCCATGTCGCTATCCATGCAGATCATCCTCAGACTGGCGCGTCTCGATAGATGTCGCAGACACGTGGCTCTTGGGGGCAGTCCATGTCGCTATCCACTCAGATCATTCTCAGCCTGGCACGTGTCGATAGATGGCGCAGACACGTGTCTCTTGGTGGCAGTCCATGTCGCTATACATGCAGATCATCCTCAGCCTGGCGCGTGTCGATAGATGTCGCAGAAACGTGGCTTTCGGTGGCAGCCCATGTCGCTATCTATGCATATCATCCTCAGCCTGGCGCGTGTCGATAGATCTCGCAGACACTTGGCTCTCAGTTGCATTCCGTGTCGCTATCCATGCAGATCATCCTCAGTCTGGCGCGTGTCGATGGATGTCCGTGGCAGCCATGGATTCCTCGTGACGCCTGCTAGCATGCCGTGGTCTTTCCAGCGTGAACCCGCTCGCGTTCCTGCTGCAGCCTCTTCAATGCTCCTACACTCGAAGACTCGCTGGCGATCCCGTCCAAGTTTCAGCTCAGCACGGTCAGGCCTACGGATCTGAATACGATCCGGTTAAGGTCGCAGCTCCGGCATCCTGATTCATCGATCTGGAACAATTGAGTTGCATGGCAAACACAAAGAGAAATATTGCATTACAATGCTGTTGCAGCCTCGAGTTAAATTATTTTGAGGGTAGTTTTACTTAAATTGTCAAATATCTCTAAAACGGTAGTACCTAGGCAAAAACGGAGTAAATTTTTACCCCCTCTATAAACCTCCACACTCAGCACTGGCTATAAACCTCCACACTCAGCACTGGCTATAACACATATAATTATTACCCCCTCTATAAACCTCCACACTCAGCACTGGCTATAATAAATATAATTTTTACCCCCTCTATAAAGCTCCATACTCAGCACTGGCTATAAACCTCCACACTCAGCACTAGCAATAATAAATATATAATTTTTACCCCCTCTATAAAGCTCCATACTCAGCACTGGCTATAAACCTCCACACTCAGCACTGGCTATAATAAATATAATTTTTACCCCCTCTATAAATCTCCACACTCAGCACTGGCTATAATAAATATAATTTTTACCCCCTCTATAAAGCTCCATACTCAGCACTGGCTATAAACCTGTACACTCAGAACTAGCTATAAACCTCCACACTCAGCACTGGCTATAATTAATATAATTATTACCCCCTCTATAAACGTCCACACTCAGCACTGGCTATAATAATATAATTTTTACCCCCTCTATAAACCTCCACACTCAGCACTGGCTATAATAAATATAATTTTTACCCCCTCTATAAACCTCCACACTCAGCACTGGCTATAAACCTCCACACTCAGTACTGGCTATAAACCTCCACACTCAGCACTGGCTATAAACCTCCACACTCAGCACTGGCTATAATAAATATAATTTTTACCCCCTCTATAAACCTCCACACTCAGCACTGGCTATAAACCTCCACACTCAGCACTGGCTATAAACCTCCACACTCAGCACTGGCTATAATAAATATAATTTTTACCCCCTCTATAAACCTCCACACTCAGCACTGGCTATAAACCTCCACACTCAGTACTGGCTATAAACCTCCACACTCAGCACTGGCTATAAACCTCCACACTCAGCACTGGCTATAATAAATATAATTTTTACCCCCTCTATAAACCTCCACACTCAGCACTGGCTATAAACCTCCACACTCAGCACTGGCTATAAACCTCCACACTCAGCACTGGCTATAATAAATATAATTTTTACCCCCTCTATAAACCTCCACACTCAGCACTGGCTATAATAAATATAATTTATACCCCCTCTATAAACCTCCACATTCAGCACTGGCTTTAAACCTCCACACTCAGCACTGGCTATAAACCTCCACACTCAGCACTGGCTATAAACCTCTACACTCAGCATTGGCTATAATAAATATAATATTTTTTTCGACTCCAATGACTTTATTTACAGTTTATGCTTTTATTTAAGAGATACTAAAACACAAAGGATATTTAAATAAAATATTCAAAGCTTCTAAAGCAGATCACGACCATGTGGTATTTTTTTCTCTACCCGTAAAGATATTAACAAAAAAACTACTAGGTTTAACCTAACCCCTAGGTAGTCAATGCAATACGAACACAGGACGCAAAAAAGTCTAAGTAAAAAGAATTGAAAAGCATTACGTGATTAAAATAACATACATTGATTCTACATAAAATATGAGCAAAAATTAAATTGAAATCTACGTTCCTTGTCTATCCAACTGCGCGAATAATTGGGGGTGTACTTATTTTATTAAGTAAGGCTCGATCCCACTTCTGACGTGTAAGCCTCCTTGCTCCACATCAGGATCCGTAGAAAAGAAAAACGCCGAATAGGAAATTACTTTTTAATTTAAACTATTGAAACAAGCGTGAAGATAAACACTAGTTGTAATTAGCTTTCTTTAATGATACAATTTGACAGAGTATTGTCTTATCTAGTGCCAAGTACCGAATAAAAACCTTATTTTTTTTTCGAATGAATTAATCTCGCTGTTGGGCTCTGAGGCCGTTGCAGCTTAACCGAACTTTTGGCGAGCGCAGAAGGCGCTCAGCCCTGTAAGTTTTTGATGAGGCAACTAGCGCAAGGGCACCATTTAGGTACGAACCTCGGCTTGGGCTGTTGCCAGGATGAGGATAGGAGAGAAATGCCCGGGTACGTGAAAGTTAAAAGAGTGGATAGGAAATTTAAGTTTCTAGGACTTAGAAGAGCGCAACGGACGAGGATTAGATAGATGGAGATATTCAAAGCATTCTCTAAGATAAGACGGACTAGAAAGTTTGAATAAAATACTGTACAAAAGAGTGGGATATGAGTATTCCTGCGGTAGCAAATGGGTAGCCACTTGAGGTTCTTGCGAAAATCAGAAACGCGGTTATATTTTCGTAGTCCAAATATAAACCTAATACAAACGTTCTGAAGGCGCTCAAGTTTTTCAAAGTGCTTATGAGTGAGATCATGATAGCAGGCGTCAGCATAGTCAAGAATAAGGAGTAAGAGGGATTGTGCCAGCGCTACTTTGGTGGATGTCGGCAGAAAGTTCCGTAATCTTCTCAATGATGCTGCCGAAGCGAACAACTTCGAGTTCGGCTAGATGAGGTCCCCATGACATGCCCTTATCATTAAGTACACCTAAGTTTTTCACGCAGTTACTTATAGGTATTAAAACGCCATCAAATATAATTGGAGGAAGACCAGCCCAGTCAATCTTAGATGTCATCCTGGAGCTGCCTACAACGATAAACTGAGTTTTCAATGGGCTTACACTGATACCGTATGATTTACTTCATGTGAGTATCCGAGCCAAGTACTCGTTTATGATTTCAAAACCTATCTCTAAGTTGTTGACGGGTGTTTGTGTGTAAATCTGGAGATCATCTGCATAAAGGTGGTAGGAAGAAGAGAGAGTGTGAGAGGTCGAATTTATAAAGATAGCAAATAGAAGAGAAGAAAGCACGCCGCCCTGAGGAACACCGGCAGTCAAACACAGTACACCACGAGGAATAAGTGTCATATTGATGACACTTATTCCTGCCACCATTATTTCACTTATTATTGCACGAATACGCTGCTGGCGTCCAAACAGGTAACTTTGAAACCAATCAATAGCCGTTGAAGAGATGTTAAAAGATTGAAGAAGAGACAGAAGAATGTCAAAGTCGACATTGTAAAAGGCGTTGCTAAAGTCCAACAATGATAACATAGTCACATGCCCATTGTCCATACCCTGACGAATGTGATCGGTGATTTTAGTCAAGGCCGTCGTGGTGCTATGACCACGGCGAAACCCGGATTGGAGAGGATTTATGAGAGAACTTCTAGTAAGGAAATTACTTAGTTGGTAATGGACTAGGCGCTCTAGGTCTTTAGAGAGAAATGAAAAGATAGATATGAGACGGAATTCAAAGAACACGGAAAGATTGGGCTTTTTGGGCAGCGGAATTATCTGGGCATTCTTCCAGACTAAGGGAAACTTTCCGCTTACGTTGAACTGATTCTATCTGATCCTTATATTTATCGTAGTGTGGTTTCCATACCAAAGTAGCATATTCTAACTGATATGTAATTAATGATTATACAAAAAAATATAATAGGCAGGATTATTAAATGAGATACAAGTTCGCATTACGAACCCGTAGGCTTTATAACCGCTAACCCGTATTGATGATGTGGTTTACATGAATATCAAAGTGAAGCTTTCAGTCCATCAATAATCCTAGATCTTTTAAAAGTGGTACCCTTTCTAGCGTCATGTCACAAAGCATATATTTAAAGTCAATGTTATTAACTTTTTTAAAGAACGTTTATAGACTTACACTTAGGCAGGCTTAGGAGCAACTTATTTACCACGCAGTAGTGTGTTAGGCAATCCAAGTCAGCTTGTAATCTGAAGCAGTGATCTAATGTAACAATCAATTAGATTTACAATTAGAACACGATAAAAAGATATGGGCAAATTAAGATTTAAATTGTAGGAACCAAAAATAACCTTACTTTTCAACATTTTTATTTATCTTATTTTATTAATTAGTTTTTTCTTAACTTGTTCTGTAAGACCTTGCTTTTAACCAAAATTGACAATTCTAGGTCAACCGGAAGTACCCTATAGGTTTTGAGTCGTATATGGTATATTTCCGTTGACCTATAATCACGAAATTTGGAAAAAGCAAGGTCTACAGCACAAATAAAGGAAAAATTAAAAAATAGTTGAAAATTAAAGGGTGTCCCCATACATACGTAGTTGACGTCAATTAAAATAGTCCTTTGAGTTGTATGGGCGCTCATACAATTAAGAGGACTAGCTTAATCGGCGCCAACCTCAAATAAGGTTAATAAATAAAATTGTGTTATTGAATAAAATAAATATTTCAGTGGGCTCCCATACAACAGATATGATTTTTTTGCCGTTTTTATAGATAACGGTACGGAATCCTTCGTTCGCGAGTCCGACACGCACTTGGCCGGTTTATTTTTGTTTTTGGGATGACCTACGATCAGTGGTTCGACTATGTATGAGCAAATGTGTTCTAGGTTGTGTTGTCATGTGACTTGTGCTCAACTTTTGGCGCACAACTCGTGCTGTTTGCTGTCATTTCTGATCTAGTGTTTGAATGTCTAATCTCTTTAATCGCTTTTGATATCCACGTTGCACAAGCTTGAGTGCTAGTTGGTTGCGATGGTGAGCTAAGCGCTCCATGTATTTTGCAGCAGTTATCCTGATTTCCTCTATAACTGTGCTCATTTATAAGTGCTCATGAACTTCAGTGTTAGTTATGAACCATGGTACATCTGCTATTGTCTTAAGTTAAGCATCATGTTCTGAGATCTCTGTATGATAGAGATGTTTGTGTTGCTGGTGCTGACAAAAACGGGTTCGAAATGTACTGATATACCTTTCAATAGACGTGTCATTTAACCGGATAGCCCCATTTTTGTTTTTTTTTACCCCTCTTGAACCCAAATATCTCAACAACCCCACCACATTTTTCGCTCATTTAGTCACACCAAAATTGAGTCATCGCTACCTACGAGTACCTGTATATAAAATTTTACGAAGATCGGATATACGTTTGAAAGTTATCCTCGGACAAACAAACATGCATACAACGCCGATTTGCCAGAGTTGATTTGGAGATCTCGCTTCCCTCGATCAATTACGTATTAAAATAATATTAAGCATTATCTTATCACATCAACCTTCTGCTAAGATACAAAAGCAATTCAACCGAGTCGTGGACATTCAAAGCGATGCGATGAATCATTGCTGCGTACGTACTCCTAGGTATCAGTTGCGTCTCGCTGGCGGGTGCGGGACGGGCACGGGCCGCGGGGTGCGGGGCGGTCGCATCGCATCGCCTCGTAAAAAACACATCAATCTCAGCACGCACGCTATAATCAATCACCAGCATTAGCTGCACCCCCTCTCCCCCGCCCCGCACCACCTCGCACGCCTCCCTTTGTGCCGGCAACCCTAGTTCAATATTGTATTTAAGCATCTTTAGTGACGGTATACAAAACTGGTTTTTGTTTATTTTACACCAAATATTTGATTAGTACTTACTTATACGAGTATTAGCAAATACAGCGGTTACTAATTGAAATGTTCACAAGTAAACAGCTCAGTCTCAGTCTCAACCTCAACCTCAGTCTCAGTCTCAGTCTCAGTCTCAGTCTCAGTCTCAGTCTCAGTCTCAGTCTCAGTCTCAGTCTCAGTCTCAGTCTCAGTCTCAGTCTCAGTCTCAGTCTCAGTCTCAGTCTCAGTCTCAGTCTCAGTCTCAGTCTCAGTCTCAGTCTCAGTCTCAGTCTCAGTCTCAGTCTCAGCCTCAGTCTCAGTCTCAGTCTCAGTCTCAGTCTCAGTCTCAGTCTCAGTCTCAGTCTCAGTCTCAGCCTCAGCCTCAGCCTCAGTCTCAGTCTCAGTCTCAGTCTCAGTCTCAGTCTCAGCCTCATTCTCAGTCTCAGCCTCAGTCTCAGTCTCAGTGATCGTACTTACTTACTTTATCTCAAGTTACACTAACACTATCACTAACACATTCCTGCGATGTTCACATGTAAACAGCTCAGTCTCAGTCACAGTGCTCGTACTTACTTACTTACTTTATCTCAAGTTACACTAACACTATCACTAACACAAGTAAACAGCTCAGTCTCAGTCTCAGTGCTCGTACTTACTTACTTACTTACTTTATCTCAAGTTACACTAACACTATCACTAACACATTCCTGCGATGTACTTACTTACTTTATCTCAAGTTACACTAACACTATCACTAACACATTCCTGCGATGTACTTACTTACTTTATCTCAAGTTACACTAACACTATCACTAACACATTCCTGCGATGTACTTACTTACTTTATCTCAAGTTACACTAACACTATCACTAACACATTCCTGCGATGTACTTACTTACTTTATCTCAAGTTACACTAACACTATCACTAACACATTCCTGCGATGTACTTACTTACTTTATCTCAAGTTACACTAACACTATCACTAACACATTCCTGCGATGTACTTACTTACTTTATCTCAAGTTACACTAACACTATCACTAACACATTCCTGCGATGTACTTACTTACTTTATCTCAAGTTACACTAACACTATCACTAACACATTCCTGCGATGTACTTACTTACTTTATCTCAAGTTACACTAACACTATCACTAACACATTCCTGCGATGTACTTACTTACTTTATCTCAAGTTACACTAACACTATCACTAACACATTCCTGCGATGTACTTACTTACTTTATCTCAAGTTACACTAACACTATCACTAACACATTCCTGCGATGTACTTACTTACTTTATCTCAAATTACACTAACACTATCACTAACACATTCCTGCGATGTACTTACTTACTTTATCTCAAGTTACACTAACACTATCACTAACACATTCCTGCGATGTACTTACTTACTTTATCTCAAGTTACACTAACACTATCACTAACACATTCCTGCGATGTACTTACTTACTTTATCTCAAGTTACACTAACACTATCACTAACACATTCCTGCGATGTACTTACTTACTTTATCTCAAGTTACACTAACACTATCACTAACACATTCCTGCGATGTACTTACTTACTTTATCTCAAGTTACACTAACACTATCACTAACACATTCCTGCGATGTACTTACTTACTTTATCTCAAGTTACACTAACACTATCACTAACACATTCCTGCGATGTACTTACTTACTTTATCTCAAGTTACACTAACACTATCACTAACACATTCCTGCGATGTACTTACTTACTTTATCTCAAGTTACACTAACACTATCACTAACACATTCCTGCGATGTACTTACTTACTTTATCTCAAGTTACACTAACACTATCACTAACACATTCCTGCGATGGTTGCTCTAATTATGAAGTTGCTAATTTTGAACTCGGTCCGAATTTAAGATGAGTGAGTTCCGGACTAAAATGGTGAAGACTGTTCAAGTTTTTCATATTCATATTCACTTAATTTGCTCATATATGTACATGCTTTGTTTACTTAGTTATTATGTAGCTTAGGAAGTACAGGCAAGGCAGGGTGCCTTACCTGTACTTATTTGTATTTGTATTTGTAATTATTTGTAGTAATACGCTCGAAGTAGCGATGCAGCTACTTCAGTCGCGTGCCTATAACGTCACTATACATAACATTTTCAAATGGTTTTTAGACCCTTACAACATTAATAGAGGTATATATAATCTATTCATATATAATTTAAAATTAAAACTCATTTCAACAACTTAACTAACTTAACTTTTAAACCTACAACTTATAAATTATTTTCAATATAAACTTGTTATACAAATTTATTTATGTAAAACGATAGCTACACTTATATATATAGAATTATATAGAACCTACAAAATGATCTTTATATACTATTTATACTCAATTAGTAGAGCGTGTCTTCCTTCACTCAATATTATCTGTTTATTTATTTTATTAGTTTACACTTAGGTATTGTTATGCAAGATGTGATCCTAAGCGAGCACAGTCAAGAGGGGACTCTTCTAACACAGGTTAATGCAACTTAAACGAAGAGTTCCCAACCCTAGTTTTTAAATGTACTCTTGTAATATAAAAATAAAAGATTTTCGATTTATTTTTATTCAAGGTCTTTGTAAAATAGGCTTGGCCTAGTTTGAAGACGCCGACATAGTAAGTAACTAAGTAATGAATCTAGGATACAAATATTCCGCATAATCATACAATTTCATATTTTGTATAAAATAAAAGCTTCTAAGATTAGTTATGAGCTGGTCCTGCTGCACGCGCACAATGTCTTCCCCGAGAAGCCAAACCAACAGTTAACAAAGCCGCCAGATCTTTCTAAAACTTGCGCCCAAACCTCTTCCTGAGACTGAACTGTGTGCTAACAGTCGTAATGTTATTCCTTTGCCTAAATATCAACTAAGCAGTTTTTGATTCCCAATGGACTCGATCCACTTACTACTTACACTAGGTATCTACCTACTTCTAACACTTTCATGCCTTTATATTTCGTGTATCACATTTTTTCGAGGAAATCTTAGAAAATTTAGGAGACTTATTCAACGATACCACAAAAGATGGGGTGCGTGAGTAATAAAAAAAACACCTACTTAATGCTAGTTTTTACTTCATAAAGCTACTTACTTTACTAGGCGACACTAAAACGTATCATCATGTCAAATTCCAGCTGTTCATTACTCTGTAACAGACTGTGACTCTGTAGAATGCAATAGTGTACGTGTGAAACGGCTGTACCTGGACGAAACTTTATGCATAACTATGGAACCCTAAAAAGGTTTACGCGTACCAAGATTTGTTGAAATATCGGTGAATTTATTGTTTGTAAAGCAAAATTATAGAAAATCATAACACACCTTTTAAAATTGGGTAATTGGAAAAAAATTGGAAAATTTTATAAATGCAATTTGATGCGTTAGACCACATTATTTGGATATCATTAAGTTTTTGAAAATATCGCTGATTAATTCACTTTACTTACTTTATTCTTTATTGTACACAAATAGATTTACAGATAAAAATAGCTTACAAAATGGACATGTACAAAGGCGAGCTTAACCCTAATAAGAGTTTTCTTCCAGCAAACCTTTGAAGATAGAGATATTTGATTATAGTAGTGGTGGTGTGTATTCAAATGTAGACGCTTCACGTTTAAGCCCTGTATTCGCTTCGCACAGAGAACTGTATTCGTTTCCTCGCGATGTTTTCCTCGGCTGAACAATGTTAATATAATCACCGTGCGCGTTATTTCAGATCAGCGAGACAATGGAGGAAGTGTGCAGACGGCACATGCGGCGGCGGAGGGTTTCGCTGGCGCAGTGAGCAGCATGGCGGCGCTGGCGGCCGCGCGCTCCCTGGCGCTGCTGGCGGCGCTGGCCGCGGTACCCGGCGGCGGCGACCTGCAGCGTGAGCGATACATAACCGCACACCACTGTCCACAAGCCAAGCAAGCGAGCGCGCTCTCCAAACGTACGCAGGAGGCCTGCGTTCAGCGGTGGATGTCAGCGTCCAGCGGATTCGAGATTTCGATCCAACTTAGTCACCGCAAAGCAAACCGGTCTCTCATAGCTATCACAGATGTAATAGCGGTGCTGGATGTGGAGTGCGGTGGAGTTCATTTGAATATTGTCGAGCGTACTCGGGAGGTGTCACTAACCTTACAGATACTACAGTGTGATCGTTTTTTACGACAGAGATGGGGCGTTTGGCGCGCTCAGCGGGCGGCGCGGTGGTGGTGGAGAGCGGCCCGCTGGACCCCAGCTCACCGGACCCCAGCTCGGTAGACCCCGGGCCGGTAGACCCCGGCCCGCTGGACCCTGGCTCGCTGGAGGTGCCGGCGTGGCGCGAGCTGTGGTACGGCTCACTGGAGGCGCTGCACCGCGAGCCCATCATCAACAACACGCAGGAGGAAGTGCTGGCACAGCTCGGCGCCGTCGCTTTCCTGCACTGCCCGGTCAGACATCTCGGCGAACGAGGGGTAACCTAACCTTCTATTTATTTAAGGAAACGCGCTGACCCATTTCATGTTTATCCGTTTTAAGGGCTCCGTACCTCAAAAAGTAAAAAAGGAACCCTCATAAGATCAGTCTCTTGTCCGTCTGTCCGTCTGTCCGTGTGTCATCACCGATTTTCTCAGGAACGAGTGAACCTAGCAATTTAAAATTTATACCAGATACTGAGACTGTAGGCCCTATTAGGTGTATAAAAATCAAGGTTCTGAGTCAATACGATAAAAAGATATGGACAAATTTAGATTTTCGCGATAATTTGTAAGTGCCAAATTTTACCTTAATTTTCAACTATTTTTTATTTTCCGGAATTTTCCCTTTACTGGTGGTATTATGTTTTCATAGCTCCATTTTTCAGATATAGGAATACAGTAATTTTACTAGGTAGTGCCTTGTCCTACAAGGTAGTATCGCACGTTTATAAGATCGATTACATCGATATACAACACTAACTCGATTCAATTTAATCGATACCAACAAGTGTCACGTCACTATAGCTCGTCTAGATTCTCATTCTTTTTCCGTGCGAGGTAGTAAACGCACGCGTCAACAAGCTCATCCAAGTTCCATTAAAAATAATAAAAGTGAATTTTGTGAAAATGTCTAAATGGAAGAACAGTTATTCCAACAGTATCAAGCAAAAATTAAAAAGCTTGAAAAACAACAGGCTGGTCGACGTCGATGAATTGTTATTTCCTCTGATTCAGAATCAGATTCGGAAAATGAAGGTAAGATATACGTTATACTTCGTGTTCATACCAGTATTTCATACCAAATTTTACACTCCGCCGGCCCTTTTGAGGTTTCAGTTCAAGAATAGTACCGGACAAAATACATTTTACGAATTTAATGCTATGTGCTATGGCTTATCTAGCGCACCTAGAACATTTACTAAAATAATTAAAGTAGTTTTTTCTTATTTAAGAAATCAAGGCTTTAGTTCAGTCTCATATCTCGATGATACCCTTTGCTTAGGAAACAACTATGAAGCATGCCTTAAAAAGGTCAGAGAAGCGGTCAAACTTCTGGAATGTTTATGATTTGTAGTTAACTACGAAAAAAGCATGTTCCAGCCCAAACAAAAATGCAAGTTTCCAGGTTTTGAATTTAATACGGTGGATATGTCTATATCTTTACCTGCCGACAAACGTAATACCGTATTACAACTGACTCATAAATATTTAAAATTACCACGATGCACCATTCCAGAATTTTCACAGTTTATCGGCATACTCACTGCTGCTTGTCCAGCTGTACGATACGGCTGGTTATATACCAAGATTTTTGAAAGGAAAAAGTTTCTTGCTCTTCAAAACTACGCCAATTACGACACAAAGATAAATCTGTCTCCAGTAATATTACCAGATTTATATTGGTGGAAAGCTAATATTTCAGTAACTAAGAAAACAATAGTTCCTACAACATACGCTCTAGAAATGTTTACAGATGCCTCATGGTCTGGTTGGGGAGCCATCTAGTATGCGTACAAATCGATAATAAAAGGAAATTGAACTGAAGTTCCACATTAGTTATTTGGAATTTCAAGCTGCCTTCTTAGGTCTAAAATGCTTTGCTCAAAATATGTTTGATTGAGCTATATTGATGCGCATCGATAACACGACAGCTATCAGCTACATCAATAGAATGGGGGGCATACAATTTCCTCATTTAAATTATCTAGCTAGATTCATTTGGCAGTGGTGCGAGCAGCGCAAAGTGTGGTTTTTCGCATCATAAATTAATACGAAGGATAATATAGCAGATGAGGAATCAAAACAAGTTCATCCTGATACTGAATTGGAACTCTGTTCCGATGCTTTCTACTCTATGGTTGACCAGTTTGGTCAACCTGACATAGACCTCTTTGCATCTCGCACCAACGCCAAATATGATACTTACGTTTCATGGAAACCTGATCCCGATGACATCATAGTAGATGCTTTTATCTTTTCATGGCATCCTTATTATTTTTATTGTTTCCCACCAATATCAATGATTCTTAAATGCTTACACAAGATTGTTACCGAACAATCAACTGGAATCATTGTATTTCCCTATTGGCCTTCACAGGCATGGTTCCCTCTGCTAAACCGGCTGTTAGTGTCAGAGGTTATATTCTTTAACGATGCGTTATGGTCTCGTTACAGGGTACACCTGCCGCAGGAGATTACCCTGGGAGCCGCGATTGTCTCAGGCAAGCGTACACACGCCGAGGTGTTCCCCAAGAAGCATTAGATCTTATTGATTGCTTCTTTATCGGTGAATACCTTAAAGCAGTATAACACTGCTTATAAGTTATGATGGAGTTACTGCTGTGATAATAATATTGGTTATTAAGAAGCTTTAATAACGACTGGTTTTTTGTTCTTGACGGAACAATTTCAAAAAGAAGCATCATATGGTTCTTTAAACAGTCATCGCTCAGCCCTCTCGTTGCTAATTGGTAACAAAATAGGTTCTAATGAACAAATTGCACGCCTGCTCAAAGGAGTTTATAAACAGAGGCCGAGCTTACCTAAATATAGTTTCATTTGGAACTCTCAAACAGTACTTGACCACATTTGCGATTGGTAACCCTTTCAGTCATAAAATTGACTGATGTGCTGTTTTCTCACAATCAAATAGTAATTAATATCTCAGATCTTAATATAACATAAATTGCAAGTCGCGAACAGCCTTTAATGCTACCTTATTTTAACGATAAACCCAGTATTTATCCAGCAAAATGTTTAGTTGATTGTTTGTCGATTACAAAAATATACGAAATGAAATCAGTTACTTGTTTGTAACTCATAAACGTCCACATAAGCGTGCCACCGCACAATCCATCAGTCGATGGATAAAGGATGTGTTAGCGGCGAGTGGCATCGACGTGGCGACGTTCAGCGCGCACAGCACGCGGCACGCCGCTACCTCGAGCGGCCGGCATCTCCGTCGATGCTATCCGCAAGGCAGCCGGCTGGACCACAGAACACAAAAAAACAATAGAAGTCGTAAGTACGCGGAGTTCCGCGCACTACAAGCTTCGCTCACTTCAGTAGTGTTTCAATTACTGTGGGGTAAACGTACTTTACAAAAATATAAAAATGCCACATTGTGCCGTTTTGAAGTGTAAATATTACAGCCGAACAAAAAATTTAACAAAAGGGGGCATATCCTATCACCGGTAAGTATTATTTTATTGTTTTTTGTTAGTTTTGTTTATAATGCAAAATCGTCAAACAAAATAGACTATGAATCAGACTCATTAAGGTCGCGTTTCTCTTAAACCTCAACTTACGCTACTCAATTAGGGATGTGACCCCAATATACTGATGAATGTGTTATCGATAGCTTTAATTAGTTACCCCCTATTAAAAGGTGTATAAGTTTTAGGGCGTTAATTCCTTGTTGTTTTATTGATGGTTTTCTGAATGTATTTTAGACATATGGTGTGAAATAATATATAAACTTCTGTTTTCAGTTTCCCCAAGGCGCAAGACATAAAAAAATTAAAAAAACGTACAACTTATGAGTCATCCAGCATACAGAGTCATGACCTGGCACCGTGTGATTTTTTTCTGTTCCCAAAAGTTAAGAACCAATTACCCGATCAACGGTTTTCATCACCAGAAGAGGCTGTCGATGAGTATGAATAACATGTATCTGACGTCACCACCAGAGGAGTGGCACAAATGTTTTCAAATTTTTTTCAATCTTATGAAAAAGTGCATTGACGCAAAGGGAGAATATTTTGAGAAACAATAAATTCATTTTTGACCATTATTAGTATTTTTTTATTGATTCCGGAAACTTTTAGTGTGCCCCTCAAATAATAATTCAGTATATAATATTCCAGTAATATAATATTTTTTTAAGTAAGTATTTATGAGTTGGATACCTGTGATTATGTTAAGAAAGAAAGAAAATAAAAGCTTTTTATTTCGACCACCACAAATATAACCTGACGTACCTATTTCGTTACCCGTAGTAGGTAGGTGATAATCGATATCGATACATTCGTCTTGTATGCACATTGGTACATCACTAAGTGAGTAGTTATTGTTATCACTGTTATTTGAGCATGCCAATGCATTATCGATCTTATACTTTGCTGTTAGAGACTATAACAAAAATCGTCAGCGACAGCGCCATCTGTTGTTGAGTGGTTTGGTTTTGTGGGTAACCAAGTAACAGCCATTGCATTATCAGTCTTATTTCTAATTAATAGAGACTAAAATAAAAATATTTTCTAAAGCGCCATCTTTTGCCGAGTAGAAGAAGTAAACTTGATTTTTTTGTTACTGTTTAATTTATTGAATTTTAGACCATGTTCCATAGTAGCTAAGGTTTAATATCCGTTAAATTGGTTTTATGGTTTTAGGCCTCTTTAAACGTTCTCTTTCAACCAATTATAACTTTTATTTCTAAGTGTGCTAGTTTTTACATGTGTGAGTTTAGCTACACTGGTTTTCTTAGTAAAAAGTCATCATGCTAGTTCTATTGTTTTTTATGTTCTGTGGGCTTGACAGTTAACTCGGAGTCTTTGCAAAGTTTTACAACCGTCCAATTGTCTCAGAAAGCTTTGCAATATGGATTATCAAATAACTTAATTGACATTATTTAATGTACCACGGTAATTAATTATTTTTGTATAATTTAAGTTAAATTTATGCGCAACTTAATATAAGTTAAAGTTATGTGTATTTAGTTACATGTTTCATTTGCATTAACCTGATCATAGTTGTTCCGGCTTGATGTCGCGTTAGCCATACAGCCGGATGTCAACGGCACTCATGTCAGCTGTCACTTTTATTTAAAATGTCAATGTTTGTGTGCACGCTAAAATTAGATTTTTCATAACCTAATAATTCTGTTCTGTCTTGTTCAACAACGTCATCCAACATGTGAAGATTTATTACACATAATTTAATGCAAACTACGTTTTATTTATGGAGTCAGATACTTATTCATATTCCCATACGGAACAATAGTCATGTAGGTACTTACCAAAAACTTTTACTAGTCTAGGTCTCTAAACATCTGCCTAGTAAAATTACTGTATTCTTATATCTTCGAATGGAGCTATGAAAATATAATAGATGATTAAACGAACTTCACAAGTGAAATTCTATCGCTATTGTATGAATAGCTCCATTCGAAGATATAGGAACTCGCCCTCCGCAACCCTATAAAGTTTTTGGATTAGTAGGTACTTAGACTCTAAAAAAAATGAGAATCTAGACGAGCTGTAGTGACGTGACACTTGTTGGTATCGATTAAATTGAATCGAGTTAGTGTTGTATATCGATGTAATCGATCTTATAAACGTGCGATACTACCTTGTAGGACAAGGCACTACCTAGTAAAATTACTGTATTCCTATATCTTCGATTGGAGCTATTCATATAATAGTGAGAATAGAATTTCACATATGAAGTTTGTTTAATCATCTATAAGACCTTGCTTTTATCCAAAATTGACAATGAAGATCAGTAATGTTATAGAAAATTCAATAGAACTAGTATTTACGTTATTTTTTAAGACGTATTTATGATATATCTTTTTGAATTATCAAAATCGGACCATTATTTACGAAGATATTAGGTAGTAAACTTATGCCGTTCCTCCCGCTAGACGTCAATGTGCGCGGGTGCGTGTGACGTCACTACGACGGAACCGAGCGCAAGCGGCACTCTTAGGGCGTAGAGGCCACGCGTTTGTTCATTACATTTGTCAATTTGTTTACTTATAGAGTTGTTAGAGTATAAGTGAGTGTATAAAAAACGTATATAATATGAGTACTAATAAAATAGAACCTGGTTTTGTGCAAGCTCAATCAGATAACCTTCCAAAAGTGGATTCTTTCATGGTATTTGATTACCTAGGTAATCATTCTAAGTTCACGAGCGCTGAAATCCGTGGTTGGAAACTACAAGGGCAAGGGTGCTGCTTATTTATCTACGTACATAGGTGCTTATTAGTAATCTTTAGGTCTACGCTATTAGTTGTAGGTAAAGTACCTACAATGTTAAGTATAGGTACAGGGATGTATTCAGAACGTTTGAGGTAAGTGTAAAAAGAATTAATGTAAACTTAAACTTTTTAAACTTATGAATCTTTATTCATAGTTATAGCTTTATTCGTGTTCTTAGTATCTTGATAAACGAACGTTCTTTTCGTTGTTGTAAATCTTTTCGCGGGTGACTTTTTAATCAACTTTCATTTTATATAGTGCATGGTTCTCTGCACTTACTGATCATTCTCATTATTATTACTATCTCGGCCATTGTTACAAATCATTAATTCGGTATGTACTTACTTAGGATGGGTTGAATATAAATAACTAGTGGTTCGCCCCAAACTGATATCTCGCGAGTTTCCCATAAAAACAAAACAATATTATTCGTAATCTTTGACTATCGAAATAGTGCCACGAAATGCATAACCAAAGTACTTGACCTACAGTTTCATTCATATTACAGGAAACGGGAGTTCATTTCTTTATTTAATACTTTATTGCACAAAAATACAAATTACATGAACAAAAGGTAGGCTTAATGCTAATAGCATTTTCTACCTGCCAACCTCAGAGGTAACAAAAAGGTTGGCGTGCTAACTTATTATATATATTAATGTTAATTATAAAAAAACAAAAGAAACACAAATAACAATAAACTCCGATTACAATTAGAATAAATACATAAACCTACTTGATATAACAATAATAATACATAGAATATGTATATGACAAATATAACAAATATATATATATATATATTTATAGATATAAAACAAAAAATACTATTACATACAACACACATAGGTACTACGTTTTCATATATTTTAACAGCCAGTGGAGGACTGCAAGAAATGACTGTAGACTAGTCGTCTGAAAACCGGTTTACTAGGCGCCTTTTTAATATGAGTAGTGAGAGAGTTCCATAGATCGACAGCTACCACCTCAAAAGAGTTGCCACGGAAGGCCGTTGAGTGTTTCGGGGTAGCGAGGAGAGAATCAGTGGATCTGAAGTTTTGGTCATGGGTGTCAGAGAGGTGTTCATGTTATTTGGTTATACTTTTTGGGGTAGAAATTGCAGTTATTCTGGATTTCAGACTTTTGCCTATATTTGTTTAACTAAAGCTACACTCATACAAAATTACAGCACTGTGGGGTCACTGGTGTACCCTGTGAATTTTGTCAAAGTTCAGTTTATATTATGGCTAATAACTTAAAAACTACAAAATTAAAACTAAAAATAAAAACGGGATCAAAATGTTCTCACGAAGGCCTTTTATTAAACGTGCCATTTGACCGGATAGTCCCATATTGTTTTTTTTTACCTCTGTTGAGACCCAATATTTCAACAACCCCCCACATTTTTAGCTCATTGAGTCACACCAAAATTGTGCCATCATACTAAACCTATATACTAAATTTCCTGATGATCGGATAAACGTTTTGAAAGTTATCCTCGGACAAACATACGTACATACAACGCCATTTTGCCCAAGTTGATTTGGAGATCTCGCTTCGCTCGATCAATAATTTGTTTTTTACTTCACTATTATATGTTTTTACTTATATATATTTTTATTCCGTTTTATTTACTTATTACAGATCTGCTCGTGAAATCTATGGAAATGATGCTCTAGGATTTGTCCAAGTCCAGAGGTCGGGACATGTTTGTACAGTAAAAGCAAAAATAACGCCTGAACATAGAATAAAAAGTAAGGCCTATTGCTGCACATTTACATGTGATGAAAAAGAGGAGACGGTTTTGAACATGGAATGTCTAGACTGTGCTGCTTTTTTATCATCTCTTTTTACAATAGAATACCATTTTTTACGTAGTTTTGGGTCTTTTGGCACCTTAAAAAATTTGTGTTTTTCTGGTGTTTTAATAGAAGATTTTGTACATTTCGGCACTATACAATATTTATACATAATTAAAAAGGTGAATTAGACACAAATCAGACCCTTAGTTTCTTTTAAAGTCACAACTAACCTAACAACACACTGCGCGCTCTAACGCTGCCAACGGTTAACTGGCGACGACCGTCCCAGTGACGTCACAGCTACCGCTGCGGCCGTTCAGTGAACTTCGCTAATAATTTGGTCATAACTTCGTAAATTTTTGTCGTAGAACCAAAATTTTTGCACTATATGTTATAGATTTCTTAGCTCTAAATCTGCATTCTCAACTTAAACCGTTACGGATCCTCATTCTAGCTCAACCGGAAGTACCCTATAAGTTTTGTATCGAAAACCTATAGGGTAGTTCCCGTTGACCTAGAATCACTAAATTTGACAAAAAGCAAGACAAAAAGCAGCACAAATAATGCTAAAATTCAAAAAAATAAAAAAAATTAAATTTAAATCCCCACACATACATAGTTGACGCCAATTAAGATAGTCCTCTGAGTTGTATGGGCGTTTATACAATTAAGAGTGCCTAGCTTAATCGGTACCAACCTCAAATAAGGTAAATAAATAAAATTGTGCTATTGAATAAAATAAATATTTAAGCGAGGCTCCCATACAACAGACATGATTTTTTTACCGTTTTTATAGATAATGGTACAGGACCTTCGTGCGTGAGGCCTACTCGCACTTTGCCGGTACTATTTTTTTGGATGATTTTAAGGACATGATGATGTTGTTTATGTTGATGATGATGATGGGTGCAGGTATCGTGGGTGCGGCGCCGCGACTGGCACATCATCAGCTCCGGGGTGCTCATGTACACCAACGACGAGCGCTTTCAGGTACCTGCGTCAGCTTTCAGGTGTTCACCGAGCGACTCCCAGCTCTTCGCCCGGATCTCCTCTAACCACGGTGACTGTTAATTGCAGGTGCTGCACAGCGAAGGATCTGACGATTGGATCTTGCAAATTAAATACGTACAAAAACGAGACAACGGCACCTACGAATGTCAGGTAACTAGTAGAACGAACATTGGCACGTCCGTCGTCCGTGCAATGCAACCCCTACGTATCTCCTATTTGCGGCTAATTCACTCCGAAGCATTCTACATCATTATGTACCGGCTACTATAAATAGTTATTGTGCAGCGATGTGAACGGGTTTTCTTTAAAGACGACTTTATTTTGAATCGTCAGTTTACATATCGCCAACCAATGCGCGCTGCGCTGGGAACAATCAGATATTTTCGCAACTTAGCTTCTTTACAATAGTTGGCGATACAACTCTCGATCGCTAACTCTAACGCTGCCAGGGTCTTAGTATTGAAGCCTTTTTACAAAAGTTTTCATTATAAGAGTTCGTTACATTCGTAATATTCCACATAAATGCAGGTGTCGACGGGCGGCGGCACGCTGTCGCGGCTGGTGCACCTGCACATCGCAGTGCCCGAGGCCTTCATCCTCGGAGCCGACGAGCACCACGTGGACGCTGGCTCCACCATCAACCTCGTCTGCATCATCGAGAAGGTACCTTACATCTCTGTATCTCTATAGAGCAGCTTCCCGCGTTTCCCTCAAAGCTAATAATGCTGAGAGGATGGCACCTATACATGCACGCAGACGAATGGAAAGTGCAAACGGTTTGTAATGATGTTGCAGAGTCCGGTGCCGCCGCAGTACGTGTTCTGGTACCACAACGCGCGCATGATCAACTACGACGCGGCGCGCGGCGTCAGCGTCGTGACGGCGCCGGGGCCCAAGACCCAGTCCGCGCTCGCCATCCACAGCGCTGCGCCGAGCCATTCCGGCAACTACTCCTGCCGCGCGCCCAACACCGAGCCCGCGCACATCTTCGTATACGTCTCCGAGGGCAGTCAGTATCTCTCGACCGCCTTTATACATACATACATACCTAGTCAGGTCATAAATTCTGTCACATGTTTAATATAAAATAATTGAAACAAGTTTATTCATTATGTAACCATTTATATACCAAAACGAACTTAACAAAACATAGATTCTTATGACACTAAAGTTTATTCAAAATGACCTCCGTGATTTTGAATACAGGCCTTCAATCTGCGTGGCCAGTCGTCTATCGCAGCACGAACGAGGTCCATGTCAATATCGGCATTTGACTCCAAATTGGGATGAGGCTTTGAGCACGCCTTTTCCTCCAAGTGTTACCATATCTTGTAATCTAACGGATTCAAATCTGGACTGGAGGAGGGCCAGTCTTCGTGCCGGATGAAGTCGATTTCACGCGCCGCCAGCCAGTCTTGTGTGCTCTTCGCTCTATGAGCTGGCGCCGAATCTTGTTGGAATACCCAGTGCCTGTTATTGAACATGGTATGAGAAACAGGTTACGCAAGGTTCGTCAGGACTGTATTTTGATACACAACTGCATTCGTTTTTACACCTTTCTCACAAAAATGTACCTCTGTTAAGCCCCAATAAGAAACTCCCAACCATACCATGAGCGAGGATGGAAAATGACCTCGTTGGACACGCGGAATACGGTTTCTCGCTTCTTCACTACTGTGTGCGTACACCTTATCATTTTGTTTGTTGTAGCTCTCTTCTACGGTAAAAAATTTTTCATCCGAAAAATTAGTATATAGGTTTAGTATGATGGCACAATTTTCGTGTGATTCAATGAGCTAAAAATGTGGGGGGTTGTTGAGATATTGGGTCTCAACAGAGGTAAAAAAAAACAATATGGGACTATCCGGTCAAATGGCACGTTTAATAAAAGGCCTTTGTGAGTACATTTTGATCCCGTTTTTATTTTTAGTTTTAACTTTGTAGTTTTTAAGTTATTAGCCATAATATAAACTGAACTTTGACAAAATTCACAGGGTACACCAGTGACCCCACAGTGCTGTAATTTTGTATGAGTGTAGCTTTAGTTAAACAAATATAGGCAAAAGTCTGAAATCCGATATTTTTTTCCCGCGTACCGCTTCTACAAAGCGCGGCATCTCTTCAGTCTCAGGTCCATTAGACGAGCATTCAAACGATGTCCTGTTTTTCTTCGATATGCCCGAAGCCCTAAGTCTTCATTTAACACCCTTTTCACCGTGGTTCTGCTTAACCCCATCTGAAGGGCCAACAGTTTCTGCTTACGTTTGGGATTTCTTTGAATTCGCGCCTTCACAGCTATTATCACTGCTGGAGTCCTAACAGACAGAGGGCGACCACTTCTTGACCTGTCATCTACACTAGAGTCTTCATTGTATCGTTTGATGGTGCGATAAACGAATCTTTTGGTTATATTAAAATTTTTCAGTATGTCAAAAATTTGAATTGGCGCGTAACCGCAAGGATGCAACGCAATAACTGCAACACGGTCTTCTTTAAGCGTCCAGTCCATATTTAAAAATGAGTAAAATTCTAAAAAGTATACATTTTTATTTTCATGAACAATTCGAAATTCGGATTCTATAAACTTTTTTGTGGCCAGAATTCTAAAAGAAAAGTTTTTACTGTGTGACAATACTTACTAATACTTATACTTCGCCGTGGGGCGCCGGCAATAGAATGTTGCCCCTCCGCTCTTGCCCGTGGATGCAGTAGGAGTCTGCTAAGGGATACCTCCGAAAGATGGGCAGCAGCGTCTTTTCGTGTTTTCAATACCTATACTGCGCTCCCCAACCCGCTTGCCAAGCGTGGCGAGTATGGCAACAACCCCCTTATGGATATAGTGCAACATAAAACCAGGCCTCGAGTCCCCGGCGGCCCCGCTAATCCTGGCTACGGTAGCAGTCACGGTAACGGCGGAGCCAGGGGTACTAAGAATCCCCAGGAGACGATCGGCTACCAAACCCTACGACGACCACTGGCCCTGGTAACACACAACATCCGCAGTTTGAGGACAGACGAAAAGATTGTTGAGCTGGAAGAAGAAATTTGTAGATTACATTGGGACATTTGCGGGTTATCAGAAGTCCGTAGAGAGGGCGAGGACACGATATCCCTTAAGTCTGGTAACCTGCTATACTACCGGGAGGGCGACCAACAGTCCCAAGGTGGTGCTGGGTTTCTCGTTCACAAGTCACTCATCAACAACATTATCACCATCGACAGTGTGTCGAGCAGGGTCGCGTATCTGACACTCAGAATATCTAAGAGATATTCGCTGAAGGTCGTTCAGGTATATGCGCC
Organism: Philereme vetulata; assembly: GCA_918857605.2. Taxonomy (NCBI): domain Eukaryota; kingdom Metazoa; phylum Arthropoda; class Insecta; order Lepidoptera; family Geometridae; genus Philereme; species Philereme vetulata. The sequence goes on along the minus strand of OU975451.1, from coordinate 100,187 downwards.
GACCTCTTCACACCCAGATGAAGATGTAGAGTATATATATGAGGACATCAGTAGAGCCATACATACAAACAAAACTCACTTTATTGTTGTCATGGGGAACTTCAATGCAAAGCTCGGCATGAGAAGCGATGATGAGTTGAGAGTGGGGCAATTTGGATATGGGCAACGGAACCCCAGGGGACAGAGGCTGGCCGATTTTTTGGAGAAAGAAGGACTCTTTATGATGAATACTTTTATCCAGAAGCCGCCTCATAGGAAATGGGCCTGGATGAGTCCCAACGTTTCCACGAGAAATGAGATTGATTTCATCTTCACCAACAAAAAACGGATATTCAATGATGTCTCTGTGATTCACAGGGTGAAAACCGGCAGTGATCACCGAATTGTTAGAGCCACATTGAATATGAACGTTAAACTTGAAAGGTCCCGTTTGATGAAATCTACGCTCCGACCCACTCGCGCACATATCCAAAACCTCGAGAGCTTTCAACTCGAACTTGCAAATCGCTTTGACTGTCTAGAAGTAGATGCATCAGTGGACGAGATCAATAACAGGTTCGTAGAAACCGTCCATACGGTGGGGTCCCAGTTCTTTAAGACCCCCCGTACCAATAGACTTCAGAAACTCTCTGATGACACCCTTAACCTCATGGCTGAACGACGTTCTTTGCAACTGCAGTCTCCCGATGATGCTCAGTCACATAGGCAGCTCAATAGAAAGATTTGGAAATCCTTGCGGCACGATATTCGTACCTTTAATACATCTCGTATTAAAGATACGATAGAGCGGAATAAAGGCTCCAAAGTATTCGCGAGAGATAATTCTATTGGGCAGAGCCGCATGGCGAAGCTGAAGAGAGAAGATGGCAGCATAACGTCAAGTAAAGCGGAAGTGTTAAGGGAAGTCGAAGGGTTCTATGGACGGCTCTACGATTCGGTCACTAAACCTGTTTGCAGTGCGGCCAACGACCCAAGAGCCAAACTGACCCGACATTATACCGAAGATATTCCGGACATCAGCCTGTATGAGATCAGGATGGCCTTGAAGCAGCTTAAGAACGACAAGGCGCCGGGTGAGGACGGAATCACTTCAGAGCTTCTGAAAGCGGGTGGATCACCGGTATTTAAAGTCCTTCAGAAGCTCTTTAATTCCACCTTGCTTGAAGGTACGACGCCAAGAGCATGGAACGGGGGCGTGGTAGTTCTGTTTTTCAAGAAAGGTGACAACACCTTGCTTAAGAATTACAGACCCATCTCGCTTTTAAGCCATGTTTATAAGCTGTTTTCGAGGATCATCGCGAACCGTCTCGAACGCAGGTTTGATGACTTCCAGCCTCCCGAACAAGCCGGGTTCCGTAAAGGCTACAGTACCATAGACCACATACATACGCTGTGGCAAGTCATACAGAAGACCGAAGAGTATAACTTGCCGCTATGTCTCGCGTTTGTGGACTATGAGAAAGCCTTCGATTCGATCGAAACATGGGCAGTGCTTGAGTCTCTCCAACGATGCCGTATTGACTATCGGTACATCGAAGTGTTGAAGTGTTTGTATAAAAACGCCACTATGTCAGTCCGAGTACATGAACAGAGCTCGAAGGCGATTCCCTTAAAAAGAGGCGTAAGACAGGGAGATGTCATCTCTCCGAAACTGTTTACGACCGCATTGGAAGATGCCTTCAAGCTTCTGGAATGGAAAGGACTGGGCATCAATATTAACGGAGATCAATGAGGGAGGCCTTTGTCCAGCAGTGGACGTCCTACGGCTGATATGATGATACTTATGACCTGACTAGGTACATATATACATTTATTTCGACACCACTAACAAACACACAGAAACTACATACAGTGGATAAGTAAATACAGACCATTAAAAACACGTTATATTAAACAATAAAATATAAATAAAACAAAAGATAGGTATGTACCGAGTCCAGTCAGTAACTGTATGAGCCCGCGTGTGCCGGGGGAAGGGGAATGGCTCAGCATTATGCTGAACAATAAACTTATTGCTCAACGCTGGCTTTAAGCCATTAAACCTTTATTCACGTCACGGACGTCAGTTAAAGTGCCTTATTTAAAAAAAATAACAAAAATAATAATTAATTAAAGAATAACACAAGTTGCCTTCCCAACCAATTGTACCATCTACCTAAGATGCCGAGTATATGTGCTAAGAGTAGTAAAACGTAAAACGCAGCCAACACTAAAGATAACTGATTGAGCGAAGCGAGATCTCTAAATCAACTTGGGCAAATCGGCGTTGTATGTATGTTTGTCCGAGGATAACTTTCGAAGCGTTGATCCGATCATCGTGAAATTTAATACATAGGTAGGTAAATAGTGATGGCACAATTTTGGTTTGACTAAATGAGCTAAAAATGTTGGGGAGTTGTTGAGATATCGGGGTTCAAGAGGGGTAAAAAAATTAAAATGAGGCTAACTGGTCAAGTAGGACGTCAAATGCAAGGTATTCATTAGTACATTTAAACTCTGTTTTCATTTTTCATTAATTCTTTATAGTTATTGAGTTATCAGCCATAATAAAACTAAACTTTGACAAAATTCACAGGGCACACCAGTGACCCCACAGTGCTGTAATTTAGTATGCTTGTATCTTAAGTGACTCAAACTTGAATAACTGCAATTTGTACCCCAAAAAAACAACCACTTTACATGAACTCTCGTTACCTGTAATTTGAATGAAACTGTCAAGTTATTATTTCGTGACATTATTATGATAGTCAAATTACAAATAATAATGTTATTTTTTAATCGGAGACTCACGAGATCTCAGTTCCGGGTAAACCACTTGTATTAAACAATAAACTATTCACTATCGCTATCATGAAAATTACTAAATATATCTAAAATCTCTGTTTCACAAGTACCTTCTAGAAGGGGCATAAAAAGCTCTACAGATTTTGCAGATAGAGCCATTCGTGTTTTTTTACCATTCTTGGTCTTATTAGTGTAAGCTTTGAAACGAACGACAACAGAAGATTATTGATCGAGCGAAGCGAGAACTCTAAATCAACTTGAGAAAATCTGCATTGTATGTATGTGTGCTTGTTTATCCGAGGATAACTTTCGAAGCGTTCATCCGATCATCGTGAAATTTGATACACAGGTAGTGCTGAGTGCTGATGGCACAATTTTGGTGTGACTAAATTAGCTAAAAATGTTGAGGGGTTGTTGTGATATTGGGGTTCAAGAGAGGTAAAAAAAATGAAAATATGATTTTTAGGTCAAATTGGACGTCATATGAAAGATCTTAATTAGTACATTTAGACTCCGTTTTTGTTTGTAACTCACAGATAATCGTAAAGGCTGGTTTAAGACTGGTTTAGACCTATTAAGTTATTAAGTAGGTAATTAAATTTAAGTGACTTATATTTAAGTACATGTCCATACGTATTTAAGTAGTTAAGCTCTTTAGTTCACTCAATATAGACGCTCAACAACGTAATGCAGTTGTGCATTCTGTTATTAACTTTGTTATATGTGAGGTTTTGGACGACATTTTAAATTTGGTTTGTAAATGTCATCGGAGCCACAACCTGATTTCGTTTTTTTAGCTCTTGCGAGTATGTCGAGCGAATACTTTTGATTTTTAATTCAACATCCTTCACACCAAAATTAGTGCTCGCCATAGTTGATACTAAGTACTTACCTATATCGAGAATCGCTCGTTGCTTGGCTAGTATATTTCTAAAATGCGTGCATCTTATTACAATAAACGATACTACAATAAACGGAAGATACTACAACAACATTATATAGAAAGAAATACCCAAACGATGAACAATTCAAAACGAGCACATTACTACACTTATGCATTATAATTGTGCCTGTCCAAACGTGTCAAGTGACAGGTGACAAGCCCCGCCCCCATCAACTTAACCGAAAAATAGACAACATTCTAATTCATTTATGTAGTTGTTAACTAAATTTGAACTTGCAACTTGTTACTAAATTCTGTGTTTACATGCAATTAATCACTTAAATTTAAGTTAAAATTTAGTTACCTACTTAACAACTTAATAGGTCTAAACCAGCCTTTAAGGTAGGTATTGCCGAACACGACCGTAACTTGTTATTGAGCGATAACAACTTAATACTTTTTATAAACAAAAATATAAACAGAGCGGATAGACACCCACCGACCGTACCGCGTCCGTGTCGGCCAAAGGTGCGATACGAGTACCAACATATCCTTTACCGTCTCCTTGTTGCAACAGGTGACAAGATGGCAGCGACGCTGAGCCGCAACGGCGCCGGAGCGCGCAGTGCCGACCTTCAATGGAGCTTGGTGTGCGCGCTGGCGGTGCTGCTCGCCGCGCGCTGGTAGCGCCCATCAGCGCACGCGTACCGCACTCTGCGCCGGCGAGAGTGCAACAGACGTTACGACGAAAGTGACGCGCGGTGATGCAGCGGCTACCTGTGGACGGACATGTTTATGTGATCGGCGAAGACTGTGAGCTACCGTCTGACTTTGTAGAAAAGTGCTTTACGGTAAAATGATTACTGTTTTGAGTGAGCGTTCCGGTCTGTCCTTCTGCGCGTCTGTGCCGATTCGCGGAGTTCCCGCGATCAAATGAATGAGGACGAAGGGAATGTGCCAAAAATGCGCGATGACAAAAGCGGTTGCTTAACGGAAGGTAGACAAGCTACCTACTTAACCGTTCGTAAACGCTAAGGCTCCCTAGTGATTATTTTTCCCTTTTCATGATAATAATAAACGTCACAACTGGCATTTCTTATCTTAACTCTGTTACTTTATCTGTTTAATGTTATTAGAATTTATTACGATTTAGTAGATTTAAGTATATGTTATCCATAAGATGGATTGTAAATACTCATTTTAATAAAAATAAATCAAAAATATTAAGCTAATAAGTGGTTCGCGCCGCGCCATAGGTCCGTCACCGACCGTCCTTCGGCATTGTTCTCCTGCAGAGTGCATGTGTCAAGGCAGCGGCGCAGCGATCGATGCCGCGCGTAACGCTCCGACTGTGAGAAGCTGAAGCAGCGCAGCGGTCGACGCCGCGCGTAACGCTCCGACTGTGAGAAGCGGCAGCAGCGCAGCGGTCAACGCCGCGCGTAACGCTCCGACTGTGAGAAGCGGCAGCAGCGCAGCGGTCGACGCCGCGCGTTACACTCTGACTGTGAGATGCCAGTGTTTGTGACTTAACACAACAAGCAATTCTCATAATTATGTTATTGCATCTCTTTGAAAATGAACTATGTTCGTTAAATATTGTCTTTGTAAATTGTACAGGAGGATGATGATAAGTATATTCCCATGACTTCCAAAAATATTGATGAATTAAATGATTGAAATACGATGAGATGGTTTGATTTTAACGTATTGAACATTAACTAAAATTAACTACATAGATAACTAAAATTAAACTAAATGAAATCGATTTACTTCCTAAAACAAGGTAACGTACATTATGTTATGTAATAAGGAAAAGTAAATGTTTTTGCTTCGCAAACATGCAAATGGTATAAGTATAGGTATAACACTGACAAAAATTGCAACTGCGTGTCTAAATAAATTAGATAAAATGAAACGTCTGAATATAATATAAATTAGGTAAGAACTGGACTACGACAAGACTAGGTAGGACCAGGACAAGATTATGACAAGACTACCAGAATAGGCCAGAACTAAGGCAGGACTAGGGCAAGAATAGGACCGAACTAAGACAGGACCAAGACAAGACCATATCAGGACAAATACAGAACCAGCACAGGACCAGGCCGCTTGTGTTGGATAAATCCAGGTCTTCCTTTCTCGACTCAAGGAAGCGATGAAGGAGGCGAATGGTCTAGGGGGAGAGCGCAAGTCGTCAAGATTTCCAAGGCAAGTCTGGTGGGGTTGACCTTCCCGCGGCTGCTGCCTGTTTTCTGTCTATTTCCATCTGAAATATAATATATAACTGAAACCACCAGGCGCCGGCACTTTTTCGGTGGGGTATGGTGAGTTGGGAAGAGGGGGGGCTTCTCAGCGCGTCGCTCTGACTCCACGGATGAGGGAATATGTCTGTGCTCTGACTCAATTTAATTTTCAATTTCAAAAGTTCTATAGCTAGTAATAAAAGCTTGTACGTTAAAAGATAACGTTAAACGATAAGATTATAACGTTAAAACGCTTCTTACTACTTAAACAAATAAAATTTAACCTATAGTAGGTACTTACTTCGTGTAACGCGATACTTAATGTTTTAAATTCTAAGAACATTTAAAAACATGTAAGCTTTGATGAGCATTACACTAAACATCCAGATATTTTTAGGGGTGTGAAAGGCCGGAGCTTAGACGGTAAAATTAAATATTGTCGCTAAAATAGTACTTGCGGAGGTATGCAAATAACTACTTGCGAGCGAACGACCAAAACACCGACAAATGAAAGCCAACAACAGAAACAAATTAGCCTACTATTCAACATAAAAGGGACAGTCGCCCAAGCAAGCCCGCGCTGCGCCAACGCGCGTCGCGCTCGCAGCTGTCGGCCTATTTCCCGAGGTAATAAGGTCAAAAACAGCGCACGCATCGACCGAGGCGTGCGCGTGCGCCTGCTTCGGCCACTGTACGCGTCTATGCATCGCATTCGAGAAACAAGTGATGGGCTAATTTGTATTGATTGCACCTACTTGTCGATGTAAGGTAAGTTTTTCTTGCGAGTTTTACAGATATTTTGAATATGTTTATTTTTGCTGCATGTATTACAGTGTAAATAAAATTTTCTAGATAATTTGTAAATGACTTGGTATAAAGTGGGGAAATTAACTGTTTTATGTAATATTTGCAGATTGGTACAAAAAGGGGTGTTATATATATAAAGGCGTATTTTAAAGCTTTGTTTTGGACAACTTGAAGTTTATTTATATTGGTTGGGCAGGTACTGCTCCAAACTGGACAGGCGTAAGTTAAACAGGGACGTACTAAGGTGCTATACGAGTATATGTTTATTTTAGTACCTAGTGTTACTAAGGCACAAGCCTCTATAGACTATAGGGCTCAATTAATTTAGTGCTTTTGTACCTTTAAGTCGTAGTTTCAGCGTGTTTTCACTCGTATTGAGCTTATTGTCTAAGATGACTCAAGTTATTTCACAGAAAGGCTCTATGGAATTTCATAGCCTCCTACTTTGAGGATGCGGGCAGGGAGTGTACGATGCCCGGTAAACAAAGTTGCCTCTGTTTTGGAGGCATTTATCTTTAATTTTCACTTGTCAAAGTAGGAAGATAGTAGGTTTAATTACATCTAATTACACGCGAAATAATTAGGTCAATGTCTTTTGAGGTAGGGTTCAGGTAGTGGTAGTGGTACATCGCGGTCTGGTTACTGATACCACTTCAACGCATTAGTTAGGCTTCGTCAGTTAAGGAAGTATGCTTCAATTAAGTCTACTTTTTGCATATTTGACAATGCCATGATAGGACAAATAAGATGATGCAATGACTGATATAAAATTCCGACAGATGCAAGAACCATGTTTGAAATTCAAAATTATTCTGAAACACTGAAATGTTTGGGAATTGCTCATGAGAGCATGGAGTTCCTAAACTTCTTAATCGCTACAGCATTAATACTTTTTTAATGCGCAATTAGAATCTAATAAAATGTTTATTGGAGAAATTTTGCTTTTTCCTGTTGTATGAGATCTTATGCCGCCGTCCTTATTTGTTCATATAGATCCTGTCCATCCAAAGGTTGCCTGGAAGAGATCGCTTTTAGCGATAAGGCCGCCCATTGTACCTATGATTGAAAATTGTATTTTCTTTTATATGTTTGTATTTAATGTGCAATAAAGAAATTATCTAATCTAATCTAATCTATGAGAGTACATTTTATCAAATTTGACTTTCGCTGCTCAGATTGGTTTCATTCCACACAATAAAACGATCTTTACAAATAACTGCATTGATCAGCATCAAAAAAATAATTTACCAACTTGATTCATTTTAAGACGCTACTCACACTTGACCAAAAAATTTTAATGCTTAATTTTCTTCGAAAACGAGCTGATGTTTTTAATGAAACTGCACCTGTATCTCCTCTGGTTATGGGTGCTGCCGTACTGTTCCAATTAAAAAAAACACTGTATAACTTAAACTACTTAATACAATATATTCTTATTCTAAATTATATTACCACTAATGTTAATATTGTATATGATCAGTACATTTGATTTGATTTTGGGGTCAATTACAAATCTATTAATTCCTATATGTAAGGTTGTCGTCTATTGTTCTCAGGGTTTTAAGGTAAAAAGTGGTTAAAGTTCGAAACACGATTTTTAAAGAGTAAAACTTATAATGAATTAAATACAAAAAAGGGGCACAGGAAAATAAAGACAGTGTATCAATATCAAAAACGTTAAATTAACCTAAGCGTTCACAGTCCTGTCTCTAGCTCTCGGCGAGTGGAATAATACTGCCTGATGCTTCTTTGCGACCGTCTGGAAACAGCCAACCATCGAGTCTTTTTGCGGGGGGAAGTTTGTCCACGCCTAGAGTCCGCGCTTAAGGACGCGTTCGAGCACAACGCTGAAGGGTTCTATTAAGCCCCCGTTACAACCTCCCCCACTGACCCAGACAACGTGCCCTCGCGTCTTGGTCAGTCAAGAAAACGTTTTACCACTACTTTGTCTACCACGCTTCCGATTCTCATTGACCGGCGGCTGTACATCGCCTACGAATGGAGTCAACTGGGACACGTGGTACCTACCTAGAATCTCCCCATTACCTACCCTCTCTGCGCTATTCAACAAACGGCTTGCGTACTCGACTGGTCGTTCCTCGGGGCCTCCCCCTGCATCAGTACTGCTCCAAGACAATAGGCGCTGCTGCCAGACCTCAGCGTGAATGGCTCTGATTCGTCCGCTTGACGCAATATTGGAGCCGATATGAGCAGTTGCTTGATGCGGTCGAAGGTATCTTGTTCTTTCGAGGTCCAAGTCCATACACTGTCCTTTTTGAGAAGATTGGTCAAAGGTCTGGCAACCTCGGCGTAATTAGGTATGAAGCGCCGAAACCAGCTGGACGTTTGCAAAAAGTTCTTCACATGTTTGATATTCTTCTTTGAGGCATGTTGGCAATGGCCGCCGTCTTATCGGGGTCTGCCTTTATCCCGCCCGGTACAATCACGTGGCCCAAAAATTTCACTGATTCGCGAGCAAAAGAACTCTTCTCGCGGTTAATACGCAGGTTATACATACATTTCAAGCCTGTTGAATACAGCGTTCAAGTCTTCCGGATGCTTGGGGAAGGATTCCGAGAGAATGATGACGTCATCTAAGTACGTCAGCAGAGACACATTTGCTAGTTCCTTTCCAGATTTGAACCGGTCCATCAATCGCTGGAAGGTAGCACCAGAATTGCGCAGGCCCATCGGCGTTCTTTTAAACCTAAAGCAGCCAAGTGGACTTACGAATGCTGTCTTGTCTCGGTCATCGGGTTCTACCCCTATCTGAAAATAGCCAGATCTTAGATCGCAGGTCGTCATGAAGCTGGTATTCTTGGCCGCGTGAAGTACATCCTCGATTTGTGGGAGTGGGTATCGTTCAGGTTCGGTCACGGCGTTTAACTTTCTGAAATCGACACAAAGTCGAACGCCTCCGTCCTTCTTCGTCACGAGGACCACGTTAGCTGCCCACGGGGAATCACACTCCTCGATCACGTCGGTATCCAAAAGCTTATGTAACTCCTGTTGTAGAATCGCCTTCTTTCCGGATGGCAATCGGTAAGGGGGGACGCAATGGGCTCCTGGTGCGCATCGATCTTCAGACGATGCGTGGCGTATTCCGTAGGGGGCCCTTCCTTCGCAAAGCGGTCAGCTCTCTTTATGAGCAATAAGTTTAGCTGGGCTCTCTGGTCTGTGGTTAGCATGGTGCCTTCATCGTCCCTCAGCTCTAGGTGTGACGCTTCTACCTTCATCAGCTCTGTGTGGCTAGTGGTAGGTAATTCGAAACTGGTGACAAACGGATACCAAAGCCTAGGCTCATCGCTAAAACACCAGCTGCTCTGTGGTAAATCCAACCGGATACATGCATTCATAATAAAATCCCTACCTAATAGTGTTCGCGTTGGCGCGTTCGGTAGCACCAAGAACGTAGTAGGTCTCATGTGACCCTTCAAGGTGACGTCAGTATCGCACACAATTGCGGTACATAATTGCTGTGAACCGTCAGCAAGCCCTATATTCCGTGAGGTCGTCTTAAACTCTATGCCGGCATCCACAAGTAAACTATACAACATTGGACCTGCGATCGAGTGAGTAGCCCCGGTGTCCAAAATAGCTACGCCCGTATGGTCTGCTACTTGAATTTCTAAAATCGGGAGCTTATCGTCACTGTCGGCTATATACGCGCTACAAAAATCGGATTTACTAGCGCTTAGTGCATTTCTACACGTTTCGCATCTCGATCGTACTACCCCCACTTGACCGCACCCGTAGCAACGTAACTCATTACACAACTTAACTCATTTACGTGCTCTAACAGACTATAGAGGGCGTCCACGGTTCCTCTCTATGGCATTCTCCCGACACTAAACAAAACCAGTACGGTTGTACTGGTTTTTGTTTAGTGTCAGGAGAATGTGCCATTGGAGTCGACCAATCATTAGTTTCTCTACGGTTTTTCCGAGAACGGATAGGAGGCCAATTGGTCTGTAAGACTTAGGGTGGGTATAGTCTACCTTTCCTGGCTTTCGGATTATCACCACATGTGCCGCTTTCCAGTGAGTGGAGAAGTGTTTTAGCGATTAGCATTTGTTCGCTATCGCCATGAACACCTCTCTGTTACTTCTTATGGCTGCGGCACAGATGTCAGCGGTTAGCCCGTCTGGTCCGGGTGCTTTTTTGGGATTTTGTGCTTGTAGCAGTTGTTCCAATTCCGCTGACGTGAATGGTGGATCATCTTCCGAGAGGCCTTCCAATGTGCTCTCCATTATTTGTTCCTGGAGTTCCGAGTGATACGATTGGTCGGTGCTATCCGAGTCATCTGGGAAGAATGTTTTGGCTAAGAGCTCTGCTGACTGTTTTGGGGTTAGGGTGTTACCTTCGAGGCTTCTCAGGAGCATGTCTTCCTGTCTTTCTGTTGCTTTCCTGATTACCCTGTAGATTTTGTCCCACATGCTCTCCTTTTCTTGAGTCGTGCAGAACTCTTTCCAGCTCTCTGTTTGGGCTTTTTCTGCTGCCTTTGCGTACCCCGGTGCCGTTTTGGTCTTTTGGTAATCTTCTATTACCATTTTTATTCGGCGGGTGGCTGCATTCCTGATCCTCCTCTTTTTCCTGAGGACCACCTTTTTAAGATCATCAAGCTCTTTTGACCACCACGGGGGCGTAGGGTCGCCTGTTCTGTTTCCTGCGATGGGGATGGTTTGTTCGCAGGCCTTGTGGGTGGCTTCTGTGTAGGCTGTGATCATTTCTTCAAGGTCCTCTGGAGTTTTGATTCCACTATTGAGACGCGAGTGATGTCTCTTTCTGCTAGGGTGGTTTTTAGCATCATTTTAAATTCGGTCCACTTTGCCTTCTTGGTGTTATACTTGCGCGTTGTGATTGGTCTAAGAGTTTCTAATACCTTTCCTAGGCGCAAGGTGAAGGTGATTGCGTTGTGGTCCGAATTTATGAGACCTCTCTCTACTCTCCATTTTTCGATTCTTCCGAGCGAGGGCGTGCTGCAAGCGGAAACGTTTACTACACTTGTGCAGGTTCTACCCTTTCTGAAAGTCTCGAAGGTTGGAGTGTCTCCGATGTTCAGGATGTGGAATCCTTTTTCGTTCAGGAATGCGTTATATGCTTCCCCTCTGTCGTCTTCAGATACGCTATCCCACCAGTGACTCCAGGCATTAACGTCTCCACCAACAATGAGGTTGCGGGTGTCCAGTTGGTTACACACTTTTTTAGTAAGTTTAAGATAAGGTTCTAAATCTTGGTCCCCTTCCAGATAGACGGATATTACTCCTAGTTTGAGGCCTCCTCCGATTAGCAGGACTGCCGCCTCGGTTTCAGTCACCAGCTGAGGGTCATTTACAACCTCCAGTTGGTCAGCGAAAACTATAACTGCTGCCTTCACCGGTTTCTGCCTGTTTAGGGTGCATTGGATTACCCGAGTCCCAGGATGTTGTTTGAGAACGCCGTTTCTTCCAACGTAGGGTTCCTGAACTAGAGCGATTGTAATGCCCCTATCCATTGCAACCTGGAGTAATTCCGCTGTAGCCAGTTTTGAGCGTTGCAGGTTAACTTGGATGGATCTTAGACCTGCTCCACTCAATTTTTGAGAGACGAGAATTTTTGAGGCGTTCCTGGACGAGGTGGGACACTGCATCCGCAGATGCCTGCCCCGTCCCGTGCTTGTCTTGGGCGACTTTAACGCTCACTCTCGTGCGTGGGGGAGTCCCCAAGATGACCGCAGGGGGGAGACCATGGTTGAATGGGCGGCGGGTCATGACCTCCGACTCTTGAATCGGGGGTCCGTAAGCACATGTGTGCGGTGGCAGGGGGAGTCGATCGTGGATTTATCATGGGCGACTCCTTCTGCCACACACATGGTGTCGGGATGGAGAGTTGCCGAAGAGATGGTCACGCTTTCCGACCATCGCCACATCGTTTTCGATGTGGCTCTTCGCCCTCCCGGCCGTGCGGCCCGCCGCAGTAGCAGCAGCCCGCCGCGACGGTGGGCCCTCAAGCGGCTTAATCGAGATTTTCTCGAAACTGCAGCCATTGTCGCGGCCTGGCCAGAAAGCCATGTTGGAGAGGATCTGCCCGATCCTGAGAGGGAGGCGGCCTGGTTCCGGGCAACGATGACGTCGATCTGTGACTTATCGATGCCCCGAGCCAGGCCAACCAAGCGTAGGTCGGTGTACTGGTGGTCAGAGGAGATAGCGCGGCTGCGGGAGACATGCCTGCGCTCCAGACGCCTGTACACCAGAGCTAGAAGAAGGCGGCGAGCTCCTGCCGAAGTAAGGGATAGAGCCTACGAGGTATACCGAGGCGCTACGACAGCGCTCCAGGCGGCCATCGCGAACGCGAAGGCTCAGTCTTGGAGTGAACTCCTCGAGGGACTGGATAGAGATCCATGGGGGCGCCCGTACAAGATGGTACTAGGTAAGCTGCGCCCATGGGTCCCTCCTTTGACTGAAACTCTGGACCCTGAGCTGGTGGGGAGTGTGGTTGACACACTGTTTCCCAGGGTCCAGGACAGTCCCTCTCCCCCCGGGCTATCGTCGGAACCGACCATCTGGTCCGATGATCTGGGGGTGACCGACGAGGAGTTGGTCCGCGCTGTGAAGCGCCTCAGGGCTCGCAATACAGCACCAGGCCCTGACGGAATACCTGGTCGGGCTTGGGTGCTGGCTCTATCCGCCGGCCTGGGGAACAGGCTGCGGCAGCTGTTCGACAGCTGTTTACGCCGCGGAGTGTTCCCCAAGGGCTGGAAGGAGGCTAAGTTGGTCCTCTTGAAGAAGGACGGCAGGTCCGCAGACTCACCCTCTACGTATCGTCCCATTTGCCTGCTGGACGAGGCCGGCAAGTTGTTCGAAAGAATAATTGCCGCTCGTCTATGCACACACCTGTGGCGGGTAGGCCCCGACTTGTCGGATGACCAGTTTGGTTTCCGGCGTGCTCGTTCTACAGTGGACGCGATTTTTCGTGTCCGTACGCTGTCGAACCAGGCGGTGTCCCGGGGCGGGAAGGCGTTGGCGGTGTCCTTGGACATCGTAAACGCATTCAACTCCCTGCCCTGGAGGGCGATCAGGGAGGCACTCGTGTTTCACGGAGTGCCGCCCTACCTGCAGAGCATAGTCGGAGCCTACTTGCAGCACAGATGTGTGCAGTACGTGGGCAGGGACGGTACCTTGCACGAGAGGGAGGTCAGTTGCGGGGTTCCACAGGGTTCTGTACTGGGCCCGCTTCTGTGGAACCTCGCATACGACGCGGTCTTGCGTGTCGATCTCCCCGAAGGCGTACACGTCGTCTGCTACGCGGACGACACTCTTGTGTTAGCCAACGGGGACTCCTTCGACGGGACCAAGGAGCTCGCCGAGCTTGGGGTGGCTTGTGTCGTGGACAAGGTCCACGAGCTGGGTCTGAGGACAGCGCCGCACAAGACCGAGGCGCTGTGGTTCCACAAGTTCCCTAGGGGAAGGGAACCACCCAGCTTGTCGGTTCGCGTGGGTGACGTTGACATCCAGGTGGGGCGGTACCTGAAGTACCTGGGCCTCACCCTGGATAGTCGCTGGGGTTTCGAGGAGCACTTCAGCCGCTCCGTCCCCCGGATCCAGAAGGTGGTGGGTGCTCTGCACAGACTGCTGCCTAATCTCGGGGGACCTAGGGAAGGAGTTCGCCGCCTCTACGCCGGAGTCGTGCGGTCGATGGCACTCTACGGAGCGCCCGTCTGGTGGGAGCGACTGGCGCTCCGACGCAGCAGGACTATGTTTTATAGCCTGCAGCGTATTGTCGCCATCCGGATCGCACGAGGATATCGGACGATATCCTTCGAGGTGGCAACTCTCCTGGCGCGGTTCCCGCCCTTCGACATCTTGGCGGAGATGGACGCGCGTGTGTACGTGCGCCTCCGCCATGATGACGGGAGCGGAGTCGCGCCTGCTGAAGTGCGGGTGCAAGAGCGCCGACGTGCGCTCGGGATGTGGCGCGAGCGGCTCGAGGAGCCGTGGAACATGCGCCAACGCGCCGTCGGCGCGATTGTGCCGAGCTTCGAAACTTGGCTGGGGAGGGAAACGGGTAACGTCACCTATAGACTTACTCAGGGCACGGGTGCTTCGGTGAGTACCTGAATAGGATCGGACGCGAACCGACACCGCAGTGCCACCACTGTGGGAGGGATCGGGACTCCGCCCAGCACACGCTTGAGGAATGCTCGGCGTGGTGCGAGGACCGGCGGACCCTGATCGCCAGGATCGGGCAGGACCTCTCTCTACCAGGCGTAGTAGAGACTATGCTGGTAGATGAGACGGCGTGGAAGGCAGTGGCCTCTTTCTGTGAGACCGTTATGGTTCGGAAAGAGGCCGCCGAGCGAGATCGCGAGAGGGCTGATCCCGCTCGGAGAAGGAGGCGACGGCGAGGCGGCAGTGGGTGCCCCGCTGCGCCTGCCCCATAAGGGCCTTTGCGTGGTATCCCCTGCCAAACAGGGGACCTTTCGGGTTCGTGGGTGGTCGGAGTGCGGGCTTCGACTGTCCGTTAAACGGGCCCCGGGAGGGCGGCGGCACATTGTGGCAATGTGCCGCTGTGAACACCGTGGTGTTCGGGGGTGGCTAGATAGCCTCCCCCTGGATGTGCGAAGGCACAGCGCGAGGGGGGCACCGGTGCGTTCCTTTTGGAGATCCCGGAGCCCTCCGACATGCGTCGATGATGGCCACCGGGGGGATTTTAGTGAGTCCACGAGTCCGTGAACCTCACATAACCCTACTGTACCCTCCATGCAGTAGGGTATCAGAGGTTGCAGATTTTGCCCCTCGTCAACAAAAAAAAAAAAAAAAAAGGTAAGGTTAGGTTAGGTTAGGTAGGGCGGGTCTGGGTTTATCCATTAGTAGTTGCTATGCCTAGCTTGCGTGCTTCGGCCGCTTGTTTTGGATAAATCCAGGTCTTCCTTACTCGGCTCTGGGAGCGAGTAGGGAGGCGTATGGTCTTGAGGGAGAGCGCAGGTCGTGTAGATCCTCAAGGCAAGTCTGGTGGGGTCGACCCTCTCGCGGTTGCTGCCCGTTTTGGTCTATTTCCATCAGAAATAGACGTAACTGAAACTACCAGGCGCCGGCACTTGTCGGTGGGGTAGGGTGGGTGGGCTTGGGATTCTGTGTTGTTGGGTTTGGACTGAGTTGGGACATTCCATTACCTTATCCGCTGGGTAGGGTTTGGAATGTAGGGGGGAATAGTTATAGTCAGGGGGGAATAGTTATAGTCAGGGGGGAATAGTTATAGTCAGGGGTAAATTGTAGAAGGATATTTTCTCCGCACGTCCCTCTGGCGTAGCAGAAGGCGTAGTGGATGAAGATGGGACGGGCTAGCCATCTGTGGGGGGATCCAAGGATTCGTCCGAGGATTGTGGCTGTCACTGCTGGTATAGTGTCGTCCGGCTTAGTTTCCCGTGGGTCGGCTGAATGGGTCAGTCTCCTCATGGGACCCCGAGTTGGCCGGCGCTTTGCTGGTGGTGTTGTCGCTTACATGTTCCAATGATCCTCAAGGCTACACCGGTGAGGCTACTCATACCGGACAGGGTTAGAAGTAGGAGCTAGATTAAGCGCATTAAACTCGGCGGGGCCAATTATGGGCCTGTCAGGCGAGGCGGGTGCGTCCTTTTCAGGGCGCGCTGACAGGGGAGCTCACCCCTGGAAAAAGAGACGACGATGTGGAGCATTGGAGGATAAGCCAAATGAACCAAAGCATAAGTAAAAATGGTCCCCAGGTGGGTCCCCGCAAGGGGGAATCCCACCCCTCCACTTCATCCGGAGTGGAGGGCTGCCCCTCGTACTCTGGGGGGGGCAACTCATGCTTCGTGGGTCGGCTTTCCGCTGGCCTTCGTGAACACGACACCGGCCTTTCTTCGAATTCGGATTCTGATATTGCTTACAATTTGGACAATGACGATATGGAAGTAGAAGTGCGCGCCCCAAAGATGGACGCCAACACTAATGACCTTTTGAAGAAACCTCAGGTCTCTCGAACAGCTAAAGAGGCTGTTCGTGAGTTATCTCGCGCTTCGGCGCGAAAGAAGGGTGGTACTAGGAAGATACATGACAGTACGCTTGTGTCTGATTCAGAGATAAGCGTACAGTCGATGTCGTCGACACGTTCGAGGAACTTGCTTAGCGGCAATGGGGAGCTGGCCCTCGGATCGGGACCACCGAGACCGAACTCTGCGGCTAGCTTCTCATTTTCAAGGTCCTTAGAACGAAAGCGACCGCTTTCTAGGGGAGACCTGGATTCTGACTCCGGAGGAGACTTTCTGGCTCCACCGAAAGTTTCGACTGCCCGCCGTGGAGGTAGGAAACAAAGATTCCGGGTACCCATATTGGGCTTGCCCGTGCGATGGATGACCTGGCTAGGCCTGGTCCAGAAACTTACCGGCTAGGTAAAGACACGATTGATCAGCAGCCGACCAAGGCCAAATCGGCCAAGAAAATTTACGATCATCTGTCTGGAGAGGCATTAAGTGCGGAAGATCTGCAAGAACGTGCCACAAAGGAGCTGGACGCTATTCAGGAGGCGTCCAGAAAATCAAAGAACCTGAAGGGAACGGTTCAAAGCATGATAAACCAGTCGCTAGTAACGATTAGAGACGTAGTAGATTGCCTGAAACAACGAACTGTCGACGACGAGACGACGCGCCTTCGGGCCGATAACGATCGGCTCAGCCGTGAGTTGGCTAATATCAGAGATGAACTGAAGGCTCTCCGGCGGGACTTTGAGGAGCGAAATACGCGCGCAAATGCGCCCGTGATTGTGGCCTCAGTCCCACCATCCACATCTGCATCAGGAGTGGACCTTGAGGATATCATACGCAGAGTGACTATTTCTGTGGGAGAAATGGTGAATGCCCGCCTAGCTGGTATAGAAGACCGTCTTCTCCCTTCGAAGATACTGCGTCCGCCACTGGCGGTAGATAAAAAGGCATCCACTGCTAATGCAGTGTCCACGAATGCCCAAACTGCGGCTTCTGAGGCGCGCAAACAGATTGGTCAGTCTGCAGGCCCTACCAATTCTGGCACACAAAAGGCTGACTTGCACCCCACTTCAAGCCAGAATACGACCACACCCACAACTGACAGAGAGGGATGGTCGACCGTTGCCAAAAAGGGTCGCAAGAAGAAGCTAGCTGCTCCTTCCGCCGTTTCCCAGTTCACCAGGCTAGAGCAGTCAAATCCTTATCAGCCTGCAAAAGCTCCGCTGGGAGCCAAGCCTAAAAACGCGAAACGCAAAAAGAAGGGGAAGCTCAGTACCCCACGGTCTGCGGCTGTAGTAATCATCCTCCAACCTGAGGCTTTGGAGAAGGGGGTGACCTACTTTGAGGCCCTAACTAGGGCCAAAGCGGCTATCGACCTTACTGAACTAGGTATCGAGGGAGTAAAATCCAGACAGACTGCCACTGGGGCCAGAATTTTTGAGCTCCCGGGTACTACTAGTGGTCCGAAAGCAGATCTTCTCGCCGAAAAATTGCGGTCAACTCTTGCGGACATTGCACGAGTCGCCCGACCAGTGAAGTGCGTGGACCTGCGCATTTTTGGCTTGGACGACTCTGTCTGTAAAGAGGATGTTATTGCAGCGTTAGCTAAGCAAACGGAGTGCTCTCGAGAGCAAATCAAAATCGGAGAGATCCGGGTGGGGCGTGGGGGCGTGGGCTGTACCACTGTCCAGTGTCCTGTTTCTGGCGCGAAGAACATGATCGCAAAGGGCAGGCTCTTAGTGGGCTGGAGCTCGGCCCAGGTCAGCAAGTTGGACTCGCGCCCACTACGATGTTTCCGCTGCGTAGGAATCGGTCACACCCGGCCGCAGTGCAACTCGACGGTAGACCGCGGCGAGCTTTGCTTCCGCTGTGGAAAAGAAGGGCATAAAGCGGCGACGTGCACTTTGACACCTCGGTGTGCCATATGCGCTGATGCGCGACGCCCAGCTGGTCACACGATGGGAGGCAGGAAATGTAATCCCCCTGCTTCCAAGGGAAAAACGATAACTCCAGGAACTGCCCCTGAGACTGTCCGCAGCGATGCAATGGAGTCAGTTGTAATGTCTGACTAATAATTGCTAGAGAGCGGTCGCGTACGCCGCACGTAACTTATCTACTCCGCGGTTAAATATTTTTATTACGTGTATAATGACGATTAAAACGATCAAAAGTGTTGTGCGCGAGTTGCAGCAGACAGTAGCGACCCTTGTAAATAAAGTAGTGTCGCTAGAGTGTAAGATAACCGAGCAATCTGATATTATAATGAAGCTAAGTTCATCAAGTGATAATACTGCTGGTACTTCTACCCGCAAATCCCTAGCAAGTGTTCCGGCCCAAACTACGGATACCACGGCATCCGTCGTGCAACGACCATTGCGGACTGCGCGCGTACAAGCCTCTGCCACTATCGCTGAGCAGTCTAAAGTGGCTAGCAAACGCCGCATTGGACGCGAAAGTTTTGGAATAAATCCCAAGACGACGAATCGCCCTGAGATTATGCTAAGTGTTGAAGACAAAGATATTATATCTCAGCAAACTACAGCTGATGAAATGCGTAAAGTGACTAAACCTCCTGTATCTACGGAGGAAACTAAAAATGACGATGACCAATGGAAAACTGTAAAAAGACGGCGCAGACACAAACAACAAAACTCGTCCGTTGTTATAACATGGAACGGCAAATTCTAGCGACGATCTCCAAGCCGCAGAGAGAATGAGGTTTATACAGGCTTGGTCTTTCAGACCTGAAACAACACTTACTTCCGTTCTGTGTTTCCTAAACAAGATTGTGAAATCAGACTTTATCGTTGAGAAACGGAACATTAAATCTGAAACTCATGCATCGTTTCTTATTGGAATGCCCGAAAAAGTTTATGACAAAATAACTACTCCTACTGTTTGGCCCGCTGGAGTTCGCTTCACAGAGTGGTTTCATTACCGGCCCCGTGTCCCGCGGGGCAGCGAGCCCACTTCGGCCGCGGTCGTCTAGAACGCCTGCGCCGGCACCGGAGGATGACTCACGCATCAACAATATGCAGCGACTACGTAATTATAGCGACAGATTTGACAGGGTTGTTATTTGTCACCAAAACATTCAGTCGTTAAAACCCAAAACAAGGAAATTAGAAGTATTACTAGAAAGTAGTTTAAAATGTGAAGTACTTTGCATAACCGAACACTGGTTGAAAGACTACGAGGTTGATTTAATTAGCTTAAATAACTTTATCTTAGTTTCACATTACTGTAGGCCTATAATCGAGCGCGGAGGATCGTGTATTTATGTGAAGAAAAATATTAATTATGTTTGTTTTGATTGTACTGACGTCTCAGTGGAACAAGTTTGTGAGATATCAGCCGTAGAAATTACCGATCATAACATTGTAATTGTGTGTGTGTACAGATCGAACTATACTAAGGTATCTTTGTTTTTTCCAGTTTTCGAGCGTTTGCTCGATAAATTAATGAAATGCGGAAAGGACTGCGTTGTGGTAGGTGACATTAACGTGGACTATCTATGTCCGTTAAATAGCGACCAAAAACGTTTATATGACCTTACCCATACTCGTGACTATTATAATTGTGTTGATTTCCCCACCAGAGTAACAGATACGACAAGCACTTGCATAGACCACGCTTATGTTAGTAATGAGCGGGTGCAAGACGGAACGGTGAGCGCGTCTGCGGTATACTCTCAGTTAAGCGACCACTATGGCGTGCGTGTGGAGGTGCTGTGCGAGCCGCGAGCCCGCCCCGCTCCCCGTTTTGCCAGGTCATATACACATGCTAATATGCAAAATTTCGCGGCTTCCATTGGAAGCATCGACTGGTACGAGGTTAGCAAATTACAAATGCCGCCGGATGACCTAGCGAAAACAATTGTAAATATTTTTAAAAATAAATTGGACGTATGCTTTCCTTTCAAAAGGGTCGCACCAAGAAGAAGTGTAGACTCTTGGGTCACAGATGATATCATGAGCCTTGACTTTGTAATTAGAGATATGAAATCATTAATTAGCAAATTTCCCTTTAATATTCCTTTAGCCACTAAACTTAATGAATTTCAGGATAGATATAATAATATCCTGAAAATTGAGCGTAGCAAATTCTATTGTAACATTATTTCAAGTGCTACGAACACCACGAAAACAATGTGGGACCTAGTAAAACTCGAAACCGGGCAGTGTAGACGGAATGTCGATGTCGTGGGGTCTCTCCGAGCGGCCGACGGTTCAAAATTTGCGAGCAAAGCACATGCTATTGATGCAGTGAACTCACATTTCGTAAACGCCGCGATTACCTGCGGCGCGCCCGCTGCAGATGTACCAGCGGCATTGCTCGCATTGACTAGCGCGCGACCTCTGGCAGACCGTTCCATTAGATTGCGGCCCTTTACGCCCTTGGAGGTATTTAAAATTATATCGAATGGCGTAGCGCATAAATCCACCAAGGATATCTACGAGATGTCGGTGTCCCTCTTGCGTACGGCTGCCGAGCCTCTGTCACCCATTCTTGCAGAGCTGTTTAATGTCTGTCTCAGAGAAGGCCAATATCCCCAATCATTAAAGAACGTTCGAGTGTCGCCACTCTATAAAGGCAAAGGAAAGAAAGAGGATTTAAATAGTTACCGGCCTGTTTCTATAATTCCTTGTGTAGCTAAGATATTTGAGCATGGCCTTAGCTCGAGGATCCTGGAGTATTTGTCGACAACGAATTCCCTCTCAGATAGACAGTATGCCTATCGAGCAGGCAGGTCGACGACGGACGCAACTCGAGAGGTGGTGCGGCGAGTGATGGAGGGTCGAGAGCAGCGGCAGCAGGTAGCGGTGATAGTGTGTGACCTGTCGAAGGCCTTTGACGTCGCCGACCACAGTGTTCTTGCCGCGAAAATGAGGCATTACGGTTTAGATGGACCGTCTTTGGAACTTTTAACAGATTTCATGACAGACCGATATCAGACCATCGTGGGTGAGGGCGGAAAAATAAGGTCAAAACCACTTAAGACCTCAATTGGGGTGGCCCAGGGTTCATCGCTTTCCAATATCATGTTTTCTCTTCTTCTGAATGACCTGCCCGACTGCATAGACGACGCGCACACGTTAATGTACGCAGACGATGTCGCGGCTATCATCACTGCGCCCACTGTGGGACTCCTAGAGAGCAGATTAAACGTAGTGGCGGGGAAGCTGCATGCGTGGTTTCGCAATAATGGTTTTCTGTTAAACGTTACGAAAACTAATTTCATACACTTCAATCTTACGGGCCACTATTGTGAACCTATAAATGTATCTTTAGGGGGCAGAGCAATAAGCAAAGTTAAGACCACACCTTTTCTCGGTTTTCAGCTTGATGAAGGTTTGACATGGGAACTACATATAAATAATCTCTGCGAAAGAATCGGACGCGCATGTTTTGCTCTGTGGCGCTTGTCAGCGACACTAGAAACCAACATGACTAGGAGTTGCTACTTTGCTTCAGTTCACTCCCTACTCCAATACGGTGTTGAGCTCTGGGGCAGAGCGGCTGACTGGGAGCGAGTGTTCAGAATGCAGAAGAGAGCAGTACGCGCCATAGCACGAGTAGCTTGGGACACTTCCGCTCGTCCGATCTTTCGTTCGCTTAGGATCATGACAGTCCCAGCCCTTGTCATCTTTCGTGCCGCTACCTATGCACGAAATCACTTAAGCGAGTACTCGAGACTCGGTGATTGTCATAGGTATATGACACGGAATGCCCAAAAGCTGAGGGCCGTGCCGAGGCGCCTTACCAAAACGTCGAAGCTAGTACATGTGTTGGGGCCAGCCGTCTACAATTGCTTACCAATGTACATTGTTAATGCACAATCAGCGCAGTCCTTTACGCGTAAATTAAAAAAATGGCTTATTGTACAGTCGTATTATAGAATTGATGACTTTTTTGAGTCTTCAACCCTATAATACGATACTATTTAATATACTGGTTTTAATATCTTTATTTAATTCTGTATTCCATTGTTAACAATGCAAATGACGTGTAACTTTTGTGTTATCAATAAATGAACTATGAACTAACTATAACTATGAACTATAATATGTTTAGGTCACAATATAACCTATTTCAGACGAACCTAAACCACTGTGCCAGCGCCCAAAGCTTGTTTATGCAGGTGCTGGCAGAGTGCTACATCGATGTTGCCGTTGCTGCTGAGCCTTACTGTATCCCCGACAGCCCCCAATGGGCTGGAGCTACGGATGGCCTAGTAGCAATTTTCTCACCGAACAATGCCCAATCCCCTCTCCTTTCAGTGAAAGAGAGAGGCCCAGGCTATGTCGCAGCAACATGGGGTGATGTGACCCTTGTTGGAGTTTATTTCTCCCCCAATAGAGCCCTCTCTGAGCTGGAAACGTACCTGCAGGTGCTTGACGGTGTCATCAGGAGGATATCTCCGTCACAGTTGATTGTAATGGGAGACCTCAACGCCAAGGGTACAGCGTGGGGTTGTCCCATAACCAACGTACGCGGTGAAGCGGTGGCAGAGTGGGCGGCTACAGCTGGCTTAGTTCTTCTTAACCAAGGCACTACTAACACGTGCGTGAGCCGGAGTGGGGGGTCAATAGTGGACGTAACTTTTGCTACACCTACTCTTGCCGCACGCACGTGTAACTGGAGGGTCCTGAAGAGTGAGGAAACCTTGTCAGATCACCTTTACATTAGGTTCGAGGTCACGTCTTCCTCCGGTCTCGGAATGCCGCGAATATCGCCTGGCCAGTCGGCTGTCTTCCCTCGCTGGTGCTTGGGGTGCCTTGATAGAGAGCAGGTTAAGGAGGCTGCACTTGTGCAAAGCTGGTGTCCTGTCGCAGAAACACGCCTTAGTGTAGACGCAAGAGCAGAACAGTTTCAAGAGGCTTTAACAGCGGTGTGTGACGCATCCATGCCTCGCGCGCGGAGAATGTCAGCGAAGAAGCAAGTATACTGGTGGTCGGATGAAATTTCCTTCCTCCGGTCTGCTTGTATTCGCTCTCGACGCGCGTATACACGCTGTCGTAGAAGGCGTAGCCACACCGCTGACGAAGAATCCGGCCTCTATGAAGCCTATAGCCAGAGTAAAAAGGCCCTTCAACTGGCAATCTTCAAGGCCAAATCTGATGCTTGGCAGGAGTTTATTGATGACCTCAATAGGGACCCTTAGGGACGTCCCTATCGCATGGTGCAGAAGAAGCTGAGCAATCAGGCACCCCCAACCCAGTCGTTTCAGCCCACACTCCTCGCGAACGTTGTAACAGGGCTGTTCCCTGCCTGCCCGCCGCACAACCCACCATATATGGTCCCTCCGGATCCACCACTGGTGCCCTCTAGTGAGGAGGTTCCCCCAATCACTGAGGGGGAGTTTAGTCGCGCAATCCTTCACCTAAGGGCCAAAAAAACATCCCCTGGACCAGATTGTGTGCCGGGGCGTGTCTTGGTACTTGCTCTAAAGTACCTAGGAACACGACTTCAAGAGTTGTTTGATTCATGTCTGCAGTCAGGACGATTTCCAAAGTTGTGGAAGAATGGCCGGCTATGTTTGTTTCGCAAAGTGGGCCGCCCGGCTGAATCCCCATCTGGCTACAGACCAATAGTCTTACTCAACGAGGCGAGTAAATTGCTTGAGCGGATCGTGGCAGCCCGCATCAAAGAACACCTAGCTACTGTGGGTCCTAACTTGGCGGAGGAGCAGTTTGGGTTCCGATCCGGGCGCTCTACGATTGATGCCTTGCTACGCCTAAAGACCATCACCAAAGCGGCTGGTGCGCGTGGGGAACATGTGTTGGCGGTATCCCTGGATATTGCCAATGCATTTAATAGCATCCCCTACGAATGCATCGATGAGGCACTCCGATACCATGGAGTTCCTCTTTACCTCCGTCGGTTGGTAGGGTACTACCTCAGAGAGCGAGATGTGTTCTACCTTGATGACAAGGGTAGGGTCTGTGCCAGGCGCATGATGTCCGGTGTTCCACAGGGCTCAGTATTGAGCCCCTTGCTGTGGAACATCGGCTATGATTGGGTTCTGCGTGGTACACTGCTTCCCCGGACGCATATCATCTGCTATGCTGATGATACACTTTTTATCGCGCGGGAAAGCAGCTATGAAGAGGTTGCGCATTTGACGTCAGTAGGATCCACCCTCTTGGTCAGTCGCATTCGACTACTGGGGCTAAAGGTGGCCCTCAATAAGACAAAGGCAATTCTCTTCTACGGAAGAAGGGGTAGGCCACCAGCTGGCGCCTACGTCTTGGTGGATGGTGTGCGAGTCATGCTGACCCCGCACATGAAATATCTTGGGTTAACGCTGGACAGCACCTGGAATTTCGCGGAGCATTTCAAACGTTTGGTCCCAAAGGTGCAAAGCGTGGCAGGCTCATTAGCGCGCCTCTTGCCGAACATAGGTGGACCGAAAACCTCTTGTCGCCATCTTTTTGCCGGGGTCATTCGCTCGATGGCGTTGTACTGTGCGCCGGTGTGGGTGGACGCTCTAACGGCCAGTAATAGAGCTCTTCTGCGAAGACCGCAGAGGATAATGGCGGTTAGAGCGATACGCGGCTACTGCACCATCTCATATGAAGCTGCATGCGTATTGGCGGGCTCACGGCCATGGGACTTGGATGCAAGGTGTCTTGCGTCCATTTACTCCTGGCGCCAGCAGGAGGTAGTGGGAGGGCAAAGACCAGCCCCTAAAGAAATCGAGGGCAAAAGGGACGAGCTGCACGAGGCACTCATTGAAGAGTGGCTCGAGAGGCTGGCGCAGCCTAGCGCCGGTATTGAGACGATTGAGGCAGTTCGTCCGCTTTTAAGAGAGTGGCTTACCAGAGAACATGGCTCAATGACCTTCCGATTGACACAGGTGCTGACAGGGCATAGTTGCTTCTCAAAGTACCTGTGCCGAATTGGAAGGGAATCAACGACGGAGTGCCATCACTGTGGTGCCCATGAAGACACAGCCCAGCACACGCTGGAGGTCTGCGGTGCCTGGGCAATACAGCGACAGACACTAGTGGAAGTTGTTGGCCAGGACCTCTCCCTGCCAAGAATAGTCGAGGCTGCACTTGGCAGCGACAGAGCCTGGAATGCCGTAGTCACCTTCTGTGAGGAGGTGATGTCACAAAAGGAGGCTGCGGAACGAATGCGAGAAGAGAACCTCTTCGCTGAGCCGCGGAAGCCGCAGAAGAAGGACCGGGAGAAGGCGAAGACAGTTTATCCGCCTTCTTCCGCTTGATGGAGACCAGCAGTGTTCAGGTGCGGGGAGCCCCGACTCTGCATCGCACAGGCCTCCTGCGCCGCGGAATGTCCTTAATATTCCAGGACATTCCTCTCCCTCCCACGTGGGGGTTCGAAGGGTCCGCTTAAGGCAGACATTCACCGACAGGGCCGCGGTTGAATCCAACCGGGACCCCGTGACTCTGTCAAGTGCTAGTGCAGCATCGACTCTCTCATCTCAAAATGGGCGGTTCGATGATGCACTAGCACTGAGGTGATTGAAGGAATATCGATGGGTTTTTAGTCGGTATGCCGTTGGTTGTAATCTACGGAGAGTCCGACAGACCCCTTCAGCTCTCCGCGAGTTGGAGAACATGCGTAAAGCATTTTCCCATCGAAAAAAGAAAAAAAAAAAAAAAAAAAAAAGTTTAGGTTAGGTAAGGTTTTTTTTTTTTTTTTTTTAAAAAACTATGCTCCACAGACTTTGCAGTCAGTGCTCTTTTTAAATTTAATTCTTTATTTAGTAACTCATTATTTTATTACAAACTTAAAATTAAGAGACTTACTCAGTAAGGAAACTTGCTATTGACTTAATTCTAGTTGATACATAATGTTCTTGTTATATATATAAATACAATGAATACCATTATGGTTATACTAATTTAAATTATACATATCATTTTGTTTTTGGACACAATTTTGGTTATTTTATGTTATAAGATCTATCATTAAAACATTGATTTTGTTTAATGGTTGTTATATAGTGATATATGTAGTTAGAGTATACATGGTTATAGTTGTTAGAGTTAGTTCTTAGGTGGATTTTATTATACATTGTTAGCTTTATTATAATTAGGCTTGGGTATACATCTGTTATATATTGTGATCGAGCCGACCCGGACCTCTGCACTAATGGAGGTATGTTTACAATGAAACATCAAAATAATAACGGAATCGAACTATTTATTACTACGTTTTCGTCAGCGCGATCTAGCGCTGTGCCAGTTTTAACAGCGACATCTAGTTATAGTTTAGGTACTAACTAAATTACAACTAGATAGCTTGTGGCTCAAACATACCGCCCGCGAAGGACCACTATGCTAGGTCCTTAAAATCAAAAAACAAGATACATTCCAAGATGAAAATGATTGAAGTTTAAAGCAGTAAATCCTTGGCAGTTAGGTTACATTCTGAAACCTTTTCTTAACTAACTACAAATTATTTATAATATAAAAGAAACAAAAAAAATATATAACATGAGAACTTATCTTACAGGAATCGATAACTTTACCCTATCTCTAAGCAGCAAACCTAGGCAATACAACTAAAAATACTTACATTTAATCACAAAGTCAAACTTAAACTCTTCTAAATTATGTAACATGAACCATAAACTTAAGCTAGATAAACGAACATAAAATACCATTACTTGTGAGTTGAACATTCTTCGTTTATCATATTATATAAATTCCTGATTAACCGGTAAGATACATAGTTTTGATGTTGGTCTCTTAATTAAAGTTTTACTTGTGCGTAGGGTGACTACACGGGTAATATTATCCACACCTGGGTGCCTTTGGCCTTGCCACACCCGACCTAATAACCAGCGCCCAGGAGGCATATCATCTTCCTTAATAAGTACTATGTCACCTAGGCCTGGCTCTGGAATCCTTGAAGCCCATTTATATCTCTGTACCATACTAGTTAGATATTCTTGAGACCAACGATGCCAAAAACTCTGCAAAGACTTCTGAATAATCTGCCACCTGGTCAATGAACTTATTTTTGAGTTTTCAAACCTTTGATCGGCAACAGCTAGAGGTGGTTCTCCAATCAAAAAATGTCCCGGAGTTAGTGGGAGAATTTCATTAGGGTCTGAATTACCAATTAAGGTTATAGGCCGCGAATTTAGGCATGCTTCGACTTGACATAGTAGTGTGCTTAATTCTTCATAAGTGAGAGTGGAGTCACCAAGCACTCTCTTCAAATGGTACTTGGTACTTTTCACCCCTGCTTCCCATAAGCCACCAAAGTTGGGAGCATGGGGTGGAATAAAATGCCATCTGGTTCCTTGCGTCTCACAGTACTCAGCAGCTGCTTTCTGGATGCTAGTTAATTCTTGGAGTTCTCTTGACGCACCTACGAAGTTGGTCCCGTTGTCGCTCCATATATCGGAACAGTGTCCCCGACGAGAGACAAATCTTCTAAATGCCGCTATAAAGGCCTGGGTGCTCATATCACTCACCACTTCTAAGTGTATTGCCCTGGTGGCCATACAGATAAACAAACAAACATAGCCCTTGTATGCGTGATTACCTCGGCCCTTGGAAGTTCTTATTTGTAGGGGGCCAGCATAATCTACTCCACTATGTTAAAAACATCTGGCAGGAGTACAACGAGCAGCTGGAAGCGAGCCCATGAGTTGAGTGTTGCCTGATGCCCTATATCTTATACAATTCACACACTTATGTATGTGTTGCCTTATTAAGCTTTTAGCCCCTATTATCCAGCATGTTGTCCTAATGAGATTTGTCATGAGTTGAGCTCCTCCATGCAAAGTCGTCTTATGGGCATCATCTATAACCAGTTTAGCTAAGTGAGAGGCATGTGGAAGTATGACTGGATGCTTGGTTTCTTCGGGTAGAGTTGAATTGTCAAGCCTGCCACCTACTCTGAGGATGCCTTTTTGATCAAGGTAAGGGCTCAGTGCCTTTAATTGGCTGTTTTTAGAGGTTATGCAACCCTTGATTTTAAGTTCCTTCAGCTCTTCAGCAAATCCTTCTCCTTGGACTCTTTTGACGCAGCAATCCCAGGATTCATCCAGCTCTTCCTTCCGTAAGTACCCTTTTTTCTTATTTATCATTCTCCTACAGTATGAAATGACGCGTAACATTTTTTTTTAGAGACGAAAATCTTTCAATTATTGTAGCCTCTTGAACTGATACATGAGCTTTAATATTTTTTTCTAAATGAATTTTTATTTCCTTTGGTCTCTTATATTCAATTTCTGTTTCTTTCAGAAACTGTGGACCTGAAAACCACATATCTTGGTCGGCTAGTATGGATGGCGCTACACCTCTAGATGCGCAGTCAGCTGGGTTGAGCTCTGATACCACGTGACACCACTGCGACACATCCAATGTTGTCAATATTTCCGAGACTCGATTGGCCACAAATGTCTTCCATCGACTCGGATGGCTATTAAGCCAGGCAAGAACAATAGTTGAATCGGTCCAGGCTCTTACTTTATTCTTGTCAAGGTTAAGTACTCCTACTACCTCCTGGATGAGTTTGGCTAACAACACAGCTCCACACAACTCCAATCTTGGTATACTTACTTGTTTGAGAGGAGCTACCCGAGTTTTTGCTACCAACAATGAGGTGTGCACTTCCCCGGATGATTTAATGACCCGGAGGTACAGCACTGCTGCATATGCTAACTTTGAGGCATCGCAAAACCCATGTAGTTCCACGTTCATGTCACTGGTTCGAGTACCCAGCCATCTTGGTACCTTTACTGAGGTAAGTTGTAGTAGCTGTGGCTGTGCCCGGTAAGTTATCCATTCGCTTAGCAATTCTGCTGGAACCGCTTCATCCCATCCAATGCCAGTTAACCATAACCTTTGAATAAACATTTTTGCAACTATGATGCTGGGGGTTATCCATCCAAGGGGATCAAATAGCCTAGCGATATCTGATATGACTATTCTTTTTGTTACAGGTCCAGTAGTCTGCATTGGAAGTTGTACTGAATACCTAAAATAATCTTCACTGTAGTTCCAGGTAAGACCCAATATTTTAATTGTATTATCTATTTTGAATTCTACATTCCTGGCTAGATGTAATGGTTCCATAGTTCCTTGTTCCCTTTGATTTTCATATCTATTTATTGTTTCTAGCAATTCCTTATTGTTACTATTCCATTTTTGTAGCTTAAATCCTCCTTTTTCTACTAAATTATTCATCTGTTTGTACAAATCAATACCCTCTTCCACTGTTGCACAACCAGACATAAGGTCATCCATATAAAAATTGTTGAGCATATTTTCAGTAGCTATTGGAAATTCTCTTCCCTCATCATGAGCTAATTGTTGCATAGCCTTCACAGCTAGGTAGGGGGCTGGTGAAGTCCCAAATGTTACCGTTTTTAGCACATAATCTTTTATGTCCCCTTCAGGACTATTCCTCCAGACAATTCTTTGGAAATTATCAGCATCTTGGTCATCTACCCGCACTTGGCGGTACATCTTTACTACGTCTGCTACTATAGCTATGTTTTGTACTCTCCAGCGAAGAATGATGTGCCGGAGGTCTGCCTGTAGGGTTGGTTCTACCATAAGCGTATCATTAAGAGAAATTCCCTTCTCATTTGGACTAGAAGCATTGAATACAACTCGTACCTTAGTTGTCACCTTGTCCTCTCTTACTACAGCATGGTGAGACAAATAAATAGCTTCATTTTTCTTCTGATCATTCTCTTCCACGGGCATCATGTGATCTAACTCTAGGTATTCATTTATAACCCTTTTATATTGTTCCTTTAAAATGCCGTTCCTTGACAATCTTTTTTCTAATGATTTCAGTCTGCTTACTGCTATATTTCTCGAGTTACCATACCTGCATTGGGGGTCTTCATCTTTAAATGGTAATTTTACTAAATATCTTCCATCTGTAGCTCTTTTAGTAGTCTGTGTAAAGTATTCTTCGCACTTCTGCTCTTCTTCAGTCAACATGGATGTACAGCTTGGTATTTGTTCTTCTATTTCCCAGAATTTTTTTAATAACTCGTTTTCATTACATTGTATATGAAATGCATGTGTTACCTCATTTATTGTTTTTCCTGGTTGAAGTGGCACACTACCTGAGAGAATCCATCCTAATGAGGTGCTTTGAGCGACCAGATTTCCTGTAGGGCTCCTCTTTAGATCTTCTTTCAGGATACAGCTGTATACATCTGCACCTAGCAACATATCTATTTTCTTTGGTGTATTGTATTGAGGATCGGCTAATTTTAAACCTTCCAGTTCAACCCAGTCCCAGTATTCTACCCTTTTTGCTGGTAGGTAAGATGTTATATTTTTCAATACATAAGCTTTTATCTGAATGCTGAACTCTGGGTATGTACGTGACTTGATAGATGTGTACACCATATGCGTTGCTTTGATGTTCGATTCTTCTCCTAATCCTGAGATTTTTCCATCAATTGATATCCGTTTCAATCTTAAAAGTTGTGCCGTTAGAAAGAAAGAAAGAAGAAAGAAAATACATTTATTTGACACACACATAGGACAGACCATTCAGAACAGAACTAATACAAAAAACATACCTACTTACCTAAAGAATATAAAAGTAAAAAGAAAAATTATTTAAGTACAGAATTAAAGAAAAAACACAAGATAAAATTTTAGTTCTTAAGCATACATAGGTATGTGGTAGGTACAGATAATATGGTCTTCCGTGCTGTGTGGGCCAAACAGGTTCCATCTCAGCGTATTGCTGCCTACCTGCCTACCGGAAGATAAGCGGCGCTGGTTTTCAGATGGGACTCATGGGTAGCCTCACGAGCGCAGAAAAATAAATGATTAAACATATATAAAGACATACATGGATACACATACGTAAATAATAAAATAAACTTGAAAGAATAAAATAGTTATATATAGGCGCACGGAAAGCGAACAGGAGTGAACGTTCAAGAAAAATATACTGGAGGCAACAGCCAGGACCAGAAGACGATTGAGCAGAGAGTGTGGAGTAGTGTTTGTGGGCAGTGCAACAAGTAGGAGAAAAATATACTACCTACACTGTTTCCTGTGTGACTGAAAGGCCAGCACTCTATGCCCACGTAAAGTAAGGTAAGCTATGAGCGCTTTTGTAGCGTTAGTAATTCTTTCTTCAGTGCAAATTTAAAAGAAGTTACTGTTTTCAGGGCACGTAAAGGTGGCGGCAGGTCGTTCCAACACTGAGAAGCTGCAAACCTAAAGGACCCACGAAATGCGACAGATTTGTGTCTAGGTGTCAAAAACACATGAGTACAGACTCGCTTTTGGTAGCGAGACCATTCTTGAACCCATTTGAGTTTATCGTAAAGGTAAACAGGTATTTTATTAGAAACAATACCAAAGAGCAGAGATGCGAGGTGCAAAAGCCTGCGCGCTTTCATTTTTAGCATGTTTGAAGAATTTAGGTAAGGAGTGACATGTGTGCGGGGGGGAATGTGGAAACAAAAACGCACACAGGCGTTTTGAACCCGCTGTATTAACCTTTCAGTCCGAGCCAACAAGCACGCCCCATAAACCACGTCACAATAATTCAATCTAGAAAGCACTAAAGATTCACATAAGGTGATCCTAACATCCTCACTTAAATAGGGTCGTATTTTGTAGAGAAGCTTTAATCTGTAAAAACTATTACGAACCCCATCAGCCACATGCCTTTCAAAACGGAGATGAGGGTCAAGAGTCAGTCCAAGACTTTTTGCTTCCTTTACATATTCAACGGATTCCCCGTTAACCGAAATATTAATGTGATAATCTGATAGTTTTTGCAAATTAGCTTTAGTACCGGTCATTATATACTTTGATTTTTTGGGGTTAAGGACTAAGGAGTTAGACTCTGACCACTGATATACCTGGGCTAAATCATCATTTATCATATTTACCGCGTTGGCGCAGTCCGAAGGTAGAAAAGAATAGTACAGCTGCAAATCATCCGCATATAGATGAAATTGGCAGTGTGAAATGTCCTTGACTATGTCCGCACTAAAAAGAATGAAAAGAATGGGTCTAAGTATAGATCCTTGGGGGACACCTCTAGGAACAGGACAAAAAGAGGATCTTGAGGAAATTCCATTAGATAATCGAAGTTCAACACACTGTTGTCTCCCTGTAAGGTAACTAGAGAACCAATTAATGGTATTAGGATCAAATCCATAAAAGGCAAGCTTTGAAAGAAGAAGGAAAAGATTTAAAGAGTCAAAAGCACGTGAGAAGTCAAGAAGAACCAGGATACTGCATTTTCCATGATCTTGAGCTGCCAAAAGGTTATCCACAATATCTATTAGAGCAGTTGATGTACTGTGATTTCGACGAAATCCAGATTGAAATTGAGGGAGGATATGGTTATCTTCCAGAAACTTAATCAGCTGCATGCAAACTATCTTTTCTAATATTTTAGATAGACATGGAAGCAGACTAATGGGCCTCAAGTCACCCATAGTGGAAGGCTGATTATTTTTTGGTATTGGCTTAATTACTGAGACTTTCCAGCATTCCGGAAACAACCCACTAGACATTGACCCATTTATTATGTTGGTGATGGCCGGTAGAGATTGAGGCAAGGTCATAAGCAGCATATCTAAAGTGATGCCGTCAAAACCTTGAGCATTTGATTTAAAGCTCTGAATGACCTTAAGCACTGTGTACTCACTCACTGAATGAAAAGAAAAGACCTCGGAGCCAAATTTGTGGTATTCATAGTAAGTGAGCAGTGAGATTTCCACACTGCTGCTACCAGATATATTAAGAAAATGGGAGTTGATATGATCAGGATTGTCAAAATGAGGAGGGAGTTCCGAAACCTGCTTTTTATTTGATAAAATATTATTCTTCAAATTCTTCCAAAGTTGTTTTGAGTTACTTATATTTTTATTAATATTCTCTTTAAAAAAAGCCACTTTTTCACTCTCTATAGCTGCAATGACTATTTGTTTCATGTCTTTATAACAATTTTTAAGTGCCTCTGTTTTATGTATCTTATACCTATCATGACAGTCATCCTTAATTTTGATCATTGTTTTTACAGTGTCTGTAATCCAAGGGTGGGGTGGACCTTTGAATTTTGTTGTTTTAATTGGTGCATGTAGGTCAAATAAATTCACGATTGTACAAGTTAGTGCTGATGCTAATTCATTTACGTCATGTGCTGATTGAAAATAATCCCAGTCAATAGCATTTAGGTCAGAAGCAAATAATTCCAAAATTATACTCTTTAGGGGCCTGTAAGTTACTAACCGGGGTGATATCTTTTCCTTTTTTATATTAAATTCAACCACTATCATGGCATGGTGCCCCAGATCTGGAGTCTGTTTCACAGTCACCTTCCGTACCCTTGTGTCAGTGTAGACTACATCGATCAAAGTCTGACTGTGATCAGTGAAGTGTGTTGGCTCAGCGACAACTTGATTTAGGTTTAGGGATTCCAAGAGTTGATTAAGTAAAGGTAGTTTGCTATTTCCTGGGTCAAGCATATCTATATTGAAATCTCCCAACAGGATAAGATGGTCACACCTAGGAAAGGAAGAAATGGAATCTGTCAGAGCATCAAAAAATGTGATGACATTTTGCCAGGGTGCCCGGTAGGCAGTCCCAACAATAACACTTTTCCCAAGTACAGTTAAACGCAACCACATCTGCTCTACTTGAGGCACTATGGGGTAGGGACAGATTCGCACATTTATACCTCTTCGTACATAAAAACCAACCCCACCACCACGCCCTCCTTTGATACACGCAGGCCTAGGAGTATACATTATACGGTACCCAGCTATTTTAGGTGCCTTGTCATCTTGTCCCGCCTGCATCCAGGTTTCATTTATTGCTAAAATGTCAGGGTTTTGTTCCGCCATAGCTGCAATAAATTCATCCTGACCAGTATTGAGTGAGCCCGAATTGAAAAGACCAACTTTTATGTGGGATAAGTTAACCATAATGATTTGCGCTAATTTTATATCTAAACAGTATTTCACAAACATTGTAAACATAATGGTCTTTATGTGCATATAGTGCAGTAGTTGTGGTGTATTTAGTATAATTTGGTAGTATTATATAATTACAACACGGGTAATTTTTATATGTGGCTATGAAATTAATAATATATAAATAATGTGTATAATATAGTATAAAATTAAAAAAGTGCTGGGATTCGTGATTTGCAGTTTGGTTATAGTTATCAAATAATAAAGTATGGCAGAAGCAAAAATTTTCCACACAGCAGAGAAGACGCGCCTCTATAACTAGAATAAGAACATTAAAGGGTAGAGAATAACAAGCCATTACCATACTAAAAATAGGTGACCTTAGTGAACAATAGTTTAACTGTGCATTAGTTTTAAGGAAAGCGCTAACATTAAACAGCTTGTTTGCTCTACTTACAGTTGAATTATACATCAAACATGACCAGGCCCAAAAACCCGCCCAACGTCAACCTCGGACCGTATAAGGTGCGCGGGCTCGCCGTCACTACGCCTTACATAAATGCGTCCCCGCCTCGTCCAGGAGTAACGCCATCTAAGCCTGCGGCACTCCTCGCGGACGCGCGGACGCGATGAAACAACTGGCGGTTGTTGCGAGTCAGCCTCTCGTTCACGAAGATACGCTCGCCCGGCGCGGCATCTGAGCCGCCCGCGTCCGCAGTGGTCAGCGTGCGGCGAACGCGCGCCGCACGCAGCAGCTCATCACGCAGGGAGCGGCGCGCCAGCCGAACCACAACGTGGTGCGTGCGTGGCGCCGCGCCCCCGCTCGGCTCGCGGCTCTGCGGCGGCGACGCGGCGCCTACGCGCTCCGCGAACACGATGTCGCGCTCGTCCAGCTTCACTCCCAGCTTGATGGCAAGGACGGTGACGGCGTGGCCCACGTTCTCACCCATCTGTTCGGGCAAGTGCCCTATCTCGAGGTCCGACAGGAGGGCGTCTTGATCCCGGTCGTCAAGATCCCGCCTCAGTAGATCTACCGTGCGCTCCAGATCGGCGACGTTTAGCTGGGGCGCCGCCTGGCGACGCTCAACCTCCTCCAGCCTCCTTTCCATGTCCTCGATACGCGCGTTGACGCCTGCGACCATGACGCGCTGCTCCGCCATCTCCTTCCGGAAGTCGCGCATCTTGGCCGCGTATTTGGCGAGCTCCCGACGCAACATCTCCACACCGCGCGCTGCCGCAGCCGCGTCAGAGGCCATGCCGGCGAGCGACGCGGCGGGCGACTCCGGTGTACCAGGGGTGGCGGCGGCGGGGGCGAGGACAGGAGTAGGATCTTGCGCGTAACCTCCACAGACTCCCCTGACGGGTGTGCTGCTGTTGTCATCCTTGCGCGTTTTTTAATTTTACACTCCGGGCAAGTCCAGTCTTTGCCGAGTGGCGCTGTTTCAGAGACCGATACGCAAGCGCGGTGGTATAATGCGGGACAAATGGTACAAGTGGCGGCACCTGTCGACGAGAGAAATTTTCCACACGCCGAACATTTCGATTTCTTAGGGTTCTCAATCGGCATCGCGTTGACGTAATAGTTCGCTATGGATTCGCTAGATGGCGCTTACAAAAAACCTGTACTGTGCCGCACTGTGCAATCTATGAGTCGGTCATGCGATCAGCTGACCAGGCCTACCCTCTGATATAAAAAATAATGATGCTAGTCTAGACTTTAATCACTGATTACAAGCTATATCGCACAACACTTAGCCTCACAAACACTCACACAGGACAATTATCCACAACACAACAGAAATACACTAAGCGCGTTTCTAGTTACGGCGTAGAAGTATTTTAACTTTTTAAAATAAAGGCACAGTGTAATGCTCTTACTACGTTCGTGAGAACAACGCTCTTGTTGCTTCGGTAATAAAACAAGCCTGTGAACCCTGATCTACTAAAGCTCTAATCAGCTGATAATCCCCGGTCTTAGTCTCTGCATTAACTAAGGCGGTGGCTAGTAATACTTGATTATTTACTGTGACTTTACCCGCAGTACCTGTAGATAAACAAGACACAACTGGGTCGGTGCTTGTTTTCTCATCGTGGATGCTTGGAGAATCATTAGCTTTCTGAGGGTTGCTCGGATCACGCGGGATGTGAAGCAACGTATGATGTCTTCTACGGCAAATGCGACAGGTGGTAGGTTTCCTACAATTATACACACTGTGGTTTCCTCCAAGGCAGTTAAAACACATTCGCTGTTTCATTACGAATTCCCTCCGCTCTTGCAGGTCTAGTTCAGCAAATTTCTTGCAGAATGTTATCTTGTGATGCTCGGTGCAGAATTCGCAAGGGTAAGGAATCGGTTCTTTAGATGCACCTTGAGTTTCTTCCTCAGAAGTTGCAACGAATACTCTAGTTGCCGATTGCTGATTGGAACCACCTCTACGCTGGACTGGTGCTTGTTTCTCGGATTCAACAAACTCCAAAGCCCGAAATCTACTTTCTAAAAAGGCTTTAAATTGAGCAAAGGTAGGCAAATCATTCATGTCCCCACCTGGGCTCGAAATCGATAGTTCCCATTGTTTCTGTGTTTCCGAATCTAATTTTAAACTCAGTATATGAATAATAATAATATCCCATGTAGTCACCGCTATACCTAAACAACTGAGTGCATTTAAGCAATCTGAACTAGTGTCTAGCAGATCTTTTAACCCCGACGCGGACTCCGTCACCATCGCACGTTGACTGAACAATTTAGTTAAGATAGATTTAGATAAAAACCTTTTGTTGTTATACCTACTCTCGAGAAGTTCCCAACAACGTGCGTAGTTTGAATCAGCTATCGGAGTGTGTCTGGTAAGGTGTTCGGCTTCACCAGTTAAATGAGCCTTTAAGTAATGCAGTTTTTGCACATTATCAAGGGAACTATTTTTGTGAATAAGCGATACAAAAAGATCTCGGAAAGTAGTCCACTCTTCGTATTTCCCAGAAAAAATTGGGATTGAAATTTTAGGCAACTTAGCTAAAGAAGAAGCCGAACTGCCCCCATCGTTCTTAGGTTTACTACCATCTGTTACTGACGATGAAGAATTATTCATCTTTTGCTTTTCCAAAGTATCTTTCATATAACTCCTACCTATCAAAAAGTTTTCTTCAGTTTTTTCATTTATTTCGTTCAACACATAAGAAGTTACCTTAAGTTCTTCTTCTGGAAATGCACTATACAATTGATAATGGTTGTCTCGGAACCGAGCCCAGTCGTTTTCGAGAATTTCAATTTTAGTTGATATATAGTTTGAGGTTATTCTGTCTTTGACACATTTTTTAAAATTAATAAGCGCTCTCTCTATCGATTTGCTCAGTTCCTTCTGTGTGTTTATTAGTAAATCCATGTTTAACTAACAATGTTTTTTACTATTATTTTACCTAAGTACCTACCTATACTATATACCTATGCGCGAGAAATATAGTAGGTTCTTACGTATTCTACTAACACTAGGTAGGTACTATGATCGTCTTTTTCTATTTTGTAAATCCTAAGCGACACTGTTTATTATCATAATACCTATCACAAAGGCTCTGCCGGTTTCCCAATCCTCCTCCACGCAGACGATGCCGGAGTGCCGCTGGGTCGTTTAGTGGGTATACCGGTCCCGTTTAGACCGGAAAGTCCCACATACCCCCCCCCCATCCCCCGATGGGGGGGGGGCTTAATCTTGTCTTACAGTATTTTTATTCACATTTATTATTTTTATGGTGCTCTTACATATACTTATTATATATAATACATCATACTTATTTATCTATCCTTATTTCTACGTATTACTTTATTACCTATACTCTTGCAATATTCTAAAAATATATACCTACTATGTTTATCTCCAATGATCATGTATATGTTTTCCCTTGTTAGGGTAATGTCTAGTTTCTGTTCTACCTCATATCTCAACAAACCATAGATGGGACATTCTAACAGGACGTGTTGAACCGTCTCCTCTTTATTAGGCTCACAAGGGCACGATGGGTCCTCCTTACACTTGAACCGGTTCAAGTATTCTGAGAACCCGCCGTGTCCTGTTAACACCTGTGTCAGCACATTTGAGATTTCAATCTGTCTAACTATTTTATATGCCTCTATGGCATCAGGGAAAAAAAGCTTAGTGACGTCTGCTTTGTCCTCAGTTTTGTATCTCCGGTTCCATACGTCGAGCGACTCCTTACGGATTTGTCGCTTGACGTATGAGACCGGACACGCATCGTAGTCAGATCTTTTCTTAAGGTGTATTGCAGCGCTCTTGGCCAACTCGTCAGCTCTTTCATTCCCGTTCATCCCCGCGTGCGCTTTGATCCAAAATAAAGATATCTTTTTATTTTGGAGTAAGATGTTTTCCAGATTTGTTCTGGTTTCTTTTGCTAAGGGATGAACAGAGCCGGGATTCGTTACGGTCTCTAGGGCCGAACGAGAATCGCTGTAAATGCCGTAACTGGTTTCTGGGCGTTTTAGGATCTCTCGCGTGGCTCGACATATGGCGTAAAGCTCCGCCTGATAGACCGTGCAGTGAGATGAAAGCTTCAGTTTGAGGGATTTGATCTCCGCCGCACCATTCCACAAGGATAGCGCGGCGCCAACCTTCCCCTCAATCCGGCTTCCATCTGTAAAGATGCGGACTGCTTGTTGGTTGTGTTGTTCAACCTCATGTCGGTCTATCAGGTTTATGAACTTCCAGCTCATATGCCTTGCCGGGTGCGGGTTCAAACTAAAAGCAACCCTATGCTCTACCTCCCTGTCTCCCAAGAACGGCTGGGGAACTCCGCGCCTGGCTTCATATAGTGCTGCCGCCTCACGGATTCTGAGATCCAGCGGCAGAATCCCGGCCAGTATTAAAGCCGAGTTTAGGAAGACAGTTCGGTAGGCCCTAGTTAGTTTCTGGGCGAACACTCTTTGGACCGCATTCAGCTGTTTCCGCACACTAAGCTTCTCTGTCGCACCAGCCCAGGCGCTAGCCGCGTACGTCATGACTGGTTCTACTGTTGCTCTGTAGATGATTCTCACTACTTCCGGGTGCAGGCCCCAACTGACCCTGGCAGCTCTCGACAATTGCTTATAAAAGTTCAGCGCTTTTATGCAAGTGTTTGCAGTATGTTTGTTGAAAGTAAGCTTATTGTTGATTGTGAGCCCCAGGATCTTTACTTCTTCAGACATGCCAATGCCGACCCCTCCCCCCCCCCATGCTCGCTCTCTCCCCTCGTACTCTGGGGGGGGCAGCAACTGCTTCGTAGATGGGTGTTCCGCTCATCTTCGTGAACACAACCCTGGCTTTACTAATGAATTGGACTCTGAGATTGCCCGTGCTTTGGATAACGACGATATGGAGGATGTTGATAGATCTTCCCGCGCTCCGATGCGGAAGAAGGCTGCTCCAACAGCGCTATCAGAGGTTGACGACTCATGTGCTGATATAGAGTCAAATAGAGAAGAGGAGTCTGATGACTCGAGAAAGGCGGATGAATCTTCCAGATTCTGGAAGACACCAGCGCCGGTGCAGTTACGCGGAAAGCGAACGCATTCGGCAAGAAGAGAAGACTCTCAGCGTTCTACAGGTACAGATGAATCTGGGGATACAGTACCCCCGCCATCTAAGGTTCCTACCTCTAAGAGAGGTAAAGGCCGTGATAAGTACACGAGCTATTTGAGGGATAAAACGGATTTGCAGAAAAAA
Organism: Philereme vetulata; assembly: GCA_918857605.2. NCBI lineage: Eukaryota > Metazoa > Arthropoda > Insecta > Lepidoptera > Geometridae > Philereme > Philereme vetulata. Next base: position 59,872 of record OU975451.1, on the reverse strand, counting down.
CGAGAAGAGAGAGAACTAACCGCCGAGGAGGAGGTTACTGAAAAGATGGTCAGTGTGAGAAAGGCATCTGCTCGCCTGGTGAATCCAAGTGATGATCATCCGGCCGTCGACTTGAACCGACTGGTACTGGACAACGTTGACGTCATAGTTAATGTTGCCACAAAGTCCAGTCACCTAAAAGGTACTTTTCAGAAGGCCCTGAAGGACGCAGCAGCCTCAATAAAAGAGGTACTGACAGTGCTTCAACATCGCACTGCCTCTGAGGAAACCGCTAAACTACAGGCAGATAACGCTCTATTGCGGGCTGAACTGACGGAATTACGTAAAGAGCTGGCGGAGGTCAAAGACAACTTGGCTCGAGCTCCACCCCACAACGATCTAGAAGAGTTGCCTGAAGCGAATCCTAAAGCGCCTCAGAAAAAGACGCAAAAAAGGCAGGAGAAGCCAACACATGTTGTTTGCAATAACACCGCGCAAGAGGAGTTCTTGCGTTCGATCATGCTCCAGGTAGGAGGTATGATCAATGCAAGATTCAAAAGCGTCGAGGATAGGCTGCTTCCTGAAAAGCGGCTTCGACCACCACTAGCTGCAGAAAAGGGCAAGGATGTGCCAAGACCATTGGCCAGTACCGTGCCTATAGTATCAGCGGAGGAGAGTGGTTTGACAGCTGGAGAGCACGGAAAAAAGAATAAAAGGAGAAAAAATAGAAGGCAGCTGGAAACAACTGCCCAGGAAGTGACTCCTCGGGACGAAATGCTACCTTTGGCCACGGAAGGAGCATGGTCCAAGGTAGTAAGGAAGGGCAGAAAGAGGAATACTAATAAGATGCAGAACGTTGTTCAAGAACCAGGCAAACAACAGACAAAGCAGAAAGCTAAGCAACTGGCCAAGAAAGCTGCAAAGCTTCAACCACCTCGCTCATCGGCTGTGGTAGTTACTTTGCTGCCTGGAGCAGAGGAGAGAGGCATGACCTACGGCAAGGTTTTAGCCGAAGCCAAGGGCAAAATAGATCTTGCTGGTCTGGGGATCCCTGCCCTTAAAGTTAGGCACGCAGCAACGGGCGCGCGAATCTTGGAAATCTCAGGTGCAACAAGCTGTGAAAAAGCAGACTCTCTCGCACAAAAACTTAGGGAGTCCATCAATGCCGAGGACGTTAGAGTCTCCAGGCCCACTAAGTGCGTAGAGGTGCGCGTTTCGGGCCTTGATGACTCTGTCACCAAGGACGAAATTGTGGCTGCTGTCGCCCGACACGGAGGGTGTCCGACGGACTGTATTAAGTCAGGAGAGATCCGCCTGGAGCCGTCTGGGCTTGGTGCGATCTGGGTGAGATGCCCGATAGCAGTGGCCAAAAAGCTGGCCGACAGTAGCCGACTGTTAGTGGGATGGGTTGCGGCACAGGTCAGGCTGCTACAGTCTAGACCCATGCGCTGCTACCGATGTCTAGAAACAGGGCACGTGCGAGCTCGTTGCACGTCCGAGGTAGACCGGAGTACAGAGTGCTACCGTTGTGGTCAGCCCGGGCACAATGCAGCCCAATGTACTGCTGCTGCCCACTGCACTCTGTGTGCTGCAGCAAGCAAACCCGCAGGGCATAGACTGGGCAGCTCAAAGTGCGCCGCCCACAGTAATAGAGGAATAAGGAGGACGGTAGGGGTCAAAGGCCAACATGCCCACCCTCTGACCAATGTTGAGGTCAGGGAAGTGGGGGTGTCTATGGATACCATATAGTGATGGCTCTACGAGTTTTGCAGGCGAACCTCAACCACTGCGCTAGAGCTCAAGATTTATTGATCCAGAGCATGGCGCAGTGGTTGATCAATGTGGCAGTCATTTCTGAGCCATACTTCATCCCACCCTTAGATAACTGGGTAGGGGACAATGACCAATTGGTGGCGATAGTTGTCCAAAGTGCCGCTGGCTCCCCACCCTTCGCGAGTGTAGCAAAAGGTCGAGGTTGTGTGGCAGCCCGGTTGGGCGATATTGTTATTGTGGCAGTGTATTTCTCACCAAACAGAGTCCTTGCTGAATTCGAGAATTTTCTTGCAGAGGTAGGTACTATTGTTGGGAGGAACACATTTCCCGTGCTAGTTGCTGGAGACTTCAACGCCAAAACTATGGCGTGGGGATCTCCAGCAACCGATCCACGCGGTGAGGTGGTAGAGGAGTGGGCATTAGCAGCTGGTCTTTCAGTCCTCAATCGAGGATCAGAAAACACCTGCGTCCGACGTCAAGGTGAGTCAATTGTGGATCTCTCATTCGCTTGCGCAGATTTGGTCCGTCGTGTTCAGGGTTGGAGAGTTTTGACAGATACCGAAACACTGTCGGACCATCGGTACATTCGGATGGAGATTCATATGAGTGCACCACCGCCTTTACAAAGTGGTCTAGCTAGAGGTTCTGGGAGAGGCCCACGGTGGGCTATAAAGCGCCTCGATGAAGAATTGCTGATGGAGGCTTCTTTGGTACAGTCTTGGGTATCGGCTCCAATTACGGAGATTGATGTGCAGGCGGAGGTCGAGTGGTTCCGCAAGGCTTTAACAACGATTTGCGACGCAGCAATGCCCCGCATCAAGCCTGCGGCCCACAAGCGTCAAGTGTACTGGTGGTCAACAGAACTTGCAGATCTGCGAAAAACGTGCGTAGAAGCGAGGCGTCAGTTCACTCGTTACCGAAGAAGACGGCATCGTTTAGAGGAAACGGAGTCTCAGCTGTATGACCTCTACAGAGATGCTAAAAAGACCTTGCAGCTGGCGATCTGCCAGGCCAAAACTCAGGCCCAAAATGAGATGCTGGAAATCGGGATCCTTGGGGTAGGCCTTACAAAATGGTGAGGGGCAAGCTTCGCCCTTGGGCTCCTCCATTGACGCAGAGCTTGGAGCCTCAGCTCTTAGAGCGTGTGGTATTGGCTCTGTTTCCTGACAGGGAGGAACACACCCCTCCACGGATGGCTTTAACCAGTGACGAGCTAGAGGATACAGGTGAAGTACCAGCAACATCAGAGGTTGAAATGAGGGTAGCAGTCCTACGGCTCCGTGCCAAAAATACTGCTCCAGGACCCGATGGCATACCTGGACGAGCGTGGGTGCTTGCTCTTAAGGTATTGGGGCCCAGACTCTGCAGTTTGTTCAAGGCGTGTCTGGAACAGGGGCGATTTCCAACACAGTGGAAGACTGGTCGACTGGTCCTCCTGCGGAAATATGGGCGCCCGGTGGACTCTCCATCTGCCTACCGTCCGATTGTGCTACTTGACGAAGTGGGCAAGCTTTTTGAGCGTATAATCGCCGATCGACTAATTAGGCACTTGAACAGCGTCGGTCCTAACTTAGACGACAACCAGTTTGGTTTTCGAAGAGGGCGATCGACGGTTGGGGCAATTCTACGGGTAAAGGCGTGCGCTGAGGAAGCTATCTCTCAGGGTGAGGTCGTTTTGGCGGTGTCTCTTGACATTGCTAATGCCTTTAACACCATGCCCTGGAGTTGCATAAGAGAGGCGCTGTTGTACCACCAGATGCCCCACTACCTTCGTCGAATAGTCGAGGACTATCTGACGGAGAGGTATGTCTCCTACGAGGGGCAAGATGGTCTGCGTCAGCGAAAAATGTCGTGCGGTGTCCCACAGGGATCGGTTCTTGGACCGCTCCTGTGGAACATCGGCTACGACTGGGTGCTTAGAGGATCAACTCTCCCAGGAGTTAAGGTAACTTGTTACGCTGATGACACGCTAGTGACAGCCAAGGGGAAAACCTTTGCGGAAGCATCTGCTCTTGCCACCGTAGGAGTGGCACAGGTGGTCCACAAAATTCAAAGGTTGGGTCTCAAAGTAGCCTTGAACAAGTCCGAAGCACTTTGCTTTCACGGACCACGAAGGGCACCACCGGCGGGATCTCATATTGAAGTAGGCGGAGTCAACATTGCCGTCGAGTCGACGATGAAATACCTGGGACTTGTCCTCGACAGCCGGTGGAACTTCTGCGCCCACTTTAAGCAGCTGATGAAGAAGTTAATGGGCACCGCAGCTGCTCTCGAAGGGTTGCTGCCCAACCTGAAGGGAGCAAATGTATCGTGTCGTCGCCTTTACATGGGAGTGGTGCGCTCCATGGCTTTATATGGAGCACCAGTATGGGTAAACGCCCTGAATAGCCAGAACATCGCCCTGTTGCGAAGACCACAACGAGCGATGGCCATCAGGGTGATCAGGGGATACCGCACAATCTCGTTCGAGGCGGCATGCGTCTTGGCGAGTTCACCACCTTGGGATTTGGATGCTGATACCCTGGCTGCAATGTATTATTGGCGCGAGGATAAACTTGGTAGGGGTCAGCATCCAGATTTACGAGAAATAGAGGAATGTAGGCGCGAACTACATCAAGAGCTCGTTGAAAGGTGGAGGGTGAGGTTAACTCGTCCAGTTGCCGGCCAAAACACAATAGAAGCTATTCTGCCGGTACTGAACGAGTGGCTAACGAGGGAGCACGGGGCGGCAACCTTTCGTTTGACCCAGGTGCTATCGGGACACGGTTGTTTTTCGAAGTACCTGTGTCAAATTGGGAGGGAGCCGACCTGCGCATGTCACCATTGTGGCAACATTGTTGATACGGTGCAGCATACGTTGGAGGTTTGCCCAGCTTGGGAAACCTCACGTCAGCAACTCGTCAATGTGACTGGTCCAGACCTTTCACTCCCAGCTTTAATCAAGGCTATGGTCGGGAGTGAGGGGGCCTGGAAAGCTGTAGTGGCTTTTTGCGAGGTAACCTTAACCGCCAAGGAGGCTGCGGAGAGGGATAGAGAAATTACTACGACCAATCCCATTCGCAGAAAGAGAGTCAGGGGTAGGAGGAGAAACCTCCACGATATCCGTCCCCCATAGTAAAGGCTTGGGCGACGACACTATGTAGTGTCCGCCGCCCACTAACTCAAAGCCTAGAGGTGGCGTGCGTGGAGGTTCCGCGCACTTCTCACACCAGGGATAAGGCGGGACAATTGGAAATAGATGGGACTCGCAAGGAGCCAACACCGTTGAAGCCATGGAAGAATGCAAAGCGTACCCACAGCATCGACCAAAGGTGTTCAGAAGAAACCCCGTGAGGTTTTAGTCGGTAAGAGTCTGACATAATCTTCCGCCACCACCTCCCAAGGCGGAAGATATCCATGACCATGTGGGCTCTCAATCAAATAAATTAATTTAAATTACTATATTACTACTTAAATACATTTATTTTGAAAACATTACATTAGAAAATAAAAATAATAAATGAAATTACCTATCACAGCATAAAAATAAATTAATAAAATCAATTAATAAAATCAAATAAAATTAATAATTAACATTTAAAATTAATCAAATAAATTTCAGTTAGATGGGATGTTGACTAATTTACTTATTTTTTTTTGCAGCTGTCGTGGCCACCAGACCCGCGAAAGCCAGTAGTAGGTTCCTTGACTTGCTGTCGGCCAGGATTTCTCCGAGAACTGTTTGGTCCAGCTTTCGCTGGATTTTTATTTCCAGCTCCATTCGGTCCCGGCCGAATCTAGGACACTCGCATAGCAGGTGCCATACTGTCTCTTCACAGTCAGGGTCACAAGCACAGGAGGGAGAGTCCTTCAGCTTGAAGCGATGGAGGTACGATGCAAAACCTCCGTGCCCGGTCAAGATCTGGACGTGGGTTGGTGTTATGCTCCCTTCGTCCAGAATCTTCTTTGCCATTCTTACATTCGGTAAGAAAACTTTTGTGACCGAACCCGAGGTCGATGCGTCGTAACGTGCTTGCCATTTCAGAGTAGTCTCCTCCCGGATGCGGCTCCTGACATATGAAATCGGCACCATGCTATAATCAGGAAGTGTTTTCTTTTTGAGAGCGGCATTTTTGGCAAGCTCGTCCGCTCTCTCATTCCCGGGCGTATCTACGTGCGCTCTTAGCCAGAAGAACCGCACTTGTCTGCCCTCCTCCCGGATTACGCGTACGCACTCTTTTATTTTTGCCGCGAGCGGGTGAGTGACTGCAGGGCTTCTCAGCAGATCGAGCGACGATCGTGAGTCGCTCAGGATGCTAACAGCATCCTTTTTGCTGTCTCTCACCATCTTGACTGCTCTGTATAGTGCGTACAACTCAGATTGGAAGACAGTGTTGTGGCTCTCCAGACGGAAGGTAGAGGACTTCAATTCTCTTCCCCCGTCCCACCATGTGAGGGCAGCCCCGACTTTCCCTTCAATCTTGCTCCCATCCGTTAGGTTAGGTTAGGTTAGGTTAGGTTAGGTTAGGTTAGGTTTTTTTTTTTTTTTTTTTTTTTTAATACTGTCCGGACGCTGAGGTCCGGCCCGCGAGCTAGCCTACTCTGCCCTCCGATTTCATTTCGGAGTCCTTATAAACTTTCACTCTTGTCTTATCTTTTATAATATCTTTCATACCTCATACTGATTCTTTCTATTGTTCATCTTTCTTTCATGCTGCTTATTGGTGGGATGCCAATATTAACCTAATCTCTTATATCTATTTGTTTGTTTATTTATTTTTATTGTATCAAGGGTGGGATGGGTGGGGTTCACATCTTTCTTTTACATTTAATTTTATAACAACAATTTCTTACTATCTATACACAGTTCTTATTTCTTAATTATTAACTTATTTTCATTTTTTCTTTTTTGAACTTATTTACACGATTATAACGATATTATCACGATTCTATTACACATGAGTTTAGTCTTACTTTAGTTTTTATTACTAATTTATACTATTTAATTCAAAGAATTTTAACACATTTTTCTTAAACTATTTTATATATGCTGATGGTATATAAATCAATATATGTTCAGCATATTTTTCTTAGCTATTTATTCCTATTTATTACTATTTTAACTACTTCTGTACAATATTTCAAAAAATGGTTTCTGCTGTCTGTGTCAGACATGATCTTATTAATTGTTTTGGGCGTTATGTCACAGTCTATCCTATTCTCAATCTCGTATCTCCGTAAACCATTGGCGGGGCATTCAAAAAGGATATGTTCCACAGTCTCATTTACGTCGGGCTCACAGATGCACGATGGGTTCTCCTTACACTTGAACCTCGTCAGGTATTCTGAGAACCCACCGTGCCCTGTCATTATCTGTGTAAGTATGCCGTTTAGTTCGATTTTCCTTATGATTTTGTACGCGTCCATTGCGTCCGGGAAAAAGATTTTGGTGGTTGAGGCAGTTTGTCCCGCCCTGTACCTCTCATTCCACTTGGCAAGCGACTCCGAACGAATCTGTCGCCTGACAAATGAAACCGGGCAAAGGTCGTAGTCGGGCTTCTTCTTGAGTCTTAGTGCTGCGCTCTTGGCTAGTTGGTCCGCTCTCTCATTCCCCTCTAATCCAGCGTGGGCTTTGATCCAGAATAAAAACACTTTTTTATCCTGGATCTTGCAGGTTTTTAGGTTTTTTCGAGTTTCCACTGCTAAGGGATGTATGGAAGAAGGGTTTGAGATTGCTTCCAACGCCGATCTTGAGTCGCTATAAATTCCAAAACTCAGTTCCGAGCATTTAAGAATCTCCCTCGTCGCTTTGCATATGGCTAGTAGTTCTGCTTGGTAAACGGTGCAGTACGGTGCCAGCTTTATCTTGAGGGCTTTCGTCTCGGCGTCATTGTTCCAAAAGGACAATGCCGCTCCGACTTTTCCCTCAATTTTGCTGCCATCTGTGAATATCTTGACTGCCTGATAGTTATTCGCATTTACATCGTCTTGGTTTGCCAAGCTCACGAACTCCCAGCTCATATGGTCTGCGGGATGGGGGGTATTCACATACCGCACCATGTTCTCTATATCCCAGTCCTTTGACATCGGCCGCGACACCCCGCGCCTGGTCAGATACAGTGCTGCTGCTTCCTGTATGCGTAGGTCCAGCGGGAGAATCCCGGCCAGCATCAAGGCGGAATTCAGAGACACGGTGCGGTACGCCTTGCTCAGCTTTTGAGCGAAGCCCCTTTGGACAGCATTTAACTGCCTCTGTACCCCCAACTTCTCGGTTGCTGGTGCCCATGCACTGGCCGCATACGTAATCACAGGCTCCACCGTGGCTGTGTAGATTAAACGGATGACTTCTGGGTGCAGGCCCCAGCTGACCCTGGCGGCTCTGGAAAGCTGTTTATAGATATTTAACGCTTTCCGGCAGACGTTTATGCTGTGGCTATTGAACGTTAGTTTATCGTCTATCGTGAGCCCCAGGATCTTAATTTCGGTGGACATCCCAATGTCTACCCCTCCCATGCTCAGCAGTGGTGTGTCATATTTCAGCTTTCTAGTAATCACCATAGGTTTGGTCTTGTTTGGTGCAAACTTTAACTTGTTTCTGACACCCCACTGCTGAACATAGGCGAGGGCGGCATTGGCCCGTCCCTGCACTTCCAGTGCCGTGTCTCCGTCGAAAACCAGCACGACATCATCCGCAAATGCCTGAGCATAGTCCCTACGTACTTCGAGCCCCTTAAGGAGTGAGTCCAAGAGCAGGTTCCAAAGGATTGGGCCTCCTATAGACCCCTGAACACAACCTTTGTTAGTGCTTTTTACGTGTTCTTCTCCCAGGTACCGCACTCTAACTCTTCGATCCGTCAGGTAACTGTCTATGACCTTCCTTATATTTATCGGACAGTCTTCTTCAGCCAGCCTGGTTCGTATAGCTGGCCACCATGCACTGTCGAAGGCTCCCTCTATGTCCAAAGATATGACCGTGATAAGTTTTTTCTGGTTTATTTTTGCACGTATATAGCATATCAGGTCATAGAGGGAGTCCTCTGTGCTCTTTTGTGGCATGAAACCATACTGGTGACTATTCATTTTTGGGACAAGGTGCCACTTCATCCGCCTGACTAACATCTTCTCGAACACTTTACCCAAAACCGGTAACAAGCCTATCGGCCTGTACGATTTAGGGTTGGTATACTCATTCTTGCCTGGTTTTCTCAAGACCACCACTGTGGCCTCCTTCCAGCTGTACGGGAAGTGATACAGTGAAAGACACTTGTTGGCCAGAGCAAGGAAGAGTTCTGCGTTTTGCGCGATCGCATGACCGCAGATGTCCGACGTAAGTCCATCTGCTCCCGGCGCTTTCTTCGGGTTGAAACTTCTGGCCGTGGATCTAAGCTCTTCCATTGTAAATGGCGGGTCATGGTGCTCATCATGAACCCGCTTATTTACTTGGTCTGCTACCTCTCTGACCTGCCGATGGTCTGCGTTTTCATCGCTTTCCAGATCTTCTGGGTAAAATGTTTCGGCTAGCAGCCTTGCCGATTCTTGTGACCCCAACGTCCTTCCGTCCTTCACCAAGGGGATGTCCTCCTGTCTCCTAAATGTCCTGCCAATAACCCTATAAATTCCTTCCCATATTCCCTCTTTATCCTGTCTACAACAAAACCCCTTCCAGCTTTCAATCTGTGCTTTTCTGGCCTCATATTCATATTTTTCCTTTGCTTGCAGGTACTCATTTACGACTTTGGGCCTCCGGACCGGCGCTGCGCATCGGATTCTTCGCCTCCTGGTAGTGACCTCCTTCTTCAGTCTGGCAAGCTCTTCAGTCCACCATGGCAAGGTAAGTTTATTTTTATTTTTAATTTTTGGAATGCTACTATCACATGATTCTATTATTACTTTTGTATACGCTTCTACTGCTTTTTCTATTTCTATTTTGCTCTCTAGCTTATCTATTTCTATTTTATTTAGGTTATTTTCTTCTAGTAATCTGGCCAGTTTCTCACGAAACTGGCTCCAATTCGCTTTTTTACTGTTATATATACGTGTTAGGTTAGGTTAGGTTAGGTTAGGTTAGGTTAGGTTAGGTTAGGTTAGGTTAGGTTAGGTTAGGTTAGGTTAGGTTAGGTTAGGTTAGGTTAGGTTAGGTTAGGTTAGGTTAGGTTAGGTTTTTTTTTTTTTTTTTTTTTTTTTTATAATTTTATATGTTTCGCATTAATTGTTAAATGAGACACGTAGAGGGATAGTTTTTTATGCAATTAGGACTTTTTATATACAATTACTTGCCATATCTTGTGTTTATTTACATTATTTAACAGAACATGCTATTGGATACATGTTTTGTTGAATTTCGGGGTTTATTATGATTACACATTTATTTTGTGTTGGCGCTTATATATTACATTGTTATGCGATCTCTGAACAGGATTTATATATATATATAATATAAATCATATATTTAATATGTAAGATATTATATATAATATTATTATTATGTGAAGGGTTTGCAATTAGTTATATTAACTATTAGTTGAAATATATTAGTATGGCAAAAGCTAAGCTAGACTAGATCATAAGATCTAGGTGCACTCTGTCTTTAACCATCTACGTACGTCTCTTGAATGAAAATGTAGAATTTCTTGAGCCTATTTACATAACACGTCTAATAATATATATTTATGAATATTTAATGTGATTTATAACATAGAAATGTTTAATAATGGTTTATTTTTTTTTTTTTTTTTTTTTTTTTTTTTTTTTTTTTTTTTAATATTAATTTCTTAAAATAATGCGATGGCAGAAAAACGAGCTAGACTAGATCATAAGATTTAGGTGCACTCTGTCTTCCATCGTCTAAGTACCATTAAAAGTCTTGAGCCTATTTATGATTATATCTACAAACGTCAAGAACGATTGGATGCAGCTTTCCTTACTTATTAATTCGCTAATGTTATATGGGGAAACATTTAAATTGTTACAGATCATTTCGTGATCAAATCTCGAGGCTCCAAATGCTGGGCAGGTCTCGAGAAGATGCCCGATGGTCTGTATTGTCGACATATCGCAAGGACAGAATTCATTTTCCGTGATGTGAAATTTCTTTAGGTAGGATTTATGGAATCCATGCCCGGTTAAGATTTGCGTTAGATTGAACGATATTTCACATACTTTTCTCATATCTTTTATGTGTTTTAAGGTAGGTAAAAGTCGCTTCGTGTGTTGTCCAGTTTCTGAACTTGCGTATCTCGCTTCCCAAGTATCATAGTTTTCCCTACGTATTCGGGATTTAACGTATGAAATTGGGAATTTTGCATAATCAGCCGCTCTATGAAGTCGAGTGGCCGCATTTGCTGCTTTGTCCGTGGTTTCGTTCCCTAGGTTGCCCGAATGGCCTTTGACCCAGGAGATGTTTATTTTTTGTATATTGGTTTCTGTGATTTTATGAATGGTGTAATGGATTTGAGAAACTATTGGGTGGGTGTTACTACGATTTTCTAGAGCTTGTATGGAAGAGAGTGAATCAGTGAAGATGAGAGTGTTTCGTAAATGGTGGTGTTCTGCCCATTGGCAGGCCGCGAGGATGGCGAACAACTCCGCCTGGAACACAGTACAGCAGTCATGTAGTTTGAACCTTCGGGTGACTGTGGGAGTCGTCCCGCCTGGGTCAAAGCACACGAAAGCCGCGCCCACCGATTCATCTTCCTGTTTACTGCCATCCGTGAATATCAATGTTGAGTCATTCACTTCGCTGACATCACTAGATGGAATAGGTGTAATTTTTAGTCTTTTGGCTGGGTGAAGAAGAGTTTGTACTGGAGATTGCGTTTCAAGGGAGATGTCATCAGGTAAGTAGTCACAGATTTCAGAGATTCTAGTTTTCTCGATGACATGTATTTCGCGAACTTTCAAGTCTAATGGAGTGAATTGCGCTAATGCTATGGCTGCCGTGGTTGATATTGTCCTAAAGCCTCTAATTGCTTTTATAGCAAAGCCACGCTGCATACCTAAGAGAAGCTTTTTGACGTACTTCTTGCTTACAACTTGTCCCCATATACCTGCGCCGTAAGTAACTATAGGCTCAATCACCCGTTGGTAAATCAGCCTAACGTTTTCGGGATGAGCTCCATAGGTTGGACGTGTGTACATACACAGCTTGTTAAAAATGTGTGTCGCTTTACCAATTATGTAACGCACATGGGGTCTGAATAACAGTTTTTCGTCCAATATTATTCCGAGCAATTTAATTTCTCTGGTGTAGGTTATTTCTTGTCCATCCATATAGATTTTGGCTCCTTTGGCTTTCGGAGTAAAGGCAATCATTTGTGTTTTGGATGGTCCGAATGCCAACTTGACACTTTTACCCCAGTCGACTATACGTGATAATGCAGTGCACGCAGAATCTTCTAGCCCTCTTACGTCTTTAGCAGTGACGACCAGTAGTACGTCATCTGCAAAGGCCTGCAGATGACAGCCCAAAGGTAGGCGCAGGTCCAGCAGTTCGTCTAGTATAATGTTCCAGAGTACCGGACCGCAAGCTGATCCCTGAACGCATCCTTTCGACATACGCCTGGAGACCCGCTCTCCTGCGTGATCCAGAACAACCTCTCTGTCTCGTACATAATCTGTGATTAGTCCATAGATGTTCTTTGGACATTGCATTCGTCTGAGTCTGTGAAAAAGCACGAGCCACCAGGCGTTGTCGAACGCTGCTTTTATATCAAGTGATACTGCAATGACTAGCTGCTTATCAGCCTTTGCTCGGTTTACTTTTATGAGCGCATTGTTGACCGCTTGCACCGTATTTGTTTGTTCGCGGAAACCAAATTGACGATTGTTGCTATAGCCGTTTTTGGCTGCATAGTATGTGACCCTTTTAATAAAAAGCTTTTCTAGTAGTTTTCCGAACACTGGGAGAAGCCCAATCGGTCGGAACGAACCCAAGGCGCTATGATCTGGCTTTCCAGGTTTAGGTAAAATCTTCACGTAGGCCTTCTTCCACTGCCGGGGAAAGTGCTGTAGTACGAGACATTTATTCATAACAGCAGTTACTAACTTCGGATAGGCAATAGTGAACTGCGTGCAAATGTCCGAGGTGAGATTGTCTAGCCCCGGGGCTTTTTTAGGGTTCATGTACTTTAGGTACTCTAACAGCTCCTCTTCAGCAAACGGCTGGTCGTCTTCAGAGTCGATAGTAAACATGGCCCTAAGGTGGTGATGCCTTGGTTCAGTGTCTGGAAGGTCATCCGGATAGAAGTGATCCAATAGGGCCTCTGCCGTTTCTCTGCCGCTGGAAGTGAACCTATTTCCTACTCTAAGGGTTGCTGGAGGACGTCGGACTACCGATTCCCTCAGCAGCCTGTTTGTTAAGGACCAAACGGTTTCTTTTGTTTGTAGTTCGCACAATTCGCGGAAATTAGCAGTAGACTCGTTGCGCAACTCCTTAGCGTAAAGAGTCTTTATTGCTTTCTGATCCTCCAGTAGGGCTTCCAGTGGTTCTCCTCTTCGCTTGGCATTATGTATGTTGTGATGGTTATGAATGATTTCTCTCTTCATTTCTTCTAATTTATCTGACCACCAGGGTGGTTTACTTTTATGCCCTCGGCCAGAACCTTTCACCTGCATAGATGCTCTGCAGGCTAGATGGATGATATTTGTAATATCTTCGATTAAGATTTCCAATCCTGCAGGGTCCAGGGCCGAAATGTCGCGCTCAAGAATGTCCGATGAGGACATGTGTGTGTGGAGGGTATCTTTGAAGACGGGCCAGCATGCCTTGTTAGTTTTATATAAAAAGGTGGATGTATTACTCTTCAGTATTGGTCTAATGTGGTTGACGTTTATAACAAATTCGATGGCGTTGTGTTGTGAGGTTGTGCAGAAATCCAAGTTGACCCGCCATGCTGATACTCGGTCGAAAATGGAGTCCGATGCCATAGTAATGTTGATGATTGAGGATCGCTCTCGTCCATGGGTGACCGTCTCGAACGTAGGGGTGTTACCGACATTGCAGGTGTACATGTCATTGCCGTACACTATGTCCATGATCTCTCTGCCTCGGGCGTTGGTGGTTGCGCTGCCCCAGAGAGGGTGCCATCCGTTGAAATCTCCCCCCACAATTCGGTGTGAGTTACAGGTTGCTTTCAGGAACAGGTCCAGACGCTCCAAGACGTTGGAGTTGTCATCGTCTGGTTCAACGTAGACCGATGCGAGATAGATTTTTCGACCATTCGTATTTAATTGCACCACGCAAAGATTAGCAGAGGAGTACTGGGTCACTCCCAATACTGAAGCAAAGCCTGATTTGATCAATATGCAGGCTTTGACTCTATTCCCTTCCGAAAACTGGAATATATTTATTCCGTTGATGGGCTTAAGCTCTTTGCCTGACCCAACGTAGGGTTCTGACAACAAGGCGATTTGACATTCTCCAGAGGAGAATGATTGAACAAATTCATGTAGACTATTTCGCGATTTATCAATGTTGCACTGTACTATTTTAATTGGTTTGTTACAATCCATAATCGACCCGGTTAGTTATTTTCTCTCGCATGGTTCTCAGTCGAAGACAAAGGTTTGAATTTGCTCGATGCCTAGTGTCGAGTCTAGTTTTGAATTTTTCGTTGTGTGTGGTGCAATTTATGCACCTGGCCGTAAACGGTTTTTCCTTGGAGGGGCAGCGGTCTAAGCCGTGGCCGGTTTCCCCGCAGTGAGCGCACGGGCGTGTGGTGGAGACGCATTTGGATTTCATGTGCCCAAATTGAAGGCATTTATGGCACTGAATAAAGGGCGAAAAGTTATCAGCTCGTACCCGTTGGTGGTCGAGGCTGATCCAGCAATGCGCGATGAACGCGGGGGTGAGCCAGAAATACGGCATTGTAAAGGCTGGGGTTCCTATTGTCTCGTTTGAAACGCAGGGCAAGATCCTCCTCTTCACAGATGAGCTCGTTGAGTTCCCTGTTCTGTTCCTTGAGGATTTTTACGATGTCCTCAGATGGTATATCCCTGGATATGCCCTTGAGCATAATCATGGGTCTGAGCATACGAGCGGGTTCAGCGCAGACCTGCTCAGAATTAGTGAGCCTCTTTAGAGTATCCTCGCGTTGCTCCAGACTGTCAAACTCCACCCGGAGCTTGTTGTTGGAGACAGCCTGAACACGCGCAGGCGCATAGGTGGAAGCCCTGAAGCTGATGCTCTTCTTAAAAGCTTCAATCGCGTCCTGCTTTGTCTTAACCTCGCCCTTAGGCGTAATGATAATAGCCGGTTTGTTCGCTGTCGGGGTGCTGACAGAGCTCGAGGCTCTATCACTTGGAACTGCAGCGCTGCCACGTAGAGCGGAAGCTGCTTGGGAATAGGTGGGTCGCATTTAGGAGGCTACCATGGATTTGATGTGCGCTATTCCCCCACGGATTTCGTCCCGTACGCAGGCAGCGATCTCCTGAACAATGTTACCCGGCTGAGGCACTGTTTCTCTTGCAGAGGCCGAGGCATTCGCCGATAAGTTCAACAAATTTCGAGTCGCGCGGCGGATTTCCTCAGCTGCCAGACTAATGAGGCGCTTATTAGCAGCGGTGACACTCCTTCCGTCATTTACAGCCGAATTGATGCAAGTGACCAGTTTACCTATTGCGTCACTAAAGGTGGTAATATCCGTGACATCTTCCGCGGAGGCGGGTAGTGGGGGCAATTCCAAAGGATTAGGAGGCATCGCTAAGAGCTATGATGAGATCCCGAAGTAAAATCTTAAGTCTTAAAATCTAAGTAAAATCAATTTTACTCGATAACGAGAAAGTCTTAATGAAACTAACCTACAATATTATAACTTAAAACTAAAAAGAAAATTATACGCTACTCAAAAATATTATCGTTCCCACACTGCACGGTTCAAAAATTAACTATCGCGTGTAATGAAATGATAAAAGGGTGGGCTTGGGCGGGCCAAATTTTAAATTTCTACTGCTCCGATCGGCCTGAAATTCACGGGTCGTCTGCGGAACCCTAAAACGAACCTATCAAACCAATCAAAGTCAGTAGTTGACAGTGTATTTTTTTTTTTTTTTTTTTTTTTTTTTTTTTTTTTTTTTTTTTTTTTTTTTTTGAAAATTAATTAAAAACTGAAAAATAATTGAAAAAACTTAAATCCTGAAAAAAAAATTGTATGAAAAATGCTATTATTTTTTTACAGATCCCTAAAGCTGTCGCGAAGGCGCTTCTAATGACGTGCCACACTACGTGCTTCTAACTAAAAACTAAGTATATATTTTACCGGTTAGGTTAGGTTAGGTTAGGTTAGGTTAGGTTAGGTTAGGTTAGGTTAGGTTAGGTTAGGTTAGGTTAGGTTAGGTTAGGTTAGGTTAGGTTAGGTTAGGTTAGGTTAGGTTAGGTTAGGTTAGGTTAGGTTAGGTTAGGTTAGGTTAGGTTAGGTTGACGAGTTTTGGAGGTCTGACCCGGTGTATTAACTGCCTTAGCGATCAGCCTATGAGAGCTACAGCGAAGTTCAATACATCGTAAGTTGCGGATTCACGAGGCGCACACATCTGTGAAAACGGTGTGTCGCTGAGTGTTTTGCGGACTGAGCTATCGACAAAAAAAGCGGAAAGTTACAAGTCGGGATTTTTTGATTGAAAAACGGTTTGTTTACCTTTTTCAATCGAAAAAAAGTCGGCTTTGCGGCTATCGTTCTACGCATTTTTTTGGGTTAGGACATAGCGGCAATAATAAATTTTCGTGTAGGCTAGGTCCGGTTGCTTTTTCTCTCAGGGTTTGGAAGTAATCGGATTTTTAGTAACTTTATGTAAAATTAGGGAAAAAAATTTTGCACAAAAAAGTCGGCAAAGTTTGGGTCTGAATATCTAGGTTGTGGTTTACCCCTACGGTCTCAGTAGGGGTACCAGGGGATAGGGGATTTCAGCCCCTATTAGTTGTTATTTTTGGCACCCGGCTACGTTGACGGGAAGTCAGCCAAAAAAATTTTTCAAAAAGTGTCCTAAGGGACCGGATTGCTATTCGGTTTTTTAGGCGCTTTTTGAAATTTGTATAGGATTTCTCCAAGCCGACTCCCCCTTGACCGTTTTTTAACCAAACTCTGTTTGGGGTGATAACTTCGGCTGGGGTTGTCGGACTTGGTCCAAATTTGGCAGAGACGTTGGCGGGGCCATAATGACCACGTCTGAAGAGGGGGGGGGGTTCCCACCGCAAGTGGGACAAAAGATTTTTGGATTCTTCCTCTGAATCCGAGGAAGAATTCACAGAGGCCATTGAGATGGCTTCTCAGCCCCAGAAGAGGGGGCATGTTGACCAGGCGGATGACGCAAGGCCCGATAATGGGCCTAAGGTTGGAACAGCCCGGAGGGGCAAGCCCAAGGGGGCCTACGCGGGGATGGCGTCGGCAAGAGGTAAGCTCCGAGGTTCGGAGAATTACCTCAGCTCCGACACAGATGTCGCCGCCGGCCCCTCCTCGTATAGGAAGGACTTCCCGGAGCTCCGCTCCAAGGGAACAATGGGGAGAGGGAGTGGGGGAACTACCTCCCCACCACGAAAGATATTGACGCCCCCGTCGGAGGTTCTCCTCTCTGACCCGGTGGAGGCTGCCAAACAAGCGGCAGTTGAAATAATGGAGGGGGCCCGCAAGTCGGGCAACTTGAAGGGTGAGGTGTGGGGCACCATGAACCGGGCCTGCCGCACCATTTTAAGTGCCATGGAGGAACTTGACGCCTCCAGGTCAGAGAACGAGGAGATCCGCATCCTGAAGGCGGACAACAAAAGAATGCGGGAGCAACTCGCTCTCTGCACAGCGGAGCTTAAGGCCCTAAGAATTGCCTTCTCTGAGCGCCAGGCCCCGGCCCCGCCGTCGGTGCAAGAGACCCCGGCCCCTAGGGCCCCCCCGCCGACACAATCCGCTGCTGCGGAGTTGGCGGAGATGCTGGACACCATGAAGCGCGACTTGATGGTCTCCCTCGGTGACATGATTAATGCCAGAATCGAGGGTATCGCCAGTCGCCTTCCTCCCGCACCAATAATCCGCCCCCCGCTAGCGGCGGATAAAAAGAAGAAGGCCCCACCGGCCTCAACGAGAGAAGTTGCCTCCGAGCCCGAGAGCAGGGCCAGGCTCGGGGATGGCAGGCCGAAAAGGGCCGCAAAAAAAGCGGCCCCGGCGGCCCAGGAAACCACCGCCCCGGCAGCCAAGACTGTCCCGGCAGCCAAGCCTGCCCCAGCAGCCAAGACTGCCCCGGCAAGCAAGCCTGCCCCAGCAGTGGAGACTGCACCTGTGCCCCCGGGCGAGACATGGGCCCAGGTAGCAGGAAAAAAGAAGAGGAAGGGAAAGGGAAAGGCTACGGCCACTCCCCCACCCCCCCCGCCGCCCAAGAAGAAAGCGGCACCAAAGCAGAAGGGTCTGGTAGTCCCCAAGACGGCAGCGGTGGTAATCACCATGAGGAAGGACATTACCACCGACACCACGCTGCAGGCTGTCATGTCCAAGGCCATTAACGGCATAAGCTTGGAGGAGATGGGCCTGCAGCATGTCAGGGTCAGGAACTCGGTGACGGGGGGCCGAGTCATCGAGGTCCCTGGAGCAGATAGCGGAAGGGCGGCGGACAGCCTTGCAGAAAAGCTGCAGGGTCTTGTGGGCGACGTGGCCCGTGTAAGCCGCCCTGAGAAAATGGCCGCTATCGAGGTCGCCGGCCTAGACGAGTCGGCGACAAGGGAGACCCTGGCGGCTGCCGTCGCCAAGGCGGGGGGATGCGCCGAGGCACACGTTAAGGTGGGGGGCATTCGCCCTACATACTATGACGGTAGTGGGGTGGCCCTCGTGCAATGTCCGGTGGGAACTGCAAAAGCCCTCCTCAAGCGCGGTCGGATCCTGGTAGGCTGGTCGTCTGCCAGGATTAATTCCGTCGGACCAGCACCCATGCGGTGCTACAAATGCATGGGTGTCGGCCACACGCGCGAGTTGTGCCCCTCAAAGGTGGACCGGGGCCAGATGTGCTACCGGTGCGGCGCAGAGGGGCACAAAGCAGCCGAATGCTGGGAGGAAAAAGTATGGTGCGCAGTATGCCACCATGCAGGCCTCCCAGCCAATCACGTAATGAGGGGACCGAAATGCTCCCCGCCGGAGACAAAGGGAAGAGAGGTGAGGCCGAGACCCACCCGCCCCACCCGACCCCCTCCAGCCGAAACAGCCGCCAGCCGGCAGCAAGAGGAAAACAATATGGACGTCTAAATGTTAGTACACCAACATCTAGACGTCCTGCAGATAAACGCCAACCACTCCGCCAGAGCTCAGGATCTGCTCATGCAGGCCATGGCGGAGTGGGAAATTGGCGTTACGGTGGTAACGGAGCCCTACTTCATTCCCCCCCAACCTAATTGGGTAGGGGACACCGACGGAGTAGTGGCGATCGTGGTGCCGGCGATGGGGGACCTCCCCCCCTTATCAAGGATCGAGGGTGGCCCAGGATTCGTGGCGGCCAGATGGGGGAACGACACGGTGTTGGTGGCCGCGTACTTCTCCCCCAATAGGCCGCTCCGGGAGTTCGACACGTTCCTGGGGATCTTAGGGGGGGTGGTCCGGAGGGCTGCCCCGAGGCAGGTAATGGTACTGGGGGATCTCAACGCCAAAAGTTCGGCATGGGGTTCCCTCATTACGGACCATAGGGGTACGGCTCTTGAGGATTGGGTGGCGGCAACGGGACTCGTGGTCCTAAACCAGGGCACCGCGAACACCTGCGTGCGGCGGCATGGGGGGTCAATCGTGGACGTCACGTTCGCGACCCCTGCCATAGCTGCACGCGTCACGAATTGGCGTGTCCTGGAGGATGTTGAGACCCTCTCAGACCACCTGTATATCAGGATGAGGGTCTCCAAAGCAGGGGTTCCACCGGCACCCATCACGGGCAGTGCCAGGAGGGGGCGGAAGTTCCCGAAGTGGTCCCTGGTCCATTTGGACAGGGACAAGGCGAACGAGGCGGCCATGGTGGAGGAGTGGTGTGCTGCCCCACCCGTCACCCTCGGAGTTGAAGAAAGGGCGGCACAGTTCCGCGTCGCAATACAGAGGGTGTGCGACGCGGCCATGCCTCGGGCTGGTCGCCGTTTCGCCCGTAAGAGTGTATACTGGTGGTCCGCAGAAATAGCGGCCCTGCGGTCCACCAGTAACAGTGCCCGCCGCGCCTTCCAACACTGTAGGCGCAGAGGGCACACTGCAGAAGAGGAAGAAGGGCTCCACAGGGCCCTCAAAGAGGCTAAGAAGGCCCTCCAGGTGGCGATTTCCAAGGCCAAGGACGAAGCTCACGAGTCGTTCTTGGCCACCCTGGACAGGGACCCATGGGGGCGGCCGTACAAGGTGGTGCATAACAAAATGCGCACCGCTCCCCCCATGGACTCCCTGGAGCCCGAACTCCTCCAGAGGGTAGTCGAGGGGCTATTTCCGCCAGCCCCCTTGATCTCTCCCCCGTCGATGGTCGACCCGGTCGACCCCACGATAGAGTCAGAGGCCGAGCTCGACGTCCAACCGATAGGTGACGACGAGTTCGATCGAGTGACAGACCGACTCCGGGGCTGCAAAAAAGCCCCGGGCCCGGACGGCGTTCCCGGTCGCGTCCTCGCAGTCGCCCTGAAACACCTAGGGGACCGTCTCAGGCATGTCATGGATGACTGCCTGAGAGAGGGAAGGTTCCCGAGGGTGTGGAAGGAGGGGCGACTATGCCTCCTACGGAAAGAGGGTCGGCCGCCAGATTGCCCTTCTGCCTATCGCCCGATAGTGCTGCTGGATGAGGCCGGGAAAGCGTTTGAACGCATCCTGGCCTCCCGGATCCTGCGGCACTTGGAGACCGCCGGCCCGAACGTCTCTGACAGACAATTCGGGTTCCGGGAAGGACGGTCCACGCTCGACGCGCTGAAGTCACTGAGGGACTTCTGTGAGTACGCGTCGAGCAGGGGGGAGGGTGTCATCGCGGTGTCACTAGACATCGCAAACGCATTTGGCACCCTCCCCTATGGGGTGATCAGTGAGGCACTTCGATACCATGAAGTGCCTCACTACCTGAGGCGGATTGTGGAGCACTACCTATCCGAGAGGGTAGTGCTCTGGGAAAAGAAGGACGGGCAACGGGGGGAGAGAGTGATGACTTGCGGCGTGCCCCAGGGTTCTGTGCTCGGTCCACTTCTATGGAACCTGGGGTACGACTGGGCAATCCGGGGGGAGCTGCTTCCGCGCACACTTGTCGTCTGCTACGCGGACGACACAATGGTGGCTGTGCGCGGGAGCGACAAGCGGGAGACCTCCCGGAGGGCGGAAGTGGCGGCCGAGCTGGCGATTGAACGGATCACCAGGCTCGGCCTAAAGGTGAGCCTCCCGAAGACTGAGGCTATAGTTTTCGGGGGGCGCGGGTGGAACCTGCCTGCGAGTGCGACGCTCACCCTGGAGGGTGGAGCGGTCCAAATAAAGCCCCATATTAAATATCTGGGGCTAATATTGGACCGAAAGTGGGATTTCGGGGAGCATTTCTCGAGACTAGCTCCCCGAATCGTGGGCGCCGCATCGGCGCTGGGCAAACTTTTGCCCAATGTAGGAGGGCCGGGTTCTTTGTGCCGGCGGCTATATGCCGGCGTGACAAGGAGCATGGCCCTCTATGGGGCCCCAATATGGGCGGACAAGCTGTCCGCCCGAAATAGGGCCCTGCTGCGGAGGCCACAACGGGTCGTGGCCATTAGGATAATAAGGGCCTATATGACGGTGGCCCACGCGGCTGCCTGCCTTCTCGCGTGCACCCCCCCGTGGGAGCTAGACGCAGAGGTGCACGCAGAGACCTACCAACGTAGGTCCAGGGTCCGGACAACAGGTGAACGCCCGGACCCCGAGGAGATGGCAGCCTCCCGTCGCGCGACGGAGCGCCGACTGCGGGACCGATGGAAGGCCCAACTGGAGGTCGCCCCTTATGGTGTCCGTACCATAGAGGCGATCCTCCCAACGGCCGACCTTTGGCTCAAGAGGGCAGTCGGCGCGACGTCGTACCGGCTCGTGCAGGTACTGACCGGGCATGGGTGCTTCGGTCACTACCTGCACAAAATAGGAAGAGAGCCGGCCCCGCTGTGCCATGAGTGCGGAAGTCCCGACGACACCGCTCAGCACACCCTTGAGGTGTGCAGTCGTTGGGACGCGGAGCGTGGCCTCATGGCACGCACCATTCAGCGGGTGGACCTCTCGCTCCAAAGCATTGTTGAAGCAATGCTGAGCAACGAGAGGTCCTGGGAGGCGGTGGTCTCCTTCTGCGAAACAGTCATTTCGCAAAAGGAGACCGCGGAGCGGGAGCGCGAGGAAGATCCTCTCGCGCATCCTCTCCGGCGCAGACGGCTTGGGTTGAGAAGGCGGCGTTTTGCCGCCAGACTCAACCCATAGTGGCTGCAGGTGGAGGATGGGAGTCCTCTGCCTGCGGTGATTAGCCACTGAGCGGTCTGGGAGAGGGCCAAGCGTGCTCGCCCTTCTCCCCTTCGGCGCGGGAAGCCCCGGCAACGGCTGGGGCGCCACCGGTGGACATCGTGGACTATGCCTTCGCGGGTTCCACGGTGTCCAACAAAACCGGCGAGAGGGCACGTCCGGGTGGTTTTTAGTGGGTAGCACTCCCGACCCCTCCTCATTCTGAGGAGGGAGAGGCGATGTGTAGTCCCACATAACCCTCCGACACTCCCATGTTCGGAGGGTATGCGTAACGCATTTTCCACCTGGTCAACAAAAAAAAAAAAAAAAAAAAAAGGTTAGGTTAGGTTAGGTTAGGTTAGGTTAGGTTAGGTTAGGTTAGGCCGCCGAGCGAGATCGCGAGAGGGCTGATCCCGCTCGGAGAAGGAGGCGACGGCGAGGCGGCAGTGGGCGCCCCGCTGCGCCTGCCCCATAAGGGGCTTTGCGTGGTATCCCCTGCCAAACAGGGGACCTTTCGGGTTCGTGGGTGGTCGGAGTGTGGGCTTCGACTGTCCGTTAAACGGGCCCCGGGAGGGCGGCGGCACATTGTGGCAATGTGCCGCTGTGAACACCGTGGTGTTCGGGGGTGGCTAGATAGCCTCCCCCTGGATGTGCGAAGGCACAGCGCGAGGGGGGCACCGGTGCGTTCCTTTTGGAGATCCCGGAGCCCTCCGACATGCGTCGAAGATGGCCACCGGGGGGATTTTAGTGAGTCCACGAGTCCGTGAACCTCACATAACCCTACTGTACCCTCCATGCAGTAGGGTATCTGGTTGCAGATTTTGCCCCTCGTCAATAAAAAAAAAAAAAAAAAAGGTTAGGTTAGGTTAGGTTAGGTTAGGTTAGGTTAGGTTAGGTTGACGAGTTTTGGAGGTCTGACCCGGTGTATTAACTGCCTTAGCGATCAGCCTATGAGAGCTACAGCGCAGTTCAATACATCGTAAGTTGCGGATTCACGAGGCGCACACATCTGTGAAAACGGTGTGTCGCTGAGTGTTTTGCGGACCAAGATATTGCAAAAAGAAGCGGAAAGTTACAAGTCGGGATTTTTTGATTGAAAAACGGTTTGTTTACCTTTTTCAATCGAAAAAAAGTCGGCTTTGCGGCTATCGTTCTACGCATTTTTTTGGGTTAGGACATAGCGGCAATAGTTAATTTTCGCGTAGGCTAGGTCCGGTTGCTTTCTCTCTTAGGGTTTGGAAGTAATCGGATTTTTAGTAATTTTATGTAAAATTAGGGAAAAAATTTTGCACAAAAAAGTCGGCAAAGTTTGGGTCTGAATATCTAGGTTGTGGTTTACCCCTACGGTCTCAGTAGGGGTGCCAGGGGATAGGGGATTTCAGCCCCTATTAGTTGTTATTTTTGGCACCCGGCTACGTTGACGGGAAGTCAGCCAAAAAAATTTTTCAAAAAGTGTCCTAAGGGACCGGATTGCTATTCGGTTTTTTAGGCGCTTTTTGAAAATTGTATGGGATTTCTCCAAGCCGACTCCCCCTTGACCGTTTTTTAACCAAACTCTGTTTGGGGTGATAACTTCGGCTGGGGTTGTCGGACTTGATCCAAATTTGGCAGAGACGTTGGCGGGGCCATAATGACCACGTCTGAAGAGGGGGGGGGTTCCCACCGCAAGTGGGACGAAAGATTTTTGGATTCTTCCTCTGAATCCGAGGAAGAACTCACAGAGGCCATTGAGATGGCTTCTCAGCCCCAGAAGAGGGGGCATGTTGACCAGGCGGATGACGCAAGGCCCGATAATGGGCCTAAGGTTGGAACAGCCCGGAGGGGCAAGCCCAAGGGGGCCTACGCGGGGATGGCGTCGGCAAGAGGTAAGCTCCGAGGTTCGGAGAATTACCTCAGCTCCGACACAGATGTCGCCGCCGGCCCCTCCTCGTATAGGAAGGACTTCCCGGAGCTCCGCTCCAAGGGAACAATGGGGAGAGGGAGTGGGGGAACTACCTCCCCACCACGAAAGATGTTGACGCCCCCGTCGGAGGTTCTCCTCTCTGACCCGGTGGAGGCTGCCAAACAAGCGGCAGTGGAAATAATGGAGGGGGCCCGCAAGTCGGGCAACTTGAAGGGTGAGGTGTGGGGCACCATGAACCGGGCCTGCCGCACCATACTAAGCGCCATGGAGGAACTTGACGCCTCCAGGTCAGAGAGCGAGGAGATCCGCATCCTGAAGGCGGACAACAAGAGAATGCGGGAACAACTCGCTCTCTGCACAGCGGAGCTTAAGGCCCTGAGAATTGCCTTCTCGGAGCGCCAGGCCCCGGTCCCGCAGCCGGTGCAAGAGACCCCGGCCCCTAGGGCCCCCCCGCCGACACAATCCGCTGCTGCGGAGTTGGCGGAGATGCTGGACACCATGAAGCGCGACTTGATGGTCTCCCTCGGTGACATGATTAATGCCAGAATCGAGGGGATCGCCAGTCGCCTTCCTCCCGCACCAATAATCCGCCCCCCGCTAGCGGCGGATAAAAAGAAGAAGGCCCCACCGGCCTCAACGAGAGAAGTTGCCTCCGAGCCCGAGAGCAGGGCCAGGCTCGGGGATGGCAGGCCGAAAAGGGCCGCAAAAAAAGCGGCCCCGGCGGCCCAGGAAACCACCGCCCCGGCAGCCGAGACTGTCCCGGCAGCCAAGCCTGCCCCAGCAGCCAAGCCTGCCCCGGCAAGCAAGCCTGCCCCAGCAGTGGAGACTGCACCTGTGCCCCCGGGCGAGACATGGGCCCAGGTAGCAGGAAAAAAGAAGAGGAAGGGAAAGGGAAAGGCTACGGCCACTCCCCCACCCCCCCCGCCGCCCAAGAAGAAAGCGGCACCAAAGCAGAAGGGTCTGGTAGTCCCCAAGACGGCAGCGGTGGTAATCACTATGAGGAAGGACATTGCCACCGACACCACGCTGCAGGCTGTCATGTCCAAGGCCATTAACGGCATAAGGTTGGAGGAGATAGGCCTGCAGCATGTCAGGGTCAGGAACTCGGTGACGGGGGGCCGAGTCATCGAGGTCCCTGGAGCAGATAGCGGAAGGGCGGCGGACAGCCTCGCAGCAAAGCTGCAGGTCCTCGTGGGCGACGTTGCCCATGTAAGCCGCCCTGAAAAGATGGCCGCTATCGAGGTCGCCGGCCTAGACGAGTCGGCGACAAGGGAGACCCTGGCGGCTGCCGTCGCCAAGGCGGGGGGATGCGCCGAGGCGCACATTAAGGTGGGGGGCATTCGCCCTACATACTTTAATGGTAGTGGGGTGGCTCTCGTGCAATGCCCGGTGGGGACTGCAAAAGCCCTCCTCAAGTGTGGTCATATCCTGGTAGGCTGGTCGTCTGCCAGGGTCAACTCCGTCGGACCAGCACCCATGCGGTGCTACAAATGTATGGGTGTCGGCCACGCGCGTGAGCTGTGCCCCTCAAAGGTGGACCGGGGCCAGATGTGTTACCGGTGCGGCGCAGAGGGGCACAAAGCAGCCGAATGCTGGGAGGAGAAGGTATGGTGCGCAGTATGCCACCATGCAGGCCTCCCAGCCGACCACGTTATGAGTGGACCAAAATGCTCCCCACCGGAGACAAAGGGAAGAGAGGCGAGGCCGAGACCCTCCCGCCCCACCCGACCCCCTCCAGCCGAAACAGCCGCCAGCCGGCACCAAGAGGACAACCGTATGGACGTCTAAATGCCAGCACACCAGCATCTAGACGTCCTGCAGATAAACGCCAACCACTCCGCCAGAGCTCAGGATCTGCTCATGCAGGCCATGGCGGAGTGGGCAATTGGCGTTACGGTTGTAGCGGAGCCATACTTCGTCCCCCCACAATCTAATTGGGTAGGGGATACCGACGGAGTAGTGGCGATCGTGGTGCCGGCGATGGGGGACCTTCCCCCCTTATCAAGGATCGAGGGTGGCCCGGGATTCGTGGCGGCCAGATGGGGGAACGACACGGTGCTGGTGGCCGTGTACTTCTCCCCCAATAGGCCGCTGCGGGAGTTTGACACGTTCCTGGGGATCCTAGGGGGGGTGGTCCGGAGGGCTGCCCCGAGGCAGGTTATGATCCTGGGGGACCTCAACGCCAAAAGTTCGGCATGGGGTTCCCCCATTACGGACCATAGGGGTATGGCTCTTGGGGATTGGGTGACGGCAACGGGACTCGTGGTCCTAAACCGGGGCACCGCGAATACCTGCGTGCGGCGGCAAGGGGGGTCAATCGTGGACGTCACGTTCGCGACCCCTGCCATAGCTGCACGCGTCACGGATTGGCGCGTCCTGGAGGATGTGGAGACCCTCTCAGATCACCTGTACGTCAGGATGAGGGTCTTCACAGCGGGGGTTCCACCGTCGCCCATCACGGGCAGAGCCAGGAGGGGGCGAAAGTTCCCAAAGTGGTCCCTGGTCCATTTGGACAGGGACAAGGCGAACGAGGCAGCCATGGTGGAGGCGTGGTGTGCTGCCCCACCCGTCACCCTCGGAGCTGAGGAAAGGGCGGCACAGTTCCGAGTCGCATTACAGACGGTGTGCGACGCGGCCATGCCTCGGGTCGGTCGCCTGTTCAACCGCAAGAGAGTATACTGGTGGTCCGCTGAAATTGCGGCCCTGCGGTCCACCAGTAACAGTGCCCGCCGCGCCTACCAACACTGTAGGCGCAGGCGGCACAGTGCGGAAGAGGAGGAAGGGCTCCACAGGGCCCTCAAAGAGGCTAAGGGGGCCCTCCAGGTTGCGATCGCCAAGGCCAAGGACGAAGCTCACGAGTCGTTCTTGGCTACCCTGGACAGGGACCCATGGGGGCGGCCGTACAAGGTGGTGCGCAACAAAATGCGCAGCGCTCCCCCCATGGACTCCCTGGAGCCCGAACTCCTCCAGAGGGTAGTCGAGGGGCTGTTCCCGCCACCTCCCTCGATCTCTCCCCCGTCGATGGTCGACCCCAGAACGGAGTCGGAGGCCGAGCTCGTCGTTGCACCAATAAGTGACGACGAGTTCGAGCGTGTGACAGACCGACTCCGGGGCTGCAAAAAAGCCCCCGGCCCGGACGGCGTTCCCGGTCGCGTCCTCGCAGTCGCCCTGGAACACCTTGGGGACCGACTCAGGCACGTCATGGATGACTGCCTGAGAGAGGGAAGGTTCCCGAGGGTGTGGAAGAAGGGGCGACTATGCCTCCTCCGTAAAGAGGGTCGGCCACAGGATTGCCCGTCTGCCTATCGCCCCATAGTGCTGCTGGATGAGGCCGGAAAAGCGTTTGAACGCATCCTGGCCTCCCGGATCCTGCAGCACCTGGAGACCGCCGGCCCGAACGTCTCTGATAGACAATTCGGGTTCCGGGAAGGGCGGTCCACGCTCGACGCGCTGAAGTCACTGAAGGACTTTTGTGACTACGCGTCGAGCAGGGGGGAGGGTGTCATCGCGGTGTCACTAGACATCGCAAACGCATTTGGCACCCTTCCCTATGGGGTGATCAGTGAGGCACTTCGATACCATGAAGTGCCTCACTACCTGAGGCGGATTGTTGAGCACTACCTAACCGAGAGGGTAGTGCTCTGGGAAAAGAAGGACGGGCAACGGGGGGAGAGAGAGATGGCCTGCGGCGTGCCCCAGGGTTCCGTGCTCGGTCCACTTCTATGGAACCTGGGGTACGACTGGGCAATCCGGGGGGAGCTGCTTCCGCGCACACTCGTCGTCTGCTACGCGGACGACACAATGGTGGCTGTGCGCGGGAGCGACAAGCGCGAGACCTCCCGGAGGGCGGAAGTGGCGGCCGAGCTGGCGATTGAACGGATCGCCAGGCTCGGCCTAAAGGTGAGCCTCCCGAAGACTGAGGCTATAGTTTTCGGGGGGCGCGGGTGGAATCTGCCCGCGAGTGCGGCGCTCACCCTGGAGGGTGGAGCGGTCCAAATAAAGCCCCACATTAAATATCTGGGGCTAATATTGGACCGCAAGTGGGATTTCGGGGAGCATTTCTCAAGACTAGCTCCCCGAATCGTGGGCGCCGCATCGGCGCTGGGCAGACTTCTGCCCAATGTAGGAGGGCCGGGTTCCTTGTGCCGGCGGCTATATGCCGGCGTGACAAGGAGCATGGCCCTCTATGGGGCCCCAATATGGGCGGACAAGCTGTCCGCCCGAAATAGGGCCCTGCTGCGGAGGCCACAACGGGTCGTGGCCCTCAGGATGGTGAGGGCCTATATGACGGTGGCCCATGCAGCGGCCTGCCTCCTCGCGTGCACCCCCCCGTGGGATTTAGACGCAGAGGTGCACGCAGAGACCTACCAACGTAGGTCCAGGGTCCGGACAACAGGTGAACGCCCGGACCCCGAGGAGGTGGCAGCCTCCCGTCGCGCGACGGAGCGCCGACTGCGGGACCGATGGAAGGCCCAACTGGAGGTCGCCCCTTATGGTCTCCGTACCATAGAGGCGATCCTCCCAACGGCCGACCTTTGGCTGAAGAGGGCAGTCGGCGCGACGTCGTACCGGCTCGTGCAGGTACTGACCGGGCATGGGTGCTTCGGTCACTACCTGCACAAAATAGGAAGAGAGCCGGCCCCGCTGTGCCATGAGTGCGGAAGTCCCGACGACACCGCTCAGCACACCCTTGAGGTGTGCAGTCGTTGGGACGCGGAGCGTGGCCTCATGGCACGCACCATTCAGCGGGTGGACCTCTCGCTCCAAAGCATTGTTGAAGCAATGCTGAGCAACGAGAGGTCCTGGGAGGCGGTGGTCTCCTTCTGCGAAACAGTCATTTCGCAAAAGGAGACCGCGGAGCGGGAGCGCGAGGAAGATCCTCTCGCGCATCCTCTCCGGCGCAGACGGCTTGGGTTGAGAAGGCGGCGTTTTGCTGCCAGACTCAACCCATAGTGGCTGCAAGTGGAGGATGGGAGTCCTCTGCCTGCGGTGATTAGCCACTGAGCGGTCTGGGAGAGGGCCAAGCGTGCTCGCCCTTCTCCCCTTCGGCGCGGGTAGCCCCGGCAACGGCTGGGGTGCCACCGGTGGACATCGTGGACTATGCCTTCGCGGGTTCCACGGTGTCCAACAAAACCGGCGAGAGGGCACGTCCGGGTGGTTTTTAGTGGGTAGCACTCCCTACCCCTCCTCACTCTGAGGAGGGAGAGGCGATGTGTAGTCCCACATAACCCTCCGACACTCCCATGTTCGGAGGGTATGCGTAACGCATTTTCCACCTGGTCAACAAAAAAAAAAAAAAAAAAAAAAAAAAAAAAAAAAAAGGTTAGGTTAGGTTAGGTTAGGTTAGGTTAGGTTAGGTTAGGTTAGGTTAGGTTAGGTTAGGTTAGGTTCCGCGGACCTGCTGGGTAGTCCCAGTGGGTGGGGAGGTGTACCCCAACGCGGCGCGTCCCCGGGTGGCGGATAGTGGAACGGCTCCCAGAAATGGGAGTTACCGGTTTACCGGCGCGGACCAAACACTGGAGGGGAAATGGGGAGGTTCCCTGAACTGTTGTTGCGGCGTCGTCCTGCTTGGTTTCCCGCGAGTCGGCTGTATGGGTCAGCTTCCTTGCGGGGTTCTGGGTGGGTCAGCGCTTCACTGGCGGATTGGGGGACTCGGTGAGAGAAAGGGGAGGCTTCTCCGCGTGTCTCTATGAAGGTAGCATAGAGCACAGTGGATGAAGCCTGGCGGAGGAAGAAGCCTGGATGAAGCCAGGAGCTAGGTGGGACGGCGGCAGTGGGTCGCAGTGGACCTTCGGGTCGGTGGATGGCGGGCCTGCAAGGCCCGCGGCGCGGCAGAGAGTGTCAACACGGCCTCTCTGTCGGGCACGAGGAGGAATGGCGGCAGTTGGTCGCAGTGGGCCTTCGGGCCGGTGGATGGCGGGCCTGCAAGGCTTGCGGCGCGGCAAGGAGGGTCAATTCGGCCACCTTGTCGGGCACATTAATGCGTCTCCGAATCCCGTTGTTTGGTGCCTGCACAAGGGATGCATGGCTGGGGGGAACCCGGTTGGCTAGGGCACCACAAGGGGACCTCACCCCTCAAATAAGGAAAATATGGATACGGTGACTTCTGAAACAACTCCTCAAGTGGGTAGCAACCTAAGTTGTGAATCCCACGGCGCTCCGGCGTTCAGCCCCAATGTATTTGAGGGGGGCAAGAACCACCACGTGGGCTCCGGCCCGCGACACGACAACTCACGCGATAACTCGGACACTGATTCTTCTAAAAATGACGACCTTGGCAAGAAAATGGACGGTGATAATGTGGAGGAGAGGGCTTCTAAAGCCCCATGGCTTCGGACTCAGACAGTGAACCTGTCAGAGTCTGATTCCGATGCCATGACCTGGGAGACCGTGTCATCTCACGGCTCCGGGAGGAGGCTGCGCAAGCGGCACATGGAAGACAGGAAAGAGCAGGAAGACCAGGGTGAATCCTCACCGTTACCCAAGGTCTCCAGCACTCGACGAGGTAGAGGACGCCCGCCCACTACAGGGCAGTACGTTGGCCTGGCGAAGGCCAAGGCTGAACTCAACCGAGTACGAGAAGAGGAGATTCGGCTCACAGCCGAAAAGGAGCTCCAAGAGGAGCTCCAGCAAAAACGGAGGACGCAGTTCCTCAAGGCGCCGGCATCGGTGCCCGCGGACCGTGGCTCTCAGCTGAGCAACTGCGATGCCGCTGAGCTGGAGTCAATGTTGATGGATTCGGTGGGCATCGTTTATGCGGTGGCCACCAAGTCCAAAAACCTAAAGGGCACGTCGGTGAGGGCCCTGAAGGATGCTGCGGACACCATAAGGGCATCGTTTAAGGAAGCGCGGGCCCGCACAATGCCCGAGGAGATGGCCTTACTGGTAAAGGCGAATGAGCGACTCTCAGCGGAGCTGAAGGACCTGCGACAAGAGATGGCGCAGATGAGGGAGACCCAAGCTCGCGTGGCTGCGACCTCGGTTCCTGTTCAGGCACCAGCTCAAACGCCCTGCACGGAGGAAGTGATGCGGCAGATCATGGTGCAAGTGGGCACGATGGTGAACGCCCGCTTTGCCGGGATCGAGGAGAGACTGCTGCCCGGGCAGACCCGGAGGCCCCCTCTGGCCGCAGACCGGCGAAGGGAGGCCGAGGTGCGTTCAGCAGAGACCCCCACTCAAAGGGACTCTCCAGCGCCAAAGCCTGGAGCAAGAGCGGCTCCGAAACCGAAGCCTGCCCCCGCCCCTGCCAGCGCTGCAGCTCCAGCGGAAGACTGGCAGGTGGTGTCAAGGCGTGGAAAGGCCAAGAGGCGAGACAAGGAGCGTGTGGCAGAAGGGGCAAGACCCACCGAGAAGAAGAGGCCTGCCCCTCCAGCCCAAGTCCCTAGGCCGAAACCAAAGCGCTCCAAGGCGAGTGCGGCCAAGCTCCGCCCTCCAAGAACCGCGGCGGTGGTGATCACGCTGCAGGAGAAAGCGGTGGAGAAAGGTGTCACCTACGCCAAGGTGCTGGAGGCGGCCAAGGCGAAGATCAGCCTAAGCGAGCTGGGATTCTCGCCGTTGAAAATCAGGGTGGCGGCCACTGGGGCACGAGTGCTGGAGGTTTCCGGCGCGAACAACGCGGCAAAAGCGGACGTCCTTGCTGAGAAGCTCAGAGAGACGTTTCTAGATGAGGAGAGCATACGAGTCTCCAGGCCTACTATTACAACTGACCTTCGAGTCAGCGGCCTGGACGATTCTGTCACCCCGCACGAGCTAGCGGAGGCCTTGGCCGGGAAGGGCGAATGCCCTGTGACGGCCTTTTCCGTAGGCGCAATACGGCGGGGCCAAGCCGGGATGGGCACCGTGTTCGTGCGCTGCCCCACCGCAGCTGCAAAGAAGGTGATGGCCACTGGAGGCCGTGTTTTGGTGGGTTGGGTGGCGGCGCGGGTCAGTATCTTAGATGCAAGGCCCCGCCGCTGCTACCGCTGTCTTGAGCTGGGCCATATAGCGGCCAAGTGCAAGGCCGAAGTGGACCGCAGCGATGAGTGCTACCGCTGCGGTACAAAGGCCCACAAGGCCAAAGAGTGCACAGCCGCCCCCCATTGCACCCTATGTGCAGCAGCGGGAAAGCCGGCGGACCACCTCTCCGGGAGCAAGGCATGCGCCAAGTCCCCGTCAAAGCCAGGGGTCAGACGGAAGGCCAACGCGGCTGGGGCTACGGCCAAGCCACGTCCGCCTCGCCCTAACAAAGGGCCAGCCGAAGGCATGGAGGAAGGTTAATTAGTATGGCCCTAACCTTCCTACAGGCGAATATCAACCGTTGCGCCGGGGCTCAGGACTTACTCTTGCAGTCCATGGCGGAGCGGTTGATCCAGGTGGCGGTGGTCAGCGAGCCCTACGCGGTCCGTCCTAGGCCTGACTGGGCTGGGGACCTTGACGGATTGGTGGCGATCACCACGCAATCGCCGGCTCAATCTCCCCCTCTCGAAGACGTTGTGAGGGGCAGGGGTTTCGTAGCGGCTAGGGTGGGTCAAACCGTCATTGTGGGGGTGTACCACTCCCCGAACCGACCGGTTCGCGAGCTAGAGACTCTCCTCGGCGCGGTGGGGACCTTGATTGGTCAGACCCGCCCACGCCCCGTCCTCGTGCTCGGAGACTTCAACGCCAAATCAGCGGCGTGGGGGTCGCCGGTGACGAACTCGCGGGGCGGTGTCGTACTAGAGTGGATAGCCGAGGTGGGCCTCTGCGTCGCGAACCGCGGATCGGAAAGCACCTGCGTCCGGCGTAATGGTGAGTCCATCGTCGATTTGACGCTCATCACACCGGACATCGCTTCCCGCATTCGCGACTGGCAGGTGCTGTTGGACGTGGTAACGCTGTCCGATCACCGGTACATCCGGTTCAGCCTTTCCTCGACCCAAACGGACGAAGTGAGAGAGGTAGGGGGCGAGATAGGTCCGCGATGGGCCCTGAAGCGCCTCAACGCCGAAGTGCTGCAGGAGGCGGCCCTCGTCGAAGTTTGGAACGGCACTCCTCAGGAGCCGGATCCGATAGACCCGGAGGCGATGGCGGACAGGCTGTGCGAGGCATTGACGCGGGTTTGCGACGCTGCAATGCCGCGCGCGCCAGCCCCACAGCCCAGACGCCAAGTCTATTGGTGGACGGAGGAGATTGCCGAACTCCGGAGAAGATGTGTTAAGAGGCGCCGACTATACCAGCGGTATCGGAGGCGAAGGCAGCAAGAGACGGAAGAGAGCAATTCTCTGTACGCCGCTTACAGAGAGGCTACCGGGGCCCTTCGCGTCGCGATAGTGGAGGCTAAGAGGCAGGCCTGGGAGGAGCTGCTGGAGGGGCTTGAGCGCGACCCATGGGGCCGTCCGTACAAGTGGGTGAGGCAAAAGCTTCGCCCCTGGGCACCCCCCATCACGGCCTCGCTCCAACTGGCGGTGCTCCAACGAGTGGTCGATGGCTTGTTCCCCGGTGCTCCGGGGGCCGAGTTCACGCCTCCCTCGACAACCGCTGATCTCGCCGAAGAAGAGGAGAGCGAGTTTGTCCCTATTTCTGAGGGCGAGCTTGGTGCGGCTGTGCTCAGGATGAGAGCCAAGAACACGGCGCCTGGGCCTGACGGCATACCGGGTCGTGCGTGGGCTCTCTCCTTGAAGCACCTGGATTCCGCCTTGAGGGACCTGTTTGACAGTTGCCTCATGGAAGGAAGATTCCCCAGACGGTGGAAAAGGGGCAAACTCGTTCTCCTGAGGAAGGAGGGTCGTCCTGCGGATGAGCCCTCGGGCTATCGCCCGATTGTGCTGCTTGACGAGGCGGGCAAGCTGTTGGAGAGAGTAGTGGCTGCCCGCCTGGTCAGGCACCTTGAGACTGTGGGACCGGATCTGGCGCCTAACCAGTTCGGTTTTCGGAGAGGTCGCTCGACGATTGATGCCATATCACTTGTCCGCGACCTCTCCGAGGAGGCGTGCTCCAGTGGTGGCGTGTTGGTGGCCGTATCGTTGGACATCTCCAACGCATTCAACACGCTACCCTGGAGCACGATACACGCCGGTCTGAGGTACCACAAGGTGCCTCAGTACCTGCGAAGACTTGTCGGGGACTATCTCTCCGACAGAGAGGTAATCTTCCCGACGACTCGCGGGGAGGGTAGTAGTCCCATGACACGCGGCGTTCCACAGGGGTCGGTACTTGGCCCACTCCTGTGGAACGTCGGGTACGATTGGGTACTCCGGGGTGCTAACCTTCGTGGCGTTGGCGTAGTGTGCTATGCCGATGACACGCTGGTCGCCGCCCGGGGAGTCGACTACAGGGAGGCTGCGATGCTAGCTACAGCCGGAGTCGCGACCGTGGTGGCAAGGATCCGGATGCTGGGTCTGGAGGTGGCACTCCACAAATCCGAGGCCATATGTTTTCATGGGCCCCGGCGGAAACCACCTACAGACTCCACCATTGTGGTGGGTGGAGTATCTATTCCCGTCGGGACGACACTGAAGTATCTTGGTGTCGTCCTCGACGGCAGATGGAGTTTTAAGGTGCATGTGCGGCGGCTGGCCCCCAAAATACTGGGGACAGCCGGCGCACTAAGTCGCCTGCTCCCGAACATCGGGGGCTGCGAAGGGAGCTGCCGCCGCCTCTATACAGCGGTGGTAAGCTCGATGGCCCTGTATGGCGCCCCGATATGGGCGGGAGAGCTCGATCGGCAGACCACTGCCGCGCTGATTGGAGCGCAACGGGTGATGGCGGTGAGATTGTGCAGGGGCTATCGCACACTCTCTCATGAGGTGGCATGCGTGCTCGCTGGATCGCTGCCGTGGGACCTTGAGGCCGAAGTTCTGGCCTCGGTCTACTGGCGCAGAGCGCAGGCGCGGGAGCGGGACGAGCGACCGGCGCCGCAGGAGGTGGCGCACTGGCGCGATCAGGCCAGGGCGTCCGCCATCGCCACGTGGAGGGAACGGCTCTTCGCTGGGCAGGTGCAGAGGGGGCAGAGCGCTAGGCGATTCCTAGAGGCGGTCAGCCCAGTACTGGAGGAATGGGTCCGCAGGAAGCATGGGAGTCTTTCCTTCCGGCTGACGCAGGTCCTCTCGGGACATGGCTGTTTTGGGAGGTACCTTCATCGCGTCGCCCAAAGGGAAGACTCCCCGGCTTGTCACCAGTGCGGACACGCGGAGGACACGGCCCAGCACGCGCTGGAAGAGTGCCCGGGAGGAGCCGAGCCGCGGCAATCATTGGTCGCGATCGTAGGGACAGACCTCTCCCTATCGACCATTATACAAAAAATGCTCGATGAGGAGAGGTCTTGGGAGGCAGTGGCCTCCTTCTGCGAGACAGTCATTCTGCAGAGGGAAGAAGAGGAGCGGGAGAGGGAGAGGGATCCACTCTCTCTGCCGCTCCGGAGGGCGCGGACACGGAGGCGAGATACTCGAGCCCGCACTCCGTCTCCGCTCCGAGGGCCTAGGGTGTTGGGTGCGGGGGCACCTGGCACCCCCTTATAATAGGTCATCGAGAGGTGGAGATGCCCTTTGTGTTCTGGGGCATCACACGAAGGTGGGAGGTCTTGTGTAGACCTCAGCATGAGACGGGCCAGCCGTGAGGCTGGCAGCGACACTGACGAGGGCTGCGGAGTGCGCAAGCGGTCCCGCGCCCCACGTTTTTAGTTGGTGTAGGAGGAACACCCCAGTTTTTTAGTGAGTATGCTGCCACTCTGGCGGAGAGTCTCACATAACCACCGGCCCTCCCCCATGGGAAGGTGGTATCCATAAAGGATTTTCCTGGGTAAAAAAAAAAAAAAAAAAAAAAAAAAAAAAAAGGTTAGGTTAGGTTAGGTTAGGTTAGGTTAGGTTAGGTTAGGTTAGGTTAGGTTAGGTTAGGTTAGGTTAGGTTAGGTTAGGTTAGGTTAGGTTAGGTTAGGTTAGGTTAGGTTAGGTTAGGTTAGGTTAGGTTAGGTTAGGTTAGGTTAGGTTAGGTTTGAAGGCGGCGAACGCCCTCTCGTGGCTCCTCCCAAACCTGGGAGGGCCGAAGGCGAGATGCCGGCATTTGTATGCCGGCATCTTGAAGAGCATGGCCCTTTACGGGGCCCCCATCTGGGCGGACTCCCTCCACAGGAGGGAGAATGCGACCGCCATCCGCAGGCCCCAAAGGGCCATTGCACTGCGGGTGGCGAGAGCCTACCGCTCGGTGGGCTTTGCGGTAGCGTGCGCTCTGGCCGGCACCCCGCCTTGGGAACTCGAGGCGTGGGTGCTCGCCAGAGTGTACGAGTGGACGGCGGGGCGCAGGGCGCTCGGGGAGTGCCCTGCCCCAGAAGAGCGGGAGGCCGTCCGCAGAGAGGCGAGGGACGCAACCGTCCAACATTGGACGGAGGCCCTCGCCACCGCAGCCTTTGGCCGCAGAACGTTGGACGCGCTCGGGCCAGTCCTGCAGGACTGGCTCGGGCGGTCCCACGGTTTCCTTTCTTTCCGTTTGGTGCAGGTGCTATCCGGGCATGGCGTCTTCGGATCGTGCCTGCATCGGATCGGAAGAGAGGAGACCCCGGCCTGCCACGATTGTGGCGCGGCGGTGGACACGGCGCAGCACACCCTGGAGGTGTGTGCGTCGTGGTCTGGGCCGCGCCGCCAATTGATGGCGGTGGTCGGGCAGGACCTCTCGCTGCCCAGCGTGGTTTTAGCCATGCTGGGAAGCGAGGAGTCCTGGGCTGCGGTGGCCTCCTTTTGCGAGGAAGTAATTTCGCAAAAGGAGGCGACGGAGCGGGCGCGGGAGGAAGACCCTCTCGCAGCGCCACTCCGCAGGCGACGAACGGGTCGGAGAAGGCGATTGCACGACAATCGTCTTCCCCCTCCTGGTGGAGGATAGCGGGAGACAGGCGCGGGGGCGTCTTCTCCCGCATTGCACGTATCCTCCACTTCCGCCGGGTGGGAATGACCGCGAGCACTCGCGGCTATTCTCGGGCCCCTCTCCCAGGGTGGGGAGGGGGGTGAAGGGCTCGCCGTAAAGGCGGGCGGTCGTCGGCGGGGGGCTGGATGGAAAGGCTGTGCCGGATTCCCAGTTCCCCTCCATATAGGCGATGCGGGAGTGCCGCTGGGTCGTTTAGTGGGTATACCGGTGGGGAGCACCGGGAGTCCCACATAACCCTTCCGTCCCCCGACGGGAGGGTATGCATAAAGCATTTTTCCCAGCGTCAAAAAAAAAAAAAAAAAAAAAAAAAAAAAAAAAAAAAAGGTTAGGTTAGGTTAGGTTAGGTTAGGTTAGGTTAGGTTAGGTTAGGTTGACGAGTTTTGGAGGTCTGACCCGGTGTATTAACTGCCTTAGCGATCAGCCTATGAGAGCTACAGCGAAGTTCAATACATCGTAAGTTGCGGATTCACGAGGCGCACACATCTGTGAAAACGGTGTGTCGCTGAGTGTTTTGCGGACCAAGATATTGCAAAAAGAAGCGGAAAGTTACAAGTCGGGATTTTTTGATTGAAAAACGGTTTGTTTACCTTTTTCAATCGAAAAAAAGTCGGCTTTGCGGCTATCGTTCTACGCATTTTTTTGGGTTAGGACATAGCGGCAATAATAAGTTTTCGTGTAGGCTAGGTCCGGTTGCTTTTTCTCTCAGGGTTTGGAAGTAATCGGATTTTTAGTAACTTTATGTAAAATTAGGGAAAAAATTTTGCACAAAAAAGTCGGCAAAGTTTGGGTCTGAATATCTAGGTTGTGGTTTACCCCTACGGTCTCAGTAGGGGTACCAGGGGATAGGGGATTTCAGCCCCTATTAGTTGTTATTTTTGGCACCCGGCTACGTTGACGGGAAGTCAGCCAAAAAAATTTTTCAAAAAGTGTCCTAAGGGACCGGATTGCTATTCGGTTTTTTAGGCGCTTTTTGAAATTTGTATAGGATTTCTCCAAGCCGACTCCCCCTTGACCGTTTTTTAACCAAACTCTGTTTGGGGTGATAACTTCGGCTGGGGTTGTCGGACTTGGTCCAAATTTGGCAGAGACGTTGGCGGGGCCATAATGACCACGTCTGAAGAGGGGGGGGTTCCCACCGCAAGTGGGACAAAAGATTTTTGGATTCTTCCTCTGAATCCGAGGAAGAATTCACAGAGGCCATTGAGATGGCTTCTCAGCCCCAGAAGAGGGGGCATGTTGACCAGGCGGATGACGCAAGGCCCGATAATGGGCCTAAGGTTGGAACAGCCCGGAGGGGCAAGCCCAAGGGGGCCTACGCGGGGATGGCGTCGGCAAGAGGTAAGCTCCGAGGTTCGGAGAATTACCTCAGCTCCGACACAGATGTCGCCGCCGGCCCCTCCTCGTATAGGAAGGACTTCCCGGAGCTCCGCTCCAAGGGAACAATGGGGAGAGGGAGTGGGGGAACTACCTCCCCACCACGAAAGATATTGACGCCTCCGTCGGAGGTTCTCCTCTCTGACCCGGTGGAGGCTGCCAAACAAGCGGCAGTTGAAATAATGGAGGGGGCCCGCAAGTCGGGCAACTTGAAGGGTGAGGTGTGGGGCACCATGAACCGGGCCTGCCGCACCATACTAAGTGCCATGGAGGAACTTGACGCCTCCAGGTCAGAGAACGAGGAGATCCGCATCCTGAAGGCGGACAACAAAAGAATGCGGGAGCAACTCGCTCTCTGCACAGCGGAGCTTAAGGCCCTAAGAATTGCCTTCTCTGAGCGCCAGGCCCCGGCCCCGCAGTCGGTGCAAGAGACCCCGGCCCCTAGGGCCCCCCCGCCGACACAATCCGCTGCTGCGGAGTTGGCGGAGATGCTGGACACCATGAAGCGCGACTTGATGGTCTCCCTCGGTGACATGATTAATGCCAGAATCGAGGGTATCGCCAGTCGCCTTCCTCCCGCACCAATAATCCGCCCCCCGCTAGCGGCGGATAAAAAGAAGAAGGCCCCACCGGCCTCAACGAGAGAAGTTGCCTCCGAGCCCGAGAGCAGGGCCAGGCTCGGGGATGGCAGGCCGAAAAGGGCCGCAAAAAAAGCGGCCCCGGCGGCCCAGGAAACCACCGCCCCGGCAGCCAAGACTGTCCCGGCAGCCAAGCCTGCCCCAGCAGCCAAGACTGCCCCGGCAAGCAAGCCTGCCCCAGCAGTGGAGACTGCACCTGTGCCCCCGGGCGAGACATGGGCCCAGGTAGCAGGAAAAAAGAAGAGGAAGGGAAAGGGAAAGGCTACGGCCACTCCCCCACCCCCCCCGCCGCCCAAGAAGAAAGCGGCACCAAAGCAGAAGGGTCTGGTAGTCCCCAAGACGGCAGCGGTGGTAATCACCATGAGGAAGGACATTACCACCGACACCACGCTGCAGGCTGTCATGTCCAAGGCCATTAACGGCATAAGCTTGGAGGAGATGGGCCTGCAGCATGTCAGGGTCAGGAACTCGGTGACGGGGGGCCGAGTCATCGAGGTCCCTGGAGCAGATAGCGGAAGGGCGGCGGACAGCCTTGCAGAAAAGCTGCAGGGTCTTGTGGGCGACGTGGCCCGTGTAAGCCGCCCTGAGAAAATGGCCGCTATCGAGGTCGCCGGCCTAGACGAGTCGGCGACAAGGGAGACCCTGGCGGCTGCCGTCGCCAAGGCGGGGGGATGCGCCGAGGCACACGTTAAGGTGGGGGGCATTCGCCCTACATACTATGACGGTAGTGGGGTGGCCCTCGTGCAATGTCCGGTGGGAACTGCAAAAGCCCTCCTCAAGCGCGGTCGGATCCTGGTAGGCTGGTCGTCTGCCAGGATTAATTCCGTCGGACCAGCACCCATGCGGTGCTACAAATGCATGGG
This sequence comes from Philereme vetulata, assembly GCA_918857605.2. Lineage (NCBI taxonomy): Eukaryota > Metazoa > Arthropoda > Insecta > Lepidoptera > Geometridae > Philereme > Philereme vetulata. Next base: position 20,091 of record OU975451.1, on the reverse strand, counting down.
TGTCGGCCACACGCGCGAGTTGTGCCCCTCAAAGGTGGACCGGGGCCAGATGTGCTACCGGTGCGGCGCAGAGGGGCACAAAGCAGCCGAATGCTGGGAGGAAAAAGTATGGTGCGCAGTATGCCACCATGCAGGCCTCCCAGCCAATCACGTAATGAGGGGACCGAAATGCTCCCCGCCGGAGACAAAGGGAAGAGAGGTGAGGCCGAGACCCACCCGCCCCACCCGACCCCCTCCAGCCGAAACAGCCGCCAGCCGGCAGCAAGAGGAAAACAATATGGACGTCTAAATGTTAGTACACCAACATCTAGACGTCCTGCAGATAAACGCCAACCACTCCGCCAGAGCTCAGGATCTGCTCATGCAGGCCATGGCGGAGTGGGAAATTGGCGTTACGGTGGTAACGGAGCCCTACTTCATTCCCCCCCAACCTAATTGGGTAGGGGACACCGACGGAGTAGTGGCGATCGTGGTGCCGGCGATGGGGGACCTCCCCCCCTTATCAAGGATCGAGGGTGGCCCAGGATTCGTGGCGGCCAGATGGGGGAACGACACGGTGTTGGTGGCCGCGTACTTCTCCCCCAATAGGCCGCTCCGGGAGTTCGACACGTTCCTGGGGATCTTAGGGGGGGTGGTCCGGAGGGCTGCCCCGAGGCAGGTTATGGTACTGGGGGATCTCAACGCCAAAAGTTCGGCATGGGGTTCCCTCATTACGGACCATAGGGGTACGGCTCTTGAGGATTGGGTGGCGGCAACGGGACTCGTGGTCCTAAACCAGGGCACCGCGAACACCTGCGTGCGGCGGCATGGGGGGTCAATCGTGGACGTCACGTTCGCGACCCCTGCCATAGCTGCACGCGTCACGAATTGGCGTGTCCTGGAGGATGTTGAGACCCTCTCAGACCACCTGTATATCAGGATGAGGGTCTCCAAAGCAGGGGTTCCACCGGCACCCATCACGGGCAGTGCCAGGAGGGGGCGGAAGTTCCCGAAGTGGTCCCTGGTCCATTTGGACAGGGACAAGGCGAACGAGGCGGCCATGGTGGAGGAGTGGTGTGCTGCCCCACCCGTCACCCTCGGAGTTGAAGAAAGGGCGGCACAGTTCCGCGTCGCAATACAGAGGGTGTGCGACGCGGCCATGCCTCGGGCTGGTCGCCGTTTCGCCCGTAAGAGTGTATACTGGTGGTCCGCAGAAATAGCGGCCCTGCGGTCCACCAGTAACAGTGCCCGCCGCGCCTTCCAACACTGTAGGCGCAGAGGGCACACTGCAGAAGAGGAAGAAGGGCTCCACAGGGCCCTCAAAGAGGCTAAGAAGGCCCTCCAGGTGGCGATTTCCAAGGCCAAGGACGAAGCTCACGAGTCGTTCTTGGCCACCCTGGACAGGGACCCATGGGGGCGGCCGTACAAGGTGGTGCGTAACAAAATGCGCACCGCTCCCCCCATGGACTCCCTGGAGCCCGAACTCCTCCAGAGGGTAGTCGAGGGGCTGTTTCCGCCAGCCCCCTTGATCTCTCCCCCGTCGATGGTCGACCCGGTCGACCCCACGATAGAGTCAGAGGCCGAGCTCGACGTCCAACCGATAGGTGACGACGAGTTCGATCGAGTGACAGACCGACTCCGGGGCTGCAAAAAAGCCCCGGGCCCGGACGGCGTTCCCGGTCGCGTCCTTGCAGTCGCCCTGAAACACCTAGGGGACCGTCTCAGGCATGTCATGGATGACTGCCTGAGAGAGGGAAGGTTCCCGAGGGTGTGGAAGGAGGGGCGACTATGCCTCCTACGGAAAGAGGGTCGGCCGCCGGATTGCCCTTCTGCCTATCGCCCGATAGTGCTGCTGGATGAGGCCGGGAAAGCGTTTGAACGCATCCTGGCCTCCCGGATCCTGCGGCACTTGGAGACCGCCGGCCCGAACGTCTCTGACAGACAATTCGGGTTCCGGGAAGGACGGTCCACGCTCGACGCGCTGAAGTCACTGAGGGACTTCTGTGAGTACGCGTCGAGCAGGGGGGAGGGTGTCATCGCGGTGTCACTAGACATCGCAAACGCATTTGGCACCCTCCCCTATGGGGTGATCAGTGAGGCACTTCGATACCATGAAGTGCCTCACTACCTGAGGCGGATTGTGGAGCACTACCTATCCGAGAGGGTAGTGCTCTGGGAAAAGAAGGACGGGCAACGGGGGGAGAGAGTGATGACTTGCGGCGTGCCCCAGGGTTCTGTGCTCGGTCCACTTCTATGGAACCTGGGGTACGACTGGGCAATCCGGGGGGAGCTGCTTCCGCGCACACTTGTCGTCTGCTACGCGGACGACACAATGGTGGCTGTGCGCGGGAGCGACAAGCGGGAGACCTCCCGGAGGGCGGAAGTGGCGGCCGAGCTGGCGATTGAACGGATCACCAGGCTCGGCCTAAAGGTGAGCCTCCCGAAGACTGAGGCTATAGTTTTCGGGGGGCGCGGGTGGAACCTGCCTGCGAGTGCGACGCTCACCCTGGAGGGTGGAGCGGTCCAAATAAAGCCCCATATTAAATATCTGGGGCTAATATTGGACCGAAAGTGGGATTTCGGGGAGCATTTCTCGAGACTAGCTCCCCGAATCGTGGGCGCCGCATCGGCGCTGGGCAAACTTTTGCCCAATGTAGGAGGGCCGGGTTCTTTGTGCCGGCGGCTATATGCCGGCGTGACAAGGAGCATGGCCCTCTATGGGGCCCCAATATGGGCGGACAAGCTGTCCGCCCGAAATAGGGCCCTGCTGCGGAGGCCACAACGGGTCGTGGCCATTAGGATAATAAGGGCCTATATGACGGTGGCCCACGCGGCTGCCTGCCTTCTCGCGTGCACCCCCCCGTGGGAGCTAGACGCAGAGGTGCACGCAGAGACCTACCAACGTAGGTCCAGGGTCCGGACAACAGGTGAACGCCCGGACCCCGAGGAGATGGCAGCCTCCCGTCGCGCGACGGAGCGCCGACTGCGGGACCGATGGAAGGCCCAACTGGAGGTCGCCCCTTATGGTGTCCGTACCATAGAGGCGATCCTCCCAACGGCCGACCTTTGGCTCAAGAGGGCAGTCGGCGCGACGTCGTACCGGCTCGTGCAGGTACTGACCGGGCATGGGTGCTTCGGTCACTACCTGCACAAAATAGGAAGAGAGCCGGCCCCGCTGTGCCATGAGTGCGGAAGTCCCGACGACACCGCTCAGCACACCCTTGAGGTGTGCAGTCGTTGGGACGCGGAGCGTGGCCTCATGGCACGCACCATTCAGCGGGTGGACCTCTCGCTCCAAAGCATTGTTGAAGCAATGCTGAGCAACGAGAGGTCCTGGGAGGCGGTGGTCTCCTTCTGCGAAACAGTCATTTCGCAAAAGGAGACCGCGGAGCGGGAGCGCGAGGAAGATCCTCTCGCGCATCCTCTCCGGCGCAGACGGCTTGGGTTGAGAAGGCGGCGTTTTGCCGCCAGACTCAACCCATAGTGGCTGCAGGTGGAGGATGGGAGTCCTCTGCCTGCGGTGATTAGCCACTGAGCGGTCTGGGAGAGGGCCAAGCGTGCTCGCCCTTCTCCCCTTCGGCGCGGGAAGCCCCGGCAACGGCTGGGGCGCCACCGGTGGACATCGTGGACTATGCCTTCGCGGGTTCCACGGTGTCCAACAAAACCGGCGAGAGGGCACGTCCGGGTGGTTTTTAGTGGGTAGCACTCCCTACCCCTCCTCATTCTGAGGAGGGAGAGGCGATGTGTAGTCCCACATAACCCTCCGACACTCCCATGTTCGGAGGGTATGCGTAACGCATTTTCCACCTGGTCAACAAAAAAAAAAAAAAAAAAAAAAAAAAGGTTAGGTTAGGTTAGGTTAGGTTAGGTTAGGTTAGGTTAGGTTAGGTTAGGTTAGGTTAGGTTAGGTTAGGTTAGGTTAGGTTAGGTTAGGTTAGGTTAGGTTAGGTTAGGTTAGGTTAGGTTAGGTTAGGTTAGGTTAGGTTAGGTTAGGTTAGGTTAGGTTAGGTTAGGTTAGGTTAGGTTAGGTTAGGTTAGGTTAGGTTTTTTTTTTTTTTTTTTTTTTTTTTTTTTTTTTTTTTATTACAGCTGCTCTCCACAGACTCAGTGGTCCGTGCTTTTTTTTAATTTGGTATTTTTATTTATTAACTTTATTACTACTTATATTGACAAAAGCTTACTCAGTAAGGAAAATGACTTATATTATTGACTCTATATAAATTTTAAGATTTTAATGTAACATATATATTTCTAAGGAAAAATTTACTTATTCTTTTGATTCTATATATATAAATATATTTTTTTTTTTTTTTTTTTTTTTTTTTTTTTTTTTTTTGTGTACATATATAGTTTTTTTTTTTTTTTTTTTTTTTTTTTTTTTTTTTTTATAATTTAAATATAGGTTTTTGTTTCTTTCTATTGTGTTCTGTTCTTTTTTTTTAGTTTGTGTTCTTTTCATTATGGGAATTTACTTAAAATTATTATTACTTACAATTGAAATTATTGATTTACAACATTATGACATTTAATTACTTACAATTAATATATTATTGATAACATTGACATTAACTTTACTATGGACTATTATTACAACTTTAGTTTACAAATTGGCACACCTCATCTCCTGAGCCAACTTGTCGACGACCGCTGCGTTTCGGTGCTTTATTGACATTTTAAGATTATACTCCAAGATCTTCTTAGTGGACGCGGCCATAGCTCTCTTGATGAAGTACCCTATTGCGTCGTTGTCATCATCGGTGTAGTAGGTACAGCTGGTGGTGTGCCGTGACACTGCTACTACCGCATGGGGAACGCTCTGATGTAAACCGATTGTTCTGCCCTTAGTTTGAACAATGATTACTGTTTCGAACGTTAACCCTTGCGCTTCATGGATGGTGAGCGTTCGCGAACCTGTGCCTTCACCACAGCCCTGTCCAATGAGGCTTTCCTTTTCGCCCTGAGTATGGACTAGAAAAAGCGTGTTGGGGAGCGTAAACGGTATTTGGGCACCAGTGTAGGTTTTCACCTTCAACGAGTGAGCTTTTAGGGTTGAGGAGTAAATCCCGGAGTAAACCTCACGTAGGGCGTAGGCGACGTCCAAGGGGTTCCGGTGTGTGCAGAGTAACTCCTGGCTGATGTTTGCTACCAGGTTTGGGCGGCAGTACCTCAGTTCGAAGAGATTTTCTCTGTCGATATAAGGTAGTTGGTTGACATCTCCGATGAGGACCATTTCTTTGGCATCACACAGCTTGGCAGCCATGACTATGGCTCCGAAGTGGTTCATGAGAGCCTCGTCAACCATGAGACGGTTGAATTTGTCGGACTCTCTGAAGCCATTCACCAAGACTGAAGCCATGGTGCGTACCCTGGTCTTGACAAGGCCACCAACACGAGGCGCTAGCTTCTCCCTTAGGTCGCTAGCTGCATTTGATGTTGTGGTGATGATGGCGTCTTTGTCAGCATCAAAGTGTCCTACCACCCAGGTTGTCTTTCCACACCCCGGTACTCCATTGACCCACTCAATTGTTGGCAGTGCCCAATCCTTCCAGCCGGATGCAGTGTCCTGATTACCCGATATGGTTTTCGCCATATTGAGAATCCTGTCATCCAGTAGGATCCCTGTGCACTTTGCGACAACAACTAAGGGATCTCCTTGTGGGGTATTGAACTTAGGTGCTCCGCTCTTGGTTCCCTCAATGCACATCTCCACAAAACCACTGGTCGCGTTGTAAGCCGCCATATAACTACCTGACATTTTTCCCTTTATGACTTGGGAATTGCCGTTGTTGTATATGGCAGCCTCTGCCTCCTCGAGTTTCTCCTCTAGCAGTTTCGCATTGCCCTGCTCAAAGTGTTGCAAGATGGTTTTGCACACTCCGAGGTTGACATCTGCGGTTGCTTTGGTGATAGCTAGAAACTCGAGGAAGGCGTTGTACGCGTGATCCTGTGGTGACGTTGCATTTACTAGACGAGGTGGAACGACCTGCCCCATGTCGGCTCTAGTTCTTTTCTCCTGCGTTGGTGCCGGTTTTGTTGGGATTTTGGACTTAGGTATTACTGTAGTTAGTGGAGCTTTGAGTTTCGCCTTTTTTGCTGGAGCTTCTACGAGTGCCTCTTTGTCTTTCGATCTCGTTGTTGGAAAAGGATTTCCTGACAGCCCTTGCAGCATCGAGCTGAAGGTGTCTAGAAATCCTTTGAGATGGCCTCCGACTTTGGCTCTCTTCTTTTGCTCCTGCACACTGCTTTGATGTAGTGCAGTTTTTTCGGCGGCTGCTTTTTGTTGGACACGTTCGGATCCGCTGATCGAGGTTGGCATGGGATGTCCCCAGCTATCGGTTGCTGTTTTTGGGTCGTGTGCTTTGAGGAAGTTTAGGTTTTCTCCTCTGTCTTCGTACACGACCACCTCGTGTTGTTCTGAGGCTTTTAAACAGCTTAGCCGGTCTACGACTTCTCCCTGCTCATACCCGACCGTCATCGCATCTACACTTATTACACGGGGATCTTCCGCTCCTCCGCCCGTTTCTCCCAACATGGTGAGCATAGAACATGCCTGTGCGAAAGGGGTGTAGTTGCCTTCCAATGCGAGCAGAACGATCGTCTTGTTGTGCGATCGGACTAGTCGGCATCGGTGGCCCGCCACTTCCGTTTCAGGTAACGCGCTGTAAACTTTGCGCCTCATGGTCGTTTTGGATGTGCTCCCATTTATGAGTGCTGCCAAGCCGGGTGAAATCGAAAAGTGACTTCTAGTCCCGGTTCGGCAGAAACCTATTCCCAGCCGCTCGCCGGCGCTGTCCATGAAGAGTGCCACTCCTCGGATTCTAATCCCAGGCACTCCTCTCTCCCCGCAAGCGAGGAGCGTGCGGACAGCGACGCTTTTGGCTATAGGTTCCCGCTGAGAGCCGGCACTACTTGTGGCTTGGCTAACGGGTGTTGGTTGAGATTCGAGGGGCAGAAGATCCGTGTGCCTGCTCGTCGCAACTCTGAAGATCTTCTCGGCGAATGACAGAAAATGCGGTCTGCAATCGGGATCTGCAATGATGTTGTGCAGTTCCGATTCGACCAGGTTTCTGTCGATCCGGGCTTCTAGATCTATTCGAGCCGCTAGGAAACGGGGACAGTCGAGTATGATGTGCCATACTGTTTCACAGATTTCCGGGTCGCATTCGCATCCCGGGCTGTTTTTCAGCTTGAATCTGTGAAGATACTCGGCTATTCCACCGTGACCTGTCAAGACTTGCACTTGTACTGGTGTAAATTTTGTAGAGCGAGTTATCCGGTACGCACTGTGGACGTCTGGAAGGAACCTTCTCGTTACCGCACCTGTGCTGGAGGTTTCGTATCGATCCTGCCATTTGCGGATCGATTCTTCACGAATTTTCCTCCTAACGTAAGACAGGGGGATCCTTCCGTAGTCCTGAGTGGTGTCCTCGAGTGCAGCAGCTTTCGCTAACTCGTCTGCTCTCTCATTACCGACAGTGCCTACGTGAGCCCTAAGCCAGAACATCCGGATCTCTCGTCCTCCTTCCTGGATCCTGACAATGTTCTCCTTTATGCTTCTCGCCAGAGGGTGGTTCAAGCTGGGACTCTGCAGCAGGTCGAGTGACGATCTCGAGTCACTCAGTATGCTAACTACGGGGTCCCTGCTCAAATTCACCATCTGAAGAGCCCTGTGCAGTGCATATAGTTCCGACTGGAAGACTGTGCACGCGGGGTGAAGCTTAAAGGTGGCGAAGTTTGACTCCTTTCCCTCCTCCCACTGGGTTAGAGCAGCACCTACTTTTCCGTCGATTTTGCTTCCGTCTGTGTAAATTTGGGGTCCGGTGATCTGCGGGACGGCGTCTTCTAGCAGTTCGTACTCCACGGATGTTAGGGTAGATGGATGGGGCTGTTCAAGATATCCCACTCGGAGTTCGAGCTCCGTCTCGGGTGGGAGATAGTCCTTCGCCAGACCTTTTTTGGCTCTGTATAGGTTCGCCGCCTCCTGGATCCTTAGGTCCAATGGCAGCAGACCCGACAGTGCCAGTGCTGCGGTGAGTGAGACCGTCCGGTATGACCTACAGACCTTTTGTGCAAATCCTCTCTGGAGCGCATTGAATTGATTTTTATTCATTTGCAGCTCTACAGATTGGTACCAGGCACTTGAGGCGTATGTCATAATAGGCTCCACCACCGCGATGTATATGGTTCTCGTGATTTCACTATTTAGACCCCACGTTACTTTCGCTGCGCATGCAAGCTGCTTGTAGATATCAGCTACTTTCTTGCATTGCGCGGACACGTGGGATTTAAAAACTAGGTTTCGGTCGATGATAAGGCCCAGAAGCTTTATCTCCTCAACGAGGTCCAATTTTGTACCGGCCATGAATAACTGTGGGGTTTCATACTTCAACTTCTTCGTTAGAAGCATCGCGTTGGTCTTATGCGGTGCGAAGTTGAGTTTATTTTGTTTTCCCCACGTTGCCACATGATCCAACGTTGAGTTGACAGACCGCTCTAGGCTGCCGACCGACTGTCCTGTGAAAACGAGAACCACATCATCTGCAAAGGCTTGGCAGTATATTCCATCCATCTCTAGGCTTTGCAGCAACGAGTCTAGGATGACATTCCAAAAGATTGGTCCTCCGATGGATCCTTGGACACAACCCTTCGTAGTCTCCTTCTCGTAAGCTGCTCTAGCGTAGTTGACCTTGATCTTCCGGTCTGTGAGGTACGAACACACCATCCGGTACAGATTTTCCGGACACCTTTTTTTAACAAGTTGGTTTTTAAGGGCTGGCCACCACGCATTGTCGAAGGCCCCCTCTATGTCCAGAGAGATTAGGAGTACGATGTTTTTCCCGGTTACTCCTTCTTTTATGTGCTCTATAAGGTCATAGAGGGCGTCCTCGGTTCCTCTTTGCGGCATGAACCCATATTGCCTTTTGTTTAGGGTTGGGAGTAAATGCCATTGGAGTCGACCAATCATGAGTTTCTCGATGGTTTTTCCAAGAACAGATAATAGTCCAATTGGTCTGTAGGACTTAGGATGAGTGTAGTCTGCCTTTCCTGGCTTTCGAATGATGACCACGTGTGCCACTTTCCAGTGAATGGGGAAGTGATTTAGCGACAAGCACTTGTTCGCTATCGCCATGAACACTTCCCTGTCACTTCGTATGGCTGCGGCGCAGATATCAGCTGTTAGCCCGTCTGGTCCGGGTGCCTTCTTGGGGTTTTGTGCTTGCAGCACCAACTCCAATTCCGCTGCCGTGAATGGTGGATCATCTTCCGAAAGGTCTTCAAGGGCACTCTCCTTCATCCGTTCTCGGAGGTTCGAGTGAAACGACTGGTCGGTACTCTCGGAGTCGTCTGGGTAGAAAGTTCTGGCTAAGAGTTCAGCCGACTGTTTTGGAGTTAGGGTGTTACCTTCAGAGCTTCTCAGGAGCATGTCCTCCTGCCTTCCTGACGTTTTTCTGATCACTCTGTAGATTTTATCCCACATACTCTCCTTTTCCTGAGTCGTGCAAAACTCCTTCCAGCTCTCTGTTTGGGCTTTCTCTGCGATGACTGCGTACTCCGCCTTGCATTTTTGGTATTCTTCTATAACCATTTTTACCCTGCAAGGGGCTGCGTTCCTGATCCTCCTCTTTTTCCTAAGGACCTCTCTCTTAAGATCTTCAAGCTTCTTCGACCACCACGGAGGCCTGGGATTGCCCGCCTTGCTTCCTGCGATAGGGATGGTTTGTTCGCAGGCTTCGTGGATGGCTTCAGTGTAGGCTGTGATCTTATCTTCGAGGTCCCTCGGGGTTTCGGACTCCAAAATTGAGACGGTGGTGATGTCTCTCTCTGCCAGGATGGTTTTTAGCAGATGTGCGAATTCGGTCCACTTTGCCTTCTTGGTGTTGTACTTGCGCGTTGTGATTGGCCTAAGAGTTTCTAAGGCCCTTCCCAAGCGCAAGGTGAAGGAGATAGCGTTGTGGTCCGAAGTCACAAGACCTCTCTCCACTCTCCATCCCTCGATTCTTCCGAGCAGGGGTGTGCTGCAAGCGGATACGTCCACTATGCTTGTGCATGCCCTACCCTTTCTGAAGGTCTCAAAGGTCGGAGTGTCTCCGGTGTTTAGAATTTGGAGTCCCTTCTCGTTCAGGAACGCATTGTACGCCTGTCCTCTGTCATCCTCAGATACGCTGCCCCACCAGTGGCTCCAGGCATTTATATCTCCCGCGACGATGAGGTTTCTGGTGTCCAACTTGGTACAAACTTTTTTGATGCGGTCCAGATACGGTACTATGTCCTGGTCCCCCTCTAGGTAGACGGATATTACTCCTAGTTTTAGGCCTCCCCCGATAAGAAGGACTGCCGCTTCGGTTTCGGTTACCAGCTGTGGGTCGTGTACGACTTCTAGCCGGTCACCGAAAATTATAACGGCTGCCTTCACTGGTTTTTGCCTATTTAGGGTGCATTGGATAACCCTAGTCCCAGGATGTTGTTTTAGGACGCCAGTCTTTCCGACGTACGGTTCCTGTACTAGGGCGACCGTGATGCCCCTATCCACCGCAACCTGGAGTAATTCCGTCGTGGCCAGTTTTGAGCGTTGCAGGTTAGCTTGGATAAACCTCAAGCCTGCCCCGCCCAAGTTTTGAGGGACCGAGCTACGGTACTGTGAGACGCCCTCAGCAATACGATACTCGGGACCGCGCTATTGCATCCCATTTTAGTCGCTCTGGGCACTCTTTGCTAAAAGCATTGTGCGCCAGGTTGATGCTTGTGCCGTGCGCGGCCGAGCAGTTTTTGCACTTTGGAGGGTTCCCCTCCTGTCTCCCCTTGCATTTCTCCCAGGAGTGAGCCCTTCCGCAGTGACTGCAGAGCTCGTCTTTCTCCCGGCAGACAACCTTAGTGTGGCCGAAGCCGAGGCATTTGGTGCACTGCACCAGTGGGGTCTGATCAAATATAGGTCTGCGTTGCATACCTATATAGATCTTTCCAGCCTCCACCAGGTTTTTATGGATGGAAGGGGAAACTTCCAGTACCGCATGGCACTCGAGCGGGTTACGTGCCTTTTTACGGTACCGCATCTTGACGGTGCTATCCTTCAAGTTAATGTTCTTTAAAATGTTTTTATTTTGCGCCAGTATATTTTCCACGATGTCTACGTCGGTGTGGTAGGATAGGACATCCCTGACGATGACTAGAGGGTTTGCTGCCCTCGCCACTTCCGCTTTTAGGCCTTTGTCCGTCCTAACCCTGCTCTGCACCAGGTCCAGATCTTCTTTGGAGCTACAGCTCAGGATGACCTTTTTGTTTTTGGCCTTCCTTACCCTGTCTACCTTGGCTCCAGTTTTCCTGGTGTCGAGAGCCACCCTGATCCTGTCGATCACATTTTCCCCGGTGTTCTGGGGGTTGTCTGATGTGATGATCAGGGTGTGGTTTGGCTTCAAGGGCGGTGGTGGCTTGGCGGCGACCTTGGCGTAGGTCAGCTTCCCTTTCGAGCTGCATCGTTCCTCAGCTTTGGCGAGCTCCGCTTCGAGGTTGAGGGACAGTGGTGGTGCCCTCATCTTTTCTTCCCGAAGGGTTCGGAGCTCAGATGTCACCGCTTCCATTCTCTCCGTTAGAGGATGCATATGCTCCTCCATGTTGATTAGAATGGGCTGCGGTGGCTCGGATGGGGGCGCTCGTTCAGCTGACATCGCTTTCAGGATGCCCTTCATCTCCTCCACTTCCTGCCTCAGGCCAGGTTCTGACTGTGCTGATGGGGGTTTGGAGTCCATTTTCTCCATGGCTTTAAGGTTGGACTCCAGGATCTCGCGCGTGTGTTTATTGCTCTCTCTCCGGAGCTCATCCAGCTGATTCTGGAGAGATTCTACTCCTGCTTTGAGGCTCGAGTGGTCTCTCCAGATGGGGTCTTCCTCTTTCCCCTTTTGCCCGCTGGTTACGAGCTCTCCCAATGCTCTAACACGCTTGTCGAGGTCCTGGAGCGCTTCCGACGTTTCCTTTATAAGCCTATGGGGCTCCTGGGTCTCATACCCCTGCCAGTTTCGCACCGCTTGTATCTCCTTGAGCGATGCGCCGATGTCCGTTCTGGCCTTTGACATTTCCGACGTGAGATTGGTGGTAATGTTTATCAATTGTTTTGTATGGGCTCTCTCCACCCTTACGAGCTCCGTGGCGTGTCTCGTCCTTTCCCTTTCCAGACTGGTGATATGTCTGGATCTTGAGTCCGACAGTGAGAGGACTATTTCGTAAAGAGTCTGCAGGCTTTCGAGTGCGACGACTTTGCACTCCCTCTTCATATTGCCTGCAGACTCCAACGCGTCCTTCCCTTTCAGCAGCGTCTCGTTTGCCATCTTTGTGGCTAGGTCCATCTCCACCCCCGTTCGTCGACCCGCTTGCACGACGAGCATGCTCTGTCGTGGTCTGGGCCTGTTCGCGGAGGTGTCTAGGTCTAAGCAAGACGCGACCGAGTCTTCGTCGGACTCTACGGGCTTAGGTGGTGATATCCCACACTGTTCCCAGTTGATGATTTTGTCTGTGACCGACTCCACCGCGGACCGGTCTGAGGATGTGGCCAGGTGTTCGCTTGGCTCTTGCGGCGGTTTCGCAGGCGATGTCCTCTTCCTTCTCGCGGGGACCTTTGGGCTGACTTCCTCCGGCTGTGCTCCGACCGATGATGCCTTCTTCGCTTCGGGTACTGATGGCCGCGTCGACTTTTCTAGTTTTAGTGACTTGGCGACCGTTTCCTTCTTCAGTACCTTTTCACGCAGCGATCTCTTTGGTTGGAGGGTCACCTGAGGTGCCACTTCCGACTTTGGGACGGATCCGGTCACGGATTTGGCTGACATTTTTTAAATTATAAATACAATTTCTTAATTATAAAACTAAATACTAAGTTATTCTACTTAATACTAGCTGTAATTTTTTCGAGGTGGGTGTTGAGCCTCGCGTGACTGTAATTTAGCCGGCAATCAGACCCTCCTAGCCGAAACACAGCAGTGCTGTTTGGCGGCGGATTAGGGTGTGATGGTAGTACTTCCCCGGACGAGTCCTTGACAGTGACTCTTCTACCTTTACGGCTAGTATTATTTGTTAGAGTTTTACAATATTTTAATGTTCAGAACTTGTTACACCTGTTAATTTGTTACACTAATTACTTTAAAATTTTTTCTTACTGAGTAAAAGCCTTCTCGCGCGCCGCCGGTGTAGTGATGCTTGATGGTGATTTTGTTTTCAGATTTTTCTGCTGACGTGGGGTGGAAATTTGGAATTCCCTTGGAGCCAGATTGTAGAGCTCTCGACGCTGATTGCGGGGATACCAAACTTGGGGGGTCTATCTCCACTGGTTCCGGAGATATAGCCCGAGGGGGTTTTGGGAATTATAAGGGGGGTCGGGGGGGGAAGGTCTCGGGAGGAGACTGGGGGGGGGGGGGGGGTTAGGTAAGGGGGGTATGGGGTAGGGGGGTAGGGGGGGTCCCTTAGAGCAAGGTGGTGGGGCCTCCTGTGGCCGGTGGTGGAGGTACCTTACACCAGCGGTCCACCTCCTTCAGGTAATATGACCCCGGAGATAAGACTCGGAGGGGTGAGGTAGCCTTACGGCAAGGGGGGGGGGGAAATGAAGTTGGGGTGGGGGTAGGGAAAATGTGGACGTGCCTGGTCTCCCCTTTAGAAGGAGTCCAAACTCGGGTGTCCTAGGACTTTGGGTTCAGGAGTTAGACCAAGGTTCACCTGAGGGTCCGACGAAGGTGCTCCGCTGCTGATGTTCCGCAGTGGCGCAGTCCTGAGGCCGGATCCGAAGTCTTCACCTTGGTTGTCCGACGTCACGCCTCGTGTCGACTGAGTGTAACTAGGTTACACGTGTGTCGACCACGCGGTGTGTGAGGTTGTTTTTCCTGATTTTCGGTACCTTGTATCTCCCTTTGGCTTGGACGGATTTTCAAAATTCCAGCTCCGCTTGACAGATCTCGTCGAGCTCCGTCTGGTGGTGGTGATTGTTTGAAGAGTTCTCCGTCCTCCTGTGAGATGTGGTGGTCCAAAGTCCCGGGCCCCCTGTTCCAAAACGCCTTGGTGCAGGATGTTGAAAACAGTAATCCTTGTGAGTCAAGCACTACTGTTACCGACGTTGAAAAATTTTTTGCGCTAGCTCAAAAATTTACAATATAATTGAATTTTTTTACGGAGCTATATTGAGTGTGTGGCGAGGTTGGGCTGTTACTGGGTTAGGTTAGGTTAGGTTAGGTTAGGTTAGGTTAGGTTAGGTTAGGTTAGGTTAGGTTAGGTTAGGTTAGGTTAGGTTAGGTTAGGTTAGGTTAGGTTAGGTTAGGTTAGGTTAGGTTAGGTTAGGTTAGGTTAGGTTAGGTTAGGTTAGGTTAGGTTAGGTTAGGTTAGGTTAGGTTAGGTTAGGTTAGGTTAGGTTAGGTTAGGTTAGGTTAGGTTAGGTTAGGTTAGGTTAGGTTAGGTTAGGTTAGGTTAGGTTAGGTTAGGTTAGGTTAGGTTAGGTTAGGTTAGGTTAGGTTAGGTTAGGTTAGGTTAGGTTAGGTTAGGTTAGGTTAGGTTAGGTTAGGTTAGGTTAGGTTAGGTTAGGTTAGGTTAGGTTAGGTTAGGTTAGGTTAGGTTAGGTTAGGTTAGGTTAGGTTAGGTTAGGTTAGGTTAGGTTAGGTTAGGTTAGGTTAGGTTAGGTTAGGTTAGGTTAGGTTAGGTTAGGTTAGGTTAGGTTAGGTTAGGTTAGGTTAGGTTAGGTTAGGTTAGGTTAGGTTAGGTTAGGTTAGGTTAGGTTAGGTTAGGTTAGGTTAGGTTAGGTTAGGTTAGGTTAGGTTAGGTTAGGTTAGGTTAGGTTAGGTTAGGTTAGGTTAGGTTAGGTTAGGTTAGGTTAGGTTAGGTTAGGTTAGGTTAGGTTAGGTTAGGTTAGGTTAGGTTAGGTTAGGTTAGGTTAGGTTAGGTTAGGTTAGGTTAGGTTAGGTTAGGTTAGGTTAGGTTAGGTTAGGTTAGGTTAGGTTAGGTTAGGTTAGGTTAGGTTAGGTTAGGTTAGGTTAGGTTAGGTTAGGTTAGGTTAGGTTAGGTTAGGTTAGGTTAGGTTAGGTTAGGTTAGGTTAGGTTAGGTTAGGTTAGGTTAGGTTAGGTTAGGTTAGGTTAGGTTAGGTTAGGTTAGGTTAGGTTAGGTTAGGTTAGGTTAGGTTAGGTTAGGTTAGGTTAGGTTAGGTTAGGTTAGGTTAGGTTAGGTTAGGTTAGGTTAGGTTAGGTTAGGTTAGGTTAGGTTAGGTTAGGTTAGGTTAGGTTAGGTTAGGTTAGGTTAGGTTAGGTTAGGTTAGGTTAGGTTAGGTTAGGTTAGGTTAGGTTAGGTTAGGTTAGGTTAGGTTAGGTTAGGTTAGGTTAGGTTAGGTTAGGTTAGGTTAGGTTAGGTTAGGTTAGGTTAGGTTAGGTTAGGTTAGGTTAGGTTAGGTTAGGTTAGGTTAGGTTAGGTTAGGTTAGGTTAGGTTAGGTTAGGTTAGGTTAGGTTAGGTTAGGTTAGGTTAGGTTAGGTTAGGTTAGGTTAGGTTAGGTTAGGTTAGGTTAGGTTAGGTTAGGTTAGGTTAGGTTAGGTTAGGTTAGGTTAGGTTAGGTTAGGTTAGGTTTTTTTTTTTTTTTTTTTTTTTTTTTTAAGTCCGGGCGCAGAGGCCCGGCCCGCGAGCTAAGTTTTCCCCCGATGTATTTTCAGGGCTTTTATTTATCATGTCTTTAATACAGTTTTATTCTTACTTGCTAGTATACAAAAATGTTGGAAGTGGCAACAAGTTACAGACTAAGGACTTTACACAAACACTCAAATTGACGTATTACTAAATATTTTTAAACTTACAATTAGGATACAGCATTACACAGATTAGGTCTTACAAGTTACGAAATATACAGGAAGAGTTTCTACACAGACACAAACTTAATAACTACCTCTCTAATGGTTAATGTTTTTACATTGTTTTATAATTTAATTTTAACTTATTTTCCTGCTGCACTATATTACTTATATTTACTTAAACTAATTACATTATATGCTGATTTAATATATATGACAATATATATTCAACATATTTTATATATCTATTTATTTCTTTTTATTACTTTTTCTGCCAATTGGATGCAGTAGTTTATGAACACATCTCTTGAAATTTTGTTGGTCATGAAGTATTTGACATTTTCGGGATTAATTTTGGCATCCAGCAACAGCTCAGCCTCATATCTCTTGAAACCAAAAACGGGACACTCAAAAAGAATATGCTGCACTGACTCACTGACACCTGGCTCACAGATGCACGATGGGTTCTCCTTACACTTGAACCGGTTCAAGTATTCTGAGAACCCACCGTGCCCTGTCATCACTTGGGTCACTATTTTTGTTGGTTGTAGGTGCTTCACAATCTTAAAAGCCTCTACCGCATCAGGCAGAAACATCTTTGTGACTGATGCAGTCTGTCCCAGTTTATACCTCCGGTTCCATTCATCAATCGACTTCAAACGAATATGTCTCTTGATGAATGAAACCGGGCATTCCTCATAGTCCGGTTTCCTTTTAGACCTGAGAGCTGCCTCCTTTGCCAGGCAGTCTGCCCGTTCGTTGCCCTCAAGACCGGCATGAGCTTTGATCCAGTACAAGGATATATCCTTTTTCTGGAGTTTTCCGGTCCTGAGGTTTTTACGGGCTTTTACAGCTAAGGGATGAGTGGCGTATTGGTTTGTGACGGTCTCCAGCGATGATTTTGAGTCACTGTAAATCCCAAAAGTGTCCTCGGAGCGTTTAATAATCTCTGCAGTGGCTCTGCATATGGCCAGCAGTTCCGCCTGATACACCGTGCAGTATGATGCCAGCTTTAACTTGAGGGTTTTGATTTCGGCCACATTGTTCCAAAAGGACAATGCGGCTCCGACCTTGCCCTCAATTTTGCTGCCATCAGTATATATTCTAACAGCTTGTTTATTGTGGTTGTCCACATCCTCTTGGTGTACCAGGCTCATGAACTCCAGGCTCGTATGGTTTGCGGGGTGAGGAGACTCGTCATATGGAGCCATTGTTTCCATCTCCCTGTCCCCTATCACTGGCTGAGGTACCCCCCTCTTGGCCTGGTACAGGGCAGCTGCCTCTTGTATTCTAAGGTCCAATGGGAGTATCCCAGCCAGCAACAGTGCAGAGTTCAGAGAGACAGTTCGGTACGCCTTGCACAGCTTCTGGGCGAAACCTCTCTGGACTGCGCTAAGTTGTTTCTGCAGACCCAGTTTTTTAGTTGCCGGCGCCCAGACGCTGGCCGCGTACATGATCAACGGCTCCACAACTGCTCCATATATTATTCGGATCACTTCTGGGTGCAGACCCCAGCTGATCCTGGCGGCTCTAGACAACTGCTTGTATATATTTAGCGCTTTACTACAGACATACGCTGTGTGACTATTAAATGTCAGTTTGTGGTCGATGATGAGCCCCAGGATCTTGATCTCTTTTGACATGCTGATGCCGATCCCGCCCATAGTCAGAAGTGGTGTGTCATATTTTAGCTTGTTGGTTATCACCATTGCGCTGGTCTTTTGAGGCGCAAACTTCAGCTTATTTTGTACACCCCACCTCTGAACGTAGGCGAGAGCAGCATCCGCCTGTGTTTGTACTTCTAATGCTGTGTCACCGTCAAAAACCAACACCACATCATCGGCAAATGCTTGGTTATAATGGCCAAGATTTTCCAATCCCTTCAGTAGAGAGTCCAATAGCAGGTTCCATAATATCGGACCACCTATTGACCCCTGGACACAACCCTTGTTTGTGCTCCTTGCGTGTTCCTGACCTGCGTACCTGACTCTTACCCTTCGGTCCTGTAGATAACTGTCCAGCATTCGTCTGATGTTTATTGGGCACCTTTCTTCGGCCAGTCTGGTTCGTATTGCGGGCCACCACGCGCTATCAAAGGCTCCCTCTATGTCTAACGACACCAAAGTGATAAGCTTTTTTTGATTTAGTTTCTGTTGAATGTGATGCATCAGATCATAGAGGGAGTCTTCCGTGCTCCTTCGGGGCATAAAACCATACTGCCGGGTGCTGATTCTGGGAATCAGGTACCATTTCACGCGTCCTATCAGTAATTTTTCCAGTATCTTTCCCATAACTGGCAAAAGGCCTATGGGCCTATACGATTTCGGGTTAGTGTAATCCTTCTTGCCAGGTTTTCTTAAAATTACTACTATGGCCTCCTTCCAGGTAGTAGGGAAACACTGGAGTGCCAGGCATTTATTTGCCAGGGCAAGAAAAGACTCTGGATCTTGCGCAATAGAGTGGTCACAAATGTCAGCTGTGAGACCATCAATACCCGGGGCCTTCTTCGGATTAAAGCTTTTCACCGCAAACTTAAGCTCTTCAATTGTGAACGGTGGGTCATGTTTTTCATCATGAACCCAGTCGTTTACGTGGTTGGCTAGTTCCCTGGTTTGACGGTGATCTGCATTATCCTGACTTTCTGAGTCCTCCGGGTAGAACGTCTCCGCCATCATTGCTGCCGATTGTTCCGGGTTTAAAGTTTTCCCAGCTTTCACCAAGGGTAGGTCCTCTTGTCTACTTGTTGTTCTTTTTATCACTCTCATGATGCCTTCCCAAACTCCCTCCTTATCCTGTTTTCCACAGAATTCTTTCCAGCTTTGTATCTGAGCCTCCTTTGCTGCACACTCATATCTTTCTTTTGCTTGCAGGTACTCATCGACGACCTTTTTCTTCCGTATTGGCGCTGCCCATCGGATCCGACGCCTCCTGGTGGTGACCTCTTTTTTGAGATTGGCGAGTTCCTCCGACCACCAAGGGAAGGTTAGTGTATTTTTTGATTTATGTTTAGGTATGCTACTATTACTGGCTTCTATTATTGTTTTAATATATGTTTCTATTTTTCTTTCTAGTTCTAATTTGTTTTCGACTTTTTCAATTTCCACTTTATTTATTTTGTTTTTTTCTAATAAACTGGCCAGTTTCTCATGAAACTGACCCCAGTTTGCTTTTTTACTATTGTATATTCTTGTTGTTCTCTTTATTTCCATTCCCTTGGCTTTTGTCAGTCTTATTCTAAAAGTTATTGTGTTGTGATCAGAGCTCGTGAGTCCCTCTTCGACTTTCCAGTCCTCCACCAGGTTCAGCATTTCCGTCGGGCAGGCCGTAATGTCAACGATGCTAGCGTAGGTCTTGTTTCCCCTTATTGTGTAGAAGGTTGGGGTGTCTCCTTCGTTGAGTACCTGCAAGCCCATCTCTTCCAGAGTTCCGCTCAGGTCTTCGCCTCTTTGGTTCACTGTGGAACTCCCCCACCAAGTACTTTTGGCGTTTGCGTCCCCTCCTATAATGAGGTTCTCTATCCCTAGCCGCTCTTGAATCGTTTTAAGCTGCTCCAGGTATGGCCCTATGGCCTGTGGGTCAGGTTCGAAGTAAAAGGAGATCAGTGCAATCTCCCAGGCACTGGTCTTAACTTTGACTACTACGATGTTGTTGGTGGTAAAGCTCGGACATTGGATGACCTCTATGTCGTCGTCAAATACGGCGATTGCCGCTTTAACTTTTCCACCGTCTTGGTTAGTGCACTGGAAGATTCTCACACCTCTGTACTCTCTTACTCTGCCCATCGCTCCGATATAGGGCTCCTGGAGTAGCGCAAAGGCCATCTTTTTCGCTGTTGCCTCGAGCATTAACTCTTTTGTTGCCAGTTCCTTTCGTTGCAAATTGGCTTGAGCTACGTAGTATGGCTTCGCGCTTGTTACGGGGGATTTTGCGCCTGGGACAACCTCAGCAGTAGGCTACAGTAGCCCGCGCCAGTGAGTCCCATTTCCTCCGTACCGGACATTCCTGGCTGAAGGCGTTGTGGTCGGTCTTTTCCAATTTCGCGTGCAAGCAATTGCAGCACGATGGGGCCGCACCCGCCAGCCAGTCTACACACTCAACCTTCATGTGCGGCCCGCCACAGTGGCTGCACTTCTCTATTGTTCCTTTACACAAGCGCCTCCCGTGTCCGTATCCTAGGCACAAAGAACACTGCACCAGTGGTGACTGGTCCTCCACTTTAACTCTCTGAAGATCTATTTGTACTGTACCCGAGTCAACCAGTCTTTGCCAGATTTTTGGCGACACCCTCAGAACGATGTGGCTTGTGTGAGGGCTTC